>OY720670.1:6018455-7277928 GCA_963170745.1 Phymatocera aterrima
TTTTGACAAAAAAAATATGGAAAATAGCAGTAACGTAATTCTTTCTCCCACATATTTTGCAGATTTTGTTTCCCCCCCTCCGTGAAGGTTATCCACGATTTTTTGTCTGATCGAGTATACATGGATCAGATGAAATTCGATCAAGTAGAGAGATAAAGTTCCTCCTCGAAATATGAAATTCGCCTTGTCGGCATATAGGTAGCAATTGGTTACAGCTTATTGCTAGAGTACATAGAAGCTGAAAATTCCTATCGGTGTGCCGTATTCGTATAAATTCATATACCTATAGCTGAGAATTTGGTGCAACTTATTACGTGCGGGACACATACCTATAGGTATGGGTACGGCAGCGCGCACGCGACTTGTATGCATACCTATATGTGTATGCATACGTATAGATTATTCAGAGATATTCAACGTTATGGATAAAGAATAAGACAATTTTCGAAAGATTACCAATTTGCATGGTAGAGACGCGCGCGGTTCCTCCGCGGCGTGGTGTGAGATCGCTCATTCAATTACATGCATAAATTCATATTATACTTCGTGTGCAGGTATACCTACTCGGGCAATTACCTCGACGGTTCTTTCTACTATGTTCGAACATTGCAATTACTATTATTATTGTTGTTATTATTATTATTATTATTATTATTGGTATGATTACTATACTGATATACTATACTTCGCTATACTATGCTATGCTACTGCATCGTCGTTTCGTCTATTTTGAATCTTCCTATTATTATACATATACACATATCACATGTATCGTCTGGTCTGTCGCTCTTCGCTGTGGCTTCTTTCCCCCAATTATATTTGGTAATACTCTGTAATACTTGCGAGCAAAAACTGTACTATACTATATTATACTATACTATGCTAACTGATGATCAGGGGTCGGTTGAAGCTTCGCCTCTTCAGTCAAATACTCGATGACTCGTACGTATATACATAGGTATACGTACATCCGGAGTATAAACTGGCTTTCCGGGCAATCGGAGGTCAGGGATAGAATCTTGTCCGGTACGGGGGATGAAACCTCCGCAGAGGCAGAGCAACTGGCCCCCCGCGATATACTCTGCCATTATAATACCAATATATCGTCCAATATGTATATATGTATTCCATTGATCTTTGTATTACATATTGCCAATTAGGTAGCATACGTGGCTGCAGTCGATTACGTAATAGGTATAATAAACGAACGTCCATCGAGTACGACTATTGTACGAAGACACGACTCTGACGCTCGACGGCGGCGATTATTTTTTCTTTTTTTCTTCACTCTGAGTTTCGCTAAAAAGTATAGATGTATGAACTCCTCGGATATCACACCTATATTACAGCTAGCTCGCGCAGAATATCAGGTATACATACCTACCTGGCTACCTGCGGTATAATTTTCGAACGAATGGCGGGAAAACAAGAATCGCAGTTGAAGTTACAGTAATAACAACAATCATTCACCTCGTATAATCTGTGAAGCAGTTATCACACAATTCGATTAATATGTTGTATCTATACAAACCGAACCGTACACGATGCGATATCGGGCGCGTTAATCAGCGATAATTACACACGCGGCAATAAACGGTAGCGAAGAACGAATGAATAAGTCAAATTCTCACAAGATCATCGGATACACGGAGATAATTTTACAGGAGAATTCAAGGTACCTACTTTTATAGCGATTGGGAGATATAGGCACTCGATCGCGAGGTTCTATTCTAATAGGGAATACAGAGAGAGAGAGAAGCTGTGCTCGCGGCAAACTTCGTGAGAATTGTATGAACGCCTCCAAAAAAAAAAACTGTACAGAACGGAATCTCACGATCAAGTATTTATATAATTGCTGTGAAAGTATCGTGAATTTTTTTTATTGAATTCTCTCCGCGTAGCAGAAGCACACATACATACATATATACAGGCTATTTTATTAGCTCGAGTACGTGTTTGGACAATCCATATCATACCTATATCATGTTTGATATCGATGCCTACGCAACACTATACTACTATACGCTACGCTATATTGCTGTTATTGTTATCATTGTTGCTGTTGCTGCTGCTGCTGCTGCTGCTGCTGCTATAACTATAACTATAACTATAACTACAACCCGAACTCAAATTCCTCTTGCTGTGTTGTTTGTTGTTTGTTGTTTGTTGTTTGTTGTTTATTGTCGTTGTCGTTGTCGTTGTCGTTGTCGTTGTCGGTGGTGTGTTATTGGTGTCGTAGTGGTGAAAAATTGAGAAACAGAAATAAAAGGAAGAAAAAGAACCGCGAGAAAGGAGGCGGAACGGAAGAAAGTTCACAGATCCGTAGACTGTATCGTATCAAATCCGTCCTTCCTCAAGCGAGAGAGCTATACAGGAGCGAAAAGAAAAGACTGCACACATTTCTCCTGTAATATGTACCTATATGTACCTACCAACCTACACCGGATATAGGTATATACATACATACCTATAGGGCGAATGGAAAAACATAGATTGAAATACATATGTATATGTATGTATAACCTACTGTACGTGTATGCAATTTCAAATATATATAGGAACAAGGGAGGGAAAAAATAAATGAAAAATAAAAAACGAACGTATCAACCGCGAAAACAAGAATGCTTGGAGCTCTGCCTCGGGCCTCGGTGGTAAACAATTTTTTGTTTATTTATTTTTTCTGCTTTTCTCTGATCTGATCTCTTTCTCTCTATTCGAACGGAATCCGTGCAGCAGCGTTTATAATATCACATCGTACCTATAACATACATAGCTTCGTAGTGAATTATACCTACGGGATTTTTAACCCTGCTTAAAAAATTTATTGGCAACAAGCTGCTATCCCCCCCCCCCCCCCCCCCCCCCCCCCCCTCGTGTATCTCTGTACCTCCATGCGATATACTTGGGTCATCATACATGTTATACAAAATTCATTTTACATATATATTATCGTTATTGTCGTCGTTTCCATTATTATTTTTGTTCGTTTGTACGCAAGTTTTTCGTTCTTTTTTTTTCCCCTATAAATTCATTGAAATCGTTCGTTTCGTACGATATAGGCATGTATCGGGAGATTGTACATACAATGTTTGAATTTTTGTTTTTTCTCGTAATCGTTGCCCTTCAGTTTTTTTTTTTTTTTTTTTTTTACAGTATATAGGTACATTTAGCTATGTATCCGTTCTGGCTGCATAGCAGATGCGACCCCAGCCCTCTTCCCCCTCCTCCCTCGCCCCGCCGTCTAATTGACCGCAACCCCTTAATGACGATATTTAATCGCACGTACGTACGTGTATCTTGTGTTATGTACCCCGAATAACCTAAATATCAGAAATATCTATCTCTAGAGGCGGCGACGTGCAGATTTATTGTGCGATATTATTTTTTTGCAGGTATATTGCATACCTAAATGCCTGCATATGGTACAGAACGCTCAATATTTTAGGAGAGATGGGATATATCATGCGTTATAGGCATATGTATGTACTTACGTACATACACCACTAGGTATAACTATATCGTACGGTCGAATATGCAATTATTAGTAAAAAAAATAACCTTATTTTGATAAATCAAGTACGTAAGCTCAAGACCTTTCATGAATCACCGGAAGGAAATCGTGCATGATTTCTCAAGGAGTTTTCTGCACGGGGCTAAGTGCTATCGAAGACCGATTTGCAGATATTGTTATACTCATTGGCGGAAGCATATATTTTTATCGCTTCGGAAACGCAATTCGTCGCCACTCCTACACCGCGGAACCGATCTGAATAAAACTTTGTGGATTTGATGCAGTGCTTTGGCAGAAAGTGGCTTAGTATTCAATCTTGTTGTAATTTCGAGAAAAATCCAAGCTTTTCACGAATCCTGAATTGTTAGGGTAGGTTTGTTCGTAGGTTAGTCTGGACGGATTCGAATTTCCGACAGAACCTTTCGGCGGAGGAGTGCCGTCGATTCGCATTTCCCAAGTGATGGCAATGAGTAAGAATCGGTGCGCAAATGAGTCCTCATAGTGCGCCTATTCACAGAAATTTCAATCTTCTTCAGGGTATGTATGCAATGTATGCACGTATGCATCTGTAGATACTAGATGTGCAGGCATACAGCGATCGAGAGGGGGGAAGAAAGAAAGAAAGAGAGACAATCAAAAATGAATCCTGGTACTATGAAAAATCCCTCCTCCCTGTACGTGTATCCATGAAAGAAACAGAGAGTAATATGAATTTTGGAAATCAGAATCAGAATAAGGATGATGATGATGAATTTGAATTTGAATTTGAATCTGAATTTGGAAGAATCTTAGTTTGAGCTGCACATATTTTGAATTCCAAACGAATTTATGAATCGTTTGTGAAAATTTTGAGTTGTACATTTTTACGTGACTATGAATAAAAGCACCGCTGCACGTCGCCGGTTAACGCGTTGTAATAGCTACCATCTGTAACTGCATAAGTATGCGAATGCATACATGTATACCTATATCCATGGCCATGATGGGGTGAAAGTGTGTGTGTGTGTATCCGTGTTACAGGTGTGACGATCCTCTTGTCACAGACGGTGTTTTCGCTGCTGGTGGCCCACGTCTTGACTCGAACCTCCGACGCGGTGCCATTAATAGGTACAATAGCCTAATGAAAATCAATTGCCCGTCACCGTCACCATCAACCACAATCGCAATCACAACCGCACTCCACACCCTCAAACAAATGATAATCCGAAGCTACACGATATTTTTCACATCATACACATATACTACTCGCGATATAAGGCTCATTCTATAACAATGATTATAAACAAACGTAATATAGATCATCAAAGACATCGAAGTCGATTCTCGTTATCTTCATTAGGGAGTTTCGAGCAGGGGCCACGTGACCGATTTTAGAGTTTTTTCGGAATCTTGTTCTCATGTTTTTGCGAAACTTTGAATTGATTTGGATTTTTTCGTAAAACAATGGTGCCGGTGTGAGGCAGTGCGCTCCGGTCAACTGGATGCGGAAAATCATCCTGATAATTATTTATCCAATAATTTGTGAAATATAACCTGCGAAATCCCGTCTCGCAGCGAAATAAATATATTGAAAATTCGTATACGATGTTTATTTTGCCGTAGCTGACCGGAGCAGAGCGCCCTCCCTGACACTTGCGTAATTATTTTGCTGAAAATTCCAAATCGATTTGAAGTTTTGTAAGAAAATGAGGTACCGAGATTCCGAAAAACTCGAAAATCGGTCACGTGACCCGGAAACGTGAGGAAACTCCTTAAGTACAGATATTCAATCTCTTCAAATTCTTGTTCTGAGCCGCGATCATTAATTAAATGTATTTCAATACTATACGGGGAGTTTACTTTCTCTTCCTGTCTTTTCATCAATCTTTCTTTCTCTCTCTCTCTCTCTCGCTCGCTCGCTCTCCATCGTTTATCCTACCACACGATCGATGCATTTCCGGGGTTAAAGTTTTACCCGTAAACCATACTTATGCTATATACACCGTGTAAAAACTCGAGATTGCTGTTGCCTTTTTTTATCCGTACCTAATTATTATATATAGGTATACATATGTGTATACACACACACCCTGCCTAATTACGTCGAATGTCTGAAAATTGATCCATATAATATAATATCGTTTATGCCATAAACTGTGGCAGATGCCGCCTCTAGAGCGTAGATAATCATAATCACATTAATAACAATAATAATTTAATTGCCACAACTATTTGCCATTCACGTTTATCTATCCTACTATAAGGTATAGCCTATATGTATCAATATTGTCCGCGCAAACGTATGTACGTATGTATATACATACGTGTGCGTTAATTTAGGCGCGGTTTGGGAATAGAAATCGAACAAGATCAATACGTCCATATCGCGAGAGACTTTCATTCTCCTAATTTCAAATTTTTTTTCTCTTTTCTATCAGATTCTGTATTCAAACCGTTTGCTGTAAAAATTCCTATTAGGTGTACATACCTGCCTGACCTATCTACTATGTATGCCCACATATTACAGAAAGAATACTCCTCGTATAGTATCTGATATTTTCGTATGAGTAAAGTATATATGGGGCATTCCACGTTAACTTGATCAGCGTCGAACCCCGACCGTCCGGAAATCATCGTGCGTTTTTATTTTCAAAATTCTACTCACGAAAAAATGCTTGGGGATGTTTTTTTTTTTCTAATTTTTTCATCCAGCCGTTTATTTTTTCTAATTTTTGAAAGTTTATCGAGAATGTCCTTTTTCAAAATTTTGAAGAAATTCGCAAAAATTCAGGGGATGACATCGGACAGCCCTCAATTTTAAAAGATGTGGGAAAAATTTGTTTCCACTTTATTTTATCGTTCAACGGACTGCTTGACGAATTTGGTGGAAGAGAGAATTTACTGTGAATGAACTGTCTCTTTACTTGACGCTTAGGACTTGATCCATACGATCCCACTCATACGACTTTACACCAAATTTATCTCTGTGACACGGACACAATTTCAGTTTTCGAAGTTTCAAAATCCCGAATTCAGTGAAGAGAAAATAGAAAAAAAAACAAATTTCTCCCACATTTTTGAAATTGGGGGACTGTTCTACGTCGTCCACTGGATTTTCGTCAATTTTTTTTTCAAATTTTTGAACAAGGCTGTTCTCATTCAACTCCAAGAAATTGTGAAAAATAAACGGCCGAATAAGAAAATCAGAAAAAAAATCCAGAGCCATTTTTCAATGAGTAGAATGTTGAAAAATAATCTCACGATCAGACGATTTTCAGACGGTCGGGCTTTGTCGCTGGTCGAGATGGCGCGGAATGCCCCGTATACGTTATTCATACCTATGAAATATATATCTCTCCTAATGAAATTTCGTAGGATAATTATTATAGGTACTTATACTTATATACAATATGCATTCTTTTTGCGGTTTTATAATTTGCATTTTTTCCATTCTATTTTCTTCTATTTTTTTTTCCAAATTCTTTTCATCAGAATACACACTATAATATAATTCTATATTCTGTCACGTGGCTGTGCTGTATACTGTACATCATATACATAATCTCTATATACTATATACCCTACTCGCTGACTTGTGCATCGTGACGTGAAAAAATAGAGAAAAAAACAAAACCGAATAAACATCAATATCTAACATTGAAGAGCCTAAAACATATATTTCTTTTCAATTTTTCTGCTGTAAAATTTATTATGCCATGATCGTTGCTGTATGTATGTACTATGTGTATTCGGCAGATTGGCGGGAAGCCGCGCATATAATAATCAGTGAGATGATCCACGAATTTTTCGTTCGTTTTCAAAAATTCCTTCAAAATTATTGTCGAAGAAACACATTCTAATTGAATTCGGAACACAAAAATTGTGGCGAAAAAGAAAGACAACGAGAAGGGAAACAAACGTCACTTTGGACAGAGATTTTTGTATACATATATATACTTATCACCGATTGATGTCTGATCCATTTCTCTTTTTCAACGTCTGCAATATCGTGTATTGAATCAATTATCATCAAATTAATGTGTTATAGCTACTCCGGTTGATCCCCAGACTCTGCCAATCTGTCTACACATGCATATACATACATACATACATACCACGGAATCATGAATAATCTGATAATAGTGTCTCTCCTATAAATATACTATACATAAAAAAATTATATATACATATATATACTTTTAGCGAATGAACAACTCTATAATAAGAGTGATTTTATTCTTTAGAAATGATATTGATTCGCTATTCTTTTCTATCATAGGCTGCTTTTGATCCAAATCTATTAATCATCAATAGTACATATATCGTATTATAAACCGTTTTAATCTCTGTACTTGTTGCACAACTAAAGCTAAACCGTTGAACTATGGTATAAAGTATGATAAACAAAATTCATGAAATTCATGTTAAATTATATAATTCGTATTAAATAGTATATAGGTACCTGTTATACATACTTTTGACGGACGACGAATAACGCGTATAATATACAGGCGCTCCACTCTTTTATTCTTATCAGTACGTGTGTATACATTTTTTTTGCTAAATATATAATTTTGCACATGGAAGTCCGTGTCGAATTTACATTTTCAAATTCACTCCGCTTGAAAATGTTTTCTTTTTTTTCTTTCTTTGTAACATCTTACAGTACCTATATATGTATACTAAAAACGAGCGGATACGTATTTAGCGATTTTGCGAATCAACTATTCCTTTTTATTTCCCAGATGACGGTTGAAGTTTTCCACATATATTCAAACATTTTACTCTTGCAAATTGGTTTATCTGACAAACTATACTCGCTCAGCGGAAAAGTTATCCGCACCGAAATCGTTGAGTTTTCCACTGAATTTGCGTTCGACTTATTCGGGAAATTTTCCCTAGTCCACTAAAATGGATATTCGTTTCACGCTATCAAAACGCTGAGGAATGTTTCACAGAAAATAGCCATGGCCGAAAGTGGCCCGATTTCATTTTTTATGTGAAAGAAGAGAAGTTACAGCTTCCAATCCCAGATGAATTTGGTACGGGCAACGGGGTTTTTTTTCTTCTCTCTTTTCTCTTGTTTTCTTTTGCTGGAACAAGTATCATCGTTCTTGATCGATGAAACAATTCAAAAAAGCTGAAAAATTCGGACAGTACTTCAATCTTCAGCTGTAAAATGAAGAAGAATTGTCAAATCGCAGAATCAGAAAATACGTATTTGCGCATTTTTAGTTTACTATAACATATTAGAATGAAAAATTAAACTGGGAAAAAAGCAATCGAAAGTGGCGGTGGTTCGATATTGTAAATTTGACACGGAGGAATCGCCGATACAAATATCCAAAATATTACACCTATTATTTTTCAATATTTCACACAATGCAGGGGGATTCAATGGCAATAATTCATTGATACAGGGTCTCTGTACGATCCTACAAGAAAACGTCCGTGAATTTTCAGTGGTGACTTCTTCACCATGCCAGACCGCGGACGAACAGCGATGCAGACGCAGTTTGTCACTTTGTAACTTTACAAATTTATCACAAATTCACTAGCACATGTATCGAACACATGTAAAATAATATACATGTAATATACGAAGAATCTATATTAGGTATAGAGTTTGTGCTCGAATGTAACTGCCCATGGCATATTATACACGCACGCGTAGAATCTTCGTGGCTACCTCCGCGCGGGTTACATGCAATAATCTATTGTACGAATGGTGGGAGGAATAATTAATCATTGTCGTTATTGTATTCCTGTCAGAAAACTTATATCCCTGTACATATAACTATGTATACCTACCCTTACCTATATACCTATAATACAGCTGTAGGGCAAGAGCAATAATCCACGTCGATTCAACTAATATATTTTATAATCCATTCGATATTGCATCGTATATGTATATTCAAGCCTCTCTCAGCTGTGTTCATAAAAAGTACAGTACCTGTCGATTTCGATTTTTGTACCGAACGATCGAAGCCCATGGAAAATTCCTATCATTTATTCAGATATTCAATACTCATAGCTGGGTGTATGCAGTAGTAAGCTGTAGCGAATAATCGACGAAGCTTCGATTTGCAAAGTTTCAATTTAGTTCGGACATCGATTCGTCAATGACCATCCAAATTTTTTTATCCAGGTAGCGATTTTTCTGAAACACTTATTTCTCCGCACCGTGGAAAGATTTTTTTTCGCTCCGAACCGTGAGATAAAGGCCGGCCAATTTATATCCTCTCTAGCTCGGATCGTTCGCCCCATGTAATATATACCTATATGGGGACGAACGGATCGATGAACGCGTTTGCATTTTATTCGCGTTTCAAAACTGAACACGGCGCGTCCTCCTTTCCTTTTTCTCTCCGCCCTGCGCCCTGTATGTATATATACATACATACGTGAACATGTGCAGATTTCGGGCGTTAAATGTTCAACTCACGTCTGCGAGTGAATCTTAAAACCCGAACCTAAAACCAAACCCACCTGGACCTGCGAGAAAATGTTACTGTTCGGTATTCCATCCGATCCGCGAGTTCTATAATAGAACTGCAAGTCGAGTGCCGGTCTTGTAGCTAGTCGTAGACGAATTACATATATTATATACGTACACCTACCTATACCTATACGTCTACGTGGGATGGCGGGAGGAAACCAAGGAGAGAAAATGTCCTGGCCTCTACCTATTTCCTCAGCTCTTGGGTCTTGGTTTTTCGTCGTTGCCGTTGCCGTTGCTCTTGCTCTTGCTCCTGCTTTTGCTTTTGCTTACGCTCTTCCCTTACCTCCCGCCATTTACCTTTCCTTGTAAATATTTCATCATCTAGCGGCTGGGTCCTGTTTATCTGACTGAGACTTGGAACCCGGGCCAGTAGCAGATCAGTGCTGGAGTATGAGGTATGCGTACCTACCGCCGCCAGGTACACATCACATAAATATAGGTTGGATCGTTAATTCTCTGAAACACATGCAATACGTACTATTCCATGATTCATGATTTCTTTTTCCTTCACTTTTTTCCAGTTCATTTCATCCTCATCGTTCTTCCGTCGCCATCAATAGCTAGCATATAAGTATATGCGTATTGTACGTACGCGGGTATGCGCGGATAAACTGCCAAGGCACCGATAAAACCGACTGTGATACCTCACAAAACGTACAAACTAACACTTTCGGATAAAAAAATTTTTTTTGCTTTTTTCTCCTCTTCTGTTCTTGTTCGAATTCTCTTATTTTATCAATATTATCTTCTCACTTCATATCGCAGGCGTGCAGGCTAAAAATTATACCTTGGATTTGCACACACGATTCAATTATGTTTAGTAACTATACGTAAGTACACGATACTTATAGGTACTCGGCAAAATTTGCACTCCTCATTTACGCGATCGCTATACACACAGGTAATAGCTATATATACCTATGTATATGGAATTGAGTCTAGGCACGTGTTACACATAAATCGCGTTTTATACCGATTGTTCGTTCATATAGTGAACATAGCATCACGACGACGACGATAAAAGTAATGATAATAATAATAATAATAATGATAATGATAATGATAACAATAATACAATATTAAATTGATAAGTACAATGATCATACGAATAATTGATTATACGTCATTGATTATCATGGTAACACGATAAGAGCGAACCGTTGAATAAACTGCAGTGACCTGATAATGATAATGATAATAATAATTATTATTATTATCATTATACCACGTGTACGAATAATTTCACATGTACCCGGGTAGGTTTTAACTCATGGGCCGGCGCTGGCCAGGGCTGGTCCAGTGCTGGCTAAGACTGGCTCAGGCCTGGCCAGGGCCGGCCCAGTGCTGGAAACGTACTCGGGTAATTATACAGGTATAAGCTCTGCACAGATAATTATTTTCTCTCGTGTTGTTTCTAATTCCTTTTCCTCATACGATTCGCTTGTTACCTATCGTGATACATATGTATATACATATTTACGTATACAGTCGAAAGAAGAGGAATAAAAAAAGAACGACAGAGACGCACGCACGCACGCACGCGGACATGCAGAAATACAGGATCTATAATATCTGATAATCGATATACCTATAACATATATATGCAGTAGCTTGGAGTAGGTGAATGCGCACGGCTATTATACATATCTGTATACAGCACAGGGTGGGCATTAATTGACAATTTTTGGACTAAAAGTATGAATATTGTATGTGACGCATATGTATGTATGCATATGTATATACATACCTAGAGAGTGCTCCAGTATTTAGTTCGAAACGCCTGGCGGGGGCAGGGGGGGGGGGGGGGGGCGAGAGTCATGAATACCGCGGAACTACGAACTACGTATTATGATATTTTGCTCGAGCATATATATACATACATACATATACTATATCGTCACGAACATACTGTATGGTATTGAAATTGGAATTGGAATTGGAATTGGAATTGGAATTGGATGCCCGTATACCCTGTGAATGCGACTGACAATGAAATGGCAACAATATTAATGATCATAACAATAACAACAGTAATAATAATAATAATAATAACAATAACAACGACTATAATAATATTGGATGTCTCGCTTATTTTCTTTCGCTTGATTAAAAAAAAAACCCAAACCCTGTAATGAAGATGATGATAAAATGTAGTACGAGAAAATTATGAACGGTGCTTGTGTTCTTATCCTTCGAAGTAAATTATGTGCTTATTTATTTGTGATTGAGTACTGCAGCCGCAGCTAATCGCGGAAGCTGGAAATGTCGCGAAACGAAAGGCTTCGTCTCTCGCGCTTGCCTCGTATATTCTATTCTATGATATACTTTACCTCCCGCAGTGTATCCCTATGTATACCATATAGAACTGTATAGGTGTAACTTCTGCGATGCCTTTTCAAATTGAACGCTGACAGGGTATAGCAGAAGACTTTACGTATAGATAATATTACCTATACGTGGATGTTAATATTAACCATTCGTTTACCTCATTACATTAATTCTTATATGTAGGGAAATCCCGGAGGTAAAGAAGCACGAGGTCAATCATTGTTTCAAATCGCTTATTTCACCAATTATTCGATTATCATAGGCACCTATACTGTCCTATACAGCTCTCGATTAATATATACAGTAGCAAGTTTGACTTTATTTATACTGCAGGGTAGGTAGGTGGGTACGTATATAACTGATATACAGTACTCCGCCTCTCACTTCTTACATACATGTGTTTTTGACTATTGGTAGACTTTTGAGGAAAATAATAATAGTATATTTCTGTGTCGCATACGTTTTTTTCCAACGAAATATATGAGAAATTTTAGAATTTTGTTCTCTTTTCTTGTATATCTTCTGGCAACAAGATTTTCTCTTCTTCCTTACATCGTTTGATCTCTATTATACTATACTATGGTACAATATGTGTCGGTAGATAATCATATACTGTATCTAGACCGGCTGATATAACTGTATATATATATATGTATATATATATACACACGTATATTTGTTGTGTCCTATTAATTGGATAATCTTCTCTATTTGTTCATTTGTTCATTTATCCAGAATACTGCATATACCTGTATACATCTGTAAGAGCCTGGCGTAATTCATTATCTAATACTTATGTTACAATACGTTTAATGCAATCTTTCGCTATGCAGTTCTATTATTATCATAGGTTATATAGGTCAGTATACTAGAATAATACTTGGCTATGAATGATATAAATAATAATCACAATAATGATGGTAATAATAATATTAACACTAATCATCGTCATACTATTATACATAGATGTAGAAGATAAATTTATATTATACAATCATTAATATTATTATTATTATTATAGTATTTAACTCTTAAAATGACTTATATAGATACTTATTAATATTAATACCCCTTCATCCTTTAAATAGCCCGAAATTTAACCTACTGCGCTTATACTATACAATATTAACGATCGATCGATAATTATCACAATCTAATTGAGCATCAGAGCTATGTTTATCATACAATGAATAATAAACTCTTGCGTAAGTAAATAATTAATTAATCAATTGGTCCGAAAATTCCCCATTTTATCATCTGATCTATGTATCTATGTATCTATATCTATCTATCTACCTATCTATCTATCTATCTATCTATCTATCTATCTGTCTGTCTTATAGTTTTTACAGTCGAATCCCCATATCTACTAAAATACAGCAGCAACTTAAAACAAATGGAAGAAAAAAATCACATAATTATATGCTCTATCGTAATCAATATCGATAATCTATCCCTCCACCAGCAGCGAAAACTGAAAAAGGCAGAGTATGGGGTCGAACAACCCCCCCGCCCCCCCCCCCCCCCCGCATTCCCCCGGACTCCCGAAAATAAGGTTACGACATACATAATATTTTTTTTATAAAATCATTACCAGATGAATTCCACGCAGTGTTTTTGGTTTTTTTTCTTCCTTTCCAAATCGATCATTGTGATTTACATATCTTTGCGCAGTATCGCAGGAGTACCTATATCTCTCCACCAAAATCTACGGTCACTATACAATATACCTATATAACGCGCCCATGCGTGGGTGGCGCGGCGAGGGACGATTCGCTTGGCAATCGACGAAAATCCTATATCATACCTAATCTCCAAAAATTCCAAGGGGAATGCAAGAGATCGTATGAGTTCAACAGGAAATCATTATTAATCATCTGTATACCTGTGTTCGAATTTGAATGGTTTCCAACGATTTCCTGTTGATTTGTTTCTCGATTTCTCGAGCGAACAGTCCCTTGATGGATGCGGTACTTACGTTATGCAGCCTTGCATACACGGATGGACGGACCTATGCATGCGCGGCACAACAATCGGAAAGCTCGACTATAAAAATTGCTTACACGCACGTACGTATGTACACTCGCGTTCATTAATTCGTTTCGCTCTGAAGTTAGCTACGCTCGGGGTTAGCTGTTCCGGGGGTAAGGTAGAAGAGACCGATCAGCGCGACGCATTTGAATAAATTTGAAAATATAACGCGATCATCGGTCTCCGATCTACCCCCGGAGCAGCTCACCGCAAGCGTAGCTAACTTCAGGGCTGAACCATTGATGAACTGGTGTATGTATAGTACGTTACGTAGGTATGTATATACATAATCGTACGAGGGCGGGTCATAATTGCATAGGCGAACATTTCGTGTTTCTTCAATTTTTTGTTCATCTTTCTTTCACTTGAATATTCCAATGAAGCGAAGAAGCTAGGGAAAAGACGAAAGTAAGGAAAAAGAAAAAAGATAAAAATGCATAACGCAGCGATTTGATGTATAGTTGAAGTTCATTTTCCGGAATATTTAACTACTTGTGTATGCAGGTTGGAAAATTTTGTTCCAATGTGTATCAGCCGTTTTATTAAACCCGCATACCTATATACCTAGAACCATTCCAAGAGCGTCGCGGCAGACTCCAAGTATCACGCAATTAACGAAAAAGAATAGCGGAGGAGAAAAAAAAAAACAAGATGACGCTGATGGGAAAAAAATACACAAAAAATAAAATAAAACGTAGTACTACATCACTATAGGTACTATACAACGTGTATATATGTATCATCCAACGAAGATCGCGAGAGTCTTGGATTTTAATTAGGTTTCTTTTTTTATTCTTTTCTTTTTTTTCCCCCAAACTTGGCTTTTTATCGAACAAAGTTCTGTAATATTATATTTCACTCCGCAAATTTGAACAACGCAGATTCAGCGGATATGAAATGTCCTTGTCCCACCGCTGTTTGTAATTATTTTTATTCTTTCTTATTGTTTTGTTCATCAGAACGTCTAAACCAAGAGCATCTTCATTTGTCATGAAATGTCAGAACCAAGCTTTACGAATGGTGTGAAATTTCCCAGTTTTCAGTCCTTGTTTTTTTTTCACGGTTTTTCATTTTGTTCATTTATTCGAGAATTTCTTACAGAAATATCAAAAGAACTCTTCTCTTCTCTCATCTCATTTTCATTTCCGGATTCTCACATTTTTTCTCTCTCTCTCTTTCTCTCTCTCTTTCTCGCTTTCATATCTGCAGAGTTATTTTATTCCCCTCAACGAGATCAGTTCATTGAATTCCTTCTTTTCTCCTACTCTCTCTTTCTCTCTCGCTCTCTCTATCTCTCTCTCGAGTTTTCTTATCCCTTGCAAAAATATGCAAATGCAAAATCGCGAGGAGAACGAATTCGAACAAATTCCTTCACGTTTAAATACAAAGTAGAGTATTCCAACGACGTACAGTATCGGGTAGATAGGTCTATCGGTACGTCGTGAATTCTCATACAGTGCAAACAAAAAAATTGGATAACAAAATCCATCCCGTTCTGGCGGTTTTGGGTTTCTTGTTTTTTCCCTTCTTTTCTTTGCTACTGGTTTAGTCGGGCTTATCAAATAATCATCATTCCTCACGTCCTAAAATTTAGATGTACCGACTCGAACGTATATCTTCGAGCTCTTTCACAAAGTGCAGTCGTGACAACCTGATGCAGATTCAACTCTATATCATATAATTATTTACCAATCCACAATAACCAGGCCGGGGTAGGTTAGTATTATAAATAATATCGGGAGAACATTGAAATTTGAAATGTAAAATTTGTGATTTGAAATTTGTGATTTAAAATATAAAATTCGAAATTTGAATTGTGAAATTTGTGATTGGAAATTTGGAGTTTGGAATTTGAATTGCGAAATTTGTGATTGAAAAATTTGAAATTTTTAATTCGTATACAGATTCAGATTCAGCCTGGAAAACTAACCCGTCCGCCCTCATGCAGTCTAGCTTATGTTGCCTTTTTTTTTATACCCCTGCTCTGCCCTCTCATCGGCTCATCAAAAATATCTTAATAATATACTCCTAATTAAACTTAGACGTATACGTAGTACATACATCTATACCTACATGCAAAAAAGAAAATAAGGAAAACACAGGCAAACAAAAATCACACATATCCACACATTATACGATATACCTATAGGTATACTTATCACTGTTATTTATCATGATACACTAAATATATACATATACATATATATATATATATATATTGTTTTGCACATTATACATGTATCGTACATTCACAATACTATGCAGACAGAAGAAAAAAGAAACACTCTGTGTTGAACGTTGTTCTGTGCATTTTATTATTATCGTTCCACGTGTAAAATCTGTTCGACAAATTTTTCTTTCTTTTCTTCTGTTTTCTTTGTACCCTCTCCTACTCTTCTGTCTTACCTGTATGTACATACCTACTAGTATTCGACGTCATCCCAGATTATCATATACGTATACATCATTCGTAATACCTATGTACCTACCATCAAATTATGCCTACCTAGGTACAGAAATTGATAATATTTAACTAACCTACGTTATATACGTATATGCGTACGTGTGTACATATATATTAGTTACCACGGATATTACATATATATTTATACCTGAACGTGTATATATATATATATTTATATTGGGGAAAAGTGGGGTAAAATTTAGAACCGCGAATTGTCAATTTTATGAATATACCAATTCGAGAGGAAAATCGTGAAACTCGTGCGAAATATACTTTCTCCCGCGAGTTTCTTCTTTTTTTTGAGTGGAAAAAAAAGAAGAAAAGAAAAATCGTGGGAACGCAACAAATAATTTATACCTACTGTTTGAAAAATATCACATGTACACAGGTAGTATACCATAAATCGGAGTTTCACGAATTTCTGGAGAAAAATAAAATTTCTTTACGTCGCGTCAAATTTAGACCCGCTTTTTTCCCGTATAAATCATATACCGAACCCAGTGGTTTCTCTTTCTTCTTTTCTTCATCCTTCTCTCGTTTTACAATTTGGTTCAACATAAACTTCTTTTATTTTCTTTTTTTCTCTCTGTTTCTGTTTTTCTGACTTTTCTTCAACTATACACGATATCCTGATATATATGCTTCTCAAGTATTTCCTATACGCCCCCGACAATTACCTCTCTCAAACAAATCACACCGTTTATTCGTGTACTATAGGTATATTATACCTGTCTATATTTATATATTATATAATATATATGTATGTATTACCTGTTATACCTGCACCTTACATATAATAATAACCACGTAAAAGTTTGGGCACGACGAATACGATGGATCTCGCTCAAATTCATAATTTACTACGATAAATATATTAATCATTAATACGGCAATGTGTGTGTATATATATATATATATACGTATGATTAATGTCTCAAAATCGACGTAACGCAATGCAATCGAACGTGAGACATAGAATTTGTATGCGATAGAAGAGGAACAGGGCCAAAGCCATGGTCTCTCGTGGTGCCTGAACTTTTCATGAAATAAAAGAAACAAAAAAAAAAAAAAACGTAGTATTAAATATGCAATGAATAAATAATGATGTGCTTAACATGATTGGGGCGGACCGCCCTGCCCGCTGCCCCTTCGCAAAAACAGCCTATAAGACTAGACCAAAGTACGACACCGCGTCTAGCGGATAATTATAATGATTTACTTTAAGTCGGGCTAATTGGTGAATTGAGGGTGTCATATACATGGACATAGATTGTATGAAAAACAGAACGAAAAACAAAAAAAATAGAATATCAAAACATCCATTGTACGTATTAAATATGTACAACTACCCATAGCATTTCAATCTTACCATTCCCCGCGTTCGTTCTGCATCTTGCTTCGATTTTTACACAATATCGATAATTGATAATCGGTTTATACACGTACATACAGATAAATTATATACCTATATCTACTATATAGGTATATTCAAATTGTATCTAACGTAGTCTGATTAACCAATGACTGCAAAGTCACGTTTCTAGAATTTATTTCACTTCAATTCTTCGTTTCTCGCGCTGCTTATATAGAATGACGAACAAATATCATACAAGTATATACCGTACGAACGTATTGCACAATTGAAATGAAGACGAAAGCGAGAAAAAATACGCATAGTTTGCGATGCGCACGTAAGATGTTGAAAAATTTGAAAAAACAAAAACAAAAAACAAAAACAGAGAAAACAAAATCATCTACGAACATATATATTTTATTATTGTTTATCATTGTTATTATTATTATTATTATTATTATTATTATTAATATACTTATGAATTTCGGCTTTCGAAATCAGTCCGCGGTTATATATCGATGTTATTCTAGAAGGTATTCCTGGTATATATACATATCCATATAAATATGTATATATATATAGGTATATAGGTCATCCGTGAATCGGATCATACCATCCTCCTTATAATGATAATAATAATGATAATTTTACTTACTGATCGCGCGAATATTGCAAAATAATTAATTGATTTTGAATGTTTATTTATAAAGGTCGTTTAACGATTGTTATGAAAATTGTTGTAACAGGTATCTATGTCGAGCAGGGCGGTAATGCGGCCAACTTAAAAAGTTTCAAACTCTAACAAAACCAACAAACGAACGACAAACATGAACAAAAAAAAAAAAAAAAAAACCACCCCCTCCCCCACCCAAAAACAAAAAAAAACTGAAATGAAATACAAAAGGATAAGTAATGCGGCTTGGGGCGTACGATTTCCGACACTCTTTCCACGCAGCAAGGTAAAGACTTTTTTAACCGAAAAAAACCACAACGAACGAAACAAACGATATGAGAGAACAAAAAAAAGAATTACCAAAATTGATAAAATTTCTATGCCGTTTTCTTTGTACAAAACAATTTTTTTCTCCGTTTTCAGTGACCTGATACATTATAGCACACGCTTTCGCATTTTCATTTGAAACAATTGAAAAAAACATTAAAAAAAAAACCAATAGTACGAACACGTTGTTTTTTTGTATTTTTTTTTCTCTAAATTTTGATTCAAATAATTGAATGCAATAATAATTTACGCAGCTCTTTCTCCATTGATGATTTTGCTTATGATATTCATAATTTTATAACGCTGATTTGCTCTGCTGGCTACCTAATGATATGCCCACATTAATATATATATAAGTATATATAGTGGATTCTTTATAATTTGGAAATTGAAATTGAAATTGAAATTGAATTTGCAAAAAACCAAAATAAAAGTATAATAATGTTTGTTGTAAGAAAACGGCATAACGTTTGATAATATACATTGATAATTGCAATCGCTTCTACGTTAACTAAATCTCTCTTCCTCTTTCTCTTTCTCTCTCTCTCTCTCTCTATGTATATATATATATATATATATATATATATATATATATATATTGTATATATAAAATAATACTTCCATAATTATCTTATATATATATATATAGATATATGTATATATATATTATATATATGATAATATCGTTCAAATTTCCCAAGGCTTTGTCTGGCTGAATCACTGCACCGCGCCTTATACATATATATTTATATATATTATACACTATAATATATATATATATATATACATACATGTATGTATATATACTTACTCTCTACTATACTATACAATGTTTCACATTAGATAATGATCTAGCATCAAGTTCAAGTTTCAAGTAGTACCTACCATTACCTATAAAAACACATATAGTATATTATTATAACTCGAAATTTATCCCATATTGTATACATTTCAAATATGATCACATCCATTTATAACAAATTTCATGATGTCACGTACTTATGGTATATGAAACGTACGGTTCTACCCTGGAGCATATCTTTTCCCGTAAATTCTCGCTTCTTCTATATATATACTATATCACGATGTCGGAGATTGTTGGAATAAAAAAATGAGTATAAAAAAAAAAAAAAACAGAGCAAACAACAACAAAAACAATACTAATGACAAAAATTAACAATTACAATGATTAATAACGATATAAATTAATAACAAATTAACAATTAATGATGTTAGGGATAGTTCATTTGCGTGTGTGTGTATTTAAATATAATATATATTTATATATGCACCATCCACGTGATATCCCGAAGCCGATAAAACGAAATTCACCTAAATGTCAAATTTGTTTCTCACGAAGAGACAATGGAAAGATTTTGATGCTACAATCATTGTATTATAGATATACCTATATAATAACTGTAATGATATTCATGAACTAAATAGGTATGTACATACTATACATTCATTGCACATTATATATTCATGTATAAATGATAAATAATCTTAATAATGATAATAATAATGATAATAATTTTGTAGTATCAAATTGATTTTTCGATATCTCTTCGTGAAACCCCCCCCCCCCCCCCCCCTTGGGCTTGAGTTGCTGCAGATTATATACGTAGTTATTGCAGAACCTATTATAAATATATATTATATGTATGTATATAATTTATATATATACCTATATACTTATACCGAAGTCACTCTTTTCACTAGATGTCTGTCTACCTATGCCTATAGCTGCTAGCTATCCCAATTGCAATTACATACACCCAATATGTACTATATATATATATATAACAATTAACCGCTATATCATTATAAATTATTCGTTTAACGTAATATTATTTGTTATTCAGTTGTTGGTTTCTCATTTTGTCCGTTTTTCTGTTTTGTCTTACATAATTCATTTCAAATCGGTCTGACGACGAAAGTTAATTAAGAGAAAAAAGAGAAAAATCATCATTCTGGCAGCTTACAGGGTAGGGGTAGGTATCTCTACACCCGATGGAAACAAAATGAACCTTCATTTTCACAGATGTTGGAAATTTTTTCGATATTTTTGGCATGTACCACGATATATCATATTTCTTTTCTTTGTTTTTTTCTTCCTTCGTTCGTAAGAAATTCGTAAAGACTTGAGCCCATTAGGTGTAGGCAGTAATATACCTACTATGTAGTATAATAAGAATCGGAAATGGCAATCAGGGTTCGGTATTATAGTATATACTGTAACTCGCTCCGCGCGGTATAGATATTATATTTCTTGATCAAGAAAAGCTTGCGAGCTTCGATCCCTCTCATTCCAAATTTCCACGTCGTAGCAGCATTGTTATCATTATTCTTATTATTATTTATCGTTGTTGTTATTATAGCGTATTACAGATAACCGTACGGGTAAAGAATAAGTGTTCGTCAGGGATGAATTGGAGGGATTTCGAGCATTACATAGAGGTACCTATATATATATATATGTATACCTACAGTATATTATCTCCTGACAAACGATGCGGACGTGTTTTATCGTCAGTTTCTCATAACTTTTATTAGGAGTTTCTTTTTGTTCGTTTTTTTTTTTTTTTTTTTTTTTCATCTATTTATCGGGAGCAATCATTGCCGGAAAGTCGATTCCAGACATACAAACTCACCCGTAGCTACGCCAATTATACTCGCGCGGAATCGCGAATCTACCAAATATAACAGAAATGTAATTCCCAGGTTTCGTTCGTTGAGAAGAAATAGATAAAAGGGAGAAAAGAAAAAAACCAGGAGAAGCTACGTAGTAGGTACACACTCCTCGTACTAACGCGACTGTAAACGATCGGGCTCAAGTTTTTACAATTTTTCATTAAAAAGACACAATTTTCGTTAGATCAATTGTATATTCAAGACCTGAAGCAACGTTTCTTCGAAACGTGATTGAAAATTATACTATATGATTATGTTACATACAGATTTCTACATAATAATTTATGTACATACATATTTGATATTCTGTCACTTTTTATAGAATTAACGACCTGCTCATATTGAGTGGTAAAATAATCCTTTTCATCATATATGTGTATTATCTTATTGGGAGGCATCATAAGAATTAAAACTATGATTCAGAAATTTATGTAAGAATCTATTTCATCCTCTTCAACTATATTTTTATAATCTATGCGAACGTTGACTGAAGTAGGTACGCGTATGAAAACCTTGAGGGGGTTCCCGTCGAAGTGCAGGGCTCGAAGATATTAACCGTTCCTCGAATATCGTACCGACGAAATTCGATTCTCGTATCCTCGCATATATAAGGTGCTACAGATACCGTTTCGAAAACGAGAATTGTGAATTTTCTCAAACGACTGGATCGGTTTTGACCAAACTTTGAGGATTCATGTACTACGATGGCAGAAAGTGGCCAAGCATTCCACTTTTTTAAAACATTGTTCGGATTCGATGAAAAATAAATCTTCGCTAGGTTAGCTAGGTTAGATTGCCAGCCGCGACTCCTCAAATGGCCTCTCAATGGACATAAATTTTCCCAATAGCGACTGTCTTCGGTAGCGTTCTTCAGTCAACGACGTGATGAGTAAAATGAAAAATAAAAAATAAAAAAATATACTACAAACTAATTGTAAGTTCGATACTGAAAGGAGCTTTCAGTTTTATATTCACCTTGCATTACACTACTATAGATACCTATGTAGATATAAACTATGTATGTACTTACGTTCACATCACCGAACCCCTTCACCGATACAGTAAGCATATTATAAATAATAATATAGCGTGTAAATCCCTAAAACTTGTTCAATCATATTTTAATGCCTTTCCCATATTTGCTTCGAAACAAATCGATGAGATGAAAATACGAAAAAACATTGCTACATTCATTCAAATAGTTTACATTCGAAGTAGGTAATGTACATAATTGTATAATTGAATCAAAAATTTCGTCCACGTCTTCCCTCTTTCAATGGAAGAGATGTTGCGCCGGGGGTACGACGATTTCCACATTATTTTTATGGAATATTATAATTAATGTTCAATTTTTTGATTCATTTTATTTTTCATTTTTGTTCGGTTTTTCGTTTTCGTCGCTTTCGTACAGAAGGTTGTTCTTCTCTTTTTCCTCTCTAAAAAAAAGAAAAAACTATTCATTCAAAATTAGTCATTACCTACGTGACGAATAATGTGATAAATGAAAGTATATAAAGACAAAAATTTTGAAAATGTGCGAGTGCCTTTATAGTCTTCAATTGTTATACATATATCACATAATATCTAATCAACTGCAGCTATATGCATCTTAGAAACAAGAGAACAAAAAATTAGATTCAGAACCTTTTTTTAGTATTCAAAACTATACATACCTGTGTTTGCGTGTAGTACTTTATAGTATATGTAGTATGTAGTATGTTTTAGCAAACGTTTTATACCTATACCGTTCTGTATGATATCTTGATTAGTTTCACGCGAAAAGCTTATGCATCTAATTATTATTGCACGTTGGTGTACATATTCCCACACCTATACCTACGCTATGAATGTATATTTTTAAACAAACTATATACGTAGATACGTATCGTATCGTATCGTATCGTATCGTATCGTATGTATGTATGTGTGTATGTATAATGATGTCGTATGCGTGTACGTGTAATACATAGAATACCAATTAATTATTATAAACAAGCCGATATTCATTATGTGTTATAATCATATTACACGTATTTAGATTCGATCGTATTAGGTATATATATTTTCATTTATTAAACGTTTTGCGCACAAGTAAGTATGTAGACTTTACGTGTCCAATAACTCTGTTGCACTAACGATTTACTCAATCATTTATCCCCTTTATTCATTCATTTATTGTATACGGTTAGCGATGAATACCTTCGTAATTATTATTAATTTTAGATCGATTGCGATCGCGTAAACCGCAGGTCGCGCGCTATGGCTTCATGCTTATTGCTATTCGCCATCTGCACATTTGCTCTTTGTCATTCTCATCTCAAAAATACCTTTTTCATACGTTACTTCAGTATTTTCGTATGATTATATACCTATTATACCTATATATATATGTGTATATATATATACATACCTAAACGCATTATTATTATCAATTTTTATTCTTCATTTTTACTTCAATAATCAGCTGTACTCGTACATGGAGCTGTCGTTTTACAAACTTCTAACCCGTACAAACAGTATATATATATATATATATATATATATATATGTATCTAGATATATAACAAATAAAAAAAATTTCAATGCTTTTTTCGATTTCTAATTATATTTCATATACCGTTACTACAATTTTATTAATTATGTATGTATATATTTTTGTTTTCTTCTCACTCGTCTGCGGTTTTTCGTTTCTTTTTTCTTCTTCTTCTCATTCAAATCCCGAGGATAGGTAATTCATTGGTTGTTTTTTTTTTTCTTTTTTTTTCTCTTTTACTTCCTTTTTTTTCATAAATCGGCGCCGGCGTACGAATGCGCGAGAGTTGTTGCGAATGCGGGGTAGTAGCTCAAGGTATAATGTAGGTGTGTGCAGCGTGTTTGCGAAGTATGTATATGTTCTCATCGGACGGATGTAATTATTACATCGACCCTTCGCAAAAGAAAAGAAAACAATTTTCCTCATTATTCATTCATTTATTTGTCCTGCTTTAACAAAGAAAAAAAACCAAAAAAAGATCTCCTGCCTGCCTGCAAGCTCATCCGTCCGTCCGTCCGTCCGTCTGTCTGTCTGTCTGTCTGTCTGACGATCGAACGCATGAACGATTGATTGGCAGAGAAAATCGAAGAAAGAAAGACAGAAAGAAAGTCGCGTGTATTAGAAAAATGAAAGAAAATGAATGAATGAATATGTAATAATAATAATGATTGAAAACCACCACGACCCGAGCTAATCGCCGATTTCTTTTTTTCGGGGGGATTCTTTAAAAACTCCACGATTCAGGGACGTACTTCAATTGCATCATGTTCATGGTGGCGAGCAGTGTCGTACTTACAGTCGTTGTACTGAACTATCATCATAGAACGGCTGATATCCACGAAATGCCTCAGTGGGTGGGTAGAGCACATACTTTTGAGGATTATTATGTTATCGTCTGATGCATGGGAAAAGCAAGGATAGAAACAAAATTGATAAATTGATAAATTGATGAAAATAAAAAAATGAAAATATATTTTAATGTATTTTTCTGTCCTTTCGTTTACTCCGATCACAGATAAAAACAGTACTTCTACAATGGCTACCGTGGATCCTTGGCATGGGTAGACCGGGTAAAAAAATAACAAGAAAAACAATACTGATGAGCAATAGAATGAAGGAACTCGAGCTACAGGAAAGAAGCAGCAAAAGTCTATTAGCGAATGTCTTAGATATCGACGATGATTTTAGACATGGAAATAGCGCAGCTGCTAATCCGTCAGCCGGTTATATACGGTATATTTTCAAAATTCAGATGAAAATTATTTCTATGAAAATTTCCCCAATGAATACGTCCAGATGGATTAATCCGGGCGTTCGAAATCCCCATGGAATTTGGTGTGGGGGACGAAATTCCGAAACGTCGGAATGCCAGAATTTCGAAAGCCCGAAATTCCGATAAAATGACAAGTAATCGAATATTTTCTCAGTGCGAAACAATAAATGTGTTCCTAATGTCTTCTGAGTTTTCGCTTTCTTCGCCCTTCTATTTCAATGGCTCTCGGAATTTTTAACTCCCAAGTTTTTGGTTTTTCGATTTGATGAATTCGGATTCGTTAACTTCGGCAATAGGCACGATTCTGTATTGCGGACGGAGGACTTCTCAACCGTTGGATATTCTGACCAATCGGATATTTCACCGCTCGTAGTCTCGCCCGTTCTGAGGAATAATTTTCGGTCTATATTTATTTTCATGTTTTCGTGATCTGAATTTGTTAATTCTACTGGATAGCCTTTCGTTGTTATGGTTTTTCCGCTCTTCGCACTTTCGGTAATTTGACTTTCGGAATCTTGTGGCGGCCCGTCTACTCTTTGGTCTTTCGGAATTTTTATCCCTACCCGGAGTTTGCTAGAAATCGAGCATGTTTCAAATGGCATCCATGGGAATATCGAACGACCAGATCAATGAATCCATCTGGATATTTTCAGTAGTGTTCCTCCGTTTTATATGTCATTCCATCTTTTATTATAATATACTGGTCCACGTATATATATTGATTAAAATTTCGAGGTATATTATCGACTCGTCGTCATATCATGTAATACCTATATTCAAACGTATGTATATACCTATATGTCAGCAATAAAAGAAAGATTTAATTGGTAGCAGGTCGGCGTATGGCACACCGTTATCTGGACGACCAGCGACGGTCGAAGAAACATCAGCGTCTCTTCCTCTGAGCGGTACGCGAAGAGAATTACAAACGATTCTGAAGGAATTACAATTCATTACTAATCGTATGAAGAAGGCTGACGAGGAAGCAGAACTCATCAGCGATTGGAAATTCGCTGCTATGGTCGTCGACAGGTAATGTCTTTCTTTGATTTTCTCATTTCACTTCTCTTTTCCTTCCCTTCTCTCTTTCTTTCTCATTTCATTCTTATCGCTGTTTTGAGTTTATGTAACATCGCATTTCATTTATTACACGAGTATCAATTCAAATTATAAAGATAAATTATTTATCAACGATTGAGTCGGATTTTTGGCTCCCACAGGTTTTGTCTGATCATATTCACGATGTTTACCGTAATCGCAACGGTCGCCGTGCTATTATCGGCGCCTCACATCATAGTTCAGTAGTAGACTGCCCAAGCCCAGCCACCGAATGACACCGCGGACGAAAATACCGTCGATACCACATCCTGGTCGTAGGTGAGTATTTTTCAATCGTCTCATCCAATATTGATTGAGCAATTATTTACGAAAATTTCTTTTTCGAAAAAATCTCCTCGACGTATAATTTTTATTTTTATTCGTATTTTTTCACTTCTCGTAGAATTGTATACTGTGACCAGAATGGGGTTTCATCGTTATCGGTGTTCGTGTTTGAACGATGGCGATCGACCTTTCCCCCTACGGCAGCCTGACCTGAAATTGGAGAACATCGAAAGAAAGAAAGAACGAAAGAAAGAGAGTAAGAAAAAGCAAGTGAAGAAACATCGACGCGAGCTACAAATAAGAAACTACGAATCCAAAACCAACAAGTTGTTCACGCCCCTTGTAAGCCTGAATGAGTCAGGCATTACGGATATACTCTGCACACCTCAGCACACCCCTGCAACCGCCTCCAAAAATGAAACGGAAAGAGAGTAAAAAAAAAAATGGTTATTGTAACGTAACAATAATTATTTTTTATATTTTACTCTCCTCGCTGATCTTCTCGATCTCTTCGCCTCCCCAACGATCCAACGATCAACTATCAACAGTCAACGATCAACTGTACCCTCTTCGATCTTCTATTATATATATAATCCCCGTCGATATATCTTATTCTTCTAATACGTAATTTGTTATGGTATTATTTTATATAACCAACGGACGAGGATAGAAAAAGCGAAATAACGTAGTGGGAAATAGCAGAAAGGAGAAAAGAAAAAAAACGAAAAAATATATATTTGAGAAGTAGACAAAAATTTATCTCCAACATCGTCACAGCTACTATATTTTAAGAATATAAAAGGAAAACTTCAAGAAGATATAAATTTGAGAAAAAAGCCTATCGCGTACCTACGTTAAACATTATAATTTATTCTGAGCAATAAACTCGACCGAAACAGACACCCGATCAGTTTTCAAAACTTGGGAGTCTATCCAAATTTATAATATATATTTCTGCGTCTCAGGGTGGTTTTCGCAGCAATTTGACCACACTCTGCGCGCGACTCCTGCGGATTTGAGTAAAACTATTTTCTTGTTTCAATTACGATCCGAATCAGGGCCAAGAGATTTTCTTCTATATTTTTAGCGCAGTTCTGAATGATCTATGTATATACATAGAGCCTATCTATGTATTAATTCAACCTTTGCACGCTGCTATAACGGCTGTATCTAAAGTATTATAGTATTCACCTAATCTTGGATTATCCCCCGCTGTATCTACCCTGCACCATGTTATAGTATGCCTATCATACATTCAACTACGTTCCAAAATCCACACCAGCCGCACGTGCATAAAATGAAAAAATTACTGTAATAATAATTATATTAATAATTATAAATACTAGTATAGCAGTGAACAATATGACGAACGCGCGTACAAGCGCGTTGCGTAGTCGATGCGAAGATCTTTTATCACCTAGCTCGTTGTCATTACGTTGGCCCCTGACGATCATTGGCGTTAATTAGTTCGTGACATTCAGGGATATAGCTAATTACAGTATCAACGACGTACACACGCCTGAGCATAGGACAGAAAAAACAGAGAGAATATAAAAACAAGGTAGCTTAATAAGGTACTATACAATTGAAATGCAGAGAAATAAAATGAGAGATTAAAAATAAGTATATGAAAATTAGGCCGATTTCAGGTGTAGGATAATAATATAGTATGTTATAGATCCGCGCTTTACTATAATATATATATACCTCCGTAGCATATCGAAAGGCTCGCCTTCGTAACAAATCAATTGTCATACATACTTTGCCAGTTTTATTTTATTTATTATATTATATTATATGTATAATACATTTAATTTATCTGTTTAAAATGTTTTTTGCTTTGTTCTTTTCCACTGCTAGAAAAGATGCATCGATTTCTTGATCTTGGTCGAAAGAGAGAAAAAAAAAAAGAAACAGAAAAAATGAAAGAGAGAGAGAGAGAGTAATTATTATACTTTTAATATAGGTAATAATCTTGTTGAAACGACGATACCGCACTAACGAATGTCATGTATGCTTGCATGCAGGTCGAGAATCGATGAATCTGATTTAGTTAGTATCTGACTATAATCAATATTATGTATTAAAGTATGTAGGCGAACGTGCTGGGCTGAGGGCATTCATTTACGTTATAAGTTATAATTTTATTCGGGTGAGATATATCTAACGAGAGAAGATATATATATATATATACAATTAATTATATATACCATGAATTTATAGCTATACATATATGTAGTATAATAATTGCATATAACATAACAGAGAATTCATAAAAAAAAAACCTGCGCATACGTATGGGTATATGTATAGTGCAGCATGCGGTGAAATATCGGGGAGAAGCGAGATATATATATATATATATATGTACATACATATATACATGAATGAATAAAAAAATTACATATACCTGTACCAACCGACTACTAACTAACTCAATAACTAATTGCATATATACTTATATAGGTATATAACATAATATTATATAAGGCGGGTGATAATTGTGAGTGGCAAAAAAGAATTGATAAAAGTAAATAACAACCGGAACCGAAGGACAACAAAAAGATGTGGATTACATCAAAATTAACTAAACTACTGCTATACACTATTATATCTATAATGTTATACGATAAAAATAAGTATTCTACATAATAGTAAATAAATTATTATATGCGCGTGGGATATGAGAGAAAGAAAAAAAAAAAAAAATGAAATTCGCAAGTGTTCTGATATGATACAGATATAAACTTATAGTAATATATACGTATACCGTGTATTGATTGAAATCAAATTTTACTCTGTTCGACGACGTACGTCACGAAGAGGAGAGAGAGGAAATTTTCCTTTTTTCGTTTCCTTTTTCTTTTTCAAATCAAGAAGAAAATAGATAGATCGTATAACTTAATATAATATATAGGCATAGGTGTAATTAATCTATAGGATATCATAATATTGAAATCACTAGAAACTATTGATACGATATTATTATAAAGCGATATAAATTATTATTACCATCATTGCGTTGATTATAGGCCACCTAGATATTATTGACAGCTGATTGAACATTTTCATGAACGAATGAGAGAAAAATAAAGAAAAAAGCTGGAAAAAAAAGAATAGATAAGAAGAAAATTTATCACGCGTATAGTATATACACCTTCTTAGAGATATTGTGTTGTTAGGACGTATTCGAAAAACAAGAGAAGAAAAAAGCGAGAACCGTATTTCTACGAAATATTGAAAATTTGTAATTATTTTATGACATGCAAATAATTAATTGATGACTATGCAAAACAGCAACAGTACTACCTATAATATTATACATATTACATACGTCTCGTAAACTGATCGTGTTGTACGGAAATCATTTTCTTCCATATAAGTATTATTATATGTATATATTTCAATAATTATACTAATATATTATATAATAATATATCTATGATAGTGATGTGCGTAGTGATTATTATTTTTCTGTGAAAATTTGAATAACCGCGCGTATAGCTATATGATACATTAATTAATTAGTTATAACTGATTAAATATGCAGTATATCAACGTAAATTTATTTATAACATCGATCACGGAATTAAAACGCGCCCTGCACAATATATACCTATAACGCGCGAAAAATGATCATCGATTAATGAAGAAGAACAAATATTCAGAAAGAAAAAAAACGAAAAAAATTAGTAAAATATAGAGAATTATAATTATTTCACCATCGGTATTATATATACAGAATTACAGTATATGAATCCAAATATAATAATAATAATAGTAATATAATATATTTTATTTGACACGTCGTGTATATATAGGTATATATTATACCTATGGAGGTATAATAGTGCTTATATACATCATGTGTATAAATACGAGAATGATTTTGAACAGAGAAATTGAAAAATAATATAATAATAATCATAATCATAATAATAATGATAATGATAATGATAATAATAATTGTAATTTGACGATAGGCCGATCGTTCGAGAACAAAAAAACAGAAAAAACAAGACAATGAAAAGCGTGTGTGACGAGTGTAATTGATATATTAAAAAAAAATATATATATGTATAAAATAATAATAATAAAATGATATATATATATATATCTTAAAAGATTTGTACATGTTATAAAACATCCACACCTAAAATGCCTCTGAAATTAAACCAAGTAAGTGTATAAATATGGTAGTAAAGAATGAAAAAAATATAAATAAAAATGTTTTAAAAGTTGAAATTTTATAATAATTGATAATATCTATATAAATATAATATAAATAATAGTAATAATAATAAACATAATACTGATACGCCACGATCTGCCATAGTATATCGTTGTATATTGAATAACGTTGACATTATAATATGTATATATAGGTATATCGTATAACATATATTATATATTCATTGCATTGTCATGTACGCGTACACGTATACATATGATATTACTATACTTATATAATATAGCGCGATTATACTCATTTATATAATGATATGAATATAATGAAAAAATATGATATTATTATAATATTGATAAACGAAATAAATCAAACGTACCGTATACCTATATATATATCGTTCATAGATTAGCTACGGACTGCATGCAGCCTTTGAGCGCATGTGAAGAAACAATGATAATCCATCACATAATGTTCATAACAGACATACATCTATGTATAATTGAAATTATTTAATTAACAATATATCTCGATATCGCGTAAATTCATTATTATTATCAACATATTATCAAATAGGAGAAATTGAAAGATTAAAAAATTATCTATTATCATCTGCTATACACATATGCCTATACTATAGGTATACATACATACCTATATAGGTAGGTTATATATACACAGATTATATCTATGATTATATGCATAGATTATATCTATGTATATATGTGAATCTACATACATAGAAAATGTTCACGGAGGATTGTAATGATCGATTGATTCATAATCATGCGATTGCGTAGGTATGATTATAAATATACCATAAGATAACTATATACTACAATTATGTATGGAGGTTCAAAGGAGGAAGAGAAAACGAAGAGAAAAAGGAAAAAATATACAGAGAAAAAAATGAAAGAATATATGGTTAATGAAATTATAATTATACTATTGAAATGAATGAACGAAGGGATAATAAATAAGGAATCAAATAAATGAATAAATGAATGAATACTGTATGTACACATGATATTATTATTATTGATATAGTATACATACACGCACGCGACTAGCACGCGAGTACTCTGCAGGCACGTAATTTGTACGCGATAGGGAAATTATACATGTATAAAATCTTGGAAAAAATTGGGACAAACAACAAACGAAATGATATTGAAAAGGACGTCGTGCGCGCGCGGGCGCGTGTAGGGTATACTTATAAATATTACATGATAAGTATGTAACTCGGATAATTACATAATTATATACAGTATATGAAAAACATAATTAGGATATAAAGAATAAAAAATGACATACATATAAATATAGCATAACAATATTGTAAATTAAAAAGAAATCGACTAAAAATGATTGATTAATAAATGAATTAAAGAGAGTGAGAGAGAGAGAGAGAGAGAGAGAGAGAGAGAGAGAGAGAGAGCGCGAAACAAAAACAAAATTGAAAATAATTGACCGTTAAACTAATGGTTAGTATGAAAAAAAAAGGAAGAGTGAGAGAGAGAGAAAGAGAAGAAACCAAAGAGGGGAAGAAAAAAACAAAAAAAAACTGTTAATAAATTATTAAAATATTGACTAATTAATTAATCAACTGAACACGAAGGAATTGAATTAGTGTACGCGGGGAAATCGTAGTCTGTCCCTATAATAAAATTATACACCTAAATTATATCTTCGCATAAATAAAAAAAGTAATAATATTATATATTATTATAATATAATACATGATAATTATCTCTGCGTTCCTATTCTAATGAAATACCGTTGCACCGTTAATTAACACATTGTAATATTATCCATACTATATATACTGTATTCATCTCTATCGCTCTATCTATACCTATATCTATTTATCTATTTGTCTGTCTGTCTGTCTGTCTGTCTGTCGATCTATCTATCTATCTATCTATCTATCTATCTATCTGTCTATCGCTACCTACGCGCGTATAGGTATAATGTATGTATAAATATAGTATAATTATTATGATCGGTCGTTATTTATTTATTTCTTTACTTACTTATTTATTTATTTATTCATTTATCCATTCACTCATTTATTCATTGAAACGAAGATCACTCTACAGAAATTGAATTATATCATTTATATTACACGAAGTTTGTTAGTTTTCAGTCTTTTTTCCAACGGTAAATTAATAAATGAATACAATTGTGGGAACATACAGTTTTCTGTTTGTTTTTTTCGGCGTATAGGCATATGCGTTATATTATAGTTGTAGTAGTATACGTATATGTATATACATACCTACTACATTAAATGAGAAAATGCGCGGATAGATTTTTATTTCTTTTTTTGTTTGTTTCATTCTATGTTTTGAACCGTTGAACAGATTGTAATAATATTATACGCGGTCATGATATGTATATACATACAATAGGTAGGTAAGATATATTACGACAAAAAATAGAGAAAGAGAAAACGAAGCAGAGAAACATACCCCGCAATCAAATGTCAGAGAAAGAATGAAACTCAAAGCGAAGAAAACCAACAAAAATAAAATAATAATACAACATCATTAACGGATTGTATACCTATACTATAATAATACAGTTAACAAGCCGCGCACGGTATGCTCAAAACATAGAGAAAAGTTTTTAACTGTACAGAAAAAAAAAAAGAACAACATTACATAACTGATTATTTACGTATATGAAAATATGGATATATATATATATATAAATATATATGCCACCTTTACAACTGCAATATTATATATTCACTGTAAAATTGCGCCATGTATAAAATAGTGGCGATTACCTATTATACAATCTAATAGTGACACGTTGAACCCCAGCGATACCGTACCGCAGCTTCCAGCCCTTGATCATCCCCTCGTCGCTCTATTATCACGTTGTTAATTATTAAAAGATAAATAAATAAGATATTTGAAAAATAAAATAAATAAGATATTTAAAAGATAAAATAAATGAAAATAAAAACAAAAGAATATAATAAAGACGAAGAGTTGAGAAAAGAAAGCGCGACTAAAAGATATTATTATATAATTATAAAAGTATATAAAATTATATATTATATTGATAAAAAAAAAGAAGAGTTAACAAACTGAAATATAAATCACAAACTGTAAGGAGATTTTCAACAAAAAAAAAACAAAAAAACCCCTCCCCCAAAAAAAAAACAAAAAAAAAAACAAGAAAAAAACATTAGTAACCCAAGTTATATAAGTACTATATACTATATACATACAATATTATATAACACTATTATACACACATTATAATATACATATTATATACACTCATCTGTGTCTCTGGGACATCTCCGCGACGCTATGAATCTGCAGAATCATATTTAATTACGCGGACCTATATATTGTCGTTAGAAAAAATTATAATTTTTTTCTTCAATCCAGATTCCTTAATTCATTAACGAAGTTTGTACCGATCAATTTTCGAATTCGTTAATTTTCTATCAGTATGATAATACTGCCGAAGAAGAACGAAAAACAAACACTTGAACACACTTCGAAACACATTGAGTAGTTTTTCGTTTTATCTATATCAATTGTATGAAATTCATAGTACTGTAGAAAGGAAGAGAGATTAATTGTTGACGATGACAAAGAATCAGATGGTTATATGATATTCGATTCGGTCGGGGGATGTCCTATACATACACTATAATAACTAATTATTATATTTACATCGTAGAAGTTATATATACTTACCAGCTGTACTTATGTATAATGGATTTCAAAACAAGATACGTAAATTGAATCGATTCATCGACACCCCATGCCGTAATTAAGCTGCGGCGAGACCTCGAGTAAAGTTTATACCATAACACTATAATTAATTTACTATAATACATAATATATAGTATATAACACAATATAATATTATGAACTCGAATAATTGCCGAACAACTAACAAATGTTAGAATAATAATAATAATAATAATAATGATAACAATAATAAACGATTAACAGGAGGATCCGCATCGGGTACAAGTAACAACATATTTCTAATAAATATAATATATTATACAATATATTATTATATAATATATCATATTATATCTATAAATAAATACAAAGAATTATTATGATAGCCGAAAGTTATACTAAAATTATGTTAGATTTGAAATAAAATGACAAAGATGATAAAATCATTGAATAAAGTGAAAAAAAAAAGAAAAAAAATGTAATAAACAAAAAATCATGGGCGCTCCGAGTCGAGAGGGTATAGTATATATGGGACTCCGTAGATATAGATGTAGGTGCATCCATACATACATAAATGCATACGTGAAAATCAAATTATACAGCGTTTACAAATTATTATAATTACTGATAATCATAACTGCCTCAGTGGAACTTATAAATTTGAATTGCATATTACAGTATGGAGCTTTACCAGAAAGAATGATACAATAAGCAATTGTACGTAATTTTATTCATTTTGTTGTTCAATTATAAAATCTCATAGGTATATATAATGCGTGTATGTATGTACTTGCGTACGTATGCACTATCGAATCGTACAAGTCCACCCATATACTTACCGTTATACTATACTACACATTTAATATACTATAATGTATATATATATATACGATATACTTGTATATTTATGATTGATTGAATATACTGCAGTGTTATAACTATAACGACCGTTTCAGTTCTACTGAAGATAATTATATATTATTTGCTATAGTTATAGGTATAATATCAGCCCCGAGTTAACCCGAACATTTTCATGGATCAACTGTACCGCAAAGATGAAATTTATATTAATCAACGTGCAAAAGTTGCATTCGGTTATGGTAAATATGGTGGTCATTTTACCAAGTCTTCGATAATGAAAATACAGGAAAATGGCGGAAACCCCGTTAACCGATTGTTTCGATAATTTATTATATTTACATACATAAATTGCCAATAAAATGAACCAGTAGATCGCTCGTCTCTTGTAAAGTAAAGTAAATAATTAGTTCTATAATACTATAACTCGCGTTATTCATCAGTCTACAGTATTATATATACCTTATATACCTATACCAATATATAATATAATGACCTATATACACATATATACTTATATATTATTGAAAATTCTATCGAACAATTAAACACGGGGAGTTATGATAATCACTTTTGTATTTTTACCTACATAGGTAGGTATATGAATTACACATGCGATATGTATAATTATTATATACCTATATGAATAATAATAATAATAATATAATAATAAGAAAAAGAATAATAACGATACATAATATTATACATAAACAGAAATAATATAAGATTTTAAAAGAACAAACAAAAAAAACCGATGAAATAATTATATATGTATTTTACACATACCTATTATTTATACACATATACTATGCATATATACATACAGACATATATACATATATATATATATATATGTATACTATAATTGCATAATTTTTCATACAAATTTAGAAATATATAATAGTATTATTATATTGATGATGATGATAATAATAATAATAATAATAATAATAATAATGGTCTACAAATAAACGTAGTATAGCAGCTGTATACTAGCTATATAACCAGCTTATACATATATTTCTCATGTTTCGGCTAATCTTCATTATTATTGCCGGTCTCGGCTACTATTATTATTATTATTGTCATTATCGTAATTATTATTAATATTATTATATACTATATATATATATATATAGGTATTATATCGACATGTTATATTGATCATGTACAGATATATGTACAAGAATATATAGTATAGTATATGTACGCGCGTAAGTTTCAATTAAGTCAGCTGGAATTGACGAATGACTTTTATATATAGTCTACATGACACTGGCATAGTTAATTATATTTATTTATTTATTAATTGATATACGAACGATCCAACGGTCGTAATTATACATACTATATACACGATAAGTTGCGCAGATCGGTGCAGGTCGTCACTAATCGATTCTCATCGATCACCGATAATCATATATTATAATTATTACATCTTCGCTTATCCTGCCTTTACCTTATACATCTTCAACTTCTATTCCAAACCTAATATCCTCAGCAATAGAACGATCATCTAATAATTTGGATAATGAGCATACGAAGCCTTTCCGAGCTATGTAAAATATAGAATTTCCAAACTTCGAACACTAAAAGAAATGTATGGAATTTATATTTGTACCGATTTCACTGATAATTGTAATCTGCTTCATAGCTCGAGATATTATTTTATTTTCGGTATGCTTGAATGTGGGCCCCAAAATTTGATGAATAGACGAAAGTTCTGAGGGTAGTACTGCAATACGTACAGTCTTTGTAGAAAAGTTTTCAAAAAATTGTTTCCTTTCATTGTTTCAACTTACTCGTTATTCCCGATGATGATCGTCTATCATCGTGAATCGATCTACTTTCAAACCAGTTATAACAGATATAAACTCGTTATATCCTGTAGCCTATGGTAGTGCTCGTTCGAAATTTTAAACAGCGGCACTTACATCTTATAATATTCGTAGTAATTATAGTCTCTAGTATTTAAATTATATGCTCTTCATGCCGACTCGAGCCTCGCTTTGAACAATTTTGAATATTTCTGCAATATCATCCTGCATGAGCGCAGAATACTGCGTTCTTATTTCTAACTTCTAATCTGTAATTTCTTATGTCTCATTTCTCATTACGAATTTCACGTTTTCATTCTCTTGATTCATTCGCCTATTGGCAAACCCCGTGCAGACCAGCAATCAATTGGGAATCATTTATTATAGTTTAGAAAAAATACGATATATGTAACGCACAGCTGTATATCTATATATACGTTATTTATGAACTTGGATTCGAGGCTCGAGTTTGACTAGATCATTAATCACTGTAGACCCTTGAGGAAATTAACTTCGCTGTATTAACTTTTCTCTATTATACCATAGCGATAATCTCTAGCGTGTTGTATAATAATAAGTATATACTATACCTATGATATATTATACCTATTATGAGAAAATGTAGCATCTTATTATTATATTATACATATATACATATAGGATTTATAAGAGAATGATTGAGAACAAATAATAATTGAATATAATACGATCCTTCATAATTTCATTCCCTGTGAGCTCTCGGTAAAAGATTTCCACCCTCTTCTATTTCCTCTCCAAGTCCCTATTATTTCATCAAGCTACTGTGAAAGATATCATGGTATAATATGAATGCACACTATTATTGTAGGGCCTAAGTATATCACCTGCATTTATTCTTGTCAGATTATGTACACGTCTGTCCAAATAAATACCAAAACGTTTAACAAAATTTTTATTTTTATGTATGTAACTTTTCTATAATATACCTGAGTTATAGTCTCTTTATTTTCATCGGTCGGGTATACGCATCATGCGATATTTCCATTATTATTACTTTTCGTTACTTCGTTGTATGTATGTATATGCATTATCGAGAAATAAATTAAGATTCGAATATTATGTCAATATGCATTTTCGATAAGTCATGATTCTGCAGAAACATACAGAATTGATTTGTTCAAATTGAGACGCGCCTTATCATAGGCAATCCAGAGTGCGAATCACGGACGTGCCCGCTCGGTTGCATACGATAGGGCGCACAACGTTCTTTAAGGCTATTTTGTTGGAACTAAAACGTCTACGGGTTGCATGAACTCTGACGCTTTATCTACCTAGTTGACAATTCAGGGATTAGCAGAAAACTGGTGTTTTATACAGGCGAGTAGGCCTACCTAGATCGCTTAGGGAGACCAGGGAGAACTAGCATAAAACTGGCTAAACGAATTGTACCGCTTTCAAGCGCACCGAGCATTGAAGCGCTGGCCTGGTTTTATAATAAGCCAGATGAGCAAACTTTCACTGACTGAATCTAGATCTAATATAATGAAGGATCAAAATAGCGAATACGAGAACGCCTCACCTTACAATGAATATGAATGTTCATGGAGAAAATTTGTTTTCCAAAAAATGAAACTTGTTAGGAATACAGAAAACGTATGATAAATTTATACATACTCTCTACATGAATTCGACGGATTTTTGAATCCGCCTCAGAATCGATATGAATACATTCTCTAGTGAATTTTATTCTGGAGAATGACAACTATAGTTCCAATGTGTATGAAAATGGAAAGATATGGTAGGAGGTAAAATAAGCAGTATTGGCTTATTTATACTTTCCTTTGAAAAAATGTGATTCTCTTTATCCAATCGAGCTTATAAAACGAAACGGAAATCAAAAATACGAGAAACGGGTTAATATCACATAAATATTAATTATTAGTAGCTGTAACTATACGATAATGTGTATTTACACGGCGCAACAATAACAACGCATCTCTCTTTGATTTGAGCACAAATCCAAATAATCTGCGAGAAAAATGAAAATGGATGTGTAATGAATAATATAATAAAAACAAACTTTAAAATCTGTGCCTAGTTATAAAAATTTCTTGTTCTCTAACTCGTTTATTCTTTAAAAGCGAATGCCGAGAGTTTATCAACCGTAGATTCGGAATTTCGATCGTTTTCATTTTCCTCATCGCATAATTTACGCTTCTTATTCTCCCTCATTGATTCTTCGATCGTATTCTGACCCCCTACAGCAGTCTTTTCGGTTTCCTTATATCTTTCTAGAGCTTTCATTGTTATTTGTTTTGCCTCAAGTTCCGGAAATTCCGCAATCAGATCATCCTTATTTTTCGCATACCAGACGACGAATGATTCTTTCGATGGTTTCGATTTCGTAATTGGCGTTGGTTTTGGCTTTTGTTCACCAGATTCAGATTCTGATAATCCACGCGGATTCTCTGGCAGTCGATTCAGTGCCTGAAGACCTATATTCAAATATTTGATCATATCAAATAATTTCTTCGAAGGTATTTCTCCTATTTTATTGTTTGTAAACACACAATTTTTCCATTGAAGTAATTTCACGGAATAAAGTATCACGAAATACTTCCCTAATTAAAATAAAAAGATAACAAAAAAATTACAGAACATATTATTGTGGAATACCAAATCACTAAATAATAAACTCACCTTTCAAAGTTGGAGATTTTCCGCTTTTTCTGAATGGATTTTGCCTCTTCAAGCTCAAAGTGATTGGTCTAATCTCTACCGTAGATTTATTTGGGGGAGTTGACATCAAGAGATCTTCGGTATCCTCAATCTCCAGATCTTGTTTATCGACGTGATTAATTGCTGATCCACTTTTTTCTCTCCCTTTCCTTTTTTCCTCTTCTGCAATCTCAGTTTCAGTTTCTTCTTTAGTCCTTGCTAGGGATTGCAATTTTGTGACTAAAGCCATCTGTCCAAGACGTCCTGCATATTTCATCGCCAATTCCAATACTTTTTGCGATGCAAACTCTTCACACAAATCTAGAGCACGATATTCAGCATTTCCACGACAAGCAAGCTGCGTAAATAGATAATAAAATTATCAAATTCATTTATTCGTTAGATCATTTGTATCAAAGTAAAATCAAGTTCTCTTTTCGATTTGGTAATGAACCACTAACAAAGATACTCACGACAAACATAGACAACAGAGTTTCCTCATAGCTTCGGGTATCGTTACCAAACTGCAAGAATTTAGCTTCCATTTGTGATTTAACTGTATCTACTTCACAGAGGGGTAATTTTAGCGGTATTTCAATTTGTGTTGGGCTTGGGGCCGTTGGAGGGTAAAGACTGCCTTTGCACAAAACGCATCTAACAGTTTTTTGAGTTTCGCTTATTCCAATTACAAAGAAACGATCTGAGGCTCCTTTGCACTGTGAAATTATAATGCATAATGAATTACAATCGCCTGATAAAATTCTCCAATCAACATTTCATACTAGGAATTCATCTTATCCCTTATATTTCGTAGAAGACAGACTATTTACTTGATTTGCAGTGTCGCAAGCAATGTTCCAAAGGCAGGACTTTACGTCAAATATGGCTAGCACACCGTCCCCATCCATTACCGCCGGGGAACCTCGGTCAGTAAGTCCTACCCACGCAAGTTCCAGTTTAGATCCAGAAAGAGGAACTGTGAGGGAACGATTACGTAGATTTGAGCCACAAATTTGAAGCCACATCATAGTCATGTGTTGTTCTTCTTGTAAACCTGGGAAATTTTTATGAACAGATGATTGTGCATGAAGATTTTTAAACATTTGCACCAATTTTATTCATTAATTGGACCTACCCGAGGATCCTGCGTGGCAAACTGCTACGAGGTGATGCCCTAGTGCATTAATCGCTACCGGAGGACCTGGTAACGCAATTATTCCTCTCTGGGTTCCGCTAGCTGTGAATAATCTCAATCTTCTTCTACTCGTTGCAACTGCAACGAAATTTTCACCAGCTGCTAAACAGAGCGGTAGTTCTCCCTGAGGTAATTCGACGGACCATTCTTTGTTGCCAGATCCCCATCCTGTTTTTTTTTCATTCATTTAAAAAAGAATTGACTAATTTCAGGAAGTTCCAGCTTCCAATTGCTTCCACCAGTGGATTATGAATAATATTACCTTGCAGTCTTACAACAACTAGTTTACTCGGAGAATCGTCGTTTTCTGAACAAGCGAGAGCCAGCGCCTTTGTAGATACTGAAGCCAAACTGTGTTGAAGATAATTGTTTATATGAATCGGATGGTGAACACTAGCATCATGAAATTCAACTTCAATGCTAGATTCTTGACCATCTTCCGATGAATAGCATTTTATTATACCAGTTGTGTTCCAAGCCTGAAGGAGTGAAACCATTCGTAATTCTATGATATAATCTAACACAAATTCAATTCATAGGGGAATTTACTTTGACGAGAAACAAAAAAGCTTTAAAAAAGTTATCTAAATATCCTGTAAGTTGGTTCTAGTTCCCCAAAATTAATTCCAAGTGTGATGAGTCGTTTAATATTCTTTACCATATAGCGATTCATCAAGTGAACTGGCGAAGAACCAGGTTGAAAAGGTTCTTGCGCTTTAATTTCAGGCATTAAAAATTTCTCGACACTCTGAGGATGGTCAGCTGTAGGTTCGTTTGAATCCTCGAAGTCGTCTATATTGGCTGCTGCCTTGATTCTATCTAAAGATATAACATCATCGCCGGCATCATCTTCTTCTCCGTCTACGTAGTTTTCGATTCGATGATCTAAATCGTCGTTTGATTCAGTGGACGCAGCTGTCTTTGGAAATAATTCTTCTACCGGAACAACAACCTGTGGATTTTTGAGTAGCTGAATATCATTTTCAAACGAAATTTAGTTCACATCAAAGTTTATTTGCCAGGAAGAATGAAATGGGGAGTGGAGAGACACGAAAGAATATGAATCATCGGCTATACCACGTCGACGCATCCCAGCATCCCTAAAGAATCGCAAAATGCGATCTCACTCGGTTGTTCTGGGCTCCAAGCAATCGCTGTGATTTTTATTCCTCGCTCTCTAGCGAAGTAGCCAATTTGTTCTTTCGATTCGATATCCCATGCGATTATTTCTCCATGAATTGAACTTGCTGCTAGCAGGGTGCCGCATTGAGAAAATTTGCATATACTGAGTTCCTGGAAATTGGTACAAAAGGTAGAATTAAATTTTTAGGAATAATATTACAGTCAGTCCGCTGACTGCTGCCCCTCTGTTTCAAGACATAACTCACTGCTTTTAGATCAGGAGATCTAAGCTTGAATAATTCTTTCCAAGAATCTCTTTCGACGACTATAACTTCTTTTCCTTGTGGATAGGCGAGCGTTTTTCCATCTACACATTGAAACGAAGGCGTGGAATATGTCTTAGATGTGAAAAATGAGTTCCCTTTTGGCACAACGTTATTCCAGGCGTGAACCAACCGTTTTTCAGGTATATCCCAGACTCTGATCGAACCATCTGTACTTGATGATGCCTGAATCATATTACACATATTATTACATTGAAACGCATTAAAATAGTGAGAGAAGATTAGCAAGTTCAAAAACTATTCAATATAAAAGTAGCGAGAAAGGAGGATGTTCATTGTAATGAGTTTCTTGCATGAAATTCTTCTTCGACATAAAGGTACTCACAACATATTGCTCTTGAGGATCCAGAGATAAACCTAATATCGGACCCTGATGACCATTCAATTCGATACTATCGGAAGTCTCGATGTTACTAACTTGGATACGCATATCGCTTGAAGAAAAAAAACATCTGTTTAAAATTTAGGTCAAGAATAGGAAGGAAAGAAAGATACAAACTAAAGCGAAGAGGCAATAATTTCATCCAATCTTTTCTTCCATATAAAATATCCCAATTGAAGAATGAATATTTTGCTTTTCGAGTTTGTCAGGTAGTTGGTATATTAATTATTCGGCTTCATACCACGCTCCGGATGCAATCAGGTTCCCGTTTCTAGCAGTCGCTAGGGCAGAAACAGTTCCTGTAAACCTTGTGATGATTCCTTCTTTCTCAAGATCCGGATAGGTCAGAATCTGCACGGTATTGTTGTCTGTCGCAACGTATAATTTTCCATTCTGAATAAATAGAGAAACGAAATACATACATTTCTACGTCATGATTGTCGATATTAAGATATTCCAGAATCCTTGTTCTTGATCAGAAAGAAACGAGCAAAACAATCTTCTATCAATTCTCTAAATTTAAACGTTTTCGAAAATACTAGAATTTAATTTAGAAATCAGAGAGGCAGATGTACATAATTATTGTGAATTGAATTTCATACCTTCGAAACGATGGCTACAACTTGTTCAGAGATACAACTTGATGCTGGATCATCGTCCATTAAATTAAGCCAGGATCTAACATCGCCGTCCGATCCACAAGTGAGTAAACCTCCTCTAAACCGACAAATATCATGATAAGTGAAAGAAAAAATAAAAATAAGAATATTCAGATCTGATACTCGTGATTAAAATCGAGATTTCATCGCTTACTTTTTTCCGGTAAAATAGCAAACGTCCGTGTGACCCTCCGGGTGAGCATATCTTGAGGGTTTACCGTTCAGTGGCATTTTTATGATATATTTATTTATCTATTCGTCTATTTATTTGATGAAGTAGGTTTACTCATTAATCATACTCCTTTAATATACTAAATATGAAATAGTCTCGATGATTTTTGTACACGGAGTGTAAATTTTCAAATAACCTCGTCGCTTCGTTTTGGACCTTTTGAGATACCAGTTTTTTTTATAGATCATCCGGCTTTTTACGATTTGAAGAAATTTTATCATCCATCGGAAATATTAGGACATTTATTTCAATCTTAAACCGGAGAACTTGCACCTCAACTGTCATGGAAATCTTTGACTTAACCTACAGCGTTCGGCGGCACGCGGTTTATTCACTGTCGTCTCTGTTCGCGCGTAAATTAGTTTCCACTTTTGGTGTGATGGCAGCACCGTCGTTTGACAGCTTCAAGCGGCTCCAAACAAATGCCGACGCAAAGTCACAAACCTGTTCAAACAGGCAGAATCGAGTCGACACGCAACAGGCAGCTGTACTTGTCGCCTCACAATAATATCTACTATTAATGTGACATTCGTTGTTAAAAAGCTAGAATAATGTGAATTCGCAGTTTTTCAGTAGCGGACGGCTGATCGTGCGAGTTAATAAGGTAAGCAATCTAATTCTGACATGAATTATACTGAGTTTGGTGAAAACGTAATAACGATAATGGCAGATCCGAAAAGTTTTCGAGAGAATTGCCATCAATATCTATAGTAGAGCGTAAAAGTGCTGGATGTGTGGAATTCAGCTAATTATGCTAAATATCGAACAATAAGATATATAGTACTTTGAGAATGCAGTGAAAAAAAACACGAACGCGAAGTTGCAGTTGATAGATTCATACAACGCGATGCAGTATACGAAGTTTATGTGGACTATTATCATATATCATTGCTAAATCCATATAATGACGATACTTAAGATGAAAACTGCAGAGAGAAGTTCTGAATTTACATGAAACAGCATAATTGGTGATTTAAAAATATCGATCTTTTTATTTAATTTTCAAATCTTCGCGCTACTTCGAGCGTCTCGGCTCGTCCCATCATGCACCGGGCGCAACAATTTCTGTTCTTTTCAATTTGAATAAAGAACGACTAATATTTTCTTTTGTTTTTGTACCGATTTACTTCATTTGTTACTAGTAGGGCGTGGAAGTGCTGCATGTGTTGAATTCAGGTAATTACTGAAACTTTTGGAATTAAATCATTACTTTAACGAGACAAATTCGTTTTCTAAATACGCGCTCGTTTAATTTCACGATATTTTACTGGACTTGAGATTTCTTTTGTTATTATGTTATTTCGTGTCCGTGATTTTTTCCGCGTAATTGATCTCGTGAGATTAAAAAATTTGTTAATGCTCTTGATTTATTTGTTCGATAGCTACAAAAAAGGAATAGAATAAATAATCATTTCATGGATTCTTTTTAAATCTGTTTAATAGGTTTTTGTATGCACGAATGAGTAATATCCCCATCTCTGCATTCCTGGGCTTATGTGGTAGTACAGCGGTGAGAATGCTGACCTTGAGGACATCTCACTAAAGAGGATGCAGGATTGTGTTACACCATCAACCCTCTGAGACGTCGCTGGTCTTTTTTATGCGTGAGTCTATGAATCTTTGTAATATTTAATAATGTTTGACTTTTGTTTTGATCCGGAGCCATTTCTTTCCTGCAATTTACTGACTTCCCATAACATTTTCAACGGATATGATTAATTGCTTGTTTCTATTCCGTCACTGGGATCAATGGGATCCTGTATGTCATGAAAAATTGGCTTTGGTATATGAATCGAATTACGTAAATGCAATTATTGGTTTTCTGTACTATCGATTATCTTTTACTGACAAGACTTTGAATATTATTACTTATGATAGAGTTGAACAAAAGGAAACAAAAGAAGGTTTGTACGTCAAAATCAATTTGTAATCATTTGATTTCTAATGCGATTTTCGGTTAATAATAATATCTATTTAAAAGAAAAGTCAATCATCTCAATTTTAGTTTTCACAAATTCTTGGGTTTGTTTTTAATGTATGAAACGAATCAGTCTATTTACACATTAAAATTATCCGAGTCTGCAGATAAGAGCATTATTTTGGCTAACGGTGAGCCTAAATATTTGTGATTTTTATGCAAGAAGGTAATACAAAATGCATGTATATACAGGGAGGATGCGAGGAAATGATACGCACGTCTTTTGTTCACGGGTTTAGCATTTGACATCAAATTGAAAACTGTTTCTCATGTGATATAATTTACGTTATTTGCAAGTGAGCTTGAGATTATGTTATTACCATTATGGTAATAACATAATCAGATACGGTTGTTGATTTTTTGTATTGATGATTGATTGATTTTCAAATCATACGTCTGTGGAACAGATTATTAGAGATAAATAGGAAATTAATAGGAAAAAATTTGAGATTGATAACTTGTGTGTGATATTTTATTGAATTTGAAAATCTGTTAGTTTTTTCTTTTTTTTTTTTTTACGCTTACGCACAAAGTTTACAGTTATTTTACTCATGAACTTGTAATGCGTGTTTCGTATAATGTAACAATGTTTAAATTCTCTTTTTCTTCACTGTTTTGGTATTCCAAATTCTGAAATATCTATCACAATTTTATATCATGCTTCATGCTTTGATTATAGCAAATTACAGACGTACTTCAACATATTCAATATATTGAGCATATAGGTATAAATATATTTTCTTGTCTTCCCAATTCTCCAATTTTGTAATCATCCGTAAAAACTACTACAAAGAGTAATTCATTATTGTGATCGTAATCGGGTTTTTATTTAATTATCTCATTTATTATTGCAAAAACAAAGTCCTCAACTTTAGATAAATGGTTTTCTCTTTCTTATACATGGACAACCATCTTTGTCATTACCTCGAGAATCGGTATTGTGAGTTCTGATCCCGGATCATAGATTTACAAATTTGTTACCCAGCAATTGAAAAATTACTTTCTTTATTTATTATTTTTTTTCCATTATCTTCGAAGTATTTCATACGATTTAAATTCGCTCCTGAATTCAGGATAGAATTAAACATACGGAAAAGAACGAGAAAAGAGTAGAACGAAACTAAGATTTGAAACAATATTGTTCCACACGTCAAAAAAGACGATAACAGTACTATAATGGTTCGAGTCAAATAATTAATACAGCGATTACAACGAATAAATGAATTCATGAACGAATGTATGAATTAGAGGTAATTAATTACAGTCAAGTTATCACATAACTTATTATTACTCACTACCACTTTCTCGGTTTCTTTGTGGACTCGAATGACGAGAACCATCTTCACTACCTGAGATTGATTTTCTGGATACTGGACTTGCAGATCTGTGAAAATATTTCATAGAAATTAATTATTGAGAAAGAATTTTAGTAACCGAAACGTAAAATAGCACATACATGAGTTTGAAGAAAGAATCAGACAAGTTATAGTTACCGTGCAGATCCGCTAGCGCTTCCGCTGCGTGAACCGCTTTTGGATCTTGACCTTGATCTTGACCTTGATCTTGATTTAGATCTTGATCCAGACTTCGATCTACTTCGACTTTTCGATTTACTTTTCTGTGATCTTGATCTTGATCTTGATCTCGATCCTGATCTTGACCTAGATCTACTCTTTCGCGATCCACTGCTTGATCTAGATCTTGATCGACTCTGTCTCGATCCGCTACGGGACCTTGAGCCTTTCCGTGAGCCGGATCGTGACCTTGATCCACTTCTTGATCGTGAACTATTTCTTGAACGAGATCGTGACCCGCTCCTTGAACGGGTGCCAGATTTAGACCTAGATCGAGATCTAGAACGTGAAGCATGAGACCCTTCAGAGTCTGATTCAATTCTACGTTTTCCATGTCCAACGTTGTCCTCCGCACTTTCATTTCTGCGAGAATAATAAATCGAGGAAATTAATTTCATGGATAATTTCCATTGGCATCAGAGATTTACAATCATTTATAACTCACCCGCTTGTGACCTTAGGCCTTTCGTTATCGCTCTCAGATTCACTTGTAGAAATTGTTTCTTTAGATACAATTCGCATCTTCTGTTTAGTCGATAAATCTGCTGTTCCCTTACGAGATCCTTTTCCTTTTATTGTTCCTCCTGCTTTTCTACCGCGCTTATTTCTCGGTCTATCACTTCCTGAACCTGTAATCAAATTTTGTTTCGAATTTAGGAAATATGTAATATGCAAATTTTTGACCGGATATTCAGAAACCGTATGAATTTCAAAATGATCAAGTTATCGACCTCAATGCTTATGTATGAAGAAATCCTGATCTGAATATCCAAGATTCTTTCATCTATAAATTTTATATTGTCTAAGCTCGATCTCACCTTCACTTTCCCCGCTATTTCCGTGCCTCTTCTTTCTTCCTTTTCCTGAAGATTTTCGCTCTTTCCTATCCCCACTGTTCTTTCTCTTTCGTTTTCTTTCCCTAGATGTTGTTTCTTCTCTACGTTCGTTGTTTCCATCCGAACCGCTTTCACTTAGGTATTGCTCGGATCTTACCTTCCTGCCTCCCTTCTTTGTTGGTTTTTCTGACGGCATATCTCCAAAGAATAAAACGTTCTTTGTTTTCTCGACATACTCTTGTCGTTTTTGTAGCATTGCTTCCGACTTTTGACGACGCATATCTTCCATTTTTTTCTGTTCTTCTGTTTGACGAATTCGGAAAGCTTGTCTGTAAAAGAAATACTAAACGTTTAGAGTTGCGAAAATAGAGTAAACAAAGTACTTTTGATAACTCTTTCGGAAAATATGATCATACCTTTCTTCTTCCTGCTTCTTGCGAATGATTTTATCTTCTTCATCCAGTCTTCTTGCTCTCGCAACATGATACTGTGCTTGAGATAATAAATCTTGGCATTTTCTTGCTTCCGTTTCGGCAAGCTGATCCATTTTCTCACCTTGCGTACCCAGGAACTGAAAGTATTTGTGGGATAATCCTAATTCGTGAACTGCTTGGAGAACCACAACTAGCGTTGATTTTTCATCCTTCAGAATCTGCATCGCCAAGCGTTGTAGGACTAAGGCAATATTGTATAACAAGAGCGTATCTTGCGGAGCAACTCTGCGAGCCTGTAATTCATAATAAAAAATCGACACATCAGGAATGCGATCTGACATATGACTGCAATTAAAACATTGCTAGTTCTTCTAGTTTCTTACCTTCAACAAAGTCATTTTGGCTTCTCTTAATTTGCCAGCTTTGAAATAGGCTCTGCCTAAATATTGCAGTACCTCTACATGGTGGTACTTGTAAAATTTACGGAGACAATTTTCATACTGCGAAATAAAACGGGTTCCACATTATAGAATGAGATAAACTGAATTTGAATTATGTAGATATAAAATAATTACCAACCATTTGTATGGCGCTGACAAATTGTTTTTGCTCGACGTAAATGTGTGCAATATTCAACCATACGTCACAAAATTCTGCCGTTGCTTCCCTCACTTGGGCAAATATATCTCTGGCTTCATTAACGCAACCTTTATGCGCGAGCACTGCTCCTATACCATTGGCAGCCCAAATATTTCGTGGATCGTTTCTTAAAACCTGATAAATTTGATCATAAACTATACTCAGTTCAGCTACGATTAGGAATAAGGCTTCTTTTCAATTATTACTCAGTTTTCTTGGAATACAAAAAAATAAATGTAATCAATTTTGAAATTTGAAGATCCACGTAATATCTCGAAGGAACTACTACTCACTTGCTTGAACATTGCCAGAGCTCGATCCTGGTGTCTTTTTTCTCTATCTTTATCTTTCCCGCTCTGATGAAGAGTCTGCAGCCAAATATTGCCCAAAGCAATAAGTGAGTAGGCGTCTGTGCTCGTAGCTGGATTTTTCAAAATACGTTCAAACTTCTTCTGACCAGGTCCCCATTCCATTTTAGCTAAATGTAAATTTCCTAGAAGTGACCAAGCGTCTGGGTGTTCATTATTTATCCTCAAAGCATCCTTGAACCAATCTGAAGCTTCGTAAATTTGTCCCTTGTCTCTGGCCATACAGCCAAGTCGTAAATAGCAGTCAACATAATTTGGATGTTCCTTTAAAATATCTTTATACAATTTTTCTGCCTTGTCAAACACGCATAGAGCCTCATTCAAGCGAGCCAAATTATACGTCGTTGTGACTGCTATAGAATTGTAATAGACGGGATCTTGTTCAGCGTCGGTTTTTGATCTGGCTAGAGAATCTTCTAAATTGTTTCTCGCCTCTTCTAGATTTCCTAGTCTGTTTAGAAAATAAATCAATTCATTATTTATCTAATATAATGGCTGCATTATAACAAGCGAAAATTTTCTATGGGCAGATTTCACTTGCCTGTAATGCAGAGCACCAACATTGTTTAATATCTCTGGCGGAATATCAGCCTGAACTTTATCCTTTAGAATTCTTGTAGCTGTAGCGTAAGCATTTAATGCAGCTGTAAGATCGCTCTGTTCTAAAATCTGGGCCAATTCAATCCAAGCCTCGACATCGTCGGGAAATTGCTCCGTCACTTTTCTCAAATGACTTTTAGCGATGTCTCTTTTAGACTGAGAATTTGAGTTGGCATATAGAGAGCCGAGGATTTTCATCGTTTCATAATTTCCCGGCTGAGCTTTCAACACTTTTTCGAAACATTGTGCTGCCTGGAATTGAAATATTTTTTTTTAAGTAATCACATCACAGCATAGTAATTATTGAGAACTCGTGTATAGTTTTAGCTTACATTTTCCGCATCCCCACGATAAACGTACATTTGGCCGAGACCAAAATGAGGAAGAACAAAAACTGGCGGAGCGAACTGGGTTGCTTGATAATAGTATTGAAAGGCTTGATCATAATCTCCCTGAAATAAGAAAACCGGTCTTAGGAATTGACGAAGAAAAGGAGTTAAAAATTTCCAACTCGTTGATAAAAATTCGATCAGTTTAATTGCGTGTTAAATTTTTACCTGAACATGAAAGGCTCTGGCAAGTTGGTAGCAGCTTTCGGCGCGCATAGCTTCGTTTTCCGTATTGTGAAAAGCGTGCAAAGCCAGATGCTGTACTTTGTTGTAATCTTTTTTGAAGAAGAAATGATTTGCCAAATGGTTAAGTACCATAGGATTTGTCGAATCTATTGTATAAGCTTTGGACAACATCTGAACGCCTGTTCTTATGCTGTCTGGTTGCTGTAGATTCAATTTTAAAACTGATAATCCAACCAATGCTCCGACACACTGAGCATCCAATTGCAAAGCTCTTTCAAATGCCATTTTAGCTTTGTCCTGATTACCCAACTTCATGAAACAGTGTCCCATGCCAAGTCTAACAGCCGCTGGACAATTCGGATTCGTTCTCAATGCTTTTTTGTAAAATGCGAGCGCGCCGCGGTAGTCTTTTTTGTTAAATGCTATGCAAGCTTTTCCCAACAAAGAAGGAATATTGTTGGGCGATTGATTCAACACAAAATTAAACTGGGCATCGGCTTGCTCCATCTTGTCTCCTTCCAATAAACAGAAGTAAGCGCGTCCCAGAAGATGATTCTTGAATGGAAAATCGAAATATTATTGCAAATAGAGAATAAGAGACTGCTATTGTTCCTTCACCTCAATCTCTTCAAAGATTGTTAGTTATTGTTCAGCTTTACCTGATCGTACATGATGATCTTGTCTGCCGTTGTGTAGAGTAACGTTGCCTTCGTGAAAAGATCTCTCTTCTTATCTTTATTCTTCTCACGATTAGCTTCCTGGACATAATAGGCTGCCAACATGTCCAGGGCTCGCATTTGGTCCTTTTCATAATCTCGGTAATCAACATTTGCATCGGTTCGCGACGATTCAAGGATTTTAATAAAGTCCTCGATTTTTTGTTGTTTGTAATACTCCAGCTATGTTGTAGGATTCAAGGAAATCAATTAAACGTATTAATTATTTTTTTATCTCAAACAATCTACTGATTTTCTTCATAAAAATCGTGCTATCGGATAAAAAAAAAGTTGACTCCAGAATGCAGAATTATTGGTAATCCAGAATAAAAAGATACTCGAATAAAATCCAGTAAAAATGTAGAAAGTTATTCTTACCGCAAGATTGACCCAGATATTAAGCTGGGCATGTTCTTGGCGTAGGATACCGAGGACTTCATCTCCATCAGGTAGTTGATCCAAACACAATTCGATCACCTAATTATAACGGGATCAGATAATCGGATGTGGATTGAAAAATTCGGTGATAGAACATGAATTCAAATCGTGTATTAGCGGATGTATGTATACAGTATCATTGGACGAGAATTTTTAGGTTATGTTAAATGTAATTGATTGTTATGGTATTTCTATCCACTTGATAACTATGTTGGATAGGTATTAGTTGGATGGGAATTCATTAAATATGAAATACTCGTTCGAGTCGCGTTGAATTTGATAGGATTCTTTAATTTACCTCATCGGTATCACGAAGAGGGATCTCGATGCTCGCCATCGCGATGATATTTTCCTTGAAACTGAAAATTCCGCGTATGCGCAACAGACTATGTTGGTCTGGTTCAGTCTGGTTGGATCGTTGAGTGTAGAAGGGTACAACGGTTGGATTAGCGATTGAATTTTATGCTGGCGCCTCCTTGCGGTATTCTAAATAGGACGCTTCCGAGATTGGCCACGAGGCAGCGTCAGCATAGAGTTCAATCGCCAATATCACGCTCAAAGTTTTTCAAATTTTAAATCGAACATTTTCATTCGTTTCCTGGAAATTTATTATCAGAAATAAGATTTATATTACAACAGCTTACAGGTCTCAATTCTCATTTACTGATCGAATAGTCGTTAATCACATTTATCTACCAATTTGACAAATGAACATTAATTATAATAACGTAAGGTAGACATTATTATTACTTAGCTCGGAATATGGACTATATGGTTCTCCGACGAGCATCTCTGGGGTATAATCATTCAAAATACAATAAGTTATCGTGAAAGGTGTAGACTTTTTTATTTTTTTTCATTTCATTATGTGATCTTGTGATTTCCTGGAGTAGTAAGTGTGTTATACAGAATTCAAAAGATGCGATAATTACGTGGCTGCATATTCAATTATTGTTAAATGTAATTGAATCAGGATCAGGTATGATCCATAGTATGTTTTCCGTCCTAATAATTATAGTATATGAGTAGAACTATATAAAATGTAGAAACATATGTACGATAAAATTATGTTATAATGATCTATCATTCATTCATGATAATACTAATAATAATGATGATTATATGAATAAGAATATCGTTGAACGCGATCATGCACCAAATAATTATAATGTAATCAGCATATAATAAATAACGTGAACGATAACCACGCGACATATTTATACAATTTTCAATCAATTTAAAAACTTATATCCGCAACAATACATTAGACTCGTATCAATGAATTTTAATTCTTAATTATTATTATTTAATATTATTATCATCATGATAACTGTGCGCAAGGCAATTGAATAATAATAATAATGACAATAATAGCAATGACAACAACGAGAATAATAATAATAATAATAATAATAACAATAATAATAATAATAATAATAATAATAATAATAATAATACAGATGATGAGCTATAAAATAATACGTACAATATATTATAATTAATCATGAATAATAACAATGATGCTGATGAGAAATATATATATCGAACGTGATTTACGATATTATATTATAATATATAATAATTAGTATTCAATTCATCTTGATATAATTAAACGATAACCGAATTAATATGTTTTATATTTTGTGTCCATGCCTATATATATATATGTGGGTATAATGTCTATCTATAATTATTTGATTCAAATTGTTCAAAAGACCTTGAAATTTGGCACATATCTTTGATTAGTTAATTATATAGTTTTATTTATCAATTTTTTAAGATTCTATTTCCATAAAAATGGTTTTTATTAATTTTTTTAATTCATTTTCTATTAAATTAATTAGCTAATTAATTTTTTTTTAATTTGTTTGCTTTGCAATAGTATCTTCTTTTTTTGTTCTTCTCTCTTTAATAACGTAGAAAGTGACGCGACGTTCAATATATCTAGACCATATACTTTAAACAACTATAATTCCTAAAATCTATTATACGTTTGGATACGTATGTATGTGATATATTATACCTACTTCAATTCACCATTCATATATCTAGGTATGAATAATTGTTATACGGATTAATTATATCTATACGCTACTACAGGTGTATGTACATAATTAATACAATAAAGCCGTTCACGGTGGTACGCTGGCATACGTAAACTGCAATACGGACCAACGCATTTTTTAATACAGTACAACCTGCACAGACGATGTGCACACGAATATTCTTTTAAGTGTGCGCTGTCCACATTACGGTTCATACTGTATTGTGTTGATTGTGAAACGGCGACATCATATTCACTATATACATACCTATCATATACTTATATATAGTACATATGCCTGTTGTTCGTTAAAGTTAGCATCATATTCATTCGTTTATTCATTTATTGTTTGCATATTAATGTAAATAGAAATTTCTGCATGTGGGCTGCATTGTTTTAATATTTCGTATGTGATTATAGTGATGAACGTATGTATGTACGTTTATTATGGTATGTATGCATACGTATACCTGCTACATACTATAGTACATGATCGATGAGCTGAGACAAATGTTCGCACTGATTTTTGATCGTATGATTAACATATATGCTGTATATATATGCCGTGATTTTGAGTGTGTACATGCATGATGAAATGTATATATAATTGCGTTTGTGAATCATGGATTTCGAATTAACTATACAGATTCAAGATCTTCTTATATTACGATAATTGTTGTTATTATTATTAACACGCAGCATCACCGTTCGTTGTTATCGTCTGCGGAAAAAAACGTAGAGACAAATGTAAAATTGTTCGTTTTCAACGTTGGTTGGTAAATTGTTAGAAAACATTTTTCATGAATAATTATGTGTACATACGTTGTACCATCTGCGTTGATAATGAAAATTTGCTTACCTTTAAATTTACTTGACTTCCATAAAATGATGTGAAGGCCGTGTCGGAGCTAACGCTCAAAGGAAGACTCGTGGCGTCTATTATCGCTTCTCTTTCGCTGCTCATTGTAGAAGCACGTAAGTCAAGGGTTCCACTAACCGCTGACATTCCTGAACTTGTTGCCATTTCAACTTCACCAACGTCAGGATGTGACATGTGTCTTAAAATAACGTCACTTTAATCCATCGTTATAAAATCTTTTTGTTTTCATCAGCTCCGGGTGCAAGTCGATAAATTTAAACATCAAAAAGATACCGCACGTACGTTTCATATATATCGATATTACAATGTAATCAGATTTCCACAGTTTCAATAATTCGATGTTAGGAAAATAGGCTGCACTATGATAATTTTAGTCACTCATGCATCACGGCTCGGAAGATAAAATCGAGTAACAAAATTAGATTATCCTACCTGTAATCGGGTGCCGGAAATTCGACGTGCTGGCGTCTTGAGTTTGATGAAATCGGGGTTCGTTGTATCGCGTATATGTATATTCCGGTCATTGTCAGAGCATAGGAAACGAAGTAAAGAGTGTGAAACTGTAAGAGTAACGATTAGTCGGTATGGCCAAAAGGAACAAAAAAGTCTCTGCAAGATCGTGAAATTATTCAAATACAATTGTTTCGTAGAGGAATGATGACAAAACGTATGAATGTATGCATAATATGTATACCTTGTATTGATTTGTCAATATTCCGAATAAAATGTTGAAAAAATCTGCAGTCAAAAGTGCAAGCTGCAAAGCAGTGGCTCCGGATTCGAATAGAATAACAGGTACGAGGGAGTAAAATACAAATTGAGTTATGCAATAGACGACCAAGAATGTGATGACCGGAGCATTGTCCCATGAGAAAGCCTCCAGCTGGAGCCTTTCCAAGACTCCCCTGTAATTGATCAAAGAAACACGTCCGGATTATTCTCAAGTAGTGAAAATACCGTTAAAAAAAATGAACAATTCGCAAGGAAGAAAGACAGAGGGTGAGAAAAAAAGTATTGTACCACTTACATCTGCATGCAGCTTATGATCGTACCGAAGAATCCAATCATTCCTAAATATTCTATGATATCAACGGTTTTCACAGCAAGTTCTTGGAGAACTGTTATTACAGAGAATAAAACGGCTCCACCCAAACAGAGCATGTCACCAACCAGCTGGTTCTTGCCTGTTGAAATGAAAGGAAACAGCTTATTGTTACATGATTCACGATTAATGATCATGCTGGTAATCATTTTCAAGATGTGCAGAAGGATGAGAAAATGATTAACCGGTTGATGCTGGATCTTTTTCATCCTCGATACCAGCCCATACTAGGCTACCAATAGCCATGAGACAAACTGATACCCCGACTATGTGAACCATTCTGTATCTCACTCCGAGAACCAGGCAAGAGAGGGCTAGGGATACTGGAATTGCTACACAATCCAAGAGCTGGAAAAATGACAAGTTATTATTATTTTTTTTTTATATCTCTACCCACGAATATGGATAATTTTCTGCACGATATGTATTCCGATCAGAAATCGAACGACCTCACCTGTATACTGGCGAGGCTTGTGAACTGATGAGATGCTGTGACCAGAGTGTTTGCCTCAACGTCAATCAACGCTAATAATAAATAACGCCATCCTCTTGCTTTGATTACGGATATCAAACCGTTTCCAACACCTCTGCATGACAACCACGTTGTGTAAACTATACACATCATTACATAGTGCGGTAGATTTTGTCCTGTAAAAAAAGAAAAAGGCACGATTGAACAGAATTGGGATTGAACTCCGCGTCGAGATCAAGCTTATGCGATTCACATTCTCAGTTGTCTACCTGTTGGCAAAGATAGCTGGTACTCAGTGTTGATGTGGTGATTGAAAAGCGTCATGAAACATAATACCACGGATAGAAATTGGCCCAAAATTATCGTCTTCCATACCGACCTGAAATTTGATTATTCCTTTTTTTTGAACTATGAACGAGTTTGACGTCGAACAGGATTCTCACTATATATATCACGATGATCACTTGGCAAATTATTATTTTGCCGAATGCTTTATGGATTATTCACATAGTATAATATCTATTCGCAGAGTTAATTTCTTTCACGCACTAATTAGGTATACCCACCTATAATTAAAACTTCTTGTATCATGCGTAACGCGCGAGATTGAATGAAAATTTCTTACAATTAACTAGCATAGCAATATCTGCGAGTGATTATGCGAATATTTCGAATGATTTTGTACACTATACGCTTATCGGCCGAGTTTCAAAGCAACGAAGACAAATGTTGACAGAACACACAAGAATTGGCGGTTGCCTGTGTAGGTGGGTATACTCATGCAGAGGCCGGCAAATAAATTCTACACGATTCTCACGACTCATCTACACGACTATCTTCTTCGCGATTGGATTCAATATTTTTCTCGAGTTCCACAATCTAGGCTCCTGCTGTTTCAAATTTGAATTCATTGTCTGAGGAAAGACCGTAGACAGGCTTGATCGGAAAATCCTGGTCGGACGGATCAAATAATTCGATGAAAGAAAGGAGAACAATAAAATTCGAAAATGATATTATTTCTGAAGCGGGCGGCACTTGATTGTGAGTAGATTTTCTCGATCGCAGATTATTTCTAAAAGTTCAAGAGTCGTTGTATCCTTATAATAGACACTTATTGTTTGCACCACTGACAATGAGTATAGCACTCGACTCGAGGATGATCAACCCTCAACCCCTACCGACAAAAGCGCGTATACAATAAGAAAGAACGAAAGATATAATGAATTTGTATAAGCCGGCGAATAAGTATATGCAGGATATAATTGTTAGATCGTTATAACGTACCACTTTCCGAGCTCGGATATGTAATTCTCGATTTTATCACAAATCCCATTTTGCGGTGGCTGCATGTTTGGATTTTGTCGGCTGAGGCGGCCGCCTCCTGAGTCCTGACACTCCCTTGCCATGGTGCATTTTCACCCTGGCATCGGCCCTGGGATTCGCGCTTGCGCCTTATCAACCCTTTAGCCAACTTACAAACCAGCTTACGCGATGGATGTTATCTACTACGGACTAGTGCAGTATCATATGTATATCTCGCTATACCCTAGCTGCGATTTCTCCATGATCTTCGATAATTGAAATATTTTCCGAAGATAATAACGCGGATAAAATAGTCCGCAGATAGAAGTTGCGCGACTTGCTTCATTCTATGTCGTTATTTTCTTATACCAATTCCATACAAAAAAGAGAAAAAAACAGTATTGTACAGCGTGGTATATTTTTTTATCGTGCTGTCTATTTTCTGTTAATTCATCACTGAAAAACGCATTATCAATTACGGATTTGTAGATCCTGAAAAATATTCATAATTTTGACTTCAAAAGATTCGGCGCAACGTGATTTTTCTAGAACCATGATATACATCGAAAAATTAGTCAGGAACGGAGTTACTATTATCAACGTATTTACAGGTATACTTGTAATTTCTGACTGGTATGTATGTGTGTTCGTGGCGATTCGAAGTAGATCAACTTTCCAAACTAATTGAAATACTCTTCGCGTATACAATTCATCTCTGGATGGATTTTGAAAAATCTTATTACGTTGGGGAGCATCTTTATCGACGGTGAATCGGAGCTGTGCGTGATCGCGATCTTCCTTACCGGCAGCGCTGTTCAAACTTCGAAGGCAAATAACAGAAGAATCACGATACAACGCTTGTCTCTTGTCTCCTGAGTGTGCGAATAAAAATATACGCTCGTACAATACGATGCATCAAATTTGTTAACGTAAAAGTCTACCGATGTAGTGAGTGTTCGAATAATGGAAAATTGATAACCGCATTATGACGTCGTTGGTAGAAAGTATGTTCAAACAGACGTGTAGAACATGCCTGAGTACAAATGGGGAAATGGTTTCGATATTTTCGTCACATATTTACGTCGATCAATTACCAAAGAAGCTCATGGCCTTCGCTAGGGTTGAGGTTAGTCAAACAAATTTAATGAAGCTAGTGAATGAAGTTGGAGAAAATGGTTTTACACTTGAACGAATAATGTAAAATTCTATATTATTTTGCAATTTTTGTAAATATTTTACCTCGCATTGAGCATCGCCGTTATATATTTTTTTCTTCTGTCGGTTCATGCTTTTCTGCTTCTCTTCATTGTATTGCTAATGGCGGCAATTTCAAACTGCTCAATTATTTCTGAATATCCGTTTCTCCAGATATCGGACACCGACGATCTACCCAAAATGATATGTAAGAAATGTCTCTTCATGGCAGATTCTTTTTACTGTTTTAAAGAACAATGCGAATCAGCAGATAATGAATTGAAGAATCTATTGATCCAGAAGAATTTGAACAATGATCGCTCGTCGGAAGTAGAAATGAAACTAGATTCTGGAAGTAATAGCAAGCAGAGGAATGTCGCGCCTGTTAGTATCTTCCGAAAAGCGTGCTCAGGCGTCGACAAGAAGTCTAAGATCGAGGCTAACAACGTTGCGCAACAATCTCAGGAAACTGAAGAGAATTTCTTCGTTGAATATATCTCGGATGAGGTGAAAGCTGAGGTTGAAAATGCGGTTAAGAGGAGACAGGAAGCTGAGAAAAAAATCAGTATGGAAAGAGTATCTCAAAGGGTAAGGAATTTAGATGGCATCGAAGTAGTTGCAATTAGTGATGTTAACGCTACGCGGATTGAGAGAAATAGTAAAATGGAAAAAGAGGAGATTGTTGTATTTCCTTTAAAAGTACCTAAAAAAAGATGTCAAATAATTGAAACAATTGTTATCGACGATCCTCCCCCACTAATTAAGAAACTTAGATTACCTCCTGAGACGACGGTCTCCAAAGTAAATACAGGAGATCCGATGAAGGCAGATCCTATAGTTTATGGAAAATGTAAAAAGCTGCATTTTTCTACTGTTAGAAAAGTAGTCAGGATCGACGACGAGAAACTGTGTATAGAATCAATAGATGCAAATATCAATGAATCGGATGAGAAAAATTCTCAAGTGAAATATGATACCGATGTAGTTGTAGTAGGCAATGATAACGGCGAACGGAGTACTCAATTACAGTGTTCTGAAATTTCAATTGACAAAAATGAATTAGAAGCAAATTCTGAGAAGCAAGAGCCAGTGAGAAGCGAAGATAATCTTCAAGGAAATTCTGTAGTTGAAAGCATTAATTTTGAAACTAAACCAATCACATCCGAACTTGTTTTTTCCGCGCATCAAGGAAATCGTATCAATGAGAATAGCAAATCGCAAATTATTCTCACTGATAGTTGTTCAGCTGAAATGATAGGTAGTCACGAAGCTGAAAATTCTAAAATCGATTGTATTATTGACTTAAATCACCGAGACGATGAAAAAGATGTCCCGATTCTTGAAAATGATGAGGGAAGTCCCAAAAGTTTCGTCGGTCATAGGAGAGAGAAAATGGATCAAGTTTTTATCGAGAGGGTTACAATGAACACTGGCGAAATGTGCGCGTTCGCCAAGGATAGTGAAATTAACGAGGAAAAAATAATCGACATTTTTAAATGTAATTTGAGTTTGATTTCCGATAATGAGAGGAAGAATTTTGGCGAGAGTTTGAGCTGCTCAGACGAAGTGACGCCTCTCGCTTTGTTGAGAGTTAATTCTTCGGGGGAAGAAAATAGTACAATAAATTTGAGGATTTATAAGAGAAGTGATTCAGAGAAAATCGCGGGAACAACGGAGGATGATTCTTTCGTAAAAAAGGCAGAACAGGTTTTCTCTGCTCACCCGAATCCCGGAAATTCTAATACGAAGTATTACCAATGCTCTATTTGCTCAATGAATTTTTCATCAATGCCGTCTGTGCTGAAGCACAACATACGGATACATATGGCTGACCAGAGTACATTTTATTGTCTCATCTGCGACAAAAATTTTCGAGACAAACCATTGCTCTGCCAACATGTCGAAGAACACAATGGCTTGAAACCGTACGAATGTACATTATGCCCAAAGACATTTACCCTGCAAAAAAGCCTCAAGAGACACATAAATCATCATGTCGATTGCAAACCATTAGAGTGTCGGATTTGCATGAAAAGATTTACGGAAAAGTCATCCTTAAAATCTCACATGCATCTGCACACTGGAGATTCACCTTTTGCTTGTAAAAGTTGTAACGTTTCATTCAACAGCAGGACAAATTGGCGGAGGCACGTTATAACTGTTCATGAAAGAGCTAATACCGTTGTATGCAAATTTTGCAACAAGGAATTACCCGATAAAAGATCACTCAGAGTTCATACCAGGGTTCATACCGGCGATAGACCTTACCAGTGTCCACATTGCGACAAAAAGTTTACCCAACAGTGTAACTTGAACACACATATTCATTGCCATCTCAACGACAGACCTTTCGCCTGCCCACATTGTGGCAAAGGATTTAATCAGCGAGGTACTCGCGACGATCATATTCTCATTCATACTGGCGAGAAACCGTATAAATGTAGCGAATGTGATGCCGGTTTCACGGTCGCTTCTGCCCTCAAACGACACAGGTGGATTCACACGGACAAAGATCGGCCGTATAATTGTGACAAATGCAAGCTGCAGTTTGTTGGACTTTACGAGTTGAGGAGGCATTTGAAAAATCGACACGGGAAAATTACCAAGCCTGAAAATCCACGCGTCGAGAGGGTGCAGCTGATAGACGACAAGAATAAAGGAGCGGAGAGCACGGATACTCTGGGTGAACCTGAGGTAGAGTTTAACGAGACTGAAAAAACAGACGCTGTTCAATCCTCCGGAGTCATTGAATCCAGGAAATCGGAAATAACGGCAAAGAAAAATAGTTCCTCGTCTTGCAACGTAGATAAAATTGATGATAAACAGACGGACGAAATAGCGGAAACAATTTCAGAGACAAAAATTGAAAATCTTGACAACGGGACGAAAGAAGAATTAGTCAATAGTTCGGACATTTTTTTAGGAGGTGAAATTCAGGGCTCGATCTCTGGCTCTGATGTCATAGGGCATTGAGCAAAATATCGGAAACTAGGAATTGGAGTATCTGTCTTATTTGTTTTCATTTCTTTGTCAGAGAATGTATAGTACGGACTTTGTTTCATCGTTAAACGTACGTAAGCAAAGTGTAATGGAGATATTATGAAAATATGCAACAGGCTTTATTTTCAATTCTCAGAGTTGTGATATTACATTACTATTGCTAATAAATTATATAACACGGAGTTATTGAACGTAATTCATTTTTTAATGATTCCAATTTCACTCAATCGCCCTCTTTCCCGAATTTGAAGGTCGAAATCTTCTTTATCGAGCCTCATCCAGTGCTCTTTTACGATCATTTCCTCTTTTACCGATTCGATTCTGCCGGTCACTCGGTAACATAGAACCGTCTCTTCTTGTTTCACAGATGACGGCATCCTGCGCGCCATGAATGAATAGTTTAAGTAGTAAAAGTTTCGATTGGTCAGACCAGACCAGCCTAGGATAAAAGTCTGACTGTGGGTAGGCGCACGGTTCAGAGTTCGAATGGTCAGTCAGTTCCCAGACTTCCACTCTCCTAGGCCGACAAAACTATAATCATATATGTACGAAATATTAGATCATGTGTATTCCTTGTTATAGGTATAGAATCAGGGTATATGATCATAAGAAAACAATCATTTATTCAAGTATAATGTCCATTACCAATTCCAGTACCTACATTAATTGTAGATACCAACATGTACCTATTTCAAGTACTACAACTAATTGTAAACTGGATATAAAACGATGATAGAATCACGATTGAAATGGAATCAATTCTGGCTGTAGACTGAAATAGAGACAAAAAAAATTGATAAACCATTACAGATGAAACATACTTGCAACGAACAGGCGTATGAGAGGCGCTGATGATTTCCTAACACCAGCTATAGCGGTGCACTCCATAATTTCTGAGTGATAAAGACATTAATGAACGAATGGTGGCAGATATTTAATTGCCCGGCCCGGGGATGCCGCACAATATTATTCGGCTGGGTAGACTGTATGAAACTATTGGTCCGTATCGTCGGTTTGTCACACAAACTGTATAAGTTAGCGGCACGACAAGCCTGAAAGCGACTGTGGGATATGGACCGGCGTGAACCGTCATTAGTTATAACTAGGACCAGTTTTCTTCCTACGTCGGCCCTGAAACGAAACAATAAAAACCTCACAAAGCTGAGTCATGCAGGCGAGCAGCCAATTTTTTGGCCTCAACTTTAGGGCCATTATTAGTCACACCTCAACTCGCACTGTTTGCGGACGATTAGTTTCATACAATTGTACCTCTCAATTATCTTTGGAATATAGTATCATATACAAACGTCTTTATTATGTGCCTAATCCGAGGTATCATTAAACTTGTACATTCGATTGTCTGTTGACGGTCTTGCAATTATTTACGTCACGGCACGGATCCGCTAACGAGTGGATGTGAAGTATAACTATACCGTTTGTCACTTCTATCATATATATGTACATATAATACACAGATGTATATAATCACGCCTATTTATGTAGGGAAGACTATGGCGACATGGTGTGTAGATTAAAATCTGATTGCAGAACTTTTTCTTGTAGAATTGAAGAGAATGGAGGTCATCTTGGAATTACTAGGTTTCTGCGATACACGTACAGTTATTTTTTTCAACAAGAAAAATATGTTATCGAAGGTGGTACTATTTTATGCTCGGATTGAGAGAACAGATTCCACACTTGTGAGAACAAAATTTTTCATCCAATCGAACAAATTCACAACAAACAATGTTTTTAACCTGAAACCCGTCGAAAAATTTCCCATAACGAAAGTCATTTCTGATCGATTTTCGTATCTAAAAAGCACATTTCTCCTCCGATTTCTAATAATTAGTCATATGGTCGCGCAAGTATCATCAACACATAATTGCATCATTCTATGACAGAGCATGATGCAGGGGGGACAGCCTTCGGAGCTGCAGTTGAATTGGGTGACTGAACAGTCCTGAATTTATGGGAATGGAAGGCGAACAACATGGAACGGAATGTTGCGTGTCTCTCGTGGCTAATCGCCTACACGCAGTCTAACGACGTGAGTCGATGTATACGAGCCAGGAACATCGCGCTATCAGACTAACAGCTGACACTGCATCTACGCGCGAAGGAATATATCGTTGCAATAATAATAATTCCATAAACAGTTAATCATCGGTTGTCTACAGCGCTTGAAGTATGATTAGAACAAACGAAGGTGAAAGGTAGAATAATTGGCGTGACGAAACAACAGCCAGGCAAACAAAAGAACGGAAGAAATCGGCCAAATGCGTCTGGTAAATCGTTACACCTCGTACGGATGATTTTGTGGAGAAATAATAGGTGCTTATTGTCAGAACTGGAAGAAAATAGAAACTAGTTGAAATCATAGAATTTGAATTTAATGCGCCCGATTAGGGATTCGATAATCGCGTTGCATCGATGATAGAATCCCAGAAATTGAACGTGAAGGTTGATCTCGGTGTCTCTTCTGCTGCCAATTGTATAGATCTGAATAGTATTGTGATTCGAGTTCGTTAGAATCTGAAAGTATGTACAGGTACACTTATTCATACATCCTTTGTTTCAATGCACAGAGTCGATATGCCGCGCGATCACCGGCGATGAACTCGATTCTTGAAAAATTCTATAAATCGTAAAATAACTTTCCTTCATAGAAAAATGGAAACTTGAAACAGTCGGTGCGGTGATGTACGGAGAAGAACATTACCAACTCTCTAAATATGCAGTGCACTTGACGTGACAGGAAATTGGTGATAATTTGCATCACGATAATGAATTAGAACGATTTATAATGCCCGTGGGTTAATCTTGACAACAAATCTCAAATTCTGAGACAGGAGTGATCATCCGGTTCGAATTGCGATATCCGGGATTAAAAAACAAGGAAGATCTTAGACCTCGACCGCTTGGAATCTGAGGAATTTCTTTATTGGTTCGGGTATTAAAATGTTCGGCTGTATCATCGCTGGCTAGGACCTACAGTACACGACACGGTACATTTCGGAGCTGAACAATCATTCAGGCAGCTCCAAGTTTTTCCTTTTATGCCGATTGTTCCCCGCGTCCCTCGCGATGAAAATCGTGACAGTCGTTGGCGGCCCTCTAATCCAACACCCACCGGTGCACAAAGCCGTCAAGGTTTGACGCTAATCAGATGATGGATCTGCGCAACAGCCAATAACCAATCTCCAATCATCGATCCGGTCCGAGTAAACAATTTTTTCATCTTTTCCTTGTTGATTTTTGTTCTTCTTCATCGTCTGTCGGGCATTCCTTTTGCCTGAAAACTTTCGCGCTTTTATATTTATCCGTTAATCCGCGTCGATATGGAAAAGAGAGAATAATGAAATTCATGAAAATTGATGCGGCAGTTTGTATAATCTACAAAAATCATAACTCTGCAGTGAAATATTCGTCGGGAAGAATCTGCAGGCAGGTACACGGTCACATGGATATTATTAGGAACGAAGATGAAAATTTCAAGATTTAATCTTATCACGGTGGGATGGGAATTTTGTATTTTGTTATACACACGTAGCTCTTGTACTAGCGAATTTTAACAGAATTTATTTTCTCTCCTGAATCCTGCAGTATCTGTATATAGTTCGGCCTGCAGCAGCAGCAGCAGCCGCTGCTGCAGGAAAGCGGAAAGAATATTGTGAACTCGAACAAGCGTGATCTAGGACAGTATCATATCGTGGTAGTATGAATAGTTGAATCAAGCGATATACATACACATATATACTCGCGAGATAAGAATCCAATTGTACGCAATCCTCTAACGAGGGTAGATCCGGCGTTGTGGGAAGGGGAAATGGCGTACGGCGAAACTGAATACCCCCGGGGATTCCCGGGGATCATAGCTGAACGCTCTGGTCGATCGGTAGTCCGTTAAACGAACCGTTCTTTTTCTTTTTCTTTTTCTTTTTCCTTTTCCGTTTCCTTTTCTTTCTCCTTTTTTCGTTCATATTATTATATATATTTTTTCTCCGTTCGTTTTTATCTGCTGCTTTCTTCCAATTCCTGCAGTCTTGTTCGTCTCGTCTTTCGTTTTACTCCTAGCTCCCCTCTTCGCCGCGTAATCGTGGGGGCACTTTACACTTGAAATGTGAATTTACGGAAGACTGCAGTGCTACGAGTATAAGATTTAGTCAAATCTTTGAATTATCCACACTTCACCAGTTGAATTTCTAGTGCAGGTTATATATACGTTCTTACGAATTCTGGATCCAAATATTATGGTTGAAAATAAACAGAAGTAGGTACCGGGAACTCAAGAGGCAAAAATATTTTCACTTATTCAAACATTTCACCTGCCCTGATGATATACTTGTTACGTTTCAAAGTTTACCTGATCATTCGACCAATTTTCTATCGTGTATCGTAGTCCGTAATTCATTCTAACTGCAATCCGTTATTCATGATAGTATGCTTGCTGCAGTTTTATTAGTCGCTGATTACTCACGAAATTTGTTTGTAATGAACAATCGAGTTTTCATCATGGGTTCTATATTAGTATTCGCTTGGAAAAGTTTCTTGTTTCAACATCTTATACTGTAAGGAAACTCCTTCAACTACCGAAAAACAACAAGAAGCCAAGCTAACGCGGAAGTTTCCCCCTCGGCTCGGATCTACAGCTTCCGGTACAGCTGGTCTTGTATATTTTCCTTAATTTTCACACTTTTTATCCGTTCAACTTTTATTGTCGTAGGTAATGTCGTTGTTAATATTCGATCGTCGGTATCAAATTTTGTATTTATATTTTTGATCTTCATCACTCGAGGTTCATTCTACCTATGGTCACTATAACCAGTCTTTTTTTCTGTATTTTTTTGTTCGTTCTCCGTGAGAATGTAGTCAAGCAAATGTTTGAATTTTGTAGTTGTAGTTTTTTTTTTTTGGTTCATTTTTTTTCATCTAACTGACAAATTGACGCGGAATGCATAAAAGACTAGTATATTCGTTGCTCCGGCAGTTACGTGTATTTCTCTCTGGGAGCTAGACCGGAAAAAGAATTCGATATTGCAATCGCTCCATGCAAATTTTAGGAGTCGAACGTGGGGGATTTTTTTCGTTTTCGTTTTTTATTTTTTACCATTCTTTCGAGTACCAATTCTATGTTTTTTTCTATCATGTTTTGTTTGAATTAGTACAATTTTTACCGCTTTTTCTCTTCCTTATCGTTTTTCTATTTTTCATCACCGCGCGTCACGCGCTACGGCGCACCGCCCGTGGCTTAAATTATTCGGGAAGAATTTCACATTCGAGTCTCGAACGCGTAGAAAATAGGAATTAAATTGCGTTGTGACGTCGAAACTCGGGACTTTGAAAAACGAGTTCACGTACATTCCCAAACCCCCGAAGAGCCGCTGCTGTGTCGTATGATGGAGAAGAAAAAAAAATTCAAGTTCCTCATAAACTAAATTCTTTTCTCCACATTTAATTCTCCTCTATGGAGTGAATTAGTATCACAATCTATTTTCGTTTCATATTAAAAGAAAAAAAAGAGGCCATTTCGTATTCACGTAACGTACCCGTCTCTTTCTACTTCTCTCTCTCTCTCTCTCTCTCTCTTTGTCTCCAACTCTTTGGACGAATTTTTACAGTACTACATTACGATGGGCTAGATGTTCGCCCATCAATACTTTTTCTACTCCAATTAAAAACGATTCCTCATTCTTTTGGCGCAGGGGTCAAGTCAGTCAGTCAACCTTCGAATGCAGTTGGTACCTACCTATCCACTATAGGGGTGCCGAACGTTTCACCTATGTTTACGACAGGGCTGCGTCAATCGTTATTGGAAAGTGCTGCCCGAACATGTTTCATGCCGGAAACACGGCAGTAGTGAGTTGTTTCAAAGCAGGGCTGCTCTATCTCCCTATCTCTCTCTCTCTCTCTCTCTCCTCCGTTCCTCTTCGTCCCCTGTACACGACAGGCTGTTTCCCTGTTATTTTTACTTCTGATTATAACAGAAATTGAATCTACGAATTCACGGATACGAGGGATGGGAGGCAATCTCTGTGAAAGATGACTCATTTCATTCATCTTTATTCACATTCTATTTCTTTTCTGTTTGTTTTTTCCCCGTTTTCATATCTAATCGTTCTTCAGGGATTCCCTACTTTTTCCTCTTCGTTTCCCATATGAAATACCTTCGTTCCCACAAACTGACGAAATCTCATTCCAAATGAATGAAATAAACTGATTCTCCATGCAGCAATTATAACCTTCAAATTTTGTGTTCTTATTCTGTTTCAAAATTCATTCGAATCCGATGGACAATATTACGAACTTGGAGAGCATTGACATCAATATCGAATCCCCGTTCGGTTAATTGATTTTACTTACGATAGTTTGCCAGGTTCTGCCTTGAATTTGAATTAATTTTGCACGCAGGCAGGGATCGGATCGTATCGTACCGTATCGTTCACGTTAATTACCGAATGTGGGGAAGTGATGATTGCTGGTATTTATTGGCTTACGGTTATTCAATCTAATTCTGCCGTTTATGGGATACGGTACGGCGTTGAAACGTAAAGTTCCTAATGAATCAAATAACTCAGATCTTCCCGCAAACTCGGAGACTTTATCCTGCAGCTCGAAAATTCCCTGAGGAAATCGCGAAGCGATCTTAAATCTTTCATCCTGTCGCATGTCGCTTGGTTTAAGTCGCTTTTGTTAATCTAAAGTTCAAACATCTGCAGCTGCGATAAAAGAGGTTGACAATAAAACTGAAAGAGCAATAATTCTCAAGATGACGGATGGACAGATTTCGCATAATTTACTATTTCAAAAAGTTTATTCAGTCCCAATTAATTACGCAGTATAAAAACACGGCGATAATTATTTCACCTACCTGCTCAACAAAGTCCTATACCATACTTTTATACCGTAACACAGTTCTCGTATTTCATTGATAATCTAAAGGAGAGAAAAAAAGTTCTTTCTCTTCGGAGTAATTTTGTTAGTGATTTGATAATTCGCATTGTTTTCTTTGATTATTATTATTGTCTGTCCCATCCGAAAAAGCATCAGAGAGTTCGTGATTCAGTGAATAAATTTGATGTTTTTTTACTACGTCTTCGTTGAAAACAACAATTTTATCTCGATCAACTTTCGGATATTCTATAACAACGACGACTCGTGTTTTACTTTCGTTGCTCAATTTGATAGACATTCTTTTATTTGCTTGTTACCGGCAGAGCCGTCTCAGGCAAACAAATGGTAGCCACCAGTTCCCTGGTTCAACTGGCTCCAAGTTTCCAGTTTTAACTTCCCTAGGGACAGCCGGAGGACTCGGTATACGATAGAAATACATCGAACGTGAAACGCGTCAAGATTGTACCTATAAGAAAACTGCCCCACCAATCAGCCGGTGTGTTCTTTCACTCGAAGGACTTCCTCAACCGGACTTTCTTTGGCAATTTTTCAAATGAATGTACGTACTACACCTACCTGGTGTTTGGAAAAGCCAACGGAATATATTATGAATTGTCTGAACGAATTTCATGTGGTATGAAACAGGGAAATATCTCAGACCTCATTTCTTTGTTTTTTTTCAACAGAATAGAGAAACCGGCGAGAAAAAATGAAATATGATCAAATATTCGTCCGTCTTATAAATGAAATTCTTACCCTTGTTTCCACGCCGGTGGAATTTATGCCGAAACTGAGAGATATGCTTTGTATGAAAGAAATTTTTCGAGAATTTCCTGCTCAAAAATCAATACGTTCAATAATTTTCCTAGGTAAAAGTGAAACCGGTGAATTTCGAGAGCCATATAGGCGGATACATGTATTACGAGAGCATATTATCTTTTGATGTGTCCTCGAGAATTTTTAGAAACCACGTTCGCGCGACTCAATATACCTGCGGGGTACTGCAAATGTCAAGGCATCGCATCGCTCCGCAATGTCTGCGAGGTGTTAATCATCGAATGCCTGGCAAGCCGGGGGTCCCTGGCGTACGTGTTTCTCCCTCTCTGATTCAGAGGAACATGAGCACTTGAATCCAACCTAACTTTGATCGAGACTAGAATAGGCTAGCTAAACCTATCCTAACTTATAAACTAGACTAGCCTTATCCAATTCTCAATATACCTATTACCTATCTTATCTCATTCCACGTTCCTCAGACAATTCAACGCTTTGAAATCGTGTCTTGGAAACGAGAGAAGCGCTTCTGCCGGTGGCGAGCCGCCCGCGTCTGACAAAGATATTTCATTTCACTTTCAACGATCGATTCTCTTCCGTCCAACGAAGTGTCGTTGTTCTCCCAGAAAATTAGGGGAAAAGTTGATTTTCGTCGAAAGCTTATCGTCGCGTATATTTTCGTTATCTTCTTCAATTTTGGCACAATTCATGCCTCTGTTTCATCAAAATTTGTGATCATATTGCACAAAGATTTCCACGAGAGTACAACGGATTACTCCGCACAGACTCCCCGGTTGAAGAGCTATTCTTCGATCATCGGCGTTTCGTTGGCATCATACGCGTCCGACCCGAATTCTTTATATCCTGGAATGATGAAGGCAAATTTCGAAGCCGGGGCTCTTTTTGGAAAACCTATGCAGTATAAACCCTACAGAGGAACGGACTGCCAACTGCCACGTTAAATTCCTCGGGGATTGACCCCGAGGAGTAGGTAGGCAGAGAAGTACGTGACCAAAGTGACGAAGTACCCGGAACTCTTTGGTGCGTAATTTTGCCACGCGCTGAGTGAACTTCAGCGGATAAACAGTACTGAGTGAGACTGGGAACTAGGGCGTTCCCGTAGTTCTGCCCCCGAGATCAACGCGCGGATAGAATCACATTAGTCAAAGTTTGTTTGTTAATCCACTGCGCAGGACCTCGTAGCTGAGAAAATATTGAGGTTTCAACCGCCGCGGAAAAATTGTTCATATCCTTTGATCGTGGCTCCACTTTGAATTTGCCATTCAGTTTTCATTCGGGTATTAAAGATTTTCATTTTGTGACTTATTTCTTCGTTTCCTTTCTCTTCGTCTTCTCATCCGCTGGATGAATAATATAATGATCAGAATTGTTGCTGCAGGATAAACTTGCCTCCGGCTCGTATTGAACAATCACCCGCCGAGGGGATTCATTTCTCTTTGCTGAATTGAATATCGATATCAATGATAGAAAAATAAGAGGAACAAAAATTTTGACGAAAACCTCCCCGATGTTCTTCGGGAGTGATAATTCGATTTGAAAGTTAAATGCAATCTGGGTTAATGCGAATCCCCACCGGGAAATATTGTACGGATACTGCGTACATGCACTACTATTCCGTATCCTATAATATATTCGGATAGTTGCTTTTAAATTCTGATAATATTCTTTTATCAAATAAAAACTCGATTCAATATTTTTATGTATAGAGAGGCACACATCCGAAAGAACGATTGAACTTTCGATTCCAATTATTCTGTCATGATTCCCTTGAATACAATCTCTGCGACAAAAATTTCATTTCTCAAGATCGTATACGTACAAAGATAATAATAAAATAATAATAAAAAAAATAAGAAAAAACAAAAAAAGACACAAAAATTTATTGCCGTTGTAGGTACACCAATATTCCCCCCCCCCCCTCCCCATCCCCCCGCGCACTTATTGCACATCGTTCGAAAATTCCACACCGTATCGAATTCCTCGTAACTCTTTCTTCGGCTCCCGGTAAAATTGGCAAAGGAACAACCGCGTGGCACATTGTGCGTGAAATGTGAACTCCGATCTCCAGGGGCTCCTCTGAATTACCTTCAGACTTCGCCGGGTCACAACTCGGAGCCAACTTCATTCGCAACGTCTAGTATGCGGGTGGGATAATTATCCTCTACTTTCACCAACTATCACCAAGTTTTGATTACTATAATAGGCTCTATCCACGGCTACGGTCCTACCTTAATACCGCAACTGGCCCAACGAACGCTTTCATGTATGACAATACGTATCCGTGTAGTACAATATAAGTATGTATGTATACATAGCTCGATGTTCTCTTACGTCATATAAAAGAAATTCATCGTTTTTGCTCAGTTCGATTCGCTGCACGATAACTGTTTCCTTTCAGATTCCGAAATATATAGGGTTCGTTTGAGAGAAAAAAAAAAAAAAAAAAAAAAAAAAAAAAATTCATCCTTTTTCCGATATTGATTCCGTACGGTGTTGATAGATCCTAGAGACGCGGAGTAAGCCGCGGTGAACCGCGTATTGTTATAGAAAGAAAATACTTACAGGGATTTGGACCCGAGCCAAGTGTCTTTTTTGCTGGGACGGACCAGGAAAAAAGAAACGGGGCAAAACGAGAAGGAAAAAAACAAAACAAAAAAAAAAAGAAAAAGAAAAAGAACGAAACGAAACGAAACGGAGAAACTGCAGAATAGCAAATAAATGAAAACAGTCCGCTCCCAGGTGAATAACACACACGAACCCGTTTCCGGCCGGGTTTCATCCAAATTATTTCCAATGCATTAGAGAAATAGAAAACGCGGTTTTTTGCTTTTATCTGTTGTTTTTTTTTCTTCTTTTTTCGGGGTGGCGGCGGAACTGGCACGATGCCCGATAGTTTTTATAACCTGCAAATCCATCAGCCGCGATTCAATCCACGACAACACATGTATAAGTTGCCCCGGGCCTCCGATCCTCCCGTTGTACTCACGGATTTAACCATCGAACTTCTAAGTCACCTACCGTTCCATCCTCTACTCCGTAACATTCGCACAGTTGCATGGGGGCGTAACGCGTTTGCCTTTCGTAAGCATTTCCTATTTCCCAAGCCCTCAACCGCCTCCTCCTCCTTCTCCTTCTCCTTCTCATTCTCTGAGGAAAATTTCCTTCACTGCTGACGGAAACTCTTCCAGAGTCATTCGACGGCTCTTTCGGAATCTTTTTCTCTTTTTCCACTCGGGGGGGTTGTTTTTTTTTTTTTTTTTTATTTTTTCTTCTTCATTCTTTTCTCTCTACCTCAAGGAGTTTCCCTCTTTAAGAGTATTGCTCTGCGGGAAATCACGGCGAATGACGCGATGTCGATTACCAGAATCGACAAGTACCTCTCTCTTTCTAACCAGTTTTACTTTCAATCTACTTATACTATGTGAAAACCATTTTTTGTTAGGGGTTTTTTTCTTCTCTTCTGTTTTTGCTTTATTTTGCTAATTTTCGTTTTTTCTGCTTTTGTGATTGCAGATTACACAATAATTCCCGATTGTGGACTCTATTATCTCCTTCGGCGAGTTGACACTCAACCACGCGGGACGGGCGAATGTATTTAGGCTCGAAGCTATTACTGGGAGCCAATAAGCTACCAACCCTTGTGAAATCCGGTCCAAGTACGCGGCTAACATGCAAAGAGATGTCTAGCCCTCTGGAACTACGACGCGACGGAGCTGCGAGCCCGCGAGCCCGCGAGGCCTCCTCTTCTCCTCTTCGTTGATGTCGGGAATGGCTCAGGCGATCCTTTCGAGACCACCGGATCTTCGACCCATTTTCACACTCGTTCACTCACTCCAAGACGTGCCATCGGCCAGGATTACACTGTGAGTACAAAAGCTGAATTATATGAATACGCTTGGCTGCCGCGCCGCAGCAACCGTGAAACCGATTTTCAACATCAAAATTCACGATGGGAAAGACATCGAGGTTGTACTCACGAACGATGGTTGATTGTTACTGGAGTCAGGAGATTCGTGACCGTGGATTACAAAATTGGCATATTTCAAAGTGTTACATTTTTTCAAACGCCGTACAAATTTGTATATCGGTAAATCGTTGACTCCTGGCTTCATTATCTGCAATGAGGCTCATTTCTTGCCAGATCAACGTTCGCCAACTCGTTTGCGTCTGTCTGATTTATTTGAGCCGCAATCGTAAGATAAGTCGTTTGATATCCTAGGCACGCCGCGCCGCCTCGTGTGTCCTGAATAAAAATTCGGGGGAATACGGAATCCCTTGTCCACGCTGCCTGTGGCATTTTATCTACCTACGCCGATATAGGATTTAGATTTAGAGAAAAATGGATCGCAATTTTGTTTCATCATCTCGAATTTATTCAGCATCCTACGGCATGCGGAGTTAATTCGCTCGCGATGGCTGCTGCCCTCTCTTTTCAGTAGCCGCGGCAGCCATCGCTTTGGCACAGAATAATAAACCGTTATGCTTAATTTATTTTATTACCGGATGCTTTTGCCGGCTTTATTTGAACAGAAACTGTTCTCTTAACGAATGATATTACAGTCAAGTGCAATCCGCTTTCTCGTTCATATCGGAAAAACTATTTTCGCCAGGAGCAGAACGAGGTCTGCCACGCTCCTTCGCTTCATTCGTATAAGATATTTCTGGCTGTGACGTTCCGCGGTGCTCTGAAAAGCCACTAAAAAATTTTCTAATCTATTGAAAATTATGCCCACTTGAAAATATTTCTATATGCTATCCCCAGGTTCAGCTATACAGCTTCATCCACCGTTACCTATATTTGCTAGGAGAATAATTCTCGGTCGGAACTTCTTCTCTCTACGGTGATTTTATTTTTTTGTTCCTTTATTCTTCTCCGCTTTTCTTTTCACCGGCCGCTTTCTCTGTTTCTCTTCCCTACCAAATTCCACCATCTCATATCATTATATTATACTATATCACATTTCGTCCGTAGAGATATTTACAAGGGCTGGCAGATGATTCGGGTCACCGGTTATTGAGGAATTTAATTTCGTGTCAAACAAATGACTCCGGAAATTTGGTAGTTATTAAATATTCGCAGGAAGTCCGCGAGGAGGGTTTCAGGCTTGAAAAAATGAAATGGTAGTTAAAATTTGACGAGATTGAAATTGAATTGAAATTCCTGTGTAACTTAAATTGAATAGAAGGTACCCACGGCAATCATGATTCGGCTTTCATTACTACGTTCAAGAAAATGATAATGATGATGATGATGATGGTTACATTATGTTCTATAGATAGAAATTAAGGGCCGCGACTCCCTCCCGGAGAATAAGATTCATCCGTTGAATTCCTTCTGCAGTTTGATGTTTCTTTTTTTTTTTTTTTATCTCATAACGGGTAACTTCTATACTCGGGTGGGAAATATTTTAAAAGTTTTTAAATTTATGAAGGTCTACCTCAGAAAACTTTCGAGGTCGGTAGGGTAACCGCTGCTGCTGCTGCTGCTGCAGTGCCATCGTGAAATGAATCCGAGCAATGTTGAGCTTGGACCTCACTTGACATCCAGCTAATAACCTTTCCGATCTGTCCATATACTTGTGTATATGTATATGTACCTTGTGGAAACAATCCTGGACTGGAATTCAATGAGAAAATTGTGATCCCTGTGGGTTCACGTTTTTAGTATGTTATTTTCTTATCCCAGGCGACGTCCGTCGTCACTGTGTTTCGTTTCATTTCGTTTCGTACCTCATAGCCGGAGATGTCGTAGTAGGCATTATAAGGTCGTATCATACCGAAAGGTCGAACGTGCGCGGATCGACCGAAAGCTTTTTTCTTTCCTACGACAACGTGAAATGTGTAACGTGGTACGTACACGGGTTGATAGCTCTGGGATGCTTGAAACGAATGAAATGATAACACCAGTTTTCAATTTACCCAAAGAAGACTTCAAGAAAAACCCCCCGTTTCCAGCAGCTAAACTTGACAAGAAGAAAGTTCTGCAATAGCTTATTCTCTCACATTCGCTAACTTCTGGCGCGAGCTATTCTCGCCCCTTGTCGTCTCTCTCTTCGTCTTCTACTTTTTCTTCCACTACTCCCTCTTATTCTGGTATTCCTTTTACGATGTCCTCACGACTACGAAGGAACTTCTTGTCTCCCATATCGTACAATCAGAGAATATACAAACTGCATGCGAGAACGTCGATCTTTCTTTCTTTCTCCATCCCCATCTCATATACCTACTTACCTACTTATACTCTTCTTTCTCCACATCCATTTCATTTGTCGTTGACGGATTATCTGTAGGAATATAATCGTCCCATGGCTTTCCGTCCTCGCGTGCAACGGTACGTTGCACTGTAATTGGGTCGGGATCAAATAGAAGGGAGCGATGCAGAGGCTCATTACTCTGAGGAAATATTTCGTGATTTCTCGGTATCTGTACCTCATACTTACTCGCGATCGATCGAAGCTTTGGAGAATCGCTGTACGATTCGGGCAACATATCTCTGTACAATTCGAGTGAATTGATATGAATCATTTAGTCACAAGGATTGGATACTCACGAGAATGAAATCGATTCGATCACAGGGAGTTCCTTCTTCTTCTTCTTCTTCTTCTTCTTCTTCTTCTTCTTCTTCTTCTTCTTCTTCTTCTTCTTCTTCTTCTTCTTCTTCTTCTTCTTCTTCTTCTTCTTCTTCTTCTTCTTCTTCTTCTTCTTCTTCTTCTTCTTCTTCATTTCACTCCGAATTTCTCCTCCCCCTGTTGGGTAGATCAGGATAATGAGAGAATATTGGTGCGCAGAGTGCACCAGACTATAAGAAGTCACTAATCGGAGACGAGTTTAACACGCGGGCGAAACGGCCGAGGAGACGCCGATAATCTTCGTTGTCCGTCGTCGTTGTTGTTGTTTGTTTCTCTTCTTTTTTTTTTTTTGTCTCTTCTGGCAGTCGTGTTTCCAATTTTGTCGCGTTCGTCCACTTTTTCGATTCAACTCGTCGGTCGTCATCGTAGCTTTGCTTTTGTTGTCCAGTGACCCTATCAATTCTTGTGATCAATGTTATATTATTTATGAGTGAACCTAGGCCGCTCCGCGTCCAATATACGCGGCCGTATACATCTATATATACATATACCTATCTTTTTACAAAATTGACAAAAGAAAAATCGCCCGGAGATCCCTCGAACGTCTTAGAGAAGATAAATCGTAATCCGGCTTCATCTGTATTCCTCATACATATACACTATCTCCGCAAAGACGAACAAGAGATTTGATTAGATTTTATACCGGATTTTTCTTACTCACCGGGGCATATGCGTCCGTATGCTTACATATACATATGTACGTACGTACATACATACATACATACATATGATAAGATTGATCAATCGATGACGTGCAACAGAATGAGGCTGTTCGCAACTATGACGCGCCGTTGAAGGGGCGATACATTGAGACGTGTCGCGATCAATTCTTAAAAAATCTTACCGTCTCTTTTCTACCAAGAGCTTTCCTACTCTTGGGCAATTTTTTTTTCTCCTTCATTTATCTCCGCAGCAGCTCGCACCACGCGAAATCAGAGGTTTGAAAGCTGGGCACGTTTTCGCGGCTGGAGAAAAAGAAATTTGTCCCCGCTCGCGCTATGACGCGTTCGCTGGGATATGTCTCTGTCTATATACACGTGTACGTATAATGGTAATATGCCACGGGACACGGAAAAGTTTTCAGAGAAAGATGAAAAAAGAAGAGGAAAGAAAAAACAAAAAACAACAAAGTTTTTTCAGAACTTTGATTAGATTAATCCCGGCTAATGGAGCGTTAAAGCTAATCCTGAGTTTCCTTTTTTTCTCTTCTTCTTCTTTTTTCTCTCATCCGTTGCGCTAGTTTCCTCCTAGAGTTTCCTCTAAGCTAACACGATGTTTTATATCGTTCTTTTATAGTCGCGCGGCTAAACTTCATCTTAATCTCAATCTCATGATTTCACGGACAAAAAGCTTATTATGTTCAACGAGAATCCTGAATAAACGGCGCTCTCCTGTCTTTCGAAAATCTTGATTTTACCTCCGTCATTCACAGATCTTCGTATCTCGATATTTTATACAGTTTAACCACGACGGAGTATTCACCCGAAATACTTTCTCGTCTACCTACATGCATATCTTTATCTGATCGCTTATACATACTCGTCGACTTACGTTTCTGATCGAAATTGCTCATTACATTTTACACACTGCAGGAGCATATGAAGGACCGCGCTACCGCGGAAAATTGAACGATGCGTAAGCTCTGATTGATGGTTTTTTTCATTGGTTTTCTTTTCTGTTCGCTCGTTCTTCGTTTTCGAACAACGCGCGCGCCCGCGCTAATATATATGGTTTTTGCGAAAATGAAGAAAAAAGAAAAACAAATTTCTCCAAACAACAAAGGGACGTCAGTTAATTTGATACAGACTTTGAACCAATTTACTCAGCCCCGCAAGGCGCAGCCAATTAAAATCACCGAATACCAACATAAAATCTCTTCCGAAATCTATTCCCGGCGACTCTCCGTTCAGTTCTGCTCTCTCGGATCGGGTCGTCAGCCCTGCGTTATAAGGGCATTTTTTACGATTCATACTTCACGGTCTCTACCAACCGACCGAGTTGCAAACCGTTTGCTGATATTTTCAGGTTTACGATTCGAGTCGAGAAACTCTTCGACTGCAGGTCTGATATACTTCACGATCATTCTACAATGCTTGAGCTCAAATTTTGCCGTATCGTTTGAAGAAAAAAGTTTACCAAATGAATCGACTCAAAACTTGTTCTATGATCCTCGAAATTTTGTTCAATCTTTTCTTTGTTTCTTCATCTGTTCCTTCTTAACTCTCTCTCTCTCTCTCTTCTCTGCTCTATTTCTTTCTTTCTTTCTTCCTCATCAACGGAATAAAAATTTCAAGTTATCACTTTACTTTATACCTTCTTCTAACTTTATGGTCCTCGTGAGTTTTACCACTGCCCTAACATTCAATGGACCAAAAAGTGGTTTTAGGTGTTACGGTTGATTGCGCCTATTACAACTTGGCAAATTTCCACAGAAAGTTTAAAGTTAAGGCTACCCAGTTTCGCATGGGGGGCGGCCCGACATAATTAATCCCAAACGCCATGTCTGCTCCGAAAAATGACTTGCAGATAATTTTTGAGTTTTATAGTATCGCGTCGGTTCCCATTTTTCATTTAATTGTGATATCAACGGCCAATTTCAACTCATCGGTAGAATGAATTAATTCGCGACTGCGATAATGTTGATTAGAAAATAAATTGAAGGGTATAGTATAGTGCGGTATAGTATACGAAAGTTGAATGATTAGAGGTAATTCATAATAGAATAATGAAAATTTTACCGCCTTGACGACCAGACAGGATTTAATATGCTTCATATAATTTATGCAAGAACGAAACTCATTAGGGACGCCAGGCCTGGTCGGATTCCATTAATAGCTTAATCGCTCTTCCTCCGTGGGCTAACCCATCATCCTTTGAATTCCTACGGCATTATTGCTTGCCGGAGAGTATTGAATTCACGTGATATAATGAAATGGACGGGGGCGCGGGCGAGGATGTAGGTATCGTAATAAATCTGAATTTGGTAACTTGAACATGTTATTACAGCTGTTTAATTTGTCAATTCACTCTGAAAAAAAGCTCTTCTTTATCTTCCGCGCTTTCGTTTTCCCCGTTAGATATACCAGAAATACGAGTAGGTATACGCCCTGCGTGATGTCCATGCGGTCTCGTTCGCCAAAAGATTTCGGTCGTCAAACGGTACGTATAGGTATAGTATTAGGTATACTATATCCAGAGTTATTTGAAGTTTTGGGTGTCCCCTGAGTATATCGGAATACGATGCTTTCTTTGCAAGGTGGTTTTTCGTCTCAGTATCAATCCTGAATAGGATACCAGAAGATACAAGCCTTCCTTCCTCCCTTCTTTTCTTCCTTTCTTCCTTCCTTCCTTTCTTCCTTTCTCCTTTCTTCCTTTCTACCTTTCTTCCTTTCTTCCTTCCTTCTTTTCTCTCGTAGTCGTCGTCGTCGTCGTCGGGGACTTTCTTTACCAGGTAGTTGTACGTACTGCCTACATGCAGCCACAAATTCGTACAGTCTTATTTCCTCGAGGTGTACACACTCCCTCAGTCGTAACTCGTTTATCTTTAACCACTTGATTTTTATTTATTGGTGTCAGAGTTAAAACTATACTGCTATAAAATGCATGGGGGATATTTTCCTGCACGAATAAGGTCTACGCTCGCGTAGACCATTCAACTTATATCGCGCTATTCCGTACGTAGTTTGAATTTCTTCTTCCTCAATTTTCCTTTCATTCTCGACGTCCGTTTTACGAGATTTCCACCGTTTTTTCGCTCCGGTTTTCTTTCTCTTTCACTCTACAAATTCGTCACCCCTTTTCTCACCGTATGTCAAGGTATCCATCTTTCTATCCGCCAATTCTTAGTCACCAACGCGATCGTATCTTGATATACCTATATACGTGTATATTTTATATCTAGCGTAAGAAGCTCTATGGTCCACTGAATGTCCGTTTGAAGAATATTTAACGTCGGACAAAGGATACCCTACCCTTTTTTCTCGGTTCGTCAATATTCACGGTATTCTCGGTCCGACTTTTCTTTTCCCGCTTTGTTGCTCGTCCGTTTCATTTCTGCTGCCGTTTCACTCCTTTCCCTCTTATCGTCGTCTCATACTTCCCACCGTAGGCGCGAGCAGAGAAACGGGGGATCGGGTTTCTTGCAAAGGAAAATCGAAACTAATGATAATAATTCGAGTGTAGTCCTTGCGCCGGGTTGCTAATTTTATCGGTCTTCATATCATGGTAGTTTATTTCTTATTCTCCAATACGGTTGGCATTCGTTTGCCTCGTCGTGTTATTCCTTGAAAGTTTCGTGAATATTTTTGTTCGCCCGTTTTCTTGTTTTTCCACGGTTGTGTAATAATTGTATCGGTGTGCCTCTGCTTGCGGGATAATATTGTTTTCGAAAAATTGAAACGTTTTTAATTCAAACTTGAAAGTTCAAAAGTTTTTCGTTCAAAAGAAAATTCAGCTGTCTACCGCCAAAGGAGATTCCGTTGAGGAAACGACACAACAATTTTCACCTACCTAACTGACTGCACTTGGAGAATCTTAAAAAAGTTTAACTTCTCTGCGACGACCGCCTCCGTTTTTTTTCCTCTCTCTACACTCAACAGAAAATTTGTTCCTCACGCGGTGTTTTATTCATTTCAGACGCAACCCGCGATAGGTCAGAATCTAGGATCCCAATTTTCCTTCAAAAGTGATCTAAGTAACTTCGAAAAAATAGAAGCTCAATGAAAAACCTTACATTCAGGAGTTGAAAGAAAGCCGTTCCTCCATGACTTTACTATGAATTTCTTCCCCCCCCCCCCCCCCCCCCCCCTTCGTCAAATTTTCAAAACTTACTCAACTCATATTTGTACAGAGAAAAAATTTCCACCATCAACAGAAAAAAATACAATCGATTTATGGCTTCTACCTTCAGCTACTGTAGAAAGCTTCTCTTCTACTTCTACGCGAAGAACAATAAACTAGAAAAAACAATATGGATTGCTGTAGTATATTGCTCAGGTTATCTTCTCTAATCCTTCATACAAGTAGTTCTCGGCGTCACGGCCTGCAGCGAGTGAAATGTGCGTAATTTTGGCTTCGAAATTTCATATACGTACTACTCACAACCGGTGTAACTGCGCTCCGGACTTCAGCCTCTAGGCGCAAAGCCTTGCGAAACCGCGGATCTTACAGTGCCCACGGGAAATCGAAACCGCGATGAAAACCCTAAATCGGTATACGGCTGGCTAATATGCATTATTCAACCAATAACTCTGAACGTAGATACATACCTATATCGCGTAGATAGTCTGTATCAAAGCTTATGGATCCATCGCCGCGCCGCGCCGCGCCGCCCGCGCCGTAGCCTCCGAGTTCACATGTATATTGGTAAAAAGAAAAACATTTCATGCTATAGACGAAAGCCGTGTCACGCATTACCGTTGAAATGAACAGATATACTTTCATCATTCTTGGCGATACAACCTGAATCGATGATATACCTACATTTCTATTTCTCTCGTCCTCTCTTTCACGTGAGATTTCGGAATTAGAAGCCAGCCAAATCGATCTCGGATATCCCGATAAAATTCCCTGGACTTTCAGCTTGCTCCAGAGTCTGGAATCTGGAGTCTGAAGTCTGGAGTCTGGAATATCTAGAGTCTACAGTCTATGAGAGCCTGGGATTGCTTATGTGTTTAGGAAACTTACGATAAATTACAACCCTGCCAAGATACACCGTTCTATGTCAATTTGCATGAGAATTTAACCGGGCGTTCAAGGGTCGCTTTGAGAATTAATACCGGTTGTAGGTATAATAATACAGCCATATATTCGTCCCTTGTACCTGCCCATACGTAGATACATGGTGTGTGTGTAGGTACTGAAAATACGAAGTGAATTGTGAGCTGAAACGGGAGTTCTGAAGACCGAGAGAGTAAATTTATAGAATCCTCGTACATATTGTCACATCTCTTGAAATTTTACGGGGGCTCTGCAGGTGTATATTTCGAACGTTGTCACAGTGTAGAAAATTATTACGTTTCGTTGATATATACATACCTCGCACGTTGTAGGTGGATCATGTGATATTGGGCAAACGGATTTTCCGCACGTTCATCCCATTTGATGTTTTATTCGAATTTCAAGTTTCCCCATATATATGCATGTTTCCACTTTGCACCCTCACATTGTACGTTCGGACCTATACCCTTTTTCCCGAACCGCAATCTTTTTCCTCATCTCTCCCTCCCTCTCTCTCTCTCCCTTCTTATATCCCACTGATATTTTTCTTATGGCTTAGGCACAGAGAAATTGGGGGTGGGGGTTGCCTCTGAAGAATGTTCTCACCTTTTCGCTCCGCCCGCAACTTTATTATACGGAGTCGAAAACTGGCCTATCTAAACTAGGGATATAGGTTAAGTGTCATCTCTAAAAATATTCTTCCCATCCGAATTCCCGATGGGGCTCCGAACACAGATGACTCCGATATTCCAACACTCCGACGAACACCTCCTGTATAATACTCAAAGAAATTCAATCACGAATCGAGAATATTTTCCCTCCTTTCTTGCAAATATGTATACGGACGTATACACGCGCGTAAATCGCACGTGGATCCGAATCTTTTCACACCATACGGCGAGGCTGCAGTTTTCAATCACAGTTTTCGTTTCCTATACTTCTACGCGTATTCCATGAGCAACTATGCGATTTTCGGGACATTCATTATCTCGGGTATTAATTCATCAAATTTAACACTCCCGGCATTTACTACGCTCGCTGTTATTCCGATTCGGACCGCTGCATGCGCAAACCATTATTCGGAAACTGATTATTGGATGACCGAACGTATATCAACCGGCATCGCGCGGCATGTACGCCCACCGATTCATATCCTTTTGCAAAGAGTTTTACCGTTCGTTTTTGAGCTGTGGATTTAGACCGATTAGTTAATGGCAGGTATTAATTACGATTTCACGCATCACACGGCTCCCTGTACGCTGAATACTCTAAAATCGTAAACCCACCCACGATATACATATATCTGTATTGCTTCGGAATGATCATCGTTCATCGTAATACTTACATACATTATACGTGCATAGACTGCAGTAGTTTCCGCTTTCTTTTAGAACAGCTTTGAATTATCCGACGCGACAGACCACAGGGGAAAACTACAGTGGAATGTATTTTCCAAAGAGTCGAGAGTATCAGTGAAACGATAGTTTTCACAAAACATATATTTCAACGTGAAATTGTAAACGTATGATTGTATGCAATGTTTGATCAGAAATGCAGTCCATCTTCTTACCCGCCTGTCTATCTGCGTCTGTCTCTACGCTCCGCGGATAGACAGATATCTACCCTATCCTACGGTGAAACGCGAGGGAGCAAAGCTTTCTGGTCGTTTAAATATTTATAAGTATGCAAGATCCTTGAGAAAATCTAAAGTATCGTACCTCCTGTCTGTGGATATGTATGTACCTGTGTATACGCTCCCGAGAGAAGAAGGAAGCTGGTAGCTCGCCGCGTATTCTAGCTTCTCATAATTTCTACCAAGTGAATTCTCTCGGAACTTTTGCTATGCGAACATTCGCAAGCTTGATGTCTCTCAGGATGGAGAAGACAAGACTAGACTAGACTAGACTAGACTAGACTAGACTAGAACTGTTGAGGAACCAGAAATATGATATCTCAGAAGCTTCAAAGTTTCTCCATTTCGATTCGTTTTTTTCCCCCAAATTTGAATGTCGATGATTCGTCGCCGACTGTCTGCAAACGCTCGGTTAAATGCAAACCGCGGAAAGTCATCATCGCGTGCACAACATTGATTTTCAGCCCGGAAGCTATGATTAGCTCGTTGAATAAATTATAGGTAGAAACAATCGAACATATAATTTTAACCATCTCGCTCAAGACTCTCTGAACCGACAGTATTACCTCTCGTTTCAAATTTCCATCGTAATATCTGAACGATGAAGAGCTGATAACAATAATCAGACCAAGTACAGGTAGCGTTGGAATACTTTCTGATTAGAAGCAACCGTCCTACAGTATCGGGTGGTTTTCGTATGCCGGAATTCCTGCGTGAATTTTTGGCTATTAATAGACTGCGAAGATCGAGATTGTTGTGTCGAGTGAAATTTCAATTACCAAACTCAACGGCTGGCTTCTCTCATTGGCCCCCGTGGAGTACGAATGTTTGGAGTCTCGGAGTTGGCGCGAACAATCCTCACCCGTCTGCTAAGAAGTACTTTAAACTATTTCGGATATTCTCACAATCTGATACGCGTATGGTATTCAGGGACAGGGTTGCGCTGAATTGAGCTGCGGACTCGCTTCGTTCCGACACCGATTTTATACCGGGCTCAGGCTGAACCTCTGTGTGACCACACCCCTTTCATCGACGTCACCCTATATATATAGGGGAGACTGTAATCATCTTGAAACGCTTATACTCGCTCCAGGTGTAGCTCAACTATCGAACTGGGTATCTAAAAATTTACAAGCACTCGAAGGGGGATGATTTGATTCGAAAATTTTGTATTTCTATGCCGTTTCTTCCGTTTCCTCCGTTTTTTCTTGCAAACGGAGTAAAATAAAAAGCGGTCTTCTCATTCTCTTCCGTTCTCGTCTGAGAACAGATAATTTTCTCATAATTTTTCATCATTTTTTCAACGGGTTAAATACATTTCCCTCGAATACCTACCAAGCTTCGCCTCTCCGCCGTTAAAAGTGCTAGGAGTTTTATAGGGCTTACTAGATTCTAGAGATAGATATACCGCGTTACCATTGTCATAAGTACCTAAGCGAGCGTCGAAGGTACTATGTTAATGCCGGAAGGTCGTATAATTTTTGTTTTTCGCGTTCATCGGGAGACATAAAAATACGCGCGGGAAATCGAAATTTTAAATTCAGTCTATTAAAACCGAGAGGCCGTCTGGCCGGCGGATACGAACTCGCAATGAACAAAATTCCGAAAAAACGTCTAAAATCGGGAAGAATGTCCGCCTGAAATAACCTTTGTTGTACCTACGCATGAACGTATGAATACGGTTAAATACCTACGTTTAAATAAACGTTATTTCATGCGCACATTCTTCCCGATTTTACACGCTTTTTCGCGTTTGTGCTCATTATGGAGCTGTTGGAATTGAGGAAACAAATTTGTACTTCCCACCAGTGCGGAGCTGTCGCGGTCGTGTCGACCGAAATTGTTTTTTGTTCGCAGCAAACGCTTTGTAAACTTCTGAAACCCAATGAATGATTCATTGATATTGCGGAAAAGGTGAAAATTTTTCTGGTTTTTCAAATAAATATTTCGAACTCAGGGGTAGAAGGTCGTGTACGCCAAGATATTTTTTTCTTGCAAATGTTCTGAAAACTTCTGCATCGTAAATATTCGTCGATGTTTGAAGAACGGAATTTGGTGGACGGGTACTACCACCAGGTTTGGCATTAGTGGACAGAAAATTGGTCTTTCCTTCGAAACAAAAAATTGTATTCGCCGGCACATACCGCCTTTTGGCTTTAGTCGATCAATTTCCAAACTTCGTTGTTCCGGACGTATTTGCACGTTTTCGGATGAATGCAAAGACGAAAAATTACACGTCCTCTCAGCTCTAGAAACGCGCGCCGAGAAGTCGTATAATGTCCGCTAAGCCCTTCGGGCATCAGTATACCGCGATATCAGGAAACGATGGAACTGCGAACATATTCAACGATGTAACCAAATTATCCAATAAAACCGCTGTACGTGACAATTAAATGTACAAATGATTTGGTTATCGCATACAGTATGCAATATCTTTCCGAGTTTAGACTGGCGAGACCGTCCGCACTATCGCCCGTAGATATAAATTGTTAATCTCCGCCGGCCGTCTGTCACCGCATGCAGGTATTCAAATTACTCCGTTAAATACAATTTCCTCCTCCTCTGTATTATTCGAATCGCGCTGATCATTCGTCGTCATCGTTCGTTTAATTATCCATTAAATTGTATACGAGCATTTCAAACGGTACATGTACGTACGTACCTATACCTACCTATACCACTGATACATGCATGCCATGCATGTGCCTCTGTCGTATCAAAATTGCATTAAATAAACGAAGTAGCATGAATTTCCGCGTTGAAAAGGAAGAGGGAAGGAGAGAAATAAAAGGAGCGAGAGGTATGACGAATTTATTGAAATCTGGATAAGAGATCGAAGTTCAGAGATGAAAAATGTGAAACTGATATTTGTCTTTTCAACGGCCATTTTTAAAATGACGTTGAATTTTACTCCGAAGCTCAGGTTGGTTTTCTCCTCCCGTCGCGTCACGTCGCGTCGTCGAGCAAGCTCTTACCTTCCCTACAATTTATCGCTGCATGCTTTGCCGAGAGTAAGAACAAAAAGTCGAAGTAGGAGGAGAAGACGAAGACGAAGAAGAAGAAAAAGGAGAAGAAGAACCAGAATACAGATGAATAATTGCACACCTGGTTCTCACGCGTATGCACCTTAGCTTACTACCTCTCTTCCATAGTATAACCGGCACACTCGGTAACCGGAGTTATTTGCGGTTACCCCAAAAACTAATTATCAACTTAGCCTCAACCGGATAGTGTAAGACCTCGGGGATCTGGTTAAAGCTGTATAGATAAGTTTTCACAAAGCGCGACGGACCCGGGGACTGTGCGTCACGTCTGGAGTTTCCGTTCGTTCTTTCTTTCTTTCTTTCTTTGTCGTTTTCCTCCTACTTGGCACTAGTCGTTGGCTCGTTTCTTCTCGATACCTTCACATTCCGTAAACCTAGCTATACCTACAAGTTATCCGTTTTAGGATTATGATTAATAACGTTTTTGGTGGAAGAAGGGTCCGAACTAGCTGACGAAAATTGAAGTGATTTTTTTGTTCTTTACCAGCCATAGTGTTTTTTTTTCCTCCTAGGGACAAAAGGATTATGACGCGCGACAGGGGTCTAGAAAATAGATGTATCCCTTATAATAGAATCGAGACCGGAATGTATGATATTCGTTCTGATCCTACCGTTCAGAAAAGCATAAATCTGTATCTCACCGGTTTTAAAGCAAGCCAATACTTTCCTCAAAGTCAGAAAGTAAACACGGCGAAGGAAAAGTAGAAAAAGGAGAAGCAGAAGGAGGTGAACGCGAAGGCGAAGGCGGGGGCGGAGGCTGGAGCTCCTCTTTCCTCGCCAACGCGCCGCGCCGCCCACGTCCGCAGAAAGGCAAAAAAGCGGAGAAAAAAGTGTGGAAAAGTGAAAAGAGAAAGGATGTGAAGGGTACAGAAGGGAAGAGAAAAAAAAAAAAAGGAGAGAAACAAAAACGAGGCAAATTTGGGGCGCGAGAGAAATATCTTAATCTAAAACGCGAAAGGGGAGATCAGTCGAGGAGTCAAGGTCAAAAAATATCGAATCCCTTTCGTTAGCTGGAGAAGGTAACGTGCAGGGTACGCACGGTGTGGATTAGTGGGAGGGAATCGAGGTAAAGAAAAGAAAGGATGGACGAGAGAAAAAAATAAATAAATAAAAGTACGAAAAAAATGAAGAAAAGGGGAGTGAAAGATAAAGAGAGAAGAAATTTAGATGGAAAGATTGGCTTTAAAGCTCACGCTGACAGGGGATCACTGCTTGAGATTTAATCTCCGGGGAATCCCCCAGATTGTGCAGCGGCAGAAGCGGCAAAAGCAGCAGCAGCAGCAGCTTTACGAACGAGAAAACTATCGACGAGTTCTTACTGTTATTGGAATTTATCGCCGGGACTGAGACACTCGCAGTAGTCGTTGTCGACGGTATAGTCAGGCGCGCGGTCACATCGCTACGTATGCTGCTAGCGGAAAAATCTTATAACGGCTATAATCAAACGATTTACTGTAAATCAAAAATCATAAAACTGTATCGAATATGTACAGGTAATTTTCGCTGCGACACGTAGTACCTATTTTAGTAGGTTTAGTACAGTGTGCAGTGTATAACGAAGGCGATGAAAATTTATCGTTCCTCGATCTGGCATCGATTTGAATGAAACTGAACTCATTTTGCATTCTTTCATTCATACGCGATCACAGATGCCCCTGGGACGATCACCTATATATACGAGGTATTCCACGCCAGCTTGGAGAAAATTTTCCCTCACCATTTTTCATTTCGATCATAATTTTTTATATGATCGTCCCAAATCTGAGTAGCACTCCGGAATGATTTCCGATTTTTTCCTCCAATCGCGAATTTTCTTCGATTATTCAAGCCTATCTGAAAACGCCGCGCCGTCTCTTGAAAATTTCAAAAAATTCTCAAATATTCTTCGATCGAAGACGATCATTTTAGGCCGAATACGGGAGTGGAAATATGTTTTTAAATATTTATTCGACTAATTTCAGGCAAAAAGAAATCGGTAAATTTGCTTAACTGAGTATTTTCATTGGTGCAGCAGTAGCAGATCGTAGACTAGACTACCAGATCGACTGCCGGGGGTATCCGGGTATATAACGTGTTCGAACTGTACATACACGCATACGTACCTATGTTCAACATACGCAATTCGCTACGTTGACAAACATTTGACACGCTAGTTTACCGAGGACAACGTTCTAATGGTTTGCACCGACACGACGTGACGCTACGTCCTGACTCCGTACCTATGTGTCTATTCGATAACCGCAAACGCGAATGGCCAAAGCGAATTCCGTTTAAAGTTGGGACTAAATACGTATTGATAATTTCGATAATCTTTAGGATTATTTCGTCAATTGAGTATAAGGCGATAAGTCGTTGGGTATACGAGGGAAATGTAGAGCGAGAGCGAGAGAGAGGAAGAGAGAGAGAGAGGGGGGCAGAAATGAACAAAAAGATAGATAAATACTATGTGACGGAATGATGTACGTGTGTATATATATATATATATATATATGCACATACATACACCCGAGCACCTCCTCTCTCCGAAACTTGGCTAATTTAGAACCATAGAGAGGAAAGATAACGCATTTTCCACGTGTAAGCTCCAGCTATCCGAGTAAGAAGTCAGGTGAAAAGACGGGAGCGAGAGAGAGAGAGAGAGAGAGAGGCGGAGCGAGTGTCATCGGTTAAATTCCCCACGGAATTCCATCTACGTGATCGTGGTTTCCGTAACGTGATTCTTACGAATAAGCATACTGTACAGCAATTTTCGCGGGTCTTTGATGTTACGAGTACGAAAAGGGTGGAAAGAAATCTCGGGAGTGAAGTTTATCTTCGTCTCTCGTTTCATCCCACCTATCATAGTGTTTCGACGCGTCATAAGATTCGTCGTTGATCCAATAGGTTCATATTTTTTAGTAGCAAATTTTGTACTCCAGTATACGTATACGTATACGTATACGTAGGAACAGGAATCACCGCGGTATCGATCTCTAGATTCTCTCTACCGTTGGAAAAACTGACTGACGGCTAACAACAATACACGATCTGAAACTTCTGAGCTTTTGCCTATCCAATTAGCCGCTCTCAACGCATATATACGCGTCGTGATAAATCCACCGACCGTGTACGATTCTCCATGCATATTCCGCGGGGCAGGTAAACATAACATAATTGAATAGAGTGGAATAGACTTTTGAAACAGACTGACTATCGGCAGAACAGAACAGAACAGAGCAGCGCAGCGCAGCGCAGAACAGAATGGAACAGAGTATAATAGAACAAGAATAGATAAGATCTTACTACTTGTATCAGCTCCGGGATAAAGGGCGTTGAAAATTTCTTGGACGGGAATGGGGGCGTTACATCTATAAAAATTGGGTGAAATATTCCCATTGAAATGAGAATCATGTTGTTGAAATATATGTAATGTCGTTTATACCGGGCCCCAGCTATATGCACGTACCTACTCGTGTACGTGTGCCGTTTATTCACGGGGTGAACATACGCGTCATTAACCGCACGTAGACACCTACGTCTGTACGGTATGCGTGCGTATATAGGTACGATTTATTAACTTCGGTAACAACGTATAAATGGAGGCTAAAATTCGGGCTATACATACAGGTGTATGTATACAAACGGTAGCGAATAGCGCATAAAACAACGGCGCGTCCGTCCGTCCGTCCGCTCGACTTCCAGATTTGCCGTGTAGTCGGCTTACCTGTATCGATGTATGATATTACTCTGAGGTAACAGACGGGCGGCAAACGGGGAAATGAAGAAGAAAAAATTACTTCGTGGATGGGGGGGGGCTTATCTCGTCGAAATGTCAGAGATGGGAAGATAGTATTTTGCATGAAGGGTGTAAATTGGATGTAGTATAAGGAGGGGGGGTGGATTCGAGGGCCGGATAGGCGATGGGCGTGGGCCGAACAAGCCAATACTTGGTCATTTTTAACACACATTATGTTTCATGTTCTCCATACGAGGTTAGGAAAAAAAATGTTAAATTTAACATTATTTGCATGTCCCAGCAGGTCCACTCGCAGACTTCCGGCGTTTCAACCATTTTCAAATTACGAATGATTTGAAATATTTGTCCTTTTTCTTCCTTCCTTCCTTTCTTTCTTTCTCCCCGTCACGCGTACCGTCGTTTACCGAAATTCTGGTTACCGCACGCGTATCGCGCGGCCGGCCAGTTCGAAATCTCCCCTCCGCCCCACGACTCCGGTATTTATGCATTAAATTGTTTTTTTTACAAAAGTAGGATCTTCCGCGGTCATCGTACAGAGCGTTTTGCAAATGCGAGCACGGTTCCCCGGCATCGGCATCTCGGCGACGAAGAAACTAAACGAAAGTAAAAAAAAAGAAAAAAAAGAGGAGATCTTTGTTGAGATCGTACAAAAAATATACCTTTGTGAACAAAATAAAGGACGAAGAAGACGAATTTGAATTCCGAAATCGCAGCGATTGGAGTTCAGGGGAACATTTTCATTGTTCTCACTTATTTTAGATCTCACTTTTTTTATCTTTCATGTGCATTTCTTGTTTGAATTATCTTCTTTTTTTTTTATGTAACTAAAAATTGCCATGTATGTACGCAGGCAATGAAATCATTCGAAATTCGTCAATTTGAAGAATCTTACTTGCAAGACGTTGCTAGCGATACCTAATACACCGCGTGAGATTTCGATAATCGAAAAATGAATAGTATATGAAAAATAAAAGAAAAAGATCATTTTGTTGGTATATACCTGCGGAGCACGGACAAATTTCAACGTGCTCCAACTTTAAAGAACTCTGCGATCAGTTTGCCGGGGAGTGAGTGAGGGGCGGGGGGCGGTCGGTCGGTTCGGTTTTTGATCAAAGTGTGTATAGATAATACGGAGACTAAATTTAGGTATAAAATTCAGCCTCTGTATCGTTGGTCGACCGCTTCTAGCTCTGTTATACCATGCGAAATAATTATAAACGAGTAAGACTTCAATGTGTGGGTATATAATAAAGCAGATTCGCGGAGGCTTTAGCTGTTGAGCTGAATCGACAAGAAACATGCGGGAAAAAGGGTGAAAATTTAGTGGCGGCTCACTTTTTTTGCCCTGCCTAAAACTTTTGAAAATCAAAACAACCCCCCTTCCTCCCCCGCCCGAAATGGATGATTTTACTCTCCTCCGACGCACACATCTACTGAGAAATCGTTGTCTTATACATACATACATATAATTTAGGTATATCAATAATCCAGCTTAGAATCGTTATTTTTTAGTTTTCATTCTCGACGCTGCTCGTCACTCCTGAATGAAATTCCATTACGACAATGAGGTATTTTTCAGACTTTAAATAATAATTAACTTCCAGCTCAGGTTTGTTTGGCTCGTTAACTAATTGGAATCGAATCTCGCCAACCGTCGCGGCGCGTCGCCGTAACACGGAATTCTGAAACCGGCTTAAGCTCGAAACGCAGGAATCCTCCGTAGCAAATTACATTTGCTTACAGCTGCTGGCGGCGATATAATTAGCCCTAATCACGATACAAGCCATCCACCTCAATAATGCCAATCCATCAATTCGTGTATATTATACCTAACACCGCGCTCCAGAATTCAGATGAAATTCTTATATCATCCACCAATCGATATATTTTTCCCGACGATAGCTTCCACGCTACATCTATATTGAATGAAGGAAGAGACACGGTAGAAGGGAAAAGAAGAATACATATCTTTGTCCAAATTATCATGAAACTTCTAGCTAAAAAGTTTTAACGCGGTTCAATTTATGCTCAGGTATTATACTTTTCACATCTTCGTTTGAACATTGTACTATACAAATATTATATATATATCTTTCGATTCTATGAGATCCTTGTATCAGTACCGAGTAAGCTGTACTTATTATACACGTCACGAAGTCACTGGGCGACAGGAGGCGCAGGCCTCGTGAAAGCTTCATTATATATATTCGTAATTTTTAACCGCCGCCGCCTCACCGTTGGGGGCAGTGAATTTTTCTCGGAGCAAATCTGCAACAGGTACAGAGAAAAAATATGTGACTAAAAATAGTCTGCCATTTTTTTTTACATTCAGTTTTTTATTTCTCTCACGATAGAGTTTCCATTGGCCAATGCTACCCTCGAAGAGACGAAATTATGAATGTGATAAAATCGTAAATATAATCCGTGACGAGAAATTTGCCGTCCCTTTTCTCCATAATTAGCTAGAAAATTTGCGATCAAGTCGATGCGACGATTTCAAGATATCATGCTAATTTCATTCACATATTTGACATGATTTTCGTCGCGCAGAAAGTTTGATAAGACAAAAATAATCTTCCACCCATCACTTCTGATTACTACCAGAAGTTCTATTCTATTCTATTCTATTCTATTCTATTCATCTGCGGGGATAACTTTTCACCTTCTAATACGGATGAATAGCGGAAAAAGAAAATCTCTTCGTTCAAGATTCGGATTTGTATCCAAATTCGATCATGAAAAACTCATTGTTTATAGATGTATCGAATTGCAGACTGAATTTCTCTCGTCGTTATCCCTCCATCTACCAGAAGTCTTGGCTCTGGTTGATCGAAACTTGAACATTTCCAAAGAATTTTCAGTTCTAATCTAACCTATCAAAATGACTACTAAATATCTCATGTTAAGCGACGCGCGAGTCAGTCCCTGTTCTCTTTGATAGAAATTCTCGGTGAAATTGGCTAGGTAGGTATTGTCTGCAGTATAACATTTCTCACAAAGTTATATACGAATTATACGATTCAAGTATCACGCGACTTTGAGATGGATCGTTCCAGTCGAATATGTAGGCACTACTCACACATCTGGGCTCGGGTATATTATAAATATTATACATTATCCGAAGCCGTTCCACGTATGTACAGTACATCCAATTTATACATTTAAGTCACGTATCTAGGTATGCTGCACAGGTTAGACATCAGACGATGAAATTCGACGCGTTTGAATCTGTTTTCAGTGTTAAAAAAATTTCATCCCCTTATTTTTCATCATTTTTAGCTACTGTCAACACGGAGTATATATTTATATTAGCTTCTGAATTCGAATCCCCCGGAGAATCCGACGGAGTACTCTATCAAGTAGCCATAAATGCCGGTACCTACCGACTCGCTAATGCTTTTCAAAGCTCTCATTCGAGGCTCTTTAGGAAATTGAATTTCATCCAAAAAGTCACATCGACCGGGGTCCTTTACCTGTCTACATACTTAATCATCTATTGAGTAGGTATAAAGTCGGAGCTATGAAAGGCCTCTTCTCATCTTCGGAAAATCAAAGCATGTACATACATTTCTTATTTAGAATAACGTTACGGAGCCGCGGGATCGTGTATGACGTTGAATACATTTTCTCTTATATATACGCGTAACTGCTTTAACTTATCGTCTAAAAGCGAGCATATGTTAACGTACGTTCGCTTCGCTACAAAATCTTGCAAGGGTTCGTGTGACTACATACACGCCCGTTATCGAAATATATTAATGTCGAATTTGGATGAAACAAAATGAAAAACGAGAACCAACCTCCCTTCCCTCCGCCCTTCAACCGTGAAACACGTACGATAATATCATTTGAACTCTTTGACAGAGAAATTTTTCCAACCGCGTTTCCGTGCGCTTCGGGCGAAGGGGGCATTTACCGGAAAATTGTTGTTTTCTCATACTTGGCATACCTGAGCTGAAGAAAAGAAAAAAAGAAATGACGGAAAACGAACCGAAGCACGCCGCGCTTGTTCTAGATCGCTCACTTCTGTTTCATCGAACAAAGACGGCGAAAAAATGAAACAAACATAAAGAGGAATATAGTTGAATTGTGTTCCGAAAGTGGCATGAAGTAAATTAGTTACGTGGGAACCTGGGATCGTGAGAATCTTAGAGACAAACGACGAAAAACAATGGATACCTGTGATACACGCGGCGGGATTTGTTTGAGCTTTCAAAAAGGCTGAAAAATTTCAACCCTATGAACAACCGATATGAATTTTCCTCACGCGCTGAGACTCGTGTCGTATCCCCCTCCGCCGCTTTGTAACAAAATCAAATCTCAGCACGACCTCCGCCCATATCTCTCTCTCTCTCTCTCTCTGGTTGCGTATATATACATTTTGATTTCCGATAGCCGGAGCTGCCATGGGAAAACGTGGCTAACCCTCGATAATACAATCGTCTTTTATTTATCCAAATCTTACCGCGCACGTGTCTTGCAGCCAGAAATAGTACATTCGAAGGATAAAACTACGGGGTGGGAAAGGGGAGGGGGCGAAATAACCTCATTGAGGAGGGAAGAAGAATGAAAATAGGAAATAACAAACAAGAATGTGAACAAACGATAGAAAAATCGATGCACAAAAATTTCGTCGCGCGCAATCGAACGCAAACAACAATATTGATAACGGAAGGGGTAAATTGTATGTATGTATGAACGAAAATTCGGTCGATAAATCCGAAGAAAAAAATAATGCACAAACTCCGAAGACAATCAGTCTCGGCTTTGAGGCGGTGCCATAGGAATCGCTGTCTTGAGTGTATGGAGACCGTTTCGCAAACGAGAATCGTAAATTTTCGCAAACGGCCGGATCGATTTCGACGAAACTGTGAGAATTCATCGGGTACGATGGCAGAAGTTGGCTGAGTATTTCACTGTTTCCAAATATCGATCGGATTCGACGAGAGAAGAATATTCCCTGTGTTAGCTAGGTTAGATCGCCAGCGGGGCGACTCTGACGGCCCCTTAAAAATCTGACTTCTACCAAAATACGTATCGTGGCATCAGGTATAAATTTAGGCAGTGTAGCCAACGTGCAGATGCATACATATACGCTTCGAACGAAGCAAACAGAGGATACTGTCTGAATGCTCGTAGTAGCGTGTGCATGTATGTATGTATGTACGTATGTATGCATGTACAAGAAAGCGCAGCAGCTATAGGTATAGGTGTACATATGGGGGAAGAATATTCTAAGGGAGAAAGAGAACACTATCGCGCGCAGCTTAAGTTTCTGGGGTCAAAATTGCAATTAGGCATCTGTTGAGGGACGCTTAAAAATATCTTACAAATTATCCACGCTCCCTTGTATACCCGGGCAAAAAATAGTTCAGCTCAAGGGTGACGTCTCTGTCTTTCGTGGTTATTACGGAGATGAGCAGTGGCTCTCATCATACGTACACACATATACAATAATAAAATAGAGAATTCGAAAATCGAATGCCAGATTCTTCGCTTCTATAACGATGAGATTTTTCACTTATCTTAAATTTCACGGTTGACTCGGTAAAAATGTGGAAAAATATGGTCCTCTAATATTGCCAGTTATATTTTCGTTACCACTGCTCCTAAAAACGAAGGCGGGATAGATATTTCATTCGCGATTGGAAGTTCGTTCGGTTGAAATTTGTTTTTTCTTCACTAGCCCTCCCCCCTTTTTTTCTATCCTTTCCGTTTATTTTTCATTAACGCGAAGTTTTCGCTCTATTTCCAGACTGGTTGGGATACAGGTATGTACATACACGTACGAGAACGGTTTTTCGCTCGCGTCGATATTCATTAAAATGTATGTATGTATCTATGTATGTATGCATGTAGCAACTATATGCCTACCTCCATGCGTACCTACGTACGAGTTTTTGATTTCATCTAAAACACGTATGTATACATTGTACGTACATACGTACATACGTACGTATATAATTTACGTATAGGTACATAGGAGGAACGACCACAGCCACAGCCTTTTAACTGACCCGGGCAAAGGGGGCTGGATACCTTTTTACTCACGTTGCACGGTGAATCAAATACACGAAATGCGGAGAAAAAAAATCCACTCTTTAGGTAAAAATTCAGAGCACCGATTTTTCACTCGATACTGTCAAATGTATAGCTGTATGAAAAAAAAAAAAAAGAAAATGATTCAAAAAAATGCAAAAATCAACAATTTCGTGTTAATCAAGCCATGTAGAGTAACCTTTTTCAAATTATACGCGGGTATATACGCGCGTATACGTATAGTCTCACCGGTATCTCGTATCGCAATACTTCGCGGGAAAATTTTACGCTCCTAGCTCTTTCGTTAGACTTTTATTTCTTCCATTTTCTGTTTTTCCTATCGATTATCCCTCGTCAATTCGAGTCCGAACGTCCGTTTGCTTGTTAATATTTATGAAAATTCCGACTGATTCGGTTAATTCTCCATAGTCAATTTTCGAGCTTCACATTGGCTTCGTTATCGCGGAGATGTAGCTACCGAATACTAATCGTTTTATACATCGTAGTTAAATATACTTTCGAAATTCATTTCAACTCTCATATCGCGATACCTTCGTCAATCGGCACCACTCCAGACAACGGGCTCTATGTATGTGAATGCCCGTTGCGACTCGCGGGTCCCTTCAACGAGGAAAAAGGAAACGATCAGTAATGAAAGCAGAGGGAAGAGGGAGGTGGCGGGGCAACAAAAATTAGTCCAGTAATGATATAAATATTCAGCTGACGCCGAAGCGTGCACCGTGCGTGCGTCCAGCTGAAAAATCGTTTTCAGCATAAGGCTTGTGGTCAAATACGTAATTATAACGAGGTGCTGTTGCTGCAGCCAGCCTGCAGTGTAACAGAGAGAGAGAGAGAGAGAGAGAAAGAGAGCGAGAGAGAGAGAAAGGGGCCATTATATTAAATTTACAGCAGGTCGGGGTAAAAAGGTTGAAAGTGATATTCAGTCCTTTTTTTTTGCCCTTGTTTTCGTTTTTGTGGTTTTTTTCCCCCCACTCCGTCATCGGACAACAGACTCTCAGAGTTTTTGCGCTTTCATTCACCGCCAAAATACGTCACGGCGAAGCTGTATTACGAGACGTACGTTATATTCCCGGGTTTAAAATGGTTAAAATCCAACTCCGGCATTATAGTTGGTATACCGTAGGACATTCGACGACGTGAAATCATTTACGACTTGTTATTCGTCGCCTCGCCCCAAACGGAGAAGATTCTGTACAGCCAGTTGAAAAAAAAAGAAAAAAAAAGAGCAACAAAGTGAAGGAAAGAAAAACTAGTTGTTGTCGCCAACTTCACTTTTATAAGAATCTAATATGATAAATATACATATATCTTTAACAACAATGTACTCGACTCTCCTGCAGTCTTGTTCGCATCGTATAGACAATCCAACGCGAATTCTCTCTACTTTTTCCTTTTCCTGTAATTTCGGTCATCGTCGAGCAGTAGGAGCTTTTCGGAAAGCGTTTCAATCTCCGTCGTTGAGCGATGAATAATTAAGGCTAAACAACGATCTCACCGTTCGTTTTTGGTCATAAAATTGACGTGTATTCAAATATACCTAATGTAACTCTGCGGCATCGTATATCTGGCGCAAATCCTGACGGATTGATCACTTCCCTTCAGCCAGTCTATCTTTCGAATGCAGTTTTATTCAATTTTCCAAAGTGATCGAGGGATGCGCGGTGGAGATTTTATCCTAATTTCAAAGAAATCCTTTCGCCAGCTTCCGCGGTGCACAAGCTATAAGATTTTCCATTGAATGCAGTTTCAATTTACTTGAGAATATACTTTGTATATGTAGGTATAGGTATCCATATGCAATACAATACATTTGCCTCTTTTCCTTCATCAATCTACTACTCTATTATCCTCATCGCAATTACAATAATGGAATCCTCTTCCAATTGTATAACGAACTTAAGTCGAGCTAATTTCCGAGCGATTTATGTAATGCAGGTATCTATCGAGCTGATCCGGGTCTGTCGCGGTCGTAATTCTACTCACGAGTCAAAAATTTTCACACTCAGCCTGCCCCAGTTCCCCTCGATTTGATTTCGGATTTATTATTCATTTTCACAATGAGGATTCAGTCAATTAGTCAGCCGGTTCACCAACCAGTGAATTGGCTGCGATCGTCGATTTGATTGACGATTGCCCCAGCGAATAATTTCGTACGATTTTCAAGTTATGCATGTTGTACCTGATATTATTATATATCGAGTAAAATTAATGGGAATTCAACGGTTTTGCATTTCGGTATCCTATATGTAAGAGTATATATACGTGAATTTATTTACCGCAAATTCCTTTTCCCCGGATGATGAATTTCTGATTGCCGTATGCGTATGTATATGTATGTATACTGCACGCCCATGTTACACACACGTAGCTTTTACGTACCTTTGACTCTCGACAATATTTCCCTTTCGCAGATTACCATCAGCTTTTTTGACAGGATGATATAGCCCGGTGAAATAAATAATTGAATAACGTAGTGAGTTTTACTGCTTTTTTCGTTTCACCTTTTCGGTCAGAGCTCTTTTTCTGCCTACATACTCTTCGTATCCGTCACGGTTAGGTGCAGGTATAGGGTACCAATTATTTTCTTAATAAACTCTTTTGAACTCTGTTTTACGAAATTGAATTTGACAAAAATTCTTGCATTCATACGGCGTTTTAAATTTATACAAGGTAGAAAGAGGCGGGGGAGCAAGGGAATTATCATTCAGGTGATTCAAGGACTTCTGAGCGCGGCGATCAGCGGGCGACAATTTTGCGTGTTTCACCCGCGAATATCGTTTGCCGGGACTACGTCTCCATGAAAGCTCTCGTCATTTTTATGTTCTGTACGAACCTTCCTCGAAGTATTACGAATTGCGTCCCGGCGTCAATTGAACACGAAAATGCGGCTGGAATGAATAATTATATTCATTTATCGCCGGCTCTCGCTGACACACGCTAGCGCTAACGCCTCAGCCGTGGAACAATTTTATTTTTCAATCGAGTATCAGCCAAAAATACGGTCGCGGTTAACCAGATCGCACTTTCCGGTAAAATTACGATTGTTTTCGTACAACTCCCACGAGAATTACTTAGACAGGAAGAATCTGGCACCGCGATTCCGATCTGCGAACGCTTGCAACTCAATCGTCCAACCGCAGCCACCGATTTTTTCGCTCAAACGTTAAAATGTGAAGCAAAATTATTTCATAGAGATGAACGGAAGGTAGGTATATTTGGTCAAATCACTGCACGCTTGAGATGCTGGTACCTAATTTTCGTGCGGCATACATCTCGTTAAAATTAACCAAAATACCGGGTGTGTACGTCAGGTGGTTAGGTCAGGTCCAGAAACAATTCAATCAAGTATACAGATATGTATGTACATACATACATACATACATACATACGTACATAGGAAGATACATACATACATATACATGGGAATGGCTTGATTGCCGACGAATTATCGGGAGCGATTTATACGGAAGGTTGTGCGCCAGTGTGTAATTTTGGTATCGTACACTCCTGAACATTAATGGATTCATGCAGGTTTTGCTCTGAAGTCGGCCACGATTGCGATAAAGTTGCTCCGGGGGTAAAGCAGAGACCAATTAATCGCAGTGCGATGTATTCAAACAAATTTAATTCTGATTGGTCTCTCCTCTACCGCTGGATCGACTTGCCACGAATTTAGCTAATTTTCATGGCAAACTAATAACGGGCAGCGCGTGTATGTACATACATAATCAATATCGTGCGTGGAGGTAGAGATAAAGAGCGAGCGAGAGAGAGAGAGAAGGAGGGAGGGATTTACAGTTACACACACGCTACACCGATTTTGTTCTGCTCCGGTTATCCGAAAATCAATATCATTAATTCAATTGGAAATTTGAGGCAAATATAACCTGAGTGAGTCGATTAATCATACCTGCTCGGTAATTTATCCTTTTTTACGTATAATCTTTTTTTCGCCGACTTCTCGCGATTCTTTATCCAAGTGGAAACTTTCACATCTTAATAAACGATATGCATATATATATTTATAGAATACGCGCATATACCTGTACAAGTATACGAAATTTAATACGTATCATCATCCAATTATTATAATTATTCATGACGTCTGATCCATTATTCATTCGTGGACGTCATTCCTGATCGTTTCTCGGCCGTCTGGCGAGCCTCGTAACGTAATTACGGATTTACAAAGCAAATTGCAAGTACCGCCTCTTTATTTTGCATACCTACTTCGATGCTCTGTTTTTGCCACACCTCTCTATCGACTCTTTTATTCAATTCAATTCAATTCTTCTACTCTCACCTCGACCACATCGCAACACCACCACCACGGGGGGCTATATTCGAACTTTACATGTATCGTAACTCGAATTTGATCTATGCTGACATTGTGTCGAAAGTATCTTTGTGCGTTGCTTGTGCGCAGGTTTTCTATTTTTGGTAATCGTTCTCACATGCGAATGAGAAAGAAATTGAAATATCTGAATAGTTCAATTTTAGGATCAATAACTGCCATGAGAAGCTTTTAAAAACTCCGCGGCTATCCTCAGATTTCGGAAAAGCTTTACTGACGTGAGTGCGAGAGTCACTATCTCGGTGTCTCAGATCATGAAAGTAAAACCGACAGGGGGTCTGATTCTAATTCCGTAGTTCGGGAAACACGAAAATCCGTATTCGGAAGATTGCAATCTACAATATTTTGGAAGCGATTTCATCCCGATGTCTTCCACTGGTCTACTTCATTGCCGAAAGTTCTCTAGCCCGATTACCTCCACGTATTTTCGTGGAAACGATTGAATAATTTCCTAATTCTCAACAAGCCCGTGATCTCCAATAGTTATAACGTGAACTCTCAGCCGCCCGTGTATATTTCGCGGAGATTTCACCTCGGCTATTCAACCGTCGATCAAACAGGGTACATACACTCTGACTTGTTCATTGAATTTAACAAGCTGAACAAACACCGTGCAAACAAATTATCCGGGAGATTTCAATTACTCAACAATGGATTAATCAGGCCGCATTTATTATGAATAATAACGTCTTCAAGGGTCTTTATATTGTTGCAAGGCACAAAGGAAGAATCTCGTAACTTTCTTACTATGGAATAAAATTGGATGAAAAATGTCATTTTCCTGATGATAATTCATCTTCCGTTTTTCATTTTCCATCTCTCTGTCTGCTTTATTATTATTATTTTTTTGCCTCTTCTTTGTCGCGTACTTCCGCCGAATATTTGACCGATGGAAATCGGTCATTCTTTTGTCATTCATTCGTTTCAATTGGTTACGAATCGTTCCGTTCGACTAGCCTCCTATTCCTGCATCGATCATTTCACTATGTGTATGCACGCACGTATATACGTACATCCACGAATGCATACGTACATGCGAAAACTCATTTGTGACGCGGTCATTTGTCAAAATTGACGGGCGTACCGCATCCCTCCGGGTAGGTACAGAGTCGAACTATGGCCTTCACGCTTTTGCCAAATCTAGTGGAATCGAATTCGCTGGTTAAATCTGATTGTGAAATTCTGATTCACATAGTAAATTCTATAGTCGTTGATCGTCAACTCTCCTCTCCTCAATGTTACGAAACTCACGTTCGACAGATCTAAAATTCTTCTCCAAAATCAAATGTTTCTTTCAGTTTATATAGATCCAAACGGAATTCCGATTCCGAATTCGTGCATAGCGAAGTTTTCAAAAAATGTGTGAAAAATAAAAATTCGCAGTTGAAAAATCAAATCCACCGTTTCCTTTTCTCTCTCTCTTTCTTATAACATCTCTGCGGATGCGTGAGAATATACAGATGAGAATATAACTCTGAATGAGTTCAAGAAGTTTCTTGGGTCGCTACGATGTAACCAGAGGTATAGGTAGGTACTCATAGCCGGGTTATGAAGATTCAACGAGGTGTGGGTGGAAATTTGTTTTTCTGAAAATTGAGCAGCTCTAGCTCGTATGCCGTACGTATGTATATACGTATATACATACCTTCGCATCTGTAAATTAAACGGTATTCGGATCACCGCGCCAACGCAAACTCACGTACGTTCGTTCACACAAACATGCCTGCCACACTTTGCTAAGGTCTCGAGTTCGCCGTAACCACCGGGTGAACCAGGTGAGCTAAGGCACTTGCTAATTACCTCATGTATAAGTGTTGTAAGTACATCGCGTAGCTCGCTTTCAGCCGAGGCGAGGCGCACCCAATTTCGCGCCCAAGTGCCTCGGGCGAATTATATATACCTACATACATTTTTCATATTTTACAACCCTCGACTTGACATTATCATCATTATCATCGTCGTCATCGTCGTTATTATTATCCTTGGTTTCTCTCGTTATGAAATAGTTTTCCTCATGTACAGATACATCGCCTATCTCTGATATTGGCCAGGTGACACTGGTACTTCGGAAGCATTCACCCTATGACAATGAGTCGCGCAATAAAATGGAGAGCATTTCTTTAAATCTTTCATTATATTCAATGTGCACAGCTTGAATCAACGGTGAAAGAATTCATTGGATTGATGTTCGATTGGATACCGTGCGTCAATAATCTTCCCTTCTGAATTCATTCCGGTTTATAATCGCAAAAGTTAGGTTCCAACTTGGTTGTCTTTATAGATTTTTCCAGCTTTCTTCACAAACTCCCAACGTCGTATATGATTTTACATGCTCTGGAATTTCAATTTCCGATATTTAATTGTCCGCAAAACTTGGCATCGTTACCCATGATCTTCCAACGAGGTCTCTTTGCGCTTTTCAATTGCGTTTCATCTTCCTCCTCTGCTTCATTTCTCTTTCTTCCTTCCTTCCTTCATATCTTCGTCATCGGTCATTGAAAGAAAACTTCTCAAGCCTATTTCTAAACGATATAAACTTCTCTCTCTCTCTCTCTCTCTCTCTCTTTTCTTTTTCTTTCTCTCTCTCTCTCAGCCGTAACGGCACGTGAAATCTGCTTCTTCTGCTTCCTTACCCGTTTCCACAGTCTTGAGCGTCTGATTGCTCCGGGCGGTGTTCCGTGCCGCATCTATAGCTAAGTGAGTTCTTTGCCCTTTTCAGTGTCATCGGCCGACTGTCGCGCAAGAAGTGCATTCGTTATCGTTTTTAGTGCGAATTTTCGACTGAGACTGTGGCTCGTGATCCAGTGTACACAACAGCTCGGCTTAGGTGTAGACTGTATAGTGCATCGGTGTGCTGGCGGGGTGACTGACTGATTGCGAGTGTGTTACGGCACGGTGCGGTACTCATTGATTTCGACTTTGTAATGGGATTACAAACAGATCTGACTATGTTGAACTCGACACGCCGCGGCCGCCACTGTCCCTCGCTCCTTACCTCATTGCCGCTGCTTGCTCTCCTCGTCCAAACTGGACATCTTTCTCTATAGCCATAGCGCGGTGTGACTCTGTGGTGCTGGTGAGGCAGAACGTTATTACTTATCAGAATGTCTCCTCCTCGCAAATGTGGTGTTTGCAATAAGATCGTTGCGCGAGATTCGATGCACTGCTCTGCGTGCAGTTCATTCTACCATCCGGGATGCACAGAAAGAGGAACATGTTGTCGGACGGCGGTGTAGGCTGATGTCGGAACTCTCGTCTTCAAGGCAAACACCCCAGGGCACACAAATCCCGCGTCTTACGGCTCCGCCCGCACCCTCACCGTCGATGTCACGGGCTGCTTCGCCTGCGTCGCTACCTCCTGCGGTGGCGGTGGCATCTGGGTCGGACCCTGGCGGTTTGGGTCCGGCAACTACCCTGGATCATGTCCTGACTGCGATAAATTCAACGTATGATGAACTTTTTTCTGCGCCACCGAGTGCCCTGTCTGAGATGCAGGCGCAAATCCAAAACCAAGACCATTCGAGTAGCAGAGGAACTTCAGCAGCGAAATCTGGTCATGCGCGCTGACCTTGACGCCCTGAAGCTGGCGCAGGACTCCGAGAGGGCAGAGCCGAGGCGCACCACGGCCTTGGTACGTAAGGCGGAGATAATCACGTCTGGAACGCCTTGCTCCTCATAGGAGGACGTTGGTTGTGTGTTGGGCGATGTGGATATCACGGCATCGCGATTCCTAATTCCCCGCTCTTATAGAGCGCGCGGAAGTAAACCACTGCCGATCCTGGCTGACAATGAGCTGCGCTCGTCTAATCTTGCAGCTCGAATTATGGCAGCGAAAAAAGCTAAGGGGCGACTGGATACCGCCGACCTTTATCCGCCACTTGTGGGGCCGGTTACGTCGATTTACATCAATGCGGAGGTCTTGCCTGGAGACGCGTATGAACTCCTTCTGGCTGTAAACTCCTTCTGCCGCGAAGGAGAAGGGCTGTCGGTATGTCTGGCAGTCAGGAGGTACTATTCTTGTCATGCAAATGGAGGGGGCGCCTGTTACACGCATTCGTTCGCGGGAAGAGCTGGCATCTTTCGAGACAGCCTGACGTTTTCTACTCCGCTTACCTCGTTCTACGTCAACGTCTAGGGCCTGCAGTCCACTCCGGGTCTGTCACTGCGTTGCGAATTTTGTGCCTGGACACATTAACTATATACCTATAAGATTGAAAGCATCCGGTCGAAGAGAGATCTGGCCGCCCCGGAGGCAGCTGATCGACGTCAGCCTCGTTATTATTCTTCCTTTCCACTATTGTCTGTTTGTGATACGATTAGCTGCTTCGTATGATTTGTATTATTGTCAGCGATATTTGCTTTATTTGAAATTGTTCGTTGTTATTCGCTATGTTCTTCTTATCTGCTACTTTATTTCATCTTTTCTTTAGCTGTTACGCTTATGCACCTTGATTTCTCCTCTCTTCTTTCCGCTCTGAGTAGTCCGTTGCATTACGTTACTGATTTGCAATGTATCACCCGCCCAACATTGTTATAGCCGGGCAAATATATGTCTGTCTACCTCTCTCTTCAATGCGCGACTTATACTTTTTCGCATAATAAACATAATTGTATTACTTACAACGATAACTCGAAACAGAAGACACTTGCCGGCTGCTAAGAGTGAAAGTTCAAAGTATAAAGGCAGAAGTCAGGAGTCAAAAGTGGTATAATTTAAAGCCCTGCACCAAAGACTGCGGAGTACGGCACTCGGTAAGTGCAAACCCTTGATAAAAGACGAGCTATATATTCCTTCCGCCGGAATTTCATCGCGCAGAATCCTCTCTACTCCGTGTCTTCAATTCTTTGTCACATTTTCTTTTCCTCTCCCTCCCTCTCTCTCTCTCTCTCTCTCTTTCTTTTCTCTCTCGCTTTCTCTTTCTGCCCCGTTTCTCTCTCCTTCCCTCTTGTGTTTCCTCGCAAAGTTATCGCCCGAAAAGGAATCAGAATTTATTTCGTCATCGTGGCGCTCACGACGTTTGCCCTATGCCGAACGAATCCCAACCGGTCGAATCGGCATATTTTTATCGGCTTGACTCACTGGGTTCATTTCGCGGTTCGTATCCCTCGGGGATAGGTAGGTAGGTCTCTTGGTAAAAACCCGATCTTCCTTTCATTCAAACGAAAGCCACGGCTTGGAACACACCCCATTCCTCCTCCCTCTTCTTCTTCTCATCCCCATCGTCGTCTCAATGCAGTAGAAAAGACATCACCAGATCTATTTGATCCCGGACCCTATTCATGTACTCGGGACAACCTCTTATTCAAATGAGAAGAGAGAAAGCAAAAACGAAAAAGACAGACCTGAAACAAATGCTTCTTTTTCATTTTATTCACTCCTCGCTCTTTCTCCATTGCTCCAACGAACGCTTGACGGGCAAACGGCGAGCCGTAGGCACGAGCGCGGACATTTCTGACCGCCGCGCGCGGTCGAAGGCATTTGTGAACACTTGCGTATCTGGTAGGTATACCTAAGGTATATATCTATATCACTGCCAGATGTACGCGCGGCAAGAGTTATGTTCTTTTTTTTCTTCTCTTCTTTCCTTTTTTCAACCCTTTTTGCACTTTAGTCTGATGTGTGAGCGACCTCCGCGCCCCGGTCGTCGTCGTCGTCGTCGTTGCGCGTCGTCGGCTATTCTTAACGTTCCAGTGACAACAACGGCTATTCTCAGATCAATGAAAATTACACTCTTGAGTCTGTTATGGTTATACTTAAACGGCATCCGCGTGAATGTTTCTAAATTTAGTTTATCGAACTTGTATACTTTTATACGAAAATAGAAAATATTCCTACTAGGGTGCAGGACCGAGGGACAAAAACGCCGTCATCTTTTTCGTCCCAGAATCAGTGCAAAAATTTCGTGAAACTTTTATTTCCCACGATTCTGAGGTGCCTTGTGTCGCACTTTGAGGTTTTCCATACACCTACAACGATTGATTATTGAAACACAGTGAAAAACGTGGAAAAATTTTTACCTCTCATCGTTGTTCGAGTGGTATGACTGCCAGAGAAATCTCGAGAGTACCGTTTCGCGGGGAATTGTATCGACTCTGAGAATGGTCGAGAAAGCTCACTCGATAAACTTAACCATTGAATAGTTAATGTATAAAAAATTCTTTATCACTCATTCGAGGTTACAGGTTACGCCTTGTGTAGTTACAAGAATAATTATTAGTTCATCGTTGTAAATCTTGCAACAAGATAGTTAATTCGTTATTATTCTTCTTTTCTTCCATTGGGAGGATTTTCCTTTTTTCTCTGTAACGCTTACGGAGGCAGCAGGATGCCATTGAGAATCATCACCTCGGTGTCGGGGCGTTGAGATCATACGTCGAGAATATGTATAGATAGATAGACAGAGAGAGAGAGAGAGAGAGAGAGTCAGTGCCGGCATTCTGTTATTTTTGCCGACGTACAGGTTTGAAGCGACGTCGAAATATACGTGTTATACCTATCGGTGAGAAAAATTCGATAATCTTTCTGACTCTAGACAGATGTACAGCCTGGTTCCTTTCCCCGTCTTGTTGTCTTGTTGTATAACGATGAAATATGGTCTGTCAATCGGAACTTCATACACGGAAAAATAAAAACGAGAACACGTCTCTCGTCCTCGCAACGGAATTACGAGTAATCGGTTCAATCTAGTTTCGTCACTTCATTTACGTTCGTTGAAGATACAGAAAAATCTGACGAGCTAGAATTTTAACGAGCACAGTGGAATAAAGTGGAAACTGTAACGATTGAGATACAATATGATCACGAGGCAGCTCTCTACGTTGTATCTATAACCTAATCGCTGGCGCACGACCGGGACCGGGACCGGGACCGTGGTCGTGGTCGTGGTCGAGGATCCCTTCGTAGGAATATACCTACCTACACCACCTACTCCACCAGACAGGCTCCTCTGGTCGCCGTAAAGTTTTTATCAGCGCTGCGATAAAGACGAAAAGGTCTAGTCCCATGGTAACTCTAAAACTGATACTCAACTTTCATCTTTTAGGAGGAAGAAATATTAAACCCCAAGCCCTTATCGCGCCTGGTGAATAAATACTCTGGTAGTTAGCTCCTCAGATCTCCCTGGCGTAGTATGTGATACCTACTCATACCTCTTCGTCCTCATCTTCATCCACATTTTCATCCTCACCGTTGACATCCTCTCTCCCGACGCAATTGAAATGGTAATTAATTAACCGGGGATAAAACGGAAAGTTAAGGATACAGAGGGTTCTCTACCGCGTCTGAAAACCTTGCATAACCGATCTGATACGTAATGCGATATTGCGTACGCCAGCGAAATCACGACTCGCTGAATAGAGACGTCTTGTCTCTCTTCGCTTCTCTCCTCTTCTCTTCTCTTCCCTTGTCCTGTCTCATCAACTCCGCAGCAAGAGAGGAAATTTTTTATCAAATTCTACCGAGAAAACGTTTAAGATGCAGAAGCAGTATTTAAGTACGGATGCAGGGGATGAAAGAAACGGCGTGACCGCGTGGGACGTTAAACGCAGTCGCGTGAATTTTTTTACCTCGCAGTTGTTTCTGCAGTTGAACACACAAACTCTCTTCTCCCTTCTCCTTCTCTCATGTTCGTGACGCATACTCTTCCGCGGATTTCCAGTCCACGCGCGGTCACCAGATGTTCCTCACCTATACGTATTATACGCATTACATATCTTCATACGTAGCGCCTATACCTGCATCTATTATGTATACGCGTCCAGCTGAACGGTAGGTATACAGCGTGTGCATTGTGCGAGGTATCTTGGTCGAGCATTGAGAAGTACTACTTGAACAAGTGTGCTAGAATCAGCATTTTAATTGAATTAATTCAATTGAAGCTTCAGACTTCAGAGCTTGATATGTAGGAGGGAAGAGGAAAGGAGGGTACAGTACAGTATGAAGTTTACAGCGGTGAAAAGGAGTGAGTGTCAAGAAGACATGTCTGTGTTGCGACAAGCGACCGGCCTCTGAGAAGTCATGGAAAGAAGAACAAGAAGAACGGAGGAGGGACGCGCTTCGTCGTTGTCGTTTCGTTGGGTATCTTGTCCGAATTAGCGGGCTCGGAAAATATTGCAGTAATTTGTTTTATTGTCAGTTGCCAGCGGCGGATACTCGAATCTCCAGCACAGTCTTATTCTCAATCTCAATCTCGATCTGGATCTAAATTCGTTGAAGAAACTAGACTTTGTTGAAATTTTTACCTTTACCCGCCGCCGATTTCCATTCTCCTACCAACACCCCGACCCTCACGATTTTGAATTTACGAACGTACGTAATTTTCTTCGGCTGGTAATCATCTACCTCGCGGCGTTCTCTCTCCCGCTAAACCCCTTCCGCACGCCATCCCTCCTCCATCCTCTAAATTTCTCGACGACTTCTCATTTTCGCACCTCTTGCCAACGCCCGACCCGGCCTGGCCCGAACAAATCGAGTGCAATTACGACATCGAATTTTATTACGGCGGGGCGCGGGCGCAGCGAGTTGGTTCGCCCATTTTTCTTCTTCTTTTTTCTTTCTGCCTATTCTTTCGCCTTTCTCCACTTCGGCTTTTTGATTTTCGTCTCATGAAACAATCGATTCGATTGTTAAATCGTTTCAACTCAAAACATCGTTTACATTTCATTATTTCGACTCATCATACTCTTTCTTCTCGCGCATGATTCGTCTACCGATCGTTCGTCTTGCCTAATTCAGAAAATAACGCGTACCTACGTGCCTCCCTGTCGGTGCAAAAGTTCGGGGAATGCGGATAAGTTTGCGGAATTCTAATTGAGTTGATGAATTTTTTGGTAAAAAAAAAAAAAGATGAAATCGACCTCCGTCGACGATGGAGAGTGCAGGGAAAGAAATTTGATATCGTTTCAGTATTTTGCGAACTTCCCTTAATATTTTTCTACTACTACTACTTCCTCTCTAGTCTCTATCTTTTTCCGCTCCCACTCCGTCCCTCCCTCACTTCTTTCTCTCTCTCTCTCTCGCTCTCTCTGTCTCCGCGTGACTTTTTCATCTAGATTTATCTAACGACTGTTGGCAGTACCAGAACCGTGTTTCTGGCGACTCGATGCACTCTGTACACGTATCTGGCATCACCGAGTCTCCCTTCCCCGCGTTTCAACAGTCACTGTATCAAGCTTCACTGCGTGGCGGTACAGTAAATCGGATTGACAAAACTTAACGAAAGAATGCAAAATAGACTACATATCACGATCTTGTTTCTTTTTCTTTTTTTTTTTTTTTTTAGATCTTTACAATTTCCTACTTTCCACCAACGCACCTACCTCCGAACTAGGGATTGAATATCATTGTTATCGTATTCGGCTTCGATCTCAGGTACGCCCGCGAGCTAACGAAGATGGGGATTGGTATTGACGAAGCGTGAGGTACAGGATTGATTTATTCGCCGGATGGGTACGACGTCGAATTTATGCAGGGTAGACCGCGGTCAGTTGTTACAGTTTACGTTTTCGCCTTCGCTGCGCTCAAATTACAACCGCCACACGAATACTGTACCTACCACGTCACGTATACTGTGGTGAGGAGCATTTGATTGCTCACAGAATCGTACTAACAATAAATAGAACTCTCTATAGAACATATACCTATAGAAAAAAAAAGTTTAGGCCTACGAACAAAATGCGGAAAAATGCTAGAACCGACCCCGACCTCGACCCAGGAACAGGTTTCTTTAACCGGTCAAATCTCGCGAACGCGACTTCGCAGACCACACGTTCCTTGGGTCGATTTACTCAGCTCGACCCCCCTCTGTTACCCTTATCATTTTTTGTACTTAATTCTGGGACACCCTGTATATTTCGCGAGATATTCGCCGTGATACAACTGGCCCCTGTTACAACTGACCCCGGTCTACCCGATCGAAGTTGGCAAGGTACTTATCGCATTTGCTCAGCTGTTGCCGCTCTTACTTACGCATACATACGTATAATAAAACTAACAAGATCACAGATAGAAACGTTCGATACCCAATAAATGCCCGAGTCGATTTATTGTCCATAAAATTCGTGTAATATCTCAACTGACTGCGGAACTTATTCAGAACTTACAGTAAACCACCGAACAACTAACCCGAGTTTTATGACAAAAATTAATGATCGAAAGACAATATAATGATCGAACATCGTATTATCTATTCATTCGTACTCGTATATATATCTTGAAGAGACGATAGCAAGATATAAGATATCTCGAAGAGCTTTATGCAATAAAATATGCAGTCACGGCGGATATCAAATATCCTAAGAATATGAATATGTGGGTTGAATAAATCCTTTCTTGACCACGATCTCCGGAGCAATCTGAATGGGCTGAAATTACGGCTGCAGGGGCGCCGCCTTTATAAGTGGAGAGGTTTCGCTTAGCTTTGAACAATCGCGGTTTGATGTGGTATGTACCTGTGAAAAAACGTCCGATCAGTTAATGCCGGTAGGTGAATATTCGTCGTCCCCGGCAATATACGCGTCTGCGACATCGTCCGAGGGAAAACGATTGGAAAATACACCTATACGTATGCCTCGTGTATAAACGGCGATTCGAGTTGAGCGGGACACATTTTCCGGATGGAGAAATTCTTCCATAAATTTTGAAAGGAAATGTCTTCTGTCAAAAAAATTGCCTCGCGATCGGTTCATCTCGAATGTTCTCTAACTCGCGAACTATATCGGTATAAAGGAATTTTTGCCAAAGTATTTCTTTCCTCGAAGAATCAGCTATATCTCCGAGAATCTGTCCACAAAATGTGTCCCGCACAACCTGAATCGCCCTGTATTGTGTGTAAGATGAATGAACAAACGGAGTTCAAGAAGCTGTATGCCACCAGGGATAAATATTAATGCAAGCGTTTCCTCCCTTTGTTTAGTGTATGGGTACGTATTGTATGCGCATACGTACTCGCATACCTATACCGGAAGCGAGGCTCGGGCCAGCGAGGAAGGCAAGCGGGATGGCGGAGGCCTTTTCTGTCCGTGAAATCGTCCGTGACTCGAATCTGAAAACGTTTGATATCCATTGTTTTTCAGCCGCGAATTCCCGCGCGCTAATACCCCTTTCTTTTGTTTTTACTTTTCACGGCAAATGGCTCCCCCTCCCTTTCATTCCCCGCTCGAATAACGTCTTTTCCGGATCGTCGAGTGTTTAGCGGTACCTACTATACCTACGATTTAGAAGAAGACAGAATGCGAGAAGAAGGAGAGAACGGAGAGAACAAAAAAAAAAAAAATTCAGAGGAAAGGATAAAGTTAGTTGAATTAAGGGATTTCAAATGAATCCACCGAGGGTGTTTTTTGAAGGTGTGCTGTTTGTGGATTGTGACAGTTTGTGTTTCGTCTCTCGTTCTTCTTCAATTCCCGTCTTTGTCGAGAGAAATTGAAAAAAATATAACGAAGAAATAAAAATCACTTGCGGAAGACACGATCGAAAGTAAAAATGAAAATTAAACTAACGTCCAGCACACGTAGAGAGATACAACTTGCGGCTCGAATACACGAATACAGGATCTTCGGTTTGCGGAGAAGGAAATGGACCCGACAGTTTGTCCTCCCATCCATTATGCAAAGGGGGAATTCATTGTCTCTGACGGGGGATTCTATTCTCCCGGTAAATTTTCTCTCTCACGTCTCTCTCGCCGTTACGTCTCGCGGTATAGGGTTAGATATACGGGGGAAACTGTTTATTTCAGCACGGTGACCACAGGCGGGAGCAATTTTCGTTGATAAGTGTCTCAAATCCCCGAATCCCATGACTCGGCAAATCTCGTTCCCGGTACGCCCCATTAATATCTCAAAGGGACTTGCAGAATTCATTGGCGTGAGTAATCATTCATAGAAAGTGAATTGATAGTAAAAGGATTTCATTCGCCGCAGTACGCGTGAAGTTTATCCTTTTTTCTCATTCTTCCTGTCGTCCAATGTACTGTGCGATTCAGTATCAACGGCACACATTTTGCGGGCAGTTTCTCCGAGGAAATCTCAAGCGAAAAGTCCTTTGGTATAAAAATTTCTGTGCAGGCCGATTACGGTTTGCGAGTCGGAGAATATTTCAGTCAACCAATCGCAACGCTGATACGTCAGTGCGCAAAGACTGTGTTCGCTTCAGACTGTATCCAACCCGGCCGCGTCTCGCTCTCGTACAAGCTCCGCGACAGGTCAATCTCGATCTTATGTAGCTCGAAAATCAGAGGTCACACCAATTTTTCCCGAACGGTTGTTCGCTCCAGAATACCTCGGATAATCTATCCGCGAGATGCTTTTCCCTGAATCTGAATCGCTCTGTATACTCACAGAATAATTTTTACGCTAACAGTTTCTCCTGATCTTCCAATAGTGGACCAATACTCGTCGACACGCAGAAAGAAATGCTCGTTAGTTCCTCTATATGACCCCGATGTGTACCCATACTATCGAGGAAAGTGAGGAGGCAGGAACACCACGCCTAATATATTTCAATCAATAGGAACTCCTAATCCCCGGGTTCGAGTCAATAAATCTATTAAATCTATGTCTGCCTTCCTTATTATGGGGGTCGTCTGCCTCGTGCCTGCATATAGGAGGTTCTCTCTATACCGTATAACGTTACATAGGGGTGGAAGGGCAATTTTATGGGGTGGAAATGAATGGGAGGTTATTTGTAACTCCACATCTAATGCCCGATGCCTGATGCCTCTCTCCCCCTCCGCGACCAGAATCACCGTGTCATTTGTTTCGTTTGTAGGTGTACGCTGAATCAGCTAATAGAGGGACAATCTATAGAGGTTCATTAATTATTATCGACTTCTATGTAGTCGCGTCCGCGTCGCTACAGTCTCAAAGGAAATAGGTATGTATGTACATTGCCTCACCCACCTACGGCATCCCGCAGCGTTTCCTCGTGGTAAAAGAATCACCTCTTCGAGGGGAGTTCGACTTTCAACCGGAAATGATCGAGTATAGAACGAAAAAGGAAACGAGAAGCGAACAGTGATTTCATTCGCTCGTAGTACAAACAGATCTACGTTGTCGGTATAACGAATTTCTGCGTGAGTTCTCGCAATTTTTATCCCTCGGTAAAACGAAGAACCTCGAAGTCCTCAAGTCTTCTATCCCTATATCTTGCGGTATTCGTGTCTTATAGGCTTTGAACATGACGCGGGAGCCCGCTGGTGAATCTTGGTGGCTTTTTATTTCTCCGTTTTTTTTTTCTGCCTTCCGGTTTGTTCATTGAATAAAACAGTGGTGCTAAACCTTTCTCTGCGGCTACTCGAACCTCTAAGAGGACGGAGACGAGAATGCCCGAGGGTTGATTTTTATGTCCCGTGACCCAAATCTCAAACCACAATAGGTGGGGGCGGATAAGACCGACCGCGGCGGACATAACGATGCGGTAAAAGTATTGAAACGCTTCGAACCTGAGATCAAGAGAGTAGGAGAAGAGAAACTCCCGCCGGTATTACGAATAATGACGGATGCTTTCCGAACGCCCAATGTATTCAATGTCTCCGTCAACCTTCCACACGCATAACTCCTAATAACCACGGCAGCTTAACGTCATTCCAAAGTTAAGCATCCTCGACTGTTCGTTCCTACATTTGGGTAGCTAAACCGCATGTGATGGAAAAGACAGACAGACAGATAGCGAGACATACCAATGAATGAACACCCTCTTCAAACTAGTTTTTGTCTCACCGCATTTTTTGTTTCCTCAAGATATGAAACAAATGGTATAATCATTTCCCGACACCTTGGTTGAATCTTCTCTTTCTCTTTCCTCTTACAGTATACGCGTATTCCTTCGAGTTTTGTTTTTTGTCCTGTTCCTTGGTTCGTTTTTATTCCATCTTGGTCTGTTTTTTTTTTTCTTTTTTTTTTTGTGTCTTTCGTCCCAGCGGTTGCTAAAGAGCTATAAGTCAGCGTAGAGTTTAACGAGTGTTTTTCGGCTTCCTCTTAACAAGCCTCCGAAGCTTAGAGAGGGAGGCACAGTGGAAAACCCTCGCGTCTCTTCTTCCTCTGACTCTATGCCGAGCCACAACTCCACCACTCTCTCACTATTCTCTACGCGGCCGGCTCCCTTCGCACCGGTCTGAAACTCTACTGGCTTTTGTTTCAAATCCGAACTTCCTGTGCACTAGGCGAAAGCATGTCTCCGGAGAACGGTACCTAGTCCTCTCCCGCGGCCCCTATTTCTTCACCCTGTGTTTACAACGCGCGCTGGATGGCGTCCCCCCCCCCCCCCCCCCCCCCATACACCACTTCTCGTCACACGCGTCTCTCGCAAATGCTCGATAGTGCAGAGGCGAGACGAATCCGTAGGCTAGGGCCCTCCGATTTTCAAAATTTTTGTCAGGTACTCATACTCACGCGATCCCAAAAAACTGAGGCTTCGATTCAATTTGGCATATCTTCCGCTGGCAGTTTTCGCCCAGCGATTTATACCTGAACGAGGATCTTACACGCGCAATGCACGTCGGCGATCGGGGTCACGTGTTCTCCAGCAGAAGATTTCCCTCGGAATTTCGAGACTTTTTCCGTTTCATGAAGGAAAAAAAAACCAGAAAAAAAAACCGCAGCAGCGGCAACGGGAAAAAGCAACGGGGGTGTCAGGGACGCGTTTTTTAATTTCTTGCTGGTTCGTAGTGCTACAGCGTATCTCCTATTATACTAGGTTTCCGAAATTGGGGAGTTTCTCCCTGTTTTTTTTCTTCTCGCCACTGTCACGCGCCAGAGATATATCACAGACATGAGTTCGGGGGATGTTTTTGACGCGTGAATCTTCAACGTATCTACGGAATCGAAAAGGCGTCGATTAGTTCGATGCATCAACGCAATATATCAATGCTCGGGTCCAAATCATTCGAAAAGTTAGCTCGAGGGGTGGCTGCGATTAATTAACAAACTACATACCTATTCGTGAACGTGTAAAACGTTTTTATCACTTGTAATTTTGTAGAGTATCCAGTTTTTCATTCATAATTGCAGTATTAGGTGGTGTACAGCTTCCACTACCTCGCAGATTTTCATTGCCAACATCTGGCTACGACTACACTGGCTACTCACAATCAGTTTCGTTCGATGCTATACCACCCTTACAATCCGGACTCGCGTTTCTGGCGTTGAAATTGCATGAAATACATCGTTGATATCTCAATCGATCCGTTTCTAGTTATTCGATGGAATAGGTACTTATGTAATCGACGAGAGGCATAATATCTGTGAAATCATTAAAATTGTATATAGAATACGTGTGGGAATCGGTTTGTCGGATCGGAATCCACGGGCTCGAAATTACACGATTGACGATAAAATTTCGTTCAAAATTCGACCTGCATTAATTGTGAAGCGTCGAAATTATCTCGAAGGACTGCATATCAGACTCCGGTAATTAAACTCCGGGAAAATGAAACAACCCCGATGCTATTAACTATTTCACTCTTGAGTTTTACGCCTAGAAGTTAGTGCCTCTCGACAAGAAAGCATATTTACAAGTTGGTCTACGCATCTTCGCGCACTCAACCCTGTAATAAAACGTCCGCAAGCCCAAATATTCAACTAGGCGTCTTCCCTAACAAGATTACCTACCCCAGGGCCGTGCCTACGCACTTTACGAGGAAACACGCATTTTCACCAGGGACGGCGGGGGCGGGGGCGGGGGCGGGGGCGGAGAGAAGAGGGAGAAAGGGATAGAGGGAGAGAGGGAGAGAGGGAAAGAGCATATTATTCATGCTTCTGGTTTCCACCTCGAGCCCCCAGTTCAACTCCCCTGTTCTCTTTGTTAATCTGAGCTACGCTGCGTTCAGTCTGCAAAGCTTGACCCGGCTCTTCAATATTTTGAATCTAATTACGGGAAATAATGGATTCGTTGGCATTACCGAACAGCAGAAGAGAGAAAATGGTGCAGGTTGAAAATAAACATGAAGCTCGCTCGCTCCCATGCGCGCTCGATCCTCCATTTTCGGAAATTTTCTTTTCTCTTGTTTTTACTTCTTTCTCTCTCTCTCTCTCTCTCTTTGCGCGGCATGCTTCCTCATACTCGAATCCAAATCTCACGAGATGTGATTATCCTTTAATAATCATATTTTAAGCTCGCTTCTGCAGCGGCTTAACGGGAAATTTTTATACGTCGAACGTATAACTCCGGGGAATTATATACACGATACATATTTTCACTTTTCTTCTTTATCTCCTTTATTCGGTTGCTGCTATTACTGTTATCGTTATTATTCATCATTATTGTCATCCTTATTACTTTTTCGTATCGTAGAACAGCAAGCTATACAACAGCATCCACCTATCATCGTGCTACTCGAAAGTAGTCGAAGTTCAACTACGTTACAAACATCGTGATATTGCAGTTACCCGCTGCAAAAGCCACTTCAGTTTTCCGCCACATAGTTTATCATGAAAAAGTTACGCCGTACCTATACAAAACTATATCATTGTTACAGTCCAGGAGGTACTACTGCTCAGTTAATATAACGACCTGTGTCTGTCCACGTGATGAATGTAGGTACAGGTCGTATTTTTCGTTGGTAACTTCACATTGTTACTATTTTTTTCACTCACGTTAGTGAGACTTCGACAATTCCTCTACTTTTTCACGAACTTGAATATCACAGTAATGAGACAGAGAGAGAGAGAGAGAGAGAGAGAGAGAGAGAGAGAGAGAAACATACAACAGTTCATCCTCATCCGGTCGAAATGAAAGCTAAAATTTCGATTGTCTTCTTCTCGCAGTCGAGTGCACGACAAGGCTCGATATTCGAATCCACGCGTTGGTAATTGCGGATCGGATTCTTCCACTGCGCTCAGGCTAATCATCCATTCCTTGTGATACAACATTATTCTTGTACGATCTTGGTCTGACGATCATTCACTATTCTTGTATTCCGTTTCGTTGTTGATTATTTAAAAAATGAGGAGACTCTTTGCCGGTCAAATGTTTGCAACAATTCGTTTTCGCCCCGTACAACAATACTTTCTTCTTTGTATGCGGCGAATAAATCGTTCGGAGTCATTATATATATATGGTAGTGACTATGATCGGACTAGTCGAACCAAATTTGCAATTTTCATTCGTTTCTTATTGTCCTTTCACCCGGGCCGAGGGAATTTTTACTCGAAAAATTTTTCAAAGACTGTCTTTCCGTTTTTTCAGCCTTTCTAAGGTTAGTAAGCTTCCACAAAGGGACGATGCTCTCCTTGGTGAAAGGACAATAAGAAACGCATGAGAATTGCAACTTTGGTTCGGCTAGTCCGATCATAGTCACTACCATAAATACTTTCTTCTCACGCTCGGCGAATTTTTGACGTTAGGTATGTAGGTACGTACATACATACATAGCTGACTAACGATTCGGAAGACAAAAGCGGCCTTAGTATGCCTCCTGGGCTCGAGAAAAGAATTCCGAATGCCGAGAACCAATTCTTCGGAGCTGTTGTCATGACAACCGTCTCTCTCTCTCTCTCTCTCTTTTTCTCTTTCTCTTCCTTTTTCCTCCCTCTTCACACGTATGTGGTTCGTAGCTCTCTATTCTCAGATTTTATTACCTCGGGATCGGTATAACATCGGTAAATAACGACACGCAATTTCACATCTTAAATCCCAGACACGGGTATCGATCAGTAGTCGGCGTATCCTTGTGCATTAGTACGTGGCAGGAATGTCTTTCAAATTACAGTCTATCGGAGTTCAAGACCGCGACGACGACAACAGCGACGATACATTCATGCATGTGTGTGCATAGTATTATGTTCTCGCAGCGCGTATCTGCCTACATACGATCCTCCGGGACACTCTGCTCTCCCAACGGGGGAGGTTCCTCGAGCTACCGCCGCGCACGGAGCATTAGCTTACTAGTTGACCGTGGCGAGGCCTGTATTATACAATACCTACACGATATACTATATGCCTCAGAGATATCGCGGCGAAGTTCTACACTGGCATTAATTAGCTAATCGGGGGGCCGGGGAAGACCGGGTCCCCGTAAGTCAGGGGATGATCAAATGGTGGGGATATTTCTACCCGCACATATTCCCGCAGCTTGTTAAACGTCGTCCCCATTTTGTCCATCCCCTCACCCCTCACGATCACGATTACAATAACATCATTCGAGGATGTGATGCGAGTGTAATTCGAGTCTTCTTAACGGGAACCGTATTCTATGGGTTATCCGTGAAACATTCGGATTTCCTGAACATGAATTTACAACTAGATAAAATTTCGCAAGCGGCTTACCGTCTCCGTATATACTTCGGCTATCCCACCCCTTCGCTCCGCTCCGCTTCCCCCGCCCCGCCACATGGCAGGTAACACCCCCGTTATTTAATCCTCTTTTGAAAAGCATATTGCAACCAGAGAGTGTATCTATCACGGTAGGTTATGACGTGAAGTGATGGGGCCGCGGGTTCCATTAGATAAATTACATTTTTTATCTCCTTTTGGCAGTTCGGCGAGGTTCAATTCGGCCCTGGTAAAAGTAAGGCGATGAGGGGGTGCGGGGTGGGGTATAGGCTGCGAGAGGGACGCTACGGGGCTTCCCCTGACCGTCAAACTCGAGGAGAGGTCCGCGCCATCGCCATCGGCATCCCCATCGCGATCGCGATCGTCAATACGCTTTTCCAGCTTGTCTGGTCGTCCCGCTTCTTACTCGTAATAAATTATTTCCGGAAATATTGCCTGGCTGAGCTCGCAGGCAACCTCCTTCTTCTTCGGGAACCTAATGGGAAAACTCTAAATTGCAAGGAACTCTCCTCCTCCTACTCCTTCGTCTCCTTTCTTCACCTACTTCCTCATTTTCACCAAACTACCTATCATCGTCTGACAAGTAATTTAACCACAATGCACATAACGCTCGATTTCATTTTTTCCCTTTCTCTGCTATATTTTCCCAACGAGATTTCATCCATTCTGTCATATAACTGCATTGGTCATTGTACGGTAATCATCGTGGAAATCATACGAAATTTGTAATTCTGTATGAAATTTCAGTATCCGTGCATAATTGTCGTTCACGACTGTGCCGCGGAATGAACCGCTCCCTCCGTTCATTACTCCCCGCCGCGCCTGCGCCCGTACGCACACATTCCATCCCAATCGTGTGTAACATAATTTTAGTTTCAATTTAACCGTTCCAATCTCTACTTAGTCAGTAGTTTTCAGGTGCACGCTTGTTTACTCGTACGCCAGCACGAGTTCGTGTTGCCCAAACATTTACGTATCGCGAACGAACGAAAGAGATCGAGAGAGAGAGAGAGAGATAGGGAGAGTAATTCATTCATACCGATCGAAGGGAATATGTTTTTCAATCCAGCTTTATCGAGGGCCCGCTGATTGCAAATTTTTATCGTAAATGCCGAGTTTCTCTTCACACGCTAACTGCTAACGTTGATTCATTACTCCGCATTCACACGACGTGAATACGTACCTACAACTTCACGTAATTAATTTAGTAGAATCGGCTCACGGGCGCGAATATCGTTCGAACGCATATTTCCCTCCGTTAAGAAACAGTTCATTTTCCTACAACAGATTATAAAAATATATAATTAACAATTCATTTGACAAATGTTTCACCGTTTCGTTAACTCGAGTTGAATTGCTTCCAAATAATATTAGTTCCAACGGACTTCATAGATACCGATTTCGGATCTCCGGTTTCGCCGCCTCATCGTGACGCTTAACTTCGTTGTCTCTGCGACCAACGAATAAATGGGGATATTTATAGTATTCCAAGATTTCCTTCGTTCCTCTGTTTCGAGCGAACCAAGGCGAAACACGAAACGTCCTGTGGCAACCTTCTCGCGTCTCGCCGGTGAAAATTTACGCCCTTCTAAACGGCTTCTGGTCCGATAATGATCCGGTACCACGCGTCGCGGGAGTCACTCGAATGCGCGAACCGTTTCTCCATCGTTTGCTCTCACATTACACATTATATGTATACCACCGTATCCTGAAGATATACGCGCCCTCGAGAATGATCGATTTTCCACCTTTTCGATTCGATGGGTCGACGTCTTTCGCCGTCTGGCTAAACTCACCGATATCAATATGTGAGAAAATTTCATCGAACACACAGATCCAACTACGTAGGCATACCGTGAAGTTTGCTTAACAATTCGTGAACGAATTTCGGTCGTGATTTAATTAAATTATCTACGAATGTTAGAGCCCTTTTGCTTGCGGGCTGCGGGCGGTAAGTTCGACGAGGCTCTTCTTAGCCCGCGGACGGACGGGTGGAGAATCGTGTTGAGAGAATAAGGATGAAATGAAACTTAGCCAGAACCCAGACCGAAATGAAGAAGAAATAGACTGCAGCGAAGAGGAGGAAACATAATATCTCTCTCTCTCTCTCTCTCTCTCGTAACTCGAAATTGAAGAGCGTGCTTGTTATTGAATTAATCCCAGCTGCTTCGCAACTGACGGTTTTATCGATCTTTCCGCAATTGTTTAAATCATTTCTTACCACCTCTCTGCTTTATATCGTCTCTTTTATTACAAGAAGATGTAAGAAAGTCGATAAAAATAAGAAGATTATCGGCCAATTTTCCGTAAAGCAGTTTAAACCAGATGGTCGCACAAAGGATAAGATATAATCAAAGTTGAACGGGAATAGGTTAGGTTCCCCTATAGTTACACGGGCGTTAGTTAACCCCTCACGAATAAAAGAGCCAGTAGTTTTTCAACGCTGAGGCAAATGGGCTATGAAGTTACTTCGTCTGTACTTTTTTACCGGTCAAATGGTGCACGGATCTCGTTTATCGCCGCGATTTTCATGACTCCCGCTGACTGACAGAGCAGAGAGAGAGAGAGAGGGAGAGCGAGAGAATGGGAGAGGAGGGACGAGGAGAAGCAGGAGTTTTCATGGTCGATATATATACTGTATATAGTTCGTAGTTGAGGAAAAAGACGTTCATTTCATGGGCCAATCATTCGAGTGGGTGCAGGGCAGGTGTACCCACTCGAAGTCTACCCAATATTGAAGAACAAAAAGGAAATTATCGAACAAATTAAATAGCGGTTATTCTGCCGTACGTATTATATGAAAATTGATAATTTTCAACAAGATTCAATTACGTACAGTACGTCCGACGTACACTGGTTTTTTTCCCGTAAAATTCTTGTCACTTCCCACACTGCTTGGTAAACCGATGAAATGCATACGATATCTGGTATATTCTTGCATTTCTTTACGTAGCACCTACGCCTATATTGACCGGGAAAAAGTTGAGGTCGCGAGGTCGCACCAGGATGTAACAGGGATTCCTGTCAGTCGGGCCGGGAAACCTTTTTCAGTATCATTTGATCCTTGAACCAAGGATTTCGCGGGTGGAAAAAGGGGGTGATTGGGGCTTGGATAGAAGAAGCGAGTATGTACACAGACACACGCACACACACACACATAGGTACACGCGTGGTTTCCTATACCGCATGTAGGTCACCTACGACAGAATGAGGAGAAGCGTTCGAGGGCGGAAAATATGAGGAGAAATATACGGAAAAATGAAATCAATGAAAGAGTATGGCACGGTTGGCAGAGCGTAGATTTCGCCACGACTTTTAGAATTCACAGTGCGGGGCCCTGCAGCGATTCAAAATATACGAGGATAGGTAGCGGCGGTAGTGGTACGAGCAGTAGCACCTACTCTGCCTTGTCCGGGGACGTACGTTTTCCACTTTTCACTCTATTTTTAACACCGCCCTCTTCTATATCCCTGCCGGTCTTCTCCGCTCACCAAAAGATTTAGGACCCGGACTGGATAGCCGGCATTCGCCCGCAGTCATGGGAGTCTCACCTATACCCACTTGCGGAGTACTGTACGTATGTATATACCTACATACGTACTTCCTGCGGCTAGGAGCGATCCGACTCGAGGCGACGCGGACGTCGAAACACGTTTGTTTGTTACCCTAACACTTTCCTAAATTCAAATATTATCTCTAGACACTTGCCGGCGTGCCGGCGCGGCCGGGCCTCGATGGATGCCGCGCACCTTCGATCTCACAGTTCAAAAGAAGTTTATTTGATTCTGAAACGAAATTTTTTCCCCCTCCCCCATAGCTCCCGAAGACGCTGATCTAGACGCTATTATACATCTCCCATTTCCCTCTTTATCCTCACCTTTTTGTATACGTTCGGCGTACGTTTGTATACACATTCAATGGGCTAACGAGAGATCGCTTTTCATCTCGGTTATATTTATATATATATATATATATATATATATAACCCGTAAATCTCTTGCTCGCGGGTGAACGAAACGGGCGGGAGAAAAGGAAAATATAAATAGGATAAATTATTCTCAGTTACACAGCAGAAAGTTGGAACTGTTTTACGTCAATCAATCCTTCGGCTTTTCCTAGTTGCTGCGGTATGCCGGAGAAGCTAGTCCGTATGCATTCGTATTCTTCCACCGCACGTGGCTCTCCTCGTCTTTATCTACTCGAAATTTCTTTGATCATTCAAGAATCTTGATTCGAACGAAGCCTTGTACGCTTAATCCCGTGATACACGCAGCCTCACACTTCGGCAAGTAAGTTGTATTGTTCGAATTCAGTCAAGTTCAATACAAGCAAACGAACGAACGAACGAGACGCAAAATTTCTGGAGCCGCCTACGACTCTGTAACCCCGATCTCAATGGGCTGACCTAAACAAGGATTTATATTGTAACGGTTGAATAATTCATCAAAACTCTCCTCCACAGAGGCTTCACGGCGGGCAGGTGCAGGTCAAAAGTTTCAATTAAACGTGAACTTCTTGTTCTTTCTTCTCTCTCCATTCTAGCCTCTACAAATTTGCAGAGAAGAAGAAAAAAATTCCTTCAACCGTTCGGATACAATATTGAGAGAAATAATCAAATGAGAACTAGAAAGCAAAGTTATTAATTTTTTTTCACCATATATAACCCATCGAACTAGTTCCCCTCTACGTTGATCGAGAATAATTGGAAATACGATTCATGTCAACTATACCAAGCTCGGCTAATGATCAACCAAGATATATATCCGGGCCAAAATTAGGCCCTTGACACTCCGTCCCACTTAATTAACGCAGTTAACCTTGAGGCTTGGATTAATGTCGCGGGTTCGCGACCCGATAAAAAGAGATGAACGAAAACCGTCAACCGTCTCGTCGTCGCACAATCTTGCGAAAGTAAATTGGAACCTGCATCTATTCAGGGATCTGTCTGTCTGGCTATCTACCCAATCATTATCCGGAATATCCATATTCCTCCTGCACTCGTGTTCTACAGAATATTCGGAATCTTCTGTTTTCACAGTTTCTAGAAGTTCATGAAAACTATATACATTATGTATTATATACTCGTGTATATGTAGGTAGGTATATTATGTACGCGCGCGTATGTATACATTGTACGTACGTGCATAAATGCGGTATACCTGCTTTTACCCCGAGACAACACTTTCCTCTTCGCGGTACAAACCACCTTGTACATTATAGCGCTTGGCAAAAATGTCTGGGGGGTAGTTATATCTTATAATAGGGTAAGTTATGGTCCGCCGAAGGTAACCAACACACTCATATTCGTACGCCTCTGCGCGAGAGGGCGCCCTTTCAGAGAGAGGGAGTGAAAGAGATGGCAAGTGAAAGAGAGTGGGAGCGGGAGCGGGAGAGCTTTCGCCCATCCCTTCATGAAACCACAGAGAGTAAAAAAAGCGAGAAGAAAAGAGAAGAGATGAAGCAAAAAGAAAGAAATTTGTGCGCGAGTGTACGTGCGTGTGGAAAAGAAAGGGTTGAAAGAGTTGTATACCTGCAGCATGTAACATATCGCGAGCTCGGAAACTTATACTCCGGCCTCTTTCCTTTGGGGGTCGGGGTCGGGGGCGGGGGCGGTGGGCGGCGGGAAAGACATGGAAGCTTTGTTTCATAATTACATTTTAAGTGATGAACGGGCACCACCCGGGAATTACTCGTTGCAATGAAAGTAGATATTAGGTAGTTCAGTTATCCTGCACTGTGGTAACTAGCGGCACTATAGCAGCGCGGGCAGCAGCCCCCAAGTTGAACGACGCTACGGCAGTTTTGAGTTTTTCCGATTAATCTCACCTCGGTGGGATCCATTTTATTCCCATTTCCTTTCTACCTTTCGTTCTTGGTGTTTGTTCATATATTCCCTTTTTTTTTCACTTGTCTGCACGGTTCATCTTTTTTCATCCAGCCTCTTCTTCTATTCTCTCGCTTGATATTTCTCCGTCAAATTAGGTGGCGGTCGTTCAAGCGGAATGTTATTTCGCGCGTATACGTGTATACTACGGTAGAAAAAGGGCAGAGATGAGACGAAAAAAAATAAAAAAACCAAAGAACAAAATCGACTTCCAAATATATGGTATACATTTAGCCAACCTTTACCTACCAACCTACCTACCTGACTACCTACCTTCTCAGTCTTTAAGTGGCACTTGAATATTCTAGCGACTTCTATACGGCCGCCTTGGAAGCCTGCGAAGTATATGGAAGAGGTAACCATTTTCACTTTTGGGCTTAAACGATTTCCCGTCAAAACGTGATGAGGATTTTAATTGGGGGAAGAAAATTATCTAACCTTATTTATAACGGGTAACGTGGTACACACTTGTATAAATTCATGCCATTTTTATCATTTTTCGTCTTTCTTTTGTTTTCTTTTTTCTCGTTTGAGTCTATATATATCTATAGATAATATATTCTCGTTGCGATTCTTCACTATCTGGTTATGCCTGTACGTAGCGCACTTGGGTACCTACCGCTATTTCGATGCAGTAACGTTTTTTCGTCGATCCCTGAATTTTCCAATCGGTCGAATGAACGGAGAGTTTGGTCTGGTTTATCTTTTAATTTTTTTAATTTTTTTTTTTTTCTCTCTGGGATGGGGGGTTTGTCTTTTGTGACTCAAAAAACGGCCCGTTAATAAAATAACAAGAATAATGAAACACGGATGAAATCGTAAGCCCCGAATAGTTTATGCGGCGAATGAATAAAGCTGTGAAACTGCAGTTAATTTGAAATGTGTATAGCATGTATGTAGATACGTATGTATGTATATACCTATACCTACTCATCTAACTTCTACGTGTACGGTGCAGTATTTCGAAATCAGATAGGTCAAACTCTTTCTTTTTTTTTTTTGTAATTATTCCGTGAAAACGAATAATAAGAAGAATTATGGGAGCTCGTTGGTTTACGGAGTTTGGATAGTATACAGGAGATTCCTTCTCAAGGCTTCTCCTCACTCGGGTTTCATAGAAAATTGAATTGCATAGGTTTACGGTCTTCTAGATGGACTGACTTATACTTTCGATGAAACGAATCCATGTTCATTAGAGGAAATTAAAACGTGAAGTTTGTCGGTGGCTTCATTTCGGAGTACAAAAAAGAAATATGTTTTATTCGCCTATCAAAAATTGTATATATGTGTATAGGCATAGGCGTGTATGTGCTCCCGCAAGTTTTTGACAAGACGTATCACAGAGAATAACGTTTTCACGCGGTATTTCATTATCGAAAGTCAAATGCCACGGGGTTATAGTAATTGTTCTAACAACCATAAATATTTAACACCGCGTGCGTATATTCATTTTCAACGTTCACGCATGGGCTCAAAAGATTTTCCGGCTCTAGTTGGAAACTAGTTTTTTTCATTTTCAAATATCGCCCGCGCTTCCATTTGCGAAGGAGCAACAAGTCGAGCGGAAATTTTGGCAGAAATCTATAAGCTTCGTACGTGCATATCCCCAAATTTACCGAATAAAAACCGCGGCGAAATATCGTCCACGGTATTTCGAAGTTCGAATTATACACGACGCATGATTTCAATCTCCGATTGCGGGTGAAAATAAAATTGGAAGTAGGAAACTGACGTTCCCGCTATTTCTCGCATCGAGAGGGATATGGAAGAAACAAAATCTTGCGAAATTCCTTGACGAGAGTAACGTGGATCCGTGAGAATGAGGCGTATCTTCTGATTGCCATTCTGCAGCTGTATACCTCATACCTTCGAACTTCCGATCAGTCCGACACACGACAACTGGAAGCGTCCGGAGACAGCAGTACGACGCATGCTACGGCGCGGTTTAATTTGCGCAGACTGGCCCGGAACGTGCTGGAGGTTAATAATTCAGCTCGCATCTGTCGCTCGGTTGTTAAATCGATCAAATGCATGGATGAAAAATCTCCAGGGAATCGTGTGCCAGGTTCCCTTAACTTAATCGCGCGTATATATCCGTCTATTTCATGCTTCACGGGATAGATGGACTCCACTGATGTTTCACAACGACCTGAACATCAGGGGTGTGCCCCGGCTCTCGACAAACGATTATTCCCTGGAATACAAAAATTTGCTTTGCTCTCGTGTGTATATACATGACAATTTTTATTCCATTCAAGATCAACATTGTTCTCCATGATTTACGATCGTTGACGTTATCACGTGCGCAATGCAGGTATATACAGGGTATGAAAATTTGTCAAACGTACACCGCAATAGCGAGCGACTTTTCCTCCCCGGTTAAGATAATATAAGAGAGTGGAAGATATTTTGATCTTTGAAGTTTCTTTTCACCTCATCATCGAACCGCTACGGTAACCCTTTCCGCCTCTCCTGTTTCTTTCGAACTTTCTAACAACTGGCTAGCGAAGTGTTTGTCTGAGAAAGAAGGCGGAGGGCGACGAAAGAGATGGAGAAAGAGGGGGAGAAAATCGGAGAGAAGTTGATGGCAGCTTCGTTGATGTCCTGGTTTAATTCGACCGCTGGACACTATGGCGAATTCACAGAGCCAGAATCACAGCTCGCGTAGTTTTGTGGGTTGAGACAATTAGCACCTCGAGGTTCGTGCTTATCCGTTCGTTATAGAAATTCTCCGCGGAAGCTCGCGTGTTGTAAAATCTACACGTAGCATATTGCTCGACCCGTTAAAGCGTTTGGAACTGTCGGATCGATTCTCTACATCGTTTACTCTTTTCCTCTCCCGTTTCTATTCTCCCTTCCAATCACATGCGGCATTACGAAGAATTTAATGAGATTTCTCGCCTTATTCGCAACTCGAATGATATTTCATCCCTGACCTCTCATTTGTGCGAATTTCATGAAAACGGTATTCAAAAGGAGCTTGATTATTCCTTGAATTATTTATATCGCAACCATCCATCCATCCAGCCAGCCAGCCAGCCAGCTAGTCGAGGCGATATCAAACGCAAACAAGTTCCACCATCCTAAGCCCGACGCAAACAACTGTAGTTGATTGACTTCCTAATGAACACGACATGCCAGTATAACTAATCCATCTTGGAAGACGCCGAGCCTCGATAGACAAACACACGCAGTAAGTGGTGCCAGCTTTTATCGATATCGAGGCAAATATAATGTAATAAAGTCACGAGTACTGCAGAGACGAGCTTACGCGTACTTGCAGCCAGCCGGCGCGGGCGACTTTGGCAATTGATCGATGTCATTTTCTCGTCATGCCGCAGGGAATTTCGAAATATCACAGAATCCGGTATAATAAGTAATCGATCCAACCTTTATCGAGGTGCCCATGCCGTAGGACTCGTTGTCTCAAATGAACGGGAACCGTTTCGAAAACGAGAATCGTAAAAATTTGCGCAAACGACTCGATCGATTTACGTCGAAACTTTGAGTATTGATTGAGTGCTATGGCAAAAAGTGCAGGCTCAGTTTTTCGCATTATCAAAAGATCGATCGGATCCGGTGAAAAAAAATATTCCCTATGTTAGCTAGGTTAGATTGCCAGCGGTGTTACTCCGACGGCCTCTCGACGGGTTGATTTTTGAAATTGTAATAAAAATCCCGATGTTTTTTCATCACCCTTTTGTCTCTCGTTTCGCTTTCTCACCATACTCCTCTGCATGGAACAGCGGAAATTCTCCCTGTTGCTGTGGTACGCTACGAGGAAAAAGCTTGGGGCGGAAGAGAATAAATTGAGAAATTAGGATTGAGACGGCGTGGCGGCCGTGCGGTCGCCATTATTGGAACCGATTCATTCGCCTTTGTGTGTTTCACTCTCGCTTGTAGGTATTCTAAATAAAGGACTTCCACATATCGTACGCGATGTAGCTCCCGCCTACAGCCTACAGCCTACGGTATATACAACTGAAATGGGAGTTCCGATGGATTATAAACCCCCGTTAGTTATTGTTAGTATAATGTGAAGAATTGTGGATAATCAGTCGATTGGAGGTTGTAGGTTGGATTAGGCGGTACCTTCACGTTCTAACAACTTGGGGGGGGGGGGGGGGGGGGGGGATATAAATCGTTTCGTTACGCAGACACAATGGTTTCGTTCAGAAAATCGAACGCTCGTATAATTCCTGATAATCGTTTCGTTTCGTTTTTTTTTTTTTGTTTTTTTGTTTTTTTCTCGTTTTCGTTTATTGAGTTGAGGTCAGTGCAGCCGAGGGCGAATCCAATGATATAAATATATTACGCCGTTGAACAGAAGAGAGCAATAACTGTGTGTAGGTATAGTTACCTGACGAACGAAAAAGGACAAGTGACCTCACCACTGCGTTGGCAGACGAAGAAAAATGAACAGAAAATCAGTGAGAATTAGTGGGAATAAAATAATTTGATCGGGTCGCGATTGCAAGCGGATACGTCATGTTTGACGAAGGCTCAACTTCGGACAGGTTTACCCGCGCCCGCGTTCGTTAGGTATCCATAGTGGGACCGCGGTACAGCATGCGCGCTATAACTTTGAAATCGAGAGATACAAATTGTCGCGACGCGGGGGGAGGCCAAGTTTGAAGAGAAAAAAAGAAAAAGAAAAAGAAAAAAAAAACCTCGGTCAACCGACGAATCGGCGTGAAAACGAAAATGAGAAGAAAAAAGAAAACCAAACAACTTTTCCTTCTTAATTCATCGAATCCCTGAAACGCGCGATCTCGTACATATATTCAAGTTACAAGTTCAGGTTACATACGAATCAACGTACGGCACAATTATTGAGCTCATCAGGTATCGGATAAAATTGCCGCAATTCGACAATTCATTCGTGTACGTATACCCGTCCTATGTAATATAGGAAGACGTAGATGTATGGATGGAAAATTGAACGGTAAACTTTTTCCGATAATTTCACATTGGCTTTAAAATCCGCGCTTTGTTCGTTCGACGTATGCACAAGGTACAATATGCGATATGACGAGACGCAAAAAAAAAAAAAAAAAGAAGAAAAGAAAGAAAATCGGTATATCATATTATCCATACAGTACGTAGGTACTAAAAGCGTGTAATATCGATGCAGAGACTTTCTATAAGAACTTCATTTCTACCTCATCCTCGATGGCTTCGCGTATGGCTGGCGATTCGCCCTCCCTTCGATTCTCACAGGATAGCTATATGTACCTACACGTGTTCCGGAGAATTTGGAGAAACCTTTCGATCTATATACTCTGTTTCGTATTTTGCACCCGCGGCCCATCTGTCGTCCACCTTCCGCAGAAGCCTCTGACGTTAAAATATCTTAATCCGTCGATTCCTTCCGAGCTTCTAGCTCATGATATCGATTCATGGTTTTCGGAGTATATTGGGGTTTTGTTGGCGGTAACACAGAACATCCGGTGCGCGATGCTGACGACATGTGGCAATCGGCAGAGTCACGCTTACACCTATGCCACAAAGCGCGAAGTATACCTATAGGGCTGTAACACATTGCAAGGCCTTGGATCGAGGGAGAATTCAACGATCTGTTGTTTCCGCGATGGAAGAAGAAGCAGCAGCAGAAGTAGAAGTAGCGGAGGAAGCAGCCCAATTATTTCCGGCCTGAAATAAGAAGCCGACAATATTTCTCATTCCAAATATCGAATTACGCGATACTTGCTACACGGCACGAATATTGCTCGTACAGAAGCTCAACGGTCATGTGTACGGTATATGCGTATAGTAATTGCATAATCAGAAACTGGCAAAGTGAGTGGAGTGCTGCGACGTGTCAAAAGTCATACGTAAGATTGATGAGTGGGCGGATCGAGACAGAGAGGTTTGAGATTCGTTGCTCTCGAGACGACCTGTACCCTGTACCCTAATCCCTAAACTCTCTAACCCTCGTGAGCCAAAAGGCGTAGCTGCTGTATCGTGAGAATAGATTAGGATAGAGCACTGCCGAAGCACTCTGCTATACTTGCAGAGTAAATACTACACCGCGCACGCATGGCGTATATAGGCATGTACTGCCTACTTGAGAGATATGTGGTCGAGCTGCAGACTCTGAGGGCATATACCCTAGCTACAGTTTTTGTTTTTCTCTTCTTAATTCTCTCTGTGGGGATGAAAATTCACGTATATATCGCGTTATGCTAGTGCCACGATGACGTAGACGACATCATACGCGACCTTTTGGCGTTCCCAAAGCTTCCCAAAGACGGAAGGACGTATAATTCATCTCCTTTGCATTCGCGTAGGAGCATACATACATGAGGAACAACGTAATTTGTAAATTGGTCGGCTCAAGCGAAAGGCTCGTATGTACATCCCTGATGCGGATACTCGACGAATTTCGTTCAATGCGAATGAACAGGGAAAATTATACGACCTTCTGCTATTGAAATCGTTCTTCCGGCACTGCCGTCCTCCTCGTCATGGCATTGGTAACGCGATGCAGATGCGGATGCATGTATACATACATATACGGTATTTTAATTTTTTCTCCAAACGACCAAATTTTCCAAAAATCATACTCCCGCCAATGGTCTCCTGTGTAACAACCGGCACAATTTTCCATCCTCTGCTACTACTTCGACTACCATTTACGGCTTCAGACTCATTGTCAGATCCACCTAGCCCCCCCCCCCCCCCCCCCCCCCCCCTCCTCCCCAGATATATACGAAGAAGGGTTCTCGATAGATTGATGAGTAGGGGCATTGTCTTGGCAGTCCAAGAGAATCCAATGAATTCATTCCCTTGGTCGGAATTAGTCGGGAGTGGTGAATCGTGTCTGGAATAAAATGGGAATGAAAAATAAAAGTAAACGTTGAAATTTCGGTGAAACAAAGAGAAAAACAGAAAAACAAATAAACACCAGCGACAGAAACACCTAATCTCGGAAGAACTGCTCAATGCTCACTGCTCGTGCCTCGGATATACTCACACATTACACGCTCTCGGATTGCGTCTTATATTCTGTTCTATCAAGTGTTAATGATCACCTGCTGCTTACATTGTCAGACAGGAAATGAGGATATAATAAAGACCGTATCAATGACGATCGCGTTACGCAGTTCGATGGTTACCTTATACCGCATTCACGTACGAACATACAGATCCACGTATATCCTATACTATATACTCGTATGTACGTATACGAGTCGTTATAACAGGCAATTTGGTGTCTTGATTATTTTCGGCTTAACGCCGACCAGTTTCGATTAGCCCGTGTAATTCAATTTCCCCGTTTTATCCGATCGCTTTTTTATAGTCCGAAAAAAATCTCCGAACCCGTTTCACCCGTTTTCTACGACGAGAATACATGCTGGCGTATATCACAGACCGAGTGACTCGCAGTTCTCGAACGGCGCGAACTCGCGGGTCGCGAATGCTGCGTGAGCGAGAAGAGGAGGAAATAAGAAATTATTTGATTTCGAGAAAGAAAAAGGGAAAAGCAAACGGAAGGTGGAAAGGAAGCTGGAAATAAAAATTTATTTATTGGAAAGGTTTTCTTCGACATTGGCGAGTTCGAGCCGAGGGACTGCCGCCGATGTCTGGGGATCGTCAACTCTCAAAGCCTTTGAAGATCAGCCGCGTTTTTTCATTTTCTTTTTTTTTTTTTTTTTTTTCTCTTCCTTCTCTTTATCCGAGTACAAAGTTCAGTTTCATCCTCGGGGCGTGGTGCGGCGTGGCGTTGCGAGTAACGTAAGATAACCGACTCCTTGTTCTTCAGAGGCTGTATAGAAACGAGGGAGATCTCTTCCTCGTGCAAACGGGGCGAACGTCCAAGCTCGATAATTTTTCTCTTATGCGGTAGGCATACGTATTTATGTATTCAAGTACGTGTGTATGTATATACCTACATACATGGAATATGGCGGGGAATTCTTATTTTCCGATTCAACCGCGTTCGGTTTTGCAAAAATTTACCAATGGATAACAGTTTTTTTGCGTATCTTTTCTCCCCCCACCCGGCTCACACCGAATTCAACTCTTCCTCTCCCGATCTCGGGGCTTCGATTCTCACAGTGTTTTTGACTTTGATAACTCTGCGCGCCCGAGTGGCGCGATACAGCGAGGGCGATGGCTCGTTTGGTTCATTAGGAAAATTGGGAGCCGGTTTGTAGGTCGTCATTTTTTACCCGAATGCGATGATAAACGTTGTGCGATGATGGCGAGCGAGCACCCCAACCCCGTTCTTGTTTCGACAATGCGAAATCCGAACAGTTTGACATTCGTGTGCTTGGGTTCATGCGGCGCGAGCCGGCGCGGTTGGCTGCACAGACAGGGTACCAACTGACTATACGCAGCTCTTTGAATCACATTCCGAAAATCATGTGTCTTTCGTTTTTGTTTGTTTCTTGCAAATTTTCATCGTCGTAGATCTTTGTCCCTGCAGGTTTCTTTTATTGCGTATAGGTATTGAACGTGGCTCGCGATTATCAACAAGTTATCCATGTTTCACTTATCTCTCACGTTTTCCCGTTTTTCTCCTTCTTTCTTCTCCTTCTTCTTCTTCTTCATTCTTCTCTTGATTCTTCTTCCATTCGAACGAGGAAAAGAACAGATCTGTTTTTCATGGCTCGATCTTCTCATGGGCGCGAGCTTTGTTTCGTAATGTAGATATTATGGCGAGCAACGAGCCCGAGCCCCCGAGCCTAGCATAACCGGAAATCTCCGGACCGAGATGCTGGATGCTCGGGCCTCGGAGTACACAATGCTGTGCCTTCATGCAAACGACTTTTATCTCCCTTCGAGAGACGCTGTTACGCGCACTGGATGCCGTAGGTACTTCTCGAGCGGTCACTCTAGCATATGGCTTCTCATAAATTTGACTTTTTATTACATTTTCCATATGTATGTGAATAACGCGGGACAGATACATGGTAAAAACAAAACTCTACAGCCTCGCGATGGGATATATGTGTATGTGTGTATATACATATAAATATAGATATATATATATAGATATATATATATGTGTGGCAAGTACTGTGCCCCCGGTCTAGGATCGCCTGCTGCATACGTTACCTCACGTTACATACACATTTATCCGCCACGATATGATGTAGGTATCATATAATACACTTGTGTGCGCAACTGCGCATTATATGGATAATATACTATAACGTAATAGGTTAGAATTTAGATCCCAGGTGAAGAAAAGAATAAGCAATTTTTGACTCCGACCCCGGGACGTAACAAATCAGTGGAGATATGTTTCAGAAGAATTAGGAAAAATAAAACAGCTGTATCGAGTGGAAGTTTTGTGTAAAGAATTTGCAAAGAGAGAAGCGGGAACGAAAGGGACCGATATGATATCGATCGACAGGAAGAACGATATACTGGAGAGCAGTAATTTTGAAAAACGTCAACTTTTCAACCGCAGCGGGGGTAAATTTTTTTTCTTCACGCTATCGTTCGCGGATTGCGTTTGAAAATCGAAATCAGATTCCGATTCCTGTATAATGTGGGCGGATGATAAAATGTGTTGATCTGAAAGTGTCACCTGTCGATACGTTGTCGAAGTTATTTTTTCGTTTTTTCACGCGATGCAAAAAAAAAAAAAAAAAAAAAGTGGGCGGCGGCGGGGGGGGGGGGGGGGGGCGACGGAAGGAAGACGAGGATATTTTTAACGGACGTGACAGTCGAGTTGTGAAAGTGAAATTTCAGGCTCACATCATACGTATATACGGCTCTTCTAAAAAAAAATATATTATAGGTATACCTATAACATTACACTGCATTTGTCTCTTTTAGAGGTGAAAATTGATCAACAACCACACCATATACGTAAAAATAGTATAAATGAAAATGAAAATCGAAGAAAGTAGGCGACCGATCGAGGTACAGTAGAAATTTGATCGCTCGTTAGACGCCGTGTAACCTGCTGATGAAACGATCAGGGTTTCATCCTGCTGCAGTTAGGGAACTCGATACCGTGTAACGTAACATATGTAGTAGCGCAGGTAAATATACGTCGGACGATTCCTCGCTTGCGGCTTGTGGCATGTATAGGCAGATACGCAAAATCCAGGAGTTCGCGAAACTTCTGTGGATAGCTACTGTATATGCGCGATCATATGTTTATCGTGTACGAGTATGCTGATTACGTGTCGGTTATACTTCAGCTCCTGGCTCCTTGTAAACTTCACACTGTGTAGTACGTATACCTACCTAATTCTGACGTACGTATACACGTATACCTACGGCACTTCGACAGCCCCGGCTAAACACACGGCGCGATTGTGCCGCGCCCCCATAAAATCATTAGTGGAATGACGAACGAGATAAAACGAGCCGAAAGGTACAGTTACCGCGTGAAAACGTGGTAAAAAAAAAAAAAAAATAGCGAAACGTAAAGAATTATCGAGTTATCGCGAGCTCGTCGAATTCCGATTCGCCCTGATTTTCCGTTCCGGTCCAACGAACGAAGCTGCAGTTGTCTATTTATTTTGAAAATTGACCGTACGTTTGTGTGTATGCATAGATATATATGTCGAAAAATCTACGTCTCGCGTTACGACTTGACGCTAGATATAGGTACTATATAGGATAGGTAGGATATAGGGAGATTCGAAATTTCGATCTACGATTACACGAAAATAGTGAGAAAAATAGACCGCAGTTATTCGGACGAGCGAACAAGTTTCGTTCAACCGAACGTTGGAAATTTCTCCGGGCGCAGTGATTTCGGAGGATGAAATTCAATCGGTAGTCCGTCATGCTCGCGTTTTCGATACTAATAACCGATGATAATGGGTAATCGAAAGAAAAAAAAAAAAAAAAAAGAAACCAACAAAAAAAGAAAAAAATACCGAGGAAAGGGAGGAGCACAATGTCGAGAAATTTTTGCCGTTTCATTATTTTAAATATACTCCGACGACCGTGAGTAATATTACAATAGATTTTTGACATTGATTGCAGCCTCGGAAATACAGTACCTCATCCATCCTGCACAGCGGCCACGCTGAAAATTGAGTCTCTCCCATCGAATTACGGCTCCGATGGCAAATCATCGTTTAATTGGAGGGTGAGTATACAGAGCTTATTCTACCTGTATATAACGTGCGCGTGTGTATACCTTACACACCTATCTATACATATACTGTGCGTGTATATATATATATATATACACGCACAGTACATATGATGTGATCCAACTAATGTTCTGATAAACTACAGCTGAGAATGGTTCTGTGTCGTATACATCTGTGTGGCCCATCGCGGACGATACTCTTTTTTTAATATTTATATCACACTCCGGCCGGAACAAGCATAGTCCGTAAAAATGACACCTCCTGCGGGGGGGGGGGGGGGGGGGGGGGTGTTCGACCACACCGGATCTTTTGTAATTTGCACTGATTCCCCGACCCCAGCAGCGGATCGAGTCGCGAGCAAGAGAACAAATAAGTTTAACCACTAGCCAGGGCATCGGCGGATCCGTTATCGGTTCGCAAACGAAAACAGCGATGGGATAGGGGACCCGGACATCGAACCCCTCCCTCCCCCCCGCCACAGAAAGAACCAGAGAAATTAAGATCGCGCCGAAATCGTACGGATACGATTTTTATCAGGTTTTATTATGCGAATATAGATATTTACTTTCATCGTCTGATCAAGAAAGATTGAGTCCACGACGAAACGATTGCTCTGTAAAAATTCATACAGAAATAATTTATACTTCTAACCGCGGTAACAAATCTTATACCTATAGACTGTCTGCTGTATACGTACACGTATCCATGTATATATACCTATATGTACATACATATACGTATGCAGCGTTATACTATATGCATACCAACCCCGTAGTTTCTTCAAAACCGGAGATTATCGAGGAAGTAATTTTACTCTATATATCTCAAGCTATTCTATTCTCTCGCTTTTATTACCTATCGCGATCACTTGCCCCCGCTTTCCGCTGCAGTCGAACAGCTCCAGCGAGCGAGAGTATAGCGAGGATGAACTGAACTCCATGGCGCGACAGAGTCTCGGGTATACATATACCTATGTATTTATGTACGCGGTTTTTAACATTAGCAACGCGTCAATCTCTATGGTTTACCCAACATTTCATTCTTCGTTTTTTTCCGAGCCCTTCTCATCGGATCTCTTGCGCCTCTCGTTTTCTACAGCCTATACCGCGACCAATACCTATTACATGTAACTACGAAGGAAAAGCTGTCGGCTTTCGGTGTGGCTCATAGCTATCTATACCTGCCACGTGTATGCGTACGTAAGTATTCATTCGTGCATACGTATACCCACTGCCGCGTATACGTCACAGGTACCTAGGTACGCGCGCGGTCTCTGGTCCGCGATGCCATGTTGCTCTGCTATTGCTCCTCCCGCTACGGCACTCTCGTCAGCTTAAACGTTGTACTATACAGATGTACGGAGATGCCAGAGAGCGCGGTCTTTCAGCGCGGAAAGGCCGGCCGCTTCTCGGCTGTGAGCTGGAGACGACGAAAAAAAAAAGATGACGAGGAGAAAAAATGAAGAGAGAGAGAGAGAGAGAAGAAAAAGAAAACAGATTTGAAGAGCTAATTTGTGATAAAAATTCTTCTACCCGGGAAAGCTCGAGTGTGAAAAGTGAACAGCTGAAAAGATTTTCAACCCTGTAACTTGACTCGAATGATAACCTATGCGCGGGTATACGTCGCATCGACGCGGCTCTTTTTTTTACCTACTTTTGCCAAAACTTCAGATCCCGTTGAAATCTCGTATTATGCTCGTGCATATAACGTTACGGTTGTACGTACGCACGTACGTACGTACGTATATTGGAGCGAAAGATGCATAAGATCTTCGAGACTATGTATCTCGGGAGGTTACAGATTCCCGGTGAGTTTAGACCGGCAAAAATTTCTTATTTCATTCTTTCTCATACCATATATACACGAGTGTGTATATACAGTGGTATATACCGGTGTACAGGGCTGTTCAATAATGGTCGTTAATTTTTAGTAGTCAGCTGGTTCGACAGAGAATATACTCGCCACCGTTTTAGCTTGGAAATAAAAAAGAAATAAAAAAATAGCTAAAAGGATCACGTGATCGCGCGGATTTTTACTTGCGAAAATTGGAAAGTAAAAATCTACGGTCCCACGTTGGAGAAAGGAAAATGGAAAACGAGAAAATCTTCCTCCAAACTTATGTCCAGGCGAAACTCCGGCGCCCACAGCTGGATAGCGATGGCGAGTGATTACGGGGATACTGCAGGACGGGTATCCTTGAATCGCAGATGAATTCGGTGGGGAAAAACCGTTGATGAACAGCCCTGTAGATTGTTATATTATACCTATTCTTTGATCCTACTATAACTGCTATGCGGCTCGTACCGGCAAGAAACCCGCGGAAGAGATACGATTCTGTTTATAAGTTTCGAGTCCCGTTTATGCTGGCGCTACGTTCCGAAATAGACTATACCTACCTACTAGCATTTTTCTTTCTTCTACTGTAGTACGCTGTATATACACGAGTATAAGATACCTACTACTTGTGTAAAATACTCGTTCTCTCGCGTATCGAATTAAGCTGTAGTGGGTTTCATCGCATTCTCCTTCTCCAAGCATGTCAGCTCTTTGATCTTTCATTTCTTTATCAATCGTATAATTATTAGATTGTTATTTACCTCCGACGATTGATCGGAATGACTGTCTACACGAAGTGCCATGCCAGTCCTGCGCAGCTCGCTGACAGATTAATCTTGAAATACTCTCCCCAACGAGGGAAGTCGCCATTTTCGTTCGTTCGATCGATTCTACCCGAAAAAGATTGATCGTTGGCGAACTACGACACTCGTTTCATACTTGTAGACAGTTTCGTTGTTCTGCCTTTTGTCACTAAATTATAGCTCAGCTTTATGGTTATACGATTCGAAAATCACGAGATCCAGGTTTTTTATTCATTATTTTTCGCCTTTATTCGCCTCGCTGCTCACAGAGTTCCGTCGATGTTTCGATATTGGTACCGATTGATTCACCGGCGACTAATGCGGGGCCTATCGGCTCCACGATGAAATCCGTGGAGCTCATGAGCGAGATAAAGAACCACGAGGAAAAGACAAAAATCCGATTCTACTCGTACGATAATTAACATAAATTCTATAGTGGACCTGCTGAGACATGCGAATAATGTTAAATTCAACATTTTTCTCTAACCGTGCACGTAATTAGGTACAATGATAAAACTCGTAAAAATATTGTATATATCGCCGTTTCACCCGAAAATGCGATTTCCCAACACTTTCGGTAAGACATAAGAAGGAATTCGTCGGTCCGGAATCGACGTTGATTTCTCAACGGATAATCTGGAGCTTCGATGTGTGAAGCTTGTCGTTTTATCCTAGTTTGAAGTCGAGTCAAGTTTGTGAGAAAAATTCGTAATCCTTGATATCTGGCACCGGTTTTCCCAAAATTGAAGAAAACGCAGTGAGGCACCGCAGTTGTGGGACACCTACATTATACTGTGATGATCGATCTTTAACCATTTCATTCTCAAAGCGCTCTACAGAAGGAAATTTGGAAAATCGTTTCTATCCTTCACCTATAGCTGTAGGTACAGTTTGAAATTTTTATGTCTCTTTCACGATGTCGTAGTGTACGTAAACTAGGTAAAGAATCATGACTATCTTAAGTAGTAGATGTAGGTTTTAAGACGCAAATAGAGGACACGCGTTACCAGGGAAGAGAGAGGATGCGTTTTACGAGCTTTGCTTACCTACTGCAATTACTTACTACACACGTATAAGTCTTGAGATCTAGAGCTTCTGGGATAAATTTTAACTCTTCGTGTAAATCTCCTCACTGTTGGATGCATATTGCAGGTATTGCGGGTATTTTGAGTGAGAACATTTTAAGGCGGTGAAAAATTGCAATTTTGCATATTTTCCTCTCTAGATCTTGGTATGGTGTACCTACTGTTTGAAACTATACTAAAATCTCACCCTGAAATTGAGAAATCGGATGAAAAATGCTGCGGGAGTTATGTCGACCGTTACGTGATTGAAAACAGAGAAATTGAGAACACTCGTTCCGTGACAATAATACTTCCAGGACAATCATGTTCTGCTGAAATTTTTAGAATATTGTGAGATGAACACTCTTTCCTCGAGTGAAGGTTATACATCCTTTCGTACAAAATCAACGTCTCCTCGGAAAACGCGAAAAAATTCTCCAGATTATTCCCCGTCCAATGTTTAACCTAACTTTTGTTAAACATTGATATAAAAAATGGTAATACTTATCAATGTAGAAGTAATCCGCGCGGGATCGTCCAATTACTTTCTCACGCTCACCGAGTTTTTCCGACGCTCCTTGTTCGGAGTTAAATAAAACGCGGCGTTCGTTTTTATTAAGCCCTTAACTAATTGATTGAACATCAACTGTGTATGTAGTATTATTCATGCGTATATATATATATATATATATATATATGTATATGTATGTATGTATGCACGCCTATGTACATGAAGTACGTGTATACGTATGTACATTATAATACGTATAAAGTCTCATTATATCATCTTCTCTACTTTTTCGTACTATTTACCTCCCGAGTACCGCTTCGCATCAATTTTTTGTATTGGTTGTTCATCCGTTGTTTCTTAGATAAATATTGAGGGTATAGAGAGGAGAGCTCGATTTTCACGTTCACGTTATAGTTACACGGCCGCAGAGCGAGCACGTCGCGTTGTTCTGTTCTTCGTACATTTTTCTCTCGCTCTCACTTTCCCTTTTTTTCACTTTCAACGTCGAGCTACCCCCGTACCGGATAAATAAAATTAAACACTGTTATCTCAAACAGACGCTTCTACTCCGGGACCAGACTCTCTAGGTGTGTGTCGAGGTAGGTATATTTCGAGACTTTCTTGTCTTCAATTTCACCGCACATGGCCCGGCCGCCCATCGCTTGTGATAGCCCTCTAAGTCTTCGTAAGTTAACCCAACCGCAGCAGCCCCCCCCCCCCCCCCCCCCCTCCCCTGGATCGTCATCTTTGCGTTCGCGTTCCCCCGTTTCTTTTGGATTCGAATATATTTACCCCTTTGTGTATGCAGGTATGCGCGCACGGGTTTATATAAACGTGAATTATCGTCTTGCAGAATTATTCCTTCATTGAAAAAATTCTAAGATTGTGATGAAGCTACGAAGGGAATCAGACATCTGCTTCTTTCAATCTTGTTTATCGCCTCTGTAGCCTACGGTCAACAAAATTCGACAAATCACTACCCCCGAACGAATTCGATTTGAAAAAAAAAAAAACCAACTTGTTGTATTGTGAAATTATCTCCGTACATAAATTTTGATAAAACGCGTGGAGTAACGGCTTGCCCGATAAATATCGAATCGACAAGAATGAATCATCGGTTAGCCAGCCTCCTCTACCCTATACGAGGCTAGATTCCAAATTTTGATAAGACTCCGAAGTGTGACCATGCCCGTGATACAATTAAAGCAGGTACGAGGCCTGAATATCATATTATTTCAATCCATCACGTTGCATCGTTCCCTATACATTTCATGTATACGTGGTCACTGTATTCAAAACATACAGAATAAGTTTTACCACTTTTTCGAATGAACCGAGGAGCTGTACCTACTGACTCGTGGAATCGTCGAGAAAAATCGATGATAAACCGTTAGAAAACACAGAAATCGGAATACACACATCGAAATCCGGAATCCTGACGATTCCCATTGATTTCTCGCGCGAAGTGATATTCCTTGTGATTTTCTTTCATCTATACCGCGGCGAATCGCTCGCTCGGTGGTGTCAGCTGAAACTCAATTTTCCAACGATTCCCACGAGCTGTAAGTCATCGGTAATCTCCAGAAATTATCTACGGAAAACGAAGGAAAAATCGTCATCGATCGAAATATCTAATGATATTCTTCAATCGACGAATGGATGTATTATTTATTTTCCCTGCACTCGAATGTGTCGTCGTCGCAGTTTCGACGTCACACGTACCGTCTTAGGTCTGTAAATATTGTTCTATCTTCCTTTGAACGAACTAGTAATCAAGAGAAAAACCAACAACAACGACGACAACGAAATTCCTCATTATCTGCCTATACCACCTCCCTGCGGATATACAAGTACATATTTACAAGTAGCCGCCGAATCTCGGCAGAGTGCACGTATCCTATAAGGTTGAGGGAAATCCCTCGAAAACTCGGAATGTTGAAGCTCTGTTCGTTTTTTTTATACGAACGTAGTACAGCATAGTCTAGTACGGTATAGTGTAGGATAGTACGGCAATAGCGAAGGAAACCTCTTGGATCGTTTGAGCGCGCGCTGCGGTAGCGCGCGGCTCGGGCGGTGACGTCACACGCCTCGCCAGGTTTAAAATCCACATCGGGCTTCAGTCGCGCGCCAACCGTTACGACGCGAGCACGCACGTTAATATATTTCCTCGGGCTCGATCCGTCCCAACGAAAATACGTATGACAACGTGAATCTTCCATCGCGTTGAATTTCGTTTGAGAGTGAAATAGTAACACGTATTATTATTATTATCATTATTATTATTATTATTATTCCGATCCCACATCATTTATATCTATATTCATTTCTTATTTTCTTTCTGTTCGTCTGTTTCTCTGTTTTTGTCGCGGTGCGAACCAAATTTCTTCTCATTGTATCGAGAGTATAGCAATTAACGATAACGTACGTATGAATAAGATGTGGACGCGTATGTTCCGCGAATACAAAAATTGGGAAGATTAGACAAACGAATAATCGGCCCGCAGTGAAATTAGTAAATAGATAACGGAAATAGAATAAAATAAAAATGACGAGCAATCGTTGAAACGAAAAGGAAAGGAAAAGAAAAGAAACAAAATGTAAACACATAATGTGGAGTAACGAAACAAAGAGAAGAAATAATCGGCGAATGAACCGCGGATGTGGCTTTACTCGTATAATATACAATCAATGAAAATGATATTACTGTGATCAATTATTACACTATGTATCATCGCTTTATGATAATCAGTCAGTCATCATGATTGATTGATCGTTTGGAAACGTGTCGTTGATTCTCGTTTGCGTGCGCCAGTGCGTGTGTGTGCGCGCGCGCGTGTGCGCCTCTCAATGAAATTGGGGAACGAGAAATGAATATGTAACGATGAGTGATATTTCGATACAGTTCTTGAAATGCACTCCAATTCTCCCCGATCAACGAGTCTTCGAAATCAAACAGAAATCCGACCGACCGTTCGATCGATCGATGCAGTGAGTGAGTGAGTGATATATTTGAATAATTGGAAAAGAGTTGATGATAATAATAATAAAAATCATAAAAAAGAAAACAAAGGGGGTGATATACAAGGGAGATAATAAATTCGTTCCAGTCTACGGAGGTCGAGTTTATCCATGAATTTTTCAGTACAGTATGCGCAATTTATTATTGGTCGAGAAATCAGGAGTGTATGTATACGTAAACAAGAGGATTATCTACCTCTAGTACGTACGAAAGTTCGCAGTTGCGAGAGCGGGCCGCCGCCCGCCCGCGCCGTGTTGTAAAGTGAAGTTTGCAGTGAATCGTCAGTCAAGTGCTGTGTTTAATCTGAGGAGAATCCGAGCCTCGCCGGGTCGCCCTTCACATCTCTCATAATATTTGTTCGTATCGATTAACTTTACGAAATTTCATACGATCCGGGGAGAGAAGGGAAGAGGAGAGGAGAGACGGGACGTTACCAAATTCGTACAAAATACGATGATCTCTATGAGAGGATATTATCCTTCGTAGATATCAATATAATACAACGCTATAAATACCAAGTACAATACCTCGCGTGCAGAAATTACTCGTCAGAGTTGAATGATAATCATTTCGTATCATCAAATATTCTCCGAGTCGTTCCGAATTGACGAAAGTCAATCTGTGGTCCGACGACGTTCGTCGGTTTTCTTTTCATTCGGATTTCTATTCTCGCGTCAAATTTTCATTTCATTCCAAACTGGAAACGACGCCGTAGAGCTAAATAATAATTCGTATTTCTTTCCCCCCAATTTTTTCTTTTTCGATTTCATACGTCGTTTCTATAAATAATATATAATAAATATAAATAGAAATACAGAAAATCCAATCGGTAAGATGAGCGAATGAATGAAGAGAGAAAAGAAGAAGTGCGCCGCTCACATCGCCCGTAACATACATCAGCTGTGTCCATGTATCCTGCACGTACGCGCGTATATGTATATACATAAAGGTTGAATAATAAATCGAGTGAAATTGTTTTCGCACATCTTACGAAGGAGGGAAGAAAGGGGGCGCACTTAGCCGCCTCCCCGGTAGAAAAGTAATGTGGTACGGCCAGGTGGTTTTAGTGATACTCTAACACCGAGTTTAAACACTCTCTGTCTCTCTCTCTCTTTCCATCTCCATCTCCATCTCCGTCTCTATATTCGGCTGGTTATCGTCATCATGGTTACGATCTGCACCGCTGCTGTTGTCGCCCTCGTTTGCCTACAGGCTGTGACGGCGGATAATTTGGGTAAAGTAAATTATTATTAACATTCTTTATTTTAATGTAAACTTAATATTATAAATGACTGTGTCTCCGGCGACTGTTGTCCTCGGAATTCTTAAGCCAAAATAAAACGGGCAGGAAGGTGGTGACTGCGTCTTCTTCGGTCTTGTATCTACACGTCGGTATCACTGCATCCGTCGACGTCATACCTTCCTCGTTATTCTCCCTTCTCTTCTCTTCTATGCATGGTTTCAGCGATTCCTTATTTACGTACGTAAATTTTCATCCACCGATGAAAATTTCAGCTAACCAGAGAAAAATGTGTTTCGAATAGAATAGAATCGAATCGAATCGAATACGAAAGTATTCGCCGGACCTGGATTTGTCAGAGCCTCAAAATCCAAGCATCATTAGGTTCCTACATTTTTCTGAAATTATGTAGGTACTCTTCTATCTATACATAGGTAGGTTGGTAGGTATACGTGCATTTGGCGACAGGTTTTTTTATTTACAAATCGACAATAATTCCCTCCCGGCCTCTTCTCTCACCCCCCGTCTCTCCGTTCGATCTTTGAAATAAAATAAAACGAGATGAAATAAAATGAAGGGGTAAAATGGTGAAAACCAGCGGCGAGGGGCTCATCCCCCTCTCAGCAGCCTTTCCTCGCCTCCCCCAATCTCTATAAATTAGTTACGCGTAGAAACGAGGAAAATGTATGTAGATCCTAGTTTATCCGGAAGCGGTAGGTTGCACGGGAACACTTATATACCTATATATATACTTGTACGAACTCTTGGCTGCAGGCTGCAGCAGTTTCAGGGTGATTTATCGTCTGCGGAATTTGTTTGATAGCCAGGTACCTACTATTGTTTTCGATTGTTTCTTGTTGCCGTTGAGAATATCCGACCGCGTTTGCGTTGAAATTCGTCTCACATTATATGAGATTTTTCTTCAATTTTCTGTATTATCATTCGTCAGATCAATCAATCCGGATTTTCAAAATCTTTGCATTTTATTTTTTGGCGCTGGATCGTTGTTGTAGAGCTTTGTCGATATACGTGCGTATCCGGGACCTCGATTCCATTCGCGAGGTTGAAGTTAAATACAACGTTCGTGTTGACGCAACAATAGCAGAAAGAAACACAGATTTCTTTAGGTATATCATCTTCGGATGATATTTTAAACGAAGATCGCGCAAAAAATACATTTCCGGTCTCTAATTGTTACGATGCGTTCAACGTCGAGGATTTCAATCTCATCCCTGATCTCTTCGAAGGCCGTGTATCTCAGACGGAAATAAGGAAATATTTTGTCAATTTATCGATCGCGCAATCACAGCTATTATCGCATATATAAGTGGTGACCAATCCGACGGGGATTCATTCCTTGATGTATAAATTCAAGCTAATTCGTGAAATATTTAATTCTATCGACCGTCGGGATGATCAAGTTCTATTCGAACGAATAATGGAATTCTTTCACGCGTTTCAATGTGATACAAATTGCCAATGAAATTGGCGCCTTCGTGGATTGGAGATTGTGATTTTTTTCCTCGTTTTTCTCTCTCTCTATCTATCTCTCGCTCGCTCCACCTCTTCTCCTACTCCACCGCTCCTACGTTTCCTGGGATGCAATTCTGCGATGTTTGAAAAGTTTTCTATCAACTATCATAAATTTTGTGAGAGTCAACCTATATACACCTACCTATCCACCGCTGTGCATTCAGCGCATACATACGCATATATGTACAATGTATATGTATATATATATATATATACACACATTTGGTGGGCAGAGGTATAGTAGATGTATAAAAGTGAGGATATCGTTGAAGTTTTCGCAAATGTATAAAGTAGAAAAAGCATATATCTTCTACTATATTTCACTCGGAATTTAGACTTTCGAGTAATAGCTACCTTATACCTACGGAAAACTATAAACTACTATTGGTATTTGGCTCTCATATTATACGTCGCTGGGACGTTCCTATTTCATTGTATTATAAAACTGTCGGATGAACAATCAACTGGAAAACTACGCGCATGATGTATCTTGAGAATTTTCCACACACGTACATACGTCCTTAGTTATGTAAAATGAAAATATATATTCTTGCGCATATTCTTGCTCCACGTTGTGCGCGCGCGCGCTTCAAATTTTCCGTACGCGTATACGCATGTCATAACTTCTCTTGACCGATATACGAATTTTTGATGGAAAAAGAGAAATTTACCGTATTCTCTCTTTTTGTACATGTACAACTCTTATTGCGCATTCCTTTTTAGCCAGATATAATGAAAAGAGGAAGGAGAAGGAGAGGAGAAAAATGCGTAGAATCAAGTTAATCGGATAGTTTAATCAAGCCAGATTTTAAATCCCCCATTATTCAAATGTAATTGAATTTTCGGATTATTCTCTCGTAATGCCGCGCCGTTCGTTCCGTTCTGTTCCGTTCCGCATCGTTCCGATCGTATATATTCCACGCACTCTGCGGCATGGTAACGCGCTTCTGAACATTTGATATGAAACAATTTCGTTGATGAATTAGTATTTTATTTCCAAATACACTACCTGACACCTATAACGTGTGTATGTAATAAATATATATGCATATATGCAATCTAACTGCAATCGGACAATTTTTCTTCCCGCTTTATCGTAAGCCTTTAAGGTTTTTGGGCTACATTTGTAGGTATATGCCTTATATATAGGTGTAGATATATATACAGAGCGGTGGGCATTCGTATCGAGACATTTGAATATCTGGCCAGCAAAATGTTTTCCAACAAAATAACAAAATGTTTCATACAAAAGTCATTCGGTTGGGAAGGGGAAATGTAGACGAGATGACGAATGCCAATTTTTTGTCAAATCCCCGACGTTATGTATGCAGGAGGTAGGTAGGTAGGTACTCGTGCACACGTATAGTTCTATCGAGTCTTCTCTCTCGCGAATGATAAACGTTTCCATTTCACGTATTATCTTCCGCACTCGACCGTCATGCGGCCGAAGTTGTTACACACGTAAAGCCGCGCGAGGCAACGCGATAGCAACGGAAATAGAAATGAACTTTTGAGCAATTTATGTGAAAAAATTTCTGCGGATGTAAAAAAAAATTTGCTGCCAAAAATCGCTCGGAACGCAAATTCATTTTTCGTCGTACTATCGTCGCGTCAGCGTCGTGAACTTGGAACCTCGTGTATAAAAGTCCCGGATCATCTGATACAGCTTGGAGTTACTAATTGTGTAAATGCAGTTCGTTGTTCGTATACTCAGCTATACCAACCTACGCGGATCGCGCGCCTGCGTCCAATTATGCTTCGGCAAGTGGATTCCGTTGCATAACGCCGAATACCCGGGCGCTCGCCGTTCATGTTTCCGGTCACATCACGGGCTAGCTAGCCAGAGCTGTAAACCCAACTAGATACTCGTGTGCTGTGGGTTTCAATATCAATGTGAATTGTGCATTGCACATCGTGTATCAGCGCGGGGCCAGGTACCAATCTATATGTCTGCGAGTGTGCATATGCATGCTAAGAAAGCGGAAAAACGGAAAAACTAATTATGTATTATTCATCGATTTTCACTTATTTCTGTATTTTTGTTCTCTCCTTTTTTTCTTTCACATCAAAGGTCGAATGATTTGTCAAACGACGCGGTTGAAACATTGCCTGCGCCTCTTTTTTTTTCATCTTTGTGGAAGAGTACGTGGAGGCTCGATGTTCCGAAAGACCGCGAAATAGACTCTGAATTTTGAAGTAGCGCGAGATATTATCAACAGAGCGAAATTTTTGCGTTTCATCTATACCTACTACCGAATCGAACGAAGGCTATTCACCCGAACTCGCTTTTATCCGGAAATGTATTTTCACGTACCTAGTTCACATTGCGAACGAACACATTGCGTAGATTGACGAAATTTGGAAAATTAATATCATTGAAATTGAAAATTCGGAACGGCTAACGTTTCCATCATCCAACGAACCGGAGAGAACAAGATCGGGAACGAAGGTTCAGAAAAGGAAGTGTTTAACCGATTGTACAAAATTTAGGAGACTATTTCGTACGTACATCGGTTATCGTGATTTCGGGCTAAAGAACCGGCAGCGGCGTCTAAAAATATATCTCAAATATCTTCCCTAATTTTTCTAAGGACCACCTCTTGACCCTGGAACCCTTCGGAACAAAATTCAAACCCTTAAAGTTAAAAGAAAAATACATTATCGCCGTATGCAAGACCACCCAGACCCCGGGCCGGCTATAGCCTCACCCAGAACCCATAAGCCGTAGGGTATCGTCATGTGTTTCAAATGTCACCCCCTCTTCACCACAGATTGTCGCTAACTAAGTTTACAAACTAAAGAAACACATGCGGAGGTAGTGCAGCCTTATACGTACAAGCGCAGCACAGCATTTCGATTTACATCGCTCCTCCTTCTTCTTCTTCTTCTGCTTCCTCTTCTTCCTCTTCTTCCTCCTCCCCTTCCTCTTCGTCTTGCGAAAGTTATAGTTTCAAATCGTATTCGAGTAGGTCGTTGTCACGCGAAAATATACTCGGCAAAAATGTTCTCACCGTCACGGATTTTCTTACGTCAATCTGCATGCACTGCAGATATGTATACGAGTAAGATGAACCTTATATATCATTGATTTCACTTCAATACAGCGAGTCGCAATTAAATATCGTTTCGTAAACAGGTGGTAGTACATCACAAAGTTCACAACCGACGAAATGTATTTACGATGTCCAGAGAAAAATGATTACGGAAGTCTATACCTACTACCTATATGGTATAGGTATGCGTACAACGCATATACAGTATCTATTATATAGACAGGAGAAAATAGAAGCCGCTACCACGCTACTCACGCTCCTTGTGATCGTCTTCTACTGTAACAACGCTGCGTAAAATTAATAAGTATAATTTATCGTACCTCTGGTAGTATCTTGTGGGAAGGTGAAGGGTCCGGAAGATCGTTGACCTCAAGGACGTGCCTACTGTATGAATTATCCGTTGTCCAAATACTATCGACCATCGCTTCTACTTTAGCTGACCGACAACCAAATTTGGCATGCTGAAGGTCCGACCTAACGTAATCCCCCGCGCCTCCCCACCCAAATCTCGTACTAGGCACATAACTTTTAGTTGACTCAATTCACCGACGAGATTAATATCATCGCGTTTGTACCGGTCGCGGTAGACATCCGGGATGTATTCTATGAATCTTCTCTCTTCTTTCTTACCGCGGACAGTATGATACTTATATATAACGAAGACAATGTTTTCAGTGTCGTTAAAACAATGAATTTACCTCATTTTCACACGTCTTCGGGTACGCGGTTATACATATGCGAGGTGTACTCCACGCCAACTTGGCGAAAATTTTCCCTCATCATTCCATATACCGATTTTCTGTCTGATGAGAATGAAGGAAAAACTGAGAACAATCGTTGATATATTATATGGAAAATGAAAAATGAAAAATATTAACAAACCGCAGAGATACTTTTGTACTTTCTTTTTTCTAGTTAGTATTTTGCAACTGTTCCCTATAGCAGCGAAACGTAAAAGATAAAAATGAGTGGGAGTTGCCTAAAGGTTCTTTCTTTCTTCTTCTTTTTCTTCTTCTTCTTCTTCTTCTCCTCCGTCGGCTTCATTCTTCATGCATGTCACGTGATCTCATCGCCTTTTCATCGGCTTTTTCGTTCTTCTCCCTTAAATTGATCTTCAACCAACCAACCAACCGACCGACCGACCGACCGACCGACCGACCTATCTTACCTTATACCTCCACCCCCACAGAGTGTCCACAAAGTTGGCTTCATATTTCACCTCGCAATTTTCATCGTCGAGTTAATAGATACCTAGGTGTAGTAGGCAGGTGACTGTATTCTTTAATTAATATCTAGCCATCCGTAATTGAAATCGTCGTTTCATCGCCGTCGCCGTCGTCGTCGTGATAAGCGATAACCGTAATAAAATACTCGAAGATTAGCTGTAACTTTATGAGATTTCTCTGTGTTCAATTATAAGGGAAAAATCGTATAGATAGACAAAAGAACCCCGTAGGTAGTGCCACAATCAATCCCGTGGCGCAGAATCGTCGTCGTGATATCGAAAAGAATGAAAAAAAATACAGGCGGCTAACCTACATCAGGCAATGAGCGAAAAAACAAGAAGAATTTTTCTTCATTCTTCGGTGTAAGCTATCAACCATCATCGGACTAGTCGGATTCGATGATAATCAGCCGTGAATATATTTTCGTCAAAGATCGCGCGTATAGGCAGTGTTGAAAAATCTGAAAAACGGCGAATAGTGTAATAAAAAGTTCGTTTTCACGAGAATTCGCGAGAGTTCGAGATCATTCTCGAAGCTCGAAATAAAATGCTCCGATACTTTGGAAAATTCGGATCACGTTCCACTTCGTGGGTATATATATATATATATATATATATATACAGCTATGCCTATATACGTATGTCCATAGAGAATTTATCCAGTCTTCGCCCCACGTTCGATTCTCCTATCACCGTTAGATTTGGAAAATTTTGAAATTTATCCCTCGATCGGCAGCTCTACTCTTTTTGGCGAAATGCCCGTCATCGCGGCGGTAATACAAAAATTCCAAGATCGTACAACAGATTTTTCATCGATGGATTTACACCGGCAGTGCAGTCTTCATGCATGGGCCCACGAGGCCCCGGCTTTCGGGGGCCCAAGCATTGACCGAAAATTGAATTTTTCAACTATTTTGAAAATTTTTTATACGAAAATCTTTGTTGCCCTGTGAAAATTGCGAGAGAGAGAAAGAAAGAAGAAAAAAAAAAAAAAAAAAAAAATAGCAGACTGCGCTGCGGTATCGGACTTATTCCATATACGGATCTACCTACGTACATACCTATAAGGGAGGGGCGTGCAGGCAAAATTATTATCCACTCGCTCTGGCAAACTAATTCGAACGACGGATCAACAACCGTGCTATATAATGTTGTGAAACTCGGGGCGGGTAGGCGGGCGAAACGGACATCCGTGAGAATTTCTCGTAATTTTCCGAAATTGCTGAACGAAAAAGAGAAAAAAAACAAAAGCCCAGCAGCCCTGGAAATTCGGAAAAATCAGATTAACGACGTACATTGAAAGAATCGAGGAAGCGAAAGGCGTAATTCGCCCACGGAAATTTTGATGAATCTTCGGCGATTGAACAGCGTCGGAGTTTCTTTTTCTTTTTTTTTTTTTGTTTGTTTGTTTATTTATTTTGTTTTTTCTCAAGCCTCCTCTACGTAGCTAATCTCACGTTCGAAGTCACTTGAATTAAATACTTGGAGAATAAGAAGTTTTCAAACATTTTACAAACATTGACAAACATCGAAAATCTCTTAGCGCTACCGTTTTTCCAGCTAATTCGCATCTACTTTTCATGCAAGGGCGGTTCAACACTCGGCGTCGGTCACGCTAACGTTTTTTTTCGGCAAAAATTCGGAGATCCATCGATTCAAACCGCGCTGTTTGAAACGTTAATTTGTTAGCGAGCGCACATTTCGCCCGCCCCGTCTCTCTCGGCTGTATATTATTATATACCTACCTAGGTATATATATACGGCGCAATATTTGCACAATCCTCGCGAACAAAACAAATCTGCACAATTCTGTCGGGCTGATGTGCTTCCCCTTGTACATATACGCATGTATATCCACGAGCAGATACATATATATACGTACGTATGTATGTATATAATATAGGTACACGAACAGTTCCTAGGATCTATACTATCTACCGGGAGGGATGACGCGGGGGAGGAGGGGTGGGGTTATATTTTGGAGTTTGCTCACAGAGAATACACAACGTATTCGCACACAAGCAGCAAAATAGATAGATGATACAAATGAGCTTGCGGGAGAACGGGGTTTGTAGGTTGTTGCACGCTGCCGGGTGGGTGGGAGGGGGGGGAGGTTACATGTTGACTCTCCGACAATTCGATCACTTTCTGCAGCAGCAACTAATATTGCGCAAGTTCTAAGGTAATATTCATTTCGATATCGGTTAAGTCGTTCAATATTTAAAGGAATAATGGCGGACGGCTGGGGAATTCTATATTTTTTCATCGATAATGCGCAGGTAATCAAAAAATGTGTGCGAAAGTTATATTCTTCGTTATCTTCTGTTTCTCTATTTTTTCTGTGTTTTTTCAATTCCAATTCCCGGAGCATCACACCGGATTAAATTGTTGTTGCGGGGGAGGGGGAGGGGGAGGGGGAGGGGGGTTGTTTTTGTCCTTTTTCTAAATGACCCAACGTTGTTTAAAAGAGTAAATTGCTTCGGGCAGTTGGGACAGACTCTCCGGCTATGCATATATACCTACGCGGTAGAGCCGACGCTGGTTGTACTGCCTACTCTACCCTCTTGGAATTATTTATATACACTTGCCGATTATTTTACATCGTATTAAATTTACACGGGCAAAGTGTTTGAAACGTTGTTAAATTCCCCAGCCGACACTTGGCCCACGTTTTTCCCCATCGCCATTGTCCGCCTGCCCTCGTATCGTTGAACGTTAATATTCAATTACTACGAAATAACATTCATTATTTATACACAGAATGACGTAGACGCGTGTTTCAGGTACGTATGTACACGTACGCACATGTGTACGGATGTAGAATATATCAAGTTTCAGAGACTTCTCTGATAATATCGCATCATCCCTTATGGGTAGGTATAGGTACCTCTTTATGGCATTAAACTCCATACCTGTGACATAAACGTTTTATATTTCTGAAGTGCAGGGTATACCTGTATACGTGGTTTTTTGTAGGGTATTTTTCTATCATACGTAGCATACTACGTATAACCTCATTTTCAGACCTCTGTCATGTCGCCTCTTCACCTTTCTACTAATCTAGTACATGTGTATGAATGCGTATAGGTATAAGCCATACCAATATATGTAATCATACGGATTTCATTTCAATAAACGACTCACTCACGCACGCACGCCTTGGATGTAGACGCGATGTAGAAATTACGCGGTATACGCTTTTATTATCAGTTTGATGTCCACCGTAAGCGCGGCAGTTCCGGATTTAGCTGCGAGATACCTGCATTATACGATTCTCTCATACGATTCGGGTATCGCGACGCGAGGGGTAGGTACGTCACGGACGTAAAAATTGTCGGGTATTTCACTTTCGGAATGAAAAGATCATACAACTTACAATTGTGTTACACATCTACCGGGTGCAGAATCAGAAATGGGGCGGTGCATCGGTATATATACCGTTCGCTTTCGATATACAAATAATTCTCAGTTCGACCAACACCGAGTTACGTTTCTTTTTACTTCGGTTTCCACGCGTCCAGTGACGAAATTAAAAATTCATACACAAGTATTGACTCGGTTAATGTTCGGAGTTTACGATTGATCCGGTAATCGCGGACTCTGGAATTCAGACACTTTCTTGTTTCGACGTCGCACATTTTCAATCGCTAGAAAGTTTAGCACCCGAGCGCCTCTGGTCGAGAACGCGGACAGCAAAGTTACATCAAAATTGACATTTTTCTTGCGTGTGAGCTTTATTCACATTTCCTTTGTGTTGAAATTTTTGAATTCGATGTTAAACTTGAAACTCAACATTTCTATGGAATCAACATAGACGGGTGATACTGAGTCGACACGAAAAAAGGATTCACTTTGACACAATAATTTTAACATGCGAAAAATGTAACGTTTACACAAATTATTTCTAACCGTTTACGTACTATATTTTCTTCGCATGTTACACACGTATACACCTATACATTTGTTTGCGATGAAAGCAAACATTCCAAATGTTGGATAATACGTAAAAAATACAGTCAAGTTTCAACCCCTAGCTGCGGGCTTGAGCAAGTCATTTGCACGTCCTCTCGACTCTTTTCCCTCTCTATTTCTCCCTCCCTCCCGTTTTCACTTTCTTTTCTCCTTTTCTTCTCTGATTCGTTTTTCATCTCTCTTCGCTGAGGCTATGAACATTTTGTTGTACCATAGAAAATCGACCATCGAATCGAAATCGGAACAGAAAATCTCTCTCTCTCTCTCTCTCTCTCTCTCTCTCTCTCTCTCTCTCTCTCTCTCTCTCTCTCTCTCTCTCTCTCTCTCTCTTTCTCTCTGTACTGTACTCGCGTACAAAAATTACCTCTTCATCGATCGTGTATAATATACATGTATGTATACATATTCGTGAGTAGTCAGAAATCGCGGGGTCCTCGGTCTCCGACGGAAGTTGATATCTCGAAAAATCTCACGATCTTTTAAAACAACTACGCGGACGTGGCCATTAGTCTCGGAACGTTTGCGTTTGCTCGGGTACCAAATTAAGAATGAAAATTGTACGGCCGTACTGGTGCGTGCGGAAAAACCTGGTTTTCAGCACTCAACGCGGGATTGGGTGTTGAAAACCAGTCGACGCGATCGTTGTGAATCATATTCCAGTACCTTATGAACAAGAACAAAGAAGAAAACCGCAAACTAACATTTTTTTTTTTTTTGCATCGGTTGAGTGAGCAGAGAAATGATGATGGAAGTTTTTCCAACTATCTTCCATGCTATATGTATATACATATATGTACACACATGCATTACATGTGCATGTAAGGTATACCTAGGTATACCAAATGTCGGAAAGCGACAAGACGACGCCACGACACGTGCTTGCCATAAGTTACGACCTGTGGATACTTTAGTTTACTGCTTCTCAAGATCCTGCCTCGTTTCTCGGCGGCCGGGTTCTCTCCAGCTACAGCTAGGCTCCGTTTCGTGCGTGGGCGGGGGGGGGTAGGTACCCAGTATTTTCCTACAACGAGAGAAACACCCCAAAAATCCAGAGGAAAGCGCTGTTTACGAGCTTTTAGAATATTTTCTTGTATTCCGTTTTTTTTTTTTTTTTCTTTTACTTTTTCTTTTTTTTTCCTCTCGTTGGCCTTTCCAGCTATTCTATCGTCTCCGAACGAAACGTTGCCGTAACTATTCACCCCGTGACAAACCATTTTAGTTTCTGATTATTTATTCACTTTTTTCCTTTCGTCTCTTTCTCTCTCTCTCTTTCTCTCTCTCGAAATCACTCTACTCTACTCTACTCTACTCTACTCTACTCACTCTGTAATCTCCCTTTCCATTGGCAAAAATAACAATGGCCGCTGTTTGATAATTTCAAAGAGTTTTCTGTTGTTCACGTACGGATACGTATATTACTCGATACATAAACCTATTTAGTAGGCTTTCATACGTATACCTCCTCCTCCCGTACACGTATGCGTAGGTATCCGAAAGGCTATTCCTCATCCTAACCAATCTCCTCTTTTATTATTATTATGTTATCCTTCCGTTCCTTTCTTTTGTTCTTTTTTACGTTTCACTGCGATAACATCGTTACTCAATTATACTCGCGCGCGTATGCATGCATCCAGGTACGTGCATGTACGTGTATGGGGAGAAAAGAGAAAAGGATGAAAAAGGTGATTATGCTCACAATTTCGTTCAATTTTCAACATCCACGTTATACTCTCTATTGTTCCTTTGTTTTCCGTGCATCAGGTATATACATAATATAATACATAGGTATACCTAATAAGATCCTAGCTTCACTCTCGCCATAATTTTTATTCATTACATGTATATATATTAACTTCGATTCGGAGTTTTGGTTTTTTTTTTTTCAACAATCTTCTCGACACCGGAGATTGTGTCGTTTTCAAAATTGTTGCTCTTTCACTCGCGCATCGGTGATCCGTTGATCCGCTTAGGTAGAATTGCGAACTAGCGGAAAACGAGGAAAAAAAAAAAAAAGAAATAACAAGCCACAAACGCAAAATGAAGATTCCAAATTTTCTCTCACCGGACGGCTTTTCCGGCAAAATCTCATAAATTCGTCAGCCATGACGTTCTTTGACGTACTTACCTACCCTACGCACGTTTAATCTGCGTGCACTCGGTTACACCGATCCTACGTACGAGCGAGATTGCGAGGAAAAAAGTAACAATAATAATAATAATAATAATAATAATAATAATAATAAATGTGACCATGAGGTCTTCGAAATTTTCGCACTGTTTCTTCGAAGGAACGGAATTTGTTCCAGTCGGTATTTCGCCACGGCATTCATTATTGGCGAATAATGGTTAAACACGTGTTCGGGGGCTCGCTAGCTGGTATAATTTCGTGTTCTTCTTTCGTTACTCTCATATTTCACTTTTCTACGGGTCTATCTGTCCGTATATGTATGTATGGATATACCTACCTGAGTCCGCATGTGCTGGACACGAGGTGGTTTCCGTTTGTGGGAAAATCGGCGAACCCCCTTCGGTCCTCCTCATTCATTCCCATTTTCGTCTACTTCTGCGAGTTTTCTTTTCATTCCTTTCCTTTTCTCTCCTCTTCTTTTCCCTTCGTCACTTCATTCCACTTCACTTCTCTCTAGCTCTCTCAATCTCTCTGTCTCTCTATCTCGTATTTTGCAGTCTTTTATGACTCTTGCCTCTCCTCTCCTCGTCACGGTTTACAGTCATCATATGTACCACATGCTGCATGCCTACCTACCTACCTACCTACCGAATTCTTGTTTTCCATCGTTCTTATAACTTTGTCTCAACATTCGACACGCATTTAACGGTGAACAACGTGAGCAACACATTTGCACGCGAATGAATGTTCGCCGGAACCCGTATAGGATGCATACTCTCGTATACACATGTACCGCCATCCTCCAAAGTCTGAAGTTTCGGAGTGTCGGATGTCATCACCGCCTCCTTTACCGTTCGCTTCGCCTTGATTCTTGCCCTCTTCTCACCCTTAACTTCGTTTCTACTTAAATATATAACGTCGCGGGCCTTACACGTGTTCGCAAGATTTTTACTCATTTTGTTCATTTATTTCTTTTTCCTTTGTTTGTTTTTTTGTTTTTCTTCTCTTCTCTTCTCTTCTCTTCGTTTCGTTCTCTCTTCCACGTTTTCGAAGATCTCTGATCGTAATATAGGTATAGGTATTCGTGTATACCTACGACGGGCGATTTTCAAAAAATGACAGATTTTCTCACCAACTCAAAATTTTCTCCAGCTTTTAATATATACATAGGTTGTAAATTCGTAAAGATTATTCGGTATATATGACCTGTGCACTACTCGACGAAATTAGAGGGTCGCTCCCTCGTATTCTAACAATTTTCGAACGCATACTTCGATTGGTCTGAAATTTGTCAGAGATGTGGATCGCAGAGCCATCCCAATAAGGACATATGAATCTCCGGCGCTCGCATGCCTAACCGTTTCGACGTTGCGACCCGAGAGACCGACAATCTGCAAAGAATCACAGCCGCGAGTTCACGGATTCTCAATTTGGCGGCGATTTTTTGTTTTTCATTTTTTTTTTTTTTTTTTTTTCACGAATTTTCGACCAACCAATTTTCGGATTGGTTCAACGGTGGTACAGCGAGTGGGAACAATTGAAGAAACAAAAAAGAGAAATGAAAAATCGTTACCAAATTGAGGATCCGTGAACGTGATACTTTGATCTTTTGCAGCGGGCCGGTTTTTGGGGCGCAGCAGCGTCGAAACGGTTAGGCGCACGAGGTCCGGAGATTCATTTGTTTCCCGCGGGCAAGTCTCGAATCCACGTATCTGCCGAAATCGAGGTCAATCGAATTATCCGTTCAAAAATAGTTTCACTGTGAAGGGGTGACCCGGTCTTTGATTTTTTTGAGTACAGCATACATACCGAGTACAGGTATACATACGTGAATTTTAATCAGATGGAAAGAAATCTGGAAAGAAAACAAACAAAAAACAAAAAAAAGAAAACAGAGATACATGTTACTCGGTTCATATCTAGTATTTCGGAGTATTCATTTATCAACGGGGGAAACTAAGAAACTAGAGGAAAAAAATAAAACAAAAAGAATGGAGCTATTCAATTTGAAGGAAACCGCACCGCGAAGAGCCGAGCCGCGCCGCTTCGCTCGCCACTTCCAATTTAAATATTTACATTTTAGTTTCGGAATCCATCGGTTGTGTTACCAGTCGTCGTCTTTCTCTCTTTTTTTCTTCATCTTTTTCTCGCCGCGGCTATCGGAAACAAAGGGAATGAAATAAAATGAAAAAGAAGAAAAGAACAAGAAAAAGAAAATTGAGAGGGAACGAGAAGAATCAATTCGACCGAGAAATTTGTTCTACCTACCTCAAAGAAAAAAAAAAAATTGAAAAAAAGCCAAACAACAAAGAGAAAAAGAAAACTTCGCCTGAGTCAAGTTTCTTGAAACTATATATAATTTTGTCCTTAAATACGATAATGAAACGCGACCGTTGCAACCGCCCTCGCGCACTTCTCACTCTCGCAAGCTCACGCGACTCTGAAGAGGAAAAAAAACGAAAAGAAGGAAAAAAAAAAAGACTATTATTCTGTAAACCGAATGAAATTTTTGTTCCTTTTCTTCTTCTTCTTCTTTTCCCTCTTCTTCTTAAGACTTCTTCTTCAACTTCTTCTTGTTCTTCTTCCTTTCTTTCTTTAGAGAGGGACTGTGGGAAAGGTTTGAAAATTTGCATTATTTTTTTTCTTCATTTTTTGCCCGAGCGTCGTTATGTATGTATATATATACATGAGTCCTGCTGAAAACCCGCGCCGCGTAAAACAATATAGAGTCGCTAGCTCGCGCATATAGGTATAGGAGGTACCTGTGCATGTATGCATGTATATACATACGTATGTACGCGTGTATGTGTGCGCGTAACGTAAACAGAAGCCTGAAGAAATTTGGCAAAAGTCTTGAAACGAAAGTGCGGTTATTACATCACCGCCTAACGGGTGGATCGACAATGATATATATGTGTATACATACAATGGAAAAGAGGAACAAAAAGTGAAAATAGATGTAAGAGAAAGAGAATGAAAGAAAAATACCTGCAAAAAGAAAAACAAAAACAAAAAAAGAGAAGAAAAATTCAATTGGAAAAATGAATGGTTCGTACATGCATATATGTACTATATGCTATATGCTTGTGAAACGCCTGGAAACTGAGCGCCGTGACAAATGGAGGTGTATATAAATAAATACATATATTGTACGTATACATACGTATTCGTATACATATATTCCATACCTATATATGCCACAAAGTTAAGAGCACCGCTTTATGATATAACAATAAACTCGGCGGAAAAAGAATAAATAAATTTATGAATAAAAATGAATGAAACCACTGCTATGTACATAGCTCTATATATAGTATCTACACATACTTATAACTTGCTGCTGCGCAATGTACAAAAAGGTTTTTCTTTTTCTTCCTCGGTTCTTCTTTTGTGTGCTTTTTTTTTTTTTTTTTTTATTCAAAACTCGAGTCATTTTCAAAATTTCCATGTTTCCGATCCTTTTGGGTTCATTTGTTCGTTTTCTATTTCTTTCAATCCGTTTCTTGTTTTTCTGTATTATTCGGTAGTAATTTTTTCGCCTCCACCGACACCAGCATACACACAAAGCTTTCGTTTCAAGTTCCATATATATATATATAATACATAATTGTTGGTTAAAACATTCGTTCAATTTTTCCGAGCTTTCGTTTATTTTGCGTTTTATTTCAGTTTATCTGATTGAATAGAAACGTTTGCCTTTTCATTCTTGTATTCCGCGTCTTCGTACATTTTCGAATGAATTCTGCACGCGTGTATCTAAGGTAGGTGGATACCTACCGTAGAAGCGGGGTATAGCGCTTTGTCCGAATCTCTTTTTGTTTTCATTCGAATTCTCGTAGCCCTGTGTTCCTGCGCTTTCATGCGTCGCATTGGGGGGGAAGAAAAGGTTTTAGGAATATGAGGCGAAAGGGACGAAGAGGAAGAAGAGGAAGAAGAGAAAGAAATAGAAAATGAACAAACGAGAAGAAAAATAAGGAAAAGGAAAACTGTAACGAAACAAAAATATAGGTTTGCATGTATGTATATGTATATACATTCGTTATAGGTACCTGCACGCGGCCCACCGTGATCGTTCCCAAACGGTGGTGCGGTTTCCTCGTAAACTCTGTAAAATAGGAAAAGAGAGAGAGAGAAAGTAAGAGAGATAGATAGATGAGAAAAAATAGGTGGTAAATAACTTTGACTACCATTTCCAAGGAAGTTCCTACGGTACGTACCTATACCTACCTACCTACTCCGTCCTGCGCGTGATAGAAACTTAACCCTAAAACAATTTAATTCCGCATTGGGAAAACAAAGTTTAGCTGTCCCAAGACCCGGGAACCTAGAACCCAAGGGCCAAGTAGTAAAGAGGCGCTCGATTCTCCGGTTCCTCAAACGAGTATCTCTCTATGTCTGTCCTTTCCTATCCACTCTTTCCACGACTCGTACATACATACCTCGTATTCCGCTTCCTCTTCTCATTCTTCATCTTCTTCTTCTTCTTCTTCTTCCTCCTCTTCTTCTTCTTCTTCTTCTTCTTCTTCTTCTTCTTCTTCTTCTTCTTCTTCTTCTTCTTCTTCTTCTTCTTCTTCTTCTTCTTCTTCTTCTTCTTCTCCTACTGCTTCTGTTCCTCCGGACGTTCTCTCTCGTGGTCGGGGTCCTCACATCAGTTCCGAGAACAACGAGCAGTACCTACCAAGCGGAAGATACCATCTGCTTTGAGGCCAAAAGTGCGTGAGCTGACTGAATGCGTTGAATAACCCGTCGACAGCACGTACCTCTTTACCGTTAAACACGCAACGCTCGACGAAGGTCTCTCTACTGTCAAGAACTATACCTAACCATCCTTCATATCTTCATCTCTTCATCTCTTCATCTCTTCATCTCTTCTTCGTTTATTCTTTTCTTCTTGTCATTATTATATCACAGGTTTGACACGGTTGTAACATGCCGATCAATAGCAATGTCCGCGCACAATTTGCCATCGTTGTTGAGATGATTTTTCTCATTTCTCTGATACGCTATAGTCCAATGGAACGAATCGTGTTCACTGTATATCCTCGACGATAGAGCATTTCGAAATTTGTTCTCCTCCACGCGGTCATCGCCGGAGACAAAATAACCTTCCAATTGTATTGATATACCTACATCCCTCATCTTGTACGTACCTACTTGGCTTTCTCATTACATTGATACTGATACAATTGTTTATGCATGGCTGATCGAATGCAAATGATATTTCTCGTTTGCAAGTGTTTCCTCTGCCCCATTTCTTTCTTCTTCGCATTCAATTTGATCGTCTCCGTATTTCACTGACACAAGTAAATTCCGTATACCTAACTAACTAACTAACGATATCTTCCGTAGCACATTTTCCATCGTGTGTATATTATATGTATATATAACTATACTGCGTCAATCCAATTGCCTACTTACTAGTGTACCGCGGCCGCAGAGATGCGGCTGGTAGGTGGATAGGTGGATAGGTGTGTATACCTACTTCATTCCGTACGGTTCAACCTTTCTCACCAATTACTGAGAAAATAACCTACCTGTCTCCGCATCGCGGGTATAGAAATAATGTCGTTGCGGCTAACGGACTGACTACTTCCCTAGTAGGAGGTAGGCAATAGTCAAACAAAACCGGACGATGGGATCACGCGACATTTTATAACCACGGAGATTTGATAGCGGAAGAAACTAGGCGAGAATAAGTGAAAGATGACGGAAGAAAGAAACCGTTTGACATAGTTCAGGTTCGATATTGCTTGATGCAGTTGAATCAGAATTGACATCGACTTGATTTAACGAACTTTCATACCACCTCTATATCGTATCGCGTTAACGCATGCCGTAAGATCGTAGGCGCCGGAAGTACGAGTGAAATGCCAAAATTCGTACCATTTCTTTCGTCTCATATATATCTATAGAGACAGAAAGATACGTCGAGAACAACGAAATTCGCAAATTGCTCGTATGTGCCCCGTGGATACACGAATTGAGAAATTACATTCTTTTTTTTCCACTGGATCCAAGGATCGGTGCTCTTCGCACAAAAATTTTTGTTTCGTTTGAAAATTCTCTGAAAATTTGTAAAACGCAACGGATTCGTCGATATTTGGATGAAGATGGAAATTTCTTTTTTGATTTTCGCACAAAATATATGTCGAAGGTATGAGGCATGTATACGCGAAATTTTTTTATTTTATTGCAAATGCTCTGGGAACTTTTGAATCGCGCGGATTTATCGATATTTGGAAAACAGAATTTGGTGCAGGATACGACCGTTTGGCACTTGTGAAAAGAAGATTAGTTTTTTTCTGAAAACCAATAGGTCGTATCAGCCGGCACATTAGGCCTCCTCTCGGCTTCAGTCGACGAATTTTCAAATTTCGTTGTTATTCACGTATTTTCATGTTCCCAAATAAATGCAGAGACAAATAACGAAAGAACTTTTGGCTTCAGGAACGCCAGAAAGTCGTACAATGTCGCTCACGTCCTTCTGGCATCAGGAACGCGATATACCTACATCATATCGTTTGAATCGATTGTTATCCGAAAATCTCGTGATACGTGATAGAAAATATCAATTTTGCGGTATAATAATTCGATCTGTTTAATAATTACCGCGCCTAAAATACTTTGCTAATTAGTTTTCAGTGGAAGTTTTGAACCCACAACCGCGACCGTGAGGACCGCGACCGCGACCGCGACCGCGCACGCCAACGCACGCCATCGCGATCGCGATCGTCGACATCTAGGTATAGTGTGTCGAGAGTTGAGATAGAAAATATTTGTCGTTACGCCTCGCGGTGACAAGCGGGAACGCGGAGAGGCTGAGAGGCGGAGACCTGTGAAACGTGCTCTTGTGGAATTTCATATTTTTTAAAGAAAAACTTTCTTCCTGTATACATAGGTAGGTATATGTATATAGCTGATGAAATTTTCCCTCCGGAATTTGTGCGGAATTGACAATTTCCTTCGAGCCTCCTCAAAGTTTCATTGTTCACCTTCGATGTTTACACGAAGTTGAAATCAAAACCCGGGCCTTCTATAAAGTTCAGCTTCATTTATATAATATGCTACGGTTAAACAAATATTGTAAATAATTACCACTGATTTCAGCTAATATATACTTCCATTTATCTTTCTCTTATCTCATTTTAGCTTGCCCCCCCCCCCCCCCCCCCGTTCAATTGGAAATCGCGTATACCATTGTTTCCTGTTTCTCCTCCCCGGGGTTCCATTCCTCCACGTCTTTTCGTCTTTCTCCTTTATTACATTCCTATGTATACGACTGTACGGGTTAATTTCATTCTCACAATTTCCACTCTCTTTCGAACATGTCAGGAGACTTGGGGTGAACGTGATTTACCTTCTGTTCGTTTTGTATGCACGACATCCCCGGCCAAATGGCTTTCGTATAGTCTGACTCTGCAGATATAAGAAGAGATTGATATATGAAAAGGATAACCGCACAGGATTGTACTTACAATATTTGACCGTAATTCTTGTTTTCCACGGAGAACACCCTCCGACCCTTCTGAACCTTATGGACGATAATTATATGAGACAAAAAATCGTAATCGTAAGACTTGTCGGCATGTATGCATACGTATACATACTCGCAATGAATTTTATCTATAGATGTAAGGCAAAGGTACGAATATGTACAGGTACGTATACGAGAATATTATGTATAGACGCGTGGCATGCTCGGTTTTGAAGTTAAACGAACTATCGGTGATTTCTCGTGACTTTGGAACATTAACTTTCATTCTTTTCATACTCACCGAGAAAGCACGGGGGTTGGGCTGGTCGGTGATGTGGTTTACGCAGATACAGGGTGAGGCGTTCGAAACGACCGGCCAGAAACCCCATTTTTTTCCCCCTTCTCGTTCGAGGTTGTAGCGGTGAAATGTTGAACTCTCAACTCCGAAAACTTGAAATTTAGAAGCTAAAACGTAGAACGGGAAGAGGGAGGAAGGAGGAGGGAGGAGGGAGGAGGTTCACCTTCTACATACATTTGTACTATAATGTATAGCCGCGCACAGCGAAAGGCTTGAAATTCCTCTTTCGTGAGGGAAACGCGTTAGCTAAAAGCCGCAGTATCATTTGTCTAATGGGGTAAAAGGGGAATATACCCGTTAAACAACGACGAGTCGCGACGCGACGCTATGCTTCTCTCACATCGCGCATCGCTCTCCTGGACACTCTATATTCTATACTTTCTATACGTATACCAAAACCCTTACTGCTCATTCTCGCGTGCTCGAACACGAACTTCTACAGGAACGCTATATAGGCAGTGACCGCAGTGTCGGGTACCAGAAACCACAGCCCTACTATTGCAGGCACTGATTTTCATCATCACTTGCCTAATGCACCGAAACACTTGGATAGATACCGTATACTTGCGCACCGTTTTACGTATAGAGTCTACGTTATTTCCCTGGATATCATTTTTGCCAATTGCATGTATTCTGTATTCTATATTATGTAGGTATACGTACATACGCATGCATATGTGTATAATACTTATCGTCGAGGAGTTTTAAACGCATCCGTAAATAGCAGAGCGATGGGGGGGGGGGGGGGGGAGGGCAGTGGAGACAAATTTGTCAGTATGAAAAGCGAGCGCGGCAAAATCGGGAACTGCAGCGGTTACCTACACACGATAGCGTCGCACGTGTTCGCGAATCGGAATCGCGGCGTTAGATCTCAATTCCCGTTCAACAAATTCTCTTCGGAGTTGTACGAAAACAGTCGTGATTTCACTGGGAAGTGCGCTCTGGTTAGACGGAGCGCGATTCGTGATACTTCGAGGAAGGGTTCGTATGCCAAACCTGAAAATTATCAGAGCTTTTACGGAGTCGTCGTCCCGCTGAACCGTGTTCACGTCTATAAGACGCAAATTGTCGCTCCGATCGAATCTATTCTACTTCGACGAGGATAACGAATTGAACGAAAATTTTTGATAACGTCTCCGACGATTCGAAATAACATATTCGAGTAATCGGTTTTGCGGGATGATTGTTCAGTACGTGTCTCAGCTGCGTATGGAGATGCGATTCTACTATAGGGAAATGGAATTGAATTTTGTTGAAAAGTAGAAATTTCGCGCTTCTGTGTGTGTATATATAGTGTGCAGGAGTCAGGTTGGGTCCCACATACAAGCATATCTCTCTCTCATTTCATCGCGTATAACTTCGATATTTATGCGAGTATGTATTGTATACATATAGGTAGGTATATACTATATTTGTTTGCAATGCGGTTCGCGCAAATCTCTAAAGAAGCCAGTTTTCCGTCTTATACTTATAGGTATAGGATTCGTATTGGGCTCTCTGGTTGCAGATGTTTGTATATACCTATGTCGTGTTTGCATGTATGCATGTATGTACGTATCTAGCTGTACATGTACCGTGCAGAGACAAGAAACGATCGAACTTTCCATCACTTTGAAAACTTAACAACTGCTACAAATTGCTTTCCCTTGCCTCGCCTCGCCTCGCCTCGCCTCGCCGCGTGCTATTTTCTCTGACTTGCGAGGATCTATGCAAAGTTTTACATCAGATAATTTTCGAACTTTGTACAGTACCTACGTGAACAGCTGCACGAAAATGGGTACCTAACAGTATACGCCTGTCCACGCATAGGTTAAAAATCTGACGTCTTAAATATTTATGAATAATAATACATACGCAATATGTATACTGGTGTGAGATGAGATAAATTCAAATTCTATTCTTTTTCAATTATTTTATTGATGAGTAGAATGTGAGGAAGATTTTCTTCTCCTTTCGTTACATTTATGCATTCATTTATGTACAACTATATAATACATGGGAATCTAACTTCGGAATCGGAATAGCCGTCTTGATTTATTCAAAGTCCTCGGTATCCATACCAATGTGATACGTAGCTCGACCGATCGATCGTATATCGAATTCTCACCGATGATCTATTCGCTTGAGGATTGAATGACGACTTGCAATTTCAATGGTTTCCAGCGATTTCACGTGATTTCATCTGATTACCATTGCAAATTATTTTTAACGATTTCAAATGATTCCAACCGATTCCAATCGATCGCACATCCGATTCCAAGATTTCCTCTGCACGGTCCCCAGCGATTTTTATGCAAATAAAACGCTATTCACTTCGTTTTTAACAATTTCAAGCGATTTCTATCCGTAACATCTTGCATCGACTGCACTCGATTCAAGTTGATTTCATGGGTCCAACCGATTTACGCTGCATCGATTTCCGAGCCGTTTCTCACAAAGTGGTTCACGATGTCAGCAAGTCAATAATAGCCTGGGGGATTGACTCGTATCATATGCCGCCCTCACACCCTGGCGGTGATATCATTCAGTTGCGTTGAAAGATCTGGAATCCTACAATCATAGTAAAAATGGGGAAATAATTAGACAGCGGAAGAAAGAGAGAGAGAGAGAGAGAGAGAGAGATGAATACGAGTATTGCGTTAATTCAGCAGCACAGGGCTGCCTATACTAGTACACGTATTACGTATACCATTCATCATCATCATCGTCATCATCATCCTCCCCCTCCTCCTCCTCTATTTCCTTTTTCTCTCCTTCGTTCGAAGGGCGCGGAAATATAAACCGTGAATCTATACCACGTAGCCCGAACCAGACGGTGAGGTTATACGACCGCGCTGAGCGTACGTGTATGGGGAAACACATGCATACCTGCCCTGTGCCAACATTCGAATAATAATTGCCTGACCCGCACGAACGTTTGAATTGTATAAATTGCAATCTCCGTAGGGATTCGAATCACAGCTTAGAGAATCCGGGCGGGGACTGTTCAACTTATTTCTGGAAAAATATCATTCACTGTCGCACGGCGCGACGTACCTATAGGTGTTTTATTTTCTTCGTTTATTCACGTTTACCCGACAGGAAGAAAACTTTTCATCAAAAATTTGATCTCACGTTTTAATACCTATCAGCTCACGTGGATATAACCGCGTGTGCGTCCGCGCGCGAGCTGTGGAGTAAAATATTTCTCTGAATATCTCAGGTATATAACTATATTTGCATAATGCATGCGGAAAAATCTATAATCCATCTATACCTGCTCGAGAAAATAAAATATAGTTATACGCGATTCGTTGGAGTACATTCTACAATTTCTTTTTCAATGGTATATTCATGCAATATGTTACGTTGTCATAGGTAGTGGGGCGCACTCCTGTTCACTATAATAGCTTAGCTCTGAAATTGGCTAAGCTCGCGGTAAGCTGCTCCGATGGTTAAGCAGAGAGACCCAATCATCGCGTTATTTTCCAATTCATTGAAATGCGTCGTGGTCGTTCGTCTCCTCTCTGCCTTACCCTCGGAACAACTTACCCCGCGAGCGTAGCCAACTTCAGAGCCAAGTTATTAATGAACAGGAGTGTACGTACGCGTATACGTATGTATATATATATCTACTACAAAACGTATGTATACCTACTCATAACTTACTTGTACTCGTAAGTTAGTTGTGTAGTTGGCAAAACGATGTCGACGCCTTGAGAAACGAATAGAAACTCGCGTAGGTGGTTTTAACACCTACCAGAGGCTCCGCGTGCGGAGGAGGTGATGAGGCGAGTGTGTGGGCGACAGAAGCTAAAATCGGGTGGTTTTTTTTGTGTGTGTTTTCTTTTTCTTTTTTTTTCACCAACCTGCGGCTATGTACTACGTAGGTATGTAGATATATATATATATATATATATATATATATATATATATATCTATAACCAGGAGAAGTATACCTACGTGCAAAGTTAACACCGTTTATTACATAACCTCTGGATTTATAGTTTCACGCACGGTTTAACCGAGGATCGTATATACCTAACACTTGATCAAATTATTTTCTTATTTTTCCTCTTACTTTTTATTCGATAACGGTATAATGAAAATCGACTGTAGGTGGCTGTATCTATACGCGTATTGTCTCGCTCTCTGCAGCAAATGTTGCTAATATGTAACCGTTGGCAATTAGTGAATTTATTCGCCATTCGTATGAACTACTGCAGCTGCGCAGGTTCGAAGAAAAAAAAAAAAAAAAAATGGAAAAATCAATCAACGATCTATAAGTTATATTGGTGATGTTTGGTGAAAAAAAGATCTAGAACGAAAGAAAGCAAGAGAGAAAGAAAGAAAGAAAGAAAGGAAGAGAGAAAGAGGAAAGGAAGGAAGAAAGAGCGGAAGAAGAAACCAAAATTCCTTCAAGTGCAAACTTTACATATACCTGTACAATATATATATACGTACGTACATACATACGTGTGTATGTATTACATACCTATTTTACGTACTCACCTACCTACCTATATACCTGCCCCTTTATTTCCGACGGTATAATAGGTATATATCCTTTAACTCGCGTTTTTCCCCTTTTCGGGAAGGTGCAGGGCACACCTTTCTCCCATCAACTAATTACAACGGAGTGCAGGGATAAAAAGTCGGCCCCCCCCCCCTTCCCCCCGCCGTGCAAGTTTCGCGTGTTGTACGGAGAAAACGAAAGAAAAAGGAAGCAAATTAACAAATATCGAATCGAATTATCAAATCGAGCAAGGGTATACTACTTAGATACATACATCAGTCCTGTCCGATGTCGTCATGTTACGCATGTACATAGAGTCGTCTGGAATCGTATAGAACGATCACAGAAAGTTCTTTCAATGACAAGAAAGAAAGATAGAAAGAAACTTCCTAGATACCCACAAACGATTGTACTGATTTTGATTTTTGAATTTTGAACTGCAATTATTTGTTTCTGTCGTTTTCTTTCGATATTTTAAGTAAGAAGATTCGAACAGTTGTACCAGCAAGGTCTTCTATCAAACGCAGTCGATCACTCGATCGACCACAAGCTTTCGCGGAGCTGATCGTTTCAATTCAAATTTTCATTTCGTTATTACAGTATTCGGTTTCTTAATTTTTTGTTTTCTTCCGCCGCAGGCTGGTCTCTAACCAAACGCAAGGAAATGAAATCCTCAACAACTTTTTGGCTAAACTTTTCACCGTAGTCGGTACGTATGGGCGTATGTATATATACATACGTACATACATACATACCTACCACCAACCTCGTACCTTTTCATACCCCGCGTGCGTTTTCGTGCAGCGATGGGGACCGTTGCCTGCCCCCTACCTACCTACCTACCTACCGACCGACCGACCTCGCTCCTGTTTTCATATTTATTTTCCGGGCGGGGTATAGTGAATCCTTCGTGAGGAGAACTTCGGTTTTAAAATGCTTTTTACTAAGTTGGAAAATATATTTTTTTTTTTCAAAAGGTTTCTTCTCCTCTTTTGTTATTCATTCTTTCTCCGCGCGTAGGTCGGGGTATATACGGCTGTATAGCTATTCTTGTATTTTTCTTGTGCATACACCTGTAGTACGTACGTACGTACGTACTGTGCATAATGTATTATTTGATATAACAACGTGCGGTATATTTACCTCGTGCAATATGTATGTACACCTAAATAGTAGCGCGTTATATATATATATATATGTACCTCATATATAACCGCAGGTTCTAATTGTTTAAACGTATGTGGGGTATGAAATAACGTCGTGCATGAGTTTTATGGACAGAATTTTCTGTTCGTTCGTTCATTGGTTTTTTTTTTTAGTCTTTGCCTCGTTTGAAGAAAGAAGAGAAAAAAAAACAAAAAAACTTGGATTCGTATTGTTTTTTTTTTTTGTTCTTTTGTTTCGTTTCGCTTCGTTCTCTCCTCGGTCTGTCATTCGTATATCATACGACCATCGGTGTAAATTTCCAAAGTTTTCGGTTATATAGGAACGAATGACGGAAGAGCAGGATACAAACTGAGAACGAAGAAACAAAACAAGAAAAAAAGTATACGGAACGTTGTTCGGCGCGTCTGAAATACGTGTATACCTTCAAATTCATGTATTATTCTTTCGATCCATTTTTCATATCCCTTTCTTTTCTGTTCTCCGCGAGGCTATGATATTGAAACAAATTTCTGTATAGGTGTGTACGCACGCACGCACGTACTGTCTCCACCTCTATAGTCTAACCCATACCCTTACTTTCGTGAATCAGTGGAGATCTGATTTCTTCAAATCTTTTCCTGCCTTCCTGGTAAAAAGAAAAAAAAAAAATGGAAGGACGGAAAAAAAACTCCAAATCCAAATCCGAATCCAAATAATACATAAAACAGTATTATTTGCCGAAGAAATGATTGGCAATTGCAGAACACAGACGTGCGTGTGTACTTATAATACTGATTGATATCAATGTAAAATATGCACCATGCGCGTATACGAAGACAAAAATATCTGAACGTTTGTTTTCTTCGATCGTAGGATATTGAAATATAATTGAAAGTTCAACGTCGCGGGAAGGAGGAAAAAAAATTGCGTGCGGGAAAATCGGAAGTTTGGAAAAAAGAAACAGGAAAAAGAGATGTTTTTTTTCAAATCTATGTTCATTGTACATTGAAATCTTTGAATGTGAGAAATATCATTGCCTTATACTTTACGTGGTAGGTACGTGGATTCGAGATCTTATTAAATGATTTCCCAAGCGATTGTTCGCGTTCCTCGTTCTTGTTATATCGTATATCGTTACACGCTCTTTACCGCGGTAGGGTCTTTCTTTCTGCACGTAACTCTGTAGATATAATAGACGCGCGCGCACACACGCACATATATATGGATACGTCCACATTTTACACGATGAGAGGAATATTGCACTTATTATTAAGTTTTCCGCGTACCTGATCGTAGGTTTAATCTGCATATTCTTCAACACGGAGAAAGGGATGGGGCAAGTTGAGTTTCATCGCGTACGCGAGAGTACCTACCCCAACGAGAGGAGGAGGTTACGGGGCAATGCTAATTTAAAAATCTCATGTTCCGAAGAGAGCTCTCTCTCTCCCTTGCTTTCCTCCATAGGTATACCCATGGCTATACTTATACACAGCTTGCGTTCTCATTTTTATTCTCATTCTTATTATCATTCAACTTACTTTTCCTCTTTCTCCTTCTCTTCCTTCTCCCTCTTCCTTCTCCCTCTTTTTCTCTCTCTCTCTCTCTCTCTCTCTCTCTCTCTCTCTCTCTCTCTCTCTCTCTCTCTCTCTCTCTCTCTCTCTCTCTCTCTCTCTCTCTCTCTCTCTCTCTCTCTCTCTCTCTCTCTCTCTCTCTCTCTCTCTCTCTCTCTCTCTCTCTCTCTCTCTCTCTCTCTCTCTCTCTCTCTCTCTCTCTCTCTCTCTCTCTCTCTCTCTCTCTCTCTCTCTCTCTCTCTCTCTCTCTCTCTCTCTCTCTCTCTCTCTCTCTCTCTCTCTCTCTCTCTCTCTCTCTTTCTCTCCCTTTCTCCACACTAGAGGCATTCGTTTGATTTATGTCTTGACGCGGCTTGTTGAAAATACGGGGTGATTCTTCCCCAAATTAATCATTCTCTTTCTCTTCCTATTTCTCTATCTCTTCCTTCGAATTTTGTAAATTTCATTTCTCCTTATCTTCTCCACACGACAAAACGGTAGCGGCAAAACTCTCGCTTCAACCTATTCTGGTTGCATTTGAGAGGGTACAGAAGAAAAAAAAACCAAAAAACAAAAACAAAGAGGGCAAGGCCCATCCGTGCCGCTGATAACGCATTTTACGCATGTGTGTACATACATACATACGTATATATGTAGAGAAAAATTTGCCACCAAACTCCGTGGTCTTTGTCATTAATTACATCGCGTCATAGACTCACGTCGGTCGGCCGTAGTAGTGTACAGCAACGAAGAACAGAAAAGAAAAAGAAACGGAAAAAACAAGAATAGAAAAGGAAAAACGAAGATAGGACTGTTTTCCGCAAATGTTTTCTTTTTTTTCTTTTTCTCTCTTTTTCTCTCTCTCTCTCCTCTCTTTGTTATAATTACACCAATTTTACACGAGTCGGCGAGCGTGGTGGATCGAAATCCGACGAGAGCCCGTGGTTGGTTTGGTGGCGTAACAACGGTAATCCGATAATACTTTTAGTCTTTCCAACGAAAAGAGCGAATCAACGAATTTGGGAGCGAGTTTTTTTTTTTTCGCTTCTCCCGCGTTTTTTTCCCGCAGACTTCTTCCCACGATTACATTGAAATTTCCTCTCTTCTCTTCTCTTCTTTTATTTGATTTTTTCTTCTTTTGATTTCGTTTCTTATCCTTCTTTGCCTTCTTCGCCGTATCTCTTACTCTGTTATATCTTCGCGTCTTATGCATCTTCGTTTACACGAAAATGGTTCACTCTCACGAAAATCGACGGGGTGAAGAATTATCTGCGGGGATCACGACGCGCCTGCATACTCATTACCATTTACACCCCGTATAGGTACCTAACCTGTGTTACTAATCTGCGCTTCCGAAAAATTTGACCAATGCGATCTTTCCGCGTCTTATTCCATCATCATCATCATCGCTTATTTCGATTAACCATTTTTTTTTTCTTCGTTTCATCTATTCTTTTCGCCGTGAACGGCTCAGCCTCAGCACATCATTCGACAAACGGAAAAAATTGCTCCCAATTTTTGTTTTTGGTTTTTTTTTTTTTTATCTCTGTCTCTTCAAACGAAGAACTCTCACGAGGTTCGAAGTTTAAGGAATAACGACACACCCGCTAGGACCTATAAGGAAAGTCTTGAGGATGATCTTAAACATTCAGTAGGTACTGCGGTATGTATAGAGCTGTATTAATGTACAGGTTTATCTACTAAATGGCAGCGATATATTTATCCTGTCGTAAACACGCGGGCTTACTACCAACTGAATAAATTCTCCGCGGCGAAACTTTGTCTAGGGGTAGAAGGTAAGTAGGGTAGCTAGCTGGTAGGTAGCTATACCTACCTCCTACTCGAGTAGAGGCGTAGGTGTAGGCGTACGTGCAGGGAAGCAAATAGGTCTATGTATTTTACTCCCAACACCTATGTATGCACAGGATATGCAGGGAGCCGAGATATCTTCTCTTGTCTCCTCTCCTCTCCTCTCCTCTCCTCTCCTCTCCTCTCCTCTCCTCTCCATTTTCTCCGTTTTCCGCGGTTTTGTTTTGGTTTTTGGTTTTTGGTTTTTTGTTTTTTGTTTTTCGTTTTCCTCCTCTCTTACCATTACGGGAAGACGAATAACCGCTTATATTGAGCAAAAATGGCATTTCGATTCACGGTTTACCCAATTCACGTTGTACGGGCCAATTCTCGAGGGTCCTTCACTTTTTCCGTTCATTTGCGAAGCAAGCGCAACGGCTGAATGCAGTTCATTTGTGGATGTTTATAAATTTGCCGCCACAGGCTTGTTTCTGTCTTCTATAGATATCCAAACCTCTGTAATCGAGAGTCTAGAATTTTTCACTGCATAACTGTATGATGTAGGTACAGATTATACATATTATACTCAGATATTGAACTTTTACGAAAATATCTAAGAGATCGGGGAAAAATAGCGACTACCTATATAGCAGGCTTGAAATACAAATAGATTGCTATAATACCTTCTGTGCCTATTATTATACGCTTTGACGTGGAATCCTTTGAGAAGTTTTAACCAAAGTAACCCCCACCGCCCACCGCCACGTCGTCGAAGACGTGAAATATCTTGAAATAATGTATGTAAAATGTAAATCGATATTTGTGCGCTACGTCTTGGAGCATTTTTTCTGTTCTTTCTTTCTTTTTTTTTTCTTTCTTCCTTTTTTTCTTTCTTTCTTTCTTTCTTCCGGTTTCCGATTTTCAAAGTCCTCTCTATCCTCACATTGGTTAGAGATCCTTTCCATTATGTATGAGTATATGATGGGTGGGTAGAGTCTCTTTGAAACTTTTGCAAATAATACCTTCTGTGTATATACGATGCTAATTTTGAAAGGTAGGCACCGCACCGCCGTGCATTGTGAATATCGGAAATAAAATGCGATCGATAGAACTACTTAGGCGTACGGAAATAATTACGTTGACAAAGATATCATTATACGAAATGGACGAGAAATATGAGTCAAAAATTATTTATCAATTTAACGGCGGATCCGAGTATTTCTCACAGATTTCGCCAATCAATTTTCATCTCGTTCTTGCGTAACGTGAACTTGCCGCGTCATACGCATTGAGTAAATCGAAGCGATGACGATGTGACCTGTATAAATACGGTTTTAATTAAATTTCACTAACAATAATCTTGAATTTAGCTAATAATCTGACGACGTGTACCAAATCAAATTCAACTCTCTCCCTCTCTCTCTCACTCACTCACGCGGCTGCATTACCTATATAATATATTATATTATATACGGCGCCGCGCACACCTTGGGGTATTATATTCTGCGAATGCTGCGTGGCCACGGTGGTAATAATTCAGTGGTAACAACTCTGTATGCGTTATAGTTCGTCCACCGACCCCCCCCCCCCCCCCCCCGCCCCTCCGCCCTCCCCCTGCTTCAGTTTAATGAATCATTCAATGGGTAAACTCGCGTTGAGTGTGCTACCGTGAGAATTTGCTCTTTTTTATCCATGCGAAGTTAACACTGGAAGTTATAAATTTGTGGGTACAGGTCTTGATCAGTCCAGTCGAGTCAACGGTTACGTATCGTTCGCCTGACGTTTCTGCATTCATGTACTGCCGAAACGTCGGAAAGGCTATTTTATTTGTAAAAACACAATTTGCAATTAACGGTAGGTGAAAAATGTTGATAATTTGCTCTTTTACTCGTTCGTCCCCATCCACAATCAACGCCAATATCAAAGTCGACTCCAGCTTCCATTCGTACCGTGATAGTATGGGTTGTATGCTTAATGTAGGTGCGAATCTATCGTAATTCTGGAGAAATCGGTAAATCGAATAAAGGCAATTAATATCTACCATTCGGTTGATACTGACCACCCGTTGTACCAACGGAGGGTGCAGGCTGAACCGACCACCGGGATCTCTCAGAGTTTTAGCAAAAAGAGGCAGGCAGAGGGAGGCAGAGGGAGAGGGAGCGGGAGAGGGAGAGGGCGGAACTCTTGCGGACGAACGCGTCTGACGCGAGGCGACGGTGAAGAAAGGGGAAATTCTCACCAGAACCCCGTGTGGAGGATTTGGGCGTCAGACGAGTGGAAAATTGAACCATTATTTAGAGGAAAAACGAGGAAAAGGAGAAAATTTGGCAAAAAATGAACAAAAGAGAGGGAGAGAGAGAGAAAAGTGCAGCATTCTTCATCCTGGCAGTTAGCCTCATCCCTCTTTATAATACCCCGCATTACCTCCTTCTGGAATGAATAATCACTCTGTCCACTCTCTAGTCTTGATCTTATAACCTCGCCAACATAATTCAACCTTGGCAGACTTTTCAGGAATATCTTTTACCTCTCTCTCTCTCTCTCTCTACTTCTCTCTCTTTTTCTCTTTTTCTCTTTCTCTCTCTCTCCTCCTCCGTTGTACCTTTTGACTTTTGTCCGACGAGAGGCAAATGCAAACGAAATAAGACGGATTGTGAATATATAGGTATCTGACGCTCGCAACCTGAGGGGGAAGTTTTTTTCGGTTTTTTTCTTGTTTGTTTTCGGAGGGACAGATTTGAGGAGGAATTAAAACAACCCGACACTCAAAATAGGTCGGGGGGGGGTAGGTACAATATACTGTATCACGACTCTGCCCCAAACCGGAGGAGCGAGCTCCTCCATACCTTCGCTTTCCTCCCTCCGTCTCCCACTCTTCGGAGACCAACAATGTCCATATTATTAGCACTACGGTTTGGCTAAATATAAACTGACATGGCGGTAGTGGCGCGGTGGCTTGATATTCCGTGGCTACACGACGATGAATTCTCCGGGGCCTCTTCGCTCCTCCACGCTCGCGTCTCGTCTTGTTTCGTTTCGTCTCGTCTCGTCTCGTCTCGTCCCGTCTCCTCTCGTTGGAGTTCTTCCGCGCATCGTTTAGGACAAGGTATTCCCGCGAGATTTCAAACAATAGCTCCGCATGGAATTATAGATGAAAAAAATGAACAAATCCCCCCCCCCCCCCCCGCCCACCGCGCCTCTTGAAAAACTTCAAATACAGAAGCGAAACAACGGAACGATGAAAATTTTCAACCTTACCGTAATTAAATCACCCATATAACGCTCTTTATCTTCCAACTTTCCGACCGTCTTTCCACAGCTCTCCCTCCTCGTCTCTTCGTTTCATCACACCAATCTACACGTGTTTCAGTTTTTCTTCGTTTCCAAATCTGTTTCGCTGTTATATATATATACTATGTTTGTCGAATATGAGAATGCGCAAGCAATATCTACGTGTGCAATGTGTACCTATACATTATATATGCATTGTGATATGATTCAATTTCAAAATTTGATGTAACGTTGAAGTAATTTTTCTTTCTTACCGATTCTTATTACGCTGTCCAAATGATCGTCATGGTCGTTACTGAACAACGGGTTCGAGACAACGAATTTATAAACGAGTTTACAAAGAGAGAGATAGAGACGGGTGACGGTGGGGGGGGGGGGGGGGGGGCTGAGAAATTTCAAATCTGTGCTGTCAATCTGAAAATGAATCTGTTTTTTCTTCTATCTCTTTCCCTCGGGCTTGAGATTTGGCGAGAGAGAGACTATTGCCCCCAGTTTTGATTGCTCAGCTCCTACGATTCGATAAAATAATGAGGCGAAAAAAAAGGGGAAAAGGAAAAAAAGAACAAAGAAACGAGACTGCCATCGATTTTGAAGCGAAAAAACAATTGGGGGTAAGATCGCGTCTATATATATATATAGTAGTAGTAGTAGTAGTAGTAGTAGTAGTATACGTAGGTATAGTTCAGTGACGCGTATCAGCTAATGAACAATGCGGACGCGACTGGAGCTTGTTTCAAACCGTTGTAATCCCTGGAGAGGATAGAACGGTTGTACAGTTGCTTCTGATTGAGGGGGAGGGGGAGTAGTGGAGTTCAATAGTTTCAGAGTCTAATTACAACGGGACAAAGGGATCCATTTTCCCATGAGGCTGGAGAAGGTGTACCTGTGCCTTACCTTGTAAGTTGGATAGACACTCGGACGTAAGATCTCTCCGTTTGTCCGTCCGTCCGTATAATGTATAAATCCCAACCGCTGTGCACTGCACAGAACACTCGCCGCACCGGTATCGTCTGCAGGTCTTTAGACTGTATTATATGTATACTCATTGTTACATATAGATATATATATATATATATATATATATATATATATATATATATATATATATGTAACAATGTATATATATATATAGAAGCGGAAATATACCGCACACAATGAGATGGATGAAGATGTCGTCTCCGAAGAAAGATTCGGCTTCGATTGTCTGCAGAGCGCGGCGCGCGAGGTGAAAAAAGCTAGAAAATATAATCCAGACCAGATAATAAGTTGCGGCTTTCCAGATAAGAAGTGACCTGACCATGTATGATCCGTTCAAAAATCGTAGCGAGGATGCACAGGAGGGCTATTATGGGCCGATAGTCCCCGAGAGTGGACGGCGACTTGACCTTCGCGAGAGAGTGAGAGAGAGTGAGAGAGAATGATACGATATGAGAAGAAAAGTTAATTATCCACCACTTGCGTAACAGCCGAAGTTAATCCTATATATATACCAGTGGCGACAATTAAAGTGAGAATTAAGAAACGAAGGAAGCTGGCGAACTCACTCCGTTGGTCTGCCTGCAGTAGTCGTGTATATATATATCTACGTACACCCTGCTATACCTACTGGACTTTTCGAGTTTCTTGGTTTGGGGGGTGAGTCCTTGCTTCTTGCTCCTTGGGCTACGACCCTCAGGGATTACTTCGAGTACCAAATCCTGCTCTATTACCTCTCTGAATAAGGTCGTCAACAAAGATTGTTCCGAGCTTCAACCTCCTCTTTTCCTCTTTTCCTCTTTCCCTCTTCCCCTCTTTCCCTCTTCCCCTAACCTTTCTCCTTTCTCACGGTCTGAAAATTGTCTCAAGTGGACCACGGAATTTCTTTGGCACTGCGTGCTATGTCCGTTACAGTGTTGCTGGTACTGTACATGGAGTCGGTTCGGTCTGTAGTATAGCCGGGGTAGCTATAAGTTACCAAGGGTGAGAAACGTTTTGGGAAAACGAGAGGACGGAAACCTCGGCAAAAGGGAGCTGCCGAGGAAAGTGCTGTTTGACGATAGACAACCCTCACTTTACGACACCCCGTTTATGTCCACGGCCGCGTTCGACACAGTATCCGAAAGCCGGTGAAGAAAAAATGTACGAAATACGTGGAAAACAGAAACGAAACTGAAAAATAAGAAGAAAACGAACTAAAAAAAACAAACACCGAAAAATTGTAGCCGATCGTTTTCTTCCTCTTCTTTTCTAACGCGGCGAGATCAATTTTTCCAATGAATATGTACATACTGCAGTATACTTCTTCCCTTTTCAATTTTGCAACGGACTAGGATGTTAACGGAGAGAAGAAGAACGAAAAACAAAATTTCTGTGCGAAAATCGACGGATGATACCGATGCTTTATTTCCGATTCGTCTCTCTCTTTTTTCCCCCCCCCCTTGTCTCTGGCAAAACCAACGAATCGACGTCAGACCACGAGAATATGTGTAGAGGTATACCTGCATTTGTAATATGAACGAGGGTTAACTTTTCCGAAAGATAATATATTATATAGGTATATAATCGACGTATAGATGATCGGACCTTGCAGATTCGAGAGAAAGAGTCTTTTTTCGTGAATTCCGTGTCAAGGGGTGTGGGGGTTGGTCCGTCTACACGGCACGCAGGTAAATATTTATGTCGTCCACTACGCGAATCATGAATCGCGGTTGGGGTCCTGCTCAGCGATCGTGTCGCGAATCTTTGTTGTTTCAGTCGGGGTAAAGCGAGAGATCTCCCTTATTCCTGAGAATACAGATAGTACATACACACCTTTATCCAATTCTTACACTTGAGATCATCGAGTGTAGGAGATCCTCTGTTTGTTCAGGACTCGAAGCCTTCTATTTACCGAGATGATTTTAATGGAATCTCATACTTTAGATTGACCTTAAATCCTAGCAGCGCGCCGCTGCTTTTATACAATCTTGAACAAATCGCTTTTGTTTTTGTCTGGTTATAGTAAACGATCGTGATTTTCGTTACCGCGCGGTTTTTCGTTCTTCTCTCTTCGCACTTATCCTACTGATTCTAGTTCATCTTTGAGAGAGAGAGAGAGAGAGACAAACGGAAAACAAAGAAGGGAAAGATTTTTGAAAAAGATTCTCTCCACTGTAACTCACTCGAAACTAAATATTTACGAGCGGAAGATAATCGAATCGCCATGCTCAGCTGTTTCTCTGATGGCGTCCCCAAAACCGCGTGAATCAGAGCCAAGCAGTTTTAAATTTAGAAGCTTCACTCGAATTAGAGAATGTTCTGCGTTCCTCCTTCTCGCTTCGATGTATATGTGTATGTCTGTTGTACGGCGCATAGCTCTCAGGTTGTGTATAATATGATGCATTGGGAGACGAGAAAAACAAAAAAAAAACAACAAAAAAACGTAAACTTCAAAAAAGGTAAAAAATATTCAAAATCCACGTATCAGGATAAAATTTGTACTCGGTCCAATCTTCTTGATCTTCAATCGCCTGCGTGGAGTATACTCACATTATATATGTAGGACGTATGCATATCATAGTATAGGTAGTATACAGTAGATCTTTGTGAGATTTTTCTCATACACAAGTACCTATACAGTGAAATCTAGCTATGTAGAGAAAAACGTTTTAGACACTTTTAAAATATTTGTTTTTCTCAATTTCCCGGCTATTTATTGTCTTTATACTACTCATGGTTATTATTTCGAAAGTAGAACGGTAGAAGGGCGTATGATGTACCTAGGTTGGTACCCGAAGGATCATTCAATTTTGGAGGCTAGGTACTTTTATACGTGTATGACTGAATTAGGTACGTATACGTCCCGGCGCGCTGTACTTGGGCGTCTTTAATTAAGAGGATAAACTGGTGGGCGAATGGTGAACCGACTCTAGTATAATCTACAAAAATGGAAACAAGTAGAATGGAGTGAAAACGGAGAGAGAATGAGAAAGATAGATAGATAGATAGATAGATATTTATTAGCTCCAGTAGCTATACATTTGAAATTGTACTACCATCGGTAGTAATACATAAGTTTTACATAAATAACTCTCCTTTTATCCTATCTTACCCTACGAGAGACAGGGAGAGACAGGGGGGGGGGGGGGGGGGAGAGAGAGAGAAAAGAAGAAAAAAAGGTTTGGAAGCAGATAGCCCGCGATATGAGAAACGCGACTTGAATAAATTTTTGTTTAATTAAAAATGGCCCGAACGCGTGGGGTGTAAGAAAAATATATGCAAATGCATCGTCTGCACAGATGGTCGTTCGGAGGTTGTAAATTTTGCGGATTTGAAACAGCAATGGCGCGCGTGTGTGAAGAAACGCGGATTCGTATATTATATATCTATGAAAACGTTGAAATTTTCTGAGGGACGGATATCAAGTTGTATTTTAAAAATTGTTTATTCGTAAATTCAAATGACCGCTCCACCAAACCCACGCTTATTTTCCCCATACACAATTATTTCTATCTCGTCTTCTCGCCTCTGTTTCGTTTCCTCTCCTCCTTTCACGCCTCTTTTACTACTTCCGTAAATATAACTACCAGACAAAACATTGGGCGCTCGCAGCGATCTTACGCGGTGTAAAGTAAATATTATCTCATGGATTATTTGCATAATCCTATATAATACACACCTACGCAGCGATCATACTCGTAGTTATACATATCATCCCCTCCCTCATTGGCTGCGATAGGAATCTAGGTTAATTGTCTTATCATAGCTCATTCGGATTATCTGTGCTACTTGGGTATAGGTAAATTAGTGTAACGGGCCAGTGTCGAAGGGCTGTAAAGTATGAATCATATATGCCCGTTACGGTCCTATGAGCGCGGCGATCGGGGCGACAATTTCGCGTGGCTTAGCTGTGAATAGGTACGGTGTTCAGTGGGACTACGTCTCCATAAAAGCTCTGGTCATTTTCCGGTTGAGCATGAACCTTTCTCGAAGTATCACGATTCGCGCTCCGCGCGGCGCGGCGCGGCGCGGCGTCAATTGAACGCGCGAATGGGGCTGGATCGAACGATTACATTCATTTATCGGCGGCTCGCGCTGACACACACTAACGCAAACGCAACAGCCGTGGAACAATCTCATTTTTCACTGAAGTATCAGCCAAAAATACGGTCACGGTTAACCGTAGCGCACTTTACCGGCGAATGCATGATTTTTTTGATACATCTCCGGCGAGAATTGGTTATACTGTAAAAATCTAGCAGCGTGACTCTGATCTGCAAACACATGCAACGCGATCGCGCGACCAGGCAGTCCCCGATTTTAACACGCTCGCTTTTTTCACGAATAAAATCGTCCCCAATATCGCCATTGCTCTGCTAAATTTCCGAAGACGTTCAATAGTCCCCGATCAGCCCGCCCACGATTTCGTCACATGTGTATATATACAAACTTTGAAGACTCTGAAGTGTATGGAATTTTTACGTTCGTTCTCTTCGTTGTTGCCGTCGCTTTTTGTAGTTTTCCTCTTTCTCTATGAACCCTCTCTGCCGCATACCAACTATACGAATTGGTCTGATGACCAATCGCTAATTCTTACGTCAAGATTGCAACACCGGCGGCAGTGTATCAGTTTGTCGTCGTTACAGCAGCTATTACTATTATACCTGCTCACAAACAAACACTTGCTGCGAGCAGTGTTTGTTTTCACCATTTTGCAATATATATACTCACTTGCGCGCTCTCCGTTAGTGTGTGTTGCTTCTATTTTCTACCGATCTATTTTGATCGCGTATTCTCAAGCATTCGCGCATACGTTGTGCATGCGTACGTATAATATACTTTGTGTAGTATTCCCACCACGCGCCTTTGTAATAAGTCATTTCTACCTACTCTTCTCTCCCTTGCCAAGTTCATGACGCTCGCGGTTGACCGTAATCTCCGACACTTCGGTAATCCATTATCGAAGTGAGACCCAAAGTAAAAGAAAGGATGTTCCAGTAAGAAGTAGGATCCAATAATTTCTCCCTGAAAAATTTCTCCTTCGGAACTTCCGAGCGAGCAGTTATTCAGGACGATAAGACAACCTGTCAATTTGCAAGTGTAACAACTACGCGATTACCAAGTGCTGTTTCAAATTATTATTATCTATCTATCTATCGATCGATCGATCGAACGGTTCACGAATGACAGATCATTACTGCCGCGTGGGCGAGTGCTGCAGTCTGCGGTAACCAGTCAGCCGTTTGTTTTCGTGATGCAATTGAATTATTTCTCCTGAGTCTGTACGTATACCTACATGCACACGTATGTCTATGCACATTTCGTTGGCATTGCAAAGGAAAGAGCGAGACAGTCTAGAGGCTCAACGACCTCTTGGACGCTTGCCTTTGGCTCAATTATTATTCTACTGATACCAGGGATTATATACCTATACCTATATACACGTCCACGGCGCGCGATTCAACTGCATGATCGAGCCGTGTCACGGATGAATCAAACATCCACCCTCATTTTTTTTATTATTTATATTTATTCCTTCTCGCCATGCTCAGGAAATATCTTGATCCGATCAAATGTATGGTGCGCATACGTATGTGTGTACGTACCGTATAGAGGCGCTAAAGTGGCCTGCTTTTGTCAAGTGTCCGATACTTTGTTGTCTCTTAAAGTCTTCCGCACGATCGAAACTGTTACGCGGACGTTGTTGCATAATGTTTGGGATACCCTTGACAGATGGGATTCTCTCTCCTCGTTTGTCAGAAACTTGAGTCCAGGTTTATCATGGTGCTTTCCGCATTTACCAGATGTCCACCTACTTATATACTCTGTAAAGCCTAGAATCTAGACTCTAATAGACCTCGGATGCCCATTCGGAAAGGGATTGGCCCCGCAAGGCCATCTCCTCCCCCGCCTTCCCCGGAATTACCGCAATCCCAGCATCATTTTTCATCTCGGGTTGGAGGTTCATTGGGTACATGCGTATGTACGTCCATACGAATAGCAGTGATACGATGAACAATTATCCGAAGATTGTTTTGTTCCTTATTTTTGCGGATGATTGAGGAGAAATTAGATAATTCTGCGACCACGAACGTTCGACTCTACGTATATGTTGCTCTTCATCTCTACCAGTAGGTATATACCTGTATTTATCCCAACTCCATAAGCATGCAAGTATATCATATGTGTACCCAAACTTTGAAACTTGGTAGGGTTTAGTAGCTGCAGGGTGGAGGTAGGTAGGTACTCGTTTTCCCAACGAATCCGATGAACTTTGTAAATATAACCCAATGCTCCGGTAATTGCAAAACTATGTTACTCTGATTCCGGAGTCTGTCGATATAATACAAGTTTCTGCCGACTCGAGATACATCCGATATGGTGCTGCGTGAGTTACCCGTTGGTATACCTATAACCTATCTACCTACCTACCTACTCACGTCACTTGACACTAGTTTTCCAAGTAGATTTTCCCCCACGGTATAATATCGCTGAGTTCGCTAGGTATATACATATATATATATATGTTATATGTATACATCTCTGAGCAATTCGGAGCTCTTCTGTCTTCTTTTTTTTTATTTTTTATTTTTTTATTTTTACCGAAAGCAGCTTACGGTAGCGTATACAAATTTTCGTAATCGACAATGTAACCGCATCCTTCGAAGGAGTTCTGAGCGTCTCCGCAGCGACAGCAGAACCACGGCGCCGACAGTGGTGACAATTTGATTAACGGAAAACCGAGCGCGGCGAAAATTGGCGACTGTGGTTACACGAGTACCGTAGCACGTGTTCGCGAATCGCGAGTCACGGGGTTAGATTTCACCTGTACAACTGATTCTCGTCGGATTTGTATGAAAATTGTCGCGATTCAACTGGAAACCGCGCTCCGGTTAGCCGCGACCGTATTTTTGGCCAATAGTTGAGTAAAAAATAAAATTGTTCCACGGCCGATGCGTTTGCGCTGGTGTGGTGTCAGCGACAGCAGCCGATGAACGAATAGGTATAATTATGTTCATTCCAGCCGCATTCGCGTATTCAATTGACGTCGGAAAGCAATTCGTAGTGCTCCGAGGAAGGTTCGTACTCGGTCTGAAAATCATCAGAGCTTTTATGGAGTCGTCGTCCCGTCGAACCATGTTCACGGCTAAAACACGAAAATCGTCGCCCCGATATCGTCCCGCTCGACAGACCTTGACGTCTTCGTTTTCACCGGTGTAGGAAGAGAAATTTAATGAAGGAAAACACAAGATAGGAGATAATTGCTGTTTGAAGTAGCTGCGAGACGGTTCTTTTCGGTTTTCTAGGCGCCAGTAGAACTTCATCTATCCATCGTTTGGCGGGTAAGCCCCCATGTCGAAACGAGCGAATTATAACGCTTATAAGAGAAAACTATTGAGCGTGAACAAATTTAGGCATGGGATGAGGTAAGCGGTAACGTACGCCGCGCGTCCCATATTCCAGCCAAGTTATACTCACTCCGTCCGCTCACTCTTACATCAGTCTTAACCTACGGATAATATGACGAAGAATAAAGACACGCGGCGCGAAGCGACCGAGCGACGCTTGGATACGTGCTACGTCATCGTAAATGTCGTTGGGTCCAAGATCTGTCAAATTGTGGGAACTTAGCTAGAAATGATTAATTACCGTAATTTACTACATTGAACACCTGCTGCTGTTGTGCCGCTGTCGTTGCAATTGCCTTCGCTGTTTCTGTTCCCGCGTTGCCGCAGCGGCAACGGCAGCTACTCGCAAATGTATTCGCTCCGAAATATTCGTTATGCGTGACGTAGGTATGTACCTACCTACGCGCATACAGCTGTGCTCGAGGTGCCACCGCAGGACTCGGTATCTTGAATTTGCGGAAGCTGTCTGGAAAACGAAAATCGTAAATTTTTCCCAACTGTAATATCGGCAAATACGTTCGGTGTTGAAGAGAACAAATAATTTGCAAAAAAAAAGAAAAAAAACCGTCGATACAGCGAATTGATAAAGCAAGAGTAAGAAACAAGCGGATCTTGAAACTTCAATGCTAAGCGGCGGCACCTATTCCCTCCGAGTGAAGGACTTCCGATTTTGCAGATCTCTCTCTCTCTCTCTCTCTCTCTCTTTTTTTTCTCAATTGCGTATTACCGTTTTAGGGAAAATCGCGATTCCGAATTTGTAATCGCATGCATCGGTACGTAATCTGAACGGACTACGAGACGATCAAGTATAGAGGGAGAAAGAAAGCGAGGTAGGAAACGGAAATCAAGAGTAATCTATCCCATTAACAAATGAAAGATCTGGTACAACATGATCGAAGCAAATTAATGGGCTCTTCTCTGAACGCTGTGCATATGCGCGCAGGGTATATAGGTTGCAATAATGCACCTTCACGTCGATTTATCATCTGATATAATTATCATCATAAAAGTCTGTGATATTTGATACACACGATAGGTGGTAAGCAGGGCACGCATTATTTTTTCATCGCTTCATCGTTCCGGATCATTGATCGAGTCGTCGATTACGTTACGTCCGCGTCGTTGCCAGGTAGGATAATACAGTACCTAATATGCTCACTGCAGTCTATACATCGGGAAGAAATACCCAACGTCTGAACAATCGGAGCAGCGTTCAGGCGCGCGTGAAATGAAACCTGCTCCGTGAATTTTTCGCCATTTTTAGCCGATCGGAAAATCGGAAACCACTGAAACAATTGCCGTTGCGGACTCGCGGCCACACCAAAACTCCTCCGAGTGTTCAGTCGTTTGGAATTTTCCCGGAATCTCAACTAAACTTGTCCACACCGTTCATTCTTCTGTTTTCGTTCGTCTTCAAATATTGTCTGACATGTACGTAGGTATACCTACTAGATTGTAATAGTTACGAACGTGGCGTTACTCGTTTGAACCGTATATTTGATTCGAATCATGGAATTTGACTCCCCGCTCCGTAATACGCGACTAACTCTGCAGTGAGTCGATCGAGAAACAGATGTATGTACATCCGCACATACTTATAGTAGGTTGAGTATAGGTACCGCGGTTCACTCGCGCGGACACTTTCAGGAATACTTATGTATTTATAGAATTCAAGATTTCTAACAAAGATCTCGAAACGAACTCTCCTCCCTGTATACGTGTGTATGTATATATATATACGCCTGCACGGAATATATCCGAAGAGCGAGGCTTCGGCGCCAATTAGTTCCGTCGGATATGCTTATTTACTCTCTCAAATAAAGCCCCATTTCTTTTCTCTTTTTCGTTCTCTTTATTTTTTTCTATTTTACAAATCACTCGAAAACACTCCTGTAACGTCGAACCAAAATTCATAACGAGACGATCGAAACGTGGAAGAAAAATATATAATATATTACCTACCTACTATAGTATATAGTAATATCAAAAATAAACGAAAGTGAAATACAATTTTATTTTTCCTGTCTTTCCTCTCTCCGTTGAAAAAAAGAACAAAAACAAAAACAAAAAAAAAAAGCAAATACAAAATTTCTTTATCGCCTCATGCAAAGATGAAGTGCGAGGGAAAGTGGTGAGGGGCATTTCTGAATCGGAGTCGCACCTCGGTCGTCTACTACCAACGTATTCTAAAATTAGACTAAATCTCTATTACTGATGCAGAGTCGAGCAGTTGCGGAGTTAAATGGTGGCTGGCAGGGGCTGGGGGGCAGGGGAGGCTGTGTTGCCGCAAAACAATTCCAGAGTTTGCCAATAAATACCTACCTTCCTACCCTGGTTGCCAGGTTATCTCTAATCCCTTCTTTCGTTTTTCGGACCGCGGGCGTCGGGGGCGGGAAGGAGGGGCGGAGGGTTGAAATTTATCGGAAAACATTCATATCTCGTACTCTCTCTCTCTCTCTCTCTTTCTTTCTTTCTCTTTTTCATATTATACTTGCGTCGGCTGTAATAACATTGATATTATACCAATAATACCGTTATCGCACTATACACACCGTATATATCCTGCATACACCGTATAGGTGACGAATAGGTATGTAGATACTTAATTATAATTCATCGTTTATCTACCTCCAGTAAGAGCTTGCGGAGGTGGGGCTCGGATACGATATTTTGAAAATGGAACAATATTGCAGTATGCGAGGCGATCAATAATCATTTTGTTATTTCGTGTATGTATAGTAAAGCTTGAGATTAATTCGTTGATATAATTGATGGTTGACAGTCGAAGTGGAGATAACGAGGAGAAAGTTTTGTTGTACAAAGTACATCAACATATGTTTATATGGAATTGTCGGGTGCTTGTGAATTTGTTCGCTATTTTTTTGTGCGTTATGGAATAGATAGAGTATTACTACAAAGCAAGCGCTGTTCAGATAAAACAGAAGAAGAAGAAGAAGAAGAAGTCGTCGTCCTGATGTTTCAAAGCTCTCAATCTCGCCGGAGTAATTTTTCTTACATCTGCCCTTCTCTTTTCCCTTTTCTCTTTCTCCTGTTTCCGTTTTCGTTCACCTTTCTGCTTGGGGCGAAGACCGCGACGACGACGACGACGGATTCATAAATTAGCATGAGAGTCTCAATCAATGTTCGTGTCCGTTTTCGAAAGATGTGGTAAAAAATTCACCACCGATGAATAATTCAGTCATTCGCTGCTGCCGGTGAACGGGGGTGGCGCAATGGTCGGTGGGCACTCGTCTACTATATATGTATATACCAAATTTGGCACCAATACTAACATTCGGCCGCGGCGAGGCTGCGCCGCCACGCCGTAGCGCATGGGATGTGGACCCACCCTAGTGGGGTTAGGTACCTATCTACAACGGGGCGCAATATTTTCACGTGAAATTGCTTACGAAACTAATTTATCAGCGTTAATATTCATAGACACATTCACGAAAATGGTGTGCTTTAAAAACAATTTAATTAAGTTCAACCCCCTCGAGGCAAGCTGCTGCTGCTGCTGCTGCTCCTGCTGCTCCTGCTCCTACTCCTACTTCTGCCGCTACATCTAGCTTTTCCCATACCTATACCTACATAGTACGTGGTTCACTATGTACCATGTAGGTATAGTATACCTAATCCTGTCTATCCACCTCTCCCTTCTACGTTGGATCCGCATTTTCTACCAGAACCAAAGATTTTGTCTGTCTTGATTCACTATCTATAAGCTTCAAATGTATATACATACATACATACATACTTTCGGTACATAGGTACACAGTTATATGTATCTTTATAACGTTTGACTCTCGAGGCAAGAAGCGCGAGAAAAGGATAGCCGTAAACCAACTTGATTTAAGCTTACAGACCAGATCCTCGAGACCTAATCTTAGCCGAACCTTAAGCCGCGGGAGTAAACTAAACTTGACCCCTTGACTACCTACCGAGGGAATTGCAAATATTTGCTTCTCTGCAGTGTTTGAGACCACATTGTGCAGAGTTTGGTCTCTTTAGTCTAATTCTTCATTACGGTTTTCATCTTTTTTACTCTGATCTTTTTTTTACGAAAGGTCAAAGGTATCCACTTGCGGTGTTTCATGCCGAAAGTTATTCGCTACAGTGGAATGACGGAAACCCGCGAAGATCTGCTCGCATCAAGCTACTGTACGCTACAGTGGTATACTTACCTACCCGAGGGGCCATTCACTCCAATTTTAGATATACAAGCTACTTACTTCCGACTTCCAAATACTTCGCAGGAATTCCGAGAACGCCCAAAGACTTCCACGAACTTCCAAGAATTTCAGAGAATCGCAAAGACTTTTTAAGAATTGTAGAGAATTTTGTAGACTTCCATGAGGCATTCTTTGACTTCCGAGACTTTCAAAAGATTTCAAAGAATTCTGAAGACTTCTAAGGAATTCTAGATAATTTCATAGACTTCCATGAGGCATTCTTTGACTTCTATTTCATAGACTTCCCCATGAGGCATTCTTTGACTTGCGAGACTTTCAAAGGATTTCAAAGAATTCTGAAAACTCCTAATGAATTCTAGATAATTTCATAGACTTCAACGAGGCATCCTTTGACATCCGAGACTTCCAATGGAGTCCGTAGAGTTCGAAAAACCTCCAGAGTTCCAAAGATTTCCACTGAATTCCAACGACTTCCGAGACCAGCGTACGTAAGACTTCCCGAGTGAATAGGTCCTCGTATCTGCCTACTGCCTCTATACGCACGGAATGCTATAACAAAGGATTCTTCCACTTGGCTGCTCGCGGCTGTTTTGAAATTCAACAACGATCCAATCTTTAATTCATGTTTTGTGATTGGCCACAAAATTTCAGAATAATTCAGATCCTTTTCTCGAAAGAATTTCGAAATTGCAGGTGAAAAACTAGGGGTTCGCTGGATTTCTCGTTGTTTTTTCGGTTTCCTCTCTCTTTCTCTTTCTTTTTTTTTCTGCCGCACATTCACGACTGAAGAAATACTACGTTGTACGTACAAATATCACGAAACTTCTGCAACCGTAGACGAATTCGTTTGAAGTTTTCAATTGACTGGAATTAGATCTACGTACACGTACACGTATCGAGGGCTCTATAATAAACTTGACAGCCTGATTATTATACCTATAACTATATATAGAAGGTTCATTCTACAGCCGGGAATTAAGTGTTCTAAATTCAAATCCAGCTTACTTATTATTATATCATACGTGATCCCAACCCACGTGCGATAAACTCGTCGGCGAGAGACGCATCTCCTTACGTCATTCGTTTAATGCACGTTATACCTATACGTGTAGGTACAGCTGTATAGTGCATATCGCACAAAATTACGGAGATACGAGGCAAAGAGAGATAAAACCTCGTCGAGAATGATCTAATTGTTTGAATTAAAATTGTAATGATGAAATTGAGAACGGAAACGATTATGTATCATGCTCTTGGCACGTACTACGATGACACAGCGATAGTAGAAAATTGATGTATATACCTTTGCTCTGTTCGTTATTATTTTGCATCGTTTCACGTATGTTCTTTTTCTCTCATTTCGTCTGCGTTTGTTCGTCGAATAATAATAATTAACGAGTAATTTTTAACCCCTGGTCTCCGTCGAACTAAAAGATTTATTGTTTTACAACAATTAACATCAATATTCGCGATGCACGCTGCGAGCTGCGAGCTGCGAGCCGCCTATTCCCCTGGACTCACATATTTCGAAAATTTCCAATAATTTGATAAACGGGGTTGTATGTGCCAACACGTTACGTTGGGTGGGGTTAGCCTCTGTAACTAAATATAATTTACCTCACCTCTGTTACTACACACTCCGCATTGCCCAGATGCGTGAAACTGTAATGCCTACACCTCACAATCGCGAGTAATTAAATCGTTTTCTCTACAGGCACGTGTATACGTTATACCTTCGCAATGTAGCATAAACCTACATTATTAGTCGCCATTGTTGTCAATTATTCGGCGTTATTATGGGCGCGGTACGACGAACGTTGGTTTTCCTCTCGTTTCTTTCAAACAATATATTCTGACATTCGTTTCGAAATTTTTATCTAAATTCGATGAAACTCGTGTATCGACCGTGGATGAACGTCCCATACAGTATAATCGAAATTTTCGTGTGGCTTGTTTTCTTTGTTTTTGGTTCGTTTCATTGTGAAGTCTTTCAGGCAAAATCAATCGATCGAGCTTTGCGGACAAGAATGTAGAGAAAAAAACGAGAAAATGAGCTAAAGAAACGAAAAAACGACGGAAGTAGAAAGATGGGAAAGTTCACGACGCGCGTAGGTTTAGGATATGTGTATAATTGAAATTGCGTGAATTGTGATCTGATATTTCGTCGGGCGAAGAATCGGCTGCGACCGTCTAGCCCACCGGGGTGCCGCGGCTTGTAACGGGAGAGCCGCCGCGCCGCGCCTGCAATTATATTACGTATAAGAGGGGCGTGAAAATAAAGCTATAAATTTGCGGGCGTTGAGGTGACACCGATATTTTAAGGCGACTACAAATTGCACCTAGATTATGATTGGACTGACTATAAATTGTAACAGGCTCGTGGCAGCGCAGCTCAGCGATCCGCCGCTTGGTAATTTTGCGCTTATAGGTATATATGGCAAGCTCGATAAATAACGCGTGCGAACGATGCCAGGATGTCTACGTGTATATGTATATGAATACGTTCTATCCTACGATACGTAAATTTGTACATAAATGTACTCGCATGCACGATATAGGTCGAGATTTCACGGTAGATCGTTTCTGGTAGCTGATGTACCAAACGTAACAATAATTACTGACATCGATCAGTTTTTGCGGTCATTGGTATAGTTCCCCGGCCGAGAACGGGCGCGGACTAATGCATCGCGCTGTACCCAGGAACACACAGCTATTATATTATATTATATCATATCATATCATATCATTTGACATAATGACAATATAATATGTAGTAATGTGAGAGCGAATGAATTTTCTTCGCGAGGAAACTTGATGAAGTAGGTATGCGCTGATAGGCGAGCCGTACCAAGCTCATTACCGCGGTGACGGCGACTCGTGGGAGCATAACAATAACAACAATAATGATGATAATAATAATGATGATGAATTGATAATAACTTGATCAATATCTCAAACTTAATATCTCGAACGATATCATCAGGAGGTAGATGGAATACGTATACATTTACGTATAGTCTAACATAAGATGGATGGTGTAAAATGAAGCTTTTCATTCGTGATTAAAAGCTGGGATAAGTTATTGGAAATTATTATTACCCGTACAATGGACGCAGCCTATCAATTATTATCGGAGGCGATGTTATTAATAATTCTGCTTCGTCGTCGCGTACCTACCTGATACCTAAGTGCGCGACGAATATATATAACTATACCCTTTTGAATTACACGCATTCGATATTGCGCGGTGGTTCGAGCCTTCTTTTTCCTCTTTCTTCGCACTCTTTCTTCGGCTTTCGCGGAGAGCCGAGGCACGATCAACTTTTACGGTTTTTCTTCACTTCGATTAATACATGTAGGTATACGTACAAATACACTGTACTCTATTTTTATCATTGACAAAAAGTATCTGGGGGGGGGGGGGGGGGGATTATGATTCGATATAAACCCGACAGAGGCAAAAAAAAGAGAGAAAAAAAAACTCCCTCTGATTCAGAGTCTCGGATTATTCGACTAATCCGATTGCCAATTGAAGAAAAGCTCTTGGTTCGTTTGGGGGGGGGGGGGGGGGGGATTCTTTCATTCATACCATTGTTCTTTTTTGTCTGCATATAAAACATTGATTTCGATGGTGATCGACCGGCGACGAGATATGCGTATTTCACTTGCAGAGTGAATAGAAACTCGCTTTATCGCCTGTTGGATGGAAGAAAAAAAACAAGACAGAAAAAAAACCGGGAAAAGATACTTCAGATATACAGAATGCTTCGCATCACTCCGAAATTTATTAGATAGTACATACATAATAGTATAATCAATTGTGTACGCATGCATATACATGGCTGTGGTAGAAAAACAGACTTTTTCTGGTTATTACGAAAATTGTGTTAGGTGTTTTTTTCGTTTGTCTTTTTTTTCATCTTCTTTGTATAGACGTGCCTGTACGTATCACGACAACGAAACGCTAATTTCAAGTTTTATTATGTAGTTGAGTAGATCGTAAAATAAGAGATCGGTGAAAAAAGGGACAGAACCCAGCTTCAGTAGATACATCCGTTTTTTTTTCTCCTTCGTTTATTCCAATTATTTTCGGCTTTTGTGATTTTGGTTTCCGATCAGTGAAATGCCGTATTCCCGCCAAGAAGATTAACTAATCCCTACGTCAAGGGTGTAATTTAACTTTTCGATCGGCTCTTATGGTAAATCCAGGATCAACTTGGGGTTATATTAACCGGAAACTAATTAACTTGGTATATAGACGTATATACATGTAATACGTACCTAATATATAATGCACACATACGTATTGTAATCCGTATGTTTTAGTCCGTTTGTAATATATGCATATACATATTTTTAGAAATTAATTTTTAGAAAGTAATGTTCGCAATTGTGGATCACGTGTACCTACTTTGAACATACGTTGGTACCATTTGCTACGGGCGCGATACGCGGTTAAGAGCGTATCTTGTGATCTTTCTTTGGCTTTTTTTCTCAATTCAAAAAATGCAAATGCGGCAGTTTGCTTGATTCTAAATTAAAGAATCGATACTTTACACGTACGTGTATGTATGTATGTATGTAGGCGGAGTCTGAAATCGTCTAATTCGAAGAGAAAATCGCTCATTCCCTCTTCGTCATTTTTTTGTTCTCCTTTTTTTTTCTTTCTCTTGTTTCTTTTCTTTTCTCGTTGAATCAAGGAAACGCGGCAATCACCGACCGACCGACCGACCGACCGACCGACCGACCGCCTACTGAAATTGGGAGTAATAAAATCTAGCAAATTACATGGATTCGTAGAGTAAAGTGAACTGAAGAGAAGGGAAGACGAAGGAGACCGACCGTATTTACTGTACGATAAAATCTACGCGCGTTAGAGAGCTCTCCTTTCCGTTTTTTTCATTTTTTTTTTCTTTTTTTTCTTTCTTTCTCTCTCTCTCTGTCACTTCACAGGCAGTTGTTGAGAAAATACAATTTTATTTCCACGACCGTCAAAGAAAAGAATCAGCGATCGGAATATCCAAGGAAATACATGTATATATATGTCGAAAATCTGAAGAATTTTTTTTCACCGTTTCACACTACGATATCTTATGCAGGCGTACTATGTACGTAGGATATATTGCAGAACGAATGATATACCGAACCTACTGGTACGACGCGACTAAACAAAAGAGAATGGAGTAGAAAAAAATCGCCAAAACGATATGGAAAACGTGCTTCGTTCGATATTTTCTTCTCGTTCCTCCCCAAAGCCGTGAGATTTTCTTAGATCGAGGAAGGTGAACGAAGGTGCAGTACCCGTACCTACGTATACCCTATACCTCGAGGAAAGGGTGATGTATCTTACTTCTTTCGTTACGATTGTAAATGGTACATACGGCGCGGGCTCGCATCGTACCCCATAGCCCTATACCATACCGCCGCGCCGCGAGTAGTAATGGTAGGTACCTATAATCCGTCGTGCTCTGCTGCAGTAGCAGCAGAAGTAGTAGCGGCAGCAGCAGCAGCAGCAAAGAAATTTCCATAATGCGCTGTTAAATCTTGACGGTATAAAAGTTACGTGCGTTACGTCTAACCTAGCTAACCTACCTACCCACGTATAATACGTGTAGACGGAGTTACGCGAATGGCCGAAGCGTGCAGAGGGAAGAAGAAAAAGTCGCCGGTCTTATCCCGTAGACAGCCTCAGGCGACAAGCTTTATGTCCAAACGTTATGCATCAGTCTCCGAGACCGTGTGTCTGTGATGTTGTACAGTCAATAAGTTGTAGATAGCGTATGTCCGATGATAACAGCTGAACACTTCTCACAAGACGACACGTCTTGGCGTTATATTTATTTATTTATTGCTTAACCCCCTCCCCCGCCCCCTCCTCGATGCGATGCAGGGATCATTCGAACAGATAGTTTATAGGTAGGTGTATCCGCCAGCGTTTTCTTCGACAGCGTTGAAACGAAGGTGAGAGTAGTAGGTACCTACAGGATGTATAAGCCTGTAATACTAATAATAATTAGAGAATACTGGGAGGTGTCACAGAGAGAAGGATATCGAAGAGGAAAATTATTGTAAGAGAACCAGGAAAAAACGAAAACACGATATGATACAATTTTGAAGAAAAACGTTATACAAATATTGTACATATTTTGATTATTGTTTCGCTTTTAATTTGTCGAAATGTAACACAACTAATCGTCGTATTGTTGATTTTTATTTTTCATGTATTCTTCTCCTCCTCCTCTTACGTCCTCGATCGTCGTGGGCATTGGATCAACAAATTCTTTCGGTGGTTTTTTCACTGTTCGTTCATCGGTGATGGTGGTAACACTCTCAACGCTTGGTGATGGTCTGATGCACATGTGCATAATTTAATATTGATTACTTTAATTTGTTGTATCGATGAAATCGATCTTCGTTTCATTTCAATGATTATTATTCGTCTCGTTTTTGTTATAACCCGACAATTAACGCCGTTATTCGCTTTTATGCTTGGGCTTCATTCGTTCGATCTTTGATACTATTATTATTATTATTATTGTTATGATTATCATTGTTATTATCGTACGCAAAATTACAACGGAAAATGTAAAACTACTACTGGGAAACTTTGTTCTTTGGTCGAAATTCCCGGCTTTCTATTGTTCGACTAACAATTCCATTGTTCATTCGCAACATTTTAATTGACAAACAACTTTTTCCCTGGAAAATATATTAATTTGGACATAACATAATATAAATGGATTCGGAAACTGTGATAATAACGCATCGTTGCTAACTTTTTCACAATTTTTCACTCCGCAATATTCCGCATCGGATACAATTTCATTTTCATTACATTACGAATTATGACTGGAAATCGTATCTTGCATATACTTCTAATTTGTCAATGTATCTTATACTAATGCAATCGACTAACATCGCTGCGTTTTTTTTTTTTTTTTTCTCTCCGCGTTCTCGACGCTGCTTCAAACCAAACGAAAATTTCTCTCTCTTTCGATCTTTGTTCGTTTCTTTTTTCGTTTTTCTTCTCCCTTGTTCATGGTGTTCGTTTGCTTTCGTTTTCTCTTTGTTTTTCAATTATTCAGCTCTTTTGTCAGGCACTCTGAAGACGTATCAGCGGGCGGCATGCGACGAAGAAACGATGACCCTGAGGTGTCCTCCGGGCACCACGATATCCGTGACACTAGCTCAGTACGGAAGAGCCGGCGTAACGAGTATCAGCAAATGCAGCACCCCGAGCCCTCCACAAGCTATGGAAAAAGAACCGAATCATACATGCCTCTGGCCACGCGCATTAGAGGTAAGTCTCATGTCAGAGTATTATACTGATTGATCTTTGCCCGATCACGGGGTGAAATTGTAATAACCACTTGTGAAGGGAACACTCGAACGGCGATAAGTTTCATAAGTTTTCGCACACGTTTGATTTTTGTCGTCGTCGTAGCTGTCATAGGTATGTGTATGTATACGTACGTGCAATACGTATAGCGTATACGCATTATTGAAATGTATAATGAGCGCACACATGCAATACCCATATACCTACATGGGTCCAGCGATCTATGTTTGAGGGAAAATTACATTTTCTATTCAGTTACGATAAATTTCAGTCTCGTATGTCGTATGTATGTATGTAGGTACATCTGTATACCTGTTGTATGGAGGGAAACTGTTCTTGTGTTGAGATGAAATCTTCTGTTGGTTGTTGTATCCACTCGGTTCACGACTATAGAAGACCCTCGTAAATTCGAACCCTTATAAATTCTGATACAACAAATAACGGGAGATCCCTGGCTCTATCCGATCGTTGGTTCGTCGGTTCGTTCGTTGGTTCGTTCGTTCGTTCGTTCGTTCGTTGGCTCGTTCATTGGCTGGGTCAAAAATTGAGGTCCTAGCAAATTTTCCGTGTCATTGAAGAATCGGATGTCGTTAAGCCCTTGCCCACAGCTGTAGGGGGGGGGGGGGGGGGGGGAATTTGAAGAATATATACCCGTAGAATTTGTTGCGTCGTTTCCTGAATCAAGATTCTCACTTTGTTTTATTCCCATCCATTCGCGATTCTGTCTGGTTTTTTGTTTTTTCGCCGAGTTTCGCTATTTTTTTCCCGTGACCCATTTTTTTTTCTTTTCTTTCTCACTCGATTTTGCTTCGTTCATTTTTGTCTTCAAGCTCTCCGTTTTTTTTTTCTTCTTCTTCTCCGTCATGCCGGAGTCTGAAATATCCCTATACATATACATGTACTATAACATCATCGTGAAGCAACTTTCGAAGAGGGAGAAGACCGAGGAGAGAAATAAAAGGGAAGAAAAAGGAAATCGTCTCACGAATGCAAAAGAAAAAAAAAAAAAAAAAACCCGGTTCTCTAGCGAAGCTTCGAACGAATCTGAAAAAAAAAAATTAAAAAAAATAGTGAATAAATTTCTCTCGTTTCTTTTGAAAAGCGTTTGAAAATTCCTTTGATCATTTCGGCCGCCATTTATACTTATAAGCAGTAGATACGTGTAAGGTGTATGTATACGTATATACATATGATACATACATACAGCCGGAGCTAGGACTACGGGAAAATAGATAAGTGTAAGGAATATAAAATGGAGAAGGGAAGGGAAGGGAAGAAATCGATATTACTGAAAAGTTTTTAGGCAGCGCAGGTTTTTCATCTATTATTTAGGTACAAGGAAACCCGAAAGTTTGGTATACATGGGAAGAGAATTTTCTAGTGATTTTTTTTTCGGCTCGTTATTGTTAGTACGCCAACAGTGTTCGCTAATTTAATTTGCCACTAGCTTTGAGTGCTCGCATGCTTTAATCGGCCAGTTTCACAATCAGCTAAAAAGGGTCCAGCTCATTGTCAGGAAGGGAAAAAACAACGAACAACGATGAAAGGATCGACTAAACACTCCGTACGTTTACTCATATCGGATAAACGTATTGAAATCAAATTTTGGGTTCGAAAGAGCAAACAGAAACAGAGAACGAAAAAAAAGAAGGAAATGAACAAAACCATGAAAACTACTCTGACGCCTCTGTACGAGAGATAGAATGTAGAATAGACCTTGTAAAGCAGCACCTGTAGGTATGATTCCCGAGTTAATTAACGTCGTAGGTACTCGATAATTAGAACGAGAAATTCCTCAGTTTATTATACTTATGAGATTGCATTTTCCATGAGCTTGGAAAAAATGCTTGAAATGCTTTTTGCTCCGTTTGCATGAAGTCTGAGTAGATTTTCGTTGAATCCATTCATATTCATATCTGCTCGTGAATCCTGCGCTTCATCCGCACTCTTTCGTTATTTCCACATCTCATTTGTTGTACAGGTGATTCATAAAACGTTGCTAGAATACAATTGAAACTAAAGTGAAGAGTTCTGCGGGAACGAAAATTTGTTCGGTAGGACAGAAAATAGTCGGTATCCACACGAATTATTTGCTCTTCTTCTTGTTGATAATACGAGTTAAAAAATTTCTTTTAGAATAGAATTTGTCTCCGGCAATCTATCTATATCCATCGATAGAGCTCGATTTCAGATTTCACGGTCCAATGCTCTAGAAAGAAGCATTATCCGAGAAATCGGGGCTGGGCTCGGGCTCTCGGTCTTCCGGAGATCCTTCATTTTCTGAAAAATGATTCGATAAATTGAATAAACCGATTTTTCTTCATGTATATTTATAACTGTACATACATATCTCGCGACCGCGACTTCGCGGACCACATGTTCCTCGGGTCGATTTACTCAGCTTGACCCCCTCCATTACTCCTATCATTTTTTGTACTTAATTTTCGGACACCCTGTATATATATACAGCTAATCGGAATAATATTGATCATAGAATAAGGTTTCAAAAAAATACCCTCTAATATTTCACACTCTTGACGTAGGTACGTACATTGTTTTCGTTTCAACGGACGCTACTTATTGTTAGATCTTTTTTCCATAATATCTTCTCCACGATATTTCACAATTTCTAAATTATTATACCCACAGTAATGTATTCTTCGATTATATTATATCAATTTCAAACGAGCTCTATATATCCCCAGCCTACTGCGACGTAGAGTCTGTTTCCCTCGGCCCTCTTCTCTCTTCCGTCTTTCTTTTTCTTCTCTCTATACGAACCTTCGTCAATAGCAGCAGCAAGCAGCAGCTCGAGCTGCTGCTATATATTTTTATCCGTCTTTTTCTCTACCTTTTGAGAAGAAAACACAAATCTACACTTTGGCGCCGTCCGCGCGTGTCTCGATCAGAATACAATTGTTCGGAAATTCCCGCGCGGAGCAGCGGCAGACAATCGCGGCGGAATATTTTGGAGCCGTGTAGAATGAGCGTTAGGAAATAGATGAATAAAACGAGTAGAGGCGCAGGTATCTAGCTTCTAGCCGAAATTCAACAGCCTTTATCACAGTCACCGAAGTCTGAACTGTACTTCAGCTTTAAATTGTTGGATTGAAAAGTGAATTTCGAATTCACATTTCTACAACCAGAGATTGCGCGTTATCAATTATTATACTCGTGCAGATCGCGCTGTATGCAGACCTTCATATCTCTATTTCGTACTTAAGACGTACATACGTCGTGTGCGAAATATATCTAGGAACGAGCTTACGACAATTATTTATTCGAAATATTAATCCAGAGTTTTATGTACCGTATATTTGCCTCAATTCTTCTCATTCTCATTCCTATCGCTTCTGGTATTCACTATTTCTCTAGTTTATCTTTTACCGTGATAAAAACTAAAAACGAAGGAAACGAAGAAGAAAAAGAAATTCACACGAGAAGAACATCGAATGCATCGGTGTAATTATCGACGTTTATTTCAACTCTGCAAAAGAGAATTCAAAATCTCTATTTATCTGCATGCTCTGAAACGTTGACTGCATGAACGAACTGTTCAGGTGAAATCGATAAGTTGGTATAGGTATATGTACGTAGGTACCAGCTACAACTGCTCTTTGCATATTTTTATTGCTGTGTTACAAACAGACGGTTCAAGATTTTCAAGCAGGTATATATGGCAGGCATACGTAATAATATTCACGCCGTTCCGTATTCGCAGTTATTTTCCGACACAAGTTTTCCCGTGTTCGAAATGTTTGTTTGTTTCGTTCTTATTTTTGTCCCCCATCCGCGCTGTTTGCGATTTTCTCTCTTTTTATTTTTATTTTCAAATTCCTCTCCGATATAGCTTCAAAGGAACTCGAATAGCGGGGAAATGAAACCAGCGAAATTCTCAAGTATTACATGCAGGTATATATAACTGGTTGAAAATGTCATTCGGAGGGTCGGAAGAACTATGTGCAATTCGATATTGGCAATTGAAAAGAAAATCAAGAGAGAACTTTTAGTGATCTAGTGAATGATGGGTCGTACGAATTCTTCGGTTAATTTTTTCATACTTCATAGGCGGAAGAAAAAAAAGGAAACTAAGAGAAAAATAGATTTGAAAATATGAGGAATTGAAAGAATTCGCGTACGTAGGACCGCAGGTGCTAATGAAATTGAAATTAAAAATGAACAGTCAATTTCACCGTGTAGCGAATTTATAATTAGCCAATATCCAATATATCGCGCCGTTCACCGTTTGTAGTCTATATACACTGTTAAAAATGAGTTTGAATTTGCAATACATTTACCGTGCAAACGTACGTTGGAAAATTAGAAATGCGTCGTGAAGAGCAGAGCGAGTTACCGAGCATGCTCTCCAGATTCACAATGAAATTCGTCATTTCGCTAAAGTCTTCTTTTTTTCTTCCGTAAGAAACGCACAAAATTGTGTGCACGAATTTTAACGAAATTCTTTGGGAAATGCACATTATTTGTAAATCAATTCTATGGCGAATGTATACCTTTGGCAAATTTACTACTGCGTTAGTGAAGAAAAGAAGAAAAAAAAAAAAAAAAAACGGCGAAACATGCACGTTTTTCTTCGGATGTAAAAATTAACGAAAATTTGTTCACAGCGGAGTATGAGTATATATAGGTATACATATACGTACGTACATACGTACATGCTACGATTACACACGATATACCAAAAATATTTATTGATCAGCGAAGCGAACGGGTGGTCTGAGTGACGCGTTAGTACTCCTTGTTGCAGACCGTGGTGGAAGCCTGCCAGAAGAAAAGACAGTGCAAATTCAACACGAGCCCGGAAACTTTCCAGGGTGACCCATGCCCAGGTCTTCCAAAGTACATCGAAGTCGCATACAAATGTCGACCGTGTGAGTATTCATTCGCTAATTCGTTCATCCATTCATTCGCCGATTCGTTCATTCGTTCATTCGGTTTCATCGGTTTGTGCGGTTGTTGTTATTTTAATAGCAATTAGCAACGCGTGCGTCGTCACATACGACCGAATGTGCAGTAGTAACGGGCGTTTCAACGGGTAAATAGGAAATCCGTCTGTTCCGGATATTATACGAACGAGTTTTGGCTAAGCATGTGAGTGAACCGTATTACAGTTTGTGCGGCGTCAGCAGGCGCTCACCTCAATCCCGGGATTCGCGGTAACTTTGACACGTACACCGTACGGGGCAGGGAAAGGGAGGCGGACGTGTATATCCCCACACTCCACTGACATATTGCTCCGGCAGGTGTCATACGTTCTAACCCTGGACAGTGTTTAATTACCAATTGCTAATCACGAGTTTCGAAGCGAAAACTAACCTAGCTATAACTTAACAGATTCGGTTGGGAAATTCAGTTAAATCCAGGTTACAGTTTACGGCTAGATCACGTAGCCGGGTACTATCCATATTTTATTCGAATAGGAATGACAGTTGTCATTGAGATTCATGAAGGATTTGAAACTGTGTACGAGGGTAACAAAGTGGTACCTACCTAACTGAAGACCGGAGTGCGAGTATACGATCACATCTTCACAAATTTACATCAAATTGCTTGGAGGAAATTTCATTCGTAGCATTCGATGAAACGAATTGAACCGTGAAAAGTTGTCAGAGAAAGATGAAAAATATTCAAAAAATTTGTGATTCTTCTTCGTTTATTCAACAACACGAGTCCAACCCAAGTTTCGTTCGTTTGTTCGAAAAGTTTGGGAATTCACACATAAAAGTGCAGATAACTTCGATGAGTCATAATTATATTGGGATGGCGACGAATACGCGAATTTCTACAGGGCGCTTCCGGCTGAGCGGGACACATTTCGTGGATAGATTATTGGAGAAATTCTATAACCAAAAATCCTTTGGCAAAAATTCCTGTGATCGATAGTCAGCGATCGAATGAACGTTCGAGGTACGCTGATGCGTGAGTGCCCCGAGACAGCGTTCACTCGCCGATCCAAGCCTGCCGTCTCTCGCTCACGTGCAAGCTCCGTGATAGGTTAACCTGGATCTGATGTAGCTTGCAAAACCAGAGGTCACGCGAATTTTCCCCAGAAGACGCGAGCTTTCGGAATTCATCGAAGAATTTCTCCATCCACAGAACGTGTCTCGCTCAAACCGAATCACCCTGTATAGTGTGTATGCCATCGCAGAAAAACGCGTATTGCATTTTACTTCACCTATGAAATACGTGTACCATAGGGACAGGACTTCGCCGTCGTGGCAGTCACGCTGCCGTGTTATTCGCAAGAATGAGCTTAAAATTAGTCGACGCTCATTGTGCTCTGGTATATAATGCAAAAAGCACGCATCAGCTGCTGCTGAAAGTGCGTGTCGCCGCGTGAAGCCGCGACGCGACGTACCTATTCGCCATTATACTCCACAGCCATGAAATATAATACATTGGTCCCACGGAATGGCTATGCGAACGAAAAACTGCTGTGAAATATACTAGCATATCGTAATAACAAATGATCGACTCGTCGCTGGTAGCTATCAATAGTATTTTACATCCCTTGCTTCAATTCCCAGATGAATTTAGGAGCAAAGTTGCCTGCGAAAATGACGCTGTTAATCTCGTATGCAATCCTGGGAGCAGAGTCGCAATTTACAGCGCAGCTTACGGCCGAACACAATACGAATCTCTCCAGTGTCCACAGCCCCTCGGCGTACCGGATGAAAGTAAGTGTAACCTGTAGTGAAATTGTCCATTTTCCATTTTCAAAATTTCAATTGTTATTATACTCGGCTTTGGGATTTTTCTTCACCTTTTTCACCGATGCAAAAGTTCACGATATTCATTGCCGCGTGGGTATAATATACTCGTACAAAATTCAACCGACATGAAAAACTTGCGGACAACAAAGAAAGAAGTATTAGAAATATAGTCGCGCTCGTTAAGCCCTTTTCTCCGAGGACAGTGAACCTACTAGTATAGTTTCCTAGTTTCTAACCCCCTTCAATCGGTCCGTCGAGTATCGCCGGAAGATCTCGTTCTCAGCTTCCCGAGGCCACTCGAGATCTGCGACAATGAGGAACAATGGACCTCAGTATCAGGCCACATAATGGCCCTTCGGAGTCAAGTCTCAATAGCAATGTCCAATCATAGGGTGGGGTGGGACTATCTGCGAAGCCGACTAGATCGAATTTCTCAACTGTTCTCACAAGAGTTCATACATACACACCTATATATATATATATATACACGCCTGTATAGTTAACGCCAATTTCCTCACTCTTTTCGTATTGATCATTTTTCTTTTTCGAATCCAAAATCTTTCATTTCTTTTTGTTTCTCATCTCAGCTTGTCTAATGAGTCACGCGACGGAAACGGTGATGCAGTTGTGCCACGGGAAAAGAAGGTGTTCCTTGACAGCGGATAGTCAAAGTTTCGGAAGTCCATGCAGACCCGACAGCAAGGTGTATCTCAAAGTTGTCTACACTTGCGGTAAGTGGTACATCAAATATAGCATTTTTCTTTCAAATCGAACTCAGTGTGTGCGACTGTTGAAAATTATTCAGTATACTGAACTGAAATGAACTGTACTGTACTGTACTGTACTGAACTCTTCTGAACTCTTCTGCGGAATTATTTTGCTCATTCCAAACGACTGAGTATTGAGAACTATCTAACGGTACGGAGTAGCAGTAGGTACCTATTCACCTCGGTCATTTATGCTTGTTATCGTGAGGACTGGTAGCCAAGCTGGTAGTAGGAATGATAAACGGAAAGCGAGAAACGGCTGATTGCTGTTTCGAACTTGTTGTGTTTGCTTAGCAATTACAGAGGATGGCTAGAGCACGGTGGCGTGGACTTCGACTACCTACCTCAGGCTACATAATATGTATTTCGCATTCGGTTTCGTATATAGGAGCGAGCTCCTTAGCCTAGCCGAGGCATTACGCTGACGCTTGTTATGCCAAGTACATAAGCTCCCGTCCCGTCACCCTAGAATCCGCAATGATAATTCCCGTCCTATAATCAGCTTTGCATAATTAGGATTCCTCTCTCTCTCTCTCCCCTCCCCCTTCATCTATCTCTCTCTTGTATATGACGATGCTTGATTGCTCTTTGGCACATTGCGATGTTTGTGTATATAGCAACTCCATTCTACGTCCGTAAGTAAGCTGCTCTCATCATACGGTACGAGAGGATCAGGAGCTTCCGTCATATCGAACAAATACCATCATCAAATCACCCGAGGCAAACAAAGAAATTGGATAGAAAAAATATGCGATAATTTTTACGGGATCTGACAATTTTTGTATCGCTGTTATTGTTTATTTACTTCTCTCTCTCCCTCTCTCTCTCTCTCTCTCTCACTCTTGAACCGTTCTTCTCATCAAAAAATTTCGTTGATGTATTAAAAAGATGGAATTTTAGGTTGAACTGCAACAACTATTGTCCGGTAGGTTTTTTTTTTAACTAAAATTGTTGAGGTGCCACAGGGGCTTCACTGTCCTAAATGCACTGCAGGAACCGTTTCGAGAACGAGAATCGTAAATTTTTGCAAACGACTGGATCGATTTTGACGAAACTTTGAGAATCGGTTGAACACGATGGCAGAATGTGGCCAAGTATTTGAATTTCTCAAAACACCGGTCAGATTTGTTGAAAAATGAATATCCCCTGTGTTAGCTAGGTTAGATTGCCACCGCGCGGCGACTCCAATCGCCTCTCGACCGAGGGTGTAATTGATAAAAAAAATAAATAAAAAACTTATCGAGTCGATTATATCACCGGGCAGAAAATTTTCTGGATAGGCATTCCAGATGAAAATTATCCATGATCGTCAAGCTACGGCTTGGAGGGTCATTGGGAAATGAAATATAACATTCGTTATGGAAACAGAATTCTCGGTGGAACTTTGCCAATTTTTGTTCCAGATCTGCTTAGATATCTGGTCTTTCCTCCATTTGTCTATCTATATCTGTCTATCTTTCAATCTGGCTCCCATATCGCGTATCGCGCATGTATATTGTATGTACGGATGCGATCTCGGGGAAGGCTCGTGAGCACAGCGAGCGCTCCCACCAATATCTACACGTCTGAGGATAAAACCTTTTCCGTCTTTCAACCTTGATCACAAAAATGTGCCCACCGGAGAGACCGCTTTTTCTGGCATAAGCCAACCGCTTCATCTAACACCGGCAGGCCCCCTGTCTTATGCACGCATATGACATCGCATACGTGATCTATACACAGCAGACGCATCCACGCTTTCGGTAGACGTGAAGGTAGAGGTATAGGTAGATGTAAAGGTAGAGGTACCCCATATTCACGTTCATTTGGCTACCGAGATTGAGATCATCAAGATTCACTGACCTGTAACTGGATAGAGAACTTAGTTCTAATTGGCCCGAAACTAACCTCTAGATTCTACCTCATCATTTTCATCTGAATATCTACGTACCAACTGAATATACTCTTGATATATGCTACTGCAAGTGGCTCGAATATAATTGAATCTTTGAAAATAAGATGGAGAATCGAGAGAGACTAAGGGGAGCCGCGTATGTAAGACAGATATTTTATTTGCGAGAAAATGATCTAGTATTTTATTGCAGATATAACAAGTTTCTAAAGACGAGGAGTAGAATTCTCTCTCGATATGCATGTACGCATATACATACGTATCCACAAAGCGTATGATACTCGCGATTGCTTTTCCTCACAATAGTTATGTACATAGAGAGAGAGGGAGAGAGAGAGCACGTGAAAATTGGAGTTACTTCAGGACGCGCGTTTACCTATCTACTCAAGTATACCTTATAACATCTGAATAGGCAATAGCGAATACAAATTTTCGGCCGATGCAACAATCGAGCGGATGAGAAAGATCATTCGGTCTGCTGAAAAACTTCTTCCCTTAGATAGACAAAGTTCGTCCTCTTTTTGTCTCCATTATAGTTTTGAATTTTGTATTCTTTCGTTTCTTCTTCTACTATTTTTTCTCTCGATACGTTTGCGGAGGTTCGGTCGTTGGATCCAGTACTTTTGTAATTAATCTTATTCAACGATAATCGTACGTTGATTATTTATAACAATCATTCACTCGCCAGCTATATGAACTGGCCGTTAAGGTATCGGATAAAGTATCAAAAAATTATGAACAAATGCTCTGACATGAATGTTTCATTACAAAGCGATTTGAAAATATTGAAAACCTGTTCAAATCCGTCAATTTCACTCTGAGTTGGCTTCTTTCGTTCGGAAAATCGGCCGATTATTGAATAAATAAATTTTGTAATATTTATCAAGCACTTCGTAACGAAACATTGATATCTGAGGATTTGTTTATAATTTTCAAATTTGCTTTTCACGAATTTCAAGGCCAGTTCTCGTCGTCCGCTGACAAAATGATTGTTATACATTTTCAATGCGCTATTATTGCTCCGTAGCATCGACTACAAAATTGCGAAAGTAGTGATTTCAGCGACTGAACCTTCTCGAGAACAGCTCGAGAAAATTACGGTTTGAGGATTTGCCAGGATTTTACTACGCGCGCACGGAACTACTTATCACTGATTAACGTGCACGTATACCCGGACGATGAAATATACCTATGCGCGCGAATTTAGGGATATATTCAGGTACCTAGAGAAGGGTCTCTCACGTCTGTGGGGTCAGACCGTAGTTCGTATACCCGAACCGTCGCCCTGGGCATAGTTGTTACCTAGCCGGTGTGCGGTGTGTCTCCAACGTTCAATTTTGAATTGTAATTAAACTTTCAAGCCATAGTCGCAGAATCCCGGTGAAATATTGGTGATGGAAATTGATCGATTAAACGGAAATTCATTTTATTCGTCAGATATGCATGTATAACTACGAGACTATCGATCGAGTTTCGACTGCCCCACGGAGTCCTACGCCGTATATTTTTTTTCTTCTATTTTTTGCATTACTTTTTGAGTTTGCAGCTTTCACGAACGTGTTTTCTAACGACGAGCAAATATTTTTCATTCAACTTTTGCCCGAGCGTGTCACACGTTTCCTCCTCAATAGGAAACAGAAAACTTTTTGCCTCGACATATCGCAGGCTTACAAGTTTACGTAGACGGGCGCCTCCGTGAACAGTATTCTGCCGCTGCACCCATGGGAAAAGTACATACCACCGGTATAAAAAAAAATGGATACGTTTTTCAAATTCATACGCGATCGCCAGAAAATCGACAATATTTTTCATTTTTCAATCCCATTTCTGCGAAGGTGAAATACGTTGAATCCATTCGCTCGCCGCTTGACCACGTTCGGAAGTTGAGCTTCCTTCTTCGTGTTTCAGAAGATAGAGGAAACAAAGTAAACGAAAATCAAAAAGTGAAATAAAATTGAGAAAAAAAAACAAGAAACTTCCCGCCGGTCTAAAAAGCTCCTCTAGGTAGATCCGATTGACCGTCGTCTGTTTGCTTACCACTCCGATGCGCTGAAACTCCGAAAGGTTTTACGGTCCTTGAATTAATTCCAAGTCTTTCGGACGTGAAAAATCCGAAGAAAAAGAAGAAGAATGAGAACAAACAATAGCAATGACGATCAAGATAAAAGAATTGAAATGACCGTGATCAAATTTGTTGAATTTTTAGTGTTTTCTTTTTTTTACCCAACGATTCTCTTTTCTTTTCGGTTTTTTTTTTGTTTTCAAATCACGATCCTGTCTCTCGTTATTATAATTCCGTTTCTCCTGTTCTTCACTTTGTTTGACAACCGATCTTTCATGAAAATTATTATTCTCACCCAAATGCATCCGCGGTGACACGGGTTCGGGGTTGAGTTTTTCTTTCCTTTTCCTTTTCTTCCGATTCTTGTTATTTTTCTCGAAAGTTTTATACGGATGACACAGAGAAATGAATTCAGGGTGGAGAAAAAGAAAAAGAAGAGAGAGAGAGAGAGAGAGAGAAAAAGAAGGAATGAGAGACGAAAAAAGAGCGATCAGCATCAGCTTTTACCAGAAGCTCGGAAGTAATAGAAAGAAATATGCGTAGGAAGGCCTAAGAGAAGTTTCGGGTCTTTCGAAAAAATAAAAAGAGACTCTCGCATTCACACAAGCTCGCGCGATAAATTCTCTGTCACTGACTCGCGGATTGAACTGGTTTTACTTTCGCTCGAGGGTGATGCAACGTGAAAATAGAATGCGAAAGAAAGAACGAATGAAAGAAAGAAAGAAAGAAAGAAAGAAAGAAAGAAAGGAAGGAAGCAAGCAAGCAAGAGAAATCGCGAGAACAAACAAACCAACGTAGGAAATAAGAAGAAAGATCTTGCCGAAATCCTATAGTAGGACAACTAGAATTACCTACAACGATTAATTCTCTGACCGAACGTATATAACTATAGAAATAATATTTGAACGTTTCGTACCGGTAATTTGTGATGAATAAAAATTAACGAATCTGCTCCTCTTCGCGCTTGAAAGGGATGTCGATTTTTTTTTCTCCTCCTCTTCTTCGTTCTCGGAGGAACGATCGGTGGAGTTTAGTTGATAAATTTCAGTTCTATTACGTATCGCGTTCTAGATTCTACATCAATCTTTCAAAGTCGAAAAAGTAAAGGAATTTGTTCATTTAATCCGCGATTCAAAGACGTAATTATACGTACTCTGCCCGCCTGCCTGCCTGCCTGCACCAAGAATCGGCCATTGTATTTATTCAACAGTAATATTCCATTCAATATCAACTTGTTCATTCCCTATAGAATGTAATAATAATAGATGGATTAATCTGCATCCTTATATAATAATAATAATAACATGAAGAAGAAGAAGAAGAAGAAGACGCTTCGGTAGAGAATCGTATAAACTTATGCGAGTGGAAAGTTTAGGGTCGAGTGTGGAAATGATATCGTAGTAGCTTAAAAATTATGAAAGGTAAAATTATGCCTATAGGTATAACAATAAATTGAGTGTAAACTAGATGAGAATGAACAAAACTTATCTTCCAGATTTGTGGGATTATTTTTTTCCACGAGGGTCGGGTACATAGCTATATTATTATATTTATACGCATATGATATAACATTTCATAATGATATATCTATGTTAATACCTATAAAGTATCGTTAGCACATAAAATTCTACGATCTTCCTACGCAGCGAGTTTGTAATGGCTATTATAGCAAAGCACTTTATCTCTCTGTCTCTTCCTTTCGTTCGTTTTCTCTCTCTCTCTCTCTCTCTTTTCCTCTTTCTATCTGCCACTGGTGATTTTAAAAGGAAGTATATATATCGACGAGGCACTGTCAGATCGTACAAGAAAGAAGGGCGATCTGATATATTGTGGTTTACAGCCCAGATCACAGGCCATTCCCACGAGCGCCACCGCGCAGCCGTTTCCAAAGGGAGGCTATTATAATAAATTTTCATTGAGGATATCGAATAACGTGGATAACTGCATCGAAACTTGGGGTTTTTCCTATATTATTAAAACAGGGTTTGATCGAGCTTCGACGAGTTTAATATACAACGTAATGAAAATGAAATTATTCAGATACCTACTCGCCTGAGTTTCTTATAACTGCAATCGAGAAAGAAGTAGGAGACGAAGAAGAAGGAGAGACAAAAGACCGATTCATTGAGAAACAAAAAAGTTCCTATAGCACGTAATAATCTAAGCGAGTGATTATTCAATTTCACTCCTTTACACTTCCTCCACCTCCGCCTCCTCCTCCTCCTTCTCCTTCTCCTCCTTCTTCTCCTCCTTCTCCCAAGTATAATCTTATGCGCCTTTAACGATTAATCGATTAGTTGCACTTGGATCGACACGTCCCGTCTCGTCCCGTCGCGTCGCGCCGACGGCTTTTCATCCCGGTCGTACACCCTTATTTCCATGCTGCTCTAACCTCGAAATTTTTACTCTAATCCTCTCTATCATGAATTCCCTTCAATCGCCGGCCACGGCGCGCGGCCTGCAGTGTTCATTCGCGTGTGTAGTATATATACGTTATATTATGTACACACCCTTCGTCCAACGAACGATGTGCGGCGACCAGCCAGCTCGTACACCCGACCATCTAACCCCCATAGTGGTACCCCGGACTTGAACAACACACGGCGGTCAGGTTCGATCAAAGAAACACGGTATGGATGCTGCTCGAAGCTACACCCATGTCAACCACAGCCCTTGCCTGCTGCGGTCTTACCCTCTTCCCGTAAACACTGTGCGTGTAACTAGGCGTGTACATCCCCCCCGCCCTCCCTTCTCCTCCTCGTTCATACTGTGTTTATCCTTGTGTTAAACAATTGCGATCGTATAGAGCAAAAAACGAAAAAGAGCGAAGAGAAAAAGAAAAAGAAACGATAAAACACGCCGATTTTGGAAAACGCGCGAGTGTAATCGTTGGAATGATTGATAGGAGAAAAGGAAATGGAAAAGGGGCGATGGCGACAGTGGTGAGAATTTTATCGGTGAAAATGGGAGCGCGGTAAAATCGGGGACTGCCTGGTCACATGATACGCGTTGCGCGTGTTTCGCGAATCGGAATCGCGGTGCTGGATTTTTTCTCTTCAACCAATTCCCGTCGGAGTTTTAGGAAAACAGTCGAGATTTCACCGGAAAACGCGCTCTGGTCGGCCGTGACAGTATACTTTTTGCCAATACTTGAGTGAAGAATAAAATTGTTCCACGGTTGAGGCGTTTGCGTCGGGTCGCGTCGGGGAGCCGTCGGTGAATAAATATAATTATTCATTTCAACGGCATTCGCGTGTTCAATTTACGCCGGAGCGCAATTCATAATACTTCGAGGAAGGTTCATACTCAGCCTAAATATGATCAGAGCTTTTATGGAGACGTACTCCCGGTAAACCGTATTCACGGCTGAAACGTGCGAATTGTTGCCACGGTCGCCGCACTCGAACGAAGCCCTTAACTTTGCCGATATTTAAGTAGTGCATTGTTCTTATTCTTCGCTTCGTTCGTTTTATAGATACACAGGTATACACGTTTCAATGTTTCCACGTCGTACGTATGGTATGCGATACACGTATGCACAGGCATACATTACGTATACGTACGTACGTACGTATACATGGACGCGAAATTCTTCTCTGCCCTCATGCGACACGTATAATATCGTCGAGATTACATTATACAATCATGAATGTACATAGCTGGCATGGTCATCCTGTATAACTGTAGCTAGACGTATGTTTGGCGACCAACCACAACATGCAAACATACGTTACGAGGACGAGGTTGAAAGTTACACAGATGTTAGGTATAGCTGGTTGAAAGCTCCCCAACTCTCTTATCTATTTATGCTGGTTATATGCAGAACTGAGACTACAAATGGTCGTCCGAAACTATATCCCAGCACCTACCGAGCATCGTTCCCTTGGTTCGGCCGAAGCGAAATTATCTTCAACGTATGTATGCACGTACATGGATGCATACATGCATACATGCATACATATATATACACATGGTGTATACGTAGAGGCAGGTAGCAGGTACATCGCGCATAGGTATATCTACAACAATATGTATATCGTGGAAATTACATCACATGCGGTAAAGGCAGGCGGCTCCTCTCCTCGCGTGACCTAATTTGATGAAAGCTCAACGCCAATGACGATGCCGCGCGGGTACGATCGCAATTAAATGAGCAGCAATAGCGAGCGAGCGGCTACCTGTATTTCAAATTTGCGTAATATTTACGTCAAATGTCTCGTCATTAAGAAGATGAAAAATGAGACGCGGAAACAGAAAATAAAAACGAAAAAAAAAGAAAAGGCAAAAAACGGCACCGGAAACGAAGGAAAAAAAAGAGAGAGAAAAAAGAAAAGGAAAAAAAACCATCAAATTCTCCAATTGAAGGGCAGCCGAAACTTCCACCTTGGTTCTAATTTAATTTGATTCAATTATGCATTTTTTCATTGTTTTCTTCGCTTCCGCAAAAAAAAAAGAAAAAAAATCTCGCAAAAAAATGTTCTCGGAGGCCGAAAAATTCGTGCCCGCGGCGGCTGAAGGGAAGATGGCACGCTTTTTAAATCGTGTTCGTAGGCTCTGACGTAAGCATTTTCAGCCTATGGTCAATTTTTGCCCTCGCATCTCGGTTAAGCATTCAACACAGAGATCTTGCAATGAATGTAATTGAAATTTTGATACGCGAACCGAAATTCTTGACAAATTCTTTATCCTCGAATTTGTTGCGGTGGATCGAAATTTTAATCCGTATAATATTGCAGTCATTCCCATATTCCTTGGGGCGATGAAGAAACCTACAGACGGCTAGTATATAGATACCTGTACCTGTACAGCCACAGGTATATACTGGCAAAGATCGGAGAAAATCCACTAGCCCAACTTTCAAATGGATTTTCAACAGCGTGTTGTTAACTTCTATAGTTCTGTTTATTTCCTATTTATACTGTCTTCCCACGCTCTCCCTGGAGAAAACTAATCCGCCTTTTAAACCGCTGGTGAAATTGTAAATCGATATGTACTCGTATATATATATATATATATATATATATATATATATATATATATATATATATATATATATATATATATCTATTACCTGCGGCGGTCTTTATTATACATGGTATACGCCTACCCTGGACAAAACGTATATAACCGAAATGACATCGGGGGACACATGTGGCGTGTCCGGACGAAATGGCGGGGAGCGACCGACCGGTAAAAAAGAAATCAATGCATGTATATACATACGTACTACCTACGGGATACGATGCGGAAGATCTTATTGCGGTGGGGTGAGAGCGAAAACAAATGAAAGTCACGCGTATGACGGACACCAAGCTAACTATAGTAGAACGACGAATCGAACCTTCGTATGAATGAATTTCCGACGTCCAAATCTTTCGTTATAGAATCATCTCGTGTAGTATACAGGCCTCACGGAAAATGGTGGCATCCGATCCTTTCGGGAGAAACAAAAGGCATAAAGCTACCTATCCCTATCCCTCTCGCTCTCGGGTCTTCACACGCGCTCATTAACAGGGGGCATGAAATCTCTCGGACTTTATAACATATCCGCCTGCAGAGTTTTCTTAAGGGTTTTCATGGTAGAAGTATACCTGCGAGGCGAGTATGGTTAGGGGCGGGGGCGGGGAGGGGTGGGGAGGGGTGGGGAGGGGGATGCCACCCCGCAGCTCCTTCCCATTTGGTCTACTCTCGGTTTTGGGTCGAGGTACTGGGCTCTCTTTCTCTTCATCTCCAGCCTTCTCTCTCCCTCTCTCGCTCTCTCTCTCTCTCTCTCTCTCTCTCTCTCTCTCTCTCTCTCTCTCTCTCTCTCTCTCTCTCTCTCTCTCTCTCTCTCTCTCTCTCTCTCTCTCTCTCTCTCTCTCTCTCTCTCTCTCTCTCTCTCTCTCTCTCTCTCTCTCTCTCTCTCTCTCTCTCTCTCTCTCTCTCTCTAGGCTTGGTAACAGAATTTAGGGTTTTCCTTCGTAACCTCTACTGGGCTGGTCGGCTGGTACCACGATATCTCTTGCTGATGGGACTTTGGGGAATAATTATAACAACCCCAGCCCCAGCCAGTGCTTCTTGGGTTCACGTAGATACATACATACGTACGTACTCCTCCGTCTCTGTCTCTCTTCATCTCTCTCTCCGACTTGTCTAGGAAAGGATGGTAGATGGGTAGGTAGGCATCTGCCTACCGTATAGGTACTACTCAATGCATATCTCCGTTAGGGCACTCGCTGAAGACCCTCTTCAAAGATGTTACGGTAATGACCGGCATTCGACGTAAGAGGACAAGAAGACGTGTGTATGTGTGTGTGTATATATATACATATATATAGTATCATGATTATACAATGCTCCGACAACCCCCTGTGGCTTATGTCCGTGTTGATATTGGTTTGAAACTTCATTAATATACGTTCAATGAAGTATTCTCTGGGTATACTATAAATATAATAGGATGGATCTCTTTGAGCCATTAATTAAGGCCACCAGTTCGAGAGAAGTATAGGGATGGTACTCTGTGCCGATTGGTGCATACATACCTGAATATACTGACCGCTTATACGATTCATTTGAGAAGTTAACGTTTCGTTAATAATCAAATTCAACTATATGCAGGAACCGCGCAGACCGAAAGTTTATCGGTGTTTATCGGTGTTTATCAACCCTGATCGCACGATTTCCAGAGTCAATTATTTCCAACCTTATATCAGCTGTGGACGAATGAAAGTTGAATATTTTCTCCGCAATGAGCTAGCTTATTTATAAATGATATTCTTCAACATTATGCGAGGTGCAGGCTGCGCGGGGCAGGGTAATGTCGTTTCTTTTATTTCCGGATTAAAAGCTTCTGTGGTTACGGTACCACGGGGCTGAGAGCTGAATTCACGAATAATGTACATACCTAACCTATATCGCCGCGCCGGATGGAGAAAAAATAAAGTCAGTTCTCTGCTCGGTTCTTTTTTTTTTTCAACTTGGGACGAATCGCCGCGGAGCTTCCAAGCCAACAACTGAATTACCCGACCAAATTACGGAAATAAGAGCGAACATTTGCAAGTTTAAGTAAATGCTCTCTCCCTCCCTCCCTCTCACATCTCACCTCAACCTCCTCGCCCCCTCTCTTTCTATATCAGAGAAAGTTTTTCGTCCTTAGGATGGTTCGACGGAACGTTTATTCATCTCTTTATCTATCTATCTCTCTCTTTCTCTCTCTCTCTCTCTCTCTCTCTCTCTCTCTCTCTCTCTCTCTCTCTCTCTCTCTGAACGTTATCACCGTGTGGTTAGAGGAAAGTTCGTAACGTGCAACAACTTTTCGCTCAGATAGTTTCAAACGTTACTTCAATTGCGACTATACTACGCGTATATACCTGCACCATGTAGCTCTGCGTACTATTCAGAGTGCATGTAAATGTTCTTCATTACGTACGAGAGATACTTTTTCGTTTTTTCTGTTAAATTGACGCATTTATTAACTTATGTTATTATTTCGTTATTATTGCGTACTCTGTTCTTTCACAGAGAGAGACAGGGGGGGGGGGGAGAAATGTAAGACTTCTAATTAGGAAAAGTATTGTTTTTTTTCTATGGGAAATATAATAAGGTCGAGGATCGTGTTCATCTTCGTTTTTCTTCCTCATTCCTCGTGGTGTTAACGAGATTTTACGAAAGGACATGTTATATACCTGATGTATAAATCGGTACGTATATCTGTAGCTGCGACTACCGCGAGAATTCATTTTCGCGGTGATGTTGTGACAAAGACGGTATGTATATATTCTGTTGAAAAACCACCACCACCACCAGAAAAACGCGCAGCAGTTGATCTAAAGAATTAAGTTCGTTCTTTCTCACTCCCTATCTTCGTTTTATACTTATTTTGATTTTGACTTCTCGAGGAACGGAAATGTTTTGGCATTCAACTTCGTTTGTAACACTCTTCTCTCCGCGAAAAACTCTCGGCTTCGTATCTTCTGGTTTTTTTTCCTGTCTTCTCCTTCTCTCTCTCTCTCTCTCTCTCTCTCTCTCTCTCTCTCTCTCTCTCTCTCTCTCTCTCTCTCTCTCTCTCTCTCTCTCTCTCTCTCTCTCTCTCTCTCTCTCTCTCTCTCTCTCTCTCTCTTTGTTCCTCTCATTCCGCAAGAGATTCGAGCAGTTAGGTACTACACGCCTACCTACATACCTCGTGAATCTTGTTAACCCAAAGATTATTACATTTATTTCAAACCACCGTCACCAGGATTTCTTTACCTCTCGTTCGTTCGTTCGTTCGGTCGTTCGTTCGGTCGTTCTTTTATATATTCATCCGCGGTTCATGATTCCGCGCTTTATACTTTACATCGTTTTTGTTCTTTTTCTTCCTTCTTTGTTCTCTTTTTTTCTCCTCCCCGTTTTTTTATTCGTTTCCTTTATTTCACGCAAAACCTTTTTCAACCCCTCGGCAACTTCATTGTCGCAGTTTTCAACGACCAAGCAACCACCGCCAAAGCAATGACATTCGCGGTGGCAGTAATCCAGCAAACTATTTTTCCTCGAAAATTTCACGTATTTCATCCCTTTTTTCTTCTCGTTTTGTTTTGTTTTGTTTCGCTTCGTTTCGTTTCGTTTCGATGTTTTTTTTCTTCTTCTTTTTTTTTTTCCTCTCTGTTCACCTCACGCGTAATCTACGTATATCTGTAGGTATACCTACCAAAGAAAATGATATCCACCCCAGTTTTCAACCCACGGTATTATCCTCGATTCTCTTCTTTGATATAGTATCTATACGTATGTTATATATCTGTAGGTATAAAGCACATTTCAAAAGAGTTTTTGCGCTCCACCTGACGAATGTATGCAGGCAGTCGTAGCGGTACATATAGGTACATATAAAATAAAGAGGAAACATGTAAAGAGTGCACCAGATAGTCTCTCATTCAGATATTATCCTAGTGAAATTGGATTCGAGAATTACTCGAAGCTCTGTGCAGGAATTGTAGATGTGGATAAAAGAGGTATTCGATAAAGGTGTATACATACATAATCCGCAATTCAGACAATGTGATGTACGAAGCTATAGAGCCTCCCGTGCATGCGCCTATACAGCAACTGTAATTTGGGGGCTTTGAAGCTCGTGATGCTTCGATCGTGACTATAATTGCCGCGAAATTTCTCTGGTAACGTGAAGCCTTGCCATGGCCTTCGTCCCTGGCGTGCGTCCGTGATCCATACGTCTTGGAAATAGGGATGAAAGTGGGGTCAATAAACCTCTTCTCTCTTATTGTTAGTTATTTGCGTGTGGTTCTCGTCTACGTTTATAGTCGAGACCGATAGATGTGGAAGTTCGGATCCTCGACTGGTTGTCGACGCATGTTGTCGAATGCTTATCGAACCGCGTACTCACGCTTTGTCGCGTACCTCTGGAATCGGTTCGTGATATATCTACCACCTGGGGTGCTATATCGATTTACGGGTACCATATACGCGATGAAAGTCTTCGCCGAGAAGTCGGAATGGGTTTTATCAGTTTCTTCTTCGAGTTAGTGGTGTTTTTCGTATTACTAATTCGTCATGGCGGGTTGGGGGGGGGGGGGGGGGGGGGGAAATTCCGAAAGACCAAAGGATAGACGGGCCGATATTCCGGAAGTCAAATTACCGGGAGTGCAGAATGTAGAAAGACCGTAACGAAGAAGGGCTATCCAACGTTCGAATAGTCCTGTGTTTATGAAAGTTAACGAATCTGAATTCATTGAATCGGAAGACCAAAAACTTGAGAGGTCAGAATTGCGAGACCTAATGGAACAGAAGGGCGATGAAAGCGAAAACTCAGGAGACTTTAGAGAAACGTTGAGAATTGTTTTGTATTGAGAGAATAATCGGTTACTTGTCATTTGTTCGGAATTTCGGTCTTTCACCATTTTACTTATCTAAGTTCGACCGTTTCTGATCCTTCGTTTTCGATTCCGTTCTCTGCGGTTCATTGGCTGATAGAAACGTTAGCCACTCTGAATTTTCAGTTTCAGAGTATAAGTTTTCTAAATTTTGGCAACCTGCGATTCGTTCGTTCGAAATGTGAACTATGCGAAAATACATTTTCGGATAAAAGTGCCTTCGGGTGAACAGCCTTTCGACGATAAACAGTCATTCAATGTACTTCGAAAATGAAAATTTCGCCTCCTCGAACTTTCGTAACTTTATAATTCGTATGTTTAATATTCGGAGTTTCGGCCCGTATTTTGGTCCTCCGGAATTTCGAGCCCCCTGCACCCATCGAGACTCTCGTTTTCTCTGACTCGCGTAGGTATCTTTCCCACTAAATTAATCAGGGATATGATCATCTGCGCTTATAATACGCATCCCCTGTTCCTGCAAGGCATTTTTCATTCAACCGCAAATTCTCCATGTACCTAATCAAACGAGTCTGTAAACGCATCTAATAAATTCTCATACACTTCCTTGCTCTTGCTCTTCCTCTTCCTCTGAGTGGCTCCCACTTGAATGAAGGGAAAGGGAGAAGAGGGTTCTTTCAGACCATTTCCCTATTCCCAGAGGCTCTTCTAAGACTCCCGGGGTCTTATTACGAGTTTTAATTATCCCTACGTCATTTGACAAATAACGACCATCAAATTACAAATTATAGTCACTTATTAGGAGAAAATTTGTCAGCTAATATTCTGAGAGGGTAAAGAACGAATTTTGTGTACATTTTTGTAGGTATACTCGCGTGTATCCTCTACCTCTGTGACTAACCATAACCGTAATGTCTTCCAATTTCATATATTTGCTATTATTTGCATTTCAAGTTCGAGCAACTATGATAGATATGTACTTGCATACATACATACATACATACATCATATACATTAATCGATTTTGTACACATCGTGGAATTTTGACTGCAGATTATCTTGGGTATGGAGCCGAGTTTCCGTTGCCCATACCTTTTGGCTATATAGAGGGTGTTCGGTAACATAAATTTATAACTACACAAACAGTCAGTTAGCTCCAGTCTGTGGTTTACGGTTAACCGACAGATTTGGGTTCCTTGTACCATATCATATCCCCCATAATCGGGCATCAACTCTATAGAGCTTCGGTACCTCCGAAACCTAACTATCTATCGGCGTATTAATACCGTAAGCTGCTCGCCGAATTACGGAACACGAGCTAAGCTCCTTTACCATATTTACTGGCCACTGCTCCTGCTATATCTTCCGATGTGTAGTGGATAGGCATTGATATATGTTGTAGAGAACAGCAAATATAGGGTGGAAATGCCAAACAGCTTAATCTCTACTCCCACTCTTTCAGGCCCCGTATAGCATTGAATGAAAGAATTTAATGCTCACGAGCACCTACCTAAGTCGTTGATTTTAAGGTTGCGGTGGAGTTTAAGGACTTTCGAGCGCGGCGATCACGGCCACGATTTGCGTGTTCTAGCCGTGAATATGGTTCAGTGGGACTACATGTCCACAAAAGCTCTGATTATTTTCAGGCTGATTACGAACCTTCCTCGAAGTATTACGGATTGCCCCCCGGCGTAAATTGAACAGGAACATGCGGCTGGAATGAATGATTATATACATTTATCGACGGCTATCGTTGACGCACACTGACGCAAACGCCTCAGCCGTGGAACAAAGTTATTTTTCACTCGAGTATTAGCCAAACATACGGTCACGGCTAACCGGAGCACACTTTCCAGTAAAAGCACAATTGTTTTCATACAATTCGGACGAGAATTAGTTATGCAGGAAAAATTTAGCACCACGATTCCGATTCGGAAACACATGCAGCGCAATCGCGCAACCGTAGTGCCAGATTTTGGCCGCGCCCCCTTTTTTACTAACAAAATTTTCGCCACCGTCGTCATCGCTCGGCTTTTCCTAACGACGCGGCTCGAAAGTCCTGAATTCTCTTTTGTATACCGAATTATATAGCTAGCTGTTTCGTTATCGAATAGCTAATTGGCATTCGTGCAGAATGACGGATGTGTCGCAAAGTCTATGTAACGACGAGAAAAATTGAATAGAAATGTTCTATTTCATTCTTCTATTTTTCGATCCTTTTTTCCTCGTTCGCCTATTTTTCTTACTGTTTCTTCCGAATTACAGTTCCTCGCAAAGTACTTCGCGAGCAATACGAAGGGGCTGTGGAAGCTGACGAAATGGATTTGGTCGATGAGTTCGAAGAGGGTTTCGACAGGGCGGATTTTCGTGCCGAATTCAGTCCAAGTCCAAATTTAGAGGGTCCGCAACCACCGCCACGAGATAATGCCTCACGAGACGGCCCGACTGTCAGTTCTTCGCCACCGAGAGCCAGAACCAACAATGATGGTGAGTTTAGCAATCATCATTACCTACCGAAACTTTTTTGCACAAGCTTGACGAATCCGGTATAGCCATGTGTAGCTGTAAACGAAACAGCACGATTTCGCAGATTATGCATGATTAGGTGCATTTGTTTTCCTAATAAATGTATATTTTGAAGTTTGTGTGGGATTTTGTAAACCGGAATGAATATTCTATATCGATTTCAATCTGCACTGATGAATTCAAACGAATAATTATTAAATTGAGCATCTTCGAAATCAAAAATTATCGGTAACTCGGCTTGTTCAACGGCGGAAAGAAATGTTCTTTCAGCGTTATCGAAAGAAAAAAACAAGAAACCATCTTCGAAAAACGATCGTTTAGAAACTAGACAATATATAATACCCGAACGATGCGAATTTCATCTCCGCCGTCAGGATGTTTACCTAAACTTCGTTATAAAGTAAAACACAAGTTTCGTGATCGGATTTAATTCATCGCTATAATTGAATTGGCAAACAAACAGCGGATACGGCTCTACACTACCGAACTTCATGTATATACGTACATGTATATGCGTATATACATATATACTAATAATCTGCCGTAAGAAATTTCAATGATCTACATCTGACACTCGGATTGATCGAGTTTGATGGATTTTCAAGCGATTTCATCGCTGAAATTTCTCCGAGATATTTCGGAGATCAATAATTAACGAATTACCAAAAAACAAAAAAACGAAACCCAATCCTCTTCCAAAAAACAATTTCAGCGATAACGATCGCTTGAAAATTCATTTGATCTGTCTCATACGTATTTCGAGTTTCTCATTGTTCGAAAAAATGACGAATTAATTAACACATACCTATGGCATATCTGTAATAAATTGAGGTATGTACGTACTACGTCATACTCTGTCCGGCGAAGAAATGCGATCATATACGTGTAAGTTAGTATATAGAATAAAAGAACGTTGAAAAAGGAAGAAAATCTCACGATTTTCTATCTATGTCATTGTGTATTATTTTATCTATACATATTCTATAAGCAAATGGGATAATATGGTATTCAAATGGGCCGAGTAATGGTTGCTCACATCATCAATATTCCTCTCGCATTTACGCTGAAACGTTAGCTCGCATCAGCGCTGTACGCGTACAGTATATATACGTGTATGTATGTGTCTATCTATCTATCTATCTATCTATCTATCTATCTATCTATCTATCTATCTATCTATCTATCTATCTATCTATCTATCTATCTATCTATCTATCTATCTATCTATCTATCTATCTATCTATCTATCTATCTATCTATCTATCTATCTATCTATCTATCTATCTATCTATCTATCTATCTATCTATCTATCTATCTATCTATCTATCTATCTATCTATCTATCTATCTATCTATCTATCTATCTATCTATCTATCTATCTATCCATCCTTCCTTATACCTAATATGCGGTGCATGTAGTACCTGCATAAAATGTGCGAGTAGGGGTCGGTACGCGTACGTACGTATTTAGTACATGGATCTATACGTGTACACACATCGACGCATTAATACATTCAGGCGTAACTCGTGATCACCACGATTCTCCCTCGTGTATGTATGTACATACATCTACCTACGCATGCATGCGTACACGAATGTGTACCCGTAGGCCCACGAAACATCTAAACGTATGTACAGGGTGATGCGAATGAAACGCACCTCTTCTCTCGAGACACAGATTTCTCACGTTAAACGGAAATAAAAGTTGCTTATGAAAAACGCCGAGGCTGGCGTAGTAGCTTATGAATTAGAGGCGATCACCTTGTCACGACTGTCATAGAGACTGTCGCGAGGCATTCTACAGCTTGTCTAGTCGGTTTTTAGTATCCAAATCTGGCGCCAGTGTCCCTTTCACGTCACTTTTCCCCATCCAACTGTGGTAGCTACAATTTTTGCGGCTCGTCTGAACCGAGTGGACAAACTGTACCGGAGGCGCGCATACGTACAAACAAGCGACTTCAAGTCAGCAGTACCAGCTGTGCTTATTAGTTGACCGGTTTTATTTCGAACAACTGTTTCATGCATTCGTTCAACTTCGTACTCGTCTTTTGCCGTCACCGTCATATGTGGCGGTTCCTTTGTTCCGTTAGATATGATATATAATCGCGCGCGACTATGGAACAATAATCATCGACAATGCAATTTCTGATTGAAGTCCCGCGTAGCGCGCCTTGAAAGCTTTCGGAATAGCTCGGTGGGAATCGTCTATAATTTCGTAACTACTACGATAAGCCTCGACGTTTACCGATCAGGAACTTTGGTTCTCATTCCTCGTAAGGAATCTGCATGTCCATAGAAGCGCTGTCGATCCGGATCACCCTGTATATGTGGATACTCTACGGAGATCAGAGACGCGTCGTAGGTAGAAGACGCGGTGATCTCTCTCTCTCTCTCTCTCTCTTTGAGCGAGAAAATACCAGGAAATTGGTTCACCGCGTGATCCCAGCTATCGTGCCGGTAGAATTCGAAGATACCATGCACCGTGCGTCATGCATTTGAAACCAGTTATATATGATGCCTCATATCTATGTATACAGCTATGTCTGCCTATATTCACATCCGACATGCACGTGAAAATTAATTTCAAAATTCGGTCGATTAGGAATTGAATGGACCGAAAGTGAACAGAAAGAAAATCCTTTTTTCACGATTACTTGTAATGATTCTTTCCCTCCCCGCCGCGCCGGTTTTCGTTGAGGTAAAAGCTTCAGCAACGCTCGTTGACACTAGTGCGGGAAATCTAAAATGCTATTGGTCGGTGATTCGAATCGACCAATTGGATCCCGGACTTTCTTCACTGATCTTACCGAAACCGACATTCGGCGGTAAGAACATAAATGAGCAATCTAAACGGCGAACCGACAGGAACTACGAAACGTACAACGTAGGTACTGCGAAATAGAGAGTTCTTATTTCAATCTCCGGTATAAGCTTATTATACCATAGTTACCCACTCACCGATTGCTACGTGGGAATTGCGAGGGTTGTTCCTGCAGAGCATCGGTGGGTATAGCAAATGAGTAAGTATAGTATAGTATAGTATAAGGGGAAAACGGTGCGGCGTATTTTCCAACCGCAAATTAAAGAGGCTTAGAAACATCTCTGCTTGCTGAATATCTACTCGCGCTGCATTCTTAAATCTTTCCTGGTAGCTTTCCTTGGCAAGTTGGCTTTTCCAGAATTTGAAAAGTTCTCTCTCTCTCTCTCTCCTCTTTCTCTATCTTTCTCGCTCTGCCCGCTTTACAGTCTCTTCTTCTTCTTCTTCTTCTTCTTCTATAATATCCTACGTTTGTTAACCGCCTCATGGCTTTTTGGCTGAATTAAACGAAATATTCCTACGATCCTTTGGCGACGATCCTTACTTTGGCCCTTAGACAGCCATTAACGAGGTTGCCTCGGAGCTTATTTTCAACGGTTCGGTTTATTACCTACAGCGCTCGGTTCAAATTTTCACCCCAACCAAACGCCGGAAGCAGTTTCTTTTTTTTTTTTTCTTCCCGTTCGCATCATGGAAAACTGCAAGTTTTCAGTTTTCGAATTTTTCTACCCGCAGTATCGTTCTTCCGTCCTCTTTTCTCCCCGTTACTTCACTATCGATGTCGCGGAATAAGAATCATCCCGTAGTTTCGTGCCGTTTGCTACGGTGTACACGTTTCCAAAAGTTTTTCCGTAAGCTGCGAAGCTTGTAAAAAGTTTCACCGTAGGTACAACGTATACGTACACGTACGACAGCCACTCGTCATGCGACGTTCATTTTATTTTTTGCTATTCCTTTTTACGTCATAAATTTTGGCTTACCGTCTCCGTTTTCTTTTTCCTTTCGTATTCATCTCCTCCGCCACGTTTTCGAGATCTTGCAATGTCCTGCAACCCCTCATGGTTTTTTTTTTTATAAATGATGAATACTTACGTACAGGTATATATTTATATTTCGTACAGTCCGATGCGGTGTACCGTCAACCAGACGAGGAGAACAAGCAGAGTCTCGCAGAGATTTTCCTACCTACAGCGCGAACCCCTTACGACGAGTGTAAAACGCTTGACCAAATTTTATTCATACACATACAACATATACATGTATAAAATATAATGTAAGATAATATTTTATAATCAATAGTTGCTTCGGTTATTAAATATTTTTACCGAAACACCGTGCGGCAAGGTGAATCCGAGAGCCTGATCAAATTATGATCCGATGACAAGGAAGCGTTATGTATATCCAGCAGGGTCCCGGTAGATACAAGACGATAAATTTGCATCGAAAGCGGGGTCAGATATCGCGTCCATCAAAATTATCCAGTGAGAATTAAGGGGGTGGTAGGTAGGTTGGTACTGGACGGCCAGCAGTCATTTGCGTTGTTGCGGTATTGGCAGGGGCTAGTACTCGTATATATAGTTTCGCGACTCGAGAACCACCAAATTTTCGACCCTCTCGTTTCCGCGGCGTTTGACTACCCCACCAATTTCCCATATTCCATAAAGATTTAGATTCATCAGCTGTTCTCATATCCCTACGTTTCTCTCATGAGTATATACGTATATATATATATATATATATATTGTACGAATCAGCCAAAATGCGTGCGCGCGTGTGTGTAACTACATCGGAACAATAATTCCGAATGCTGAAGCAATGAAATATAATTATGCGGATATATTATTACAACATCATCGGGAAGTATCCACTTTCATTCGCATTATCTCAATTTTCTTTTTACCTCGTTTGTACGACTTATATGGCTATGGTATATTCATTGTGTTTAGAAAACCGTGGCTTATTTTCTTCTCGTCTTTCTGTATCCTCTTGCTCTCTTCTGTTCATTATAATTTTCTTGAAACTTCGCCTAGATTATATTTTCTACGCATCATAACTCAGGAGGATGTTATTTTTGATTGGGTCGGAAGAAAAATAGCACCAATTACCTCGAGCTTCGATCACATGATCCGATTCCAGAAACAACAAAAACGAAAACGAAAACGAAAAAACTTGAGAAATATAGAACCGATCGTACCAATATCGCGATTATGCTCCCGAAGATACGCATATATGTCGCAAATACAATCGTATTCGTATTTGTAAAACTTTGCCGCAGATGAGTTATTCTTATACGGTGTTGGGTATGTACCTACGTACATGGACATACACAGGTAGTTACAGTATTCATTCGCGCATACGTTATTCGAAAACTTTTAATCGAGTTCTATAACACACTGTACACCCACATACGTACGTACTGTATACATATGCACATATATATGCATAATATACCAACGATATTGTATCGTCATCGTCATCGCTATTGCATTATTCGGTCTAAATATCGAACTATTCGACGTTAATTCTCTTCCCGCGAGTATAATCAGCTATAACATCCACCATCTACCACCGTACTATGCTACTGTTTGACAAAGCCGGCAATAATAATGATAATAACGACAACGACAAGGATAACAACGCTAATCATCGTGACACGGAGGGATGTGGGTATCTTTTTTTCAGGCATTTGCCGTTGTCTCAACGCGATCAGAGACCGGTGCGGAAATAATTGACGTGGTTAGTTGGTGGCCTTTTCTTTTCCTTCTTTTTTCACCTTATTCTTGGCTTTGTTATTCGTTGATTTTTTGTTCTTTGTTTTTTCCCTCAATTCAGTTATATTAACGGTATGTACGCAAGCGGAGGTATTTCTTCCGTTTCCCGTGTCGAAGATCGAATCGCGTTGAAGCATTGATTCAACGTTGCCGTGGCGCTACTATCGCACTTTAGATATATATATATTTATAGGTATGTACGAGTATATATGCGCGTACACGCGTGTACTATGTATCTGTACATGTGTCGAGTGTTCATCCCTCTTTCATCCCTCGAGTTAATTTCAAATTGCGTTACATCGCGCCGACTATGTACCGATACCGTCATTCATCATACATGTATACATACTACCGCATACTACCGTGTTCGTTCGATAATAAATATTTCGATTCGAAAAAACGAAAAGGCGGAAAAGAGACAAAAAAAAAAAAATGGAAAAATTGGAAAAAAAGAAGAAAAACGAGAGAAAAAACCAGTACAATAAATTCGTAACTATAGGTACTGACTCTGCGGAACTCGCCTCTTAATTCTCGCGTAGTAGTCGCAGTGCATGTATATATATACACACACACACATATATACATATATATATATATGTATATAACACTATATACCAGAAAAAGAGGAAGATATCCAACTTTGAATTCCCTAGTGCCCGGCGGTAAGTAATACGATGAATACTCGAGTCTACACCGAACCCCGGACCGGAATCCCACCTCCTCCCTTCCTTGTTCCCGCGGTTCAGCTTTTAATTAGGCGTTTGAATTATTCGAGCTTGAGGAATCCATTCATATTGCATAAAGAACAATATGCGGCAATAAAGTGTATACATTATAGGTATATACCCACGAAGAATATGGAACATAGAATGTGTAATACCTTTAACCTATGCCGAAGAGCATTTCAAGATTTATTCTTTGTACAACGCGGTCAATACATCCCGTCGTTTTATCATCCCTTTAATTACGTTCTCATGAGAAAACGGGATGAAAACTGTAACCGGCCCTCCGCCCCCGCCTCACTCGGTAAAGACGTCTCTTAATTATTTGTTCACTTGTATCTTCATGTCTTACGGTGTTTCTAGTACTTCATCGTAGGTATCTCCTCGCGATAAAAAACCAAAAAAAATTCTTGTCGACGCTAGGCTCTGCGGCGTATAGGCAGGGTCGAACGCAAACTTCTCAATTATTCACCTGCATCGCAACCGTCTAATCAAAGTGGTGTGGTAATTGAATCAGATGAGGGAAGGGGAAGGGGAGAGAGAAAAAAAGCTGGAAAAAACCGGCGTACCATGGCTGTTGCTTCATGTTTGCTGACTGTTCAAAATTCAAGCCCTCCAGCGTTTTTCATTTATTCGTTTTTTTCAGCTACTAGGTATACTATGCAAATTTGAAAGCAAGGAAGATTAATTATTCGATCGGTTCGCCGGAGAAATCTTGACATTCGATTCCGATCGTCACGTGTTATAAAATCATGGTTTTCTTCCTGTTGTTCTTTCTTTTTTCTTTCTTTTTTATCCGTGTACAATTTTGATAGAAAGCAGTCTCAACCGAAATTCTCAATTTTATACATTCATTAACTTTGGGAATACCACAAATTCATTTATATTCTTCGTTCACGATTTCTCCTATGTTCGAAGAGCGGATTTGAAAACTGCACAAGCGATACAAAACGAAATACTCAGTCGTATCAAAGCTTCGCTCGAATCCTCGATCAATTCAATGGACACTCAGAAAGTCGTTGAAGATTTTGTTCTGCTGCCCCCAATCTCGCTCATTCTGTGTATTCCAGTCTATTCTATTCTATTCTGTTCTGTTCTATTCCATTCTATTCCGTTCTCGATCTATCTCATTTGGTAGAGAATTTGCCAACAACGATCAACGGACCGAAAATATACGGAATTGAAAATAGTTTCAAACGAGAGACGACCGATCGCACAGATTGGCGAATGAATCAATTGGCAGATGTACCATTTTTTTCGACCTTTCAACGGATCGTGTTCTTTACAACCTGGTTGAAAATCCACTCTAACTTTTCGATTAATTAACATTTCGGCAGATCTATAGGCTACAATTTTCGGGTTGACGTGTCTTTTTTAATTCTTCTTCTTCTTCATACTTGATAACCTATACACGCTCGGGAAAATGTTTTCTCGAATCAACCAAATTTACAGTCGAACGATTTTTTTTGTTGTTGTTTTTTTTCTTGTAATCAAAGAAAAATTGCTTGCATGCAATCGAAGAAATTTCGCGTCGAATCAACGAGTCACTCGAAACTTGAACAAATGTTTCGTCATTCTTTCGAAGCTACAATATCGGCCTCGAATTAGACTATTTTACGTTAGTATATGACACCTACCTCGTACTAAAATAAAATCTTATTCTCACGTTCGTACGAAGTTACATACGACAGATAAGCAGATAGTTATTGGATAGATATCGTTGATATTCAATAGTAATCACCTGCAATATAATTTGCAATTGAAAATAATGAAACGGAACAAAAAATGCCCCACCTCCTGGATTAGGATCTTCTATTACCAGTATATTTTCACGCTCTCCGAAAACTTTCGCACTGCAATCTCGACCGGGACCCCGATGATACCCAACCTAGCTAAACCACTATCCCATCGCAAAAATACCTGGCTCTCATCGGGCATTCCAATTAATATATATGGATATTGCATACCGTGAAACGATGTTATATTATATTAAAATATATTATATACTATGCGATGCTGCGTGAAAACTTCCGAGGCGCATGTACGTATGCGTATCTGTGTGCATACATACTACATACGGACGTAACGTGTAACGTAACGTCGCGTTACTACTAGATATACCTATAATTTAATAGTTAATGCTTCGTAATATATTAATTAGTTCAGCAAATGTGGTCGCCGTTATCTCTTACGCGCTAATTGACTTGATTTACTAACGTTGAGATAACAGAGCTGTGATATACTGACTTGACTAGGCAGCACTACGCGTCGCATCGTCTTCATGTCTCTTAGATAGATAACGCAGGGGAAACCTAAAAGGTAGATCACATTAATTTAGCGTCATGTACGGTGTGTGTTGCGAATAACTATTTCACCGATGCTACCTTCACTCGTCGGATCATCAAATCCAGAGAAACCACCGAGGGAAATAACCAACCACGGAGATGTAGCGTACAACTTCTTTTACATTTGCAAAATATACCGAATTTTGAGGGTGGTCTCTATTTCTCTCGAAACCTCGCAAATCCGAAGAAAATAATTCAAGGTATTTCATTCAACTAATGATCTGTGTATCGTACTAATTATCCCTCACTCTGTACGTGTATGCATTGTAATATACAGCGGGGAACAAGAAATCATTCCCTTCTCTTTCTCTCTTCTCTTTCAATACCTTCGTCGATTCGTTACCAGAAACAATTTGTCGTTGATTCGAACATATATTTCGGAACTGTCGAGTCTTCGAAATTTTTGTTCGTTCTTTTTTCATTCTCCAAATCGTTATAGCACATAATATGTGTACCTACTATCTCGTTTCTCTTTTGTCGAAATATCCGATAGATTGGGTAAACGAAAATCGTTTGTATCGTCAGTATTCTATGGCTTGCGGACATCGCATCTCTTCGAAGAGCTTTTCTTTCTTTTTCTTTTCTTTCTAGGTAGATAGGTGGAGGTATTCAGGTGTAATAATTTTATAAATCGGATGAAACTGAACGCGGAAAGTCGGTTCGTTTTACAAAGCTGATCCAAATCGAACTCAACTTTCGTTTCTCTCGATGACAGTATTGTTATTATTGTTATTTTCATTATAATTATCATTATTGTTGTTGTTATTATTATAATCATAACGTGTACGTAACGATGTACGATATCTCCTTGCACATGGTAGCGGCAATAACTAAATTTATATGACGCTTGTCACAATTCACCGCAAATCACAGTAAATCGAATCTCACCACGTCAAATTTTCTATCATATACCTATGAAGCTTGAATGTTTATCACAGAGTACATACGTATTTGAATAAATTGGCATATATATAGTGTATAACACTCCACCGATGTATATATATTTTTATATTATATATACTATATATAGAGTCGCCCACGCACAAACACACTCGTCCTCCACAATTACTCTTTTCTCATTTCTTTCTCGTCCGGAACACTGTGAATTGAAAATATCAAAATGTAAATAAAATTATTGAATTGAACAGTTATCGTGAATTGTGTTGTTTCAGTTTAACACTAAAGATACGTATATGTATAGCTGTACAGTGAACTGAGAAAAAGGTTTAGTTGAATCTACCATATGAGGAATTTATCAATTCAATGAAATCACCGACCTTGGAATAAATCTTATTTCACCCAAAAATATTGGTCATTTCTTCAAAGAAACAGGGTTGAATCAAACACGAAATCATTGATAAAAGAAAAAAAAATGAAGTTATTTCCGAATCGTGAACGAAATATTTGCTGAACTTTACTCGAAAACTTTATTTACTCCAACGAAATTTTAATCAGCTCTGTAAAACTTTTCTTGAAACAAATCAATATTCGTCCGTTTGATAAAATCTGTCAAATTTGTCCAATAAAATATTTCGTCTGCGACTCGGGTATAACTTCATTTTTTTAGATCAATGATTTCGTATTTGATTCAACGCCATTTCTTCAAAGTAATGACCAATATTTTTGGGTGAAATAAGACTTGTTCCAAAGTCGGTGATTTCATTGAATTAATAAAATCCTAATATAGATTCAATTAAACCTTTTTTCTCGGTGTACGTACGTGAAACAAACGTATGTGTACAGTATATCGATACCGATAGTATACGTTTTTCAAAAATGTTTTTTTTCCTCTTTCTCTCCCCATTCATCGTTAGTTATTCATTTCGTTTTATTTCATATATGATTTTTTTTCAATTTTTTTTTTTCTGTTTCTTTTCCTATTGCTCGCGATAGTGGACTCGCGATTCGAGCTTATGTCCGTCGGTACACAAGAAAAAAAGCACAAGCATTCTGAATACCACCCGACCGAAGACAACTCCGGGATGATGTTGGGCGACAGGGGAGGTGGTAATAAACAGGAAACTACTGGATCCGTATTTCCGACAAATTGTACGACAGTTGTCTACCAAGCCATACCCGAAGACGAGAGGATCGTCGTCGGCTATCTTAACGAGTGGATCAATGCCTACGCTTTCATATCAAGTGAGTATCTGAATAATTTCAATGGTGACAATAATTGAGAAAGGGTGGTGAAAAGAAATACCTAAGAAACAAGGTTTCTCTGAACGTGTTCAAACGAAAAATCGAAAGAATAGGTAAAAAAGAAAAATGAATACGGTATAAGTTTCGGTAGAAATTCGTAATACTCTGCAGGTCCTGGAAAAAATTGACAAAAATCCATTAACCGATAGAGATTCAGGCAGGAAAATCTACTACAGCAGGTTTGAGAGCAAACTGCAGAGTCGAGTTCGTTGTAGAAACCGATTTTACCGATCGCGACCCAAACCAACCCCTATAAATGAAAACCTGCTACCCCTAAATGGAATCCACCTCACTGACTGACGCGAGTGAGTAACACTGTTATAACGACAGTTGGTATACCACATAATATCAACGCTGTTACAGTTTGCGTCAGTAGCGATTAGCTGCAGCTGTTGATGCAGTAATACATATTGCAAATTTGCAATCCAGATCGTGGATAATATTATTCATAGGTATCGCTTAAATGTTCTAATTTTCACTTCTTTTCTGTCTTCCTAACCTGCAACGGTTTTCACATAACTATATTCATCCCTTGAGAAGAAAAAAAAAAAAAACACTTTCCGTACAAGGATCTGGCAATAAAAATATATTTTATGTGGCTGGCCCTTTGCTGTTCTTGCATCAGCTGCCTATAGATATAGTTTTTTCATTCGTGTTTATTCTTTTACATACGTACAATATATATAGTATTATATATAGATATCTACATACTGTATTGCGAAACTTCGAACATTTCTTTGATATGTGTACTATATTATACGTTTGCAATCCGTAGTCGTAGTATTTTTCTATATTCCTTATTCTTTTTGCATGTGTTTGAAATTTTGAACGTAGTGTTCTTTTTACCTTAATTATTAGGTATTAGATAGTATATTCGAGGGATGCGTATTATTCTTTCAGTTGCCATATTGTACCTGCAGCTACCACATCCGTAATACCTAAAATCCCGAATATTATTATTGTCCATCTGTAATTGGTGTTTTTATGATTGTTAACAGCTAATCCGGTCTTGATTGCCGCATCTTTCGAACGTTTTAATTACCTTTTACGGTCCTGTAATACCTATAATAATGACAATTTACAAATATTTCAAGCTCTTCTCTGGTATACGTATGTGACATTCAGTTCAATGAATGATGATCAATCGATCCTGAATCATTCTAAATTTGCCATACAGCGCAATCCATGAAATTGTCGGTTATTTCTTCCGATTTTCTTTCGAGGAGAATTTTCTCTATTTTTTACACTCAGTTTCCTCCGCTATGGGAGAAGAAAATATATCGGGGGGACGGGGGAGGGAATGAGATTCAAAAAAACAGAATTCGGATTAAGATTAAAAAACGAAGGAAAGAAAGAAAGGAAGAAAGAAAGAAACATCCCGTTTCTCTGGATTGAAAGGTTATACGTATATTTATGCACAAGCGCGGGAGATAGCATACAGAACGAGAGGATAATTAATCTATTTTTTTCCAAATTTATTCTCATTACAATCGTAAAGAGAACCAGGAGAAATTCTACCTCTACATCATCGTATCGGTGACAGCCGGAATACTATTGTTTCTTGGTCTGGTTATCGGTCGTTTATTGGTAAGCCGGCATCGTGCTAAAAGAGATGCGAAATTTCATGCGAACAACGAGGCACTTCCAAACGGTTTCACGGACGATATCTCCGAGATCGATGCTGACATTGATCTGACAACACCAGTTCCGGTTTCGATGCAAGACTTGAGGTGAATAATTATGCAATAGATGGAATACTTGTCTGTGTGCGATTCCGTTTTTTTCTTTCCATCATCTATTTGAAATGAATTGAAAAACGACGAAAAATATGAAATACCTAGATTCTTGTCTACTCTTTATACAGAATCCCGGAGACCCAATTAGCAGAACGTCTTCACGGCGAACGCTATTACACTGATGCCAGAATTTCTGTTATGGGAACCGCTGCACCAATTCACGGCACGACGCATCTTGGCGGTCCCCATCAACAGCAACAGCAACAGCATCAGCATCAGCATCAGCATCAGCTTCAACAATTTTCAAATACTCACGGGGTCAGGATCGATCTTGGTAATCACATGGTCGGTACAGATAATCTACACACTATATTGAGATCCGATAATCCAAGGACTATGACCAATAAAAGTTATTATTACGGCTGACAGGAAGAGGGGGCAGCCCTTCGCGAGGGAAGGCCCCCAACGTTGAGCCCCGTACCGGAAGTTACAACTCGCAAATACTGCTTCTAAGGTTTCACCACCTTTTCTACCGCTCTTCTGTTTGTGTGTTTTTTCTTCCGGGCCATTTTCCTTCTTATTTCAGTCTTTCCCTCCGGCTCCATTCGCCATTTTCCCTGTACATATTATTATTACTATATATGGTTATTATTATTTGTTAATACGTAGGTTATATTTAGCGGATGTACGTATAAGTTTGCGTTGTATATGTCGACGCATAAAACTAGTAAAATTTCTCTTCTCATTTCTCGGCTGATTTTCTAAAACGGTGAGATGCATCGGGAGATGTATATCGAACGCTCGTCTCTCTGATATAATAAAATTGATATAAAAATGTCGAGAGATATTAGTCTCGTCGCGATAGTCGAGCGATCGTTCTCTTGCTTCGTACATACTTCCAAGTTTGAATATAAATTTTGAGGGCAAAGCGGAAGTACACGTTCATTCACGCGTTTACCTAGATAACGATTTCGAGAGTGGAATTATAACGACAGTTAACTATCGCCGAAAAATTGAATCACCAGGCTTACGTATATATACATACACAGGTACGTACGTACATACATACAAATTTTATTTCGTTATAAATTTTTTTTTGTCTGTGAGATACGAACGGTGAGAAAATTTGGAGAAAAACAAATTTCGAACTTGGTCTCCCCATGATTTTCAGAATCTCCCTAACATCTGGCGATTTCCTTCTCCCTCCCTGTCTCTCAACATTGTATAACTTTTCAATTTGAAATTTGAATAGCAGGTATAGGTATAACCTATATATTATACGTACCTGTACCATACTACAGTTCAATGAAATTAATGAAATATTCCGCGATCGCACGGGTGGGAAAAAATATCAGGATACTGAGTAGATATATTGTAATATGTAAATAACAATAATAACGATAAACTACGTCGGTATAGGTATATACTATGTATACACTATACATGCATATATTTATATATATATTATAAATGTATAAGATGAATATTATATTGTATTATATATTATACATGCAAAATATATGGAAGAAATATGTAGGCGGGCGTATGAAACGTAATGTTAATGGAAAGCAAAATAGAAAAGAAATGAAGCAAAAGGACAAATTCTCTGTATATTCACGTTAGATACATCTATACATACATACATCGTATATATATACGTTTATCTTCGATGTATCGAAAGTTAGGTGAACAATGAAGAGGAGGTATGTTTGAAAATTAATGAGAATTACATTCTATGATGTACGTATACCTATGTACGGCGATCACAGACAAGAAACGAAGGAAGAGAGAGGATAGGAGAGTTTAAAGTTAAAAGTTAAAAGTTAAAATATGAAAATTTTAACCGATCTTGTGCCATTAATTTATAGTAATTGTATTATAATCCATATTATAGGTACATAAATCGAAGTAATTATATCTTTACTATTATCATGTATTATTATTTCTTAGGCGCGCTGATGTATGGTATTATTTGAGTTATAGGTACAAGAATCGAGCCCTACGTTGGGAAAACAAAAAAAGAAATAATCCAATAGAGGAATAGAGAGAGAAAAACAAAAACAAAAAACGAAAACAAAAAACGAAAAACAGCAACGAGAAGACCGAGAAAAAAGAGAAACATGCAAATTTTCAATTTTTCGATTGCTTTGCATACAATAGCGCTATATTACGATATTTCGTTATAGCGTATGTATGTGTATGTACGTATGTATATACGTAGGTACGCTTACATCGTAGCTCAGATACACAAACGTAAACTGATCTGCAGATCATCGATGTAATGTCAAACAAACAAACGAGAAATGGAAAGAAAAAATAGAAAAACCGTAATAACTTGCAAATGAATGGGAAAGGAACTCGGTATACCAAAGATGAAATTATAAGGTCACAATCGCGGAGTTCGGTTGAAAAGGGGGAGGGGGAAAAAAAAAATGTAAATGAAAACTTTGAGTCGAAAAATTGCGAATTATAATCAAGAGGGTGTAATTATTATTATTGTTATGATGATTATTATTATTATTACCATTACTATCATACTATACTATACTAGGATGTAAGATAATGTAGTATAAATATAGGGACGGTATTGTACAAGAATGGTCACTTTATAGCGACAAGGTTGATTTTTTACCCAAACGAAGCGAGACATCAAAAAATATGTTTCAAGAAATAATTGTCGTCGGGTTTCAAAGGGGATGCAACACGCCGAAGAACCTGATTGTTTAGCCATTAATTCCGGCTCATCGGTTGCTAGTATTTGTAGAATCAAAATTGATCAAACTCTCGTTTTTCGAAAGAAAATCTTCATACCTATGCCGTCTCATTTAAAAAATGACTTCCATATTATCCTGCAGATGCCAGCTGTGCTCAGGAATGAATTCTATAATACCGCGCTTGTACATCTTGTGTTCACCTTCGGAAGTCCGACGACAAGTTTCGTCTGAAAAATTCTTTGGCGTATCGCTTACTTACCAAAAAAAAAAAGAAGTCGGACTTGTTGATGCAACGAGACGATGCTGTAGCGTGTAGGGGTAATAAATATAGGTATAGGTAGGTATAATCAGTTATAAGTAGTCAGAGTAATCTTTTGTATGAAAAATATGAAAATCGTATGCATAATATAGTATATATATATATATATATAGTATACACATCGTAAATATCGTATGTCTACGTTAATATTATATATATATATAGGTGATTATAAAGAAACTAAGTATAAGTACACGATATATGCTACATATACCTAACTAATGCACTATTATTAGTCTGCAGTCGTCGGTATGTATTGTACAACAAGTTTTCGTCGGTACTTAAAGAGATATGAGAACGAAAAGAAAAAAAAGAAAAAAAAAAAGACGAAGAAAGAAAAAAGGAAAATTAAGGAGAAAACACTGTAAATAATAATGTAAAATATCATAAACATCAATAGTATTGGAAGGTATCTCTGGTACTCACGCGAAGAGGCGCAAGAAAATGAGAAAAACATCATACAGGCATTTATACTACTACAGTATCATCGGAAAAGAAAAAAAAACTATCATCGTTCATTTTGCCAGCTCTTGTGATCTTACAGTCATTTTCATATATAATTGTCTCTTTGTAGAATACGCGAAGGTACCGGCCAGAGATGTAGATTACCTGCTGGAGCGGGGAAAAAGTAATATAAAATAGGCGAACGCAATAAATATTTGACAATTTTGAAAAATAATTCAATGTATAAAATTCAACGAATTGTGGAAATATTTGAGAATACATTTCGAAAAAGAATTCATTTGAGATGTTCGGAGAAGACGTTCTTTGTCCTAAATAATTTGGTCAAATTTGTTAAATCTAATTTCGAATTCCGAGGTATTGTAGAAAATTTAGCTTTCGCGCCTGTTTTAACTCATTCTCCCCCCCCCCCCCCCCCCCCCCCCCCAACGTATATCTTTGCTTACTTGGTATTATGCATATAGCTACATTCGAAATGGAAGATTGCGGGTGAAGTTCAATTCGAATTTCGAATTATGACGAGGCTCCCTCAAATTTCGCTGCAATTGTGTTCGCTCTTTTTTTTTCAAATTTCATAAGAGGAGTACCCGCGGATCTGGCGGTAAATTTATTTTCATATATTCGATTATCTATATTGTGAGGAGAAGGATTATTACTTAATTATTATAAGTACTTATAGTATACTATTATTAATTTACGAATATAATGTCATTCTCTTATTTCCTATTTCGCCGTTAATTATCGATTTAAGACAGCCATGTATAATCGGTTGAGCAATTATTTGCGAATGGATAGATTGATCGAACAAACGAATGAAAGAGTGAGTGAATGGATGAACGATTCAATAATTTAATTATGTAAATTAATCAAACAAAGGAACGGTATTTGGTGCAGACCGGTGAAATGGAGGAGAAAAAAAAAAAAAAAAAAACAACGGAACTGCAATGATTGTAATAATAATAATAATAATAAATAAGAATAATAATAATAATAATAATAATGTGCATGTAACATGATAAACGATGTATCACAATTAAACATATAGTGAAAGTGAGTAAAGAGAAGAAGGGAGAAGAAGAAGGGAGAAAAAGGAAAAGGAAGCAGAGAAGATAAAATTGAAAAATTGAATAAAGAAAATCGAGAGAGAAAAAACACAATATGATTCGTAAATTGAAATTAAAACTTGCAAAAATCTATCGATTAACGTTGATAAATAATATGATTATTATTATATATATTGTATTATAAGTATATATAAGTCACTGTTGTTATATCATATACGGATGAGGAGAAAGGAAGGAAGAATTGGGAAGGAAGGAACGAAGGAATAAGAAATGGCGAAATGAGAGAGAAACAAACGGAAAACGAGAAAAAAATCAAAAAAAAAAAAAAAAAAAAAAAGACAAAAAAAAAAGAAAGCAAATTACAAAGAATGAAAATAAATATAAAATAAAAACATTGTCATAAAATTTCAGGACTTGAAACATGTAATCTCATATACCTGTGCGATAACGGTGGTTTATTAGAGTAAAGATTTTTCTTTTGTTCTTATTTTTTTTTAATTCTTCATACGGAGGCGGCTAAAAGTTTTTCTCAAAAGTAAGGAAGCGTCTGCTGATGATATAATGTATAAAAAAAAAAACCACACTTTAACATAGGTTCCTCCGCGTTCCCCTTCGTTCCGTAAAGCTGCAGAGATAAAGCTGAGCAAAGGGTAGGTTGAGTCGTCGTAACCAAAAGCTTAAATAAAGTAACGTAACTGAAAATAATCAGTTTCCAAAAAGAATCTGCGACGGCTTTGTACGAAGTATTAACGGGAACTAACGAGCAGCTCGTACAGCTACCTAATGTCCACGCGGTGACCGCGAAAAAAAATTAGAATTCTATGATTCTCGTGCGATGAGTAGAAAGTGGAAAAAGGAAACAAGGATAACATGAACGGAAAGTGAAATGATTCCGGAAATTCGTAAATTCACTGGTATCTGAATGTCGCTCAGAGAAAAGGTTCAATGATTTTGGAAAATTCTCGTTCAATATAAATATTAATTGGATACATCGGAGGTCAATCGAGTGGTTTGATAAATCTTGACACAATTTTAAACGACATAACTACGTAATTAGGTATGCTGCTATGTCGCGGTCGGTGTACTTGACGCATATACCTATACCCATGCCTATTATGTTGGATGATTCACGAAGACCAAGCAATTTGATATCGATTATATTATACGTATTATCCATCGTTCTCAACAAATAACATCATGGTGCAGTGCTTCATTGAGTTACAGAACGCGTTAGAATCGATAGCCCCCCCCCCCCCCCCCTTCGCGCCGCCGTCCGCCTTCCCCGCCGCCAATCTCTTCGGATTGAGAAATGAAATTAAAAAAAAACAAAAAAAAAAAAACAAAATATGGGTTCGACTGCAGCGCTGAATAACCGTGAGTACTGAATTTATTATATATATGAATATAAATGTATGTGTATATATATCTATCTATTTATTCATTTATTTATTCATTTATTCGATGCACAGCTCGTATGATATATATACGATACCCAAATGCAATACGCAGATGAGATAAAGAAAAGTTATAACCGGTGAGATTTTTTCTTTCAATTCGTCGGTTATGCGTATGTATGTAGTGTAGATACCTTAGGTATCTACTACACGAGATTTTTTTCACATCGATTGAAGAGTCGAAGATTCATTCCATGCTTCTTATGGTACGGCGGGTATTCGCCGGATTACAGCATTATTTTCGAAAATTTTTGTCACGAATAGTAATTGGAGAAGAAAAAAAAGGGGTGTCGGGGGGGGGGGGGGGGGGGGGGGGGCCAAATAGTAAACTGCAGTATTTGACATCGATTTATTGACTGACTACGATAATTGTCTCACAATTAAGCATAATTCCTCCACATTGGATTCCGCAACTGAATGAATCGCAACTTATACCTCGAATTACTGATTTTCTCTTTATGGATGGAACTGATATTTTCTTTGATTTTTTTCTCTTCGTTCCAACACAATTTGAATATGTAGGTATATGTGAATTTGAAATAACTTGAAACCATTCGACGACACACTTTCTCATAGTAGATAATTTTTAATTCGCGTAGCAATCGCTGGTTCAGATCGTATGATATTTGAAAAACACGAGGATATTCTAGCTTGTTATTTAATTCCTTTTCCGTTTGCTTGTTCCGCTTCTGTCTTTGCGGATCAACGCGGATTGCAAACCATTGATTCAAATCGGAGCAGACATAGTATATCGTATATCGTGCTTGTACTCGTAGGTTATACATCATATTTTACACGGATTAGAATAAATTATGGCATAATAACTGTAGCCTAGTTAATAAATTCAATGAATAATTAGAGCACCGCAGTATGTATTCTATTTTATGTTTCGAAACGACTCGCGCGATCAGAGTTATTATGACACAATAGGCATTACATCCATCCAGTGTTCTGACGACAGTAACATTTTGTTCTAACGTTAAAAATGAGACGTGTGTCAACATTGAAATATTCACCCTCAAACTCGAAGCCTGTGTTTTTGTGACGTGGTACAAATCGCTCGATTAAATTTTACATGACCGAGAGAGACGGAGAAAGAAGAAGATCGTCCTGATAAGCATGCAATCTGTACCCACCTATGGGTATATACATGTATATATGTACATATATATATATGTGCGTATACAGGTATTATAGCTGAAATTGTACGGCTAATATCACGAATAATACAATACCATACGATAATTACGTAAACCATTTCACTCGATGGAATACTGCACATTCGATTAAATCTCTTGTCTCCCAAAAAATATTTTTCGCTTTTTGTACGTTTGAACGATTGGCTATCTTTTCTTATGGATTTCCCCGTAATTATTTTCGAATTTAACGTAAAATTTCAAATTTTTCCACAAATTTAAGAATCGCGAAGCGTAAATAGCGGTAAATGAATGGTAACGGTATTGCGCGGGGTTGTCGTGTTCCCCAGCAATTAGGTACGACGAGGAGAAACGTATTAATCAGAGACGTCATGTTCACTCGCAATAATTATCGAACGCTTCGGCATGAAGTACAATCATAGATATACCTGTACCTACCCATATAGTATGGAGTCACACATATACCTATCTTACATATACCGGATCTATAATAGAAAAGACGAAATAATGGTTGCAGAAGTGAGTTTAGAGTTTGTGAAATTCCTTGAGATATTGGGGAATATTTCTTTGAAACTATACATACCTGAGTATATATTAATCCATGGGCGGATCCGAGGCTATCTCTCGACGTGCCAAAAACGTTAATTGAATAAATTTCAGCCTCTTGTTTTTAATGAGTTTTCGAGATCCAATTAAAGCGCTCACTTTCCCCGCTCAGATACGGAGCTGAGAAAAAAAATATTAGGCATTCTTTATAAGAGGGATGTAAACGGGGTGGCGAAGGGGGCGATGATGCTGAAGAAATAAATGGTTTGGAAGGTAACGAAAAAGAACAGAACGAAAAAAAAACAACAACAACAACAATAATAATGATCGATTGAACTGAATTGCTCCTGACACGAAAGGTGCCCCCCCGTGCAGGTATTATCATGAATGAAAAAAGAAAAAATTATACTTCATCGCGGGAGAAATTACCTCCCGTAGAAAAGATACGTAGCATAATGAAAATTGAAAAAAATACCACGAATAATGAGAGCGTAAAGAAAACGAAGTAGGTATGACAAATTAACGCGCTATCACCACTTAACCAGTTGATTTTAACATCTGAACAATTCCACCGTATCCAGAAGTTTATTGAAGCTTTTCGGTATTCGAATAATAGAAATTCACAAAATCCGCTATACCAAATTTCGAGAAACTTGTTTTACCGTGCATTTTGGTATATTTGTTATTCCTATCCAATTTCGTTTCATACGGTTACGCGTAATCCGTCATTTTCAATGAACTCGTCATACTCGATTATGCAATATTGAATTTTTTAGGTCCGTGAAGTGGCGGGGGCGCTTTCTTGGGAAACACTTGTAAATTCTCCCATATCTATACCCTACCGTACGAACATATAATGAAAATATTTGGGCTCTCTGCCAGAATCTGGAGGATACTACATTATAATAGAGGAAGATTAAATATCTCTATACTCTCTATACGAGTACAGTCTTTTTCAATAAAATTTTAATACGTCAAGCCGAAGCTCTGGGGGCGCGGACGTTACTGACTTTTTCGACTTTTTTCAACTCACGGACGGGAAAGGGGGAAAGACGACGGGGCACGTTGAGTCGCTCGGGTCAGGACGAACATGACAAAACATTGGTAAAATTGATGAAAAGAAAAACGAAAAATAATTGAGCGAAGAAACGAATTCAGATGATTTCACGTCGATTATTTTATGTACAATACATTGTGTATGTATTGTAGGTATATGGGTGGCGCGCTCGCCGGGGAAAAATACTTCTCAGGAATCAGGGACTAGGGGTCGCGGACACGCGGTCGCGGCCGGTCGCGAACCAGGATGGTATAGTACAGTGAAATAGGTATAGTATATTGGGTCGATATTTCCTCCCCGAGGCTCACAGCCTCGGGCGACACTCCTGTCAACTTCGTCCCTCGCCTAACCTACCCTACCCTACCCTACCCTACCCTACCCTACCCAGCTATGCTACCCTCAGGTCGCACTTCGCGCTACCCCCTCAACTCCGCGTCTCATTTTTCTCCCCAATACACTCTTCTCTTCTTTTTCCATCCACCAACACTTCCGTTACCTGAAGAGGTTGGAACTTTCAAGTTGCAACCCCTGGCAAGTACAGCACTGTGAAAGAAGAAGAAGAAGAAGCAAAAAGGCGGATGTAATCTGATTTTCCAGCACCACCGTCACGCTCACTTTTTTTATACCTCTACCTTACCGTTACCTTACAGTGCACACTAGAACCCCAAGTTCCAAAGAATGAGCTGTGTAAAGAGATGCACAAGATCCGAGAGGAATCCCGCCCCTCGAGCGCTCTTCGAATAATCAAGTAATATGCAACTATACCTACAATAACTGTATTCACTTGAAACATCTATTTCTTTTACTGGTTTTCGTTAATTTACTTTTTTTTTTCTTTATCTTCTCTTGTTTCTTTCAAATTCATGATATCCGTTCGCAATGCGATCTCAAAATCAAACGTTCCTTTTTGTTTTGTTTTCGTCTCCGGAGGGTAAAATTTTACGCGGTCTCTGCACGGTGTGACACGTGGAAAACGGCGAAAAAAAAAAAACGAAAAATACAACGTGAGGTAAAGTTCACTTTTAAAGCCTGACTCATTGTTGCTTTGGAATTATTTTTACTATTTTTTTGTTTTTTCTTGTTTCATTTTATTCAATCCTTTGAACGTATAAACGAAGTTTCATAAATATGTTAATAGCTTCAATGCACGAAGGCTTGCGGCGCGGTTTAAGTAGTAAGAGCAACGCTTGGTCGGACCATTTATGCGATTTGCTTTACTCCATTCCGCCGCTTTGTCAGACTGTCGTTTCCTTTTTCTTTCTAATGAAATAAACAAAATGAAAAGCCACAGAAAGAGAACAGGAATCTGTGACGTGTGGGATATAGCTGTAGTAATATCACGATATTCCGATTTGAAAGGTGGAAATTGAGACGGAAAATAATGTACACTCGAGGAATAAATTCAAAGAGCCTTGATTAATGGCTATGGTTGGGAAATCGAAGTGGTTGACGAGTGCGTTTATTCAGCACTTCAGACATTTTTTTTTTTCAATCCTATTGGTAGGCAGGTAGGTACACATTTTATACCGACAGCGGGGTTCTGTCAACGGAATATCTAAATGCTGAGCAGACGACATCAATCAAAACATAAATTTATAATTTTGTCTTTTCACTTCTATCTTATCTAAAATTGACTTTCAAATTCGTTTCATTTCCGTTTCACCAATTATAATTTATAGCATACTTACATAGATGATGATTTGTAGTTAGGTATATCGTATACTATCCAATTATGAGGTATAGCGGTGAAAGATTCGAACTTATTATTCGAAATAGTTTTTCGTTTTTTGGTTTTCGGAATATAGTGATAACTGCGGAGGTGAAAATTGCTGTGAGTCGACTCTGAAGATAGGTATACTAAAATTGCGTCTTACCTTACCGTGAGTTGAGACCTGGCCCAATCTAAGAATAAAATATATATAAATTCCGATTTCACTTAATACACTATTGTCGCCTGTGTGTTTTCCGTCGTGTCGGTAAAATTATATACCAGCCACGCAGTTGTGCGCTCCTAAACAAACTGCAGTGTGAAGTTTTACTCGAAGAAAACAGAAAACACAAAGAAGAAGACGAAAGTGGCTGAAGTTTTCATTTTTAACAGTGTTACCCTCGACACATATATATATACATATATGCAAGACGAATAAAATCGAATTCCGCCAATAACACGTGAGTGGAAAATGAAAGAATCGTTCACATTACCTCTTCCGAGAAGATTACGACAATTGATTTCAATTAGTTATTTCAAAGGGAATACTATATCGTGACTCTGAACCGTTATACCTATACTTTTATGTATCTACACGCATACACGAGATCGTTCTGTTTTTTTCCTTCCTTCTTTTAAGGTAAAATCGCGCTCCCTCCGTCTTCTGACTATACAACCAAGTAAGTAAATAAGTGAGTAAGTGAGTACCTAAGTAAGTGAAAAAATGTATCTGATAAGACTTAACCTGTTGTAATTGGCCAGTAATTGCCGTAACAACGACAATACCGTGATAATTACATTTACTACTTTACACGAAAACCATTTCCATAGGGTCGAAGGGAGGAATACAACGGTGGATTGCGTGCCCTACCAGTGGTAGTAGTACCTACCGCAGAAGAAACTTTACCTTCAGAATCGTGCCGCACTCCGAGCGTTTGTGCAATAGAAACGAATACTGCGAATAGGTTGAGTCATTAGGATAGATACGGAGTCTAGGTATATAGTCGAAACTATTTCGGATTTCATTTGAGGTGGTGAACCGCTCCGACTATCGTCATTTTCTTCTTGTTTTTCGTAACTGTTTGAATGAAATACAAAACGAAAAATGATAAACTACAGTAAGAGAAGCAAACAAGACTTCGAGGGTCTTTCTGCACGATACAGGTACTGTATTCATAGAAACGCAAGAAGTATTCTCTTGAAAAAGATACGTATCGAGCTTCTGAGGTGTACATACGTACAACGGATGTATTTTTTGAAAAATCCCCAAAAGCGTGCAAGCCAAAATTCTGTGTACTCTTTCTTTGACCACTCGATTTTTCGGGTATTATGAATTTGAGATGTAGTAACTGCAAATTGTTGAACTCGTTTCACAATGATTCCAGTCATTGAAATTCCGTTTAAAAATATGGCGAACGCGTACAATCCAGCATACAAAGGTCAAAAGACACGTGTGAGTATAATAAAGTATCGCTTCAACATCCGGCACTCTCTGCTCTACGAACAAAACGTGATGAAACAGAAAAATGAGAACGAAGAAGAACAAGAAAACGGGAAAGAAACAGGCAGTGGCAAAAGCAAAAAAGAAAATAAGAGACCTTCAAAGACCGTGTCCAGTTTCTCTTCTCCCTCGCGGGCTAAACGCTACCAGCGAGATAATGTTCCGGTGTCTCTTTTATACTCTGACAAATTGCTTCGTCTGACGTGTGGATTTTTCGAAGCCGGTTTTCCCCGCGTCAGCGGAAATCATCCCGACAGTCCCTTAATTATAATATCACATTTCTCTTCGGGTGCTTTTCTTTCTACCGAAAATTTTCCATTCTCTTTCCTTTTCTCCTTACTTTCATCTCTGAATCTAGATTTTTTTTGCGCGTGAATTGATAGTAGGTACGGATAGAATGAGAATTTGGTTGAATAGTTAAGGGAATGTATACTACAGGGGTGTGTGAGATTTCGTCTTCCTTATGTCATTCCTTTCACAAGTTCTTGTATGATTCATGGAGTAGCTGGTTACGTACAGTGGGATTCAGCTTATGCAAATGTTATTGCAGTTGAATTGGTCTGGCGTTTTGCCCGGAGGTAGGTACGTACATGTATGTATTATGTGTACATACGTAGGTACCGTTGAATTTTCAAACGTTTTTGAATTCACGCCATCTCCATTTTAGAACTGACAATGAGATATAGTATATTATACATAACTACGTTATTTCGCGCATATACTTCTTACTCACGAACCTTTAACTCTGCAGCTTTCAATTGAATAATTTAAATGCTAGAAGATTTGAAGCAGCTATATAAATTATTCAATCGAGAGAGCGTCATTGCAGATAAGGAAAAAAATGAAAATGAATGGTTATACTGACCAGCTATTGGCGTTGAAAAATTTGATAAAAAAACACCTCCATAGGGTTAGCACCCCCACACACGTATACTGAATTTTCCAATTCATGAGAACGGGCTGCTTTTTAATTGCTAATTAGTTGCTATATATACGCAAATTAATTGCTCCAACCCTTAACCCAGAAACAGAGGTGTTGCTTACAAACTTTAGTCCAGCACCGCCATAATATAGAAAAGGTAACAAAATGCTAAATCGAGACGTTCGATGCGCCGAAATTAGTTGCTATTTAATTGCTACAGAAATATGTCCTCCCCGGAATTTTCGCTGCACCTCTCCGTCCGGGGAAACCACCCCTCCGACGATCCGGCGCAACGTGGCGGCTCGAAAACCGAACGAGATGCTAAATCGGAAAGTTCAATGCGCCAGAATTAAATGGTATAATATAATATAACGAAATATTATATCTGAATGATATATACATATTATTAGAGGGCGAGGACCTGAAATTTCGAGACTCGATAGCGGCGCCTGGGAGCCTCACAAAAATCATCACGACGTACACTCCGATGACAGCATTTCAGGATCTCCGCTTGAGTCGGGGCTGACGCCCCAAATTTTCCCTGTCGATTGGTCTGTCGCTAGACCGTCTATCGGTGTCGTGATGATTTTTGTTAACTTCCCATGCGCTGCCTATCAGATCTCGAAAGCTCATGTTGGCGCCATGTAATAATATGCGTCTGCAGCTATTATGATATGATATTCCATTATATTATATTGTACCATTCAATTCTGGCGCATCGCAATTTCCGATCTATCATTTTGTTCGGTTTCTAAGCCACGACGCCGCGCCGGATCGCAACACGGAGCAATTATACAGCAACTAATTTCGGCGCATCGAACTCCTCGATTTAGAATTTTGTTTCCTTTTCTATGTTATGGCGGTGCCAGACTAAAGTCTGTGAGCACCGACTCTGTTTCTGGCTTAGGGATCGGAGCAATCAATTTGCGTGTATAGCAACTAATTAGCAATTGAAAAGCAACTTATTTTCATGGGTTGAAATATTTATTTCCCGTATGTGGGAGTGCTAACTTTACGGACGTTAAAAAAAAACAAGTGCCCTTTCACCTTGTGTATGTATTTACAATCTACGGAGTCGTATCTCTCTGGACGGTGGTTTTTTTTATCTGTAACCATCGTTTATGAAAGTTCAATTTTTTCCTCCCCTGAATATTTTACCACTGAAAATTCGAGGGGTGTGTAACGTATAGGCTCGGTACGATGAAATAACTAATGAGGTAAATATAACGAAGGCTGCAATTAGCAGGATACGTATGTACAGCTATAACGTACGTATGATACCAACTCACAATCAGTGATGCGAGTCAACGGTTTCTCTGTCAAACTCGACTGCACATATATATATACATATAATCTCGATGTGTAATATTCTATAGAATTGTGTAGCTGTACCTGTATAGAAGACAACTAACATTTCTCTCCATCAAAGTGGCTACTACGCTTCCACTACGAATTATCCAAAACAGGATAAAGGATGAGTTAATCGTTACACATGATATAGACACTTTTGCATTAATCTATTTGACAATCGCGTGGATCATTGCAATATTATTATATCATCGGGTCGTCAAACATGACGACAAAATACAACCAAAGAGAAAAAGGAATGGGGGATCGAGGGGGTCCTTCCATTTAATCTGTGGACGTCTACAATGAACGGCAAAGAAAAAGTTCAGGAGTATATAGGGTCGTCCGTATAGTTCATTGTCTGCGATAGCGGACAAGCAACGTTTCTACGATAACAAATGCAGCAGCCACACAGGTGATTCAGGTCAGAGTTGTTTCCGAGCTCGTAAAAAGCCACCCTCGATCCTCTTGTACCATAGTTGAGACTCGATTACCTCTACCTGGCGCTCGATAACTGTAATATGTGACCTGTTTCTCTTTTGCTTCTTTCTTTTCACCAAACGATGAAAAACAAAAAAAACTAAAATCTTTCAACTAGTTACAAGCTTTCGCATCATTTTCATTCAGTTATGTGTTAGGTCAGGTTAACGCCCAGGAATCCCGATGCTATTCGATCGCCTCCAGTGGGTCGCGTGGTTCGTTGCAATCAAGGAAACGATCGACTCCCGCATTCTGAAAGATCGTGGCAGAGATTTTCGTCTGGTTTTTTTTTTCTTTTTTCTCTCTCTCTCTCTCTCATCTTCACTGTTTTTCTTCAGATACGATTTTTCTTCCCTATTCCCTATTCCTGGGATCTAGAAATTATGATTCAATTATCCTATTTATCAATAAATTAATTCTATATCGTTGGTGACGATCGCCTCTTGCTAATTAATCCGGTTACGTACGTTAACGTAATGGAGCAAAATCTGTTTTGGCACGGAAATTTCGTTGTGAAATAATATCTTTTCATCTTCCGGAGTCTGTATACACGCAGTGTAGGTATACCATGAAATTGATAATTCTATGATAATACTATATTGTTTCAGACAGCTCGAAAAGCGTTCAAGGTAAATTTGCAAAGAGGGAATTAGAGATAAGTAGCGAAAAAGAGGTTTGGAATGATGAAATAGGAAAGGGAAAATGGGAATATTCTTCTCGCCCGATTTTATCAATTATGAATAGACAAACTATACCCTCCTCGTAAGGTGCCCTCCCCATGCAATATTACTGGCATTACGTTCCATTTTACTTTACATGGGTATAGTTATAGGTTTTACCTATCGTAAATTCTCCGTCTGTCGTTGTTTGGCTGATTTATTAATACGTATCAGCAGCAGTCATAGTTCCAAGCATTTTTCCGTATCCTTCTACTTTTCATTTCTCGTTCGTCCTTTCGTCATTATAATGAAAGTTCAGCCACTTCTTTACGGTGAAAATGAGATATCCAAATATCGTCTTACTCGTACGTGCCTGTTTTTGCACGCGGAAAAATTTGTCGTGACTGGCCTTATTAAATTCCTAATGATTCAGGTCTAGCCGACGGTTTCGAACGTTCCTTTCTTCGTCGATTCTTCGAATGGATAAAATCTAGTTCGCTATATTCGCAACGTTTTTCGAAATCGACCTTAATTGCAAGTATCAGGAATATTTTAAATAATTATACCGGTCGATTTAACTAAACTTTTTCAATTTCTCTTCAACGCGAAGAACATAAAGTCAAGCTGTTTCGATAAATTAATGAGACAGCCTGGAGTCCATTTGCTTCGTGATTACGACCTCGATCGCCTTTTTATTGTACTTGTCCACCGATTTGTAAAACCGTATACACTTACGGGAGTTGCAAACGCGAGCACGGAACAGTCGATCTAAAAGGTTTTCAACTCGGTACCTCGAAAGCCTAAAAGTCCTATGGCTTCGAAGCTTTGAAGAGGGTGCAAATCAGATCAATGAACTGAATTTTATAACGACTGTCGTTTATTTAAAATCGGAATTTCATTCAGTTTCATTTCACAACCGACAACAGTTCTCGTCCCTCCGCATTATTTCACCCATTTTCTTTTTCATATTTTCATTCGATTTCTACACGCTCACCCCAAAAGAGATTCTAGATTATTAATTGATTTCCGGTAAATTTGCCGGTTCAAAAAAATCACGTAAGTACAGATATTCTCGATTTAGGATCAAACAGTCGAGTTTCAAATTTTCCGGCCCAGTAAAGAAAACGAGTATTTTGACATGTTGCAGGGACAGAAATCAAATTACGTCATTAGCATGTATACTAAAGCCTGCGGTTATACATCATCATGCGTCTAGACATTGAACTTTCTTCTATTTTCTTTCGTTGATTTTTTGCGTTTCATTTTTTTCCCCAATTTCTGGTATCTTTTATCTTTCATCCTCTCCGCGGATCGAAGTTTTGGAATTACTATTTTTTAACTAAGTTCCACTCCGTAGAAACTCGACTCTCATTATCAACATACGATTTCTGCGGCGTCGCCGGTGACTCCCCGCAGCTTCGAGTCCTCGACTCCGCGTTTCACCAACGAATATGTCGGCTTCGATCAATCCCTTCAAGGCCTTTACTCCCGGTCAGACGAGAGTACGAATAAAATGAGAAAGCTGATGATGATATCGCAGGGCGTGTATAATGCCTAAGGACATAAATCGAATGACAAGAGAAGAAACGGCCAATCTATACAAATCTATAACTATAATATCGTCTTGCAATATATTGTGCATGCGCAATTGTTCCACAGCAATTACAAAAAAATGATATTACGCTCATGCAACTTTTCTTTAAGCCGCGGGGGTGGAAACTTTCTCCTCGTACGTACTCGCGCGGATGTCTTTATTTTTGATCACTTGCTTCTTCGTCGATGTAATAAATAAGTAAAGCAAACAAAAAACAAAAAATAAAAACAAAAAAAGAAAGAAAAAAAGGAAGAGAACCGCGGCTTCCCGTTCCACGGGGTACTTATATACCTATCGCTGTTCTCATTGTTAGAAAAAATATAATCAGACTGCACGGAGGGACATAGAATCGTAATCATACCACAGTTCAACAAGAATTACATATTCGTATGTATGCTGTATGTATAACGAATGAACCTTAAATTTTTTTTCCAAATTTTGGTGTCATTTTTTCGCATAACTTCGAATCGCTTTGAATTCTTTCGCAAAATAATTGTACAGGTGTCACGAAGTGCGCTCTGGTCAACTAGATTCGAAAAATCATCGTGATAATTATTAACGGAATAATTTGTGAATTATAATCTCAAATCCCGTCTCGCAGGAAGATAAATATATTGAAAATCCGTACGATATTTATTCTGCCCTAACTGACCCGAGCGCGTTTCCTGACGCTTGCATAATTATTCCGCAACAAATTCCAAATCGATTCGAAGTTTTACGAAAAAATGAGACCGAGTTTCCGAAAAATTCTAAAATCGGCCGCGTGACTGCACCGAGTGAGGAAACTCATCTGGTCCGCCATGTGAATTCACACCCGCGTATACATAACTTACGTACATTATATACATACGTATACTATATGCACTATCGTTATAAAGGTATGTGTTGTATGTACACTCACGTCTCTATATAGGTTATCTCATTCACGGAGTACCGCGCCCAAGGTCTCAATGGGGCTTGGAGAGGGGGAGAGAGAGAGAGAGAAAGAGAGAGAGAGAGAGACACACCCTTGCAAATAAGCAAACACATTGCTGACGTAAATTGATGAGCTCACCATTCGTTGCCAGAGAATATAAAGGATGAATAAAGTGTTAGTTTAGAGGATGTGCACGGGAGGGGGATGAAAACACTGTAATTAGCTATTTAAAAGTTACCCTTCCCCCTCTCTCTCTCTCCCTCTTTCCCTTTCTTTCTTCCTCATCGCGAGTCTCGCTCCCTTTCTTTTTCTTTTCTTTTTCTCTCTCTCTGTTACTTATGCATTAGATCGCACGGGTAAACAGGCGTTAGAAATGCTTTTGGCGTAGGTGAGGGACGGCTTTTCTGCAATTTCCACAGCCGCGTCGCACCATGTGCGACATAACAATTCTTACCTTGTATTCGGAAGCTGCCGCATCAGCAATTTCCTTGAGAATCGGCTCATATTGTGGTTGAACTTCGGGGTGGAAAGGGATAAACGCTGTCAGTATTCAAATGAATGCATATATATGACGATTTAAAAACACCACAGTTTTTATTATTATTGTTATTATTATTATTATTATTATCATTATCATTATCATATAGTAGTCAATATTAACTTTTCACTGCTTACAAAATCAGGAATCTCTCGTCGATTTTTTGTTTTCTCGTTTTTTTTCATTTCTCTCTGTATATATATATATATATATTCTTTTTTCTATTTCCATATAGTATATCGTTTATTCATAGATTACATGATAATAATATATCAATATATCTATAATATACATATATATATATATATATGTATATTATATAATAATTATCTCGGCGAATATTAATTTATTTTATTTTACAGTTTTCTATTCCTTTCTTTGTTTCTTTTCGAATTTTTTCTTTCATTTTTGGGTTTTAATTCGTACCTCCAGTATATATGTATAACGGAAACGAAATTCCACAAATTGAATGATTGAACAAACGAACGGTCGATGTAAATTACGGTTTATTTTATTTTTTCAATTTTTTCCTAATCAACATGGAATTCGTATTCTTCACCATCGCGTATGTAGAAAAAAAATATGCAGCGACTTACCGTTTGAATATTACTATTCGTCAATTTTCATGATTCACTTGAATTCTTTCGAGGGGAATGTGAGACTCGAGATTATTCGTCTCTGTTTTATCATATTCAAGCTCATCGTAAGCGTGTTATTTCATGCGGTGAATTTTCTTTTTCGAAAAATAAAAAACACCCGATTTTCACAAATTCCACATCATCATATTGAGATTCGGATATCGCCGAGGTAATCAATTAATCGTCGCTCGCTCCTGTATGTATTGCATCCTCAACGACCTATTTTGTATATAACTATTGTATATGTGCTATAATATATGCAATAATACTTACGCGTAATCAAAGATACAAATTAACTGTAATCGGGTGTAGGCTTACATATTTTTGTAAGAAACAGTTTTCATATAATAGATACAGAGGAAGTTTTCACCGGCTTATTACTATTACTATTTATTATTCATATTACTATATATATATACCTACGGACTAACGATTATGTAGGTATAATTACAACACTCTCTTACCGCGAATTGTTAATTTTTCAAACGCACAATTGCTTATCATGATATATGTATTTGAATTATATCGGTCGCGGTCATCATGCGGTTGAAGAAATTTGTTCGAATCCCTAAATCTCGCGTATATGATATAACAAATATATGTAATATATACATATATATATATATATATATGTATGTATGTATGTATGTAGATATATTTGAAATGGACATGTCCACCTCGACTCGACCATTCTCCGCTGAAAATCGGAATGTAAATTTTGATTTTTATCACTTTTCTTGGACTTCCCATTCTCCGGAGTAGTAGCTAGGCCGTGTACATAATTAAGAGAAAAAGAAGTTTCACTCATATCCGGAAACTTCAGGTTAAGTTTAGGTGGACACCACCTGCATCTAAAGGTATAATCTCTTTGCATGCTCCATAATAATTTGTTTATTCACTCATTTATATATTTCTTTATTTATTTATTCATTATTATTATATATATATATATATAATATCTATATAAAAACATGAACCCTCTGCATATTTAGGCCAGCTAAATTTTTCTCTTCGATCATCGGGTTTGAATACTAATTATTATTCTTATTATCGTTATTATTATTACTATTATTATTATTATTATATCTCGTCATATGAACGCGTAATGAATTTTTCGCAACAAATTATAGCTGCCTTATACCTGCTACGGGTAATATATTCGCCAACGTTCTTCTCTTCAATATATATGTATATATGTATGTATGTATAGGGTATGGTATGTATACCAAAATACATATTATAGGTATATGTTTATAACAAGTCGACATAAACTATATATAAATGATTATTTATATTATTCTCTCCACGTCTTCACGGTTTTTTCTTTCTTTTCTTTTTCTCCATTTTTTGTTTTTTCACGGTTTTTTTGTAATTCTATTTATTACATACACACACATTTGGAAAATTCAAAATTTACGCAAAATTTGCAATTTCTTTATTTTATTCGGAATTTTTTCAGTTTCTTTGTGTGTTTTGCAACAATTTTTCGCCACGATCATCGCATCGTTAATTATAAATTCTTATCTATGCCCATGTACATATATTATATATACTATAACAATTATATATTTGGATATCTTTCTATCATATTATATTATATTATATTATATTATATTATATTATATTATATGTATTGTAATTATATCTGCACCATATCTATTCGGAATTTGGTACGATAAGCTCAAAACGTATAACGTACTACCCAATTGTACCTACGTATATACGTGTGTATGTACTATATAATGTAGTAGGTATACACGCGTGTATCCGCTGTGTTTATTCTTCGTAAATTAATTGTTATTATTTTCAATTTTTCTTCACCCTCTATATATTTCGTCGCGTCTCTTTCTTTTCCCTCAAATACAGTATAAGTGTTTCATCTATAATATTTCGTCACTATGTATATACGTACATACATAACCTGCGATTGAATATCGAATATGTTTTTGGTCAGGATTATCTTCGAGCGTTGGTAAAATTTCAATATACATTATGCGCAAGATATAAGTATGCTGTTGGCTCAGAGCGTTTAAATTATTACCAATTAATTTGTCGATCGCAGAGCGGCTTTGATTGAATTTTGATTGGCCGTTTAATAATAACCATTTTGATTTGTTAGCGTTATATGGCAGTGCCCGTGTCGAGAAATGATTGAAATTTATCTATTTCTGTCTGTCCGGTTGTTCGTTCTCGTATTTTTTGTTTGCTCTAGTGCAGTTCTCGTCCTTTCAACTCATTCCATGTAACATATGTTATCTGCAGTTATTGCAGGACGTATGCTACATTTTAACGTTCCACAGCGATTTCGTTAGCGATTTTTGTTCGATTTTTCCTTCGTCTATTCGCCGTTTTCCTTTCCGCCTTTGTTTTTCATTCTAATTACGCACAAAAATCAAATAATTTTTTGTATAGTCGTGTGTATTTTCAAAGGAATCATTCAATTTGTTATTCTATATATGTATAACCTATATAGGTCTGTGCCTACATAGACTCACCCACGTACAGGCGACGTTAAAAGATTGAATTGCGATATCGATCGAACTAATTTAATTGTAAATGAACACCAATTTTATCCTTATCTGTTTCATGCGCTTTTTTCTTTATCATTTGAATATTGTATTTTTGCCCCTTCTTTTCTCTCTCCTTTCCTCTTTAGCTTTTGCTTTTCCTTCCTTCGTTATCAGAGCGCATACCTATGTGATATTTTCAATATCGAAGCGAAAGCAAGTTACGGTAATTAGGAGTAATACTATTTATAATAGTATTTGCAACATGGGTACCTATGCGCGTATTCGCGCATGTATAATGTGCATATGTGTGTATGCGCGCATACACACATAGGTACAACGTTCGAAGGTGAAATTAAAATATCCGATTATTGTATATTGATATGCATTCGATTGCATTCATGTGAGTATAATATTCGTTATTATTATTTTTATCGCTAATAGGTACGTCTTACGTTCCGACATTATTGTGTATCTACATACCTATGCATAATTAATTGATCAATCACTAATTCATTATTCGATTTATCAAATCAATTCATATAATTATATTCGATGGGGCATATTTCATAAAATTAAGCTGTGTTTAGGGCAGATATAGACCGAACGGAAGAAAAATCATACGCAGCTAGACGTCGTATCAACCGATCGATCCACGAAACGGCTGTATTAGATTTTAACGGAAAACATTGTTTTTCCTTCTCTTTTTTCTCCACACATTATAACGTGGTTTGCATTTTTTATTTCAAAATATCGCAGAGTCTATCAGTCCTTCCATATTTTTATCAAATTTTCGAAACTCGTCCCCCTCCTCCTCCCCCGCCGCCCACTCCCGGTTCATACACAAAATATACATAAACAAATATACCGTATCTGTAAGTGCTACTACGTATACACCTGGCCTATACATGGATCATACAAAAATTTGTTCACCCTTAAATTTATAACGAAAGTATTCGATCGGCGTTTGCCCGCAACACCACATATATATGCAGAACGTTGATGACATTTTCGAAAAGCTCTGGGTATTGACCACACGTTTATTTCGGTCCGTCATTTCGTTTCTATCGTATATATCCAATTATGAGAAATTACAACGCGCAATCTATACTATCTCGCTTGATATAGATACGACGAATAATTTCGGGCTGGGAGCTCGCGAAGGGGTTTCGGAGGGGAGGGAGGGTTGGATATAAAAGACCTAACTTCATAGTACGAACAAAATGTCAAATGGCGAATTTGCAATTTATACGCTGTGGAATAACAGTCGGTATATGCATATACTAGGTATAATAACAATACAAGGGGATGTTTTTTATTTTTAAACCTGACTTCACATCGTTGTCTTTCCGTCTCCATTTTTTTTCTCTCTCTCTCTCTCTCTCTCTCTCTCCTTCTTCTTGTCACTATATCACGACGCGTAGCGTACGTACGTAGGTACATACGTACGAGTAATGGGAAGATAGACGTGGGGTAGGTAGGAAGGCGTGGGTACAGCCGTGTCAGTTGAGTAATTCGTTTTTCGTATTCCATAGTTGTTTTTTTTGTTTTTTTTTTTTGTTTTTTCGGTTCGTTTTTCCTTCTTTCGTCTTCCATTTTTGTCCAACTCGAAAATGCGGGTGCCTAAGTAATATTGTCGCGTGCACTAGGTAGTTAATTTGTTTAATTACATTGTACGTGGGTACAACAAACGTACGATACATACATATATATACATACCTAATATGTAAGATATATGTTGTATGTATGTACGTGTAACGTGCGTTACCTAACTTTTGTTCAAAACCTCACGTTTACCTTAATTTGACTATATTTCACGTACATACATATACCTAGATTATATTATACTAAATTCTTACATACTCACTCGTGTCTTCGACATACACCCACTACGCATTAGGTCGATATTACGTTACTTTTTTTTAGTTTATTTCATTTATTTACTATTTTCTTTGATCAATCTTTCAATTTTCGATTTGCCATTTCGTTCTTCATCTTCTGTCCGTTCGTCGGTTGTATACCTAGTGCAGGTAATTGATTATGTATTCTTATCTTCGTTTGCCCGCTGCAGTGCGAGACCGCGGCGGTCGATGCACATTCATTTATTTAATCATTTAGTTATTTAGTTATTTACTTCAACATTTATATCATATTTTATTCGCGACCTCAATCATCCTCTATACCTATACCTATACGTGTTATCATTTGTTGTACAGTTTTATTTATTTGTTCGTTTATTTACCGAGTTTCTTTTTTTTTTATTTCTCTCCATCCTCTATTCTTTTTGGAAACTAGGTACGTAATATGATTCGTAATCCTTGCAACTGGAGAAGAAGAAACGAAGAGCAAAAAAGCAACAAAAAAAATAAAAAATTACGTCAACATGCTTGAAACGTTGTCGAATATGCAGCGAGCGTGCTCATACGATGTTCGACGAATTGAATGACGGCGTTTTGAGAAGAAAAATAAACAGCCACGCGAGCCGGGATCGAAATTTTTCAGCGAGATTCGGAACTTATACGAGAAAAGGAAAAGGCAAAGGAAAAAAGCTCTACGGGTCGAAGAATGTTGAGACCAGATTTGTTGATTTACATTTTTTCGAATCCTTATTTCTTCTATTTCATTCTATCCCGAAGCAAACCTAAACCCAAACCCGAAAGCTAGCGGTTGATTCTTCCAATTTTTGGACGGTCGATTATCTGCGCGGTTCTTCATATTTTCACATCGCAGGCCAATTATCATACACGACACAGGCATTTGCGTGCGTAATTCAAATTGGCTATAGGTATACGCGAATTATTATGCCACGTATTTGCAAGGATAATCGAAGCTTTTCTTACACCCGTTTCAACCGCTTTACCTAGCGACATTTTATACATTTTTTCCATAACCTCGATATCCGTTTTCCTATTACGTTCATCATACGACAAATAAGATCTCATGTAATCCAGCTCATACAGATTTGATTATATGGTAGGCAGTTATGTATATACATACCGGAATAATGATGCGGATTGCAAATTTTCGAGGCTATGTAATTACGAAATTATACCATCTCGGCTTCAATCGATTACCATAAACAATTCCCGTCTCTTATTATTATACAATAGGTAGGTATATCTGTGTACTATTTTTGCTATTTCTTTCGCTAATCTTGATTGCGTTTCATTCACTTTTCACGAGGACGGGAACGTATGTACGCAATTAGGGAGAAACTGTATCGATTTTGGTCCATCGTCAGTCAAGACACAGCCCTGCAATTAGACCTAATTCACTATGTACGCACCGTGTCCATGAATGCTATTATATCCCATCTTATCGCGAAGCTTTGATTAGTCGATAATTTAATTAGTTATTTAGGCGCTGTATAGACTATATAATCTTCAGGCTCTGTCGCAGGCTGCTATTGTTACACTGGTTTCAGCAATTCATCGATACCTATAATTACTATACACTATGATCATAACACTGTATACCTTACGTCCAGATACGCGTATTCGTCTCCTCTTCACTTGATGAACATCGCGATGATTCAGGAGACGCGGAAACGATCGTAAAACTCCCGAAAAGATGACAACGTACAAAACGAAGAATAATCCATCGAGTGCAGCTCCGCAGATCGATCCCCTTCGTGGAACTATACGTACATTGTGACGATTGTTCTTGTTGTATGCAAAACTGGAAACAGTGCTGGGTTTTTCTATTCCCTTGATACGATCGAACCTGACCATGTTCAACTGTAAGTATCGTGTGGTAGGTAGATACTTGCGCGATTAAATATCAGGTAGAAATTTGGCGTCCAGGTGCCACAGGACTAGGACTCGACATCTTGGATGTGAGGAACGTACCCGTTTCGAAAAGGAGGATCGTCAATTTGCGCGAACGACTCGATCGATTCCGACGAATCTTCGAGAATTCATTGTGCACAGTGGCAGAAAGTGGCTGAGAATTTCACTTCGTCAAGACATTGGTCAGATTTGATGAAAAATTTATATTTCCTATGTTAGCTAGGTTAGATTGCCGTCGGCGACTCCAATGGCCTCTTAAATCACTCTATGAGACGGAGAGGCGGAATAGTGCTTACGAAGATTAGGTACTGTCTCGGCTACGACGTGTAAGCTTTCTTTGTTCATTATTTCTCACTTTCGAATGATCCCTAGGTACGATTAGATGAAAATGACAACGAAAGAACAAGAATCACCCTAGAGATCGGATTGTGACGTAGCCAGAACACTCTCCGCCGTCTCCTCGTGACGTCATAAGGGTCTTGTTACGTCGCCACATTCGCAATGGGGCATGTGTCCTCCTCCTCCTCCTCCTCCCCCTCCTCCTCTTCGATCGACTCTGTTACTTATCGAGTGATCACTGAAATCAAAAATTGCGGGGAAGAATAAAAGATGGATGAATAATTACATAAGAAGTCTGCATATTATGAAAATGAATAACTGGGGAAAGGAGAAATTTCAAGCTTATTCTCATAGTATTATACATTCCGGAGTAGGCCTGAGGTACCCGATGCAGTGGTTCCGTCACTTATTCGTATTCAAATACCCCATACGAGGGTTGTATCCCCGTCGAATGTACTTTAGATACATAATTTCAAAACTACTGCGGTACCTGAGCCCGCAGCAGAAGGTCGCCGCGTCTAAACCACACTCCGAATCGTCACAGGTTTCCACTTTTATTGGGATTTTCCGGATGATCTGATTATACGAATTTTATGAAAGACATCAGAGTTCGTATTAGCTGCGAATTGCAGAGGCAGGTATATCCGGGCATGCGAGAGAAAAGAAACCCCGAGCATTCTACGATTGACTAAAAACCGAGTGGAATGAAGAACATGTGGTATGACTGTCCCGTAACGTTGGCAATAGCGGCGTGAGTGGTCCAACCTACTATGCTATACCGAACTACGCCGGAGACAAACGATAGAACATACATATGATCGAGGAGCTGTACATGGACTACATACGTATACATAGGTATGTACTTAGACAGCTTTCTCTCTTCCTTTCCATTAGTCGGATTGGTTGGGAAAATGGAATTCGCGGGTGGCAATATAGCTCGAGAAAGCGGTTATACATAACGATACAGCTTATTCGTAACAGTATATGTCTATGTATATAGATACTGTGTACATGCGTCGAAGAGACGAGCCATACGTACATATCAATTGTGGTTTTTTGCTCTGCATGGTGACGTCTTCTCTCTCATCAACTAACGTATGTACGTGTGACAAAAACGCGGAAGGAGCCAACGACCCGTGAAGAATAGGTCACGTCCTCGCTATACATAGTTACAATACGTATGTACATACATACATACTATATACCCACACAGGTCTGACAACTATTACGCGCAAAACGATGCGATGAGCTTACTTCTGTTTTACTTCTTTACTTTTTTTATCACTCTTGTACAGGTTCTTCGTCCCCTCGAGCATCCGGCGTTTCCCTCTGTATAGGCACGCGCCCGCGTTGCTCCTTATTGCCATTATGACATTTACTCGCTGCGCTCGAGTATCTGTATAGATACAGCTAGAGCATACTTGTAATAGGAGAACTACGGGATTCCATTATTTCTTCACCATTCTTTCCCACTTCGCGCCCTCCTCTGTGCCTCTGCTAGGAGTTACCTGGTACATTGGTTTGGCAAACCTCATGGACAACCAAGCGGCTGTTTACGGAATTGCGTATTGCCCCGCCACTAAAGAATGATGAAAATTTGGTCGAATTTCTTTCAATGCCTACATCAATTGGTCTGAACTCATTCGTCAAGTTCGATCCGAGAAACTCCAGCCGCGGTTCTCCCATTCGGATACTTCAGGATCGTGCCAGCTCTGCCCCCGTTACGGACATTCGTAAGGTCAATGCATCGGGAACCGAGGAGAAAAAATGAGGGAAAAATGAGGGAAGCAAAGGAAAAAACAAGTCCAGGTTTTCCCTACGAATTCAGACGAGTCGCAGGACTTGAGATAGAGATAGAGGGCGCTCGACCACGCTGATTAGAATCTGAAGAATGAGGCGGTCGCGTATATAGTATATAGTATATAGTATATATAGGTACAAAGGTATACATACACTCCCCTATCCGGATAGAAATTGTTCGTATAATATGCGTGCGGATGTATGCCGAGGCGGGTTTTAGTCGGGGCTGCAGGCTGGCATCCCTTACAATTTCAACAATGACGCTATTGTTACCGGTTTGTGCAAGGCACCGTGGCACCGGGGAACGGCGCGGTGCGGGCTCGGCGGCGGCACTTATTAGGTGGAAGGCAGGTAAAAGGCACCAACCGGGTTTTTCGTATAATCTCGTAGCTTTTATCCCGCTCCTCATACAATCAATGGCGTCTGTATCCATGTGTGTAGGGTCTTAAGAATATTTCATTGAATGGGTATAATACGCGGTCCGATTATTTCGACGCATGGGAGTATGCATTTATGCATAGGTTTACCTGTAATGTAGGACCTAGGTAATCAATATGCAGTTTAACGTATACCTATATGAATCAACGAATGTATCATTCTTCTGGTAGCTAGGAGCGGGGGTGAAAATTCGGGAAGACCAAAGAACAGAGACGGGCCGAGATTCCGAAAGTCGAATTACCGAAAGTGCGAAATGTAGAGGCCGTAATGAGGAAAGGCTATCGAGTAGAAACAAGAAATTCAGAACGCTGAAACATGGAGATAAATGTATATACCTATGAAAAATTGTTCGTTGGAACGGTAATCGCTATGAGCGGCGAAATACCCGGTTGGTCAAAATATTCGAAGCTTGAAAAGTTCCATGTTCGCAATTCAGAATCGTGATTATTACGAAAGTTAACGAACCCGAATTCATTGAATCGAAAGACCGAAGACTCGAGAGGTCCGAACTCCGAAACCCATTGGAATAGAAGGGCGACGAAAGTGGAAACTCAGGAGACATTATTATAGGAGCTTGTCATTTTTTCAGTATTTTGGGTTTTTACGAAATTCCGGTCACTTGACATTTTGCTTATCGAAGTCACATTATACGATTTTCGAAATTTTTTCAACTTCAGTTCCGTCCGCGTAAACTGTCTGACAATACATTTCCGGATGAAAGCGCATTCGGGTGGATAGTCTCCCGATGAAAAATGGAAATTTTGCTTTCTTGATCTTTCACTATTCTAGAATTCGTATCTTTGGATTTCGGAACTTCAGCCCGTCTGCTTCTTCGACGCCTACCCGTTAACCGTGCGGCAACTCATTACTCATCATAGAAATCTTCGCTTTTGTCTTCGCTATAACCTGCAATGACGATAGCATATTCACTATCCAACGAAAATATAACTCCTCCCGATTGCAATTTCAACTTTTCACGAATATTATCGTATCTGCAGTTTTTCCCCTCCCAAATATCTGACGTGGGTCCACCATATTTCCGATTAGTATTTCGCTTGAATACGGGGGAATGGGATCATCCTTCGATATTCCATACCTAAATGTATGTAGGTGTGCAGTATACACTGTAGAAAATCCGGTGTTAAGTTTAACACCGTTTCAACACCACATCGTGGTCTATACGAGTCCGCAATTTCGGTGTTAACGTACGTTACGTTGAATGAACGGTGTCAAAACGATGTTCTCGCGGAACAAAACTGGCGCAACTGATACGAGACACAACGCGATCATTATCGGTAAGAAATCTGTTAACACCGAAGCAACGGACCGTCACACCCCACGCCGTGGCGTTGAAACGGTGTTAATTTTAACAACGCATTCATTCGCAAATATCCCCGATCCAAACATGACAAAATTGTTCCATAATCAACGACACTCACAACTGCGAGCGTAGCGGGAAAAGAGTCCTTGTTTTTTCGTTTCTAATATGAATACGCGGAGTTCGCTCGTCCGTACACATCAATGAATTTCTCCCCCTAGCACTCGTGAGAATGTCATCGACGGCGGCAACTTATCGAGAAAAGACTAAACCGTAATCGGGCAGAGATCGCTCCGAGCCCGGTGTATTCGGTAAAATCGTCACCGATGAGTTTCCATTCGCTGCCGATACGCACGATGGTACTAAAACTCATGGAATAACACTGCTCAGGTTTCCTGCACCACGTGTGAAGTGTATAATTATTTTTACTCCGTCAGGGTCACGAATTTAACACCTGAAAATTTCACCACTCCCACCGTCATGGTTCACGCCGCCGATTAATCACCGTATAATTCTCGCATAGTAATCTTGTAGAGAACAATTAAAGGCAAAAAAAAAGAACGAACGAAGAAAAAACCGTTGGATATCAAAGTATATTTGCCGAAAACTTATACCGATTCGCGAAGAATCGCTCAGGGGTTAATAGACGGCTATTCAGGGATTTCGAGTTAAGCCAGCTGCGGCCGCATGTGAGCCCCGGACACGTGAGGGGGAAAAAGACGTAGGGGATGAATCCTCGCATTTAGTTTGGCATTCTAGAAAGGTCACCGTGATCTTCTCCACCCTCATCCTGGACCCGTGTACTATGATCTACATGCCTGTGCCTAGGTGTATAATAATGACGCGCGGTTTCCATTATCAATTTTCCTTTTTTCTGTTTCACTTCTATCACCGTTACGCAGCTGGTTCAATTTGGACTCCGATGTCACCGCATTCTCGCATCAAATTGCACTCGAAAATTATTGGACTGGATTTTTATACTGTGATCAATTTACGATCTATATTCAGTCGTTGATCGCCTCAGGGCCTCGTGTCATTTCGAATAGACGAAAAGAAACGAGAAGAGAACAAAAAATGAACTAAACGACGACGGATTGGATAAAAATAAGCGCGATCAGATGTTCGCCGAGCGGATAGCTTAAACGAGTCCCTGAAATTACCATTTTTTACCCCACCGTAATATCCCTCGGGTTTTCTTTTTTCCCTTCTTTCTTTCTCTTTTTAAACAGCTAGTGAAAGAGGTCAAGGGCGAACTAGGGTTGAACAAGGAGGCCTGAGCTATTCGTTGTTCCTTTTCTACAATTAATTAAATTTAACCGTCTGTCTCTCTCCCCTTTTCATTTTCTCTCGCTTCCTCTTCGTCTGGAATGTTTCCGTACATATTTATATGTACATATATATATCCATACATATATACATACATCGACCGGAGGGTGAGATTTTTTTCGAACGAGCGTAAAATCGTGGCGTAAAAATTGCAAGATCTCCTCCCCCCCCCCCCCCCCCCCCTCCACCCCCAAAATTCCCTGAAACTTCGACACATATAGCGAGGCGTAAAATTTTTATTGGTAATTTCGAAGCGTATATGGATATCGATAAGGAATTAATGACCCGGTTTTTATACGTCTCGGCAGGTTTTACATATTATTCGATCATTAAAAAGCAATAACCATGCTTCGTGTTATCTATAAATGTCGAATTCCGGAAGGCGCGGCATAGTTTAATCTAGGTATATAATGAGTTTTAAGGGCCCGTGGCCTCAGCTTTATTTATAATGCATATTATATCCACGAGCCTACCTATACCCTACCTGCCTGCCTGCCGGCGCGGCGTGCCAGTATAGCTGCTAGTCTCTGACAATGTCTGAGCTGCACGGCTGGCGGAGACACTCATGCCCGGAATTATAATTGGGACGAAGTCTATCGAGCTTTCTCGGGGCTCTAAATCCAATTTTAATATGCTTGAATATTTATGAAGAATTTCAGCGAACGATGCATTCAGGATACTCTCTCGTGGTACCTCTACCTCCTTCACCTCATACGCATACTATATCTCCGTATAACCGAGGACCCTTGCGCTCGTCGAGTAAAACGGTTTTCCCATGTTATACCTATATCGACTATTATATACGTGTCTCTGCTGTATACTATCCCGAAATGGGCGGGGGTTGAAATTCCGAAAGAGCAAACGAAAAGTAGACGGGCCAAAATTCCGAATTTCGGAGATACCAATTCTGGATTAGCGTTGGATCAGGAAAGTGAAATTCTCGTTTTTCACGCGGTACGGAATTCAACGACTGTTTCACCGAACGGCTATCATCCACCCGACGCGGTCCTATCCAAAAATGTATTCTCACATAGTTTACTCTCCGAACAAACGAAGCGTAGATTCCCTAAATTTGCAAAATTCATATTTTCCAAGTTGAAAATTCAAATCAGTTCATATCAGCCGATGAACCGACGAAACCCTCTCGTTACAATATATAAACGATATATTCAATCGGCGTCGTCTAAAATCGGCAGCCGTAACTCTCTGCACAGCTAGTGTCCCACCGCGACCACGACCGCGACCACGACCGCCGCGCCGCCTCGCCAAACATTCTTACCCGTCACTCAATCACCCTGACGCCCTTGCAGGCGTCCAAAAATTACTCAACGGGACTTGACCCTTACCCAAAAGTCTTGGGGATCACGCAATAGCTGCTTTACGTTGGTCACGCTCGAAGTCCGCATCGGGTTGCGGGTATTACGTCTCTCCATGCCTACACGTCCTCCATATACCTGTTCACGGCGCGGCGGTTAGGTATGTATGCATGTACGTACATACTTCTAGATGCCTGAACGCGAATGTGCACGAAAACACCGAAAAGTCACGGAACACGACGAGGCGAGTATATAGGAGAAATTAATCGATAGAAAAAAATCAACTTTTATTACTGTATACGATACTGTACCTGTATACAGCTGTTCCATACTCGCGCGCGCACACACGCGCTGACGAGTACCCGCTCCTATTTTCATTTCTGTTCGTATTTCTATGTATGTATGTATATACGTACGTATACGTACACAGTCCGGGCAAAACTGCTGATGACGAATACCGCCGCTGTCGCGTCGCGCCGTCAGGTTTATGGGTTTTATTGTTAGTCAAATAACTGTGATGAAGCGGGGCTACTGATTTATTCCGGCGTACAGGTACGGCATTACGTAATCCATTGCGCCGAATCCAGAAACGTTATTGCTGTCTGTACTACAGAGTCTCTGGCAACCCTAAACAATGCAATGCAATACAATACAATACAATACGATACGATACGATACGATACGCAGTGTTAATTCATCTGCAAGCTCATAATAGACGCTCTACTGTTCCGCTCCTACACGGTATTCGAATTTGTGGGATGTATGTATGTAATGTATGTAATGTATGTACGTGCATGCGTAACGATATTACATAAACGCAGAGTGTAATTAGCGGACTATCGATTCGCGAACTTTGTCGTTCTCGACGTATCGTATAGTTGACGATTAATTGATCTTCAAAACATAACACGGAGGGCGATTCAGGTTGAGCGACATGACAGATTTTGCGGACAGATATGGCTTTCGAGGAATTCTGAAACGAGAAGTCCTTCGCCGAAAATTCCTGTGACCGACGGTTTTCGAACTACGGAGGATCTAAGTTGACCTATCACAGAGCTCGTATACGCTACCAATGAACTTTTGTCGATTTAATTTTTCTTTCTCTGTTTTCGTTCCACCGATTTCGAACTCTTTTTTTGTGGTCCAATCTCTCGAGACAAAGGTATATCATATTATGTATATACCTACAGAGAGAACGCGAGGGAATTACGAACTAAGGATACATTTCATTGGCAATCTAATTACGATAATAATAGTAACAGTAAAAACAATACGTATGACGATGAAAATTATGTCAGCGAAGATCATGCGATCGTTCGTTTGAACGAACGGGAGAAGAAGAAGAGGAAACGTATGTATTAGCAAAAGATGATTCGAATACGACAGAGATCTTCCCTTATCTCCGTTATACTTTATCGGTAGGATTGTTATCGTTACGTTATTGTGAATTTTCCAACGATTTTTCACGCGCTGAAACATCATCCTATACAGTTTGGAGAGCTCGCAGAGACGACATCATCGGCGGTTATTCTATAAAACGTTCATTTTAAACCAGCTGTACTCGTGTCTCCGGTCAACCGGAGGAGTACGTGACGATTTTTTTGAAAAGATTGATTTTTTATGCATTTTTGTGGGATTTTTATCGTCGAGTACAATAGCCGAAGAGCTGAATCGACGGAAATCGTGACTTCAAAGGTGTAGTACTACCTATCTGTGAAGAATTGAGACAATAGGCAGAGGCGAAGCACGAGGAGGCGTGGTACCACTCGAGCCTTTCTTCCTGACAGAAAGTAAAACGAAGCGATTCTTGAAACAAAAGAGTACAGGACAAAAATTTGGATCAGAGGATCGGAGGTGGGAGGATTTCGAGGAGTGTATTGATATACATATTAGAAGAGTGGAACAATTGCCGGCCGTACAATACTGCAGAGCGAGTCAATATTTGAACTGCATGTTCGTCAATTATTTGTTCTCTTTGCAACTCAATTCAGCCTAATTTCTTTGAGCTTTGGGTACCTGAAAGAGCTGAAGAGGAAGGGAAAGAGGAGGAGAAAAAGCTCAATGGCCGAATAACTGGTTGGCTGGTTCTAAATTATACTTTCTCAACTTTAGATTAAGCCCGTGCCGCGCCTCACCGCCTCCCGCCTCCCGCTTTCCACTCTTCGCTCTTCGCTCTTCGCTTTTCACTCTCCACTCTCCGCTCTCCGCGCTTCTTCTTGACTTAGTTTGAGAAATTTTACGATTAGCCGTTCACGATGGAGCGCTTCCGTCGAAGCGAGGAGAACGTTTCGAAAGTTGGCTCTGTTAAAATATACCGGGCCAAGGCCCAAGAAGACGACGACGACGACGAGGACGAGGGCGAGGACGACGACGACGGAGAACTAACTATGGGAACTTTTGGAACCACCGCAGGTGCCAGAAGTTCTTACCCAGCGATATAGCCGTGTACCTACACTCGCCTTCCGAAGATCTCAGCGTTTCAAGTATACTCTCGTGTATAGAGGCAGCATTCGAGAAGACTAGAGTGAAACTTGTAAAAATTTACATAATTTCATATCGCTTCATAAATTTATTCTAAATCCCTCTCTCACCACTCTATGCAAATTCGGGCCTCGCCCCCCGTGATAAATACCCTCCACCTACGATATACGCGATCCCATTACCCGCAGAAATTTTTTTCCAAAGATTCTTTAATCTCGAACGTCATAAAAAACTTGAAAAACGAGAAACGATTAACTGTAATGCGATTGCTGAAACCACGCGTCGTTACGATATGTACTGGGAGAGTTATGAATGTACTCCAGCGTACTCACTGGACGCCATTTTTCTACTTTTCAGTCAAATTTTTCTCAGTTTACTGTCACGTATAACGACCATCGAACGAGTGTGTGTGGATAATGAAGTGAAATGAAATGAATCGCTGAGTATACAGGTGCAATTGACTCTCCACAATATCGTTGAACAGTAGTAGTCGGTATGTGTATGTACACGTACGTATAGCTGCAGCACGTAATACGGAGAGTAAGAGCGAGCGAAACTCGACTATTAATTAGAATCCTGTAGAGAGAAACGTCGATAAATTCAAAGCGTTACGGAATCCAGGTCACGTATTGATCCGAAACTTCGTAAACACGTAAGTGTTACTTGGCTCAAGATCTAGATCAAGAGATACAACCATAGGATTCACGGAGCCTTGAGGAGCGGGGAAATTGTGCTGAGGGTGGTTTTTGCTGTGCCCCGTGGTAAAGGAAGGAGTCAAGAGCACCTCTCCGGAGACAAGAATCATATAGAGAGAGGGAGAGAGATACTTCATAGCAACCTTCTTCAGTATGAAGACATTTCTCATGTGAGGATCTATTGAATCGAGTGAAGTTCGACTATAAAATTTCAAAGTTCTATATCATGCGCGTTATTAAGTTTCGGTCCGTCGATTGGCTCCGAAGGAGATCGCGTATGTATCAGCGTCAACTGGTAGCAGGTCACATTGTGATATCATAATGGTTCAGCCATCCGTTGTCCACCGCTGCGTCTTCGTAATTCGCTGTACTCCGGAATCCGTTACGTACAACGGTGCAGATCGCTGGTCCGGACTTGAGAGAGCCGACTGCTGAGGCAGTCGATCCGATGCTCGGAATTACGATTCCTCCATGTCGGGGATTGCCAAAAAACATCTCTCAGTGGCTATCAAGAATTACTGTGACTGCATAAAAAAATGCTCAAGTCTGAGAAAGACCCGGTTCACAGCAGAATTTTGGTCATTCACGAGTTTCGACGACTTCTTCGCTGATTCGGCGGCTTATGCGCGTCCATGTATCATTTGGGAGTCCAGGTATCGTGAGCTGAAAGTTCACACCTGAGATCCATGGCGGCGCGGTTTCCTCGTTCGAGGACACTCGGAATCAGAGGCGCATCGGAGGAGAGAGATCTGTCCATATGAAAACCACTCAGCCATGCATCTGCAATTGATAATTCTCCGGAGTATCGAGTTTCCCTTGGTATCGTTTAAAGGAACTCCCGGAATGTATCGGAGCAAAAATTTCCAGACTCGAAACTCCTTGCGAAATTACGCGACACGATCTGAATCGCACGTTCGGGTTTAACAAAGATATGCAGAGTTCGGATTGCCATTGGGTGCCGTATCTCGATGAACGAACTATGGTTATTCCACCTTTTCGCGGATCACGAAAGTTCTACTGCGACTGCAGGAGGCTGTCTCAAGTTCAGCGAACTGTTCCCTGTTGCATCTTAATATGAGTTACCGATCCGCAGATTCAATTATCCCACCGAGAATATTGTGAAATTAATCGAACTCGGCGGGACAACGTTCCCCCGTTCGAGGCATCCGTGTTTGTGTTAAATGCAGAGCGACTGTGATGCCGAACGAATTGGGCGATTATGCCATGAGCTTTCAGGCACTTAATTTTATGCCATCCGTTATACTTCGTGAAGAATTGCAAGTTCGGATAACTACCCAGTAAGAACGATAACCTTGTCTCATTCGTGTTTATTATAATGAATTGGAATCCTGCGGTCAATGGATAAATCGAGCCTAGAATGTTCGTTGAAATTCGTTGATCTGCAGGTTTTTTGTCCCGTTCCCGGCCGCTCATAGCCGAGATACGTGTTCCCAATCAAAAATCAGAAGTTCCTTGCGATATCTCGGAGGTGGGAAAAACCTGTAGCGAACTTTCACCGGAGTTATCAGTCTCCCTTGACACCCTTCGATTTCGGTGGGCAAGTTTTCTCCGCGTCTCTAATAATTTTCCACACACTGGCCTGGGAGGCGATTGATAAAGGCCACCCTGTGTATTAATATTCACCGGTGAAATTTCGTTGGTCCATCTATTTTCACGCTCTTATATACCGCGCGCCGCTATATGCTATATGCACGTACACCGTGTACCTTTATATTATATACCTACCATTATATAACTCACTCGATAATATCATGAGCAGCAAATTGCTGCACCGACGACTTGTCAGAGTTGTGGGCAAGTCGCCAAAGCTTATAGCCTCGCCGTTCAAGCTCTAGCTCAAGCTCCGGCTCTAGCCTCAGCCCTTTAGGATAGTAAAAGAGCTTGCAGTTAACCGATGTATCGATCGATCAGATACTCCGTGACACGCGACACCCTCCTCCAACCTCTTCTCCCTCATTTATAATAACAGGCCGTACGTGTCCGGCTGACCTCCCGCAATAGGGTCAAATAACTGTGACAAATAATTCTTCGCCTACATAGCCGTAAGATATACCTATGAAGGCGCCTGCTAGAAAAATTGATCTGTAACAGCTTGTTAAATTTTTCTATCCAATAACACACGTTCGCGTTTATTTCCGTTCGACTGCATCAGGAATGTACGCGCCCGCAGGTAGCGATTTTCACCCGGAATTTGCCCTTATTTTTTTCAATTTCTACTCGACGCCGTCGTGAATTTGTTTACAACAATATATGCTCGTCTGATTTATCCTCAGGGGTGTGAATCGAACATCTGCAGGATGAGTTTAATTACGTCCGATATTTCACATCGCTTCATTCGTAGACTGCGAGAGAAAAGCTTCGTTCGCCTCCGGCTTTTTCAAATTCAAGGATTTCCTCCACTTGTTGTTGGAAATATTATTCCGCTATTAAATTCGCCAGATCGTTGGATCGACGACGCCATTGGATACGGTAATTGTTACCTAGCAAACTTACATTATAATCGTTGTATCAGCCTGCCCTTGTAGGCTCGATGTCGTAACAACTTTAATCCCGTATAGCAGCTTATTAGATAGTTGAACATCGCAATACAACGATTCACGTAACTATACACCCCGGGTGGTGTAGTGTAGTTCAGTTCAGGGCAGGGTAGGGTAGGGTATAGGGTAGGGTAGTTACTTACCTAATGGAATTACGAAGAAGCCGCAGTGCGTGTCAATCACGAAGTTAATTGAACGTGGAAAGATAAGTCGACGAATCTTATTAGCTCCTCGGGGTTCATTTTATACTTGTAGGTGAAAAGATATTGAATCAACGACGTTTTACCATTTTTCCGTAATCCGATTTTCTCTCTCTCTCTCTCTCTCTCCCTCACCGTGAGATATAGGCTTCGTTAAACGCGCCATTCGTTGTTTCATTCTTCGGTACTACAATGATAGCTATACGTACTACATAATACCTATATAGATACGTATTCAAATTTATACAGCTCTAATGCAGTTTTCACATAATCGACGCCATCGGCTATATAGGTATGTATCTACTGCGCGTACGTACCTCAGATATAAACGACCTCGTTCGAATTCCGTAGTCGTTAAAAGTTCAGCGCGAGGTTCGTTGTTTCCTCTTTTCTTCTCTTTCCTGCCCTTCTATTCCCTTTTGTTTCTTGTATCTTTTTGCTCGTCTCCGACTTCCCCAGTCGCTCATCTATCAGTTTTTCCTCTCCTTTTTTTTTTCATTCTCCTTTCTGCCAACGCCAGCGATTTGAACAACATGCCGTGGTATACGGCAACAGCGTTTTATTGTCGTACTGCGAGAGTTCATTTTATCTGATCTTTCGGAAATCGTGAAATCAATATTCAACCATTTCGCATGTAGGATGAGCTAAATGCCGAATGGACGGAGTTCATAGATATCTCTGCGAGAACATTTTTCGAAACCTCATTGTTCTTCCTTTCCCGACGATGAAGTAAAAGTATCATTTTTTCTTCTCATCCGTCATCCCCGAAGAGTCCTCCCCCCCCCCCCCTCACCGCGAACTTCGCCGTTTAGAACCTGACTATACGCAAAGTCTGTCGAGCGGAATGATTAGATTCGTTTGCTGAGCTGTACGAATCCACCGCGGCATTGTCACGAGCATATTCGAACACGGACCAGCGGGAATTTTGTTGATCGCGGATGAATTTCTCTTTCCTCTTCAAATCGCGAGCTGCGACATACCTGCGAATATTCGCGTTCTTCAAGTTTTGGCACAGAAGAAGAAGAAGAAGAAGAAGAAGAATCGTATCGTAAAGAGGGGGTATCGTAGAGAAAACCTTCATCAATTATCTCGAGTACATAGGCAATGTATGTACGTATAATATACCTATGTAGTATAGATGAAAGGAATTATCATCGAGCTTGTACTGCAGTATGGCTTGGACGGAGTGAAATTATGAAGGATTTAATTACATTCTCTTCAGGTAATTGCTGTAACCAATCTCACCGACACGGCGGAGCAATATCACGAATGACGAACGAAAAGAACAAAACACAAAAGCAAAATGAGGAAAACGGAAAACCTCTTTGTACAGAATTGCATCACGCCGCTTCTGAACTATAGGTGAGGTATGTTATAGCTATAATGTACACATGTATGTACATACATGCGCATACGTATCAGATTTCAATTTACAGACTTTCGAACATGCGATTAAATCTCTCTCCGCAGGTATATACCTACATACGTGGCATTCGTATCCCCTGGCAACCTTCCTCAATTTTCCCAGTTTTATGACATACGTATACACGTAGCTCGCATAGTAGGTACCTGATAGATACGTACGTACGTACGTATATATACATATGTACATACGTGGTAAGCATATTTCAATATGTCGCCCCGCTAGTGCCACGATATGAAATCTTCACGGATGAAACGACAGCATAAAAACGTCAATATAAGAATTTCGTAAAGCTGTGAAACTGTGCCGCATGCAGCACCGAGGATCCAAGGGTATATAATACTTTATACCCTACACAGGTATATTCCTATACCTGTACTTTCGAGCTTTGACTCGAGTGAGTGAGTATGTATCGCGTATCAATAAAAACTATGCCTACGTATGTACAGGTATTACAAACGAAACGCAGTTTTTTTACCGAGAAGAAGTATCCGTACGAGCGAGCGTTGGCTTTTGGCTGATTTTTTTTATATTTCTTTTTCTTTCTTTGCTCTTCTATATTATCTCCGCCGTGTATCCAAATTTACGTACAAATTCGACGACCGGAGCAAGGCTCTGTAGGTATGAACGAGGCAAAAGTGTACACGGTGGTACCAATTATCATCGCTTGTTACTCAACTGTTCGTTTGCCTGAGTTTCGAAATGTCGCAATTGCTGCCGATTGAAAGGAACTATCTGATAACGACGGAGTATTTTTATTCTCCACGTTTTATTCACTGCTTGAAGTTGGATTACAACCGTCCCGATAACCCTGGAAGGTTTAAACTTTGTTGCGGTTAACGTTATAACCTTCCAGGTTTAATACGATTCGGACTTAGAATCGTGTAGGTTGGTAGGTATATATAATATGTAATATATATACATACCTAATGTTTCAAGAGGAACAATAATTATATATCGAACAGTTATAGTCGGCAGAGAGTTAAGGAGTTGCGGGTGCGAGTACGAGGTTATCCTAGTTTCTCATCCCGTGGGAACTAATTAAACTGCGATCGCGTTTGATGGTTCATGTTTAACTAGTTCGCTTCTGCGCGCAGGATGAATCCTCCCTCACCTGTAACGCGGTTTCAATTTTTTTCCGAACAGAACTTAATCGCCGACAAAATGAGACAAAGCGCAGCTCTCCGGTTTTGTTCGAGGCTTCGTTGAGAATCGGGAACTCGCTTTTCCGAGTCACCAATTTTAAATGAAGTTTAAAAATTCGTCGAAATTTCCGTTCGTAGCATTCGGTTATTGTAGTTCGTGCACGGAGAGAATTTCATGAGAAATTTCACGATACTTTCATAGCAAATTGAGGATTATACTGGTGTGTGAGGCTCTGTCCTACACGGAGAAAATTTTATAGGAATCGCTCCCATACTTCGTATCGTAATCGTGGAATATACTTGCGATATGGCAATGGATCCTATATTCATGCATTAGCCTACTATAAATATGGCAATGGACTTGTTATAGAATCAAATAATCATTGCTATACGTACTTCATAAATAGCAATCCTTTCTTATCCTGTACAAAATCAGCGTGTCTGCTGAACTTACGTGCAATGTGTCCCAAATATCTAGTAGAGCCCCCTGTATTGTTTCATAATATTCATCGTACGAAGGATACCGACTCATAAGAGACTATCGTATACGAAGCGATGAGTTTTAAGGTAATGCACGTATCATAATAATTGTAGCACTGCGTTCCTACCGTATAGCAATTGTTACCGTACTGCGATATTATTTCGTGAGAAATGATAGAAGATGAGACGATGCAACACTTATTATAACATATTTTCATATAAAAATCCACCACTCAGTGCCCATGGTGTCGTAATTTTCACTATACAGAAAATACGTATTTTTCCACAACCCAGCAAGTAAGCCGGTGCCTTGGCAACATTGTATGGTTACGTATACGTATAGTAATTCCTGAGACCTGTATAGCAAGGATTCCTATACCGCATCCGAGTCACCGGTATCTTGCAAGGTAACTTGTGTAGATTTCGGGACTAGTCCTGCCGCCCCGGCGCAACGCGTCCTCATTTCTCAAGCGACCAGCTTCATTGTCAGTTGGAGATCACGTAAAAGCGTAATAATCAAGAAAAAAAGGACAAATATCTAGTAGGTATCGATTTAACTTTATTCTAATATCATAAATATACGTATGTAACCATTTTCATACTTCATTTCTAACAATTATACATAGAATATTATGATATCGCTAATATTCCACGTAAAATTATGATCATTTCTCGTACAACGAATGGTACTTGTTATTGCTTGTAATATAACTATATGTGATTAGGGTGTCCGTTATTTACCAAGTAGGTTTTTTTTTCTACAGCGCCCGCTAAATTTTTAGTGTAGGTCCTAAAAAGAAATATTAGGCCAAAATAAGCACTTAATATTCATATTAAATAAATATTAAATAATATTTAAAAAAAATGTGTATCATTATTGATAATTTATTGAATAATTCTAAAACAGTGGTCCTATACTCGATTCCATACTCTCAAAATTGGAATCCGGCAGAAATCATTGATTGCAGTCCTGAATATACAAGTGATCGAATCCAGTGGTATACTTCTGACTGGAAATCAAAGACTTCCACAGATTCAATTTTTGGGAGTAGAGTCCTTTTCCTTCCCATTGCCAAAAAATAATTCCTTTGGAATATTTTAATTTACGTTTTACGCTACAGTAAACATTCCGTACTCAGTAGAATAAAAATTTAGATACAGTGTCAAGTATAATAAGGACAGTATGTATGAGAAAACGTGCGATATCATGCTTGGATGAAAATCAGCACACAGTACTGGAGTTTGGGTCAGACTGTATAGTGAAATTTCAAATACCATACTGGGGCACGAATCAGTATATATTCTTGTGAGTCTTGATACACTTGTATAGCAATATTTGCTGTATTAAAGTCAAGTGGCGCCGAATATACTACTATAGTGCTGGCTGCTATGCTGGTATGTCAATTTTTGCAATATTACAGTTGAGTAGTACAAAATATACTACCTAGCACTGGCTGCTATGCTAGTATGGTGATTCTCACTATACCACGTATAGTAACACATATACAGTGGAATTTCCCATTCGGTATTGTAGAATCTACAATATCGCAAGTATATTCCACCGGTACCCTACTGTATGGCACTACTTACCATAATTTTTGCTGAACGATTCCTATAAAATTTTCTCCGTGTATGCAAATACAGCGAGGTGCTACATTTGTGGAGGTTCACCTCGTCGGAATTGTCGCAAGCCTTGTCAGAATTGTAGCAACGCTTCGAAAACTGTATAACTGGACAGAACCTCATATATATACTTAAGTATATATTCCACGATTGCTATGAAATTATCCTCAATTTTACAATACAATTTTCTCCGTGTACATCGAGCCTCATTTTTTCACTCTGAAGCATCAATCGCGAAAACCGGCCGCATAAAAATTTCCACGTACGTGCATACGCGTACGCTAATATCACTCGCGTACATACGCTCGCCGGCGCGGCAGTTTCAGGTCATACGTATGACGAATATATCTGTTTTCACGCGTATACATATATATATATACATACATATACCTGTTTATCGTTAATTCCACACTCCGTGTGATCTAGTCTGCACTGCGGTGGATATCTGTGTTCGTTCATCTTGGTAAATGGATCGGGTGGATATAGAAGGCGTATACGTATACGTATATACAGCGACTCATAGATATACGTGCTGTGCATACGTATACCTATACGTCTGCCTACCCGATAAATTTGTTATAACAGGGACGCGAAAGGCCTGGTGGATTGAGCCGGAATATTTACATGGCGAATCACAAATCGTTATATGCTATAAGTATATATACAGTGCTCGCGGCTTCGAATGGCCGCCCTCTTCTCCGTCGCCGGTCGAAAATTTCATATGATTTAATGTAATATGGAAAATGACTGATAGAAAATTGAATTCCTATAAAATTCAATGTATATAATACGTAGACCGTATAGGTATAATAATATATGTGTGTATCACGTACACATCGCTGGAGCCGCAGGTATATCTACCTATACACACCTCGTTCGAACATCGATATTGCAACGAGGACGTTGTATGTATTTGCATGGAATATGAACATGCGTATATACCTATACCTACTACTATTCCGCGCACAGAAGAAATGTATCGAGTATTTTACATGGGCCCGCGCCCAAAATTTTTCACTCCAACCATTCGTTATTCGCGTGCACCAGATATGCGTGAAGAAATTTTCTTTCGATTCCAACACTGTGCGATGAAAATGGACTTGGAAATTTTTGCCGATTTTTATATATATAGTTTTTGCAACGTCGCGGTCGTCTCGTTATGCACGGACGCAGCCATCTCCCAACAATCACTCGTTTCCGCAAATTTGTTTCCATCGGGTTATACGTATTTACTCCAAGTAGTACGTCCCAGTATAAGTCTACCCTCTCCGCACGTCATAACGAGAATTTAGAATTCCATAGATTCCGCAGTCAGATTAAATCCTTGTCGTGTATATACTGCCGTACTCTGCGAGTTGCCGACAACTCTTCCACTTTTTTTCGCCCATTGCGCGGGTAGATTATCATTATATCCACACGCGGGCTTGTATATACCTATCTATGTATATCTCCGGCATATTTTATTCCACACACCGCTTCGCGTCGCGAATATCTTTCACGTATGCGGTACATAAAATGTGTGTATGTACGCGGATCAGTAATTATAAGCAAAGCACGCCCCGTATATAGGCTAGGTATGTACGTATATATGCGTGCACATACTATACGTACGGACATACATGCCTAAACGCTATTCTATTTAAACAGCGAGCGTGTTCCTCAAATTGCATGATATTTCAAACGTGATGTATATAGGTGCCTGGTATGAAAAACTATTTTATCAACATGCAGCTCTCTGTATTCGAAACCTTCGCCAATTCTCATTCCAAATTTTTGGATTTTTCTATTTCAATTCTTTCCTATCCCTAGAACGTTGATCATTTAATCTCGCTGATATATACTAGATCCGATATAATAATTTTTCTACTTCTTCTTTTCTCCTATTGTCTCGTTCCTTTACATTTTATACACTATAATTTTTTTCTCTTTCCGCTTGCTTCTTCCTCTCTTTCTACTATCATTCGACATCGCGAGGAAAGTGCGAAACCGTGCCAAAATCGCTTTTATATTATCAGGATTACGTCACCCCCCCCCCCCCCCCCCTGCTCCGCCATCCCCTCATCTCGACTCCATCGGCATTTCTCCACTTGAAAATCCTCCGGAGGTGGGAATGCCGGCGAGAAAGCTCCTATTGCGATTTAAGGAGTGTAGGCGCGTCGCTGGCCGGCCCACCAGCCGACCAACCCGTACCGCACGCCTACGTACGCTGTTATGTCCATATCTATATCTATATCTATATCTATATCTATATATAAGGTTGCCACATGCGGGGGAGAATAAAAGCCGCAAGTTTTGCAGCTTAATCCTAGCTTGATATATGGGAGACCGGTTGGTATTTCCAGACTGAAAGAGCTCCAACAGCCCCAATGTTGACCTGCAGCCTTAGACTCTAATGCCAACTATACGGTAAAGATGATAAACTACTGCCCGCAACACACGGCTGCAAAAATAACAACCTTTCCTCATATTGAGGTGATAATTTTCGCCTTATACGTATGGATATAGTACATAAGGCGAACTAATACGAGGAAATTGACGTATTTCAAGGTTTATGGACGTAGGTATGTACATATACTTGAAGAGCACGGGATGCGGTTGAGATTGTAAAAAAACGAATTCAAAAAATTCAAATAAATCCGGGACTTCGACCATTCGCAAGCTTCAGATTTCGGAATTTCAATCCCGCCTCAAGTTTTAATATTTCTTTTTTCGCTATACGCGTTTTGAAGAGCTGTGTTCCGACCCGCCCCGTATCCTACCCCTAGCTGCCCACCGCGATCTAAATTCTGTACATATAAGGTAGCTATACTTTCCACATAATAATATGCCATACCGCTCATTCACAAACGGCGAAGGAGGTCTGTTTAAATGGCAAATGATTTTTTAAACCTTGGGCACGTATGTTTGCTGGGTAAACTAATTTCACCACCGCTACAGGGACTGCTAATTATCCCGCAAAATTTCATGCCGTTCGTTTTTCTCTCCTGCAACATGTATTTGTTCGGGATAAATGATTACACGAGGAAACCCGCAAACGTTGATGCGTGGAGTGTTAGTGTTTGCAAATGCTAAATACATTCTACAAGACGGCCTATACACGTAAATCATTTAGCATTCTTCATTGCAGCACAGATTTTTCCTGATCGCTCTGTACCATACCTACGCGCAAGGTTGTTGCAATACCATTGCAAGCTCGAAAAAGTGAAATCAGACGGAATAAAAACCGCGTACCAACGTTCTAAAACGACGTTTCTATCCGCCTGGCGGAACTCCCGTCTTTCCAGCCCTCATTTTCAAATTCCTGGTGTAAAAACACGTCGAACTTATCCCCGAGGATCTGTTTCGACGGTCGTTTTTCATCATCGAGAAGAGTATAGGGGTGTACATCCCCTCTTGTTTCGTAAAATGATCACTATATACCTGTGACTCAAAATTCCAGACGTGGAATTTTCCTTCTTTCCTAATTCTTCTATAAATTGATCTTCGTTCTTACCTGAGATCGTCTATCCTCGGTCTCCTCATATTCCTCTGTTGATGCCTGGGGGGTGCAGCACATCTGCAGTCACAATGCATAACACAAAGGGCAACACTCGTCGCCAAAGTCACTACGAAAGGTGCAGCAAAGAAATGCATTATAGTTGCTATTTGGGCCTCGCGATTGTAGTCGGCCATCACTATACTTCCGTTAACCCGACTGTAGTGGCAGGGGAATTTCGATCCCTCGTAACCGAGTTCTTTCGTAAAATTTTCGCAGTCTACGATCGGCGGATAGCCGCATCCCTTTATGTTCACCATTAGAATTGCCTCGACGACATCGGCGACCCCTGAAAAAGTATAAGAACAACAAATTTTATAGTTACAAATGCTGTATTCCCTTCACCCTTCACTAAAAGTCAGCTCGTTGAATTGGATTCGGAGCAGAGAGAATATGCGTATTCGGAAGTCAGATAATCTCACTTTCATCCCTATAATCATTTGGTGTTGAAAGCCCGATCATCGAGCTTCGTAGACTCGGAGTTTTGGTCAAATTAAGTTTTCGGGGGTGCAGAAAGTTTGATAAACTTATAAGACTGTTAGTAACTCGAGGGTTAACGACAGTTGAATGAAAAAGCTAAAGAGCAGAAGGGTATAGTTCCAGCGCGAGCGAACTAATTCTCTCGTATAATATTAAACCACCCTACAGAGATAGCATTCGAGGGTAACCTTGCGGCGATGCCCACCGGTTTCGGTCTTGGCTTTTCTCCAGGATACTATTAACTAATTGAATATCTAGTGAGCGTTCAAAAATTCCGGCTAATGCTGAATAGCTGCACATATTGTGGCCAGAGCTGGAAATCTTTAATGTACAGGGTGTATAAAAGTCATGTTTCACCGTTTCGCCGGGGGGATTTTTCAGCTCGAGATCGGACAGGCGCCCCAACAAGATCTTTTCTTGATCTTTTCGGAGCTCAACCTCGAGTTTTTTAATTGGCTATGGAAAAATTCCACCTACGAAGAAGAACAAAAGTCCCAAGGAGACTACGAGCCGTGAATCAATCAATCAACCCTTCAACCCATGAAGTTAACGAAGACTGTGAAATGTGAGTTCAATAATTGCTCCGCCGATCTCGTGCCCCAAGACTCGCCAGGCGGAGGAATTTGACACGCAATTTTTCCACGCCCTGTACATTACAAACCCGTGTGTGTATAGCTGGAATCTTAATAAAATGATGATTTTCGTAGCGAACCTGATATTTTCGAAGACGTTGTCGTTGCCGGCACAGCGGGCGGTGACGTGGTGAAGTTATCCTCGAAGAAGGTATCGTTGCTCGAGGAATTACTCCACGGAGTATAGGTGACGTATATGTGCGTGCATCGGTAAACGTCACTGGTGCAACCCTCGCGACATGAACTCCACGAGCAATTAAATAAACCGGCAAGATCCTCGCGACGCGATGTTGTGCATACGACAGGATCCGGTGAAAAGTCAGCTGCCAGTGTACTGATGGCTGGATCTACGTAAAGTGGTACTAGAAACAGTAACGCCGCGCCCCCGGACGTTGCCACGAGCGCTAATGCCGATGTTGCATAAAAATTGAATCGTTGACGGCACGTACGTCGGGGCGGTCGACGCCTCGACGCGCCGAAACCCAACTCCAACAGTTTGCGACGTCGTAATTCTTGCTGCTGAATCTCGTATATTTGAAGATCTCTGTTCTGACTTGTGTCCAATAAAAGTTCAGAGCTACTGCCCCGCATAACACCTGAACAAACACCCTCCGGCACTTCTTTAGCGCCTCCACAAAAAATTACCGTGAAACGGTAATTTTTCTATATTTACTCCCACTTTTTACATACACCGATTTGCATTTACTCATCAGGATAATATTTTTTATGATTCTTTCAATTTTTTTTTATTCTCAATTACCCTTCGGGGGTAGTTGTTTCCCAATTCTCAGAGTCTCGCCGTCGCCGGTCGTTTCGTTGAAGTTTTTAAATCTCTAAAATCGTTTAACATAATTCGATTTTTCAATATTTTTCTTATTTCTTCAATTTTTTTTTTTTTCTTCCGGTTTTTCGTTTCTTCCCTCAAAATTCCTAGGCCTGTTTCTCAAAATTAGATTCCATTTTGATTATTTTTTTTCATTTTCTTTCGATTTATATATTCCGGGGTTTTTGTTTAGGCGATGATTTTTGTTTTTTTTTTTGTTTTTTTTTCTCTTTTTTTTTAGTATGTATCGCTATGGTTTTATTAACGAGATTCACTCTGCAGAGTTGATGACGATGATGATGATTGGATAATTTTGTTCTCTCCACTTTTAGTTTGATTTGATTTTGACGCGTAATTCGGACGTGGCCAATGTTTAAAACGACCTTTTCTATTGTTCATTTCGATCATTGAATAAACTTTATAGGTTTGAAACTACAATTATCTCCCTCGATGAAAAATTGACAACATAATTTACGAGTAATATAATTAACCCGATGAATGTTTATTTTTTGTTCTTCATTTTTTCTTCTCAACACGATTTACGTGTAGATTGTCGTCATATCACGTCAAATCGGGCGTAATGAGGTATATAAAAATATGATAATTTCCTTTTTCTAACGGAAAAATAATATCAAGTATTTTTGCTCAGTCATTTTCCGCCAAAATATGATTTTCTCGTAAACTTGAATTGATATTAGATTCCAGAACTGAGTTATGAAAGATAATCTATTAAAAATCGTTTAACTCGATTGAGGTAATTTATCAATTTAAAATTCATGTATTAGATGTATAAGATGTATCGGGTACAAGATATCGATTAAAAAAACAATAATTTCGTCAACTGTTCAAATATTTGGAATATTGATTGAACAAAAGCTGTTCACAGAGCACGTTGAAAGTTATAGATCAGATATAACTTCTACACCGTTCACAAAACGTTTTAAATGAAATATTCAAACACACCAATCAATATTTTATGGTATATCGGTATTATTAGATCTACGACGATTATTTTCTTTCCCCTTTTTTACTTTCTTTCGTTCTCTCTTTCTCTCTCTTTCTCTCTTTCAAATTTTTTTTTTTTTCAAACTGAGGCGCTTCAGGATCAGAGATTTTTTATTTTATTCCAAGATAAGCGTGTATGAAATTTCGCAATCTATCGATGCGTGTCTCTAAAATTGCAGATCATAGGTATATGCACGGGTACAATAATTGTGTGTAGAGGTGAAATATGGATTTTTCAGCTGTAAAAGTCATCGCCCTGCTTATAATTCAATACCGATTTATAACGGAAGTGAAAAAAGAGAACGAAATAGAAAAAAAAAAAAGAAGAAGAAAAACAGAACAAGAAATTTATAGCGTCTGTTTACTTTTTTTTTTCTTTCTTATCAATCTTCTTTCTCCTTTTTACACTATGTACATACAGTCGATCGCTTGAATGTTTTTTATACTGTTAATGACGACGCTGGTACTTTTGTTTAAATTATTTTACATCGTTCGACGACTCGGCGTCTCGCGGGTCGCGGGTCGCGAGTGCATTCGCGTACTGAACAATTTTATCTACAGCCTTTGAAAATCTACCCTCACGACAGGGCGGGGTCCCCCGAGCGCATGCGCCCCCCAGCTGACTACCTCTTGTTTACACTCCTGAGCTTCGCGACCCGCTACTAGGTCTCCCCGTCTTTTATCCTCGTAGCTTTTAAGTTATATCGTACATGCATGCATATTCCTCTATCCTCTATCTTCAACTTTCATCTTTCATGTATACGAGTTTATGCATGCGTTATTTTTTTAATTCTTCAGTCAGTTTTCTCACGTCTTTTTTTTTTCGCGAGCCACGACGTCGAGGAGACAATTTGGACACTGGAAATCGTATCGCATTGTAAAAAAAATGTGTAACGATCTCTCGAATCATTGCCGCAACCCTTGATAATTTATTCAAGAGAATATACATCCGCGAGTGCAGCATGAAAATAAATCTGCATAATTTATGTACAAACTTTGCACGTTTTCGAGGAATGCGTATTAGTTTGAAAGAATTACCTGTGGCCCCACGATTTTCGCAAATTACGGTCCAGCTGTTGTACCAGCTTGCGCAGTCATGCCTTCTGGGGGAATGTTCGAAACTGCAGGCATAATACCGATTCCCTCTGGAAGACATCTGCAAACAAACAAGCAAACATCGTAACGCTATATTTCTACTCAGGGATTCTCAGATATACCCAATTCCACGCTGTGACACTACGGCATGTTTTGCAGAGAGAAAACGGTTTATACCTGCATACCTACTGTTGAAGAAAACAAGAAAATAATCAAGAGGAAATTTCATACTTCGGTGGGAAAAACATCGAAAACGTGTGCAGTGTTTAACGGTGAACAGAAAAACAAAGTAATCCGAATTATTTGAATTCGAACAAGAACTGAGAATCTATAATCATTCTGTTCCATTGTAATCTGATTTTCAGTTGATTCTGTTTTTTTCCTTTCTCCTTTTTCCATCAATCAATGGAAAAATTCCAGAACCGGAAACAGCCTCTTGGTAATTATATACAGAGGTGGTTGGTTTTTTTTTTCTTCTTTTCCTTCTCTGTAGGTGTGGTGGAAACGCGATAGGTGCGGCTAGTGCCTACAGTATCATAGAAATGAGATAAGTAATTGGCAAACTTTCAATAAAACTATACCCATGAGAAAGTGCGTTGAAGTATTACGAGGAAATTGAAAAGTTGTCGTTTGCGAAGATTGAATTCGATTATCACATTAGTCCAGCTTCCACTGACGGCCAATGAGAGAATTGATATTCATGCACCTATAATCATATAGGATGATACGTTTTTCTCATTTCTTTTGCTCTCCTAATCGGCGAAAAGCTGTGGTAACATCTTCGGCCAGCTCCCGTAAATAAAGAAAGAATGTTTTCTCTCGTGAGACGTGACCTACTCTTACGTATACTGCAGGCTCAACATTGAATAGAACAGGGCGGACTACGGTAAATCTCTGGAGATTTTATCACCTCTAACGACTGCGACTACAGCAAAATGAACTGCTGCAGCACTAGTATAGCCAGGTACACCTTATACCTTATACCTCCTGATCGCTCCAGATCACAACTTTGACCTTAATTTACCACTTAAATCGCGATGTGGTCGCTCGATAATGAACTTTGTACCAATGCGAAGTATTATACATGTACCTATATTATGTTGTGAGAGTGCGCCAGGATCGCTCTTACAACATACTATATGCAAAATACTATATATGTCCAACAGTCACACGTAATGATAAACACATACAGATATTTGGGATGAGGAGTGGGAGGTATGAGGTTTGAGCTAAACCTCGTCCTCTTTCGCTCAGGGATCGTCTAATTATACGGATCGGCGTCCTATAGTCGGACAGTATTTGTCAATATTCTTTTATTATATACACATCATATCTGGTATTTTCTCTATTAAGGATATATTGTTTGTCAACGCCGAATGTTCTTGTCTATCTCTTGCAACGTCTGGTCAACCTGGGTGTCTGAGCAACCATTTTTAACATACTTGACCTGAGTTCTTCATTGTTCATTCACTCTAATTGTTAATTCTTACATTATTCATTGTACGTTGTCTGATATCGCCGTAACGCCACTTTTGGGATTGTGCAGCAAGAGGAAAACCAATCACATTTGTAATACGGTGATATCGCCAAAATTAATAATAGCCCTGAAGGCGCGAGTAGTAATTTTGCAAGCTAAATTGTGTTTCTGTGCATTCATATTCATATCACTCCGTTCCCACTTCCTCAAATACTATTTATTCTGTTATTCTGAGAAACAAAGGAACAAAATCGTTACAATGTTATGCATGTTGAAACTTCAAATTCTCATGAGATCCTTGAGTATATTAGGTATACCGGTATACTATTGTATAGCTATTATGCTCTACCTGTGGGGTATTCTATTTTCAAAAGAATAAGAGATTGCCGATCGCTATTCATCGCAAAGTCTACGAGCCCCGTGGCGCCCAGGGTACCTATAACCGGAGAAACTCAATTGCCTCATGAGGCGCTATTTACTTGAGGAATCACCGTGGAAATTCCACGAGAAATCGTTAGAAATCATCGGAATACACCGGAATCCGGGATTCAGACGATTTCTGTTGACTTCCTGCGAATGACTTCGACCCCCGCTGAAACTTGCAGATCGTGTGACATAAATAGAAAATCGGATTCAATAATTGATGGTAAAAATTGAGTACTCATAGCTCGAAAGAGTATGAATGAAGGTTTGAAAAATCGCGCCCATCAAATCCAAGTCTGTTTACCAAAGAGTATTTTATATCGTACGAACATGAAAGAGAATCGCCAAAAGATATGTCTGATGAATCAATTAAATCAAGATGAATTTATCTCGTTATTTATTTTGTCATTTCTTTCCATTGATCCGCCGGAACTACATTTGAATGATCCGTATAAAACCAGCGTTGTAGTTTCCGGACTTCCCAGCCAATAGGAATCGAGAATAGGAAGTGCCGCGCAGAAGCGAGTAGCGGCATTACCCATAATCCCTCGCTCTGCGTAAAGTGCGGTAGAGGGGGAAACAGCCGGCAGTCTTGTACCGTTCGCACCAGCATTTCCGTTTCTCTCCGTTGTCAGACGTCGATGTGCTCGCGTCGCGTGTGCGGTAGTCTTGTTTAACAAACGAATAATACATCGCGTTACACACGGCGAAGGTTTTTTTTTTTACTGTCGTAACTTTTTCTACCGGAAATCAACGTCGAGGTTTTATAGAGCATCATGTCGGCTGCTGATGTTGCTAGCGTTAAATCCGAAGCACCAAACAAGGCCGCAAATACTGAAAATACTAATGATAATCAACGAAATCAAGGACCTGGCGGTGGACGCGGCGGCGGTGGCGGAGGTGGCGGCGGAGGCGGTGCTGGCGGCGGTCCTAGAGGTCGAAAAGGATCTAGATTTTCTGGTGGACGAGGCGGAGGTCCCGGTGGCGGCGGCGGTGGTGGTATGGGTCCAGGAATCAGAAATGACGTACAGGTTAGTCTAAACAATTAAAAGAAAAAAAAAAAAAAAAACGAAAAGTTCAAAAGCCGCCAAGAAAGAGAGTGAGAGAGAGAGAAGAAACCGAAAGTGAATAAGTGGAATTTTCCAGAATGTAGCACACAGCTATCTTAGTTACACAAACTACTAGGTACCTCTTCACAGCGTTTTTCTTCTTTCTGTATATTTGATATCGTTGACAAAAGAATCATCGAAAGTTGTGAAGAAATTAACAATAAGCGGATGTAGGCATTCAGACGATTTATTGATTTTCACAAACTACGACGTTATTCCTGCGCGCGTCCTCTGTGCGCCCCGTCGTCTAATTAGAAAATGGCTACTCTACCGAAAGCATCGTGACACGTATTTCCTTCTTCCCTATTCTATTCCGACCATCTTGCCACGATGTATGAATTCTTTTCTCGTCTTATTGTTTACGTACGAACCATGCTTACGTTTATTGACAGAAATAATACGTATCGTTGAGTTTTTTCAGGTAATAATCTTTTTTAATATGCTAAATTAACAAAGAAAATTCCTTGCCTTTTTCATCGTCTTTCTATAATCTCGATTTGCAACATCCTGCGACCACGTTTTCAAGATTTTTCTTCAACCTGATTAGAGATCGTATTCTTTGTATACGAACAGAGCATTGAGCATGGAGGATTCGCCTTTCTAAAATCGTCATGTTTGAAGTAGAATCTTATTTTCCACAATCTAATTTAGGTACAAATCGTGGCTTCCATTTTGTACCGGATTTTCGGAAATAATTTTTCGTAACACGCGCACGGAAAATGGGGTTCTTTTTATCTCCACTTAGGAGCAAAAAACAAGTCTCTTCGAGTCAGTATTCAATCCGGTAATTTTTTTTGTTCTAGGACAAACGAGCTCGCAAAAAATGAAAATAATTATCCTCTAGTTTTAAACGCCGCCACGTGACGGCACTCGAATTATGCGATTCGAAGACCAAAAAGACAAAGTAATTAACGAATTGAATCCCGACTCCCAAAGACTTATTTTCCGCTCCTTGATAAGGACATGAAACCCCATTTTCCGAGCACGTGTTACGAAAAGTATCATATACAGATCGACGTGATTATTGACTCGGGTGATGTTGGCTGCACTCGGCAAAAATCACTGTCGTTTCGTCCTTGCAGCATAATATACAATATACAGAGAGAATTCCTAATGTCTGAACACTTGGAGGAGCGTTGAGGTGGCCGCGAGCCCAAAACGGCAAAAAATTGACGATGTGGGTTTCACGGCCACGTCAACGATACTCCGAGTGTTTAGACGTTAGGAATTTATGCTGTATACGCGTCAATAATTTATAAGTATCCAATATCAACGGGCAATTCAAAGGACGTGAACAATCATTTCTGACTATTGAAACTCTGAGATAAATAAAAGCGATAAATATATCGCTATTTTCGAAAAGGAAGAGAATCGTTAAATACATTTGATTTCTATTTATATCTCCAGGTGAAAATGAATGACAGCATCGACCCAAGTGTAGACATGTCAATGTCAGACATGAACAATCGTGGAGGACAAGGTCGCGGAGGTAGAGGTGGGCGAACGGGAGGCGACCGAGGAATGGGAAATAGATCACAAGACGTAAGTTGTTTGAACAAAGGTTACTGATGTGTTAATAATATTGATAAATGGATTGGAGAGCGGAGCATAAGTTGTGAATTTTGTGTATAAAAAATGAACCCTGACGCCACGCTACTGCAGATCTTGAAATGTCTGCAAGTAGTGCCAAATCGAAAACATAACGTAAGGGAATAAGAAGTGAAGTCCGGCTAGGAAACATGGTTTGACAATTTCGAGTCTTTCTGTGTGCCGAAAGTTAGGACACAATAGAAAAAATTTGTAAAACGTTTATTGGGCAAACTTCAGACTCATTGATATACATTCTTTAAATAGTTCTGTCGAACATATTCAATTTTATGGTATACTTTCCGTGCTTCAGGATCGTCTGATGGAACGCATAATGAATTTGAATGGTCCAACACATGAATTACCGCCACAAGATACAACAGAGAAAAAATTCAGTGGCAGAAATCGATTATACATCGGTAATCTGACCAGCGACGTTAACGAAGAAGAATTACAAACTATGTTCAGTACTTTCGGTGAAGTTTCCGAGATGTTTGTCAACAATGAAAAAAACTTTGCATTCCTGAGGATGGTAAGAGTTCTATGCAACTATATCTGTTATTAGAAAAATCAAACATCTATTCCTCTAACATGATTTAAAAAATTACCGTTTGATTTTCTCGTGATAATAATCATATGGCTGCTTTTTTTATGAACTTCCCGAAAATATAAAAACATGTAATGCGTTTCTTCAATCGACAATCTAATAACCCTGTTTGTTTTTGTTTTAATTTTCTCTTATCAGGATTATCGTGCAAACGCAGAAAAAGCTAAGCATGAATTAGACGGATCGATGCGGAAGGGTCGTGCCTTGAAAGTACGATTTGCTCCACATTCTTCTGCGATTAAAGTAAAAAATTTAACACCGTGGGTTTCAAACGAACTTCTCGAAAGATCTTTCAGTGTATTTGGCGAAATTGAACGCGCTACTGTAATCGTTGACGATCGTGGTAAAAGCATGGGCGAAGGAATCGTCGAATATTGTCGGAAACCTGGCGCCCAATTAGCTCTTAGAAAATGTAGCGAAGGGTGCTACTTCCTCACTGCGTAAGTTCATAAAATTCCTAATTATTTATAGTAATATAATCGTCAATCAAAATATTAGCCCCTAACGCCACGCTTTTACAATCCATAATGATTGCTACAAAGTGCCAAAGAAAAAGAAGTTTTCTTTACTCATTTGGGGTAAAATAAGTTTAAGACACCCAGCTAGGAAACATTGTTTGGTTTTTTTTATGCCTTACTGTGTGCCGAAAGTGTGGGCATAAAAATTATCCTTCATTTCAATTCACTTTCGTCAGCTTGTATTATTTATTTGTGTATCTTGCTTATACAGTTTTTTTTTCATTTGTCTTTTACGCAGCTCTCTTCGACCTGTTGTCGTAGAGCCTTTTGAACAGCAAGACGACATAGATGGATATCCGGACAAAAATTTACCACGTAAAAATCAAGAATTTTACAAAGCTCGTGAAGTTGGACCAAGATTTGCACAGATTGGTAGTTTTGAACATGAATACGGTACCAGATGGAAACAGCTTCATGAACTTTATAAACAAAAGGAAGAGGCGTTGAAAAGGGAAATGGCTATGGAAGAAGAAAAACTTGAGGCGCAGATGGAGTTTGCTAGATACGAACATGAGACTGAATTACTTCGTGAACGTGAGTATATTGATAAAATGAAACACTGATTTCATCTCAATTTTTATTAGTTGATTTATAAACTATGATGAAAAAAATTACCGTTTGATTTATTATTGAATATGATAATAATCTTTTGGCTGCTTTTTTATCCTGAGATATCTATTTTGGTCAAAGTTTCGATGAAGTCGAAGTAAATTTTTGGACGGTTTTATTTATCCAAGCTTTTCTTTTAATGTCGTAGAATTACGTATGCGCGAGGCTGATAGAGAGAGACAAAAACGGGAGTGGGAAATGAAAGAAAGACAAGCTGAAGAGCAAAGAACACGTGAGGAAGAGTTACGCAGGAGACAACAAGAGGAAATGGCGATACGCATCAGAAGGCAAGAAGAAGAACTCCATAGACGACAACAAGAAAATAATCTCTTCATGCAGGTGAATAATTCACTTCTCCAGCTTTTCACAAAGTTGAAATATCTTAGAATTTCATTACATCATTCGATTATGTGAAATCAATTTTGCAATTGAAATTACAGAAATTGTGGTGAATAATTGATATAATCTTTCCTTTGATATTAAATATTTGATTCTTAGCTTAAGAAAAAAACTGACGACTCCGTTCGTAGCATAACTCTCAGCCATGATTTGTATGTGAAATGTTTAATTTTTTACCTTCATTGACTGTTCTTTGTTCCTGGTGATCGTTTTGAAAAACGTTATTTAAGTTTTTGCTTGCAACGACGTTACAAAAACAATTCTCTTTCCCAAAGGAACAAGCAATTCGTGGAGGCGGCGGCGGGGGCGGAGGAGGAGGAGGTGGTGGCGGTGGTGGTGGTGGCGGCGGCGGCGGTGGCAGTATAGGTGGTGGAAAAAATTATGACCCCATCAATGCCAATGACCGTGATGGATTTGGTCAACCGGATGGTAAGTTTGAATGATGAATTTGATAAATTTTTATACTTGCTCTTAGGTTTTTGTGATTGAAATCATAGGAATTTTGTTAAAAAATCTTTGGAAATTCTTAAACTTCAAATTATGTGACGAATGAACCCTGACGCCACGCTTGTTTCTTCGTTAATTGAAGATTCTAAGTGCCAGAATTTATCTGAAAACAATACAGGGAATAATAAAAAAGAATAGTCCGGCTAGGAAACATCGTGAAACTTTATTATGGTTCTGCGGTGTGCCGAAAGTTTGGGCACATTCGTTTTTGTATTATTATGTAAATTAAAGTACAAAACGTACAGGAATAGATATTTGAATCATAAATGTATCAGAAAATCGATTCAATTTTAATTGAAATTCATTGTATTGAAATTTACGTTAAGATTAAAAAAAAGTCATTTTCGCTTTTCTATTTCAGGCGGAAACAACTTACCAGTGGTAATGTATTCATTTTAATTTCTTTACGATCATAATTGATTGATTTATTTAATTTTATTTCGTAATTTAGAATCCAGTACGCAATTGTTCTCGACGTCACGTTTTTTTATCACGATATAATTTTCAGCTTGGGTACTATGTTTCCAGTGTTTTTTTTTTTTTCTTCAGATTTATTAATAATCATTCACAAGTTTTGCAAGATATGTAATATCTACGGGGAAATAACAATGAGGGTTCTATAAACACGGAAAACTTATGTCTGCATGCGTTACAGCGATGGTTTTTCAACCAGAAGTTATTTAACGAGACAGTTGATCATGAAATTTGATTACTTTTTCACCATAACTTCTCCCGTTTCAAGCATGCGTCTCTTCTTTTGACGTGTAACAGAGTTTTGCTGTCTGCAACGTATTTCATATTATCGATATTTACAATCGAAGTTTTCTAAATATTGTTATTATAATAACAAAAGATGACAATGATAAAATCGAATCACTAAACATGTGGAGGGGTCTTCTAGCATTGATATTTTTGAATACTATACTATGCGATGCGATGCGAGACACTTCTGGCTAAATCAAGTATACATATATCTGGTTATCTAATATCACAGTATTCTGTGCTCCACGTGATTGAAAATCTTGGTTAATACTATCCAATTTTCATGCCATAGAACAACATTTATCTATTGACTTAAACTAATCAATAACGATTTGATTATGCTTCTTCGTAGATTTTACTCATTCCGAAAGAGTTTGTACCGAAGATATAAATAAATAAGTAGAAATTACAAATTGATGACAAATGAAGAGAAAATGCAAAACATCAATTTGTTTAAAATGTATCAGTCATGCTCACACTCACGTGTTTCTGGAATCAGTAAGCTAGAGATATGAATATCATATTCTTGCCTACGTAGGCTTGTGCCTGAAATTTCTCTGGAAAAGTTATTCTGATTCTAGACAGTGTCAGAAAATTACAATTTTTGGGGTGGGCAAAATATTACAAAGTTTCTAGTAAGATACATGATTGTGACAAATCGATTCGCTGGTCACATTACTCTAAACTCCACATGAAGCTATTTGATATAAAATAGGATGCTGCACCAAAGAGAACCACCTATACTCTGTTGAATGGTAAACAGGAAATGCGATGCTGTGTATCGTGCTAACGAATCCGTATACTCTATGGTACTCCGCACCCATTGCGTACATCCTGTGTAAATCTCCGTTGTCGAGATTATTATACTATGAACAATACCTAATGCATCGATTATAACAAAAATTTTCTCCCTGGACTCGTATAAAATTGACAAAATAATCAATATATAATATTCTGAAAGAATTCACGCCGTACGTATGATGTACCCGAATTTTTGTATTATACACATTTATATTGGCAAATGCTACGTTTGACCGCTCCATATGGTTGCAGACAGAAGACTCTTGTCTCTGGTTATATACCCACTTAGTCGAATGATTCAAGGTTTACGACGATATTAATTAATCATAGAACTGTCTCTTCCTCGTTTTAAAGGAATTGAAATTTATCATAAAACTCGATAGTTCTATGATCGGTTGTGCGCGGACCAAGAAATGCTTAAAAGTTTCCATACTGATGCACATAGAACTACAGTGACCCATGAATTTTTTTCGTTCAATATTCGCCATTTCCGACTGAAATCTTCGCAAGAATGAAATCTCCCTCGTCATTGCAAATCTTTCCATTACGACCTGGTGCAAAGTTTAGAGATAATAATTGTTCCAAAGATTTGAAATTACGTAGAGCTTGCTCAGAGACCTTGATCAAGTCTCTTTGTTGCTCGCATCGTGTTTCCGCTTTCAGAACCATTATTATTGTTACGTTTATTCTGTCCCCACACATCTGAGCAAGTTTGATCTTGCAGAATATTCGGAATAATGAAACTATTCAGGAATACGTATTCTTGTGTTACGGATGAAAAAAAAAGCTAGGTAATTGAAGAGCGTATAATTTCTGCTCGTTTTTTGTTTGATAGAGAGAGATCCTCAATTTTACTTATAATAACAGGCGGTTGGGTGCATTAGGCATTTTCTTGGTCCCCAATTATGCTGTGGAATTTCACAGAGTACAACGTGATGAGTCGTCGATGATTGAAGTTTTTCTCTTCTTTTCTTTAGTACATATTTATGAATGTAATCTGAATAGTGTCTTGATTGTTAACACACCAGTATGGTGCGTGATTGAGAAGAAAAAATTGTTACGCATTGTCGCATCATTGGTTTAGCCACAACATCTAACATTGTGTTTTTTCCCATTTCTTTTCTATGTGAAATTGACGATGAACCTCTCTGCTGCTGACAAACATGGATTGGGTCGCCCTTGAAAACTGTGAAATGTATTAATGGTAACACACCTTGAACACCAAAAACCACTGCGTCATTATACGACAATAACGTTTCTTGTGGTCGATTCGTTGCTTAAATCTTTTTTTTCTTTTCTTTGTTTTTTTCAAACTCGTCTATGCCAGGATCCAAAGTCTTTCTTAGACGCTTACAGTAATATGGATCGCGGCGGTCGTGGCGGAGGCGGAGGCGGCGGTTATAACGACGATCGTGGTCAAATTATGGATTTAATGGATATGAGAGTTGATATGGGGAACATGGGGACCATGGGCAATAATCGGGGAGGTAACGGTGGCGGTGGCGGGAATGGTCGATGGCAAGGAAACAATGACCGTGGTGGTCGCCCCGATGATTACCCTAACAAGCGAAGACGTTATTAAAAGTACTGAAACTCGAGCCTCTTAAATGTCAAGCTACTACTACTACTACTACTACTACAACATATGAATTTGAAGAAGAAAAATTGGTGTGGCGGTTACATCTTCTTCGAATATGGAAACGTAGAAATACCTTGTCGTGGTATGAAAAAAATTGATTTTGCGCTAGGGAATTAAGCGAAATTTATTCCGTTGCACATATAGCTGAAGATTAATTTTAAGATCAAACGACTCGAAACATATTACAAGAAAATGAACAATTTTCTTGCAAATATTCAGGCACCTTAGGATACATCATATCCGAGCAATCTATAGTTTAGCTATGACGCGTAGAAAACTTTAAACACCGCGTAATCTGGCATTTAGACTGCGTTGAAACTTGAAGATTCTAAAGGAGTAGGAGAGTTTCTTCGTTATTGTACTCATATTATAACTAACTCATTGGCAAACTGCAACAGATGGTTATAGCATGAAAAATCTCTAGTATTTATACCTGTAATGTTGCGTAACAAGTATTTTGTCAGTTGTTAAAAACTGAAAGGCAAAGCAAAGTTCTGACGATTATTTTCAGGGTGATATTCTTCATTTTCTTTTGTGTCTATTTATCGTTCAATGACGCGACGGGGTTCGATGATTGGCGCATTATTTTTCGAGTAGTATATTTTGATCATGAAAATATACAATATTGACACATTTTAATGCAAAAGAATAACATTAATACAACATCCGTGAATAATGAGTATTAAAACTGAAACGTGAATAAATATAGATTTTATTCGTAAGTGAATTTGATGACGCCTGCGACATTGATATTAATTTCTAAGCATCTTCGACTGTCTATGAATACTTTTCTTTCCCCTTTTTTTTTACATCTTGAATGACTACATACATACATGGAAAGAAATATCATTATTATTTCTTTGTCGAATATATATATAGCTTTAAAAATACTATTATTTACTCACTTACTATCAATATTATATGAACACATAAGTTTAAAAAGCACTGAAAAAAGATTTTTGCTCGATTATCAGAATTGATAAGGAATATCAATTCTATTATAAACAGACCTTCTCTTTTGAAGATAATAATACACAAATTTATGAAATAAAGTTTTTAAATGTGAATCACCAAACAAATTGATGTTCAAATATTCTTTCGCTCTATATAATTTGAACACCGATACGGCGGTAAAAATTGTGAATATGACAAATTATTGGAATATTCCTAATTACTTGTACTGCGGTTTATTATACAGGCTGAGTTTTCGCTGGTATCGCATGAGGGAAGGGCCTGTATGGCAGAGAATGCGTATATTTGTTCATACTCTTCTGTTCCCGTGTTATTATCAGAGAAGGCTCATCCTGTATAGATCACTTCGATCTGCATCTCGTCTTCAGACAAAATAGGATTCTGCGAGACTTAGTCCCTAAAAGATGAAGATATTTCATTTAGTCCCTAACAGACGAAAATATTTCTTCACAAGTAAAATAATATGTTCCCATAAACTACAATAATTTAAGATATCTCACATCCGTTAACGCACGGCGCGAAATAAAACAATCGAATTATTAAGATTCTATTTTATCTGAGGGCATCTTGCGTCTATCTACCCAATATTCTTGTATTAACAAGAAGGATCAACTCTTGTTCTAAATACTGCGAAGAAGAAATATTGTGCCATGAAATCTTTGGGAAATGAATTTTTGTCCCCAATACATGAACAATTTTGTGGATAAATAATTGCAGAGGATATAGATTCAAGAAACTCTTTAAAAGTTATGTATTGAAATCAGTTCCTGAAATCTTCGCCCTGCAAACTTAAGCCTCGACAAACTGAAGTCATTACCATGAACTAGGAAGCTTTATTTACAAAGAAGAGGAGACAATTCATACTCTGTTGTTATGAAGCTTTACGCCGCTTCTATAATGGCAATATGCTCTAGAGTGCCTCAGAGCTTGGCATAGGGATTCATCAATGTGTGAAATACATCGATAGGGTGGTAATGGTTCAAATACTTTTCTATTTAATCATTTTGTTTTCTCTCGCAAAGTCTTGAGCTCGAAAAAAATATTCTCTAAATGGAATACTCATTTCTGAGTAGATCTTTGTTTCAGTTATTTAATATGAAAGTTGAAATTCATTTCATTATCTCTTCTTATGTCTGTTTCAATAGTCATTAATCGAACTCTTCCGGTAAAGACAAATCATTTTCTTTCATTTGTTGTATTAATTTTCAATCGGCTGATGAGGTTCTCAATTTACTGTTATTTTTTTGTAGTGAGAAAAACTCCATACATTATAATAATTATTTATTGAAGTCTGATTGATGCTTTACCCGCAATCTTTCTCTGTGACTGAATCTGAACTACTTTGGATTCAAAACTTCTCCGGGTTTCTTTTGATCCCGTGAAACTTCTGTGCCCAGATACCTATGTTTACAGTTTCAACATTATTGTGTGATTCAAATGGTTGATCATGGCAGTATTCTTTAGCGGAGGAGAGACTGCAATCGCAAGATATAGGCTCTTACTATGTTGAATGAACTATTCATTGAACCCACTAAAATAAGGTGAGTAGCATTTGCGAAAATGTTATTAAAAAGGTAATCTAAATCTTACATTTTGTACACTTGGGGTGGGAACATTGTTATATCTTAGCATAGCAAAAAACACGGAACGACCGTAATTGAACTAAAATAAGTCGGTCCGATGTATTGCAAACCTACTTAGTCATTTTATCCTTTTTTTGCTTTTTGTTTTATTTCTCTTTCAGTATGGTATTCACGGTTTTTGCCACGCTAATGTAAATCTCACGTGAGAATCTCAAGCTAAATGGCAATTTTTTGAATAATAATTCGTGCTATCGTAGCACATCTTCATTATTATTCACTCGATGTTCTCAACGAATTCAATTCGATCAAGGAATAAGAAGCTGCTATTTACAGACTGAACAACTGCGTTGAAATGAACAAAATTTCTGCTATGCAAATCTGAATATATTTCATTGAGATGTATTCTTGTTTATCGAAAGCGAGAGATATTATTATCCTACTCGTACTATATGCATATGTGTATCTACGCCGTGAACTTTACAAGAAAATAGGACAAAAGATAAACAGAGCTCGGTGAAAATATTTTCTATATTTCATCCTATTCGTGCGAATACAATTATACTCTTGACAGTTGTTTTTCTTCATTTTTTCTTTGGTATAATGACAAATTAGCAAATGTTATAAGTGACGGCAATTTCTACATTCCAACTTCTTTTTGTTCCCGTTAGGTCACATGAATTTTCAGTCCTTGTGAATCTGCGTTCGACTTGTTATAGGATGTAGTACTGTAAATGATGTGCGAATTAATTGATGAACGAACGATTGGGATTTAGGGAATCTGTATGAAATTGACAAGGAATCTGAAACCCTGGAATCTTACGAATACTCCTCCCCCCGCCCCCCTCTTCCCTTTGTGTCTCTGCGTACCCTGATCTGTAATGAATTTGTTGATTGAATTTATTCATATAAATCTCCAACTACACTCGAAAAAAAACCATATTATCGACGAATCAAACTATTGCCAAAGGAGATGCTGGCGAGGAATTTATCTGTCTAGAGTGAAAATTTCTTTGAAATTATCAAGCTCCGCTTTGATTTTTCACTTTTCTATACCACACTCAGCGTCTTAAAGTCAAATAGGATGACTCAAGTTCTCCCGAAAGATTACTCAGAATGACAAATTTTATCTCATTCGTACACCCGCGCGTATGATTGAAATGGTAAAAGCTATTGATATGGTAAAATGCTGTATTTAGAATAAATTCTTTTTCAATTAACTGTTTTAGATAACAGAATACTATATTACTTTGAATTTTGATAGCATTTTTTCATTTCTCTGGCTTTTATTTGAACATTTATTAATCGATGGCGACGATGTAATGAATTATAACATTAATCCATTACATATATTAAAAAACAAGAAGGAGAAAGTTTAACTAGCCTCGTTTCATGTAGCGGCGTGTATATAAAATCTATACCAACTGACTGTTTGAGCAATTTTCGAAAATATCTTCAGAATACATATGTCTCATCATTTGTTTTTAGTGATATCGTTACCTATATCTAGTCGTGGGATTCGAAAGAGAAATCGATCGTCAAATAAGGATCAAGTTATAATTATTTCGTTTATGGTTACAGATAATTCCGGTCGGTGGATGAAATGAAGGGGACTAAGAAACATCACAGGTAATTGAAAGACATTTTTCGTTTATCTTTATTTGATTACACAAAACTAATAGTAAATAATTATTTTGAACAATGTTTCATTTTTCTGATCAACATGATGAAAACATCTTTCGGGTCTGAGTATTTTTGATGATACCATTTCCCAACGTATTATTCTGAATTTAATATAGCAAGAGATCGAAATTATTGCTAAGATATTTCTTCAACGAATATCAATCACCATTACTGCTGTAGATTGAAACCTTGACGATTTTTTTACAGGAATCAATCGACTTCGTGCTGGAATTTTCGAATGAACTTCGAAGCTCTGCGGACTCTTGGATTCAGGATTCAATGCACGTCAATGGTGAGATAAATGTCTGTAAAATTCACTAAAATCTGACAAAATTTGATTCACAATTGTTGGTTTTCTCTTCTGTTTAGTTTTAACGAAATTTCTATGATGATAGCATCTTTCGGGTCTGATATTTTTGATGTCTCAAAAGATTCCCAACGTGTACTGATGATTTTCTGTTTTCAAATCAGATCTTACAATTCAAATTCCCTCGTCGTGAAACTCTAATCAAATTTTTGTCTCTCTTTGTTACAGGAGAAGGAGAAGAAGAAGGAGAAGGAGAAGGAACTAGGACCATACGTAGGCATCAAAGAGAAGACCTGCTCTACTTGAAAATCAGTGAGATTAATATTGACTAACAGTAGTAGTATATTTTATCTTTTTTGTATTTTTCAAATGATGATAGCATCTTTCGGGTCTGAAATTATTGATGTCTCAAAAGATTCCCAACGTGTACTGAAGAAATTCTATAAGAATCATTGAATTCTCTTTTCAACATATTGTTTGCAGTACTCAATATCCGTTTTTGTTTTCAATTTTCACAGGCTGCAGGATGAAGGCGGTCAACGGTGGATCGTTATGATCTCACTTCAACGAAACATCAATGAAACGGTATTAACTTTTCGATATTTCACAACTTAGAGAGATTAAAATCAGTATTTCAGTTATAAAGTGTCTCTCTCTACTTCCTATTGAGGGTATTCCAATTCTTTAGTCTATACAAATGGATATTGCAGCGAAAACTAAAATAAAAACAGTAGGTTTTTTTTCTTACTCATTTTTGAGCTGAATAATGTAATTACGCTTGAAAACAGAATGATGAAAAATTGGCTAGAGTCCTGAACAGAAGATGACAACTTTTCGTTCGTATACTGAATATATAACTTTGCAATGAATATAACTTTCAATCATTTCTCACGTTCATTGTAAAAAGGAGAAAAAAATTGTTTCGCCTTGCAGATTCAAGAATCTGAATGAACGATCATTGGAAATGGTAACCAACGTGATTACATATCCACCTGCCTCTTTATTTCTTTTCTTTCCGAGTGGATGAGATTAATAATGAGTAAACAAATGGATGAACAATCGATGAGCGAGCTGCTGTAAACCGGTGTACCATTCTATATTGATAATGAAATAAATATTCACTACTTACTAAATCTAAAGCGTATGTATATTTATATTTATATTTATTTATTTCTTTCTGTTTTGGATGTTTTACGATGATGTTACCTGTTCAATTAAATTACTAGTTATAAGATAGCTGAAAAAATAGAAGAAAGAGATGTAACATATTCGGTCCACGTGCTGAAAAAAAAAGGTAGTATGAATATACACTCTGTCCAATGAGGAGAATGGACTCGATTTCAAAACGAGAGAATCGTCCTTTTTGATTTCGTCAGGCTTCAGTTTTTTTTTTTTTTTATTTTGTTCGTGAGTAATAATAGCAATAATGATGATCATCATGATTCCATGAACTATTTTTCTCATTTGGTCAACATCTGACTAAAGCGGACGATTTTTGTTTTGAAACATAGTCCATTCGATCGTTGGACAGGGTATAGAATGTGCAGTAAATATTTCCTATTACACTAGCTGCGGTTGACTTGGAGACGGTTCGTATTTCGGATCAATCATTTATGGGCAAAATGAAAACTGAAGCAATTCAAATTTCATTTTCCCTTGAGGGGCGTCAGTATCGTAGGATATCTGTTTCGGTGCAGCAGACGAAAGAAAGAAGCTATATCGATGAAACTATTACGTGACAGTCGTCGCCGATACGTAACTATCGGCCAAACGAGAAATTATTAATTGGCAGCGCGTTCGCGCGCGATTAATCATTGGCATGGGAATTTGAAATTCATTGTGAACTTGGCGGCCTCGCAGCCATCGCAGCTATGTTCATGTTATTACACTCGCCAACGCCGGCGCAGAAGATCGGCGATTCTATTGGTCGGTTCAAACCACCGAACGATGATACTCCAAATTTTCTGCGCCAGTGTTCGAGTGTAGCTAATTGTAAGCCGACAACAAAGCTTTCATTATTCACGAAAACCGGCAGTGTCGAGTGATTTGCCGTACGAATACAAACCAGTATAAACGATCCGAAATACGCAACGGCTTAAATCAATCGTAGCTAGATACATACTTTGATGAATTGTGGACCCAGCGTGTTTAATTGTGTTCGAACGAATTAAAAACAAAAACGTTCCGCGTAACCAGGTAAAACTTGAAGAGAGTCATCACAATTCAACACGTTTCTTGGCATTTTTCAAGTAAAATGTAAGTACATCTTATCTACGTATACTTGATATACAAATATACATTTTAGATGAATAATTCTCTTCAGTTATAATTGGGATAATAATAATAGTACGTATATCTTCATAGTTTGTATTAATATTGTGTCATTTGAAAAAAGCTTTGACAACAATTTTATTGTTTGAATAATCGCAGAAAAAGCCCATATTATTACACACTTTCACACATGAAATTTTATCGGATATATACATATATATATATATATATATATATGTTTATATATATTAGGTATGTATATATATATATTTTTTTCTTCTTTCTTAATTAATTCGTACGTAACAAATATGAAAAACAAAATTTCGTAATGAAATTGAACGTTGCATATTACATGAATATAAAGTTGATATTGTATGATTTTTTTCTTTCTTCTTTTTCACTCCTATGCAGTGCCAAATGGTACAAAAATTATTGATGCGAACATTTTTTTTTTGTTTTTTTTTTGTGCACTTGTTTTCGAACAACAACACTCGAACACAATTTCCATAGTATAGTATAAGTAGTATAAGTATAATTCGTGAATAGTGAAACGTACTTGCATTTTTGCATTTGTAAATCTTTATAACATTATCATTATCGTGTATAATATGTAATTGTTTATGTATGTGCTTGCATTTTTTTTTTAATCACTTGTTTCTTCCATTCATCTGGTTTTTTTTTTCTTTCAATTACAAGGTGCTTCGGATGAATGTGAATGACATTGTCGTAATTGTATTGTTGAATTGATTCGCAATTATATTATACGATGAAATGCAATTTGTTAGTTGAAATATTGAAAAAAAAAAAGAAAAAGAAAAATGATTTAGAAACACGGCCGGAGCGGGTGGAAGGAACGATTTTGGTGTTTGCGCTTCTATATAATACAAACCTAATCATACAATTTATTTATTTATTCATTCATTATTATAATAATTATTATTGATAATTATTTAATTTTTTCCCCCTTTTTTATTTTCATTTTCATTCTTTATTTTGCTCTGTTTATAATATATATATAAGTATTATTACTTACTATTATACCTGTGTTTTCAATATTCGAACGTATAGCAGCGCGTTCACTCTTTCATACTAATTTGCATTGACGTTTATTTATTATTATTATTATTATTATTATTATTATTATTATTATCGTTATCATTATTATTTTTTGTTCGAAGCGTTTTTGTTCACATTCGTTCAATTTCTCTTATTACTTTGCAAACCAGCGCAGATTATTAACAACAGCGACTAGCTATAGTATAATGATGAATTCAAATATTTTATTTGTTTTCTTCTCTTTTTTTTTTCTTTAAATATTCAGCACTTTGTTGTCATCCGTTAACGTTCAATATCAACTTCAACGAAGATATATACATATATAACTTGATCCATAATAATATCAATATCATTTATATGTTATTATTATCAGTATATTATGTATATGATAATCTAATTCCTCGCAATGATTCTGCCAATTATGCGATTATTTTCTTCTCTTCACGCCTCTTCGTTTTTGTTTTTTCTGTCTCCGTCGTTATTATTATTATGATTATTAATGTAATTTAATGCTGCGCCCGCGCGCGCGCGCGCGCGTGTGTGTGTGTGTGTGTCTGTGTGTGGGTGTGTGTGTGTATGCATGAATGTATGTATATATATATACCTATATACCTATATTGCTCCCGTCTGAAATCTCTCGCACAATAATTTATTTTGTTTTTTTCATAATATTTTTTAACAAACTGCGTTAGAATATTTTATATTTGATATAGGTATAATTCATTTATATATCGTGTACTCCTGTTTATTTTATTTTATTTTTCCTTGCTTCTCTTTCCCTTCTTATCTAAGTTTCGTTCATTCATTTCTTCATATATTCGTGTAATACTTATTTAATATTCAATGTTTCTTTGCTTTCTCTTTTTCTTTTCTGTTTTTTTTTTTTTTTTCTCTTTTCAATAATTTTTATCATGTTATTTATTGTAGATCACAGACAACTCGTTCTTAATTCATAAAAACAATTCAATTATTCCCAAATGTAGGGTTAACGTACATATTATTATTATTATTATTATTATTAGTATTATCATTATTATTATTTACCTAATTAATATTATCAACACGTATAATGACTCACGGCAAATGTGTTGGTGAATACAATACGAATATGCAATATTCTTCCGAATCGCATATTCAATTTCGATTCATGATTTTTTTTTTTCATTCTCTATGCGAGTGTAGGTGTGTCTCAAGTCCGCGTGTAGGGTCAGTGTTTTCCATCAATTCAACCCGCCCCCAACTTCCCCCCCCATGCTTTACGCGAAACGAAATATCGAGTATACAAAATTTTCTTCCGGGAACTTTAGAGAATATAAAATCCGGGCGCGAATAAAAAATCTCGTGTGTTCAACTATATAAGGCTAAGAGTGTGTGCTATACGGTGTCTGATGTTTGCAGGTTTATTGTTTGTGCATAATCTATCTTATCGATTGTTATCGGTGTTATGTAATATGTTTGTTGGTGTTGTTGCTATTTTTTTTTTTTCTTTTTTGCCTTTTTTTTCTATTCGTGCGGCTGCGATGCACAGCGGTGCTCGTACATACATACATATAATGTGTATACACGCGATTAGATATCAGCAAGCGAATGATTGATTATTTTTTTGTTTATCTATATTCAATACGTTATCCGTATTTATAACGTTCTCTTTTTTTATTCCCCCCCCTCGACCATCTCGTTTATAATATGAATATCATTATTATTATTATTATTATTTATATTTATATTCATTTATTAGATCGAAGGCATGAAGTAGAAGGTATGTTTTATTTTAGATCAATATAGCATCCGGCATCATTATTATATATATAGTATAGGTGCAACATATACCCACATGTATGCCTATTGACAGGTAGATGGTGGAACATCTGATTAATCTGTAAGTGCGGTGTTTTGCGATTCATAACAAAAGAAAGAATAGACAAAAAATGAAAAATAGGCAGTGTGAGGAGGTAATAATCATACAACGGTTGACGATAATTTCATTGTCATTGATCAAATTCCGGCGAGGCTTTTTTTTTTTTTCATCAGTATCTTATCATTATGAATATTATGAATATTATCATTATCATTATTATTATTAATTTATTATTATCATTATCATTTATTCAACTATTATCCTTCTGATGAAATGCGAATTCTTGTAAAAGAATAAAGAACAATTACCCCACAGCTTTATACTATTATAATATGTATAGGTTATAGGTATATTGCGTGTGTGGTAACTATATTATTTAGCACCACAAGTCAGTTTAGAATGTTTTCAATTGTATTCATGTATGCATGTGTCGTATTATTATCGGTACATTTGTATGCGTACCGATAGTAACACAATTATTTGTTATTATTATTATCATTATTGTTTAAAATTGGTTTATTTATTCATAACGATCAGTAGTTGTATATGTGTGTGTGTGTATATATATAATATAATATATATACACGTGTAGGTATGTATATTGTATTAGTTATTCATTAATCTGTTGTTTTTTTTTTTTTTTTTTTCAGCTTCTCCGCATTTGTTTCTTTTTTTCCATTTGGAACTCCGTCTATGTACCTATACCTCCGAATTTTTTAGAGAGGAGGGGGGGGGGGGGGGGGGGAATGATAAATTCATTGCGATTTACTATACCGCGACTATAAAATGAAAGAAAAAAAAAAATATATACATGTATGCATAAATAAATGAATAAATAATCTTTTGCATACAGTAGTACAAACTCTAGTGTTACGACGACCATAATATATATTATTATTATTGTTTGTATATGCATATGTATATGCATGGATATATGTGTATGCGATCAATCGGAATTATTATACCTATACATATTATGTATGTGTATATATATATATCACTAACATACACCTGTATGTAGTGATCTCATTATATGCATTGAATATTTTTATATTCAAGTTTATCATTCCAATTATATTTTCTGCTATTGCAAGCCAAACTTTGCGCGGGAGAAAAAGAGAGAGAGAGAGTGAGAGCGCGAGCGGAAATGACGGAGGGTGGAGGAGGGAGGGAGGGAAGTAAACAACAATTTATTAAATTTTCAAAAACATACTTATAGACATTGATCATCGCGGTGTGTCAGAAGTGTTTCAATCGAAATTCAAACGAGTATGTTTCAGTTGAGGAGCGCGGAGGGGTGGGGGGCGGGGGTCCCTTCTTTTCTCTCTTGTTGCGTTCGAATCTTAGATTCGATTGGTTTTTTTGTTTTTCTCTTTTATCTCTTAGTGGGGTTTCCACGAAATATTATTCAGACCTTGAAAATGACGTTTCAAACTGCTGCCGTCGGCCCAGGCGGAGTTGAGATACTCGTCGTCATCGTCTTGCTCAAGTTTCTGAAAATATGAAAAACTTGTATCAGGGAGTTGGAAGTAATGATTGTTTTTGTCGATAATTTTAACATCATTTCCACCAAATCTCTCAGATATTCTTCTCTATTGTTATATAAACCTACATATATAACCTATATATGTTTATTGTTATGTTTCCTCTTTTCAGAATGTAATTGAATTCGTATAGTTTTGTCAATTATTTTCCGTTACTCCGGAATTCTGTGCAGCAAGTTAATTAAAAGTGTAAAATATTCTAGATATGTATGTATTTATGTATACGTACGTACGTTATATCGCATAATACCGTTTCTCGCACTCTCTAGTCACTACGTATGCATATATACGTGTCTCGATTTTCTCTGCGCAGTTGCCAACAGGCTAGCGCGGGCTGGGGGGCTAGCGGCTGGCGCGGCGTCCTGCAGTCTGACCCCAACTATGCCTATACTACTTATATCGTAATATACGTTTGGCGCAGGGGCCCCCCGTTTCATGATATTCTCACGCACAGAAGGCCCGTGAAATTCTGGCTCAACCGAGCTGTTATTTTTTATCCGAAATTGGATTCCGTCGTTTCCTTAACCCATTAGTTTCAGTTTTGTATTTAATATTTTTACAATATCAACCGAACGATGAATTTGTTATTATACTTTGAAATTGCATATATAGGTATGTATATACAATACAGGTACCTGGACGGGCGGGTTGCTTTTAATATTCATGCGGCAATCAATAAATCTCTCTATATATATAGGTATATATCAAATTATAACTAGGTACGTCAAGAAATAGACCGTCGTCGTGACGTCATGTTACATTAAATTTTGGTACGGTTGCGGGTACAAGTATCTATAATGTATACGTAGATATATAACCTGGACCTGTAAGTTTATTATTGGAAAACTGTCTCGTCTATAGATATTATTACGAGCTCGCTGCAGCGTTCACGGGTATGCAGGTATGGACGTATAAATATAACACCGCCTTGGAAAATCTGGATATAATTAGGATTCAATTATTGGTTGTCAATTAATTAATATAATACGTCAGATCGATCGTCCGATACGGACGTATAATTTCTTCAAATTCTAATCGAAGCTGTCGTTTTTGAATTTCAAATGAAAAAAAAAACAAAATAAATAAATAAATAAAAATATACATTCAGGAGATATGATAGAAGATCATGAGACCACAGATATAATAGTATATTATATCGTGTTGCTTCAAGTGTGGAAAGCAAACGATCTTCGAAAATTGCCCAAATACTCGCGTGAATCCAGTATGAGCCGAGGCGAGTGGTGCTAACACTCGCACGAATCAAAAATCACCTATCCGTGCTCATCACGTACCATATTTTTTGCAACTCCCGCGAAGGAAAGTTCGATATGTGAGGCTAACGAACGGAACAAAACTCATGCGACCGTCAGCGTCGTCTATTAGAATGATTTTCCGCCGTAGTGCGGAAAGTTCTTTATTTTCTGCACCGTTCGTGAGAATAACTTTCCGCATTGGTGCGGTAAAGTACTTTCCACGCTAGTGCGGGAATACGGCACTTCACGTATGCCAAAGATGCTTCGAAAATCAAACTTTCCAAACAGGTGTAAGAAAACTGTAGAGTTTTTGTGTTTCTTACAATTCCATGTCACGTGAGTTTATCGATACTTTATCGTACCGTACACCGTACATAGATAACGCAAAAATTCATACGGTAAGTTGCACTTGATCCCACACACCTCTTCACCGCGCAACAAGTGCCGAATAAATCGCGGTATGAATCGCGTTGCAGGTTTAAAAAATTTGTTTTTCTCTATCGTTCCCTATTGTCTTTTGATCCAGTGACCGACTGTTCGGCAGCTTCGGCGACCGCGGCGTGGGGGTGGTCCGGGTTCCAGGGCGGATTCTAGCTTCGGTCAGGGCGGGGGAAGGGGGAGGAATCGATGCTTGCTTGGCGTCCTTGCCTCGCCGCGGAAGCTTTCGAGCTTACGCATCGCGCGCTACTTTCAACATCCGTACATAAGCGTACATATGTACGCTCATAGGTACCTACACGTATCTATATATTATACATATATGCGGCTACAGCTATACTTATTACACGAGTGACTGTCTCGCGTACATACTATACTATACTTCACTGTTATGCGCCTATATCTGCGGATATACCAACGCATTTCACATTCTGCGGGGGGAGCGAAGGGGGGTGGATGATACGTTCGACTCCCGGCGTCAATATACGCCTACGATATTGTTCTTTTTTTCATTTCAGTTCACGTTCCTGGATTTTTCTTTCTCTTTTTTTCTCGTTTTGCGTATTTTTCGGTGCCACCGTCGAGAGATATCCTACGTAATATTGTATATACCTACACCCTTCGCTGTAGGTATGCGCACGATGTACATATACATATACCTACGTACATTTGCTTACGGGTGTGCGTACTATTTTTGTTTGCAGCGGATGTGTACAACCCGAGAATATGGGACACTCGAGCACGAGTACCTACCTACCTACCTACCTACCTACTCGCGAAAAGGATACGGACGGAGTAGAGAATAGCGTTTCATGCCTTGGAGAATGGATACGATACTGGGGAGCCGAGGGGAGGGGAGCGGAGGGTAAGGATCGACGGATTTCTCCAGACTGCGCGACGCCGTGCCACAGCGCAAACAACTTCGGGGTGAGAACATGTTCAGAGTTATACCTTCCACGTATACACCAATGTACACTTGTTATATATAAGAGAACCACGAATCAGTGCAGTGATAATAGTCGATTTGCCGATTTCCATTTTTAATGCCTTTTTTCAATCAATTATCCCACACTCGGCGGTCTTCGTTCCCCGATGAATTTCTTTTTTTTTCAAAATCTATATTCTTGCTACGTATTCAGAGAAATGTCGCAAGCAATAACTAAGTAGTTCAATTTCGTTTCATTTCTTTTATCCATTCGTTTGCCTCCGAACGAACGAAGGCGGGTAGTTAGATGGATAGACGGATAGATAGATATTTATTCCACAATTTATGGAACAGTATTGGAAAGGTGGATTATAGGGAACCTACTACCTAGGACCTAGATAGCCCAGCATATGAAATGAGAACCATAGGTGTGGGTGTAGATGGTAGACATATAACCACCTTGCGGTACGGTATAAGCTTTCAATTCAAATTGCCCAACAAGGAGTAGAGGAATGGGACGACCTCGATGAGAAATAGATTCACCTTCCTTCATCCTCCCCGCGTATATGTGTATTTTAGCGCAAACCTCAATTCTATTGAGTAATTCAATGAATGTCAACCGGCGCATGGATATATGTGTATAGATCCTATGTACACCCTACACGCCGCGTGCATAAATACCGCACTGATCATTATTATTCAGAATGACACGTCGTCGTTGATATACATAACTGGCGCAGTTGTATTACCTACTTAAAGCCTGCGGTGAGTTCGGTTCTCGTTTCATTGTCCGAACATCGCCCCCTTCGCAAATATCGCTTCTTTTTCCGTGTGACATGGATTATATAGTTGGCGGAAAAATGGGGGAATGAAAAACGGAGGAAACAAGAGGGAGAATCGGATACCAAATGAGAAAGAAGAGAAAAAAAAATGAAGAGAATTTTTCTTACCGAGTTTTATTCGTCGTATGCGTTCACCGTTTTATTATATATATATATACATACGTGTATACCTCATCATAACTCGTGTCTTTCTTATATGGTTAACTGGCACTAAGCTCGAGAAGCCTTTGAGTGTCTGGCGAGTTCAAACATTCAAGCTCGTGTTACGGATCCATTGAAGTGCTTCGCTTTCATAAAACACCGTCAACCTAACGCTTACGAGCTCACGATCACATACCGCGGTTCTCGTTTATCTCAAGTGCGATAGTTTCAGGCGTGTATATATAATAGGTACTAATTTGTTTCTGCGTTAATCTATAATCTTCCCCGATAATATGATCGATAATAAATTCTCTCTTTTCTTGTTTGCCTTCAATTTTCTTCTTCTTTCAATTCCTATTTATATAGTTTCGGAATCGTGTGGTGCGGGATGTAAGGAATAGTCCAGCACTCGTCAACCGCGATTCGAATCACACAACAATATTTATGACAAGCATTCGACTATAGTTTACATCTATTATACCAATTGGAATAATTAATATATCATGCGTCAATACGAAGAGGTCGATTGTTGTTGAGCCAACTTTACGATATCTTTGAAATCAACCTGACGGGACAAGAAGATATCGTAAACGTGTAAAAACAACAACGGCCGGATTCGTTCATCGGTATTTATTGATGGTAAAGCCAACTGGAATCTCCGCTTACCCCTGGACGGAAAGTGAATTTGGTATTCCATCGAGGCTCTCTCTACTAATATCGTCGGCCATCGCGACTTTTAACTGATGTCCAAAACTGGCCAAGTCCTCTCTGAACGCCTCGCTTCCCGGTGTCAGGGCTCCACTGTTTGGTGGCCTGGGGGTCGCATTGCTCCCACCGTCGACGTCAATCCCTTCGTCAACTTCCTCGCCGTCAACGAGGACCTCCTCTTCTTCGTTGTAAATTTTGAAGTAGGCGATGGTGAGATAGATCACCGATATTATGAACGACGGAATAGGTATCGCCATCGCGTAAACCAGGTTCATGTATACCTGGAGATTTTCCCAAGCCGTTCAATAACTAGTTTTGCGTTTGTCTTTTTTCGTTTTTATCTTCCATTTAATTAGCATCCGCGTCTCCCCCGCTGTGCGACTTACTCCGCGTTCGCGATAAGTCAGAGAAAAAAAAAACACAAAAAAAACAAACAAACAAACAAACAAACAATTATGAAAGTTGAATGAAATCGAACAATTTATCGACGGCGTACGGAGGCCGAAGAATTCGAGATAACAGGCATGTATTAGTATGAATAGTACGATGATCAATCTATCACAGCGAGGGATCGTGTGCCTCCGCGAGATTTATAGGGATACGAGATAGTGACCTGCCACATGTCTAAATCGCTGATGACGATCCCAGGATCGACTTTGGAATAGTAACAGCTAAAATTATGACCTATGATCGCGTATTGCCTGTAGAATACACTGCAATTCAGCATCGGCGGGTACCCGCATCCTTTTACATTCGGGAACAGCTTGGCTCCGGTGAAATACCATTCGGAATCGTTGCCCATCAAACCTACGGAACCCCAACGTTGTTGGTTTTTTTTGTTTTGTTATTTTTTCATTTTGTTCGATACGGCGAGACGGAAGTGATGCGAAAACTGTTATTAATCGTACCATCCATTCCACCTCTAACGATACCTGTGGGAAACGGTTTCGCCAATTCCATATCATCTTCGTCGCCGAAGTCATCGTTCACTTCTTCAGGATAATCGTACTCCCTCAAGGCACGCGCAAGCCGTGTTTTTCTTGTCGCGCCTTCGTCGCCCTCGACACCTCCTCCCGCCCTGCCCTCCTCGCCTAGTCGATCGTCGTCGAGCTCCGATGCGTTTATCGGTAGCTTGTAATTCACGCGTATTTGCGTACAGTCGTAAAGCTCTTTGGTACAACCTTCTCTGCACGATGTCCACGAACAGTTGCTAGCACCTGTGCATTAGGATCAGGATGATGATGATGATGATGACGATGATGACGATGCCACGACGGCGAACTTCATCTTTCTTTTTTCCTCATCATGATTGATTGTGTCTTTTCAATATACCCCAATGAATTATGATAATCGAAAGCAAGCCGATCTATCCAAGCTGCTCTCTCATGTGCGAGAGAGACTGACGCGGAGAACGGAAGCAGTGCCGGACAAGAAAAAGTAGTAAAAAGGAAAAAAAAAACGCGATGTCGGTATCTAGTGAATACCTCCGGGACAACTGCCAAGATAAAATTATACGAGGGTTGAAAATCTTGAGACTATGTATACTACTTCAGCGAAAGTTTTGAGAAGCGAAGAAGAAAAGAATAAAATAGATAAATTGAGGCAGATAATAATATAACATAGCACGTAACTCGGTCACGATGAATTGACCCTGCGCGAGACTGCACAGGATCTGAATAATTACGCTTGTTAGAAGCTTACGGGATATTCACGCTCAAACTCTTTACCGGTATACACTTATTATTCTGTAACACGCGTGCTTAGGAAAGTAGGAATAATTATACGAGAGTTTGTATACGGAAATTCCTGCAACTCAAGAATGAATTTTAAGGGTTATTTCATCACGTTGTAAATGGATCTTCCAGAGCGTGCCCGAGCAACGGTCAGACAAATCGTATCAAGTGGTCAGATTTTTCTTGCCGTTTCTCTCGTTGGATTTGCATAAACGGAAACAATCGATCGTTCATATTCATATGCATACAAATATATACTTTGAATTTGAATTTCCGTGCAAGTGAGAACATCGAATGATGCAACGGATCAGCAGAAACCACATGCAAGAGAGCAGTTATTGTGACTCGATGCTCTGTCCAACTTCGGCAACAATTTCGAGAAAATTTGAAATGCTAAATTCATGTCGACATAGATCGATTCTCGTCAGATTGCCAAGACAACAGTGATAAAAGCGGTAGCGTGAAACGTGAAACACGAAACATGAAACATGAAACATGAAACATGGCCTGTAGGAGATCGGTGCTTTTTCAGCCTTCACCTCTTCGTGACTCAACATCGATGGTGACACACTCGGCAGGCCTTGTTTCGAACTGCATGAAGATTGTCGTAAAGGCAGGGTCGATCACAAATGGGACCAAGAAGAGGAAGGCGAAGAGGCTGAAGGTGCCGAGGAGAATGAAGAACGCGGTTGTGTAGAATAGTAGCTTCTGCAGGAACGTTTGTTCTTCCTTTTCGTCCGCCATTTTGGAGAACCGCTTCGACGAGTTACGAAAGTTTAGTGTTGTTCAAGGGAGAATAAGGATTGGCCTCGCGCAGAGGAGGATTTCTCGTTGGAGAAATTGAGGCTGAGTATTAATCAACGATTCACCTCTCAAGGGGAACGGTATGCCAACTTTGAATACTATCTCTTTTTTATCATCGTAACCAATTCGTTATTAGAATACCGGTTTCGTACATTGTTTGTTCTTCTTTTACTATTCGTTAAGCCAACGAAGTTGCAGACATCTTTTTTATCCTTGCCGACGAGGCCTGGTACTCGAATTTCTTCATCTTCGAGATCCTTACCCTCCCTTCTATCCTCGCTCCATTCTAATTTATTGGAAAATTTAAATTTAAACAAAAAATAAATAGAAGCGAGGGATAAAACGACGTTCGAAACAGAGTGACATGTCGGTGAGTGTACCCCCTAGAGCGAAACACCGCCGGGGCTTGACGATGTCCCATTACTAGGATCTCGCATCCTTTGACCGTTTATTTTTTTCCTTGTTTCGTGATCAAGTGTTTGTCGAATGTCCTTTTTCGGCACTATTTAATCACACCGGCGATCCTCACTGTCCACATTCGTCGGTTAGTCAATTGTTGTGAAAAAAAGAACAAAAAATCAGAGAAAGTAAAGCAAATGAGAGAAAAGAAACGGATAAAAAATTACGCGCCAGGTTTTGCGGTTCGATGCCGGTGAAACGGAAACCGCAACCCTTCAGGACGAGGACGACGACATAACGATTTCTGCAGACTTGCGTGTCAGTGGGTTATGTACTTATGGTTTATTTTGTAATAATGTAACCTCGTAGAGCACCCCGTTACGTAATCCTCGGTGCGGCGGCTGACGCCGGGCTACTGCAGGCTTGAGCTTTAGGGCGAGCTTATTTTCCAACGATGCCAGCGCCGCGACGGCATCTGGTGGCATCGACCGCCGCCGCGTCCAGGGCGTCCCCCGTGCAAGCTCAAAGCTACCCGGCCCGTCTCACTATTTATTATTCATTCAAAACGAGTATTTGCGTCTTAAAAACTACAACTGTCCGCGACCCTCCCGCTCAATTGGGGGTGGGGGGGATTCAGAAAAACTACGGTTGCCCGGAGATAATTAACCCAGAAGCCAATATTCCATCCCCTCATAATCTGAAACAGTTTTTTCGCACACGCGCGAGTCGTTTGTCAATAATTATTTTCACTTTCTCAATTCGCATGTCGTTTGCTAGTTTCATTGTTCTATCGCCTTCGCAATTGAGGTACGACGAGCTTGATCGTGACCAAAAATCTCATTCAGTCCATCTTTCGTTAAGTACACAAAGCTGTTGGGGTTGGTTGGTTCCGATCAGAGTACCGATAATTAGTTGATGAAAAATTTCGATACCACTAGTGTGTACTTGTACATGTACAAGTTGGTACACAACCGAAAAGCTTGAATGTCAAGAAACGGGTCTGTTACCTACTACTTCATACAAAAAGCTCTCAAGATTCTTAGCACTTGACTTATCGGAGCGGCTCGAGAAATGGCCGTTATATGCAGACAACGATGCTCCATTTTACAGCTAACGAACAAACTCTCGACTAGGTAGGTAGGTTGGTAGAGCATTCGTGCGTTTTTCCTTCCTCTCTCTCTCTCTCTCTCTCCTTTTATCTCGTAGAAATCCGTCTTTGGCCACGGGCCGGAGACAAAGACTTGTCATCAAACAAAACGCAAACTTGAATGGATTACCTCAACTCTTCTCGAAACGCCCACAATTTCGTATTTCAAACAGACTTTATGACTTTATTCGTTGAGATAGGTTTTTTGTAGTTATTTCCTTCTTCTTTTTCCCTCTTTTATCCTCTGTTTTTCTTTAGTTTTGTTTCTTCTCTCTCTCTCTTCATTTCTTCTTTTATACAAATTGAGCGAATCATCTTATGTTTCGTCTCGAGACATTCATTCTGTTCGGGAAAAGCTTTTCTGGCGAGTAGTTTACTCCAGATACATGTATATATGTGTTTATTATATATTCTACGCTTCACCTAATTGGATGAACATCTAGTAAGAGGAATTGAGGATTATGCAGCGGTATTACTCAACTAATAACAAACGTCCGGTATTTTAGATCTTCTCCCCCCCCCCCCCCCCCCCCTCCAGCGCCGCGCTAGAGGTCGAACCGCCTGTCTTTATGGCACGCGTGATACAGAACGGAAGCTGAAAATTAACTTGCAAGAAAACAATAGAACCCCCCAGGCATACGTTGCAATTTATCCATTCACGCTTCGGTGCTTCTTATGCAGCTAGCGCGCGCTTAATATTCGTTGTACTGGCACATAGAGATTCGTAAATTTCTAATCTATGCCAAAGGGAAAGGGAAAAATGATGGCGATCAATTAAGAAAGGAAAGAGTGAAAGAAGAAAAGAAGATGAAAGTAGTAATGAAGGAAAGACGACGAGGTTGAGAAACGAATGTTAAATTTAACTAATTCTCAATTGGAATTGTTAAATTTGAACGCGAAGACGGAAATGAAGTAACGGTTCTAGCAGTTTCTGGTTTCCTTTGACCTCTGAACCGCGGGGACAGCTGTAAACTCTCTCTTACTTAAATAAACCGTAGAAACTTTACGATCCAGTTCACTATGGCCACATCCGTGGAGACTAGAATAACTCAATTAGATTCATCGAACAACTATATGCATGTATAACGTGTAGACACGAAGTGATGTTCGATGAATCATTCCACTCGTTGCTATTACCAAACCAGAAGTTTCGCGACCAAAACGATTTTCGTGATTTGTTGTATTTCGAACCGTTGACATACGATATAGAGCTTGGAAATTTCAGTGGTTCGATAAAGAATATGCTCCGGTTTAACATAGTATGACATGGACTTTTGATGTTGCAAGTTTAAAATTTGATCGGAGCCTGCGGTGTGCAGTTAACTCGAATGGTACGAATCGTTTGCGATAATGACAAAGCCCGCGTACCTGTAACTCGCGTACATACATGCATATACATCGCATTCCCTTTGTCTTCGTCTCCCGGCTTGCAATTAGACTTGTAGAAAAATCTTTCGCAAATATCACAATGGCCGACAGTGAGAGGTTGACCTTACCAATTTCGGGCGGTTGTTCCAAAATGAGGGAGACGGACGGGGGCAAATCAGCGTTGGCTGAACGCCAGTCGACCAAAAATGTGGGGCAAATGCTTCTCTACAAAACGAGCCTTCACCCGCTGTCTTTGCATCTCCCTCTCCGTCTCTCTGCCTAAGTGCTTGAAGGTGCTTGTATACCTACTTACTTAGTTACTTATTGTTAGTCATTCTATACCGTCGTTTCTCGATCGTTCGAATACTGTAATCATTCCCCCCCAACTCGTACGTGATCAGAAACGTTCGCGGCTTGAATGAAATTTGAGAAACAATTTCCTTTTTTCACTAAATTTTCGTCAGTCGTGGAAGCGTCGAGAGGACGTGAGATCATCGTCAATAATTGCCAAAGCCTCGGATAGAAAATTGGGTCAAACTCGGCTCTCTTCAGTACATAGGTACAGGCTCTATGGATTACATGAACACAGTGATACATAAAACCTCGCCAAATTTCTCCAGGTTCTACGTCAATTTGCCAAGACATATTGCCAAGAGAACCGAAAGTCATTATCTCGGGTACCTGTACCTTAATCGCGATACATAATTCAAACAACTTTCTACCGCGGCTCTCTGAATACTGTCTCGCCCTCTAATCGCCTCCGCCGCCGATCCATGAAGTTCGATTTTTCCCCAATTCCAAAAATAGGCAATCATACCGTGGATCAAAATTCAACGTTCTATCGAACGTTGTTTCATATTTGGTTAGAAATAGAGGCATTCCTTCGTCTGTGTCTTCTGCTTTAACCTCTGTTTGATTTTACACCCGGCAGCAGAGTGTGTTGCACGCACGTGCTCGATAGTAGGTATTTACGTTTAAAATTCGCTCCGTGTATATCCATATATATATATAAAGTGCTTGGGTCAGGGAACTAATTAACCGCGAATCGAACTCACATGAGGATGCCTGTGGCACGGTTCAAATTATAACATTTATGTAACCAATGTACCTGATGTGCAGTCGCACAATTAAACCACCGGAAGCATTATTCGCCTTATCGATTCGCGCGCGGGTGGTGAAACAATTTTATACATATATAGTCAGTGAGAAGGTAGGTAGGTAGGTAGGTACGATTCTCGAGTTAATTACCAACGAATTGCATAACTTCGATATCGCATTGTATACTGGCATGTCCCTCTGTACAATATAGAAACTATTGGAATCAATTTTTTGAAATCTTCCAAATCTACGATCAATGAGAAGAAATTTGTTAAATGGAAAGCTAATCGGGAATCTTTGTTCGTCAGAAAATGGCTAATCCGTCAATTCGTCGGTCGGTTATGAGGATAGAAGAAAGAAAGAAGAAAAAAAAAAAAAAAAAAAACAACCCCCAAACAGAAGAGCCCCCGCCGCATCTTCTGTCTCAAATTAAGGTGACGCCGGAATTCAAACGGTGAAAGGCAAACGCGTACTCGTATAGAAGGGTTGCAGTTGTGCCTTGTGCTGCAACAATAGTCAAAAGTACAATGGTTTATAATGGCTTCAGGAAATTCTATTTCCCGATTTCCATTCAGTAGATATATTTTCCTTTCTCTTTTCTTTTTTTTATCTTTCCTTTTCTTTTTTTGGATTTCTCCCTTTCCGCGGGATTTCCGGATGTTCGGTGCGCGGGGACCCCGGTGCGTTCATCGACGACGTATATATCGAAACCCTCGCATCTTCCACTGCACAGAGTCTCTCTCTCTCCCTCCCTCTCTCTCTCTTCTGTACTGGAACACGTTGGATTTGTCGAGGTCTCGTTCGTGTTAGTGAATCCACCACGTCCGTGGTATTGATTTTATACTGCGATACGGCAACCCCCAGCTGGCGCTCCGGTTGCTTCAATAAAACCGCCATGTTTGTTTCTCTTACGGAAGCTCGGCTACTACTGTGAAAACGAGCTTTTTTCCAGACGAAACATCACCATTGTCAAACAGCACGAGGTGTGTGAGTACGATATCAAGATATTAATTCATCAATTGAAGTAGGTTCAGTTTAGCCTTGTTTCGTTTTCTCTTTTCCCGTTTCAATTTCATTCTGCAATATCAAATCTTTTCACCCGTTCTCTCTGTCTCCGGCTACAGGCATTTTATCTTCAGCTTGAAAATTGTATTACTGTTCAAACGCCGCAGTCGTCCGCACTGTTATTCCCCATGCATGCACGTGTAAACAATTAGTCAGATTCTTTGACAGGTGGTTGTGTCACGAATTTTTAGTCTCCTTTTTCAACCTCTCTCTCGCCTAACTCGAATTTCAATCTATCATTTTTTCCACTGTTTTCGATATCGGTCGTCCGACAAGTTGTCGAAAGTTCGTAGTTCAGTCTTCTCCCGTGACGCTGCATCAACATTATATATTTAATACAGGTTGTAGGTACCTATATATACGTAAGTTGATTGACTCTCATCGTAATTCGACGAGGTTAGCAGCTACCAAATATTTATCGGCGACGGTCAATCAATCGATTCGGGAGCTTTCAATGAGCGCCCAATTGTTCTTGAACGGAAGAAAAATTGAAACACGCACCGCAAGAGAAAATAAATAAATGGAAAAATCATTTGATTTTGAGAATATTCTCGAGTTTTCGGGGAAAATTTCTTCTCACCGCGCAGCGGTGCGGCCGATGGAACTGGTGAAATTTTCAGTAGCCTCGATTCGACCGAAATTATTGTTCAGACTTTTTAAACTTTCACTTTCGTTGGTAGATAAAATTTCGATTCATTGCTCGCCCGATTTTCGATCGTACACATTCGTATATGTTACGATCATGCGTTGCGTAGGGGAAAGGGGGGTAGCCCCGGACGGCGGGTAGCCCCGGACAGTCGCGAAAACGATATATACATCATAACTATGTTAACATTCTGTGGCGTCAAACACGCCACCCAACGTGTCTTGACTTGTGCAAGCATAACCGGCCAGTTCATTCACTGAGTAAGACGGGAGCCGCTATTGTATTTACGTGACGCTATCAAATTTGTGACACAATCATATTCCGGAAGGGTGTAGCATTGAAGAGGTGCAAGTTAATTTTTATGTCTTGTTATTTTCCAAAAGGTTATGCGTTCAGCTTTGAATATCTATTGCTCTTCGAATGTATTTTCATGAGACAATCAGAATATGGATATAAATGACTCTTCGGTCGCATCGGGTAGCCCCGGACACCAGTTTAGCGGGTAACCCCGGACACACTTTGGATGAAAAAAAAAAAAAATAAGAACGGTTTTTCAGGAAGAAAATCTGTATTATATGGATAACTTCAGCCTACACCACCATCTAGCTCACAATCAGTTGATCTAAACCAATCATCCACTAGTCAAATCAGCTCAAACATACCACCTACCATTCATGCAAGCACGAACGAGCCATCCATCAGTCAAAGAAAGACTTTGAGTGTGACAAATTTGCTAAAAAATTTGTCACCTTTTCCAGATGCGTCGAAGAAACGTATGATCACACGCACAAGAAAAGCGCAAAAAAGCGAAATCTTGACCTCGTCGTCATATAAAAATGAGCTGATAGACAAACTTAAAGAAGGAAAGAAAACGAATGAGCCGAAGAAGAAAAGAAAAATGAGCAACAAAATTAAAGAGCTGACCAAAGAAAACTCAAATCCGAAGAAAGGAAGAACAAAAAATTTAGAACTGGCAATATTGTCGAAAAAACAGGATACAGAATGCATACTGTGTGGAGAAAATTTCGAGAAAGACTGGATCCAGTGCGAGATCTGTAAGGACTGGGCACACGAAGCATGTGCCGACGTTGATCCGACAAATGAATATTATAATTGTGATGTATGTGTGGCTAAAAAAACGTTTTAGCTACAAATAACCAACCTGTCCGGGGCTACCCGCCCTGTTTATAATGAACGCTATAAAACACATGTCAAATTTCTGTTTTTTTTCAAGTTTTTTTGATTTCATATCTTGTTTTGTTACATTATCTCAATAAATAGTGTTAAATGATTATGTAAACTATGTCCGTTGATAAAATTTCTTATCACATGACCCGCATTTGACAGATTTTGTAAGTGTCCGGGGCTACCCCCCTTTCCCCTACACGTGCGGAGATATGGACGCAATTGACTCAACGTAACTCAATTTCCTTAAAATTATACAAAGCGAGGGCATACGCAGGTATCCTGCACCCTGACTGACTGTGAATCAACGTGAATACCTTGAAACATAATTCCGGGCTATCTGAAGAGAAAATTCATACTTTCGCGCAATGGCTGGTATATAGCGTAATTTTCAATTATTACTGCGCGACGATCGAATTGTAGGCGTACACCTATATCCGCATGTAGGACTGATCTGCCTTCTTACGTAGTTCATGGGGACAAATCGATCATTTTTCAGTTGGGTCGGATTACAGTGAAATCTTGATCTTCATCTCCCTCGTTTTACTTTTCGTGTTTCTTTCTTTCTTCCTTCTCTCTTTGTTTTTCAATTATTTCGCGAATCCATTCACATATACAGCTAGGTACTATTTCTGTGATCAAGAATATACACGCAATACATATTTTTGCGATTCCTCATCATGGCCGCGGATGAAGAGATATTGATAAACAGAAAAAACAAAAAACAAAAAAAGAAACAGAAGACAGATATTGTAATATGTATATTTAATTAGTTCTCTTACAAAATCCTCTGTAACAAGGTTTATGGTTATAGAACATAAAATCAAATTTAGCTAATTGTGTTTATTCATAATTAACGAATTGACGCAGGAGAAGCGCCGCGCCGCGCCGCGCCGCACCACGCCGCTCTGCAATTGTCACGCGAAAATATATATACCTTGTATACTATACCGATATGTACAGTACCCACTTTATACGTTTAATGACCGGACATCACGTCATCAACGATATTCATTCCCTAATACTTGCGTTTTTATCATTGTATTTATTTATTTATTCATTTATCTTTCATTTCTCTAATTTCCATACAATATCGCGATCTGACGTTCCACTGGGAACAACACTATCCGCGAATATGTATATCCGGTCTTGCGGGTATAATTTATATTTCTAAATTTCACAAGTTGAAATTTTTCATTTACTCATTTCTCTTTCATTCCATTGATTTCCATTAAAAACCGTCATCTGACGTTCCGCTGAAAACACTAAGGGTGACTGTATCCGGTCTGGGGGGGGGGGGGGGGGGGGGGGTTACAACATAGTCGCGTTGGTAAAGAATTATCGATATAATATATTCGCGTTCACCGTAGGCAAGCAGATAGGCACGCGCATACATACCTAAGTACGCCTCGTACCCGTAGCTGTAATTTTTTTCGCAACATCGTGTTCAATAAATGGTCATACTACCTCCGACCCATCTCGACGAAATATCAGCTGCGCGCTGTACGAAAACCTTTCTCTATACTACACATCACTATACCACACCTACATACCTATACACTAAACTTTATTGTACTATATATATAGAAAACTATCGAATGAACAAATCTTTTACCGAATTATCTGAAATTTGATTTTATGCCAAAATTAGGTATATATACATACCTCATACCTGTACTATTCTATTTTCCTTGTTCTGAGCGAGTATATCAACTTTATTTGGCGATTTTTTGTCGGCAAAAATGTTATGCGTATATAGTATGTATGATATAGGCAGCTTCGATTTTTCATCGACCGTCCGAAGCTCAAATTGTTCGACATTTTCTCTCCCTTTTTTTCTTTTCTTTTTTTTTCTCCGTTCTCTTATTCAATATTTTATACCATCGAGCCGTTTTGGAAAGATTTTATTCCCGCATACGCGGGTACGTGAGCATAACAGCTATAATACGCTATTCTCAGTCCGCAGTAAGTTGTACCCGCACCGTGTGGCCCTATTGCCGTCCAGTTCGCGACCCGGATCGATATCAAATGAGAGAATCGTGTCACTAAATGGTTTTTTCTCCTGGTTTTTGTTTTCATTTTTGCTTTTTTTTTTGTACCAGAATAACCTACCCTCCTTTCTCTGTAGTGTTATACAATCGTCTAATTTCACTGCAGCGGAAAAACTTCGTCTCGCGTGTCAATCATAATGTATACCTACGCGTAAGTAGAAAAACAAAACATAGATGAACAGAATTTGACAATGAGCCAGAAAAATTTGTCGTATTTTTTCGTTTTTTTCTCATTTCGCAATATTTTCTCGTCACGTACCTACCAATTGATGTAATTTTACAAAGTACCAACGAAATGGAATGACAATGAGAAATTTGACTATATTTGTTCGTTTTCATTTTACTCTGTCTCTCTCTCTCTCTCCTTTTTTGTACCAAAAAATGATTGTCTTATCAGTCATGGTTTATCGAGGATCCTATATATGGCGACGACGAATGATTCTAATTATTATGAAAAACGTGAAAAACAAAAGACGAGTTCAACGTGAGTTATCGTAGAGTATAATGTTACGGGGCTGGCGGTGAGGCATTGCATGAGCCAATTATTCGTTCAAGTAATTTCATCAGCGGAAGAGGCATTCAAGGTTATATTCAGTAGTTTAAGTAGAGGATCCTGTCGCCGTCGCTTCTCAAGTAGTGATAATAGTCATGACGATAATAACAATGATACATAATTAATAAATTGACCTGTAGATGATATGATTTGGCGGAAAAACTACAGCGAGTCACATCCCTATTCTAAACTGGGGACATTAGCAGTCAGCGAGTCGTTGTTAATGGACGGACGCGCGTTCTTCTCCCCGTTACCAATATACGTTCTGTATCGTAGTAACTAAATAAGTGCGATACGCACCGGCGATATCACACCTTCAGCTTCGGTTCGCTCGTATCGTCCGCAAGACGGATGAGAAACATTGTTAAACGTTTTCGCGTTGAGTGCCTCAAGTGTTGAGTAATCGGGTCGCGCTCCAGTCCCCCGCGCGGAAAACTATTCAGACATCGGACGATCTGTTTTTTGTAGCTTTATTCGCGAACTATCATACCTGTACGATTTTCGAAAAACACCGTATTCCAACGGTTCGTTTCCGAATTCTAAATCACTCGTCGAACGAGCGACAACGTTTAGATCCTGTACGGTTAGCGTAAGTGATATATATATATATAAGCTTGCGTTTCGGAAGATGAAATCTGAGAGAAAAATTGCAGAGGAAATTTTCCATCTTACGGTAATTCATGAATTTTTTTCCCTCGGGCTACGATTTTACATAGAATACCAGCCGTAACTCGTTCGCTTCGTTTCCTCCGCGTTGGTAGAAAAGTTTTAAACTAAAATCGTTGATACGCTACGTATAAGTATACGTGTAACTACTTTCATATCGATTCATGTTTTATTGTAATATATATATATATATATATCTACTGTACCGTGTGTGGAAGTAGTTAGTCTCTGAACGGTCGATAATATACTATTATAAAATCTAAAATATATGTATATGTATGTCCGGTGGAAAGAGGTTAACGAAATCTGTGTTACTATAGAGACAATGGCACCATTTATGTATACATATGCCGATGAAATTCTAGATTAGAATGAAAATTTTCTAATTCGCAATTTCATATCGTTCGTATTACGACTGTTGAAAATTTTCATCGATCGATTTAAGGGCGTAAGTCCTGCGAAGAGAATATTTGGAATCATTTCAAAAGAGGTAAATCGAGATCTCGAAGCTGATGAATATCGAAAAAGAAACCGCAAAGTAAAATTGAAATGAAATAATAATGGATATCGTATTCGAAAAGATTTCGTATATCGCGGTGATGAATTTCGTCTGAGATTCAATGAAAATCGATCCCCTTCAGGATATGTGTATTCTTGTATTGTACCGATCGGATGTGTTGTATACTAGATAATATTGCGGAGGTAAAAATCGAACAGAAAAGACGAAGAATTATTATTGAAAGAGGTCTGGCGGTAGGGGACGACGCGAGCGATACGTGTAATAGTAGAAGTAGACGACTCATAGTATAATATAGTACAGCATAGTATAGTATAGTATAGTGACGTCACTGCAGTATTTTGCCACAAGACTGCGCAGGTTGTATTGATTCGTGCGCGTAGTTGCGTTCGCGCATCTAGGTGAGAAGGAAACGCGGATGATTTTGTCGGCGGGAGAGGAGTAACTCCTCGGGTTTTGCCGAAGAGCATCTCTCTAAGAGAACGTGCGGCGGCGGGGGCGGCTGCGTTACCGGATTCCATTCAGATATCATTGGGATGTAACTGTTTGAAAGTAATTATAACAAAAGAAACCCTCGAGATAAAGGCGTGGTCGTCGCGTGTGCGTGAACGAACGAAAGTAAAAGTGTGAAACGGAAAGAGGATAGTACGTGTGAGGGAGGGAGGGAGGGGGGGGGGGGGGGGAGGGGGTGGTGGTCAGAGGAACGCGCCGTAGAGCGGAAAGATCGGATACAATGGGGAAACCGGTACCGGTGGAAGACCTCGTGATACCACCGCAGGATGGTAAAATTTGTGGCACGATTTGCATATGCCAGATGACAGCTGTACTGTCATCGGTCGCGCTGGTTTACCTGACGGTAGCGATATACATGCCAAGCACGAGGGCTTTCCAATCGGGAATAAGCGAGGTGCCGATCATGTGCACGACCACAAGAGCCGTGAATAAAGACGCCTGCGATTGGGGTAGCTGCGGCGAATGGTGTCTGTCGAAAACGTCGGGTGCCTGCATTCAAATATACGTGAATCTACGCAGGAATGGTTCGAGCATAGTTCTCGCGAACTGTACCAACACGGCGAACAAAACGTGCTATGGAATTGATCAGGAGAACGCAAAGAAGTCGCGGTGCATTGCCGACGAGTGCAGAAATCTTACCGGTACGTTCAACTGCACTATGGGGATGTGCATCAATATAACCGACGCCTTCGAGTGCATGTTCCACGATACCGATCCCCCGATGAAATGCTCCGGGAGGAGGGGCAAAATCACTTGCATTGACATCGACGGTTTGTTCAACTGCAACAGAGGCACATGCGAGAGGATTCGTACACCCTACAACTGCGACAGAAGATGCGTGGACATACCAACTCGCAATAAAAATATGATATTGCTGAGCGGTGACAAGGTTTATCTGAGCCAATGCGAGAGAGCTATAGACGTCGACACCGGTAGAGAGATATGGAACGAGGAACGCGGCGATGTTATGATGGCGTCCTGCTACGGTATCTACAATACAAGTACCGGAGTCGAGGCTGTCGATTGTATAAACGGTTCTGTCCTGGAGAAAAATATGCTCACCGATCTGACCAATTTCACATATTTGTCGTATTTGAATATATTCGCTACCAAGCCGCTCGACGAGTCGAGACAGATAGCGCCACCCGAACAAGATCTTTTGATCGCTAATGAAAGCCGGTTGCTCATCAACTTGGAGGGTTGCGTCAACACCCTCAAGGACGAGTGTAAAGAATTTTTAAGAGAGTACGGGAAGGATGGTACCGATCATAACGCGAGAGCACGATTTCCTTGCTTCTATGCGGAAGGTAATACCGGAATCGTTGTGTCCAGGTTCAATCTTGAAAGAACCTACAAGGAATTTCTCATCGCTTTCATACTACCGAGTGTTTTATTCATCGTCAGTTGCCTCACTTTAATATTATGCCAGCGCACGGTCGTCGTTGGCGATGACGCTAAAATGAGGTTCAAAGGTAAACCTGGGGCCGCTCTTACTTCCCTTGAAAAAAGTACATCTGGTAATTTGGGCGACGCTGGGGGAGGCGATTCCGTTATGGCGCTCTGAGATCCGGCACGTAAGAAATATATACTTTTTCCTTTTCCCTCTCTTTGGTTCTATCTTCACTTGGAATTCTCCTCCTCCTATTATATAGGTACATATAAATTATAAGAAGTTGTCCTATATCTTATGATTTTTACTCTCGGAGAGCAAGAGAGAGGGCGAGAGAGTGACAGATAATTTTACTGCCCACCAAATGTAAGAAAAAATTGTCATTGTTCAACGACGGTATTACTTTCCATTCTCACAATACATCGTTTAAAATTTTTTTCTTTCCTCTTTTTTTCTTCTCGTCTACACACATCTCTACAAATTTGTTAATTCAACTAATCCGTAGCCGTATGTCCGCTCTCGTTGTATGTTTCAGGCATTCCCCTCCTGGAGGAGAGCCCGGCCCGTCAGTCGGTTTTCTCACTGCGCGGGCACTATTAAGGTGTGGATATGGAGGGGAACGCGTGATTGAAAAATTCCTGTCGGTGACAAAATTCAGGGAGAGGAAGAATAACGAGAGACAAAAAAAAACAAAAACAACCCCCCCCCCCCCCCCCCCCCCCCAAAAGGAGAAAGAAAAGAAAATAGATAAAATACAAGGATTTCGAAATATAACAGAAGATATCGAATATACAGAAAACATATAGGGGAGACGAAAAATAGAAAAAAAATTTAATAGAATTAAATGAAAACGAACAAAGAAAAAAAAATTGCTTTCAGACAATTATTCAAGATTTAAGGTATCCTATAAATGGCACTGCCCGCAGCACATTTCGGAAGCACGCAATTTTTTTGCCAGCGCAGATATTAAATATATATGTATAACGTATTGTATAAATATCGACGGAGCAACCGGCGCGCGTCGTTCATCGTTATGAGAATTGATAATTGAAAATTTGTTTCAATAATTAGCACACGACGTTGAGTAACGATTAATAAATATTTAAACGACACATGAGAATAAAGTTAGAGAAATAAATTTTCAGATTTAATTAATCGTCGCAAAATATATATATATATACATATATATACATATATATATATATATAGGTAATAATTATATAATTATATAAATATATGTATATATATATATATATATATGAAAAAATGAAAACAATAATGAAATTAATTGAAAAGATATAAAAAATAACGAAAAAATCACCGCGATGCTAGGCTATTACATAATACTGAAAGGAGAGAATGATAAATGATAAATTATAATTCAAGTATAATATATAGGAGAACTGACAGATGATTGAATATGTTCGGAGAGCCTGAAGAACGAGGTCGATGTGGTCTCTTTTTTTGACAACTTATCGACATTGCAATGAAAATCGTGGAAGAATTATCGCAGTATGACAAATGACGGAATAAAAAATATGGAAAATTTATCTCTTCCTTGAGACTGGCCGAAAACAGATTGAAAAAATAAAAAATAAATATCATAAAAGTAATACTTTGTTATTGAACTTAACGCGGGTCGACGAGACCCAAAAACGGCATAATCATTGAGTCGGACGAGGGAACAGTAATCATGGGGAGCCAGGAGGAGGTTGAGGTTAAATCCGTGGGAAGCGTGCAGACGGGGGTTTTACCGATCGTCGAAGTTGCAAGTTTGATGGAGAAGGCTAAATTTTATACATCGTTATGCCTTGGGACGACCGCGATACTCGCGGTATTCGCGTTCCTTTTTTTAATCCCTTTCGTCGTCGAGCCAGCGATATCAACAATTTTAGCTGACTTCTCACCGCACGCCGTCGCCTGTAACGCAACCGAACACGTCTATGCCGAGGGATTGAGAAACTGTTCTTGGGCGAGCTGCAGAGAAGGTGAGCGGCACAGGATTCGAGTGTATTATTGTTCGTTTCGCTTTTCCCTTTACCCCCGACGAAGAAATTCTTGTTTTTCTCTTCTCTTCTTTTTTGAAACCGATTCGATCAGGTGTTCCGTAAAAATTTGATTTCTGTCAGGCTGTACGAGCGCGGCTCTTCGATGCCATCAGATACGAGTGAATTATTCGAGGGTAACGTACGACGAGTTCATAGCGAAACCGTTGGGCCAAATTCCCTGGGATGTTGCGGATACGAAATTCTTCGTCAATACCGAAGGTTGCGGTTATCCGCCTCGCGTGAATTGCTCGGAATTTGCAAGGAAATTCGCTTACAGTAACATGGGCAAAATATTCCCGTGCTACTACAGCAGAACGCATCCCGAAACGGTCGTTGCGAGGTGAGTTTCATTTCGTTTCGTTTAACTTCATTTCATTTCATTCCATTCCATTTCATTTCATTTCTCTTCCTGTAAGATCGGTAACAGAGGAATGAAAAAAATTGAAGAAACAAAAATCATACACACGCGTATCATCCGGAAATTGACGATATCATGGAAATATATCATTCTCCGTTTGACGCCGTCAGGTATTCCTGGGATGAAAATTTGAGGCATTTGGTCATGGCGTTGGTAACTCCGATCGTTCTATTCGCTGTATCGTTGGGTGTACTTTGCTACTGGTATTGTCCACCGATCGGTAGAAGATGTAGCAGTCCTGGTCGACCTTTGATCGATAAATATGCCAGGAAGGAAGAGTAAGTAGCGTGTATGTATGCCGTAGTGCCTAAGATGGCTAGATGTTTTATCAATTGTTCTATTAGTCATTAGTTATTAGTTATTAGTTATTAGTTGTTATTATTTTGACGGTTTTTTTTTTTTTTCTCTCGTTGTTTCAATTTTACTTTACTATGGCGGCGATGGCGATGACGATGATGCTCACGATGATCATAATTCTGGCCTTGACGTTCTTGTATAACAATAGAATTATGAACATCGTGCAGATTCAAAAAAAAAAAAATCAAAATACATATATGTATAAGATAATAATAATACTAATAATAATTTGTACTGCATATATGTATAATATAGAAAATTCATGAAATTCAAATCAATTGACGATTATTCCTTTTTTTTTTCTTTTCTCTCTTTATTTCTCTTCTTTCTTTTGCGTTAATTAATATCCACAGTATTTTGGGCGAAGATGAATTTGAGGAAGACGAAGAGGAGTACTGACTGCTGCCACGGGCTCATCCCCCAGCGAGGGAATGACGCCGATAATTACATATATATATATGATATACATGCAATCGAAAACGCTGTTATTCGATATCCAGTATATAGGTACTAGTTGACTTTGTTTTCCGTTTCCGAATCCTCGGTTTTTTGAATTTTATATTAGTGACTGTTCTTTTTTTTTTTTTTTTTTTTTTTCTTTTTGTACGGGTTCCCGATAAATCGCTGGTCTTTTTTCGCCTCTCCTTCTCTCGGTACCACGCCTGTGAAATCGTCAGAAGCAATTCCTTCCACTTCTCGTACGCGTGCGAATCTCGCGCGATTGTTTCGACAGATTGTCGTACTTGTTGTTTTTTTTTTCTTTTTTTTTTTTTTCTTTTTCATCGATTTCGTAGCGACTGAAAATTGTCACACGATTCCGTTCGTACTACGTGTTGACAAATTATGGTCGATCGGAAAGGTTTCTGGATCGTTCTGACGGGCGTTGGAGAGAATCAGTGAATAGAATTAATACCCGATCGACATATAATTATACTTCCGAAAGTTTGAAGATTTCGAGAAAAAAAAAAGTTGACTGGACTATACGCGTGGCGTCGTTGTAATTAATATAACATTGAAGCTCATTACTCAATCATCTACCAGTATTCCAAATAATCTTAGGATTGTAAATTATTGCAAAATTTACGATCGAAAGCCGCGCCTTCCTCTTAAATAAGTGAATAGAAAAAAAAATAATAATTATTGATAGATGAGAAAAAAAAATAAAATAAAAAAGGAAATATTTATTAATATTAATTTAAAATCTTGTAATTCAGATTTATATTGTACAATAAATGATGACGATGAGATGAAGAGAGTAGAAGAGAAACGAAACACAAAAATCAATGAATAACACGCCACTGTTTCATATGCCGTTCCTTCGACTCCGAATGTAGGTCTACGGTTAGAAAAAAAAAAAAAAAAAAAAAAAAACCTAAAAAGTTGAAGAAGAAAGGGAAATAATAAAATGGGTTTGAAACAAAAAAAAAACCGTTGTTATTCGATCGCTAGATGGATAAAAAAAAAAAAAACGCGCTGTTCTATTGATTTAAGCTAATCGTAAGTATATCTATATATATATAGTAGGTAACATACAAGTCTATTATGCATATAATATATAATATATATGATATATATATATATAGTCTTAAGTATAGTTTGATAAATTTAACGCACGATTTCGAGGCCCTGTAACATGGTTTCGAATTTATATGAAAACAGAAAATTAATACGCAAAAGAAAAAAAAATTATTGTATGTATGACGAGAGAGAGGGAGGAGAGAGAGGAGATTTTTAGATTGTAGTTGAAATTTGACGTATGAAAACGAAATAAATGAGAAAGGAAAAAAGGAACGTCGAATCTCCACGTACATTCGATTACATACGGATTATTTTTTCTCTTCTCCTCTCTCAATTAATGAGTAGAAAAAATATCTTTGTAGATGATAATTATAGACTGCTCGATCGATCGATGGGGCGTATGAATCGTGAACCTTGGAACCGGTGGCCTCGTTAGAGAAAATAGGTAATTCTGTCAAATCATACAAATAAATGAATAAATGAACCGTATTATGATTATTATTGTTATTGTTATTAATATTATTATTATTATTGTTACTATCACTATATCGTATAGCATAGTCGAGATTTATTGCCTGTGAATAACAAAATTAATACTCATTTAATTATTATTATTATCAATATATTATCACCAGTATTATTAAATAGTATATACGAAAATTGTTGGAAGTTTTTGTACGTGAACGGCATGGCAGTCGGTAGTTTGTACCTTCATATAATGCAGGTATAATGAGCCACGGTTTTGTCGATTCCAGACCGCGAAGAAAGGAGAAAAACAAAAAAATATTCATACAGGTATATATATATATTATATATATATATATATATATATATATATATATATATATATATATGTCGAGAAACGGAAAAAATAGAAGAAAAGCAAAACGAAAAATATTCTGATAAACGTATATAGGTATACATATTTGTTATCGGTCGTCGACCGAGATCAACTGTTCGGTCAATTTTTCTCAGCGTGAATTGCAAAATTGTTCCGCGTGCGATTCTTCGCAGCTGATATATTACATATGCATAGATTTTTGTTGGAAACGGGTCGCAGGTACGAACGAAAAAACGGAAACAGAAAAAAAAAAAAAAGAAACGAATTGTCGTACCATAAGGAGAGAGATATTGATATTTCTTCGTTCGGAGCATACGGAGGGGAGGAACGTATGCATGTGTATATAGAATCTTGGTGCCCCCCCCCCCCATTTATCTGGAATAGTTGTGGAAACATTGTGAAACTTTCCGCTCGCTCTACAGTATAGAACGAGGGTAGTTTCGAGCGAAGAGAAAAGAGGACAAAAAATGGAATAATCTTCGTCGAGTTGTCACGATTGAGAAAAATAGATGAAAAAAAAAGAAGATAAATTTTCAATCGAAATTGTACTGTAACATGATTTGCACTCATTTCTCCTCTGACAAGCTTGCTATTGAACGATCATTTCAATTTCGTCGTCACAATTGTTATCACATTACATTATATGTTATATATTATATAATACTAAACATCCACCTATCGAATTAAATTTATTTGAAAATACTTCATAGTCTTTTTTCACTCCTTGGAGTCTATAGGTGTATATATATATACATATACACATATACCACGTGCAATACTACATATATATATATATATACACGCTTTTGCGTATTATTATTATAATAATTATTATTGTTATTTATTCTTTCTTCTTTCGTCTCTTTAATATCATACTAATACGAATAAAAATGTTTGCTCAATCGAATATTCACCAATGAGATATATACATATATAGATATACCCATGTATAGGTGTATATATGTATATATATATAGATATATATATATATATATATATATGTATATATGTATAGTATACAATCAAGTATATATATATAAATAAATCGAACAAACAAGTAGGTAATACGTATAAGAATTTTTTCCTCAACTATATCGTCGTTGTATACAGCTTGTTATATTGTATGATGGAAAATGAAGGGAAAGGGAGAAAAGAAAATCCGAATCTGAACATTTGGTAAGAAAAAATGAGATACGGAGGAGAACGACAGAGAGAAAAAATTAAATAAAAATTAAATGAAATAAAGATATATATAAATCAATCGACTCGTTAAATTATTGTTTTTACCCCGAAAAGGGAAATAATGAAATGAAAAATTGACGAATGAAAATCCTGAATTCAATTGAAATCGGAAGGCATCAAAATAAAAAATGAAAAATAACCAACAAAAAGAAGGAACAGATCTAATTCATTTTCCGCGATAGTTATTGCAAAAAGGAAAATAGATGAAAAATCACCCGGAACGTATTGAAATATAGATTTTTTCTCAACTATCAACTATTTTTGCATATTCTCAGTATACAGATATAATATACCTACGACGTTACGTTGACGATCTTGATCAAAATCATGTTCATGTTTATTTAAATGATTATTCATTCGTAAATTATGAAATTAAATATCGGCAATTTTTTGTCTTTTTCTTCTGCTATATATTATTATGTTATATCATATCGGTGCTTGTGCGATTTAGTGCCAATATGCACATAAATCAACGCTAGTGAGTCACTGTATAAGTGACTAGCATATGAAGTGACGTCTGTTAATCTCGTGAAAAATTGAGAGATGAAAAAAAAACATGTGTGCACGTATGAATATCCACGCGCAACACATCATAGATATGTTCGAGAAGTATACAGTATCATATTATTATTATTATTATTTATTATTATTCATGATTGATATATTATTATTATTATTATTGTTAATTATTTATTTGGGTTCAATTTTCAAATGATATAGGTATATACAATAGTTGCCGACTAGTTGCCGTTGCGTTGTGTTTTTTTATACCGAGCGCTCAGTCCTCAGGACCGTCGTGCTGCGCTCGAGCTCTTTAAAAAAATGGTCACCCTGTGTATGCCGTAGGGAATATGACGTCTGCAGGTTTGCCGGTTTATGAAACTGGAGAATTCTGCCAACCCCGATCGTCTCGATCCATACGAGTATAACTATGCTACGAAGAGCGGAAGAAAAACGGAAGAAAAATGACCAGAAAAAAAAGTAGACAAAAAAAAAAAAAAAGGTAAACGACAAATTTCATCGAAAAAATGTTCACCGCGGGCGTTTCGTAGGTATACCATGTACGTGTGAGGAAATAATTGAACGAAAGAAAAAGACGAATGGATAAAATGAAAGCAACGACACAACGCAAAGGAGAAGAAGAAGGAGAGAGACGCGATCCAAATTGTATGTAGTAAGACAATTATGACGTGAAAAAGAAATAAAAAATCACCATTGGGTATAATAACAATGATCATAACTCGAACATGTTATTATAGGAAATCGGTATAACATGTTCCAGCTGCGTTGTACATTATAGTGTAATAGGATACTTCGGTTGAAATAATACCTTGTGGAAAAAAGAAGGAAAATTAAATTTACACGGGAAAAATTATTTTCGCACGTATTACGACTGCACGTTTATTGATCTAGTGGAAAAAAGGAAAGAGACAAAAAGCAAAAGTTGGAGAAATAAAATATAAAATAATGTCAAAATCAACGTATAAATGGACAATTTGACAGTCATTCATTTATATAATTGTTTATTCATTCAAAATGGCTGTCCACCCCATAGGAGCGGTGAAATTCAACGAAATATTTGACTTATTTATGACCCCTCGATTAACCGATCAATGATTCGCATATAACATGACCTATAGGAGCTGGATTATAGTTTCCATCGTGTATCTCCCGAGCTTTCCGTATAATAGGCATATGGCGTCTAATTAGTCCCGTATAGTACGTCATTCTGACTACCGACGTCGTTCGTCGCGGTCGTACCGTTCGAGCCTTGAGCGTAGCGTACGCGATACGTCTGACCAGACATGGGCTCATACTACTGGGAAACTGGAAAGTTGGCTCAAGGAGCTACCGCGAGATGTCGGTGGCGGAGGTTCTAGTTTAAGCTTTATCGGTAGCCATCCCTTAGCTTGCCAGAGATACGTAATACGCAAACTCGTTCTCGTGGCAGGAGCTGGTTTCATATAGCTCGGAGCTTGGCTTGTTTTTCAAACAGTTACATTTCCCAAGAGCACGGGGCTGCAACTTTTCAAATACTGATAATATGAGTGGCGCGTATCTTCCTCGCGATGTTCTGCAAATATTGATGAAAAATGGACGGGAATGAGATTGGAGTAAAATAACAATAATAATAGTTGATTCATCAAATATAGACGGGTTTTTATTTTTTATTTTCTAGGATACGATCGATCAGTTATTGAGAAATTATGTCATCGCGCGATATCGATTAGTTGTTATTTTGTTATTTCTTTCTCTTCTTTTTCCCCCCTCCTGCATTTCCTACCCGTGCGATGGGCAGATTTTTTTGAACACGGACCGCGAGCTATTTTCTAGAACGGGGGTTTCTGAATTTTACGAAAAAATCGAACGAAAATTTGTACGATGCCTCCCAAAAGAATATATATATACCTAACTATATACCCACGTAAACGGATATGAAACGAAACGTCAAACAATTAAAATAAACGAAAGAATCGAACGTCAACTGCCAAAAATCACTTTCTAATTGGATAAATCCTCTTTAACGATACGAAGTCAATCATTGAATCGATCCGATCCGATAGTACAATTGTGTGAAAATAATCATAAAATTTTTCGTTCAAATACGAACGCACAAATATCGTGTACAGTACTTCATCAATGTATGGTACATATATTAAACCGAATTACCTATAATATCAACAAATACAATTACCCGATATTCGTTCTCTTTGAATTTCACGAAATCTCCGGGAAGTAGAGGAATATCATTAGATTTCCGATATCTAATAATAGGTATTGTACGTACATGTACGTACATGTACGCATGAAAAACTTTCCGTAAAGTGTATCGAGTGTATGGTGTAACTATAACAAACTTTACGCGTTATAAAATGATAATACGGTTAGAAGATCAAAGAGAGTAGGGACTGGGAACTGTCAAGTTCTTAAAAACATAAATTTAGTACGATAAGAGAATTCCACATATTGCATGTACAATATTATAATTTATAGTATACGTGTGTCTGATAGTATATTATATGCTATGATTCAGCGCTTATATATTAGCTCTATAAGCTCGCTCTATAGTACACATTCTAAACACGTTGATTTTGATTTTCAAAGTGTATCGAGGTATATACCTATATAGTTGCGGTGCATAATATAAATTATTAACCGACGATGCAACGTGATGGTAAATGAGGAATAAACAAAAAAGATTGAAAAACGAAGGTAACGAATAAAAAGAAACCCCAAAAAAACAAACAAAGAAAGAGAGAAAAAGGAAGAACAGGGAGAAAGTGCGACCAAGGAACTACGACTACCCGCGGATACGTTCGACCGTGTGAAAAAGAAAACAAAGAGATAAAGAAGAAGAAGAAAAAAAGAAAAATAAAGAAAAAAAACAGAACAGTACGCCATGTGGCCGAAGAAAACTTTTTACAGAACTATACTATCATGTACCTAGGATTGTACGATTGAAACGTGAAAGAATTTATAGTAAAGAAAAGAAAAAGAGGATAAACCTTGAGAGACGAGACAGATTTTTTCATTCATTCACAGACCAAAGAATTGAATTGTTTCAAACAATACAATTCAACGTAAAATTTTTATTCCAATTATAATAAAATTCACTGAAATTTATTGTTTCATTCAATTCGTTTATGTTATTCGGTTACTCTTCTCTTCCGATCATCGTGAAGTTAGTTTTTTCCTATAAAAAGAAAAAGAAGAAAAAAAGGAAAAGAAAGGAAAAAAATGGGCCGAAAGTACAAACAACGATTAATTCCTGAACAGGATCGAAGAATTTGCGGTAGCATATGCTTGTGTCAGTTCACGATAGTGATAAGCTGCGTTGCGCTTGTTTATCTCAGCGTAGCGATCTACATGCCGTCACACAGGTTGGTAGTTTTTTTTTTTCTTTTCTTCTTCTTTTTTTTCGCTTTCTCGTCATCACTTCATTTCCAATCACACTTCTACCTCAACTTCACTCTATGTAGCACCTTCTTATTGTCAACGTATTATTTAGATAAATAAATTACTCTGATCCTGTACGTCTATATTTGACCCACTGACACACTTTCACAGTTTAGTTACAAGCATATGTATGCACGTACATGCACACACGCATACATATTTCTACCCTCGGATTCACTGTACGCAGATACGTAGGTACATATACATCGCACGTGTAGCTGCGGTTGATTAGGTAAGCGCCGATTCGTATATTTTGGATCGATCTGCGTGATTTAGATTTGTCACCGGCGAATATAATTGGTAATTTCGGTGGAGAAATGAAAAGCTCCGTTGATGAAACGACACGTGAGAACTGCGACCGCGACTCGTAACTCCGGTAGGGGGATCGGCGGAGAAAACATGATCGTTTGGCAGCTCGTTCGCGCAGCGTAATTGATTAATTTTTACGAGGACTAGAGAGATTCATGCGTTTCGAATTAGCCGTTGAAAGTATAAGTTCGGAGGTTAAAAATCCGCGGAAACTGGGCATGTAGAATATTTTATTGACGAAACTTGTCTCTCCCTGTGTTCTTCGTCTCAGCTTCACTCGCTATAAGACTGGTGCAGAAAATCTGAGATCTTATTGGTTGGTTCGAATCGCCGACTAATAGTATCTCATATCTTTTGCACCGTCGCTGACGAGTGTAGGTACAGCTATTGCAAGCCTGAGGAAGCTTTCATCTCGACGAAAATCGGCGGTGCCGGGTGATCCAGAATACGAATTCCGGCTCTATATCAATTCCGCGGCTAGTGAATATACATTACACGTAGGGTATACATGTCATATTTATACCTCATATTATCATGAAAAATATTTGATCAAACGTGATCGCGAACGTCGGGAATAGTTTCTTCGTCACTCAGTGCGCAGCGTTATAGATAGGTACAGTATATTTCACTCGAAGCTCCGAGTAACGCGATCACCCTAATCAATTTACGATCTTGAACGTGTTCAGTAAATACAAAGCAGTTCCGTTATCAAACGAAGAAACTTCGTTTCTCCTTCATCCTACAGCCATTAATCTCGGTTTTCCTGTAGTATGTACGGATACATACGTATGTACATACCTGTGTACTAATTCTCTGTATTATTCTTTCGTTTATATCATGCGCCTCATTCTCGACTCCGTTGAATCTTGCATTAGTTTCGAGTGAACAGGTGGAAGCTTTCGCTTTTGCTTCCGTCGAAGAACCAGACGCGCGAAAAGCACGGCACAGTCGCTTTTGAATGCCCGCGAGACAACAGGTGCGCTCTCGAATCCTTTGAATAAATGTTATCGTAGATTGTACACATTCCAGGGCTTTCAATGCGGGGATAGAACCAGACCCGGTAATGTGTCAGACGGTGAATACAACTCTTGTGAATTATTGCGCTTGGGCTAGCTGCGGCGAATGGTGTTTGACTAAAACTACCGGATTTTGTCCACAAATTCACGCAACAGTCAGAAGGAATGGAACCGACGTTGTCTTCGAGAATTGTACCAGAACTGCGAGCATCTCATGCCCCCAGGTGAGTTTTTCATCCGATAAATTATAATCTTCTTTTTCATATTTTCACTTTTCTACGGAGTATAAGATGAGCGTTCCTCTTTGCGATTTTTCATTTCTCTCACTTCTTCGCACCGTGGGTATATTTTTTTTAATTCGTTTTTCTCTCTTCTTTCACGGGTGGCTTACGATTATTCCCCTCTTTCGAACGATCCTGCGGGGATTAAAACTGAACGCGATTGCCCCGGAAAGCTAAATACTTGTTTCAATTACGAGATGTTTCACCTGCGAGTTGTTTAACCTCAATTCCATTCTCAATCAGGTACTCCTTGATCAAGTTACCTTAGCCGAGATTATTCTAACCGCAATTATAGAGACCTAGACTTCACGCTCGAATTCATATTTAGGTCCTGAAAAAAGTTCAGACTTGATTATCTTCCGAAACTCATCGAAATCGATTAACGTGCTATTTAAGACGCATGCCACCCCCATCGCTTGTCATTGTTGAATGCATTGTTATCCATGGTTGGGTGCTGCGAGCCTTCAAAAGGCCGTTGGAGTCGCCGCTAGCAATCTAACCTAGCTAACACAGGGAATACTTATTTTTCATCAGATCCGATAAATTTTTTCAAAAACAGGAATACTTGGCCACTTTCTGCCATCGCACGCAATGAACTCTCAGAGTTTGGTCAAAATTGATCGAGTCGTTTGCGAAAATTTACAATTCTCGTTTTCGAAACGGTGACTGTACATTCAAGACGCTTGAAATGCGAGTCCTATGGCATCTTAGTTTCGCCTTAAGGTGCTATTAAAGACGCGGGAGATCCTCATTGTCACGCGCTGTTAGATGCATCGCTACCCATCGTTGAATGTCGTGAACATTCAATAGCATCTTGTGGAAAATTTGTGCTTCTTATTTCGACTTTTAAACACACGCGATCGTTGAATTTCGCATATACGAATCAACGTGGAACAAGACCGCGAGATAGGTTTTTCTTCGTCAGATTTACCGTGTATCAATAAACAGCGGAATCGCGATCAAGTATTTCTATTCTCTTTTTCGTCAGTCAATCTATCTTTCTCGTTATGCCATACCTATCTACATAAACCGAGGAATCGTAAGAGTGTCTTATCACCTGCATTATAATTTCTAATATTTCAAATCTCATCTCGATAATTTCTACGTCGCCATACATATATGAAAACGAAAAAATTCAAGTTCCCTCAACCTTTAGGCACAACCTTTCGAGCGCGTGCTCGTAGCTTGAAAGTTTAGTCAACTCCTCTATACCTACGCGAGTCGTTGGAGAGTGAAATAATACCCCGTTGAAGTGGATGCAAGAAATCTCCCCTATTAATATCATAACCATCATCCATTTTTCATTATGATAAAATCACGTTACGTTCTACCCTCATCAGAGGAACCCTGGAGTCATTTTTTATCCGACAAAATATAACGACGATAAATCTGTAGGTAAGTATGTTATACCCGCTGTACGGATGTGATACGGTCTAAAAGTACTGAAATATTTATTCTGGGTTGGATACACGGAGTCCGTTCTTGTTTCTCTTTCTACTTCTCCTTCTTTCCTCTTTTTTCCACTCCAGTTTTAATTCAATTTCGCTTTCGGTATAACTTTTCGCTTTCGCTTTTTGAGTGAAGAAAATATGAAGATTCGCGGCAGCAAATCGCCGCCAAGTACCGTATATACGAATAACACGGAAAAGCAACGATTCCATTGCGAGCTCCAGTTATACGTGGCACGGCGGGGCGAAACCTCCGATGTAGGTACCTACATGCAATTTTAACGCGATTCGGGGATCGTGGTTGGAATTGGTTCGTACGGGGTCGGGTCCGAAAGAACGAAGATTTCTAGAGAGGGTTCAGGAGGCTCCCGCGACCTGGACAAGTGTTAAACTACCGAAATTTACTACGCGGAAGGAGATAGGTTCGTTTGAGAAACGGCCAGCACGGGGTATACGTACATGGCATTTTTATTTTCTCCCTTCTTTACGACTTTTACAAACTACGGGCGATATGCAGGAGACATGAAAACTGAGTCACGTTTTCACTTTACCGCGTACACGTTATCTTGCCGAATAGATAGGGTAGCGATTTTCTTTTTCTCAGGGTTGTTTTGTGTCTCAGAGGTTTTTGCGGGGCTAGCCAACCTTGCGATTCGAGTAATAAACCCGCGTGTAGACTGTGCGAAAACAACTTCTATATATATCCGTACATGCATACATAAACACAGCGGCAATAAGTCTACCTACGCGATAGTCAATTAGCTAATGAAAATTTCATTTGACTAATTAGTTTCCATAGAGCCACGACCGTACGCGTACAAATAATCGCCCGGGCGATAATTATACTCGAATTATTTTCATTCCAATGAACGTCGCAATGGTTGGTATCATTCCCAAAATTATTCCGCCGTGGTAGATAAGTTCGTACACAGGCTCGTATGCGATACCTACCTAATTATTTCTATATTCAAAGAATCTACACGACGATCATCCAGAAATGAAATACTGACATGCAATCAAGCACACTTCACGCCACGTCCCTCGCATGGCGCGGCGCCTTCCTATCACTGGTGTGCACCAGCGGCGAATCGATTTCTCATCGTACACCAAAGAGTTCACTCTTTTTTTTTTTTGCTAGGGCCAGGTATGAACAGGGATCATCGGATCGGCAGGCCGTCCGCGAGAACGGTTCGAGGAAAAAAAAATAACACTGGTTTCCTTGATACGAACAATTTCTTTTCCTACCGAGATGAATTTTCGTTCGGTTTTTTGGTTTGTCACCAGGTGAACACGGCGGGATTGAAAAGATACAATTGCAATAACGGGAGCGAGTGCAGCTCGCTTTCGGGTGTATTCAACTGCAGTTTGGGACACTGTGCAAACATGAGCGAGCTTATGCTCTGCCATCATAAAGCCGACGGGATAATAGTCGACAGCGAGAAAGATAACATGAAATTGAACGGTTTCTTCAGCTGTCAACATTCACGTTGTACTAAAATCAAGAGAGCGTTTTCCTGCGATAGATATTGCCCGAAGATAACTACTCTCGGTGTCAACGCGTTCCTCATGCAAGACGACAACATATTCACCGCTCGGTGCTCGGTCGCCAGAGCTCTGAATCAAGCCAACGGTAATTTACCGGGCGTTAAACTCGTGGATCCAATCAAATTCTGGGACGAAGATTCCGGCGGTATTATCGCCAGTTGTTTGGCTGTCAGCAAAGAAGGCGATACGATCAGGTGAGTTCCCCGTCATTTCATTCGTTGGAGAAAATAATGTAAATCCGCGAGAAAACCACGTCCTTCGATTCCGAGTTAACTCTGATCCGCCGAATTCAAATTCGAATTTCACGAGTCGGCGGATACGCGGATCTATATGTTACTATGAAACCATTGGATCCGGCGTCGTTTCATTCGACCGTGCGAAGCTTCCTCGGTCTCGAAATTTTCCCTCATTATTCTCCGACGTTTTATTATCAAACTATCAGATCACCCCGCATTATTCATCCGCTGTTCACACGTAGAATTCATCCTTCTAGAGTAGTATCGGTGCCGGTATAGGTACAGAATATGAAGAAGCCGATCGAGGGATGGGTGAAAAATATTGATCAATAATTCCTGTCTCTCTTTTCATCCCGAGGGAAAAATAAATACGCATCTGTGCGATACTCTGCGATCAATTTCACGTTATATATTTTTTCTTAAGACGAATATGTATGTGTATGTGTATGCACATATTATACATATGTACCTTATGCATGTACACACGTTTATCGATGGCTTCGAAACCCGAGGAGATATTTTATACCAGCCTCGAGCCTGCACGATAAAACGGAATATGTGCATACCTATATATATATATATATATATATATATAAACGGTATATTCCCCCAGGACGGAAGATTGCGTGAACGGAACTTTAATAGATGAGAAAAAAATACCAAGTCCGTACGTGAATTTCACAACTTTCCTCGATATCTACGAAGCGAATTTGGCTCATCCGGTTGACCCGACGGATTTGTATGTACCATCGCAGAAGTCATTGACCATATATAACAGCTCGAGACTTTATATAAACTTGGAGGGATGCGTGAACACCCTGCGGGGCGAATGCCGGGATTTTTTACTGACCAATGGCAGAGACGGAGACAACAAAACAGCCCAGAGCAGATATCCTTGCTACTACAATAAGGTGAGTTCTCATGCGAACCCATTTTTGTTGGTTCTCGTTTTTTTCTTTCTTTTCTGTATTCCTATACCATTTTTGTCGAATATCTGCACCCACCAGCGCTTCACGGTCTGCAGTTATTTTTTCACCAATTTGCCTTTCGGTGATTTGATACATGTATATACTATCGGAGTTCCTCAATTGTTGTGTTTTTCTCCCCCCCCCCCCCCCCCCCCCCCCCCCCCAATTTCTTTGGTTTTGAATTTTATGGCAATCTCCTGTCATTTATATTTGAAACGGATCGACCGTGATCATCCCCCTGCGGGAAACGTTCCACCGGACGTATTATAAAAAATTCTCATCCTTCTCACTCGTATACAGAATATCGAAGAATTTGTCTTCGGTTTCTCGCGTTATGTGACGTTCGTAGCCGCGTAAATGAGATAATTATCCGCAGTTAAATTAATACTATAGGTATTATAGTTACTATAGGTTATCCGTGACGAGACTTACCCAAAAGGTTCGAGCAATGTACGTCATGTGTTGGAATCGCGGACTTACCTGAAAAAAGAAATGGAAAAAACGAGAATTAAATTCACTGTATCACGTTCAAAGATGATATTCTATACCCGAACGATTCGTTCGAGAAACTCGACGATATATTGTATCGTAAGACGGTTTTACCGGAAATTCGTAATGAACAAGTTACAAAAGAAATAGAATTCAAATATAATTATAGGAAGAACGAAATCACAGAGATTTTGTCAAACGAAGGTATTCGCAGTTTTCCCTATATCGGGGTTCGTCGTCGTCGTCGTCGTCGTCGTTGTCGTCGTCGTCGTCGTCGTCGTCGTCGTCGGCGGTTCGATTTTCCGCCAACTCGTCGTCGCGGTGGCTCGCTCATAAATCCCCACGATCCTTCTTCCACTTACTTTCTAGATCCTTATACCTAACGAACGATCGTTGGCACTCGACCTCAAGATGTATGTGCTACCCATAATACACACGTATACGTATAATAACGAAACGAAAACTAGAGAAAGAGCGAAAAAGAGTAGAGAAAGAAGAAAAAAAAAAAGGAAAAAGAAAGAAGAGAGAAGAAAAAAAAACTGAATTGAAAAATCTAAGAGTCCTCGCGGTACTGATTCAAGAATATTTTATTTTATCGTTCCTTACAAAGATTCGGCTAATTGGCATGTCAATTAATTGCCAGATAGGTTCATGAGTACGCTGCTAACAGTCCTTCCATACGTGTTACGTATCGGATAAGAAATTCGTACAGGTACGTACACTATACATACGTCAGCGTGCGACGTAACCGCGACGCACGTAACAAAATTAGAATCTCTGACCCATTACAAGGAAAATGGGTTCCCAGGCTCGTAGTTATATAGGGATGCGTCAGCACGCAAACGCCTGCAGACGCTCGTTTCCTCACGGTTTGTATATGGAAGGGTAGAGGTATGCGTACATCAAGAATAGAACGTCGATGCCCCGCGACAGAAGCGTTACATCAAGTTTTCCTTTCCTTTCCTTTACTCCGTATACGATCTTATTATTTCGTTATTATCTTATTATTTTTGCAACCCTTCGCCCAATTCGATTCCTGCAATAATTCATTATCTCCACTTAATAATTATGGTGACCGTTCGTTAGGTATGCATGTACGCACGTACATACCTATATATCTACTGATTCATGTAATGGCTCTCATAAAATATCCAACGATTATGTATTCTATGACTAGTAACGCTTTCCGATCCACCGGATCACGGAGGTCTGCCTGACGTATACAGTATTCTCAATTTTGTACGAAAAGAGGTAAAAAAAATTGGAAACAAAAATGGAAACGCACGAAAAGAAAATGATTCTCCGGAACTGGAGATGTTCAGAGATTATAGGATTTCATTCTGTGATCTGTAGTACGTACAAAATTGAGAGATACAAGAATGGAAAGCAAAAATTACAAGCTTTTGTCGAATCATTCGAGATCTATTCACGGATGATGTGTAATGTTTACGGACGATACCGTACGTCCTCTCCCTTTCATTCTCTATTTTTTCAGAACGATTCATTCTTCGTAGTCGCGAGATTCGATTTGAACAAAACGCGAACGGAACTTTTAATCGCAATCATTGTTCCAACGATATTTTTTTTCGTCAGTCTAACAACGTTGGTGATAATAACACGTTCGGTAAGGGTTGGTGACGATGCCAAAATGAGATGTAGATATTGTTCGGAAGCACTGCAGGAGAAGGAGAACGAGGACGAAGTTTTGGTACAAGGTACGCCAGGATCGCCGCATGGGTTTGATAACGAAAGTGAACTCGGAGCCATGGCTCTTTAGCAGTATAAATCCAGTCTACAGGGTGCCGCGGTTTACGAAAGGCTGCCGTTCACGGACCTCGAGACTGAAGACACTCTATGAAAACATTGAATCGACGGAGAATCTTTTTTTTTTCTTTCTCGTCTTCCGAGAGAGTTCGAACGAAACGGAAAAAGAGGAAACGACATACGAGAACAAAATTAAAAAAAAATAAATAAATAAAATAAAAAAAAACTTACGATAGGAAGGGGGTGGTTTTCACCTCGACGTAATCGATATACGAAAGCACGGCTCTATATGTATATATATATATATATACATGTATACATAGAATTACTGTATTACGATAGTAAATGAAAGTTAAGGAATATGCAGTGTAACACATAATATCGATTAACGCGACGTCAGCGTCACGTAACGTTCTCGGGCCTCGCAGTTACTTATACGCAAAAGCCACCCCCCAACGGGGCCAACATATACTCGTATTAGTTATTTAGGATGGTATAGTTTTTTTGTTTATTTTTCTTTTTTTGTCCTTTTTCTTTTTGTCTTTCTGAAAAAACTATTGCCTTCACCGTACCAGAACTACTATTTATGCTACTATATTAATATACAATTACACTTAAAGTGTGTATATATATTGAAACACACATACGTATATATACTGGATGTATACGTATGTTCAAAAAGTGTAATAACGAACGTAAGTAGTGTATTATTTATTATATATATAGGTATGACGGTATATACGATATTGAAGTTTGTCGACGAGTAACTCTGTCTTCTAGTTTCTCTCATCTTCGATCTTTTTTTCTCATTTTCATATTGTTTATGGAATAATATATACTGCATATGTATACATACCTACCTCACGCAAATCTCGTGCTTTGTGGTTCATTATTTATGCGGGAATATATACTTATGTATATTATACATACGATGTAGAATACCTATATACATACACCTGTGTATAATAGCCCCTAATGATATCGTAGTACCTATGTAGCTTTATAAACGTATAATATGTGTATAAAGGGTGTTTACGTTGACACTGCACATACTTCTGGGGCGCGCAGGGGCTGCCTAGGCAAGCGTTTCGAGGTAAGACGCCCAAGGGCGGATCCACGAAGGATTCGGTATCCGCGCGCTATATATTCGTACAGTGCACGGAAGAACAAAAGTTGAATTTACGTTTTCAGTGGTGAATATATATATATGGACAGACAGCACTTGTTCGGAGTAAAATCTGCACCGATTGTGGTCAACTCGGCACGACACGTTGTAACCCTGAACAAATTCTTTGTAAATCTTAACTCAGTCGTTGTAGATTTTACTGCAAACGAATGCCGTCCGTATATTCACAGGTGAAAATGTAAATTTGACATTTTTTTTTCATCCTTGTATGATGAATCAGATGTGCAGATCACTTTCGACCGTACACGTTTTGTTCAGCAGTAGACAACCGGTTACTATGTAATGATCAACGGTACGATGAATTTTGGAACAAACGATAAACAATGAGAAAGAAAGAAATAGCAAAACAAGTTTTTGTTGTTCGGAAAAACGGATCTTTCGCAGTCGGGGTTCAAAGTGTCCGCTATTTGATTTGATGACTCCATTGGATGCTCGCGAAGATGAAATTCTGATTCAGCATATACCAAACATTGATTTGTTACGTTTTACAGGAGTCCAGTGTGCACAATGTGCACGTTCAAATTTCGGCTTTTCGTTGTATCAGAACTTTTTCAATTTCTGTTTACAAGCAACGGGGAGGATGTTTTGTTATTTTGTTATCTCGTTGTTTATCGTTGTTCTCAAAGTTTATCGATTTGTTGATATCTCGCAAGAACCTGTTGCCTACCGCCGAACAAAACGTTGGGCCGAAAGTGATCACATCTGATTCATTGAACTACGAACAAGCGCGCGGTACCAATAATCCTTCAAAGCCCTCCACAGACGTTATAGGATCAAAATGTTCGCCTACAATTGGAAAAATACTCGGAAAAATATTTTCTTGAATCAACCAAATTTACAGTCGAACAAATTTTTAGTGAAGATTTAAAACAAATTTCTCAGAATCGAACCAATTTTTCGTTAAATTAACGAATCATTTTTGAATCAAACAATATTTTTCAATCGAAAATTCGTTCGACTGTGAGACAAAGCAAATTTTTTTTTTTTTATTCAACTAAACTTTTCTGTGCGTGTAGACAGCCCCTGCACACCCTAGAAGTATGTTGACACGGTCAACATGAACACCCTGTACGTATGTTAGGCTGTTCGAAAATAACCAAATTTTTGATTTTCCAACGGGCCACACCTGAAATGGGTAATTGAGGTAGAAAAACCGATTCTGTTGAAAGATGAGCATTTTAGGTTGAGTGGACGATCGGGCTCATTCGATTCTGCATTTTTCGAAAATCGGAAATTATTCTTTTATAATGAAACACCCTAACGTACGTATATTGAACGATGAACATTTATACAGTATATATACAGCTGGACCAATGAAAAGTTATTAAAACAAGGTAACAAAAAGTAGATAAGCAAACAAAAGGAGAAAAAAATCCGTGCAAACAAACAAAAAAAAGAAACAAACAAAAAAAAACCAAGTAAAAGAAAGTTTTTACCGCCATTCAATGCCTTCGGAACAATAATAGATATATGTATATGAAATATAGAAAGTATTTGATGAATTTTTCCGCTGTTTCTTCTCCATTTCTTCGAACTGTACCCGAAATTTTAGAATTGTGTAATTTATAATGTAAATTGGTAAAAATTTTATCCCGATTTTAAGGATGCGATAGCTCACTGCATGTATATATTATATATACATGTATTCGTGGATTCTGCACTAGAATCCAAGTGCTCAGGAGGTGGAGAAAAATGAAGATTGTGAGATCTGATTATGTTTCATTACCAATAAACAACAGCTGCAGTTTCATTTATAGACGCGAATCGTCTATGAACGATTCGCGCGGATTTCCCCGTTTCTTTCTTCACTTTTTTTCGAAATTATGATTTCGGTCGGTAATTATAGTACTACATTTATATGCTAGGACGATATATATAAATAACTGCCTTTGAATGTATTATACGCATAATAAAAATTATCTCTCTATGAATATATATGTATATATACACATTATGCGATGTGTATACATGAGGAATGACATGAAAACGTGTTGAATGTAAACTATTATATTTGAATGATAAGGAAAATTAACGATTAGGCATGGACTAACACTGATATGTTTGGTGTTTGTGCCAATCGAATAGGTACTACACAGATTCATATACACGATTCAAATTAGATACGCTATCAATATTTTACACGATATAGTATGGCGTCTGCAACGTATTATATTGCAATTATTATAAACGGCGAATTGATTTCACTATATGTATTACCTAGTATTTGTACTATATTTATTTCACGAATATTTGATATTTTCAGTTCCTATATGATATAATATTATTACGGAATAATATCGTCAAGCCTAAACGCATATAAGTATACAATATATATATATATATATATATAAATATACACCTATCGCTATCAACGTAGGTAGTAATCGTTGTAGTCGTCTTACTTAATGATGGATTATACCTATGTCCAATTATTGTTGTTATTATTGTGATTTCGACTACAAGTGTAAGTAACGAAGAAAGTTTAACGTAAGTCAACAATAACAATATTTCGAATTGATAATGAATCCGTGACGCGAAATCACGGTGAAATTGTTTACTATTATATATACACATTACAATAACGATTGTACAAACGCTTTATATATATACATACATAGTATACTATATTATTGTATATCTCTATAACTGTATGATGTGCCTTCGTTCGTTCATGCTACCTGTATACCTACTAATTATATCGTGTGTATGGTAAAATAAAGAAGAGAAAAACACAGGAAATATGACATTCGCACTCCATTCGCTGCAGTGAAGCAACGACATTTACGGCGGAGGATTCAGACTCCCGTCGAAGGCGCTGATTGTGAGATGCTGGTAATAAATTCTAGCCCAAGAGCTGGAATCAGTCTTCAGCCGGATAGCTAGAAATTTCCAGCCCCCCGCGAGCTGGAATTCGCCAGCTTTCGGGAGCTGGACGCGTCCAGCTGAAGAGGCCACTGGGGTCGCCCGCCGGCGATACACTAACCTAGCTAACATAGGAAATACTTGTTCTTCGTCAAATCCTATCATTGTCTAAAAAAAGTGGAATATTCAATCGCCTCCTGCCATCGCACTTGATGAATTCTCGAAGTTTCATCGGAATCGTTCGAGTCTTTTGCGAAAATTTGTCATTCTCATTTTCGAAACCGCGGTATCTGGACATTTTTTATTGCCGGTCCATACTACGGCGCCTCGAGCGCTGGAAGATTCCAGCCGAAGAGCTGAAATTAATGAATTAAGGAACACCCCTTATGATTCCTCGCCCCAATAAATCTGTGCATGATCACATTTACGACGAACATACGATTCTCACTGACGATCGAATCTTCTCTTGAATTCCGAATATCAATTCGTTCCAACTTGACTTCTATACCTATTACGTATATTATAGGTACGCCGTGACTGCAACCATGAGGATTGAATTAGCGAGAGTTAGTTATAGCTCGATCGAGATAGTTGCGGAACTCCGTGAATTATAAATTAACTGAACTTTCATAAATTGAAACAATTCCTTATGTATTGCTCAGTCAATACTCCGCAGGTATATATGCCTACTTCACAGTCTATAGTCCTGCGTATGTACATGTACATGAGAATAAATTACTCATTTTTTAGCATATACGTATACAGGGATTCGAAAGGTGCGGCGGCGGGGGCGAGATAAAATAATAATAACGATAACAATAATAATAATGATAATAATAATAACAATAATAATATACTTAATTTAATTCATCGCGTGTTTAGGATTGTTTCGCCAATTTCGTATCTATCCCCGTAACTGGCACCCGTTTTTTTTCTTCTTCTTCTTCGCCTTCTGTTTTTTGTTTATTTTTTCATAGGTATGGTATACAAATACAGAAGACCTACTCGGGTATGCAAACATGAACATAAATATAAATTTCGCGTGCCGAAATATTCAATTTGATTTACGCGAAACCGTTTGAGACGCAGGATTATGTAGCTATGTACCACCTCACGCGTTATTTAAGTGTGTACGTACGCACGTACGCATAACTATATACTAAAAGATTATCTAGACTCACTAGTTTTCTACTGTTGCTTCGGATTGTATCCTGCGACGTGTAATATACCGGAGGAAAACATCATTCTACGCGATCTATAGCTTCGGCTGAGCTTGAACTTGTACATAAATTATAATTCGTCGTAAAATATGCAGTGAGAATATGACGAAAAATTCATGCATCCGGCGGGTATCGCGCTTCACGAAAATACAGTATTCTCGCTCGATTGGCGGTAAATCCGATCGCCGATGAGATCTGCAGACAATCCGAGACATCCATATCGTTCCTCGGCCGCGCGTTACCCGATTCAAGGGCGAACGTGAGATCGGAATAATTCTACAGAAGTTTGCGATAATTTGCGAAATAAGACTCGCGCGAGCGAAAGAGGATCGCTAAAAGCTCTCGTTCATCAACCGCAGAAGCCTCCATAAAATAGTGGAGCTTGAGTAATACGGTTCGAGAGGTCGAGGCGAGTGAATCAAACATGTTGAGGTATTTTTCACGAATAAATGCGGGCGAAAAGGAGATGGGCAGGGTTATCGGTCGCTCGGCATCTTCGAAACTCTGGGAAGCAACAGCGAAAGGTTATACTCAAACGGCCGCCGGACCCGTGTCGTAGTTGAATAAGCTTCATATTGATTTCGAGTGGGTTTTCCATTGATTTTCATGAATATTCATCCAACCGTTATGAATGTAGTTAAAAAGATTTGCGTTTGAAACGACATCGTTTTGTCGAGGAGCTCGATCTCATATATCACGACCCACGCGATGTGCTTCAACATGAAATCATTACGTGTTGACTGATGTTCGAAGAGAACAGTTTATGAAAATTTGGATCACGGAAATGTTGATTCCTATCTAGGTATCGCGATGTAGCCTTCTTCGTTGATGTCATGAATCTCATGTTAGATGTAGTTTATCGCATTAGAGTATTGGCCGAACGACTAATTTTAATCGATAGGGCGAGTAAAAGACCTCGACGAATATCCGCTCTTCAGTCTCGACTCAAAAACGGACATCGGACGTCCCCGGATCTCATCTTTCACTCATCTCACGGATCCGAATAAGTCGGAGAGTGTTTCGCGCTACTCGGGCTCATATATCTCTCTGAAAGATATCTCATTACTATTCTATTCAATGAATCATGGAGGTAGGACCTTCATCGGCTATGATACGAAAATCTAACTATTTCTTCTAGGAGAAACAAGGAGAATAAGAAAACACCCCAGAATCACGCGATACCACAACTATTTCGAGTTATATCTATAACCAGGTATGTATATACATGTCAAGGTAAGGTTGCAGGTTGAAATTGATACAGTTCTACCGAACGTGCTCGTTTTTCTGACAAGCTTCTGTGTCCCGTGATCTACATTTTTTCTCCATTTTATCTTGTACTGCGGAGATTGCAACTCCGGGGGGTGTATGTTTTAGAGCGCTTTTCTCTACCCCTCGGGCGAGAAAGTTACTTTGCCTTCAATGGGGGTTGTTGGCTAATTTTGCTGCAGATTCTGTAAGAAAATCGAGTTTTCCATGCGGAAAGATATGTACCGCAGATATATCAATTCGCTTCGAATCTTCGCTCGGTTAATTTTTGCTTTCTTTTCTTTCTTTCCAACGTCGTCTCTTCAGAGAGGCTAAAAAATCTCGAGACTGTTGAGCGAAACTCCTTAAGAAACGTAATAATAATAATAGCAATTTTTGGAAAACTGCATTTTGTCACGGACATCAATTGACGATGTGCGTGGAAATTGAGTAACCGCGTGCACACTTGCGCGAACATATATATGTGAGGAACACAACCCTTTACCTTTTCGAGTGTACCTACTCTACCTATGTGGCATGTATACCTACATACATAAGTATTGATTATAAGGCTCAACAGCGCGTAAGGCTGGAAGGTCACCTTGAGGTCAACCGTGACTGCAAATTCATCTTTTCTCATCAACCTTCGGATCATGCTCGTTTTCATTGCATATCCTTCTTCCAGAAGCTTCAGATTTATTTATAATCATCGTCGTCGACGTGCGCGTCGTTGAAAAGTTCTGGTAAAGAATATCTTGTATAGCTTTTCTTCATTTTAACCCTGAATCAGCTAATTTTCGTTTCCAATTAATGCAATTCTGTGCACTTGTAGCGTTATCGAATCAACTTCAGCGAGAGTTCCCTTTCCGATCAGATATAATAACTGCAGGCAATCTACAGGTTTCGCCTAAATATCAATATCCAACACGGTTTTCGTACTTGGTTTTTTTCTTTCTTTCTCTTCTCTCTCATCACTTGTCGATATTTCAGTACACCGGATGGAACGGAAATAATTTGTTTTCGGAAAATAGTTATAATCAACGATCAGCCCGACCGCGTACGATTTGAGCAACCAAAGGTAATTGCTCGAAGCAAGCGATGAAACAACGATGGGTAAAGTTTGAGTTACCTGAATGGCCGTCTAACGATTTTCCTCTTTTGGGTTCTTCGTTATCCATTGGGCGACTATTTCTTTGTGTCTCTTTGCGTCTTTACCCATTCACTCGAATCTCGCGGGAGATTCCGTTATCGTTAGTTTATTGATCTATTTTCACAGCAGTATGCAGCCTGCGTCCAAATTATAATTGACGTACCTTGAATTGTTCCTGACGTTTGTATGCGTGAAGCATCAACATCTTTCTGTCATCCTCCGACATCACTGGCTCACGTCCCGGCTTCCCTGATCCTCGTTTCTGAAGTTTCACGATCACTTTTGTCTTCTCGTTCTGGCCGAGGTGATCCTTCAATTTTTTACCGCGTAGCAATTCTTTGCCGGAAAACCAGAGCTGGGCCATGCTAACATCAATTACCTGCGAAAGAAACGTTGTTGTAGAAATAGAGCGCGAAATATAATCGATAATACATAACGAAGTATTGCAAAATGCGATTTTTCAATTTCATGTTCTTCCTTGTCACTTATATCAATTACCTCAAGAGAAGCTTGAGTGCCGCTCAAATCTTCGGTATTTTCAAATTCTTGGCGAATAACATCGTGAGGGGGAAGTCCCATGGGATAAGCGATTGTAACAGCGCCACGTAAAATGTCTAAGGCTGCTTGAACTGTTTTTTGCGTAACAAGTTTCTCTTGCTGTACCAATTTCTGTCGAATTTGAAATCGAACAATTATTCCATATTCAGCAATTTCCACTCACTGCGCGTAGTATATTGATATCGAACAAACCTTCGAAGTCATAGTGCGAGCTTCCCCGATTGTCTTTTTCAAAACTTCTTGCAATTTTTCATTGGGTTGTCTTCCGTTCCTTCGACCTTTCAGAAACACAATGACGTATTTCTATCATTGGTAATGAATTTAGGGAAAACGTGTGAAGGTACACACACACATACCAAGAGAGAGGATAATGATTTCCGACAATTACCACCTGATGTATTCCTACTATTTGGAATTCGGTTGTGAACTTTGTTACCTACCAACCACGTCCTTGTTCATAGTCCAACCGCTCATCGGGGAGCATCTTTCTCCCCATTCATCCCGTAGCTTCAATTCTTCAATTTGATCATCCGTCAGTCCCATCATATCATGAGGGAGCATTGTGCCGTGCTTGATTAGCTCCTCGATTTCTATATCAATTAATTATCATTCGATATGACGTATAATAAAATCAATGTACACGATTCCATTCAGTCTATGAAGATGATGTATATACTTCGCAATGACTGGCTTACCGTAACAAATTCTCGAAATCTTCAGACGACCGTTATAGATGATGGTGATATCATTGATCACATCATCGACACTCGCCTCGATGCTGGTATCGAATAGAAATTGGGATTCATCACCTTTTTTCACATGTAGACGAACCATTTTAGAACTCGAATTTGAAAATCTTGAGATAGGATAGTATTTTGTCTTGCGGTGAAATTGGTTTCGCTTGATCCGAGCTTCGAGGAATGTTTTCTTTCCTAATTGAAATGTCGAATTGTACACCAGTTCCGCATGTGGAACTATAAGAAAACAACGATATGGGCGGCGGTTTCGGAGCGATACGGACAACACTCACAATGTTAGGTGTAGCTATGACGACAAGCATGGGTATAGGTTCATTGATTAAACAACGCCGCATCTGTGTGTGATGATAACACTTCATGACAAATATGTGGAGGAGTTGGAATCAGGATTCAGGAGATGACGAAGATGGTTTGACGGAAAATCGTACCGAATATCATGATCGCCATGTTTTGTACCCATTTGGGGAACTGAAATGCTATTTTAGAGTTGAGAACTAGAAAGTTATAGGTCATTCAGATGAGGTGGGATTAGGAGCGTGAACGGAACGCATTATTTTAACCTCGGTGAGAGTGACTTCTCATCAAGGTGGATTGGAATAATTCTTATTACAATCGTTTGATGAATGATGGAATCATCCGCGTTCAACTGATACTTTTTTTCTATCGAATTCAGCAGTAAATATATGGAAATCTCGTCTTCTAGAATTTGGATGAATTTCTTGTGCATATTTGTGTCCCTCCGTGGCCATTCTACCGACCCTGGATTTGGAAACAGGGGAACAAAACTGGGCGAGCCTTTGGGCTCGGATGTTATCCTAATACAAGCTCTGAATACCGGTTGAAACTTTGAAACCTCCTATTGATCCTATCCTTTGAACTCCTATTCCTCCTCCTATTTTCACGCATATGAGTATGTACGAAGGAAAAAAAAAATTGCGCCACCTCTTGGGCTCAGATGTTATCTGGAGACAATTGCGAATTTACAGGTGAACATTCAAGAATCTAGGATCTCAACGAAAGCTGCTTTTTTCCTGCCCGTTCCTACATTTGCCCTCATTAGCGCCCGTGTGTCCTCTCTCCCATTCCCATACGTATGTGTATAAGAAAAGAGAAAGAAAAAAATTGTACCACCTCCTTGAAATTCATGTTTGCCTAATAAATACTCGTCTATGCCTAACTGTTCGCCTACTTTCACCCGTGCCTGTGTCCTCTCTCCCATTCCCATACATATGTGTGCCAAAAAAAAAAGAAAAAAATTGTGCCACCTCCTGGGCTCAGATGTTCTCCTGATACAATTGCAAATTTTCAGATAAAATTTCGAAAATCCATGATTCCATCGAAACCTGCTGGTTTTTTGCCCGTTTCTGCGTACGGCCTGATTAGCGCCCGTGTGTCCTCTCTCCCATTTACATACATATGTGTATAAGAAAAGAGAAAAAAAAAATAGTGCCACCTCCTCGAAATTCATGTTTCCCTAATAAATACTCGTCTATGCCTGTGTCCTCTCTCCCATTCCCATACATATGTGTGCCAAAAAAAAAAGAAAAAAATTGTGCCACCTCCTGGGCTCAGATGTTCTCCTGATACAATTGCAAATTTTCAGATAAAATTTCGAAAATCCATGATTCCATCGAAACCTGCTGGTTTTTTGCCCGTTTCTGCGTACGGCCTGATTGGCGCCCGTGTGTCCTCTCTCCCATTTACATACATATGTGTATAAGAAAAGAGAAAAAAAAAATAGTGCCACCTCCTCGAAATTCATGTTTCCCTAATAAATACTCGTCTATGCCTGTGTCCTCTCTCCCATTCCCATACATATGTGTGCCAAAAAAAAAAGAAAAAAATTGTGCCACCTCCTGGGCTCAGATGTTCTCCTGATACAATTGCAAATTTTCAGATAAAATTTCGAAAATCCATGATTCCATCGAAACCTGCTGGTTTTTTGCCCGTTTCTGCATACGGCCTGATTGGCGCCCGTGTGTCCCCTCTCCCATTTACATACATATGTGTATAAGAAAAGAGAAAAAAAAAAATAGTGCCACCTCCTCGAAATTCATGTTTCCCTAATAAATACTCGTCTATGCCTGTGTCCTCTCTCCCATTCCCATACATATGTGTGCCAAAAAAAAAAGAAAAAAATTGTGCCACCTCCTGGGCTCAGATGTTCTCCTGATACAATTGCAAATTTTCAGATAAAATTTCGAAAATCCATGATTCCATCGAAACCTGCTGGTTTTTTGCCCGTTTCTGCGTACGGCCTGATTAGCGCCCGTGTGTCCTCTCTCCCATTTACATACATATGTGTATAAGAAAAGAGAAAAAAAAAATAGTGCCACCTCCTCGAAATTCATGTTTCCCTAATAAATACTCGTCTATGCCTGTGTCCTCTCTCCCATTCCCATACAGATGTGTGCCAAAAAAAAAAGAAAAAAATTGTGCCACCTCCTGGGCTCAGATGTTCTCCTGATACAATTGCAAATTTTCAGATAAAATTTCGAAAATCCATGATTCCATCGAAACCTGCTGGTTTTTTGCCCGTTTCTGCGTACGGCCTGATTGGCGCCCGTGTGTCCCCTCTCCCATTTACATACATATGTGTATAAGAAAAGAGAAAAAAAAAATAGTGCCACCTCCTCGAAATTCATGTTTCCCTAATAAATACTCGTCTATGCCTGTGTCCTCTCTCCCATTCCCATACATATGTGTGCCAAAAAAAAAAGAAAAAAATTGTGCCACCTCCTGGGCTCAGATGTTCTCCTGATACAATTGCAAATTTTCAGATAAAATTTCGAAAATCCATGATTCCATCGAAACCTGCTGGTTTTTTGCCCGTTTCTGCGTACGGCCTGATTGGCGCCCGTGTGTCCCCTCTCCCATTTACATACATATGTGTATAAGAAAAGAGAAAAAAAAAATAGTGCCACCTCCTCGAAATTCATGTTTCCCTAATAAATACTCGTCTATGCCTGTGTCCTCTCTCCCATTCCCATACATATGTGTGCCAAAAAAAAAAGAAAAAAATTGTGCCACCTCCTGGGCTCAGATGTTCTCCTGATACAATTGCAAATTTTCAGATAAAATTTCGAAAATCCATGATTCCATCGAAACCTGCTGGTTTTTTGCCCGTTTCTGCGTACGGCCTGATTAGCGCCCGTGTGTCCTCTCTCCCATTTACATACATATGTGTATAAGAAAAGAGAAAAAAAAAATAGTGCCACCTCCTCGAAATTCATGTTTCCCTAATAAATACTCGTCTATGCCTGTGTCCTCTCTCCCATTCCCATACATATGTGTGCCAAAAAAAAAAGAAAAAAATTGTGCCACCTCCTGGGCTCAGATGTTCTCCTGATACAATTGCAAATTTTCAGATAAAATTTCGAAAATCCATGATTCCATCGAAACCTGCTGGTTTTTTGCCCGTTTCTGCGTACGGCCTGATTAGCGCCCGTGTGTCCTCTCTCCCATTTACATACATATGTGTATAAGAAAAGAGAAAAAAAAAATAGTGCCACCTCCTCGAAATTCATGTTTCCCCAATAAATACTCGTCTATGCCTGTGTCCTCTCTCCCATTTCCATACATATGTGTGCCAAAAAAAAAAGAAAAAAATTGTGCCACCTCCTGTGCTCAGATGTTCTCCTGATACAATCGCAAATTTTTAGTTCAAAATTAACAAATCTAGGATTTCAACGAAAGCTGCATTCTGCTTCTTCCTGCATTCGCCCTCATCACCGCCCCGTTCAGTTGATCATTTTTCACCGAATTACCGACAACTTATTGCATGACGATTTAATCTATTCGACTTTGGTGAGGGGCAATAAATATAGATATCAAATTGAAAATTCATTCACATAATTATTTATTCATCATACATATAATATTACAATATTTTCAATTTCAATATCATACGCGACTTATTATGTGCCTACTCTCCACGTCCATAATTCTGTTCGGAAATCAATCGACTGCACCGTCCTATTGACGGTAAGACTTTTCAATATCCACAGGGGATGTCTTATCTGTTGAAGCTGATCCCACTTGAATCGACGTGAATGCATCCTGCTACAATCCCATGACATATGCATTACCGACTGAACACGGCGCTACCAAGACCCACTCATCGATTGCGGAACTCACCCGGTGCCTTTGGGATTTCGAGGCGCCTGAGGTTATGCATCTTGTATTGCGCTGCTGCAATGCATAGAAAAAATGTAGTCGACGAAGTGCATCACGTATCATGACATATATACATACAATGCTTATCTCCAATATACATTTAGTTAGATTCTCCACATAATGATATATCAGCATCGTTAATGTTTTTACAAATTGATAAGTATTCGATATATTGCTAATCAGTCGCTTAGCTACATTTTCAATTTTACCCCTCTCGTCTCTTTCTTATTCCTATTCTTTTCTATCCTCTGGAAATACAGAACGATTCCGAGATCTGAAAGCTGCTATTATCGGCCAACATTCATGGGCAATGGGACAAAACTGGATGGAGTATTGGGCGGGGATCTTATTATAATTCGATTAAAATGCAAGATTCCATTCCAAAAAGCACAACACTCTTCAATTGAGTATGTATACATGTATACAGTCATGTACATAGCATGATCGAATAATTAATGATCTTTATAATCGCATTAATTACTAATCTCCTCCTTTTCCCTCTGGTCACATCACTTTTCGTGACGTCCATCGGGGATTCTCATGCCTAATAAATACTCCCGAAAGTTCCAAAATTGTCCAGAATATAAATTTATCTCTATAGGTATACACGTACGTGGTATGTATACAAATAATTGGTAGTCGCAGGTCGAAATGAAAGTAAAGCAGCTATCACGGAATTGATCGTACCTGCCTATACTTATACTTATTCCAAATAAAGCGCAATATCGTAATAACTTAATGATCCCCATACACACGTAGTGTATTATGTACAAATTTTTACCCACAATCACCACATACGGGGCATTCCCTGCCAACGTGATAAGCCTGCGACCACGACCATCTCCGATCGGGATGACGATTTGTCCACAGAAGTCCCATTCCTGAAACCGGGCAAAAATTTCTTTCCAATTTCTTTATCGCCCCGTTTTCGAATCAAAAAGAAATTTTTCGAAATCCGTATTACACCGCGCCAAAAGAATTCTGGCAAAAATGTGTAAGTTCGCCGTCGAACGTCGACTGTTCGCCGACCGATGAAAACCTGGTTCGACGTCCGATAACCATTCTTGTTTTCTGCCTGCGATTTCGAGCAATTTCGCTAATTCCAAATCGGCACTCATTCGTATCCGATTGTAGGGAAAATGGCCCATATGCGATTATCAACTCGCGCTTTCGAGTCTACAATAAGATACGAAACGCGGTACAAGACATTGGCCTGGTGGTAGTGGTTTGGAATTAGAAATTGTTTGATCACTCGCGTAGAGCGGGGCTTCAGATTACGATAAAGATGTAATTGCTCAGGTGCGGGGCTGTCTCCGGGGGCATCATTATTGCTCGAGGAACAACTAGACAGGCTTTAATGTTTCATAACGCTGACATGAAACGTTATCATCCTTCGTTCCTCGTATATAGGTGGACGTGTATACGGTCCGTACTTCGCCAGCACCGACAAATGTTTGTGTTAGATCCTAGGTCCCGGTAAGCTCCGTGTTCCATCGCCTCGTTCAAATTTCCTCCCTTGCCGTCTATACCCTGATGCAGAAGAAAAAAAATGAATAGAAAAAAGGGAAAGGTAAGAATTAAGAGGCAGCGAGAACTAAGAATTTTTTTTACCCATGTAATATGCTCATGTACATATATACCTATATATATGTATAGAAGATTATGAGCACAAGAACGAACAATTTCTATACACCCACGCATATTTTATCGCTATATATTATATAATTTTTTATATATATTAGTCCGTTTAGTTCGAGTTCCAAGTGAAATGCGTCGGCGTTAGTACTATTATTTATGTCAAATATTTGTCCCCCGTTGCCTATCGTCAGAATTTAGAGTTGTAGTATAGTATAGTGTCCACTTTCATGCTAGACATTCCCGGTTTTGTTATTTCCTATTATATTATTATTCCAGGAAGTTCATATACTGGTCAAGATATCGATCCTGGTTGGAACTGGGGATAGTACCTACCTTTATAACGTAATGCCTTAGTTTATGAATATTTGATAAAATAACTGCGAGGATGATCGCGAGTAGCGAGTTACTTCTTTTTATTTTCATTTTTATTTCCTTTTGTCGACTTGAATTTAACGCGATCAGATCATACCTACCTGGGCGAGCATCGACGAAGAATTAATGTAAACCGCGCGTAGAAAACAACGAGACAGAATAAAAACTGTACATGCACGAGTATGTATGTGTGTATGCATGCGTACAGTATATAGTATATATAGCTATATATATTTATACAGGTATACAAGTAATTTAGAATTTTTAAAGTCATTTCTCATCCGTCACGAAACTCCAGAAAAATATCTTTTGTACAACAGTCGGGTATATGTATATACGTACATACGTGTGTATACAACAGGCGTATGCATAAGTATGCATACATATTGAGTCAAGTACATGACAATCATTACGGAAGACCGAGTGATTCATGCGTGAATAATATTGATGAGGCGGTGAAAACTTTTTTCTGGGTGAAAACGGAATGAAATATTGTAAAATTACCATTGTCATAGAAGATACATTACACACACATACGAATATTATAATAGTATAACATGATGATAGGAGTGACAGATCGAGTAGGCAATTCCCGCGCAAGCTTTACTTCATACGGTAAAGTGGAAGTGAATTTCCACTCTCATCCCCCATCCCTTATCTGACAGAGTGAGGAGCGTTCATGTGCGAATAGATCGAGGAATTGATTGGTTACTCCTGGAGGACCGATTAGGAATGACCGATTTCCACTTTACATGCAATTTTACGTATTGCGTATTTCCGCACCCTTAAATTCCAGACGCTTATTTATACCTGTGCACGTCTGTACGGGAAATTTTAATACAGCAATCTGGAGCGAGATTCTTGTGTTGAACGAATTTTGTCTAGTCCTTCGGATGTTCGATGTATGGGAAAATCGGGGGATCAGATTTCTCTTCCCATATTCGCCAGCCGCTGCGAGGTGCAACAAAAATTGTGACTCGCGATAAAAGAATCGCGCGCTTCGAAGATCACGGTTAATTTTTGGGGGTGGTATATTTTCCTCCCCTAAAAACTTACCCTATCTCAAGATTCTAGAAATGAGCTCGATGTCATTTTTCTCCAGTCATTCGCTGTCTGTCTCATTAATTTGTATCCAGCCGATTTTCGAATCTAACAAATATGTGTTCCAAAATTCAGATATATTTCAATTTCTCATTGATTTTCACCTTATTTCATAATCTCATGGACGTACCTACTATACGGATGAATAGAGGCACTAGGATTGTGATAATTGTTATACCTGAGCCTCCTCGGATCTCGGATTTCTGTTTGTTTTTATTCCACGACAAAAAACAAATATCGTGCACCCTCAAAACTATACCTCCGTAAACTCATGTACTACACAGACGCGTGTGTATATATTTGATTTGAGAGTCAGACCCGTGAGATCCCTTTTCATTATTATCATACATTATAATTATTATTTTCCATCCTGCCGTTTTTTCTCTCTCGAAGCGCGGGAACTTGGTCGAGGCTTTCAACAAAATTGCACTGCAGTGCTGACAGATGATCGTTGTTATATATTATTTACGCCGGGGGAATAAAAGTGGGGTAAAATGTAATAATGCCGAGTCCTCCGATAAACTTTTTCTTACCAATTTTAGCCGAAGGATTTCACCCTCGGTCCAGATTCGAAGAGTTATATTTTCTCCCTCTATGTTTCGGTACCTTTCGGGCTCATTTCCTTCTTCGTTTTTTTTGTTTTTTGTTTTTTGTTTTTTGTTTTTGTTCTTTCACTTGGAAAAAGATTCGGGACAAAGTTCGATGCGACCGAGTTATGCCAGGTAGGTATCTACACGCGCAGATACCCGTCAATATCTATCTGGAATAAAAGGCATATAGGTACTATAAGTGGTCGAGTGATAACATCTTGAGCAGAAGCGGAGAGACTACTGCCGAGCGAGCGACGAGGCGTCACGAGTACGCAGGTATATGTTACGTTATGTATGTATGCATGTATTTATGTACGTACATGCATACGCACGTACGTAAAGTAATCGTTTATTTATATTAATCGAAAAAATCGATATAGATTATATGAGGGCCGGTAAATTAGTTGATTAAAAAATTAATAATTCCCTCACCATTAAGGAAGGAACACTGAAATTGTAGCGAATTGACAGACATTGACTAATTACACTTTTCTACCAGCGTATTACACGACTCACGACTCGCGATCGCGATCGCGATCACGATCACGATTCACCATGAGGTGAACCCCCTTTTTCATCGGCAACTATGCGTATACCTAACCTGCGACTTTCCCCTCCCCCCCACGCAAGAGCAACTGAACTAGGTTCTTTCTTTTATGCATATTATAGTGTGCCACTAACGTGTTCCCCAGCTGTTTTATTTTCATTTTTGTGTTTTTGTAATTTTTTTTTCCTTCGGTTACTCGTCCTCTACAACGATGGTTCTTCTCTCCGTTTTCCCGTTTTGCTTTCACGAAGAATCACAAGACTGTGTAGTTGCATATAGCTGAGGCGGATCTTGGAACATCCATTGTTAAATGCATCTTTACCACCTCGAAAACGCGAATGGCAGCCACTCGTACACCGCTGGGCCGATCGGAACGAAAGTTCGAAGATTCCATACATCGTTTTGGCAGAAAGCAGCTCATCCGAGTATTTCATCTCTCCGAAGTTTCGAAGTATTTCAAAGCCTTTGAAAGATCGGTGAACAACTCGTAAGTCAATGAGGTTAGCTTGAACGAACTTTCGACGTTTGGAACAACTTTTCAACATTCCCGTGAGGTGTAATACTCATATAATTGTAACTTCCTCCGCCGAAATATCGCTTCAATTCCTCGAGCTTGATCGGTTTTTTGTTTGTTTTTTCTCGCCTGTTCGTCGTCGTTTTGTTACACTCATTGGTATCGGAGAAGAAATTTTCCCCAACTCGCATCGGTTGTTATAGAAACTTTGCCAAAGTCAAATGCATTAGGTTGTTACGATATAGTTACCTTCCGACTATCGCGTAAGAGGACTTTATTGAATAGTTATAACATCTCAGTTTTATTCCGTCCTACTTACATACCTACTATCGAACAAAAAACAAAAATATCGTGAATGAGTGATGTACTGCGATTGGCGTAATTTATCTTTTCTTTTTCTCCTTTTATATACGTATGTATAAGTATAGTTTCGTAATGATTATCAAGTCTCTTTCGATCGATGTTCATATTTATATTGTATAAATTCATTATTCCGAACGACCATAAAATGATGTAAATTCCGTTAGTTCCATCATTTACTTTTGTCTTTGTAAAAACTCGAACAGTACCAGTAGAATCGAAGTGTTGAATTTTGTAGATAGAAATTTGAAGCAATCGCGGCTCTTTCTATTCTCAAACAGTGATATATTCTCCGCTATTCTTGCAACAACAGCAACAGTCGTTGCCACGCGGAATGGTGATCTTTTGGTGTTTTGAAAATTTGATCAACATCATTCATACCTCACTTGATTCCACGCTCATAGAAGCTACAATTTATTTTTAACTCCCCAGAGATCAACAAATTCCTTCATCTTGCAGTTCTCCATTTTTCCGTTGCAAATTGCACCAACTCAAAACTCATCAAATTAAGGAATCAGTCGACCGGGGATTTTTCGAGTGAAAAAAGTGGTAAGGAAAAAGAGGGAGGACAAAAATTGGAAAAATTGCCATCAGGATTGAAACTCGGAGAAGCGGATAGTTTCAGGACTAACCCCTCATGATCAGCCGAATTACAAGCTTTACACAAATAAATGTATATATAATAAACAGATATAAATTTATGTACAAATTTTTCTCTCGTAAATTAAGACTGAAATTTCATGGGGAATAGTACAATAATAATAATAATAATAATAATAATAATAATAGGAATACTGTGACAATAATATACGCACACGCGCGCGTATCATGTACTACGCCGAGATGCCGGGGTGACGATTAGAGGATGTACAAACGTATAACGTACGTATAATATACGCAAAAAAGACACAAAATGCAAAAAAGAGAGAAAAAAGAAAAAATGAAAAAACGAAAGCAAAGAACGTGAGTACATACGTACCTACGTATAAACTGTATCACGATTAGTGCAAATGCATTACACCGAGAATGGCGAACAATATAGGCAATATACGTAGATATCTTCCGCCAACGTATATAAAATATGAAACGACTCTCGCTGGCAAATATGAAAATGCACCGTGCAGTATACCTATATATGTATGTGTAGCGCATACTTTTGTACGTATGTACCTACATGCCACATGAATTTATACAGTATATATTCTACATACCGTATTCATACATACCGTGCATGCTTTTGCAAATATAATATATAATGCGGTATGGGGGTTGCGTTTGATTGAGAATCGCGCCGCAGTGTAAAATCGTGCGAGGATATTCATGTATTGTATGTACCTACGTGCGACGTGTATGGGGCATTCATTTCGCGACGAGAGTCTGGATTTGGTACACACCCTTCACCCCTTTCGATTTTCTTGGCAAATGTTTTCAGCAAAGGGAGCCCGACTATCGAAGAAAACTAGCTGGTGAATTTTTTTTCATAATTTTCGGTGCCCGATCATAGGAATCATGAACGACAAGTCGTTCCCGATTTCGGAAAGGGTTTATTTTTGCCAATTTTTCTCGCACGAATCCGCAACACGTCGAGCGATGAAACCTGCACAACAACTATCACGGGTATACGTGATTTTGGAGCTTGTTTCTCCGGCTTTCAACCTACGGGCAGATATTCCATATTATAGCAGATATTCGTGATTTCCTAGATAAGGAAAAAAGGGAAACTCAAATGAAACCGTGCTTCCCGATGTGAATTTTCTATCCAACAAACTTCCCTCTAAGAATCTCCGTGCGCGATCGGGAGAACACCCGGGAAACTCGCTTCGGTATGACGAACCATTTCAGAGATACGAATTTTTACGCAGCGCGCCACTCTTGCAGCTGAGAAAACAAGTGATCGAACCTACGTTATATACCGTGTCTCACATTCGAATATACAGCCTTATTTTCACACAAACTACGCGAAAAGCAGAATTCTTAATCTCAAACTGGAGCTGGATTCATACATAAAGACGCTGCGATCGAAGCATATGGAAAACTCGCTGGAAATCGGCAACGCCTAGGCAAGGAATCATCGACGTTGAATCCGGGCACCGATGATTCTGAAAAAATTCAGTGAGCTTTCTTTCTTAGTTAGTCAAATCCTTTTTTTAAGAGACCTTTCCATAAGCTATAGAGTTATGAGGTACAAAGTACGTGCATTTCACGTCAAATGGCCCATATATCTATGTATATACAGGATGTGTATATACACTACCTCGGTGTGTAAGGTAATATATACCTATCTACCGTCAAGTGTAAACTCCGGGCCTTCGGCAACTTTTTATATGGTATTTTATACGTCGAATAAACGTATTTACTGTTTACACAACAACCTGGGGGCTGAAAAGAGATCCGCGGTAACCGATTATAGAGTGAGCATGTACGACGTGCGGTGCGCTCCTATATTTGCTCTAGATTCAACCCCTAGATTTTATATTATATTTCACCTCGAGTTTTTCAACTCATATATACTGGATCAGCCATTTTAACTTTCGTCGTCCCCCTTCCCTTCCCTTCCCTTCCCTGCCCTTCCATTCCTTCCCTTTCCCGCCCTCTTCTCACTCTTTCTTTTTCGTATTGCTATATTGTCATATATATATTAAAAAAAATCCGAAAACTGGATAGTCTCCGATCGTCTGTAGGATTAGTAGAACGCATTGAGAGATCTTGGGAGTTCGTTTGTCGTTCAAGAATCGAAGTATTGTTCGCGCGTTGCGAACGAATTACGAACGTTTTCGAAAGACTGAGTTCGAAAAGGGTCGATGCCGGGGCGCAGGGAAGAGGTAACGTGTAACCATTAATGTTCAACTTAATTTACCTGTTCAACAGAAATTTGGAGACAGCTAATACAAAGAGAGAAGAGCATTTTCTATTGTCGTGTCTTTTCGGGTACGAGTGGCTCATCGGATGATGGATCGAAGACAGAATAATCACACGACGAAGTCTCGCGAATATAACTCTGCATTAAAATTGAAAATCAAGTAGAATATTGGTTCGCGTTTGCTTCTCTCACCTCGGCAGCCGTTTCTCGTAAATTGATTCTCGAGACTCTTGTTTATCAGTAACATGCAATTTTCGACATTCATTTTCAAGCTGCCGTGCAGTGAAAGCTCAATTCTGCTAGTTTCTGATCGCCTTAACTGGTCAACGCGTTATCTCATTCGCGTCCTCAATCCAGCCGGACCCACCTTGTCGTATTATTCATAGATCGATCCGTAGTCTTAGATCGTTACAGAATTCGTCTAATCGCGGATCGCGAAAAGAAGAAGAGAACGAGAGAGGTAACTACTCGGGTAATAATTTCCACGATGCAGGAAATCAATTTTCTGGTACCGGATGAAAATTTTCACCGAGATATTAGGTACGATATTACTAATGATTATGTACTACACGCATAGATACGTATTACGCACTCGAAATACTCTGCGATGTGTATATATCTGTATGTATGTATGTATATATACGTGTATATTATGCGGAACAGTTTGCACGCAGGATATAATCAAACCCCCATGAAATAATCAAATGACCGGAACAAGCCGCGGACTACATATACGCATACGAGCACAGAACGAACAGGTATATCGAAGTCGATCAAGGGCGATAACCGATGGACTAGCGATAGCTAGGTCGCCTCATATTTCCCGAGTCAATGTCGATCGACTAATTTATTGACTCGCTGCTTTTCCTTCCTCTCGACGTTGATTAGAGGTAATACCCGATGAACTCGTTACCAAAAAATCACCCCAAAAAAATGAACGATCAAACTTTTTCTTTATCACACCGAGTGAAATGAAATTCCGCTGACACCTATCGCGGATCAATCGCGCAAATCGTTCTGCGATTCTCTCACGATGAAATGAAAAATGGGCGAAAAAGATTTTTAAGATGGCCAAATATTATATACTACACCTATCTCGAAGATCTTATTCAGGGGCGCCCTCAAGTGTCATCGCACCCTGAAAACCAGCTGCTTCTCGCGAATCAGCTTCAAACCATATATACCTGCTGCAGCGACTGTAGAGCGCACGCGAGAATCTGCCGGGTCCAAGGCACAACTTTTTTCTGGTTTTTTTCTGTTTCGTTTTTCTTTTCTTTCTGTTTGTTTGCGGCTAGCAAATCCGACCTACGTTTATATCGAGTCGTTGAACTCTCTTCTCCACGGTGGAGCCAGGACGAGTGTATAACAATATAATAAGGATGCGAAATAAGAAGCTCGCTGTTCCAGAAGATCGTTATACTATCTACATATACCGTGAACTTTGGATTTTTGTAAGCATCGTTTGCATTCGATGATGGATTATCGTCGAAAATTCATTAACTGGGATCAAAGTATCTCGCTGGATGAATTTTTGTAGAAAAAAAGAAGCGCCGTACATCGTTTTCCCCCGTTTCTTCCGCGCGGCCTTACTTACGTGATTTTATATTATATACTTGTATACCGGTTTTTTTCCGCCAGTGTATGCATGTATACGGTGAATAGTATCTGAGAAATAATTGTGATTGAGGTAGAAAGATGGGCGTAAAATGTAAGGCAAATAATTGTCGAGACGTGGTTGTACACGCCCTGCAGAAGCTGATCATCTCGTTTATATTACGTACCTATCTATATATATACCAACCAAACTACCACGGTCTGAAATTTCGGGAAGAACGTGAGTACGCGCGCATTGCCGCGTACTCGCGGAGAATCTCGATATTATAGTATACGATTTATTATAATTGTAACGGCAGGGGCTTCGGTGGGTATGAGCTACGTAATAGTGAAGTTCAGGTACAAGTTTTACAGGAAAAAAGTTTCATGGTGGCGTGGTTCACGAATCTCATTTCTTACTCATTCATTACTCATTCTCCCCGTTTTAATTGTTCTTCTTCCGCCCGTCCTGGGTAGTGTGATACGGATGCAGTTAATCATCTGCAACGCGGAGCGAAGAGCTTTTGCTTCTTCAGTTTAGTGTTAGCTCACCGCGAGTGCGCCTGATATATTTGATGTGAAATTTTCATACCTATGAGGGACATGAGCTGCCGCAGCTATTCGCCTAAATCGTGATTTCACCTTTCTCTTTCACTTACCTACTTCTGTTTTCTCTAATTCCTCATTTCTGCGGCACATCCCTCCCCCGCAGCAACTTATACATTTGATCTTTGTAACATCTGTAAAAGAATATTCTCGACCTGCACTGTAGGTCCATACAACCGGATTCGTGAAAACGGAAACGGACCTTTGCTGCGCTGCTCAAAATCACCTATATAATATATACATACATGTGTGTGTACGGGAGTATCGTATATTTTAATATCACGTACGTAAGTGGCAACGTGTCTGCTACGTCGTTTTCTCCCCGTTCAATTTTCGTTTTCTGTTTCTCCCGTTTCCCTGTATTTCCTATTTCCCCTTTCTCTTCTTCTTTGTTTCCGTTGTTCGTCATCTTTTTTTGTTCTCTCTCTTCTTTCCCATTCAATCACGTGCAGCTTCGTGAACGATCGCGTGCTCGGTTCGTCAAACGTGCTTAAATGGGGAAAAAGAGGGGGAAAAAAATGGAAGAAATCAAAAAAGAAGTATCGAGCGCGTAATCGCACACCGACGAACTACATTTTCCCTCTCCACCTCGTACTCCGATCATCGTATCCCATATTTATATGGTGGTCAATTAATATTCAAAGAGGACGTCAAGGAATCATTAATTTTAGTACATACATACCTAACATTGTTTATAACTCGCAACGACAAGATATTACAGTCACTTTATCATCTATCGTTATCACGCAATTTGACTGTTTCATACAGAAAAATATATTAGAAAAATATATTACCGCGTGCTAACTGTCACGTCATATTTGATAGCGGTCGTCAAGTATCCACTACATCTCATCTTTCGTATCAAATTTCACGGCTCAATTTACACCTTCCAATAAAATATCGATCTCCGAATCAATGAATCCTGAATCCTCAGTTACGTGTGATAATAATAATAACGAACGATTTCTGATCCATTAATTCCGCGCCCGCCCCGCCGCTGGGGAATAGACCGTCTTTCACAGAAGAAGACATTCGAAGCTGCGTGAATCAAGGAATTTACCTGTGGTCTCTCAATGAGAGTTTCCACATCGAAATTCAATAAATTATTATCCCGTAATCATCATCGATATTCACTAATCACTTTGTCTAAATGAACCCTGAATCGGTACGCGTAACATATTGCACATTATGCGGATAAATATTGTAGATAGAGGTAAAAGAAAGAATATCAAACGCTGACCTTGTTTTATTAATCTTCATCGCCTGGGTGGCATAGCTGGCTATTTTTTTAAGCAGGTGGTTTCCTCAGGGTCTCTCTCGATCGGTGTGGTGGTGGCAGCTTGCATCGCGTGTCGTCCGGCAGTCTCTCCCACGATTTACGATCGTTGTTTTATACAGATATAGCCACAGTCTCTCCTCCCATGTATCTTTATCCCGTGCGCCTCATCATCATCTTTTACTTCTTGTCCTCTGCTGCTTCGCCTTCTTCTGATTTTCAGCGTTTCGACGAACCTTTATGTAGCTATAGCAAGTTAAGATTTGATTGGTAGGCGATTGCTTCAGGATTGTGGAAATTTGCGTCTCATTGAGACACTTGAGAACCTCGCATCCTCAGATCTTGCCGAATCATCGATTGAGTGTGAAAAATCGGTGGGGATATCCTTCGATCATAACCTGTTGAAGACCCAAAGTTGAAAATCGGGTGTGTAGCTCGGTTTGGCTCTCGGATATACAGACGTCAAGCAGAGGTGAGAAGGGAGAACCCGTTCATGTATATACATACCTCCTGAACAACTTATACTATGAACAGATTTTCGTGCTCGCACATGCCCCAGCAATTTGAGGCGTCCGTGACCATGACCACGAAGTTGCAGTGTACGATGGAAACTGCTACTCCTATAAGTTGTGTAAAAGAGGCGCCAGTTCATCCGAGGGGATCTAAAATGAGCAGCTATCTCAGTGATGCGTGCTTGTGAAGTACAACCTACCATTGGACGATTCGCCCAATTTTACACTGAACGAACAATTGCGAAAAATCAGGGAAATCGTGGGGAATTATGACAACCTGCATGTGATACACGAAATTGGGAGTCCCTTCAGCACTGATTACTATTTCTGATAGTTGATTATCGGTGGCATATCCATGAGTAGCGCAAAACGCTTATTGATTTATTTAGATCCGTAAGATGACGGAAAGCCGAGGAGAAGATTTCTCATGTCCGTTTTTGAGTCAAGCCCGGAAAGCGGATCACAGTCGTGAACTTCTACGCGTCTTAATGTAGTCGCTCTACGAATTCAAATAGCTGATCGGAGAGAGTACGTGTGCTAACTGGGATAGTGAAGATATAACGAGAAAAATGAAGCGGATCATGATTATGGAAGATGAAAAAATCGGTCGTCGCTCCGCTGAAGGGATATAATGGGCGAGGTTGTGAGTTTCGAACGGTACAAGAATTTTAACGGTGCTCTCCAACCCGATTAAGATTCAGAATCTTTGCATCGTGTGGAATTGATCAGCAGAAGTAAAAGACTGCACAAATATAATTATCATACTGCATATATATAGGTATGTCGCGAAATTTGAGTCTTTTGACATGTAGCCGTCGCGCGGTGTTTTCCAATCGTTGAATCGTTCCACCAGTCAGCGGGGCGCTAAGTCATTCGCTACAATGGTCAAGGTGGACGTCGTAGCTTCAAATATTTGATCTCTGAGAGGCCATTGGCGTCACCGTTGGCAATCTAACCTAGCTAACACAGGGAATACTCCTTTTTCTTCAACTCTTTTAAATATTTCAGAAGGGTAAAATACTACTCAGCTACTCTCTGCCATCGTATTCAACGAATTCTCAAAGTTTCGTCAAAATCGATCCAGTCGTTTGCCAAAATTCACCATTCTCGTTTTCGAAACGGTTCCCGTGCATTTGAGATAGCGATTCCCGGTGAAATTTGGAAGAGTCGCAGAACAAGTGCGAGGTGAATCATAAGATTCACCTCAATTTAGATCTGCTCGTCCATTGAACATTCCTAGCAGGAGGATTGCTAACCCGCCTAACAACATGTAAGCCAGGACGCGGACGGGACGGGATGGGATGGAAAGAGGGTAATGTGGAGGCGCGTGCTCTCACCTGCCCCGAAGCCTGCCCCGCGTCTCATGTTCCCTACTACGACCATTTATTACCTTCATTACACTTCATGCGTCGAAGCGCTGAAGCCAGATTCTTGTTTATAATCTTGTTATACTTGTCACCCAGGTTTAAACCGCAATATAGTTACGGGTACTAATCTTATACTCACTCTGCTTAATTTTAATTCCCAATCAATTAATCATCAATCCTCTTCTTTTTCTTCTTTGATAACTGAATAAACGGATGAGATTCGCGGAAAGGATTCACCCAACAGAGATAAAATGAAGAGAGTGCTCCGGTCTCGATTCGACTTCCGGTTTCCTGTCTTAATATCACCGTTATGCCGGTTCAGTTATGGCGCTGAATTAAGTAGCTCCGACCACTTTCCGGCAGGATAGACGCTTTGGGATCAGAGAGAGAGAGGGAGAGAGAGAGAGAGAAGCTCGTTCCATGCCATTTGGTCATTAGGAATACTTCCTGAATCTCCAATATCTTGCCGATGCCTACAATCTCTGTTGAGTCTCTTTCGTCAAATTGTCTGCAGATTGTAATGAGGCTATCGATCATACGAAATCAAGAACTTCGTAGATCTGACGATGAAGAAATCACGTATCAACAGATTTCACTCGACGTTCCAATGATTCCTGATGATACAAATACTCCTGACTGCTTTTCCGAAACAATTCGATCGAAATATATCAGTGCTTGCTCAACGACGGTGGAACTTCGTTGAAAGTATTTTTGGAAAGCAGTTGGCCGTCGTCATAATTAACACATTCGCGTAAATCAACAGATTCTCGAGCAGTCTTTTATCGTGCAGAGTGCAACATGTAGCGACGATCATTACTATAATTGCGCGTATGCATGTAGTACATAGTATACATGCATATTTACGATCGTAATGAAATACTTGAAAATAGTACTGAGTAATGCTGCTATCGCGGGAGGGGCAAAACGGGACGTTAGCTCACCTAAGTTATGCCTATGCAAATACATGAATTTCAGTTACACATTTCGTCCACTTCTTGCGGACGTAGATACGGGACATGTGAATTTGGAACAATCCACGCTAGCCCCAACCTCTCATCCCAATTTTGAAGCTGTTTTTCCTCCCTTCCGCACACATTTGTGCGTTATAGTGTACGCGGCCGTAGCCATAATTGTGTAATGATAGTATGGCCGTAGATTATCGTCGGTTTGTTTTAAAGCTGTTATTTCAGTTACTTGAGATATCTAGTTGGACGCGGTCACATATTACACATAATGCGTGGCGCATATCGAATTCGTAGCACATACGTACGCATACATGAACACATACGTCACAGTTTAGTCCTATATAGGTTACGCGCCATTCAATATTATTGCAGCGAGATAACTTTTTGGCCATAATTCGAGACTCATTTTACAGGTTCTCTTTCTCTTCCCTCCCTCTCTCCCTCTTTTCCTTTTTCTTCCTCTTCTTCTTCTCGCGGCTACGCTTAATATAATAACAAAAAATCGTCCATTAGCATAGGTATATACCTACCTACAAACAGCTGCAACGTATGCAATAGTTCACCAGGACGTACAGGTATGATATATGAATTGAAAAAGACTATGCAGATTTTGATAAGGAGTCGCCTGAAAATTCTTACGGAATACAAAAGAGCACCCCTTTTAAGGTGTGGCGGATCTCACGCGGAGCCGGGTTTCCATATTTAACGAAAAGTTTGTTGCGGCTGAATTGGTCGATAAATGAGATTCGGTCTTGTAATGTTAATTCGTTTGACCCCGTGGTGAACTCTGGTAGATCTTAAAGAAAAAATGAGAAGGTATAGGAAGAAATGAGGCAAGAGAAGGAAAAGAGGAAAGAGAAGAGGAAATATTCTACTGAAATGTGAAGAAGAAACTCACAGAATTGAAACGGAGAAAAGAACGGCGGAGAAGGGGAAACGGAGGGAATTTGGAGGTAAACCGACGTTCCCAGTCTATATGCAGACGTGCTATCACAATACCACAAATTACTGAAAATGTTTACAATTGTAATCGTAGACGTATTGTTCTCCTGTATCGTTTCTCCTCCTACTCACACATCATCATCATCGCGATCGAAAAAGAGAAAGAAAAAGATAAAGATAAAGAGAAAGAGAAAGAAAGGAGAAAGATGAGGTAGAAATGAGTAAATAAATGAAAAATACGAGGATACGTATACTAGGCAGTTATACATAGTGCGTGAAAAAAAGGGTCTGTCCGGACAATATATGATGCCGGGGCAAACATCTGGCACGTTGAAAAATCTATCATTTAACCAAACTGCAGCGTACGGCACCGCTGCACTCCGAGTTCGTTTCTGTTACAAAACTGGCATCGGTTCCCTTTCTCTGTTTTCTTTCTTTCTTTCTCGTTGTCCCGCACATGCTCTCTCGTCGTCAGAAGCGCGATATACATACGTCGACAACCGAGGATTTGGATTAACTACTTATTTGGCTTTTCTCTCTTTTAGTGTCAGGTGTGTCTGCGGTGCGGCGGCTCTGCATGCTGCTGTTGCAGTTATAACTGCCTCCAGTGGCTTCCACTCCCACTTCCACTTCCACTTCCACTTCCACTTTGACTAGGTTTTCGGTAGGTACAGGTATATTTCTTGTGCGACACTCCTTGGGGATAAAATCAGGTTTCAACAAATTTCCGTCGTCATTTATCTCTGGTGAAAAGTTGTTTATCGCTCCGCGGGCGGTGTATCCTGATTGCGGTTTTTAATTCGCCCTCTTCCACGCGTATTCTACATCCATCAAACGGAAAGTCCCAGAGGCGTTGAGCGTTGAGTCTAATCCCTCTGCCTTGAAAAATCCAACAATACAGGATGTGAAGATTATTCGAAATTTTGGTAAAATGCTCGTCGATTAATTCCGGGTTTGTACTATATTTATCATGACAAAAGCATTATAACGCTATGCCCAGCAAAGGTTCGGTAATAATCGCGGCTGCTTCGACTCAGGTGGTCTCCCGGACGATCGGTGGTGCCAGGTCTGGTCTCCTCCGCTCACTATGTATACCAGAATGTGAAAATGAAGATTTTAGAACTGCTTAACTGGCTTTTCAGACCCTGTATAACAATGAACTATAGTCCACAACGTCAATTTCGGCTTGTACATGTATATAAGTATAAGTATACAAACGCCTCGCCAGCGACCAGTCCTCTCCCGGCCACCCTCCTCTCCATGACTATGATCACTGGCTTATAAAATCGACCCAAAACCATTCTATTGTCGTGCTGCGATCTGACCACGTCCGTTTCTCCAAACGATCCTGGCAACTTATAGAAAATCGGTAACATATGTTTCTCATGAGTTTTTCGACGACTATTATCACCCCGGAAATGGAATTACTGAGTATATTATCATGCATACCTATAGCTTACCTACTCATGTATTACGTATCTAAATTGTAGCCCGAAAAAATAGAGCGGCGTTGGAATGCTCTCCGAATTTCCGCGATGCATCGAGAATATTTTCCTCATTCAATTATCCATCCATGAAACAGGCTTGAGTTTCGGAAAATCTGCCAAAAATCTCGAGGGTTCGCCGCGACTACACAGAAAGTTTTCACACTCGCCTACCCGTAGGTATGTATATCACAAGGTTTCGCTGGAATTTCGAAAAAGGAAACGATAATCTGTCTCAATTTATCGGCAATTGCGTCGAACACGCGAATTTTTTGGAAGATTGAGTGAGTAAAATTTGGTTTTTTTCTCTTCCGCCGGGGAACCCCTATTCAATGGATTTCGATAGAATTTTGGATTGATCGGATCCCGACGTACGTACGTGAAATAACTTTAACTAATTTCAAGTATTGTTGTGAAAAATTTGGCAATTTTTATTCAACCTTTACGATACAAACTCTGAAGAATCGCCAGCATAGCTTATCCCTGTTTCTCAAATTCCAGTGAAATTCTGTAACAAAAAATCGTGCAGATTTACTATCCAAATTCTCTGATAACAATGATAAAGTGTTATCCGCGTTATTCGGATTTCTTGAAGACTAATCGAGAATTTTCTCTCGTTTCTCGAGTCTTTCGAAAACCGGAGAAATATATTTCAACCGGAAAGTCGTGCGGCGTCGTGTTTTATTCGATGAAAAAATGCATTTGATCGTAGAAGAAAATCTAATTTCACGTACAAATTTCGGCATAAACTTCAGACGCCACTTGTTAGATGTTTCAAAAATGAGGGCGGGCGTGAAGAGGAGAAGAAGAAAGACTCCCGTTTTCGAAATCGTGCAGGTATTGGATCCCCGCTTTACGTTCTAATAATTTAGTTTCGGTACCCCAGGCTAACGAGGGTGTCGTAGAAAGCTGGTACCCCCTATAATTTGTTGAACCGCAGAGGTTAAGCCTGCCGGGGTTATATCCTATCCGGGCACGCACCGGGGTTTGTATAGTTTAGAGTTTGCTCTGTCCGCCCAGATGTGTTCCACAAGAGCCTCTATAAGATATACCCGGGCGATTTTCTTAAACGTTTTTATCATTCATATGTTAATGGAGGATATTAACAAGCTTAGAAAAAGAAAGCAAGAAAGGAAGAAAGGAAAAAAAAGGAGTAAGAAAACCAAGAACCTTGTGTACCCATACCGCGGGGTAAACATGCGCCCGAGGCGTCTTCGCCACCCAATAAGACGTCTTTTCAATTTAGCGCCAGGGCGCTTTATTGTTAGACCATTAAGCACCTTTTCTTCCGTTTTCTCCTCTTTCTCCATTCTATTTTCTTCTTCTAATGCCAAATACGACCAGAAGAGACTCTATTACCTGCCTCGTGCCTAACGAGCTTCTGTAATAATAAAAGGAGAGACGTATATATTGTGTGTATATAATATAACAGTTCGCTTTTCGATAAAGGGCCGTAGAAGAAGTAAAAGAAGATAAGAAATGATAGAAAGAAAGAGAATGTAGATGAAAAATTTCTCGTTCTACTTATTATAGGGGATTCGATATCATTATTCAATATCGTATGTTACAGTATGCCCATGGCATGCATACCTACATGCCTGTACAACAGATATACGTATTTTTGTTGGAACATGTGCTTTTCGGCTACATCTTCTGCATCTGCTGTACTAGATATTGAATATACATATACATACATGCATATACGTACGTACGAATAATATGGCTGTGCTATACCAACAATAATTTTGTTTTCTCATCGCAAATCCCCGATTCTCTGAGATATATCATAGCTTATCAGAACCTAATATAATTAAACTAGGTCAAAGTTATTTGTTCAGTTGTTGGAAACGCGAGGCGAGGTTTTGATCAAGAAATCATTATATCCACAAAAAACAGAGAAAGAGAAGAAAAACGAATAGAGAAACAGAATGAAACAAGGCAAAACAAATTCCCGGGGCTGGCAGTGAGTAAGAGATGGATTCTTTGCAGAGAATAAAGAACAGAAAATCAACGGAAAACGAGAAGTCGATCATTTTTTGATCGAAAATAACAAATTTTCGTTTTCATTTTCCTCCCACTCTCTCTCTCTCTCTCTCTCTATATATATATATATATATATATATATATATGCATCATTCAGGCTGGTGGGTATAGGGATAGGCTTTTCTTCTTCTTTTCTGTGCCTTCGGTTTCTATTTTTTTTCTCATATAAAGGTACCAAATGTACATAACCTTACGAAGCATGTTCTTTCGCGATGAATACTTTACCTGGTTCAACCTCATCAGCTAACCGCCGCGCCGCGTAATAATCATGTATGAACGTTACATGTTATACCATTGCGAAGAACGTTGATTGCCTATATAGCGAGGGCACAATTACGCGTAAATTAAATATCAACTTGCACACAGCTCGTTAAAAGGTCTAGGCAGGACTCCGGGTCTTCGGCATCCGTCTATGTATGTAGGTATATGAAATAATAACCAGTGTGTCTGTACCTATCGTACCACTACTACTGCCGCTGCTGCCGCTGCTTCTAGCTCTTTGCCCAGGTTTGTTTTACCACGACCATTGAACCGCATATAGGTAGGTACTGTACGGACAAGTTTTGACGACCCTTATTATTTTTAGGACATGATTTACAAAGTTCGTAGATCTGATGAATTCATGAAACATCTATCACATTATAATGCCAACTCGTAATGTATACCCATATTACAGCTATACCTACCGTCCCCTTGAGTCCAATCGTAAATTATTATTAATAATCCCGCATAGTTTTCCATCGATGCGCCCAAGCTCCGCGGGCCTCTGCGTACATCTATGCCAATCACTTTCTGCATACATCCAATCGATATACCTGTCTACAGCTCGTCCATTGTTATCCACGTACGTTCAAATTTATAAATAATTGTATAATTATATAATTAACGGAGGTAATTATTTCTACATGTAGTTCGCTGTTCCAAGCATATAACTAATTTTAACAGGTTGTTATATATATATATTACTGAAGATCGTTCTGCGATTCGTTGTGCGCTCGGAATAAAGAAAAAAAAAAAAAAAAAAAAAAGAGAAATATTTTCAAAATTCATTATATATATATCATAGAGCGCGGATGGTACTATATTGTACGTGTCATAAGTTTTTCATAATAATTGGAATAAATTTCAGGGATCATGTATATATATATATATATATATGTATATAACGTAGGTAGGTACCTATATATATATATACATGACTATAATGTTATATATATACGATCGAGAGATGTAGCACTTTGAAATTACTCGAAAACAACCACATTTCTATATTTCGTAAGAAAAAGAAAACAAATTTATTCAATCAATATCTTTAGCTACTATAGTTCCTCTTCTCTTTTACTTTTTTTTTTTTTTTTTTGTCTTTCGTTCTATACCTACAATATTTAGCCGTTGATAATGATAATAATAATAATAATAATAATAATAATAATAATAAACATATTTTTTGGTTTTTCTTGGTTCATTTACCGATTATTTAACATTAATTATTTTCTCGCTCGCAGTTAATATGTTATACATATCATACATCATCTTATATAGTATAATAGTAGCGTAGTGTACAATTTCATATTAATAATATTAATTACAATAACTTTTTAATTAATATATATATTTGCCTAGCCTATAATTCAAATTTTCGGATATTTTCAATTTTTATATCTAGCACTCTTACAATCTCCTCGACGTACCATGTTATAGAATTAAAATAATAATAATAATAACAACAATAATAATAATAATAATAATAATATTAATAATAATGATCAATATTCACTAACAGTAGAACTGCGCGGGATTATGCATTGCTCTATCATATCGTCACTACATCATATCGCGGTTGTACCACCATGATATTGTGTTCCTCGAATGACAAATCATCCAATGAATACGTATGACGTATTGATCAACAATAATTGTTTAAATTCATAAAAAATATTAAGCTAACTCACGTTGCGGCGTCTGCACCTGTAGAATATACTATGTATGGACGCTCATGAAATACGTGTAACCAATTTTTCTATTGCAATTCTCGCCGCTCTCTGATTATTATACATATATATTTATTGTACGTAGGTACATACGTACCGCGATCGTCCACAATTAATTATACTGCGCCTGTATGGATTTTCAAACGCAGTTTTCAAACATGGATTAGTACGAATAAAGAGAAGAAAAAGATGGATGGAAAATTTATATGTATATGCTTATATATATATATATAAATTTTATAAATAAATGTATGTGTAAGCATACATACATACATATACATGCATAGATAATATAATATAATCACTGATCCATTCAAATTTTGCTCTTAGCTCGTATTATATATCGTCTTCCGCTGCAGCCATGCGCCTTAAATATATATATATATATATACCTATAAATTATTTCAACTATACACAATACATATATTATAATACGCATAATTAATTATCGATAATTAAATTTATAACTACGCGGGGTACGTTCTTACTTTTCAATTGTTTGTCTTTCCCCTCTTTTTCCTCATTTTATCATTCGCTTTTACCACGTTTTTCTCATATTATACCTAAATATATACATATAATATATATATATATATATATATATATGATCGAGCGATCTTTTTCGTTTGTTCGTTAATTTCCCTCTCTCTTCGCTTATAGTTCCATTGTTTCCTTTTTTCTTCGCCTACGATTGAACATTTCAACAATATCCATTACTGTATATCATTATTATCAATATAATTATCATTATTGTAAAATAATAATGATAATGATATACAATATTAATTATACACAAATATCTGCGGTGAAGAGGTGAAGAGGTGCAAGACGCACGAGGCATCTCTAGGTATGCGACGACCAATTATTGTGTATAACATTGTTTCTTGCATACCTATGTATACATTAATATACATACTTAAAGACGTGGAATTGGAATTTTGTCTCTTTATTATTAAATACTACATATAATATATATGTATATATGTATGCATATATGCGTGACGTACGTATATACATATACATATAAATAATTTGAACGCCGATTCGTTTACGATTATGCGTCTTCTCTTTTGTTTGTTTGTTTGTTTTTTCTTTTTTTTTTTCCTTTTTTATAAAAATTTATCACCTACAATTATAGTACCATATATGTGTATATACCTATATATATACATATGTATACATGTATATATATATATATATATATATATATATATATATATAAAGATATATGTACGTATATGCGCATATATAAAATCTTTGGTCCTCTAGCCGTTATGATCATATCTTTAGCCATGACACGGTAATTTAGTACGCGTAACTATTATACATAATACACCTAGATATAACGCGACGATCCGCACATTTCCCTCGAGTATAGGAAATACATACCTGTTATATATACATATACATATGTATACGTTTTTGTAAAATTGCGTGCTTCTCCATTTTTCTTCTCAGCATCATTGATCGTCTTCTCTTCTACTGGTTTCCCCTCCAATATCATTCGTTTATCTCGTTTTCTTCGTTGCCGGTTCCCGCGTCGTTCAGTATCCAATAACGTACGATTCCGACCGGACACGAGATGGGAGAAAAAAAACGTAAAAAAAAAAAAAAAAAAAAAAAAAAAAAAAAAAAAAAATCTCCATATATTTTTGGTTTCTTCACACCAGCCGAAAAACCTTCATCCCGCGCCCCATTCGGCCTGGAGAGCTATTGTGAACATTATACCTATACAGAGAGAATTCCCAACGTACGAACACTCGGAGGATCGTTTAGGTGGTCGCGAGCCCAAAACGGCAATAGTTTCGGTAGTTTCCGATTTTCCGATTGGCTAAAAAATGGCGAAAAATTGACGACGCACGTTTCACGGCCGCCTAAACGCCGATCCGAGTGTTCAGACATTAGAAATTCGCCCTGTGCCAATAGGGAATATAAATATTTCAATATAACCGTAATTATTCTTTAGCTATAGGTCGGTACATGTAGGTAGGTAGGTACCTGCACGCATTACAATAATATTTCATAATATATTGTACAACATATTATACCGTTGATCATAATGTGACATTAATCGGTATGTATGTATGTATGTATGTATGTGCACGTACATACATAGCAAGATACATAGCTCGAAGGCACGTTAAATTACATACTATACCTATATCGTAGGCAGGTATGCATGTATATACAATGTACACAGTAATTATGAAACGTATTATATACACGCGCGTTGTAAGTATATTATACCAACGCAGGCTGATCGACCATTTCCAAAGTAGAGAGAAAGAGAAAGAGAAAGAGAAAGAGAAAGAGAAAGAAGAAAGATGGAAGAAGGAACAGATAAAGGAATGAACAAGAAAAGTTCCTCCCTTCTCCATTGCCGGGTATAGGCAGGTATAATGCCGTATAACATAGTAAAGTAATTCGTTATTATTGGCCGTACCTGCCAACACATACCTATTTAATTATGCACGTTTTACTACGGACGAAAGTCTCGCGTCGTTATTATTCAATCAAAAGATTTCATTCGAGCTCGTGAGTAATGGATAACGATAATAAAAATAATGTTAATGATAATGTAGTGACATATAAATCGAATACCTCTCTTTGATTTATACTATACACTATATAGTAGATAAATAGATAAATTATGACGATATCGTACTTATGCTATAATGTATACCGATGGGCTAATGAACTGCAGAATCATGAAAGGGTTGTTCTTCATACCGGACGTCATATTATTATCATTAGTATTCTAAGTCTATACAAATTCTCTAATCCTTTGTCTCGTACACGTAGGTACAATAATATAGTATATACACATTCATATGTATGTATGTATGTATGTATGTACGTTTAATAATATCTTAACTATGAAAGTTTCAATTTATTATAACTATTATTACCGGTATTATCTTTATATTTATATTTATATTTATATTTATATTTATATTTATATTCATATTCATAATAATATTAAGCCTGCCGCACATAGGGTGCGATTTTTCGAGCGTGATTCTCCGCGCGCTTCCAGATAGAGGGAGCCTCCTTCGTTTTCCCTCTCCGTTCGCGAACGGCGCCATCTAGGCAGCGCGCTGGGAATCTCGCACGAAATGAACCGCGGGCTTTATTCTGGACGGTATTGATATAGCGTTTATAGTTCTCCTGTTTCGTTTCTTTTCCCCTCTGATTGTGATTGTAGGTTACAATGTTAATCGTGAGCAGGTACAGTATAGGTGTCTACATAGTACCTATACGTGTACGGTAAATTCAAAATTCCCACGCGTTAGTGTACCTAGAGAGATTGTGTACAGGATATTGATGAGTGCTGTGCGGGCGCTGACCGAATTCTTCGGGTCATGTCGGCTCGAAAAAAAATCCAACAGCCTTGTCAATCGGGGATGTTTTTGGAAATTTACCGCGTTATTTCATAGGGCATCGGTTACGAGTCATTTGAATGGAGATTGAGCTGTGACGCAAATAGTTTAAGATCAAAAAAGGTTCGAACGATTCTGATGAAATTAATTATACGAATTTTTCATGAATTAATTTCAAAGTTTTCGTATACCTACATAAGTTTCTCGCAAGAAATTGTAGTTTTTTACTATTCAGTTTGATCGAGAGTCAAAAGGAGCAATTTTTCAGATTCACTATGTAGATACACATATACTCGAGTTTACAACTTGCCCGTGAAAAACTACGAGGCTTCGAGCGAGTCAAAGTTTTTATGACGGACCACGGAAATCTACAATCTTTTAAGATAAACTATCAGAATATTCGCGAAATTTTCACGAAACACTACGAAAATTCATCAAATTGTTACCGAAAAATCGTGAGATGTTCCAATTTACTAAGAAAATCGTAGAAATTCGTAGCACTCGGAAGTTTGACGAGGGAAAGTTGAGCCACCTTTTTTCAAAGTCCTACAGGTATATCCGTAACGTGTGTGAAAACTGTTGCGCTCGTCGTCGAATGAAAAACTAACGATTCCCCGATCTCTTTGATTTTAGTTCTTCTCGGACAATGACGAATCGTGGAATACCAAAATTTCGTAAGAATAATTCTGTTTCACTCATGTGTAACCGAAGTACGAGCTTTTCGGCGCAAAATTTCGTTCCTCTTGATATCGGGCTTCGAAAGTAACACGATTCGTTCCACAGGTGGAACTAGACGATCTTACACAAAGCCTCGAGCAAAAAATCACATTCACGGCTGCGTCGCGCCTCCGGAAATTTCTAAAATCTCAAAAACTATCCGAAATAAGATGCGAGAAGAATTCTTCGAGCCCGCACAGCACTACATACCTAAATAAATGTCGTACGTAGGTATGCATAATTAGCATTCGACTCACCGATGAAAGGAGAAGAAAACCTCTTATACAGGTATCTCATAACTGAACGATTATGAAAAAGCGTTTTTGCATTTTTTTGTTTTCTCCATGTGTTGGTCTCGCATTATTTATCATACAGGTATATATATATATACCCGTTCGTTAGCACGTATATATAATAATTCGCAGGTATAAATCGTAGCATTGGTATTATCATCGTTGTGTTTCTTTTCCCACATTTCGTTTCCGTTTTCCCTATTTTTTCTAAAACTTGTCGTTTTTTCTTCTTCTTTTTTTCTCCGTTTTTTCGTATGAAAATTTTATCGATCATCTCGGATCACGGGTCATCGTCGTTATCGGTGTTCAGCTACTTTCGGTAACGTCAATAATCATATGACGTCCTATGCTAGAGGATTGTTTGTTTGTTAATTGGATAGATCCTGAGGTAGGTGGTAAAGACAACGAACGATAATCTAATGCTGGTGCGGCAGGATGCTGTCCCTCCCGATGTCTTCTCAGATCCACTTTCCTCTGGAACGCTTTGTCGCATAAACCACATTGGAATGGTTTATAGCCGGTGTGCTTACGCATGTGCGTTATCAAATTACTACTCTGTGAGAATGCCTTTCCGCAGACTACGCATTTGTGCGGCTTCTCACCTGAAACAAACGGACACAAGAGAACGAACAAAATTAATACAATTTTCGTGAATATTGTAATCGAGTAAAAGCATGGGAAATATATATTTCATCCAATTTTTCCTCCATTTTTTCCCGGATATTACAGATAGGTGACCGACGAACCTTCGATAAAAAGCTCACCGCGCGTTGCTTGAAAGTTGGGTCATGTAGGCGGAAAAGCTCGAAGGATGCGAATACATTATTTTTTCGAAATCAACCACTGGGGATGTAAATACCGCAAGAATAATGAGAAGTCGCGAAAAGAGAGAGAGAGAGAGAGAGGAATGAAAACGAGAAAACTAAAGCACGATGAGCACGGTGAGAAAAAAGCTGGAGATCTGCTGACCATGGGCCAGTCCGAAAACCTACCGATTCTTCGAGCTCAATTATTAACGTGATTATTTTTGTGTTCCGCAATTCCATACGAAAAGTTACGAGTACGGAGAAGAAGGACTCAGATTTTTTTCCTCGTCAAAATTTTCTCACCGGAATTTCTCTCGGAAACTGGGAAACCGATGGCGTTCGAAATGCAATAATTTTCGAGTTACGCGAGTCCGCATCGATTGGCGCGACCAGAGATCTTCGCCTGCCTTCGTTTCCCTCTTTTTATTCCGAATCGCTTCTCTGCAGATTCGTAATTCAACGTAATGTCACGTAATGTAATTTGTAATGTGTGTAATGTGTAATGTGTAATGTGTAATGTCATGTTTCTTTGAACGAGGTTATCCTAACGCAGCTGAGCCAACTAATTATTCTTCTGACTTCTAGTCCGTAAATTTGTTATACACCTACTTTCCGTGTATATACCTACGTACATGCCTCTAAGTATAAGTACGCTATGCCAACATTCTCCAGTTCTACATTCTGTGTAGTACATACATATACAGACATATACATATATATATATATATATAGGTATAGTAAGAGTCCATCAGTCAAGGAGAAAGAAAGAATAGAACAAAAAATGGAAATGAAATAAAAACCGAGAGAGAGAGAGAGAGAGAGAGAGAAGTGAGGCAATGAATCTTTTAATTGATGTAAAATATTATACTACACCCGCTTCGGTTGCTAATGATTAGTACTTTTCTTCAAACCCCATACACAGGTATAATATGTATATTCATGTATGTATAATAACTTCAAACAAATCGATAGTCTCGCTCTGTTTTACTGGCGAGCTATTATAACCTGAAGAATTAATAACCAGCACGTCGTGGTTGTGTTCCCTCCACTTTTTCTTCATGTATATACCTACCCGCCTCGATTATATGCCATATCGGGGCAATACGGTAGTAGACGGATATACGTGAATATGTATAGTGTGTCGGAGAGGGAGCTGAGATCAGAAATTAGAATATAGAAGAACATAAGAATGGATGATGGAAGAAAAAAATTAAAATATAGATAATTTTCTTTCATCTTTCATGGGAACAAAAAATCAATTTCGTCTAACCCCGTTTTTCTCGATATCCAGGCTTTAGGATTCGCGTAAGGTACGATATAATTGTAGGCAAATTTTGACGAAACAAAACAGAAAAGTAAATGCAATTTCATGCAAATTTTAGTAGAATTTATAACCCCTCAACGAATTGTTGGCAGAAACACGAAAGCGAAACGGAGCTGCTTCTGAATTGGATTGGGAATACAGGTTCTTCCCAGGTTCAAAAATCGAAGAACACAGAAATCCTTCTTCAAGTTTCCGACCGCACTGGGCGTCCGATGATCAATATCCTCTTACGCCAAAAGTTGCATTATAATTCGACAAATTCGAGAAAACATGAATTTAAAAATATTGAAAATCGGAAGCTGCAGTTAAAAAGAGAAAAATTTGAGAAAGTATAGAGTTTTTTCGATCCAAGTTGTAAAAATCTCGCGATGTTTCGCAATTTTGGAATTTTTTTTTTGTTTGTATCGAGTGCTTGGGCTCTCCTACGCTTGTTTGTTCTCGACCATTTTTCGTTATTCTCCAAGAATTCAAAAGCTTCCCCGTCGAAGCCGCCCCACAGAGGCGTGCACGATGGTGCAATGAACAGAAAAATGGGAAATTACAAAAATTTATAACAAATCGCAGGAGCATCGCGGTCACTTCTTTCAGCGTATGTATATCCCATGTATGTGTGGTATATAGGTATACTTTTGAGAAAAGAAAAAATCACGAAAAGGATCAGTAGCCGGGATTCCGCCGAACAAGTGAAGTATGACATTATAAGTCATCGTATGGGGAAGAAGGGGGTTCCATAATTATTATTATTAATATTCTCGGCGTACATATGTATAGTATCCATGAGTACACGCAGTTTACAGCTCGCAGCTGATACATCGGCTGAAGAAATACATAAAGTAAGCAACGCGGCATGTATGTATATCGGGTATGCATATGTATACGTAATAAACCGAAGCGTGGGATGATATTTAATGATCTGTGAAAATAAGTGCTCGGATATTGTGTTTTTTCGTTTGTTTTTTTTTCTCTTTCCTTTTCCCTTTTTCTTTCTTTCTTCGTTCTTCTTCCTTTGATATTCTTCATATTATATTCATTATTTGTTCATAAGATAACAATAAATTCAACTAATGAATCGAACGCTTTATTCTGTATTTTAACCAAAGTGCAGTGCCGAAGTAAAATATAAGTACATATACAGTGTATCGTATGGGTACACACGATGCCAGCTGCGCATAAACAAACAGATGCATTATGTTAACAAGCAAAAACAGGAAAGGAGAATAAGAAAGAGAAAAAATTTGAAAAAATAATCAAATGAAAATACACAGGTTTTGCTTCACTATATATATATATATATATATATATATATATACATATATATAGGTATATATACCACACGTATACACAAAGCATTCTTCCATCTCTGTTTCATTACAGCTCGTCCTCCGCGCCGCGCTCGATCGAAAGATTTTCCCCTTTTTTCCGCGATTTGAATCATCAGGCCACAGCGCGGCAAAATTTTGGCGGTGGAGATCGATAAATTATTCATATCTGTTGCAAGCGAGTAAAAATGATAATAATTATCTCTATCTGGACATAAGAGAATCACAATCACGTTTCCGTTTAAATCTCGCGCGCGACGATGTCGATTGAAAATTCCCAGTTTCCGTTCAGGTTATGTACTTGAGGGGCAATCGGAGTCGCCATCTTAAATACGTACAGACACCATTTGGAAAACGAGAATCGTAAATTTTCACAAACGACTCGGTCGATTTTGAAGAAACTTTGAGAATTCATTGAGTACGATGGCAGGTTGAGTGGCTATGTATTTAACTCCTTCGAAACGTAGATCGGATATGATGAAAAATCAATATTTTTTATGTTAGCTAGGTTAGGTTGCCAGCGGTGACTCCAATTGCCGCTTAAGGTTCCCGGGTGGACACATTTCCTGATATATATATATATATATGCACCTATTCCTACGTAGCAGGTAGACATATATGTAGATTATTAATTACAGGCATAATATTTGTCATTCGAATTTCAAAGTTGAAGCAATCGGATCGTTTGACAATCTATACCAATAGTACACAATATTTATGTAAAAATTGTGAAAAAGCGTATCGTTACAGCGGCCGATGCGTGTTTACTTAACGGACTCGCATATGCCTACAATCGTCAACCCGAATTTGTCGACATTTGAATTATTACTTTCCCTTTTGAATATAGATGTATACCTATCTACAGGGTGTGTGAAAACGGAAAGGCGCGGTATAAAAACGGTTATAAAATCCGACCGCGTTGATCAGCCCGAAAGACCGGTTGTTCCCCAAGGTACCGTAACCATCGAGCATTCATTGGCTGTTTGGAATCGAGAGAATTTGTGCTGGTTGCCGAGAAACGGTTGTTTCCAAAATTAGTTGGGAAAGAAGAAGATAGATGAATGAAAACTCGCCACCTGAGTGGAAAAACGCGTTACAGCAAGCTGGATAACGTGGATATCATATTTTGTTCAACGTAATTTCCAAATTTCAATGAAATTTCAGTTTCGTTTTGGGTGAGAATTGAAAATAACTGGGGCGCGCGCTGCTATACATAATACACTAGCGAAGATTCGACGGAAGTGAAGGAAAAAAGAAGTTTTGGCTGTCGATCTCGGATACCAAATACGGGTGAATAATTGAAATTGAAATAACCGAGCGATAAAGACTCAATTACTCCTTACGGCCTATTTCAGGGATCGCTGGCCAGTGGCCGGGATCGATCGACGCGTTAATACGTCATTCACGTTTCAAAACTGGCAATTTTTTTTCAAACCAACCCCTGGATATGCGCAAAGGACTGTGAATCTTGTTTTTTTACATTTTTTCTTCTTCCTCCTATCTCCACACTCCACCACCCCCCCCCCCCCCCCCCCCCCGATACCTATAATGAGCTCTGTAATACACGTATACACCCACATATATATATAAGCGATCGTTACTTACGCAGTGGAGAAATGTTTGTACAATTATACCATTAATCAATGATGTTTTCTCCCGTTCTAGGTGGGAATATTACTCGCATGACATGAAGAACGAAGCAATCGGAGGAGAGAAAAAAAAAAGAGACACGATTTTATCCCTCTAAAATATCATATTTTTTTCTTTTCTATCATTTTTCATCATCCCTTCGTGACAAACGATTCGAAAAACAGTATGTAGCTATCGATCAATCTTTGTGACCAAATTTTCGATCTCTGCATGTTCACATTTTTTCGTCTTCTTGGCAACCGTAAATTGACCCCCGCTCCCGTCCCTAAGCCGGGGGGATATAAATTCCCCCCCCCCCCCCCCCAAACCTATATGAAGTGAAAAAAAGAAGAAATCAAAAATTGAATTATTGAACAAATTATTATTCAATAATTTTATTATCCCGGCCGACTGATTCTAGACTGTTATCAAAGTATAAACCTAGCAGGTATAGGCACACGCACTCGTGCCTTCCAATCTACGTCGTTGACTATATATATATGTACATCGTCAGTCACCTGCACTAATCAAAGGAAGGAAGTCCCAGTTGAATAACAATAATATTTTCAACCTCGCCTGTCGACGAGGGCAAACAATCGCTGATACCATTACGGTAATAAGTGTACCCACCAACCAGTATAGGTATAAAGTATGTGCGTCGTGTATTGCTGTTTCATTTCCTTGCTTTTTCTGTTATTCATACATACATACACAATATACATGGTGTCCGCGAGCTGAGTGTTTTTTTTTTTCTTTTTTTTCTGGTAGGGGACGGACGGATGATTGGGAAAGTCTATCTTGATACCCTGCCGTTGAAATTAGTGGTCTCCGTTGCGGCGACTGCGAGCCATACAATTCGCGGTAGCTCCTCCATATAGGCAGCCAACTGTACAGAGGCGATCAGTAGGCTGTCGTAACACTCGTCCGCTTCGAAATCCGTCACAGAGGTCGTTCGTATGCTGCGTTAACCGATTTTTTTCATATGCCGTTTTCGTCTAACGGTGTCGTAGTAGGTACATTTTGAGAAAAGAGCAGCCGCGCCAGTGCTTTTTATTGTGTCGAAAAATACCACGATTTTCTGTCACTAACGCCATTTTTTTATATAAACTGCATCTCACAGACGCCGCTGTCGCTATTTCTGACGGGGCAGGGTACCAAGCTAGACCCCCCCCCCCCCCCCCCGCCGTGTCATTCCTCTCTTAAAAAGCACTTAGTTTGGGGACACCCTGTACGAGGTATATATCTACCCACGCAGACGCATACGTCGATGAAAAAAAAAAGAAAGGCAAATGAGGTTGAAAAATCAAACAACACTCATTACGTAATTACACCTATGCGCATGTGTATTGACAGCGATTCGATAATTTTGAAATATTAAAAACGTACCCAGTCGGAGGGTATAATTTATTCTATATCGATCGATCGGACGTGTTACACGATTCTTAGGTCGCTGACACCTTGGACTGTATCCTACGTGCGGACGTACATACGCATATATTATAACTCGCTATATAGTTCTACAATTAGAATATCCTTTGAATAGATTGTGCGATTTCTCGTACACCGTATAGATATCCCACTTATCGCGAAGAGAGCCAATTTTCGTTTTTTTTTTTTTTCAAAAATTAGAAAACTCGCAAGAGGAAAATATCTCTCATCGTAGTTGCGATGGAATTTTTTTTCAATTTTCGTTGACAATTACTCGAAGATTGATGCTCGCGAGGAGCAGCGCAGCGGGTACAGGAACCGGGATTCTCCAGGTCGGGGGTAATCCAGTGGCTACGTCGTTTCGATTCCCTGAGTACGTAGGGATTCTCGAATGTTCGGAGGCTTTTTGCGAATGCCGGAATTCCCAAAATATTCCGATAATCTGAAAACTCGTGAATTCCGGAATCGCGGGGTTCCCGGGTGTTACGGGATCCTCGAAATTGCCCGGATTTTTCAAATCCGAACTCGCCACGGAGCGAAACGCACGAGGGTGAGAATTCGACGATCGTTCAGCAAATTTTCAACGGGCTTGGGAATCTCCGTTTTCATCGAACCAAGTCTCAGAATCCACTGCGAATGAAATCAATAGCTTTCTAATTGCCTGCAATACCTTATTCGTCGAAGAACCATCTCGAAATTTATCTTCAATTGACCGTAAACAAATGAACTATGAATTCTCTAAAGATGTTGAATATTCATTGCCGACTAATTACACGTGCCATTAGAAACTATTCATTGAGTATTATTCCGGTCGTTAAATACGAGCGATACAGGTTGTAGAACGGATTGTAGAGTCGCGGTCGTGGTAAAGTTTGTATCTAGACACCGAGGTTCTCCTCGTTGTTTATTAAATCATAGAATATTTGAAGAGCATTTAAGTACCTATAGTAATACACTACATGCCGCATACATCTAATACTCTGATCCTTTCGCTTCTTTCGAATCACTCAAGTTTTCTCTCGTTTTTCGAACCGAGACGCACGACGCTTTTCCACGCGTCGCGAATTGTATTCGTGAATTTTCATCTGCATGTTACAAACGTGAGCATGTAAGAGAGAAAAGAAAAGAGCACGAAAGATTGACCAATCGACACGAGGATTGATCTCGTATGTACAGTTATCTTTCCTCCTTTTTTTCTTCTCCATGCATTTCCTCCCGTTTCGTATTTCGTAGTTAATTTTCTCGTTTATGGGTACCGAGAGAAGAAAAGAAGAAAAAACGCGGAGAACGGAAATTCAATTTGAAATTCGTTGCTCCGATTAAATCTGCGCAGATGCGCGTGCGCAGGATGCGCGCCTGTTATACACGGTACATGTATATGTATATGTATAGCAGCGACATACTATAAATGTAAGCGGCATGGCACGTGCCTAGACGGCACGTGGCGAACGCCCGTCGCCCGGAAGCTCACTTAGCGCTCCCCAAACACTCGTTTCCCACAAGATCGTCTATCCTTCCGGTTTCACCAATGTTTTTTACGACTCTGTAATGACTGGTTCCAGCTCATACATATATGTATATTTATTTAATACTACTCATATATATTATTATATTATACCTGCGGGCTCACGGTCTAAATGTTCATATTTCCAGACTTCTTCCCTGCAGTATTTCATAACGAATTGCGATCGAACTTCGATTTTGGATAAAAAAGGATTAAAAAAATTGAGGCTAGGTTCCCTCTCACTCTCCTTATTTCTATATTTTCCTGTACTTTCTCATGCATTTACTATTTCTAAAGAGGAACGAAATGAAAAGACGAAGAAAAAAAGTGAAAGAGACGAAAACGACTTTAGTTCAAAAATTATTATCATTAGAAGTTTATGGATATCATCATAATGCCCATACTTCACAGCAAACCAAAATACGCTACAGCTTTACGAAAACACGAATTATTATTAATCATAACCTATCACGTTTTTTTACTTACATATTATGTATAGTATAGTATATTATAGCATAGTATTGTATATTAAAAATGAAAAATAAAAAATTACCCGCCTGAACAAATATACGCTAAATATTATCCCACGATATGATATGACATTCACTTTTTTCTCTCTCCTTTCATTCTTTCTGTTTCTTACGAACGTCATTTTTTTTTGTTTTTTCTTCTTTTTTTGTATTCCTCAAGCCGTTCGCCCCCCCCCCCCCCCCCTTGGGCTTCATTTCATCAATACACCTGTGTGCGGACATTTGTCGGAAAAAAACTCAATTTTTCATTTTCGAAGTGATTAAGTTTTTACAATCGGCAATTATTTTCCAACCTATTAATTAAGTTTCTCGGCGAAGAACACACTCGATTATCACGAAATCGATATCAACGACGACGAAGAGGGAGAGAGAGAGAGAGAGAGCACGAAGGGCATGTCACCTTTCGATTTTCAAAAATCGCAAAAAGTTTAACCAATGATAACCGACGATGAAGCAATTAGCTGTAAAACCTTTGACATTTTTCTTTCATTTTTGGATTTTGGAAATCGAAGTATACGCATATAGAGCGTCGAGGCCCATCTTTCTCTCTCTTCCCTCATCCCTCCTATCAATTTCATATTCGAATCGGATGCATCTTTGGTGAGAAACTTAGCTTCGAACATCCGTCTCTCGTTTCCCCTTGAAGCGGCAAGTTGAACGAAGACAACAAAAGTCAGATGCAACATATTTCAGTATCTATACCGTACTGTACCTATAATTCAGACATTTTCGGTTTCTACATACTCCTAGCTATATATAGGTAGGTATAGGTACTTTGTATCCACCTACATTTAGACCGGCGCGTCACCAAAATCCCCCATGATTTTCGAACCCCCTCTTCGCCGCCGCCAAACGACCATTTACTCTCTACTCTCCCTAAATATTTTCCCCATACGAGTATAGCCCCCCCCCCCCCCCCCCCCCCTCCTCCCGCCATCTCATTGTATTTACACAGGTATAAGGCATGTAATACCGCTGGTTTTTGCCTCGTGAAAGGTTCACCTCCTGTCCTCAGTCCCCTGTACTCCGTACCTCGCCTCCGCTCCGATCCTTACATGAATTATTCCCGTGGGACAAAGTCCAGCCCTCGCGCATCACCCCGGGATAGGTTATAGGTATAGTATGCAGGTATATAAAGGTATAAAGGTATATACTAGGCGTTGTATATCTAGTACACGTTATAGGTGGAGGTGGAGGTGGAAGTTGAGGCAGAGGTAGATGCAGGTACTTCTTGGCTCAGGTTTTCATCAATTCCTAATTAATATCCACACGTGGTTCTATCTCATTTTATCTTCTCATATAGGCATGCATGTATTGTATGTAGATATTGAAACGCGTGTATAAAGAATGGAGCGGTATATGTACGCCTGCTATGAATTGAACCAACCATACGCACATATATAGGTATGTATAGTAAGTAGCTAGAATATGGAATATCTGATCGATTTTTCTCTTTCCCAAAAGTCTGTTTCTCCTTCTTCTTTTGTACGTTCAATAATTGAGGGAATACAGTTCGAATGAATAAATGAACGACTACCTATTTCTAATTAGCCGGTGAAAGAATTGCGGCGAAGAGTTGGAATTCCATTGATATCTCGTTGAAGATCAACTAGACGGGGGAGGGGGGTTTCTCTTTTTCCATTTCACACTTTCCTTTTGAAACCGTGAGAAATATATTATAAATTCTCTACAAAAGTATTGAATAGAGGATTAATTATACGGATCTCGTTACGCAAATCTAATATATAAACGAGAACGAAAACGAGCTAGTACTAATTAATGAAATTAGTGCCTCGTCAAGCTGTACCCTATATACTCTGAAATCCGCGATTCCCAATCGCTTGGAATCATTCAGGATGATCGGACATCGCCGACGTGAAACCAAATGAAATCACTTCGGAACATGAGAATATACAAATCCCGGACACGATTGCTCTGCGCGTATACACGAATCGAATCGCGTGAAATTATCCGATTGTAGGTATGTATAATGAATTTTCTCGCAATCGATCATACGGAATGAGAACGTTGAAAATCCACGGCGAAACAACAATCGCCGCGTATTTCAAAATCACACGACGAAATGGAAAATCCGGCGATCTGTATATTATACCTATATACATGCGGCGTGCGGTATCAACAATCGTTGTGGCAAATTTATGAGTACCTATATACAACTCCACGTCTCCCGATCGAAAATCTACGTATGTATGCTCGTACATACGTATATATACGTATGCTGGTGTATACATACCCGTGTATATTCGCTTGCAGGGGATAAACGGTCGCATATATACTCGAGTGATATGACCGATCAAAGAATCGACGGGCATTTCGTATATACCATACACATGCACATGTAACCTATATACTGTGACACGAAGTTGTGAACGTTACCATAAATTATGTGACAATTCCATATGGTATCGATATTTCTCTGACGATATATAATACTCTCGGTCAGGTTAGGTATGTATATGTATGTTCGCATCTATATATATACCTAAATAATACACCTCGATTTAGGTAACTATAATGCTGATCGATGCAATATTCAACTCAAGATCAAATATCGCGATGATTATACACATTTCTATACGACCGTATCGTGTACCTGCCGATAATATTCTCCGCGATGGATATATATATATATATACTACATACACACATATACAATATATATGCTGTTCGATTGGTATGTCAAAGTGACACGACGCCGAGATTTTCAACGGAGATTTTATACATACAATTCTTTGCCGAGGACGGGATCGAGAATTCTTTATCGATTCCTCCTCACCAAAATCCATAGACTCTTCGTCACGGTCGATTGATTATTGTTGATCGGCCAACGATCAAGCGCGTTCTACAAACGGAACTATAGCGTTAACATGCAGTCATTGCCGTTCGTTCGTTTCCTTGTATTCCGCGCATCGACGAGCGTCGTGTCATCGGCCGATCATTGTGATCGACCACGACAACCGAAAATCTGCATACATTATGTACAAAAATTGATGGGCAAATTTCGTTACCGTTTTTAACGAAGAATAACCCCGTTAGTAGACGCCACGCCGTCGATTCCGGGTCACCCCTGCGCAGCAGGTATAGCTGCGAATTTTACAGGTCAAATCGGAGACACGTACATGAGCAATTGCGAAACGCGAACGAAATCTGATATAGCGTAGATATAGCGATCCTGGAAGAACTTCCTATGCTACCAGGGATTCGGAAAATTAGGCGTTTCATTTGGCGTTTGGAGATCGGGATATCTCTGCCCGTCGCCGAGAAGACGACCCTCGGAGAAAGTAAGTCTTCGCGAAGGCGCTGCCGGAATGGAAAACCGGCTTCCGAGTTCGCGACATACTCTGAATGTGAATCTATTCCAACATCGTTTTCAAATTTATGAACCGGAGTTCATATACGTTCGCGAAAATACGACGACGAAAATATTTGTCGACAAAAATTACCTATACTAATCGAGGCCGGTATATCCACGTTCATCGAACGGTAAGGAAACCCGCAAACACGACTCGTTGCGAAGTTGAAAACGGAATTGAACGCCGCTCAACGAAGCAGCATGCGACCTTTTGTTCGTCCAAATCATAGCCGAACTTCTTCACAATTTGACGCCCAACGAAGGCCTGATTTTTCTACTTTCAGAGTAACCGAAGAACGCTTGAATCTGTAGAAACCCGTTTGGACTTTATTCCCGTTCCGAAATCTCCTCGTTTTTCTTTTACGATTCAACCCGCGCGCATCGATATATTCCGTAGTTTGCACGCCCCGTATAAGTGAAACATGTATTGGATCACATACACACATGTACATGACGTTTGCGTAATATACCTATATATCATCTGTATATTGAACGTTAACCTTTTTTTGGTGCCGGTAGGTGTATATTGTTCATGCCGTGCAATACGTACAATTGTTATAGTTTCTTACCCGTAAATAAATATATAGCATGTATCTGCGAATGTCAATCAATACATCGCGGAGATCTGTACCGAAATTATATACCTGTTTAGGTATATACCTATATATACCTAATATTACATACGCGTATCTAGGTATATACACAGTTATATTTATTTATCTATACCGATAATACTAATATAACGTAGCAACTGGAATAACGCCGCTGTGCAGCAGGTACAACAATCCATGGCTGCAGTATGGTAATTTATAACTTATTGCAGCGAGTATAGATAGGCAGGTATGTATGTAGGTATAGGTACGTATGTACGTACGTACATGGTAAACCTACTGTACAGAAACCGCAGACAATAATAAAATAAAGGTGTTAACAACCATAACAATATACTTCCACCTCTATATACAGGGTTGTGTGTATATAATTTATTGAGAAAAAAACAGCTGAGCTATACCTGATTTTTTATCACTCGCATATTTTTTCTCCTCTTTCTCCTCTTTGCAATTTCTTACGTTTATTCCTCTATATCGTCCCTTAATTCGCATAAATTCCCGCAATTCCGAATCTCTTTTCACTACGTATATATATGTATACGATCTAAGAATAACTGAAACGGTTTTCCTATTTTCCGTATTACCACCACAAACCATTCTATTCTCCGATATGATTCTATCCTCTTTCATTCGTCAAGTTATGTATGTCATGTACATACGTATGTTATACCATCCTGCTCGTCTTCTGCTCGGACGAAGAACACAAAAAAGAAGAAAAAAAGAAAAAAAACAACTCAAGGAAAAATGGTGCAAAAAATAGAGAAACGAAGAAACGGGAAAGACGAACTCACCGGTATGGATGTAGGTATGTTTCTTCATGTCCGATTTCTGGTGAAACCTCTTACCGCAATACTGGCAAGGGTAAGGCCTCGTGTCGGAATGAATTAGGAGATGGGTGCTCAGTGTGCTCGACCGTTTGAACGCCTTGCCGCACTGCTTGCACTGAAACAAAATTTCACAAAAATATCATAAACGTCACCCCAAAAAAGATCGAAAACGAAACAACGAGCAAGCCTGTACGTATCGTAATATTATTACGTGTGCGAGAAAATGACGCGTCGACCGCGATTAATTTTCCTAAAATTTCGTAGATATTCGAAAAAATTATTCTCTGCGCCTGCATGTTGCTCTATTCCTATACGTACGTACATGCCGGAGAGACGGAGGAAAACGAAAGAGACAAAAAAAAAGAAAAAAAAAAAAAATCCATCGGCGACAATCGGAACTATGAACTGCAGCTAATCGTTTATCGAAGTCGTGTTCGGTTCGTGTGCGATGTGTGGCACGCGTATACGTACCTATATGCTTAAATTTACGTATAAAATATACGCAGACGCAGCTACGATCGTTGAAAGTTTCTTCATTCGCCTCTCGTTCGCAAACTTTATGAAATAAAAATTCCCGTTTTGTATGCAAATGTAAAGTATATATATATATATTATACGTAACATGTATATACCTAGATGAATATACGTACGTACTATAGATACACAACTATCATGACTATCTACCTATAGCATGATGGTTTGAAAAAAAAGAAATTGAATTTGCAAACGCAAGTGTTGCGGAAAACGCACGTGCGCAGATAAATTTAACAATATACCTATATATTCTCAAGCCGAGTCATATTATTTGTTGAAGATGGTTAATCAATTATGATTCACATGATACATTGCGACGTGCTGCGTGGATGAAAAAAAAAAAAAAAAAAAAAAAAAGAAAAAAAAAGGGGGACAAAATGAAAAGCAAAATTGTATACCGTTGTCTGTATATATATATATGCGTGCGTGTACATGGTATATTATTTTATTTTTATTCCTGCTCATACCGCAACTGCGATGAATATATGCGTATACGCGGTATAATAAACGTTTATCCATGATATGCAATTAAGACGGATGTAAAGAGAAAAAAAAAAAAAAAAAAAAAAAAAAAAAAACCCCGCCTAAGAATAGGTTAATCGAACTTAGTGCAATTCGTAATAATTCAAGAATTTGTGTTACGTTAGGTTAGGACGCGTGGTTATAAATGCATCGATGCGATGCGAGTAAGTACGTGAATATACAACTGATATTGCATACAGCTACACCATACACACGCAGAGGTGTGCAGTTCACGCCGTACAACGAAAAGAGAAAAAGAGAAAAAAAAGAAAAAGAGGTTATTTCATGCGCTTCGTCGGTAAACAGTATATAGTATACGAAATGCAGCATTTTTGTAAGTAAATGTGAAGTGAACATTTGTATTTTTGTATATGTATGTATGTGAAGCGACGCTGTCCAAACTACTGTACATATTAACTACGCTATAGAAACTTGTGAATTTAATGATATTTCATAGAGAACGTGTGAAATAATGAAACAGAAAAATTTGTACTTTAGTGCGGCATTTTGTTATTTCGTCTGTTTTTAATTTGTTGATTACAATTCCGATTCACTGTTTCATTTCTCGCCTCTGCAATGACGCGATGACGAGGAAAGCTTGTACCATATATCCTAGAAATAGCGTGCAGGGTGTTCATTCATATAATGCCTATATAGGTACTAGGAGTTAACGGAAACGGGAAACGGGAAACGGGAAACGGTAGAGATAAAGAACGAAGTAAAAAAGAGAAAAGAGTAGAAGAAAAATGAGGATTGTCTCGCGCCGGTACGGGGCGTGCAGCGCGCATATTCTATTATCACGATTTTCCACAGTTTTCTCAATAGAATATTATCCATCGTTACTTGTTGCATAATAATTGCAAAGGAAGTACCTCGCGATTCATAACCACGAGCGGTACGGCGGATATAACGGTGAATCGAGAGAGGCGCACAGATGTCGTACGCATCGAAAGAAAACGTAGAGATGTACAACAAACGAACGAGAAAATAAAAAGACGAAATTGAAAGTATAACAACAGAACGAATCTACTTCCGCCGTTTTTGCAGTACGAACAAAGCGAACTTCTGCAAAGCTTCGCAATAGACGGCTACGATCCCAATTGTCAGAAGATACTGCATAGCTATACGATAAGTTTATTTTTCTGAAAACTGTAGTTCCGGTTATGTTTTATGTATATATATATATATTTATTTATTTAGCATTACTTTGTTGAGGGGCTGTTCAAAGACAAAAAAAACCGTTGTTACCACTTCGAAAACGTGAATTGCGGTTACGCCTCAACCACAAAACCGATTGGAACCGCATTTCAGTGATCGATGCGGTGGTATACTTTGGCATCGCGAAGTCGAGTATTTCATCTCTCCAAACTGTTGACGAGATCTTCCAAAAGACCGAATTTTTATTCCTCTCAATCTAACCTATAACCTAACCTGACCTGACAATCGGAGAATCCTTTTTCAACAAATTTTGTAATTAGTATTTTTCTTTTTTTTCTCGAAAATTTTCAAAGAGATGGCAACATTAGGTTATCAATTTCCGCACAAAACACTCGTGCACAAATCAACAAAGTTTCGGTGGTTGCGTATCAGGGTTCCGAATTGCAGGTAATTGTTTGCCAATCGGTAGCAATGGTCGTGGGAGCGTTCGACAGCCACCTTGTATAGGTATGAATATTAATTTTGGGACACCGTCGAACTAGAAACGACCTATGCAACGATATATGTATATACATACATACCATATCTGTACATTGTAGTTAGCACGTTACATACGACTATTTATGCCGAGTTATACACCTATATGCGCCCACACATGTCTTCGTATATCTAGAGATATACATAGCGATCTATGTACATATATGAATGTAAGGTACGACACATTTACATATATTGTTAAGTAGTTGAAAGCAGAACGACCGCGAGTCGCGACGCAATCAGTGACACCTGACAGGGTATTCTGGGTTGACAAATTATCCTGCTAATGGGGGCGGGGGCGACTTATTTGCCACCCCGCGCGGTCTGATGCTGCTCGTAGTTTGAATTATACAATTACAGGAACCAACAAACCGTAAAAAAGCGACGCGTGCCTCGAACGTAACGGGTGATCGATGTATCGTCTTGTTAAGCAACACGTACAATACGGATACATACATATCCATGTATATATATGTATAGTAGAGTAGGGTAAATTGAACCATCAGGTAAATTGGACCAGCGCGTGTCCTTAACCGCTCTGCTCTACTATATATCCGGGAAAAAATTTTCAGTATAGAAGTCTGATGGAATAACGCGCGTTAGAAGCTCCGCCGACAACGAATAGAACTTGTACGTATATCCATAGTCTGTCTGGACGTATGGAACGGTGTAGTGATACAGTTGGATGGGTATATATACATACACGAAGAAGTGAAAGGAAAAAATGGACCGGTACAGTCGATATTGTTGGACCGCAAACTTTAATGGATCCGGGCTAGGTTAGGAAATTCGAAACTCCGTCGGTTACCGGTATTCCGCGTTAAACGTCCATCGTAACTTACTTATAGCTGAAGAAAGTTCGGTCAACGCTGACGTGCAATATACTTGAAGACCAAATTAGAGCGTATTTCGTATATATATATATTCGCGAAACGCAGACACAAGAGAGAGAAAAAGAAAGATCCTCGGAAAATTTAGGCGTAGATCCAACGAGAAATTTGTTTCGGATTTCGTCTGTCTAGGTTCGTAGATTTCCGGTTTGTGATGATCAATGATCGGGAATTCAGTCGAGAATAGTCGAGATACCGTTGGATCAACGTCGATGCCTCAAACCGTTTGAGAATTACGCCCTGGTTCATTTTTCTTTAAACCGCCCCATTAGCTTCTCGCTAATATGGCTCACTCCTTTCAGTTCTTCGATCGTAATCAATCTATCTACATCTACTTCCGAGATTGTATTTTTAGACAGAAAAAAGTCTCTTCGATCGGCTCGAACGATCGAGATCGAACACATACAAAGAAAATGTATTTCCAGATTATTCTATCGCAATTGTGCATTCGAAATGAGATATTGGGAAATTATTTCCTCGTCCATATTCTCTCCACCCGGAACGGTCAATATACTACCGGACCGTTTTCCATCTGTAACTATATATATATATATATATAAAGAGTCGGGAACGAATGTACATACAACTCATATAATCAATCGAAATCATGCTTTCTTGGCATTCTAATACTTCTCTTTCCCTTACAAAGGATAACAATAAAACAAAGAAACGTACTAATCCAGAGATCTCCCGTTTCGGATCTATATGGATCGGTAGATATTGATTTGCGAATCTGGTGGTCCATATTCACGCGCTTCATTCCAGATTCCCAAAAAATTGTACGACTTTGTTACCTTTCTGCGATATCACGGAAAAAAACCCAAAAATTTCACAATTTCGTTATCTTTCTGAGACTTGCCGAAAATCTTATGATTTTGTTATCCTTGACAGCGATATTACGGAAAAAATCCTCAAAATTCCATGACTTTATCATCTTTCTGCAATTTCCCCCAAAAAAACTTCATAATTACGTCATCTATTCCACGATATCGCTAAAAAGTCCCAGAAATTTCATGATTTCTTTATCTTTCTGAGTCTGGCCGAAAATCCTATGATTTTGTTATCCTCCTGCGATATTACGGAAAAATTCTCAAAATTCTATGACTTTATCGTCTATCTGCAATTTACCAACAAATTTCATGATATCGTTATATACCTCAGCTGCGACACCGCGATACTATTCCAGGTTTTCCCAAAGTTCGATCGGACTCCCGACTATTTCGAGATCATCGGAAAACTCAAGCTCTCGCAAGCCCGCAGAGTACAACATACTACGATACCCGAATTATATTTCTCAGTGTTGCCTAAGAATTACCTGCAGTCTACACACTGTATCTCGCAGTGTGTGTTCATTGACGTAAACAGCTAATTTTCGGATTATTACACATACGCGGCACGTCGGACAAAATGAGATACAGGATAAAGGTATACGGTAGATATATTTAATCATAAGTTGAACACATGAGGGCCCACATAATCGAGAGTATTGGGTCTATATAGTACAGAGTAGAGATATCGTGAGCCCTAATAAAGTACGAGCGTATATATAAAGTAAACAGTAATAGCAGGAGAAAACAGCAATGCGAGCAAGGAGCAGTGAAAAATGTCGAAATACAACGACAAATAACACCACTGCAGACCGTATAATAATATATCTGTTTTATTACCAATTGATGATGTTTGCTGCCGCAATAGTTTTCCCCGTAAGCGTATGCACGTACGGGTATAGGTACCTACCTACGTTGTTCGTGTGACATTAGTAATAAGGTATATTTGCGGACTGAAATTCTTGAAATTTGCCCATTATTACCAGGCCAACAGCTATTCCCACGAAAATTGTTTGAAAATCGATCAAACGAGCGTTGAAGGAAAACGCATTGTACCTGCACCCCGCATTTTCGGGCGCTGCAATTTTCCAATAAACTGAACTATGAAAAATTGGCTAAATTCCATCATTATTTTGCTTTCTCTTTGTCAGGGATAACCGTGAAAAGAACGAAAAACTTTACATATATGTGATAATGTTGCCTGCAAAAAATCGACTGAACTTTTCTCACGAGAAGAAAAGCCTCAAATTTTCACGGCCAATTTGTCACCCGTATCACCCGTCTGCAGGTTTACCCCCAAAAATACAAAGTTTACTTTCTGTTCGGGGTCACCTTCGCGGCAAGAAACCTTCAACTCGAGAGGGCATCGGAGTCGTCCGCGGTGGCAAAATTCTAACCCAGCAAAACACAGGGAATATTTATATTTCATCGAATCCGATCAATGTTTCGTAAAAGTGGAATACTAAATCACTTTCTGCCATCGTGCTAAATGAATTCTCAAAGTTTCATCAATATCGATCGAAACGTTTGCCTAAAATTTACCATTCCCGTTTTCGAAGCGGTTCCTGAGCTGCGTTTGAGATGGCGAGTCCTATATATATGGCACGTTAACGGCAAACCGCGAATTTCGAGGGTAATCCTCCGATAGTTGACGATGACGAATTTTTTCCCCTCCAAATTTTAGGGGGTTGTTTTTCCTTAGAGGTTAGGCCTGATCGCGGTGCAGCGATCAGATTCGGTTACATGTCGTAAAGGTCGCAGGTGAGTTTGTACAAATATATGAAATATATGAGACATTCAATGTCGAATGACAAATGAGAAATGAAAGATGAAATATTGAATATTAATACCTGAAAATACGAAAATACCAGTGACGCGGACGCTCATATAGTACATATATGTCGTAAGTTACACATACGAACATGCATTGCTATGTATTATACTGAAGCTAACTGGTTGAGTAAATAAAAATGTCATGCGAGTATCATAACACGCTTGGCTATGCATGTGTATGTATGCATATATATATATATATATATATATATATACTACATATATTTGCACTTTCGAAACGAAACGATAATACTCAAGGGACACCTCCTACCTACCAATACAATGATATATTTATGATAAATTTTCGCCCGGAACGAAGAACGTGAGAAATATATATACGTATATATGTATATCGGTGATTCATGCGATGATACGCGTATAAATTACCTGATATACTACAACGATAATAATATTATTATCATTAGCGGTTGAAAATCAGACAGAAATAAGACAAAAAATACAAATATGCGTACATAGAATTCAAGAACTCACCTGGAAGGTTCTTTCCGAAGAGGAGGGTGGTGTGAGTGGTGAATAGTGAACGAGCCTGGATACGGCAGGGGTCGAATTAACTGGCGGACTCCACGAAGACGTGGGCCTAGTTTCTTTAGCTTCCCTCTCGCATACCGATCCTGGTGACCATATCTCATTTTTTCTTAAACTGTGACCAGACGAGCTGTCGCTTGGTTTGGTGCTCAGATTCAGAGGAGCCTCTTCTTCTAAAAAAACAGTAATAATAATCGCAATATTAATAATAATGATTATTGGTATTAATCGGTGATTCACGACGAGTGCAATATCGAAAACGGAGATGAGACCGTAAAAAATTAATTGCCTTTGTCATATTTTTTTAGAAACATTCAGCCGAAAAATTTCCCGTGATCTAATGACATCGTCAGGTTTTGAATTTATCCGAAAACATGAGAAATCGTGATTTTCCAGAAAAACGAAAACCAACAACCGTAATACCGTAGTTATTGTTCGTAACAGTGATTGTTGAAGTGTGGATTAAGGTGCCATAATAAAATTCACTATCTCAAATGCACGGGAACCGTTTCGAAAACGGAAACGGTAAATTTTGGCAAACGACTGAATGGATTTTGATGAAACTTTGAGAATTCATTGATTACGATGGCAGAAAGTGGCTGAATATTTCACTTCTTCGAAACATCGATCAGATTTGGTGAAAAATGAATAATTCGTTGTGTTCGCTAGGTTAGATTGCCATCGGTAATTCCAACTGCAGGCCTCCTAATTCTTCCCAATATGATATTTACTTAATTTCATTCATTTTATGTATTACATTGCAGTTTCGAATTGGATCGCATAGCTGCAAGTTTTTCGTATAGTTATCCCGTTATCAATAGCCGACAATGAGCAAGAATACATATATTCCGGCTCAGCTATACCAGTATCACCGTGTCGGTATTGTTCCAGTCGTCCTTGGCGCGGTTTTTCTGTTCTTTGCTTTTCTTTATCCAGCTTTTTCTCTTCATTTGTCCGTTTGCCTTTTTTTTCTTACTTCAAGTATTATCACCGGTTTTATACCTATCTACCTACTAGACCTATCCAACCTGCACTCACATAGAGCGCGAAGTTGCGCGTGCATAAGCCGAGCCGTTTAACCGCTTCGATGGGTTTCATATTTCACGCTGTTACGTAAAAACTATATAAGCCCTGGATAACGAGCCTTCGATATGTCACTTGTCACATATTTGTTATCGCTCGAAATTGGAAACAGTTCGTTACAGAGGCTCGAGTACAAGTATTCCTCTACTCGTGTACCGGCATGTATCCGGGGGTATTGGAGAAGAAAAAACACACCGTGATAGTGACATGTAATACATACCTACCGAGCGCGAAATTTAGGGAATTCGAATTTTCCCCTTTTTTTTACTAGTAGATATGTTGGAGATGCCGCAATTCACGTTGATTTTAGATTGATCCTCCTGAGCGTGACTAAAATAAATTTGGAATAATATAATTTGGATTATTGAAACTTACCAGAATTGCGAGCTTTTTCGGGTGTGTAACCGCGGCGCATAACGGGAGAGCATGCGCGGGCTGGACTCAGTGGTTCGGCAGGATGAATCTGTCCTCTTGTCGTACCATTTTGGTTATGACTCGGTATCCTCGGTGGCAGAAGAGAATGGGGTAGTAATAAACCTGCGGCGTGGTGGGCCCACCAAGGTAAAGCTCCGACGGTACCGCCGGCGACACTACCGGCTGCGTAACCTCCGTATATGAGGCCGCAACGCATCTCTGCAAATCGAATGAATGGGGATCTAAGAATGAAGTTATGAAATTCCAAAAAACCGGTGGATTCAGAGGAATGAGGAAAGCGAGTGAGATCGGGAGAAGAGTGATTGTAAAATGAGTAAAGCATTGAAAAAAATTGGTAAAACAGAAGCGACATTGATTTCTCATTGGCTTTTCCGCCAGTTTTACACTCGGAAAACTTTTCGTTCCAAACAAGTCTCCGCGATTGGATTGAAATTTGAAAAATCTGACGTAATGGTAAATAGAAAAGTGAGAAAAGGGATCGCGCGAGAGCCGTACGTGATCCGAGATTGCGATGAAAAGGGACGAGAGAAAGAGAGCGGAGGAGAGAAAAAAGAAAATCAAAAATAAAATTGAAAACGACTGAAATGGAACGAAATGCTGAGACTATCGTTGCATGAAGTAGTTGTTCGCGTTCCGGAAAATCGTTTACACCGCATTTCAACGATCTCGAGTTTCATAGCTTTGACTTTGAAGGGTATCATAAAAATTTTCAAATATCGCACGTTTTTCAATGCTTTTCGAAAAAAATTTAGGAGACCTCGATCCGCCGCATCGGAAACTTTCTTTATTCATACCCTACACGGTTCTCGAGTATTTTGAGGTGTTCAAAAAAATCAACGACGAATATGTATAGCACGAACCAAAACCGTGTTACCAACTGTACGAAAGCGCAGTTCCCGCTGAAGATCAGAAAAACAAAAAGAAAAAAAAAAAGAAAAAGAAGGCAAGTCCAAATAGAAAGATGATGGAAGAGCACATGGAACTAACCACGACTGTTGGCAGATCCAGCGGCGAATGTTAAATTGGATAATCGAAGATCAGGATGATGTTGCTGGTGGGATACTAGAGTGAAGGCGCTAAAACGATCCAGGTTCGGAGTCGATGGTACTGTGGAAGATGTAGCAGTGCTGACACTGCCGCTACCGCTACCGCTGCAGCTGCTGCTCGTGCTGCTTCTGCTGCTACTGTTACTGTTGCTACTTCCACGTCCTCCGCCGGGACTCCAAGGTGATGCTGGTAAAACCGAACTTGGGCTAACCGGTGGCGAGAGTGTCGCCGGCGGGGATAAAGCTCCTGCAGGGACTCCAACTCCTCCCGGATGAAGTTCTGGTTTCACGTGCCAGGACCGTGGAACGGTTTCTGAAACGGTCAAGAGAAAAAAAACAAATTCCAGGGATTTTTGTGATAGCGGAGACCGGAATGATACAAGAAAAACCAAAATCATGCATAAAATTTGTTCAGAAAAATCAATGAATTCAGCACGAAGAAACAAATTTCGAATGTTTTCTCTTCTCTCGTCACATTCTATACCTATATATATATACGTATTGTACTATAGGTACAGTAGGACTGTGAGCAAAGTGGTTGTATATGATCGACGGCAGTAATCGGGCGAGTCTACAAACGATCAGAACTGGATTTGGGATGGTTTAGCGTGAAAACGAATTATTCACGGTCTATAAATATCGTATGATAAATAGAACGAGTTTCTTCATCGAAATATTACTCTTCGAATACATACGTTTTCCGACCTGATGTACTACGGGCTACCCGATATTCATAGTGATTGAAATTTCGTGTTATCTCATCGAATCCATGTCACAGAACGACCGTCTGATTCTTTTTTCAATTTTTCCCCCTAGCCCTGTAGTTCTCTCCATTAATTATGTATATATATATATGTACCTGACGACTTCAAATAGAGTAGGTAAAAATTTGGCCGGAAATCAATCTGACTCAAAAACGAATGACGAAGATTCCATATAAGAGGTAAATAAATGTCCGAAAGGACCACCCTAGGTTTAATGTACTCGGAGCATTACATGTAATAATAATGGATGGTAGGTACGTCTACGCGTTATAGTGCTCGCAGAGATTCGAGGGAGATATCAGGTGTCTATATTGTGTGTCTGCCTGAGCTGTATATAGTTGCGGCTGTGATATTTGAAAAACGTGTTTATCAGCGTTGAATCGTGCGTGTTTGACAAGGACGCGTCTGAACGCATTTGCACGCAGGTCGTTATACTCATCGCGGGGGATCGGAAGGCTTCCATTGTCTAGGCACCGTTATCGTATATCGTCCTATATTGGATACACGTACGAAAATTCAAAAATCAGCGTGTAAACGGAGGGATAAAAACTGATTTGTAATATTCCGAAGCGGAGCAATATTTCTCATTCAAAGGTGACGAGATATTGCATCCTAGAATCCACATGAGACATTCCGTGCCAAATCCAAAGTGACTAGATTGATTCTGATTCTAATCAAACGAGCATGAAACAGTCAACATTCTTGTACCGCTCACCAAGCATTCCTGTGTCTAGTGATAAAAAGTTATAGGCTAGACGCTGGTCAAATTGGCACGGAATGCCCCGTGTGGTATCAGCTATATATATACTTTGGAACGCGATAACTCATCATGAAGTTGTCGGAACGGTACCAATTGTTGCATATCATTGAATTCGTCCGGACTTTGACTGCATGAGTAATACGACGGTAAATCAAATGGGGGTGAGATAAGAATTTTCAAAAGAGTATAGGAATCGGAACCAATCTCCTGAGACGTTGATCGTCCGCACAATATTTCCGTGAACAATGTTCCGCGGATTAAAAACGAGAGTATAAGAGGAAAGGTGGAAGGAAAAAAGGCAGATAATCGTCGCCGATCGTTCATTCTCGGTCTCGTCTGAATCGAAGTACAGCTAGTCTCCTTCCACTTATATAGACATGACACTGGCACTGACGGTAACCGATATAGAATGAATTTTTCATCCTCGTTCTCTTTCCCACGTGTATATGTAGGTATGTAAGATTAGCAACTTTTCTAGTATCCTCTACGACAATCTCGGATATGCCGGCTCGCGGCTCTCCCGACTCCAATATCCCTGCGATTTGACATTGACAAACGTCTCAGCATTATAGTAAGTTATAAAACCTGTGAATTGCTTCCCGCAATAAGCAACAATATGAGAATTAGTGTACGCGCATGGGCTTGCACGTATGTACGTAGATGAGCATGAACATACATATTCCGGTCTAATAAAAAGAAGTCTGACCAATATAATATCACGATATACCTAATACAACAAATCTCAAGGATAATTGTTTCGCGGCTGGTGGAAACCTGCATCTGATGTAGAATCGTCTGCCAATATAGAATAGGTGTGTATGTGCAGGCTATACCTACCTACACGCGCGATACACCGCCGAAGATATTTTGCTGCTGGCGCGATCATGTGTAGTCAGGTGGGGGTTAGGCTCTGTCAGTCCACAAAATTCTTTTTGGCGACCGTGTTTGATCGAGTCAATATTTAAACCACGGTTGTATTAGCTGTAAGCTCCGCCGGTGTACGTATGCATGAGCGCTAAATATGACGATGTACCAAATACTGAGTACAACGCGCGAGCTCTGTTGGGAACACTTATCGTAGAATCAACCGCAAACTTTGAAGGTAGCCGATACCGCGCGGATTGGCCAGATTTGTTATAATACGCGATGCCTGATGTGTTAATCAGCCGCACAGCTATTCAAGCCGCCGATAAAAAATTATTTTTCAAAGAATATTAAAGCATATTATCATCCCGCATACAATATTCCAGATGTCAAACGGTTCGGAATACCTACATATTATTCGAACGATTCTCTGCCACGCTTCACGTTCTGTACTCGTAGGTATGCATTTCTTTCCGCGAGACCTTCCACGGTTTGTACACGTCCGGATGCGATGTTTAGCTATTGCGATGTGAAAGTTTCCTGCCGAATGGCAGATTCTACGAGGAAACCAAAAAACGACAAAAAACAAAAACAAAAACAACGCCACATGTTCTCTCCGCGCAGCGGAATTCCAATTGCACAGATTCATATCTCGCCAAAGAAAAACCGACTACGACTCGATCTCCAATTGCCGTTTTTATCCGACTATAGTGAAAACGGCACTGCGGGTGTTAAATCATGAGATTCGGTCCGTGATCCCGATTCCTGCAGTCATGAAACCGAAACACAGGATTTCAGACGTCTCGCGATAGGAAGGGACTATACTTGGATCGAGAAAGATTTATCCACTGCAAATACTCGTTTAGGATGTCATAAGCTTCCGCGCACTCATCAGATTCTACGTAGACTCAGGATAAGGCGATTTCTGTTCGAATGTCCAATCGTTGACAATTTCAGGACGAAGGATAGATCTGCTTTGCTGTGGGATGGGAGTGGATCTAACAGATTTCTATCCAATTCGGGTTGGGAAGATGAAGTGACAACACAATGATCACAATCAGTGCAAATCCAACTCACCACACATTACGTTGTGACGCTTTGGTTCTCTGGATTTCAAGAACGTTCTGCATCAATCGATTAATGTTCGGTTCTTGATAAACAGTAGATGACGATGACGATGACGACGACGATGTCGATGACGATGACGATGCAGACTCAAATTATAGAGACGATATCTCTGTGGTTGGAAATCCGGTGTCGTACTTGAACACAGTTATCGGGGATTTCTTCTTCTGAGTTCTCGCATACGAAACTGTCAGGTACGAACTGTATGTTTATCCACGTAAATCACTGCAGTCTTTTGGAATAGTTCACAATCAGCAATGCAATAACGAACGAACAATTCCGTCCATCAGACCACCGAAGAACTTTAGAACTAAATTACAAGACGATGATGATAAAGACGCACGTTCATCTGTCAACCGGAGGATCAGAGGGACCAGATATTGGTGCTCCTAGTCCCGATGACGACGATCACGTTCGTTAGTAATTGATCGTTCTCTCATTTATGATCGCGAGTCACGAATCGCCGGTGGCAAAACAATTAGGACTGACTGTCACCGGTTGAACTCGCTCGGTGTTTTTCTTTCTTTCAATTCTCTCTTATTCCCCGGTCTCATCTATCCCCGATGAAAATCGCTAATAATTTTACGCTTCACGATGGTAGATCGCGATCGAAGGTACGAAGGTATAGTACGGTTAGTTTGTACATCAAACTTTCGCGGTCGACGCAGCGGTCTCTGCCCTAACCTGGCCAAGGACCTGGACTGACTGAGCTGGCGATGCTCCCTTGCTATCCTCGGGCTTCTATACACGTACCTGGGCACCTACCTGTCGCAGCTCAACCTGGGGGTTACTTCAAGCTCCGCCCATTCTAGTCCCAGCGTTGCTTGTGCCAGTGTATGAGCTTGGTTGCGGTCGCGGTAGATATGGTGGGGAGTTATTTGCCCATCTACTCTCCTAGTAGGTGACTGTCAACGATCAGCCTATAGTCGATCAACCACCCACTGAAAATCGTCCGATAATCCGATTACGACGGAACAAGATATCCGCCGTAAGTGTAGCTCAGTATTGAAAACTGTATAAAATCTCCAAGATTTTCTATCTATTCGTTCCATCGGCGAAGCTCATAAACGGTTCTGTACAATCGGATAACGAATCGCAGCTTCCTTTGGCCTAGTGAGGTCCAGAATGGACTAACTAAATTTCAGTCGGCGATCTCCGACTTTTTGTAGCCGATGGACGAGTTCAACCATCTTTTGGGTTTCATCGGCAAATCCCTCAGACCTGGATGATCGGGGGCTTTGTTGAATATGGGATAGCATTTCGGCAGGATGGAGTTCCGCGTTCCACCGATGTGTATGTGGTAAAAAAAAGAAACCCCCCCGATCATGAGGTGACGGTGAAACGCTGATCAGAGATTACAGTATTGTAGATTCAACTGATGAGAACAATGCGAACGGGAGTGAGTTTTTTGATCGTCACTCTTTCCTCTCGGCGTCGATTAGACGCGCAGCAAGCCAGCAATTGGGCGGGGGCGGAGGCGGCGCCGAGTCTCTTTCCCTCATTGGCTACTACAGAAGACCACGGTTCGTCCTCCAGATGATCATCACAACACCGTAATCCTCTAGATTCTATTCAGAGCGTGTAATCCCCGTCCAGATCTACGGTTCCGATCATAAACACACACGATGCTTGATCCCCTCTGTTCGCGATGCTCAAGTGAACATCACATTCGTCCAATCACGGATCGAAGCTCACCGGAAAGCCCAATCGGAGGCTACGGCTCATAGCTTCCTTCGGGAATGCGTGTGAGCAGATCGTGGAGATCATGGACAACGTTCAGAGATTCCTTTTTTCATATACGATACTCGCGGTATATATATGCGCATACATGTTACTCCTTGGATCATGGGACTCCAAGACAGAACCGTTGACAGTTTACGCCAAAGAATATAGACACCAATTTGATGATGTGATCAAACGAAGGATTGAAATAAGATTCCTTCTGCTGATTTTGAGAACTATATAGTTACACCGGGGTTTGGAGCCGGGTTCTCGATAATAAATGGATTGAAATGGATATGGAAAAATAGTGAACAACCGCGGCGTATAGTTACCGTGGAAAACCTTGGCCGAAGTGCGAATATAACGATACGCAGATAACGTACATCAACCTGTTTGCAATATTCAATATGATACGGATATAATGCGGCGTTTGATTGTGCAAATGCAACATTCAATGCAGCGCATTATATTTCATGGGCCTATACGATGATAACTTGGTTATAATTGTGTTTCCTGCACGAGCGGGCGTACGTTCGTACACACACACTATAACAGGACGTAATAGATTCCTAACTCGAGATTAGCACTGCGGACACTTTTTACCTCAGCGTTATATATCAATGCGTTACAGATACATAGTACATAGCTATGCACGTACGATGGGTACAGGTTGGTGTGTGATGCACTAATAATATATAACCTTGCGTGGCTTTGCGCTCGGTATAATATTGTACAGAGACAGATACCGCGGTGGGTGCAAGTGTAGGTAGGTACTGTACACACGTACGCAGGAGCGCGGACGTTCACGTACACATGCGTGCCCGTAAGAAAAGTAGAATATTTTGCTGTGTAATACGACTGTGGATGTAGGAGGACCGTGCCACATTAGGTGTGCTTCGAACACTATACAGCTCGATCTGCTCTGCACTCGTACTCGTTTATAAAGTAGGTGACAGCTGGCAAAACAATCGGACAATGTACTCGGAGGCGACGTTTTCACTAGTTCCTTGTACAAGATCTAGCTGCAGGCTACACATGCTCATTTTGCCGCGTACAGGTATGAAAGTATCGTCTGTGTATGCATGCCGGTATCCGCCTATCTACCTAGAACAATCATAAGACAATTGTGGCGGAGATGGAGCTTTTCGATCGCCCATAAATGGCGGAAGCATTGTTATATTATATTAATTGTAGTGCCTACGTCCGCACGTATGCACCTATATCTTCGTAAGTGCAGCAGTTGGCATATCGTTGTGAATTTTATATTTTTAAATTATGCAACCCGTGAGTGTTCCATAGGTACCACACATATACCGCACTTATCAAAGTCTGTTCGTATCCTTATCTCACAATACGCCTCATACGTACCTATGCAAATAGAATACATGTCTAACCAGCACTTGTATCAATGCCGCGCGTGCGAAGTTATTGCAAGGCTTTTATGTTAGTTAAGTTAGAGCGCGCGACTTGTGCCTGACAATAAATGTAACACAAATTAAGTTCCAGTGCTTTTTTCCCCGGCGATTCCAGAGCTTCGTCAGCCGGCCCGCGGCGAGCGATATATCTCACGCGTTCCGTGTTTTACATTCGAATTTTGATATTTCTTCGTTATTCAAAATCGTATGCACTTTTTCAGACGAACACTAATATTTCCAGTTTCGGAACATCGAACGAGTGAGTATCGGAAGTGAACTTCTACTCTTGCGGATAGCAAAAATTTCCTCGAAACAAAAGTTCCGTTCACAACCAATATTTATATTATTATATCCTATACTTACGCAATACCTATGCCCGCTTGTCACCGCAATTATAGTGCAGTGCGCATCGTAGTGTGATATCGATAACGTTGTGGTGTTCGCTACAATCCACCTTCTCCCCAATTTCATTCAGCCATCACTTTTTTTTTTTTTTTTTGACACAGTAAACGAATTTGAAAACTAACTTCTGACCGCAAATTCTCTTACCTTTACTTACCAATAATCATATAACTTAATAAATTCATATAACATGTATAAGAACAGAATAAATCGTACTCAACGATCGTTAATATGTCTTCCGCTTGAAAGAAGAAAAATAATACGAGATTTCAGGTACTTATTGTTTTCTTCACAGCACAGTTACAGATATGACGTGCTGATACCAAAAAATTTTCACCGAATACGATGAACCGAACTGTAACAGATCTGCGTCATGCGTTAACTTCAGTTTCAGTATTCTTTCTCCAGACGTACATATTACATTTCTGTTCATTTTTGCCCGATCATCGCGTTTTTGCAATCATTTTCTTCTACGCACACGTACGAGGTGGACGAAAACCGAACGGTAACCAGAGAAAACGAACAAAAAGAGAAGAAAAAAAAAACGACAAAAAAGAAAAACTCGACGGAATCAGAAGCTATGGAAAATAATTCTTGCGTAGGTGGAACGGAACAGGTGGTATCCACGCAAAGATCACTCGGACGATATCAAAACGCGGGTATATACACCAATACGTATCGTACGTATGTATACATGTATAATACGTTCTAAAAATAAGTATAGGTATAGGTGAGGTGGACGTCTGTTTATATCAGTGTGCATAATATATCTGAGACACCGAGGCACTTTAGTTTTTGGTTTTTGGATGAGACGATCAGGATGAAAATTTGATTATATTGCTCATATTTTGCACATCGGAAATCGGTGTCACTGAATTTATTGAATACTCAAAGTCCGCGATGAGGCGGATGTTGTATCGAAAAATCTGCGGAAGCGTATAGCCTGCAGGGGATAGAGTGGTATTGCATAAATGACTCTTTATGTGGAAAAATTACGATGAAAAGAACCTGCGCCGAAAGAAAAGAAGGAAACGAAACATTCGTCTTTGAATGAAGGCTTGCGTGTACTGCGTTGGATACCTGGACCATGGGCAGAAGAAGCAGAAGAAGAAGGCGATGAAGAAGAAGAAGAAGAAGAAGAAGAAGAAGAAGAAGAAGAAGGAGGAGGAGAAGAAGAAGAAGAAGAGGAGAGTCCAAAGATATACGTATAGCTATATCAACATGAACGTCCATCGGTTGCGGTTAAGATTTCGAAAGCGAGAGATTTCGCGTTTCCTTCCCATTCACCTGCAGCCTGCAGTAGGAGGTTCCCCATTCATTATTTTCTCTCGCCTTTCGGATGCCGTTGTCCGCATGTACCACAGGTGATAATACCGCGTCACTGGATCCCGTGTACGACTGCATATCATTAAGTGCCCAACCGAGAGGGTATGTAGTATAGCTATATTGTACCTTACCCGGCAGCGGTCATACAAAGAGTAAGGAACCTCGAAGAAACGGAATAATAAGAAGACGCCGAGGTAAGTATCCGCCTGACATTACCAGAGACGAATTACGCCGCTATCGACTTTCCCTGATCCATTGACGAGCGAAATATCCGCAATTAATTGCAAACTTTGGTGCTCCTGTATCATAGAACAAAGCACGAAGCAGGAGGGGGTAGCAGTAGAAAAAGAATAGAAGTATGAAGAACCTGGAGACGCATCAGCTTTCATGATACCTATCTGAATGGAAGATTCACCATAAAGATCGTCATGATTGGCTGCCAAGAAAAATGAAAAGGACAATCGCAACACGAGAGATGATGTGGTTCAGGTTTTCGAATCTTGGTACCGGAAGCTTCTTACATCACCTGATGTAAGAAGTAGTCGGTTATAGAATATAAGAAACCCTGCGATCCTAGAGCTCCGGATTGTACTCGTACTGGACACTAAAACCCAACAGCCCATCATAATATAGAGGAGGAACGTTACGGTTTGAGAACGGTTAAACCATGGTTTGTTTTTACCTTGGGGTTGGGTTCCGCACGGGTAACGATCAGGGAACCGATGATGGCACACGCGTATGGAGTACGCGCGGTGTTCACCATCCGGAACGCACCCCGGGCAAGGAAAGGTGTGCGATGAGAATATGAAGGTAGTAGGCAGTATCATCGGAGCATCCTGTCCCACAAATTTCCCATTGGCGGAGGTTCCAATGAGGAATGAAAACGGAGAAGCAAAATTTTGCCCCGGTTATACCTAGGATGCGTGGATTTAGATCAAGATTGAAAATCGATTGGTTCGGCTGAAGATAATACGTATAAGTAACGCGTACGTGACGTCGGGGGGGGGGGGGGGGGGGTATGAAAATGAGATTGAACAAGAGTCGGATGACATGGAGAAGGATAAAAATGGGAAACAAAGAAAGAAGAGAAAGAAGACTATGAAACAGACAGGCGGTCTCTTCGCCACGGCAGAGCGCAGCTGCAGCTTGCTTATTGCACCGATGAATTTCGTTACCCTGCCTGCCTCCCGCCCTCACACGCTCTCACGAGACAAGATGAGCCGAGCCGAGCTGAGCTGAGTTGCGGCTATATGTACAATTTGCAACGGGATAAGCCGTAAATTATGTTCACCCTGACGGGTGAGCTGGCAATCTTCCGAGCGCACGTTAGGTCACATATTTTTTCCGTTAAATCTTACGGAATCTCTGCAGGATCGAGAGTTGCCGACAGTCGTAACTGTGACGCATAGTATCTTTCTCGGTGTCTCATAGCACCGAGTTAAGGGAGGCATCCACAATCCGGGAAGTGCGAGCGGATGAACGAATACACACAAAAATAAAAAAAAATAAAAAAAAAAAAATAAACGAAAGAATAAGAAGTAGAAAGAAGAATAATGCAATGTATATCATGCGGGATGAATCGATGTCATCAATCGAGACACTGTGTACAATGTGGTGGAGCGAGCCGCCTAGAGTCGAGGTATTAATAAACATACCGTTTAGCGACTGAAGATATTTCCGTTGGTTTGCATCGGCGCGGCGCGGCGCGGCGCGGCAGTGTGTCTTGATGAAAGAGGTATAACTCCTTCCATTCCGGATCCGTCCGTTACCCCACCTCCCACACACTAGCACGCGCCACTTACACACGGGCAATATTAAGCACGCGCCGCGACACCAAGCTCCGGTACCCTCGGTTGGTAACGGCGATTCCCCTTGGCACGCGACAGGCGCACGCCGCGGATGGCCTATTAGTTTTTTCCTTTTCCCTCTTTACAACTCTCCCCGCCGCTTCACGACGCCCGAGACTTAAGTGTGTGTCTCTGAATGTGTGGGGAACCCTGAGTGTGCGCGCCCATTGCGCCTGATATACCATGCCAACCCGAGGTGAACCGCACTTCTCTGTGTGGGAGAAAGCTGTGTTCATGTGCTCCCGTAGTCCTGTAGTCCTGTAGTCCTGTAGTCCTGTAGTCGGGCTGCAGTGGTTGGTAGTTTTTGACGTAGACCTGGTAGCCCTCGATGACATCTGGCAGCCAGAGCCTGAAGCCCGGAGCCGCAGTGTGGCAGAACGAAACTGCGATGAACCAGCGAACGAATGAACGATACGGTAGTAGACTGGCACACGTACGAGTTGCTGCCACATGCGCCACATGAGCCTCTTCTTTAAACATGATTCTCTCCCCATGCGGCGGCAGCCTAGTCTGCTGCAGAAACAAGTCGAGAAGATAACGGTCAAATCGGGCGCTCTGAACTGTGAGAGGGACCGCGACGGTGGTAGTGGTGGTCGGATTGTTCTTTGACTCCAAACGTGAGTTGATGACCGTTTGCGGTATGGCCACTCCGATCCAAGACGCAGGAGACTCGATCTTCATAGGTCGTATTATTATGCGATCAGGTAACACTGACCACCGGAGTTTTGTCATATGACATCCAAATCGGTGCAGAAGATTTGCTTCTAATCGTAGAATTTCATTGGGATCTTTCTCCATCAGGATGTCTCAAATCCGAACCAATTCATCAGAAAAATTCGTTCATTCTGTGTCAGAAGCAATTCCGTTGGTACTTCTCTTCGGTTGCAAATGGCATACCGCGTCACGTACATTCGTATTCTCCAGTACTACATGCTGCAGACATACAAGAATCGGAGGCGTCGCGTCAGTGGTTGGATATCAGTTGGGGATTAAACGCGGGCGCGTGCACCGTTTCGTATGTCCGGGCATAATTAACCGAAACGAATGTGAAATCGAGCGTAAGTAACGTCCGATGAAAGCCCGATAAAGCAGCACGAATTTGAGGCCGAACGTGGGGAGAAATATACAGTACCACCTCAAAGCCGCGTAACGGCAGCCTGCCTATAAGTATCCGAATTAAAAGTCTGGCAGACTATAACATATCCAGGAATCCGCTCGCCTTCCGAGCAAACGATGCTTGCAGATGACAAATTTCACCGTACCTACCTACCAACATCGTCAGATAGAAATCTCAATCCGTCTTGATGAACTGGATCGAAAAGAAGAAGAAAAAGAAGACGGAAAAGAAATTTCTCTACCTGCTCTCAGTGAAATAACGGTCCTCACATGCATGCATGGTTGATTCAGAGACGGTTCATGCGTACTTCGCGGATAAACATTCAGATTATTGGCACCGCTGGTTCCGGTGGAGAAAAGAGCCTTGTTCAGCTTGATAACACTCGTTACACTATTTAGAAAAATCTGGAATCCTATTGGTTGGGGATTGAAAACCAGCCAATAGGATCTCAGATTATTGCACTGGTGTTAGCGAGTGTAGCTAAGAGACGGACAAAGCTGAAGACAAGATCCGTCAATGAAATTATACATGACAGCCGTCGGCCCTACCTAACCTCTAAACCTATTTTTAATTGTTAATTCGAAACGGATGAATCTCTAATTCTCACGAAAGTGATTAATTATGCACGAACGTGCTGCTGATCGATGATTTTCATCTTACCGATCCCTGTTCCCATGTTGTTACGCATCGGTCACAGCTGTCATGTAAAGTTTTATCAACCGAGCTTCTTTTGTCTCCACCGAAGCATGTACGCTGCCGCCTAATTCTCCTGTACTCAATAGTCGTGTCAGATTTACAGTTCACCGATGATGCTGAGATCCGTGAGGTCCGAATTATATAGCGATGGTCTTGTGTGGCTCGCGGTAAAATTTCCGGGTACTTACGCATATTACACAGCGATTGAAATAAGTTGAGAAACACGAATTCTCGATCTTTTTTTTGGCACTTGGGTGGTACCGGTGACCGTCAATCAATATATTACGACTTTTCAATTTTTAACGAGTACTTACTTCATAACTTTTCGGTCTTGTGACTGTTAAAAGACACTGCGCCGTACCGACCGGAAGATGAAGAGATGTTTCAAAGCGCAGTAATTGCTTCGCGTTCGAATCATGCCATATTCACGAACATTGTAGTGTTGGATACGAACATGCTGAATTCTGGCGAATGAGCTTCATCCTTCAATCAATGTGCGGAATTTCGGCGAGACATAATGCAAGCGAGATATGTAAAGATGGTGAACCTGTATTTCGATTGTGAAATTTTTAATGAAATTCTCCACCTTTAAGAGAGCGGTCCATAATGATCCATAATGATCCATAATGATCCATAATGATCTGCTACTAGTAGGTATACATAAAAGCAAAAAGGTAAAAAAATCACGTCCAGGGAACGAGACATTAGCTTCTAATCTTGTTTCTTTCGGCTTTCTTAACGAGAGCTTTGCTTTACCGTCTCAGTTAGCGGCATAGTTTTGATTGTGATCTTTGAACCACGGTAGCTCACTGTAGCAGTGGCCTATCTTCCGTCTCTCTTCTGCAGCAAGGATCAGTCTGCACGCCATTCAGTCTTTCCATCGCTCTCCTTTTTCTTCTTTGACTCCATTCTGCTCCCTGCAGGTGTGACCTCCGCCGCTATGCCTTAATATTTGGAAGCTGGTTATTAGACCAGGAACTCACACAATAATCATTAGCTACTTCACGGTTTTACCCACGATATTAACACCGATAACTATTCGGTCTGGATTCTTCGGTGAGGCAGTAATTTGTCATCTTCTATTCCCTGTTTCGACTATGTTCAACGCTAAAAACGTGAGACGAAATATCCAACTGCGTCCCAAGATTTTCTCTTGTGGGATTCGATGCTTCTAATAATCTGAGCTAATTAACTAAGAAGACGCGACAGACACGTGGTCACCTAAACTCCGAGAGATTGGAGCCTGATGTAGTGTTCAATATGCATACAGGTCACCAGGACCGAATCCCGTCTTGGAATGAAGAAGGAAAAAACGTAATAGTCGATGGTTTATTTCATGAAATGACAGCCGGTAAGACTGATGGTAAGCCATGCGGGACAGCTGTTGTATGAAGCGGGACACTCGAAGCGTCGACAGTGAGTCTGCCAAGGCGGAGGACATTATTCAATCTCATGGCTACTGCAAATAAGTGCAGGAATTAATCCAGATCCTGATATTCGGAGAAGGTCCAGATACTTGGATCCTGTTCATGGTACGTGTGTGTGTGTGTGCGTGTGCGAGAGAGAGAGAGAGGGGGGCACGAAGAACTTCTTCTCTCCACATCGATCTACGATTCATTTTTAGGTTTATATATACAGAGGACTTTATCCGTTTGATCGAGGTATAGGGGAAGAGAGCATGAAATGAAAGAGGGATAGAAAGAGGAGCGTGTGTGTCTTACACACTGTTATAATATAAGCTGTAAAGCGTTGATCGTTGTGCACGAGAGTTCTTGGTTCACCTGCTCCGAGCCGCCCGTTACACCATGGATTAATTAATCGCGTGTGACCTGAACTTTGACAATATCCTTATACATTATTTAGTTTGCGTGATGCGAAGCTCTTCGTTGGTCGAGCTCGAGTGTAATTAACAATTGCCAAGGATAGAAGAGAGTAGGAATAGTCGGTATCGGTGGAGATATTTACACAGCGCAGTGAAATGTGAAAAAAGGTTGGGAAAAATTGAAGAAGAAACGATCAGCCAGACATTCGTCCATAACTTTTTAGGCTGTCCGCGGTTTGCGTGCGAACCATGAATGACAAAAGTAAAAACGCGATCAATAAACACCGTTATTGATCAACCGGATAAGTTTTTTCTTCAATTTTCTCCTGCCAGCTACCAGTCGGTAAACGTTACACAAGCTCAGGGCGTTGTTCAATCCCGGTGAAAATTGGACTCCTTTACTGATCAACGTCCTTTATTGTACCCCGAGGCACAGCTACTACCGCTTGTCGAGCTTGTTTGGGTCTGAAGACTATCTAAACGCACCGTGAAACGATAACCCTTTTGATTTAGGCGTCTAGGGATAACCCAGACCGCACTTTAACATCGTTAGGACGTTAAGTGCTCTCGGATATTAATTAAACCTCCACAAAGTGGGGCTCATTCGTCAGCTAATTATCCAGTGAACGATGATTTCTGTAGCTTCGGCTTTCAAATCCGCCAACAGCCAGTCGAATTAAGTAACCCTTGTGATTACGCCGTAACACCGCGCTTGAATGGTATGAAAATATACCGTCTTCGGAATTCAGTTTGAATATTCGGAACGAAGTTTACACCGTGCGGATTCGCTAGAGACAGCTCTAAAATTGCGACGGAATAGCACATCGTGATTACCGATCCGATTAGCAAAATAAACAGAGCAACAGTCTCCTCCCAGCGTAACTGTGAGGCCAACCGATTTTCAACCACACTGGCACACTGTGTATTCAATGTACAGTTGGGACCTGCGGACTCGGCCAGTTACTTAAAATAACGATTAATAATCGTTAAGTAACACAGCGCGCTTCTTGCCTCCGAAGTCTCACGATCGTCAAAACTATAATGCGATCACGAATTCCGCGTTAAAGACATAGGTGGTTAAGTGCGCGGTTCTCGGTTCGCTGCGCCCGGTTGAGCTGAGGCACGTTAATTATTGTGAACGAATTTCCGAGGGACCTACCGCTCCTTGTGGATTCGGGGTTAATGCGATCGAGTGACAATTAAGTCGCCCTGTTCACCGTGCTCAACGCATTTTGCAGCTGCACCGTCGTCGCATCACACAATAATAAGTGCAGCGGTACCGCGGACATCACTTGGGCGATGTATTGCGCGTATTGCGAAGGGCAAGCCGGCCGTACCGATATCATGCAGAGGGAAAATCGACGTGCATTTTATTCCGTACCTTATAAAACCTTTGCCGATCTCGTAACTGGACAAGCGCACTGGACTCCGCGCTGCCCACACCTTGTGTGCGCGAACATGCGTGCGTATGTACCTACATACATCCTTGCGAACCGCGCGTGCCATCGGACTTTCGGTTATCGCGTAATTGGTGTAATTATATTCTTTGTTAGATCCGAGTATATTATACTGCGAAAATCGCTGAGGTAGATCGCTGACCGATTTCTCGAGTTACCGATCTCTATACGTAATTCAGCCTTTTTATACGAGCCTTCACCGTTTTCAGTGTAGCTTCATTAAAACACAGTACCCACACGGAATATGCATATGGGAGCCCATCGTAAATTGGAAAAAGGTTGTGCGGAAAATTAGCTAGCTTATATAACGTACAACTGTACGCATCGGACCGGAGTGAGAAATCGGTTGCGAAACAATCCTCCCGCTATTTCTGAACTCTCAACCCAGTCAGAATTTCAGTCATAGAAATACGATACGAATGATAAAATTGCAGCGAAATACTGATAACTCGAAACGTATTCCGCTTATGGCGAACGATTATCCGCGTGGTCCGATTCAAATTTAAGATCAAATAGTACATCTAAACACTCGACGTATCTTACTAGCCAAGATGCATCATCGCGACGAGACATAGGATGCAGTGAAAGGTATGAAGGTGGGGGCACCTGTGCGGCAGGTGAGAGCAGCCCCAGGCTTCTATACTTGCTGCGTGGCAGTTCCGAGTCATGATCCTCCGCCTCGGAACTGCACTAACGGTGGGCGCCCTCTTATGCCAGAAACTCTCGTGTTCAATAAGAAATACGTTGCGTATTGTGGGTACGCGTACGTTCAAACGGGGGAAACTCAAAAGAGGGGAAACTCAAGTATACCTACGAGAATAAGGAATATATTATTTGACCTTCGATCGTCTCCTCCCGTTCCACTTCCTTCCGATCAATAATTCCGAATTATCGATCAGTGCAGCAGGATTTTTCTTTTTTCTTCTTTTTAATATCAAAGAATTGTTCAAGTATAGTGATTGTACAAGTATAATTGGACAGCGTTACCGACACCTTTTACTCGATTTGCTGGCATTACCCGAGGTAACGGAAATCGCCAATTTTTCAGGAACGAGCAGCTAGGTACTACATAGTAAGAGATATGGAATCCCCCAATTTTGGCGCGTGGCGTTCGGGTGCCGCTGAAGCGAGGTGCTCGGTTTCTTTTCGAACGAAAGGGCGACCCCGAAGGAAGAGCACACTCTCCCGGCAGCCTTACAAGATTTACTCCACTCAGGCTGCAGGGAGCTGTCGCCTGCCTCACCTATACCGGCTCTACGGTCTGTATACATGTATATATATATATATATATATATATATATATATATATATATCGCCTATGTATTACAGAAAAGGACACTTCGTTCAGTTAAATATTAATTACACGCGTGCCACGTCCCCGACTCTATACCTTCGTTCGCGTCAGCTTGGTGCCCTGCGATATATCTGCTCGCAGTCTAACCCCTCCCCCAACTCTCTGTCATCCGACCGGTCTCCTCTATTCTACCATACCTTATACTGTTATGTATTATACATATATACCCGACTAATAATTATTGCCTTCTCAACCTAACCTCAAGTCTCTCGTCGTTTTTCGCTTCATTGCTTCGGCCGAGCCTCCCTCTTAATCGAAAGTTAAGAAAGAAAGAAGAAAAAAAACCCCCAAAAACGGGGGAAAAAAAGCTGAAGAAGAAAATGAAATCCAACAGACTGTAATGATGATTTTCCGTATTAAATTTCACCGCGCTGAAATTTGTTCGACAAATTTTTCTTCATTCGACGCTCCGTTTTACGTCAGTCTGTGATATATTATATAACGATGAATTTTCTTCTAGATTCGGAAGAGCTTGTCACACCGTGCTAGAAAGATCGAACTAATCGTGCAAAAATATGGGCGACTGGTTATGAAGGAAATTATGAAGAATTTGCGAACGAGTTTCGCGATGAGGCATCGATTGGTGTAACACCGTAGGTGCTCGGTGTGGTTTAATTAAAGAACCGAAACGTTTTGGAGTCGATTGATGCATCTAGATTCGATATTTTATTGCATTTAATTACAACAAATGGGTCTTCGGTTTTATGATCAGGCGCAATAAATCGGCGACCGCGACGCGCGCATCGGATCGGAGTGTGGATTGAACTTGATCGGATGAAGCGGTAAAATTTTTGTCGACACATTCGAAAGCTGAGTATCATTTAATGCAATTTGAGTTTACAGTTTGATTGTGACAGTAAAGTGTACCGATCGAAGTGTTCGCGAGTTTTAATGCACGCAGTCCTGTCAAAATTGTAAATTAATTAACAGGTGGATTCGGCCTGATCTCCTGCTACTACTGCATGCTTCGTAATTAAATTATTATTGAAGCGAAATACAACCTGCGGCGTGTCTATATTTATGCAAATATTGAAGAATGTTGAGCCGCCGCTACCGTTTGCACCATGGAAATATAAAACCGTAGGGAAAGAGAAAAGCTCGTCACCCGGGTAGCGCTATAGCGGAGAAAAATGCACATAATGATATTGATATTATTCGTGGCGCAAGTGCATGGTTGTAAAGAAAGCGCGGGGAAATTAGGCGCGAGGATATTTAATGCTCTCAATTAAACGAAAGTTATTGCTATGTACATACGTACGTAGTACCGTATCACGACGCGAGGCAGGGCAAGGCGAGCCTCCTTAAGCAATTAAACGCACAAGTCTCTTCGGAGATGCTGACGCGCGCGCTGCTCCTGCACCTCAATTCGCGGTGTAATAATTCCGAGATTAATTTACATTCCACCAATATAAATTCGCAACCTTCGTGCCAATTTTAATTGAAATGTCTTCATCCGATCGAATAACGGTTTCTGATATTCTCATCCGTGATGATTCGGCGGTGATTTTCCACGCCCGGTGACCCAGCTTGACTTCAAACCAGGTTTCGGATTAAAACTTGGTTTGAAGCCGAATTCAGCCGCGACGGCAAGCGATGTTTAGCGGTTCGAACCAGATTTGAAGCGCCACGGGACTCGCCATCTTATCGTCAGATGCAGGCACAGAAACCGTTTCGAAAACGAGAACGGTGAATTTTTGCAGACGACTGGCTCGATTTTCATGAATCTTTGGAAATCCATTGCGCGCTATGGCAGAAAGTGGCTTATTATTCCACTTTTTCAAAACATTGATCGGATTTGATGAAAAATAGATATTCCCTATGTTAGCTAGGTTAGATTACCAGCGGCGACTGCTGCAACGACCTCTTCAATTTTCTTCTCCATCTTCCGTGCCGGCTGTCCTCTTGTGCTTTAAGCACGAGGCAAGACCCAAAAATGGCTTCTCTTTAGTTTTAACCTTTGCTTGTGGAACTGGGCCGAATTCATCGTATTACATTTTTTAGGTTACGTGGAGCTCTGGTTTGGACTGTTCAGTTTCCGAGCCGCGACTGGATGGCGATGATCAGAGTGAATTAAGTTACATAAATTAACCCATAGAAATTCGATTTGTAGATCACGACTCGTGAGATTTAATGAAAGGCCGTTGCGTTGGCCCGTTGAAAGTCGGTGTCGAACCGCGTAACACGGTCGTAAGAGGATCTAATTAGCTCGCCGAGGCCGCTTCCTTGAGCTTATAGCGAGTCATTTATGGAATGACAAAGTACCCAGTGTCGCTCGCGCGCAGCTGACGTATTAATACGCATGCTGTGAACCTTGGCAAACCGCCTCGAGATATATTATAATTCTTTGCGCACGAGTTACAGTTTCAAAGGTGCTTCTCCTCTCCCTGCAAGCCAATGTGTCAAAGCAACGCGCTTCTGCCTTAAATGACTCAATCAAAATGAAGAATCTACGATGAACCGGGCTACTTTCATTACTCAAAACTCCCCGAAATTCAAAGCCTGGCTTTCATGACTTTTTTTTCTCTCTTATGTCAGGAATCTTAAAATCAGGGATAAACCTCCTTTCCATTTCTAATTGCCTTCTCGTGGACTCCCTTGTGTCAATAAAATACAAGCTATGAGAACTTATATAGAATGAATTCAATTATTATTGACTCATGTTACGATCGATTGTCCTATTTTCTCTTCGATTCAAAATTTCCATTTCAACGAATTGGGGACTCACAATTAGGTGCAATTTCAGCGCCATACTTTCTCCCGTAATGGGAAGTACGCAGTCTCAGTGACTCATTGTCAGTCCGATTTGTTCATGATCGCAAATTTCGATCGGCCAGTGTCACGGAGCTTGAGCGAGTGTAACGTGTTTTTCAACATTAGGAAGAGTCAGATTGCCGATCGAATCATAACGCTTGACATTGAAATATGTTGGAAAAAGTGATCGAACCTGATTCAAGGTGCTCTGTCTGCTGTATAAATGATAATTCCAGAAAAAACGAGGAAAAAACCGATGCAGAGTTTATAATCTTGGAAGGCTGAAAAGAGTATTTGTTGTATTTGTTAGGTGTTATATAGATACAGCTAACCATGCACGACCGGTGGAAATCGAAGATCAAATAACGCATCGTCATCGGGGGATCCTGAGCGTTAAACCACTACAAGACGAGTTGAGTTAAGTTGAGTTTGAGCACGAGCCGAGGTATTTGGAAGGATCTTTTCAGTCCCTCAGGCTGGTATACGGCGTATACCGTCACGCCACACGCACCCAAGTATTTTTATAGGTCCCGTATTTTTTCCATTAAATTATCCCTGCATCCACCTGTGAACACCGGGCAGCAGCACCGGTTCCGTTTCATTAGTGCCGCTCGCAGAGACCAGGACGATAGTAAAAATAATAATAAGAAGGAGAAGAATATGACGAAGGAGATGACGGAGAAGAAGAGGAAGAGGAAGAAGAAGAAGAAGTTGCTGAAGGAGACGAAGAAGATGAGGAGAAGGGAAAAGACGCCACGACGCGTGCCAGTAATTTAGAGAGCTGTACCGATCACGGGATCAGGTTTACATCGATACGACTCGAAACATCCGATTGTATAGATCGCCCATCGTCCCGATTATACTGCAGTGAGACTCAAGAGAGACACAGCAGGTCCGGGCACGCGCCGGAAGATTCTGCAGCAGCAGAAGCAAGCGGGCAGGCATGTGCCTACGAGCGTATATACCTGTACATGTACAAGCGACATGTGTACCACCGGATTTAATCGCGTCCTCAAACACGAGTGACTACTTTCTACAGAATACCGTTTACCGTTTACCGACCCAAAGTATATCGGATCGGAGGATCCTTATACCACCAATAATTGCAGGTAACAACAAGAAAGTTCGATCGTCGCAGACGCGAGATCCGTCGTTATTTCGACCCATCAGGGCAACAACGACGAATCAAGTGTACGCGTATAGCAAAAAGTTATCACGATATTTTCAATCCCAAATTGGGAATCTCAGATCCACAGAATCCTGCAGAGGATTGAAATTTCATTGTGAAATTAGGAGTACGAAAAAGAAGAAACACTCGCGATGCGGCCGCTTGGGACGGATATAAAAATACTTTAGAAATCGGCTAATCTGCAGTGGGGTCGGTCGCGTCACTTCCTTCTGGGACAAAAAACAGAATGGAATTAGGTGCCTCTAATACCTCGCCAAGCCAATTAATACACTCAGTTAATCTGCCGGGATCGTTTCCGGTAGACGTACCGAGTCGCCTCTGATCCTAGATAACGGTCATCGTCGATGTTTGATCCGATTCAAATCCTCAAGCTAATATTACGTCGTCCCTATAGGTAAGTATTCGAAGATAGACGCGGAATGGAGCGGAGGTGCTAATCAGGTAATCCTTGTTCAGTATCTACGATGCCCCAATATATGCAGTTGTGAGTTATGTTCAGGTCACAAGCTCCGTCGATCTGACGAATGTCTGTCTTGACAGCTGCCACGTCTTTCGACATTTCCACTACGGTGCAATGGATAATGTATGAGTTGAATTTTTTTTTAGTTTCTAGGTAGATTCCGAAATAGCTGACAGTAAAATCCATAAAGGAGATGTGTCCGTTCGGGCGTGAGATTGAAAAATTAGAAATACGTGAATAATTTCTGTATAGCTGCACTGTGAAAGTCGCGAACGGTATGAAAAATCGGTTGAGATTCACTTTAGGTATACGGTTCGAGTTTCACCGCCAAAGTATAAAACAGGGAACGAGAGGAGCGTTTGTCCCGAAAAACTGGAAAATTGGCGTGAAATTGAAAAGAAATAACTGCGCGAAGATGTGGGTCAAATTTTGATATAATTACGTGTAATGAACACCGTGATTGCAGGCTGGTACGCGTACAGGATTCGAGTCCCGGACGAATGTCACCCGCAGCGTAATGCACACTAAAGATTTCAGTGCTCTCGGTAATCTTTCGTAATTATATAGACACGAGACATCCCGCCTCGGTACGACGTGATGCATCCCGTTCTCTCCGTACCTACGCCTCCCGAGGGGGGAACATTGCGCACGTTCGTCTCTTTCATTAGCGGGCAAAGAGAAGTAAGAAAACGGAAAAGGAGGAAGAGAAAGAAGCGGGAAAAATGAATTTCAAGCAAGTATTCATACTGCGTGTGTGTGCGGTGAAAATGCGGCTGGGGTTTTGCGAAAGAAGTTGACAATTGGCAATAAATGTACCTACACGTATGACGACCTATAATTATGGAAAACGATCGATATTCCAGAGGGATGGACAAAAGTGCATGTCTTGAAACCGAGGTAAAATGTTCTTCGAGAGTAGCCTCGCGGTCGCTTAATACCGCTCTCGCGGTAAAATACGTTAACGCTTATTTTTGCAGAAGAAAAAGGACCCCCGGAAGTTTCCTTTAATTATTAACAGTGCGGCTTGAATTCATTCAGCTGTAGGTATAGACTCTATGGAGCATTTGCAGGCAGCAGTCAAGAATATGAGGCGGTAAATTTTCATTCTCAAACAATACGGAGAAAACAATGCGCAGATAACCGGGTATTATTTTACCTCGGTATCCACATATTACCAGCCCGTCCAGGACACACGACTCTCAACCCTTAATCCCGAGGGGATATCGTACCGCAATAAAGGAATTAAGTGAACCAACTTCATTACATATTTCTAACTTGGTTCTACCGCGTCCTAAGTAGTATTAGCTTTTACTGTCGATTTTCCTATATCGTCGGAAATAAATGAAAACGATTAATCGATCCTCTTGTCAAAAATCATTACTCGCAAGCCGCGATCAATGGCTCGAATGGTATTCTCTTGCACGAAGTGGTATCAAGAGGCGTATTTGGCCGCTGAAATTCGTTGCACGCTGCAGATATTTCGGTATCGAGTTATCTCCCTTCATTCCAACGGTCGCAACGGGTTCAAATTCTCGAGGAAATTCCAAACGGAGCTTTTTTTGAGATTCGTTTTCGAAGATGGCGTGAGAAATCTATTGAGTAACGGAACGAAAGCAAATAAAAAAAAAAAAAAAAAACAACCGGGCTGTTCAAAATGTGTAACGGCGTGGTCCGAAAGACGGTCAAACCTTGTCCATGATCAGGGATCGACTCAGTTGAGTCGGAATCCGGTAAACACAGACCATGGAGATAATAGCGGTCGACGGTGGGTAGTAAATCACCGGAGGATCTACGGCAGCGAGTACCTCGACCGAAACCACTAACTCAGAGGATATCTATCGACTGGAGGATATAAAACAGTTTAAGTAAGGCTGCTCAGCACTAACCGTAAGTGATCTCGCACGGGTGTTCGGACAATTAGACACGGCCGCGAGTAGACGACTGCATCCACAAAATCAAAAAGTAGAGGGGAAACAAATTCGAAATTTCGATGCGCGAGCTAGCAATCCTCACCTGATTTTACCTGACGATATTTACCACTAATTATACCTTCGGCGGTGATTATGAACCTCTTGTGCATGTGCTGCCGCTCTGAACCCCGTCAATATATTGATGATAAAGCGTTCAGGTACGCGGAGCTCGTGTATAGGATTATCACGAAGAATTAGACCGTCGCGGCGGTAAATCTTGCCGGTCTATATACCAGCCATAGATACACGGCCGGTGTTGGTTAATTGTTAGGAATAATCTCCAAGCCCTCTCCGTAGGATATAAGACGCCGAATTTTCACGCCTCCGAAAAGCACCTATAGCAGGTACCCACTAAAGTGTTTAGAAGTTGCGTTTAACGACAGGGCATTCGTGGACGTAATTACACAGATCCTTACTTTTTTTCCTCGCGTTTGAATAGATTACCGACGTATATAGTTGAAGGATCGATTTTTTCCTCCCTCGCGGTGGGAGGGGGACGAAAATCTGGGTTCAAATTCGTCCGGTTGTTTCACCCGTCCATCGCGATCAATCGCATGGTAGATCATACGAAATTATAGTGAAAAATCATCTCCAGTTCCTTGGTACAGAAAATTCAAAACGCATTTCAGGTACCGAATGTGCGGCGCGCGGCTTCATAGCCGACTTGACTTCTATCAGGCTGCCTAATTGGGATTAAGATATAATTTTCTGGAGAAAATTAACTGATCAGTAATTAGTTACCCCAGTCCTATCCGCTGCTTGGAAAGACTGGTGTCTTCTGTCGGCTACCAATAACCGTTCACCGTTCACCGTTCCACCGTTCCACCGTTTCACGGTCAGTATTTTAGACACTCCAGCGAGTTGAGGTTACGACCAATAGGTTGATAGATATAGGTATAGGTAGATACTGCGGAGCAGTGCACCTTGCAGGATTCTCGCGTCTTTGAATAACTCAGTGTTAATGGTTAGTTGAGTTCGTCTCTAATGAGTGGGAACAGCACCCTGCGGCTTCTGACCGCGTCGATAGAGTCTTAACAGTCTCTATTCTTCGGGTATCGAGTCTAGGGAGTTTTAGATATTACTGTTTAACGGCCGCGTCGATTTATCGTCCGTCGGAAAGCAGTGTTAATTATTTTACTCCATTGCATGTTTGGTGCACCCCGTACGTACACACCTAAGTATATATACCTTTCCTTCTTATTGCTGGACCAAAATCTGTCTCTTAAGATTTCGATCTTTTCCTACACCAAAGTGCTCTCCTGAGTACGCTGCACGTGCCCACGATGACACGCGCAATTATATGCTACGTGGGATCGAAAAATTACAAAACGAATATATAATGGGAAGAGCAGATTTATAATTCCGGGGCTCCCGCTGACCGACCCTCGGACAGTTTTTCCGACAGTGGGACATCGCTCGCGATCGATTCCGTTCCAATCCGGTATAGAATACAGGCGGCCAGCTATGACACGGGGCAAAACAACCCTCCGGAGACGATCCTGTTTTTGACGAAGTCATTGCAGGTAATTGGAGCGACGTACGTGTAACATCCCGTTACGTTATTAGCAAACAAATAAAAAACGGTCCCTCGCGTATCGTGGGAAACGAAATCGATGCGTGCCACCTTGGAAAAACTACATAATTTCTAAGGCAAGCCGATAGAGCAACTGTATGTATATGTACAACGTGCATATATCAGCTTATTCGAAACTTCTACAGGTGGATCGCGTTCGCTGCACTTCTTATACCTACTCTGTGATGATTGCCAACCGTTTTTAGAACTACACACTCTAACGTTCGAGCCGTTAAAATTTCAATAAAAGAACAAATTTGATGCCGCCACCGACCACGTGCAGTTTCCTTACGATGGGCGACTGTTCGGAGCTGGCATTTACATGGACAACGTCTTTCAGCACGTGTTCTCACGATGCTCTTGAAAATTGTTTGACCGGGTGCAGCATGCCAAGTTCTCGCATCCATTTTCTCTTGTAATTAGAACAGGTGCGGCGTATGACGGAATCAATTGTACAACAACATGTAGTAGCTACTGCAGCGTCACGAAGCCGACGAGGTCTCTAGGTCCGAGGTCTCTCGTATCGTGAGATAAAGTAGGAAATCCCGATGACCAGGATCCAACGTAAGTTCGAAAGGTAACGAAAAGAAAACACTTGTTCAGCGGTTCCTCCGGGTCATACTGCGGTATATAATATAAACGGGGGCCGGTAATTTGCGCTGGTTTTGGTATCGGTGCATGAGAGAAATGGATGCCCAAAAAGAGTGAGTGAAGTATTTGGAGAGCTACCGTTCGAGATTCCTCGGTACATACATCGGAGTCGTTATGATCATCAGCTGGCGCCCATCTATGGAGACATAACAGGGCTTTTTAGCCGGCTGTTTGTTTGGCGGGAGACGTGAGACGCGAAAACCGCATCCGGGCCATCCGGACCGCCTAAGAGACAAGGCCTCGATCTGGGGAATCCGCTTTTTATCAACTACTGCGTTTTAACTTGGATCACGTCAATCACTCTGATTGTGATAATCAGCACCGTAGGTAGGTATACCTATCAGAACTCTTGCTCGCAGCGTTATAATTCCGGACTCCAGTCGTCCGTCTCTTTACGCCAATAAACGAAGAAATGGAACCGAATAAGAAGAAGAAGAAGAAGAAGGAGAAAAGAGAAAACGAGAAAGAGAGTATGTGAGTCATTATTATTCGCCGGATCCAGAACCCGCTACCCAGAAAATATCTTGTCTCCAGTCACATTTCGGAGTTACAGCCGGCTACCAACCTATAGTGCCTATATAACTGCTGGAAGAAATCATTGCCGGCGCATTGTCGACACCATTCTGTCTGGTGCTCGTAAAATAATTGCAACGACGAGCTTTCACAGTTCTACACGAATTTCAATTGCCATCAGGTATCCGTTTGTATTCTATATACACGTGTATAATGTACCTAAATAGCAAAGGTCGAGAAAATTGTTCTCACGGAGATCTAATGTCCGCGTGTTATACACCTAGAATTGACAACGATCTCTATAATTATACCCTCATCTGTCCACCTGTAGTCGAAAAATTCCAACAAACAGGAAGCATTGTTGAATAGAATAACTAGTGGGGCGAGAAAACGAAGAATACATAATGAAAGAATGAGAAGAGGAAGACGGTCGAGGTGGAGGTGGAGGTGGAGGTGGAGAGTAAAATTTCAAAGTTGTGTCTTATTATCTTCGTGGTCTATAGATGTTGCGTTTATCAGCCAACAACATTCTCATGGAATTTTTTATTTTTCCCACAGGAAGGTTACCTATGCCTGCGGGAGCGCGCATATATACTCCTGGTCAAATATCTTATCTTACATACGATGACTCTAATCGATCAGAGAGGAACCCGCAACTTCCGCATAAAAAGCGTTAATTTATTCAACACATATTCAAACAGCCCCCTACGCTGTTGTGTATTCTCATATTCTCCATCAAGATACATTCTCACGCGACTTTAGGTCGCGAGCGAAGCTAAGAGTTCCCTTCCTCCCTTTATTCTTCGTCTCGTCTTTTCGTATACCTGCTAACTAAACTAAGCTCTACGTTCATCGATCCGCCCCATTTCCTGTTCCATGATATTAATCATTACGTGAAAATAACGATTGCTACATCAAAGTAATACCTGTTTCTCTGCAGTGATGTGATCGGCCCAATCGGCGGAAGCTAACACAGATTTTCAACTTCTGAACATTCACGGAGCTCTGCTCTTTGCAGTTTTTTTGTCGTTTTTCTTTTTCTCTTTTTCTTCCGTCAAAATTCATGTTTTCGACTTCCCCGTGCGGGTTGGCTGTGTCAATTGCCCTCGGGATTGATCGTGGAGTTGGAGAACCGACGATTGAAATGACACTTTGAAGCACTCATCAATTATCTTTCACAGAAACGTGAAAAAAAGAAAATAAAAAATTGATCGTCTCCGTAACGCGTAAGGGGTTCCCACGTGAAATGCGGGTCCGCCGATCGAGTCTGACTACATGCAGTAGTAGCCTCCAGTCGTGTTAATAGTCCGCAGACGCTGGTCTAGGAAATTGGTTCACACGGTTCAGTAGTCCCCAAGTTCAACTTCGTTCGAGGAAAGAATTTTCACCGGGTAGATAGACTTTTTACCATGAATTACTGTAACAACGTCAGACTTTTCGGTATACACCTGCAAAACTTTGCATATAATTAAAGTTAATTGTTCTCAACTTCTTGTCCTCCCTCCTTCTTGCACCTCTTCTACATCCGCGTCGTGTTCCTCCTCGGTTTTGACAATCCCTCTCATTCCCTTTTTAGTATACACACCGGTGGTGCTGCAGCGCAGTATAGGTTCAATGAGGCGGGAGATATTTCACTGATACAGTCTGACCACTTCCGGTTATTCACTCACTGAGGCAGACTCCGAGGTATAAAAGTAGGGAGAGGTGGGTTTCGACAATTTATTATATTGAACCGGGAGGTATGCTTCGCACAGGGTCCTTTGGGCACCATAAATCGGGCCCACCGGACCGCAGTAGTGGTGATCGAAAACGGTATGAAATAGCCTCAAGGAAGAGCGATCCTTATCGAAAGCCACACCGAGAAAACAAATTCTCTTTTAAATTTCGTATCTCACCCTGTGCAGTGCATCATCGCGGTCAGGTAGCGCGTGGGACAAACTCCGGCTTCTCCGAGGTTCAACGACTCCCTTATTTCGTGTTCTCAAAACCAAATCTGCATAACGGACTCAATCCACTAACGGCAGGTGCCGGACCAACTCGGTGGACTCGGGTTTCCTAAGTCTCGAAGTACAGTCTTCATACTGCGGTACACGCACGTCCATTCCACGGCACTAGCCCTTCGAAAGGTACGCAGTGGAGATTTTCGAACTCGTTTCTTTCTTCTTTCGTTTCTTTAGTTTTTCTCTGATGTACGTTTTTGTTCATTCCGGGTACAATTCCGGACGCGATTCCATTCGGATCTCGTGAGCTTCCTATTGCTATCGCGAAACATCTGGATTAGAATACAGGGGGCGAGGACATTTCCAAAACCCACATGATAGGGGATCAGACGTCGATGTGGACTTTGTTAGTAAAGTGGAATTTATAGCATGGTGAGCGATTGCCACCACAATTTGACAATTGGATTACGAAGGATATCGTTTGGCGTTTGCAACTCGGTAGAGAATTTCAAAGAATTCATCCAGAGTTTGATGAACTGCGGATCTTAATTCTGCACTCGGCCAATCGCGATCCACAGTCCACAACATTCTACACGCGAGGTGTGCAGTCCGTCCGTCTCGTACGGTTATCGAAAACTAGGCGTACCTCTTCAAGGGTTGCTCCCGACACCTGCACTGGTATTACCTTCTAGACGAGCCGTTAGCGGATCCCTTTGAAGAGTACGCCCATCTCAAAGAACTAGCGAAGGTGTTAATAAATTGACTTTCGGGCGGCACTGCGTGCAGTTATCCATTTCTTTCCATTTGTATATTGAACCAGTTATTCTTTGTGGTATAGAATGCATACAGAAGTGAAATTATATCATTATTCACGTACTATTTGCTATCGGACCCGGAATTGTGAGCAAAATTATCCAAATTCTCGCTCACGCTCAATCGGCAATGAAAACTATGGCCGGGTGAGAGCCCGTGGGAAGTGAAAATACAGGAGAAAGAACATCGTCGACGAGCACATCACCCGGCGTAGCCGGGGCTGAAACCGCGGGTGTACCTAAGTACGATGTGATAAAATCAGGTGTTAAGAAAGTCCTCATTTTCTTAGCTGGTTCGTAATACGTATGTTCGGTTCGTATAATTTTGTGGCCGCAGTTTTATTTGCATCCGTGTCGAAGATCGACTTCTTTTGTGCCGACACGGTTGCAGCTACGGACGGCGGCGGCTCCTGAGGACTCTGCAGCTTTTCTGCCTTATTTTTCTTTTCATCAACTGTGGGAAAGTATATTGCGTATCTAATATAGCTTGCAGGGATTACTGGGGGGTCTAACGACTCCGGCCACAAGACGAACGTTCGTAAGAATGATGTAGGTATAATAATTGTATCCTGTAAGATTCTTCGGTTTCCATAATTCCAGCGGGCGTCAAGGATGGAACTAAAAACCATCGACTCGAACTTTACAGCGAATAAAACTCCGCCGAACACATCGGGCCACGCGCTCAACCATCTGTCGTCCTCGGAGACGATGTTAGTGACTATGGGACTACGGGACTACGGGACTACGGGGACCCGGCCATATGCTGTACCGGTCAAAGCCCGAAACCTCCTCCTCGCGAAATTACTATGGTACATAAAAAAAGAGGAAAGGAAAAGAGAAAAAAGAAACACCGTGCCTAACGGATTCGGAAATACATCTAGATTACGGGTCTGTTTCGTTTCTCTCTTTTTTTTTTTCTCAAATTAATTTTCACTCAGTTGTGATAATTAGCAGTTTTCATCATCGCATCCTGATATCCACGACTCCATGTACGTATAACCATAGAAGCGATTATTCGAAGAGGCGAGATGAAGTTCTTCTTCTTCTTCATTCACATAATTTACTTTTCGAGGAATTTTCTCTTGCCCTGATTGCTCGCGAGTGATCCAATACTTTCCTTCCATCCTTCTTTCACCGAAGGTAGTTTCTCACTCTTGCGACGAGAGGCACAGTCCCGTTTTGTCGGGGCCGAAAACGGGGATCAGGAATCTTGATTTAATCGGCACGGACTCCCGTGTTTCCCACGCGGAGGATCCTGATCCGATGAAATTGCGCTTCGGCACCGGGACATCAAAGCGGGTCTTGTGCCAGGGGCGTAGCAGGAACTGCATCAGTTTTTTCGAGTCCAGTATGCAAATATACTGTTAATCTTATTCCGCTCTCGCCAGGCGTATACCTTTTCGGGTATTTTCAACACCGTTGATATTATATTAAATGAGCGTCCAAATGGTCCTCAGTGATCAGTGTAAAAATATAAATTGAATATTATCATATATGTCGGTACGCTTCGTAAACCAAATCTGTTTCTCTCTTTCTCTCTCTCTCTCTCTCTTTTGAGTCTAATTTCTTACGATGGACTAGAGATCCATAGCTCACAGGGAAAGAACGGTTTAACCCAGTTCCTTAACTTTTCAAGCTACATTAGCCACTGTTGTGTAACGAATCGACTCGCCTTCGAACAAAGGGCAGCAATGGAAAAGTGAGGTTCTATAAGCTTGATTCAATATTCAATTTGTAAATGGAAAGGCGCTCAGACGAAACAAAGCTAACTTTGTTATTAAGAATTCCGTCAAGTTTACCGGGACCGGCTTTAGAGGGGACAGTGTTTGACTGTTTGCTCGTGTCACACTGAAAGACGTCAGTATAGTGGCGTTAGAAGGAAACGAGAGAACAATGCCCTGCGGACACTTCGAGTCCAAACTCCTTGGTTATCAATCAAATTCATCGCAATCTGCACGCGCAGTAGAAGACTAACCTGACGGTATTCGAGGAAACCACAAAAACTAGAAATTGGAAAATCTGGGCGCCCTGAAATAAGGAGAATTGCGCCCTGATGAGGTTTTCCGCACATCGTATCCCACCAAAGTGTCCGTAGCCAGATTTCTGAAGATTTTTGAATTTATTTTTGACGTTCTTCACAGTTGCATCTATAATTTTATAATTTTTGCATTGTTGTGATGATCCGCGTGGACGCACCCGGCGCGGCGTGGCGTCATAATTTACCGAATAGACGACCGCGACGGGTGGGGAATATGTTCGCACGGTTCCCGCCCTAATGGGATGAATCTTGATTCTCCCGTTGCTCTGTGAAGCCAGTACAGACAGGGCTACACACACGTAGGCGGCAGGAACCTCGATCCAATTAATGTAGCACATGACGTTCCCTATACCTACAGAGTGTAAAAACCGGGGGAATCGGAAGCATCCGTGGCAGTGTGTGGGACATAGAAACATCGGTACGTTCATCAGTGTGCATCATTCGTGTTGGTAAGTATAATACACAAACTGCACCATTCCAAAGTGCAGTCTGCTCCCCGCCCCTATACATATACCTATATCCAACAGTTAATTACTCATCACTCTCTGTTGCAGTCTCTGACTTTAGTGATCAAAGCAGCTGGGGTTTTACCACTTCGATTGTAATCGTATGGCAATCCCGTCTCAGTCGTTTCTTTCGTTGCTCGTCTTGTTAGACTTTTCAAATCATGCTCAATGTCATTTTATCGGTTTCCTAATACTGGAATACCCCAAGACCGTGCCTCTCCTTTCGTCCTCCCACAATTCACACTCCGTGTATTAATTCCGGAGTTTCTTATGGGGCCCCGAAGAATGAAGAGTCTTCTTCTACAGCAATTGCTTATTCCGCAGTTAGGATAAGATTCGACAATCCGCGCCGATTTACCGCGGATCGATTTGAGTGTTAGGGAAAAACTACCGGCGTCAAACTATCCCGGCACGGCACCCTCTAGCCGTAGACTCTGGTTCTCCACCCTGGGATATGGCGGGGGCGGACACATGGCACGCGTGCCAAACGAACCACTGCAGTCACGCCGTGATCACCATTCAACACGCTTACAATACAGGCTCTCATAGAAATATCGTTTTGGGATTTTGTTCGGAGGGGCTGGATCCTCAACTGTAACTTTTACACCCCATCTCCTATTTTTTCACTCCACAAAACTCTCTCCTCTAGATACATACTCCATTTTTAAAGGGGCTGAAGCTCCGCGGAGGTTCGGTCACAATCCAAAGGTTTTGCAAAGAATTTCCGCGGAGGAGAAGAATTTTGAGTTTATATAGAAACTGTTTGTGAAATTTTTCGAATCGTTCGAAAAACACTAGCTCCATATCGTTCCCGCGTATTATATACTCATTCCGGATGTGGTTTATATCTCGACTTTTAAATCTCGATCTCAATCTTCTTCGTCTCATTCTCTCGATCGTTCGTTCGTTCACTCCCTCGACTATTAGGGGCTGCTACCTCGGGCACAAGACCACCCTGACTTGAAAAAAAAAACGGCGTGGCCACGTGCCGAAGCACACCAGTTGGCAGTCGTGCCTGTCTATCCGGACGAACGGACACCTTCTCGCTATTATTTTCAGCCCGTTCGGTACCTCACAGTTCTTCCTGATATTAGCCGAACCTTAAATTTTCGGCTGCTTCCTCACAGCTGACATTTCAAGTCCGGGGTCATAGTGCCAATACTTGATTTCTTTATTGTGGATGACAGCGAGTGGGAAACGACCCAGTCAGAAACTCGATCTTAGCGGTAACTCCGGAAATAAACAATCGCGCGTTAGGATTTCACCAGAATGTCTGTGTCCACGGTGAATTTCTCGAAGAACAAGAACTTCTCCCGGTTTGTATCCTTGTCTCTTCTTTTTTGTTATATATACTTCCGTCACTTTTTGGTGGCAGAAATCGATGCCGGTTGATGAGGAATCTCTTCGTATTCGTCAGAGATCTTTTTAAAACGGGATTTATGACGCATCCGCTTTCGATTCGGACTGCAGGACCTGCCTGCGACTTAACTGGTCCGGATTCCTCATGGTAGTTAAAAAAAAGTCGATTCTCAGGCGTCCGCGTATGTTTAATTGCAGGGACCGTGTGTAGTATAGGACCCGTACCGACCCACGATCGTGCAGGGCACATATACATTTCGCTCATTTGTCAGCAAAGCGCAGTTAGCGTACGCTGAAGTATGCGCTGTAGCGCAGTTATTCTCAGCCTCGATTACATTGCATGAACAACCTCCGGATTCTGCTACTGAAGAAGCAGCAGCGGCATTAAAATAAATCGAGCGTATACCCACATGTGGTGTGATCGGTAAAAATATATAATCGTCAATTTTCTCTCTCTCTCTCTCGCTCCCTTTCTCTCCTTCGTTCTTCCTTTGCCCAGGTACAAATGATAATAACGATAATAATAATAATAGTAATAATAATAATAATAACGTTGTTAAGGTAGCCGCGAGGAAAACCGGCCTCCTCGCCTTCGCCGACTTTCAAAGTGATTGCGCATCATCAATAATTCATAGATTGTACATTTGAGCGCGGTACGTTTCATCTGTTTGTTACCTACCATAAGTAGTAGTATATATATCAGTTTGTACAAAAATCCGCATCAATCGCATTGGCTGCACACGCGCGTTCAGACATTCAAAATTCGATCAACTTATAAGATCGATCCTGCGCCGCGCTTCCACCTGCTTGCTTATGCATTTATTAATTTGTCAACAGCCCTGATAGTCTTCTGCAGTCCGTGACGTAATAACTTTCACGCCGCACCATATAATGACGCGGTTTTCCAAACGTCGGTTCATCGCCGTAAATGGAGTTTTATTCTGTTAATTTCGTTGAATCTCGGTGAGCTCAAAATTGTCGCCAAACAATGGTCGACAGAATTCTTCAAAATACAATCATATAACGTTTTTCAGATCGTATTGTGTAATTTTTGTTCTCCCAAAGTATTGCGCTGACCGAAATGCGAATATAAGTAATTCGAGTACCTACACATCGATGTATACCTATTTATGTGAACAACCGAAGAATTGGGAAGGTTTTTGCTTGTTATTATATTGACCCCTAGATTGCGTTGTGCAGGGGGGTTGATGTCACCTCAACAAACATTGTAAATCCTCGTCGCTAAGCCAGTAACGAAGTCGTAAACACGAAAATGCACATGGGGCGTTCGGTACGGACCCTGAAGCCCCTTTTTTCTGTACCTACCTGCTATACACTAACCCCCGCCATTAAATGCACATTACCAGTAATACCACTCTGACTGCAATACCCGGCTATAAGGACTGTCCACATGACTCCCTAGCGATGATTAGAGGGGCTCTAGGGGATTTCTTCCCCACTCGATTGAGGTGTTTCGAGAATCTTCGTATTCGAAGAGGCTTCGAACATGGAATGTTGTTTATGAAAGTTCATTAATTACACTCACGTCAAGAACAGTCGGAAACATGACTCATCCAATCTGCATGCATGCTCTTCCTTTGAATTGTATTTTCTTCAATGAGAATGTTTTGATCAACTATTTTCAAACAGAGTTTTGAAGAAATTCGATTGATCTGGTCCTTATGGGTATGATTTCGAAAGTTACGTATCCAATCAGACAGGATCAAGTGCGACTAGATCCCGGCGTGTGCGGCTGCGGAATGTCACTTTGACGATTCGCATGAATAGTTAGATAGATCAAAGAGACGACCAGCGACAGAATCAATAATTTTAGGATCATCCGAGTTTTTGATTCAGTACTCTATATAAATTCCTCATGAGTACTATGCCCGTTGCACTTGGCGCGTGTGATGCGATACAGATTGCCATACCGTGATCAGTAAGCAGGAGTAGTTCGGCCGATCTGCTACACTACTATTACTTTCTGCGGTGTTGGTATTGAAGCTCACGTGACGTCGCGTGCGTCGAGAAGCCCGCACGTGTGATCACGTCTGCACGAGGAAATATACTGGAAATTACTCGTGGGAGTATCAATTTCTCTAAATCTTCATTTTTTTTCATCATCATAATCGTGCGCTCCGAAAAATTTCAAAAATATTTGCGAAAGTACCAAATTGTACCTTGGTGCTGGAGAAAATCACGTAAAAATCTTGTGTTTCGATCAGAATAATGGATTCATTCCGTTCCAATTCGTCCTGCAGTGGTATTCAAATTCAGTCTCCCGGTGTTGAAATTGGCGAAAAATTAGCGCGAAATTTCAGTGGTGATCTTCATGCAGAAGACATTTTTTTCACCGTCGGTGTAACGTGTTAATCGCTTCCGAGCACGGTGCGACTATACATATATATAGTAGGGGCGCGAGGGCCACAAGGCTCATCAAAGCTTGTGCATCGTGGGGTGAATCATCCCCTGGGATTTCTAGGTGTTTAGTCTGGGTTCCCGGGGGCCAACGAAGCATGACAACCGGGGCAATGCCGAGGGCAGTCAGTCGCTGGCCGCGGGTCAAGCACCGGAAGTGCTCTGCCGAGGGTATATATACCTACGTGAAGCGGGGTACCGGGGTGCCAGGGTTCCAAGGCTCTAGGGTTGTGTGGGGTGCCGGGGATGGACAACAAATTAACCGGTAGATCCATCCTACGGGTGTATCACCCCTCAGCGAGTAGAGGCCATATGCCGCGCAGGTGAAGAAGAAGCGGCTCGAACCGCGTGTGTACGCGTATGTATGTTATACCTACCAACTTCAGCAGCACAGAATAACGCGCTACGAAGCATTTTCCTATACCCCCATACCGACCTACGTACGCGCCTATGTGTAGGAGTTTATACTGCTATAGCTGTCGGTAGGAGGCGCAACGACGAGACTTTGCTTTCTGCTTCATTTCCGAATCTACACCCACCGCATTGTGCGATACAAGCTCGTAAATATCGGAACACCCGATGCATTTGCTGCGAGAATTCCCGAACCTCTTTTACTCTCGAAACCGTTTATGCAGTAAATTCACTCTCTTCGAGGTATAAATTCCGCCCAATTGGTTGCAACCGGCGCTATTTTCGGTCTAGAAACAAAATGCATAAAATGGCACTTAACAGCAGCTTTGTATGATACTCAGCAGCTCTGTCATTACGGATGTAGTAGTACGTATACATATTACGATGCTCGGAACCGAATGTAACCTACCAACGCACACCGCGCCGTCGTTTGAAGAAAACAAAACCAGTACACCCATAGGAATGATATTTCATAACGTAAATCGAGTGTCTGCTCCGCGTATACGGCGAATCGTGAAGGTCGGAATCCTAATATGCATAAATGCTACATACGTATGCATACGTGACAAGCGTAATTAGGCGCGTCGGTGCTTGATTAGCAATCGTACAACTCCTGCCTCAAACTATGTATGGCGTACAGGGAACGGCGTATGGTCTACAACGCAATGCGATGCGATGCAGCGGAGTCGAGTAGCTTAAGGAATCGGGAATAATGACCCGCGGATAAAAAGAGCGAGAGGTTATACCCTCGAAGAAAAGGAACGGAGATACAGGTGGCTGTGAAAGGGCCACCTGCGCGGCATGCGGGCCTCCGTAGAGCGCGGAGTGTCTCCGTAGTACGAGCCGAGTGTCTCTCTGCACGCCCTGTATGTGCCTCTGCCCCTGCCCCTGCTGCGCAAGCGAACGCAGGCGCGTGCTGGCTAGCTGCTGCTGCTTTTGCTGTAGCCGTTGCCGTTGCCGTTGCCGTTGCCGTTGCCGTTGCTGTTACTAGCGCTCGCGCCTGCGCGGCAACTTCTGCTGTTGGGTGCTCTTGCTGCCGTTGCTCGGTTTATAGCTTCGCTTCCGACTCAATTGTTACACATTTATTCAGGTGTGGTTATGGGTTCCGAGTGAGACAAAATAAAGAGAATGACGAAGACGAGAAGTGAGAGCGAGAGGAAGAGACACGGATTACATACGAGGATCTCTAGCTAGTGCGCATGTAGATATTTCGAAAATTTCTATGAGTAACAGCTATAGTTAGTTTTCTTGGTGTTATTGTAGACGTTCGAACCGCGATGTGTCACCCATTGAACACACATCATTTGCGGCTAATTATACGGCATTATATGAATACGACGATAGAAGAAGAAGAAGAAGAGAAAAAAAAGCGACAAGAACGAACGCGAACAGACCAATAAAAATTATACAATTTTTCCAACGACCCCGTGGATGAAATTTACATCTAATAGCACGATCCGATAGCACGATTTTGAACCAGAATTTTTCGCCTGAGCGACCAGTTTGATCTATGCGGCGATGAAATCTCTTGTGTAGGTATATATATACCAATGTATTAGTCCGTTGAAATCTCTGACGCTTGCGGAGATTCGAGCGACAGCAGTAGCGAGTTGCAATGCCACGGTGTGAGAGCGGTACATAAAAAGTCGAAAAAAATAGATAGATAGATAGATGGATGGATAGATATAACGGTCAACAGGTGCTAAGGACTGCAACAGCTCGGCCACCTACTACGCGCTTTCTATCTTCACAATGATTTCAGATTAATCTTCGGTCACCGCAGACAAATTGCAGCTATATATTTTATCTCTATATGAAAATTTCATTATTATATTCGTTATATTGTATTGGTTGAAAAATCTTCCCTCCTGCGCCGTGGGTATATGAAATAACGCATCGCGGACGAATGTTTCGTTGTTGGTAGGTATAGATTATATTATATATATATGAAATGTTAGTAAAAGTTCAAGATACTCGGAGTCGTGCAGAACATCGCAAACATCACGCAAAGGTTCCAACGCCGGTGTGGACAGATCTTTTGCTTTTAATTTGGTTTTCAGAAATCGTAAATTGATTAAAATAATTGGAAGACAAGAAGATAAGAAAGTGAAGAAAAAATGTTTGCGATAAACTCATTCGACATTATAATTATCGTCAATTTATTGCACAAGAGAGTAATATGAAGAAAAAAAAACGTGAAAAGCACGAGTGGCCAGTTATACTTGCTCCTATATTATGTATATATAGATTGAAGATATACACCTTCGTGTAGTTATTGGTTACCGCTCGTAAATTTTCAAGCATCGGAGACCCGGGCCAGAGTTCTTCACTTTTATTGCGGGCACACGCCTGAGATATACCGTCAGAGATTACGGAGTGAAAGCAAGAACGAAAGAAAGAAAGAAGGATAGAAGAAAAAAGAAAAAATGAGCGACAAACAAAAAAGGAATTAAGCATAAGGCACAGGCGCGCGCTTTCAGATAAGAAACTCGACTGTGTGAACTGAGTGAGCGAGTGAGCGAGTGAGCGAACGGCCATGGTAATACTTGGCTCATGTAATTGATCTGATAACATGACGAACTCGTTACGAAGCGCAAGAAACCGGGTGGAATATAAGTTGAAGAGTTGGAGGGGAAAAATGAACGGGTTGTCGAACACCGATCTCTGAACCTTATCTTTCAGGTCTCTGGTCGAATATAACAGGCGCAGGTATATCTCTACTTCTACATTTACCTGTCCTGTACCTATCGTGCACGCGCCTGTGCAGCCCGCGATCTCTTGCGATTTTGTGAAATTTTTTTTTATTTTTTCTTATCTTCGCGTCTTTTTCTTCCGCTTCTCCGTTCATCAACTAGGTCAAGTGTATGATGATAAATAATTCCCGTCCGTACGTGTGTACGTAGGTAGGTTTATATATATATACCTATACGAGACAGAGATACCCAAACCCAACTTCTCCACGCTTATTACTCCGTGCCTATATACTCGGAATATCTTTGCCTCTATACGTAGTTATACTTATATACGCGTGCAAACGCGATCGTCAGCTGTCTCTCCATTTAAGATATTACGTACGTACGTTATACATACGTAGTGCATACATACATAATTGCATCGATAGACGATACTTAATTCTCTCTGCAACCTGTATAAAATGGACTGTACCTGTCAATTTTTATTGCGCGTTTTTTTTTTTTTTTTGCCGACCTCTTCAATGCAACCTGTACGCATTGTCGAGGGACACAATTATATTTATCAGACTAACGCCGACGACTAGCAAACCGACGGATGCCTGTTTCGCAGTCTCAATTTCAAATGGAACGTCGGACGTCCTCTGATCGTCCTTCAGTCGTTTTACGGACTCGATAATGAATCACAGAACGTACGTTTTGTGCGACTTGGGCATCCGCATATATGTCCAATATGAACGTCGATCTGCGCGGATATTAGTGTTACTGCAATCTTGGAGCTGCTAAAGACGAGATAATAATGGGAAAAATAACTTTCGATGGACGTGGAACAGACGTGCTAATATTGTAAGGTATAACTCGAATAGGTACCTGCTATTATACAGCGCGTATGAAAACACGTAATATGTACGTATCTATGTATGTACGTATATACTGGCTGTCCTAAGGGACAAAGGGTGAGGGTGAAGTTTGAAGGGATGACTTCAAGTTTCAAGTGGATGACGGTAGGCAGCTGGCGCAAGGTGCCCACCTCTCTGCCTAGGAATGCGCTCCGCCACTTCCTCTTAATACCGTTCAGAGTTTCGTATGCAGCCACGCGCCGCGCCGCGCCGTGCCTGCCGAGGCCGGGGCCGGGGCCGGGGCAGTCTCGTGCTATACCGAATATACGCGCGCATCAACGCTCACCCTTCCGCCTTTTCGCCCTTGCTCCCTTCGCCGTTCCCCATTCCCATCCCCTTATATTACAACCCGATTGTCTCGAAAATCTAAATGGTACCATCAATTCACTAGATTTATTTCACAGATACTCGCCACGGAGGGATGAAGAGAGGGAGGGATGCGGTTGTAAGGGAAAACAGAGAGTTGGAGAAAGAAAGGGAGAGAGTAGGAGAGAATTTATTCTCTTCCTAATTGTACCGACCACGCTTCGTAGACAGTTCCACAGATAAGCAATTTATACATGTGTATATATCTAGTACCATACATATAATATGTATAGCTACGTACAGGTTGCATTCAAGGGACTAGATCGTGTTTATGACAGAATATAAAATTCATTCTGATATAGATATATAGCATCTGGGGGCATGAGGGGTATTCAACGTCAACTCAACACGCTCCAAGCCTCGATCTTCCCACTCGAGCTAGGTATAACGTAATTTTCCTTCTTTTTCACATGTGATACTTGGGAATGTAACAACTCGTATCTTCCGTTTAGCTATTTTCCCACGGTTTGACGTACCTACCAGACAATTTTGAAATTTCAAAGTCTCGATTTCTGTAAAAGACTTGTTCGAAATCGATTCGAAAAATGAAGACCACTGTTTGGTAAATTTGATAGATAGTATTGGTAAACCATTATTTCGGAATTTTTGCGACATATGCCAACAGCACGTGATGAGGCGAATGAACAATTCATCGATCGATCTTGGCCACTTTCGATTTCAGCGAAATCTTCTCAATTAAGATGTACGCCAAATCGGACGAAACGAAAATTTGAAGACCATGCGTGGGGTCGCGGATCATTTTGATCAGGAATTACAAATCATCGACAATGAAAGAAACGCAATTCGAATCAATTTGTCCGATGAAAAGTTCCCGTGTCATTCGGCTGCGCCGTAAACCTTTGAAATAGCGCTAATTTTGGATGGCAGCCTAAGTGTGATAGTTTGATTTGAATATCACTGAAACTTTTCGTCTGATCGCTTCATTCAAATTAAGGCTCCTTTCGAAAGTGGCCGATCGATCGAAAAACAGTTCGCTTCTTTGACTTCGCGACACGTTGAGCTTGATCAAAAAATTAAAAAAAAATTTCTTTTTAATATGAGATTCAATATTGCCAACAAATTTTGTAGCGATATCATTCATTTTTTCGATAGGACACACAGATTTCGTGACATAGCTTTCGTTTTATAGCTGAAAACTTGAGAATTCTGGAATTCTCCGTCATAGAAACGGTGAGCAAAATCAACGAGCTAAAAAATGCGGATCAATAACATATTCGCAGGTTACTATATAAATGTGCATGTCCCGAAACAAATCTGCTAATTGCGAACATCGGGGTTTCAGTTACGCGTTAGGTGTGAGATGGAATACACCTATACCACTATGCGGCTTCTAGAATTACGATACGAAGTTTCAAACGAAAATTTGTATATCGTGTTAAACAATGCCTTTCGTTGGATAAACATGCGCGACGGTTTGATAATACATGGACGGCGCTTTTTCGTGATAAAAATTCTACAATACATCAAAAATATTCCATAATTACCGCTGAAACCTGAACGAATATACATCAGATATCATCGCCGTAACTTGAAAGCAGACTAAGAAAGTTGAAAATATGACTGGATATACCGAATGTCATCGGAATACGTGGAAAACAAATAAAATAAAAGATAGTAAATTTTGAGCAACTCAACAACGAATAAAGTGCCTTGTTACAATCAAACGTTGTGCAATTAAGTTTATCTGATAAGACATTTTCTTGCACGTATCCCGGCTCGCACAAAATCCTTCACAACTTATATTAGGTCCTGAGACGACTGAAAGGCGCCCAAAAGTCGCCGATCGTCCGCTGTTACAGTTACGACTCAAACGCGGACATCCGGCGACTGTTAGGCGTCTTCGAGCCGTCTCTGGGCCCGAAATAAGGGAAAGAGGATTCTGTGCTGGCTGAGTATATTCAGATCTCAGATCGACTGCCAGAAGATACGTGAGACAACAAGAGACATATCAAAGCACAATATTTCCAAGCATAGGTATACATATATGTGAAACTCGTAAGTTCCTATTTCGATCTCATATATATCGCTTGTCTGCGGGCGTCAGGTCGCAAGCGCAAAAAATGCGATTCTAGTAACATAGGGTCGCATAATTGTTTCCTATTTCGTATAATTCACCACAAAAATGAAAAAAAACGCATAAATAGACGAGCATTGAGAAGTTGAAAACCTAAGATCATAAATTCCCTGACCTTAGATTTTTTCTTTCCAATTTTTTCGATTTCAATTTTTTCATTCGTTCTAATATTTTGCGACGGTTCTCACCTTTTGCTTCAGATTGCACAGGCTAACCGAAAAAGAATTTTCTTTTTCTGGCGCCGTGGAAAGAATACCTGATTCTGATGAAACTTGGGACACCGAGTCCAAAAATGGTACCAGTTTTTCCGTGTCGGCTCTAGTTTCGGAGATATAACATAACTACCTCGAGTATACTGAACAGATTTATAAAATTTGCATCTGTAATTAATAATTACATTCCGATATTCCTGTTTTTTTTTTCTTCCTTTTTTTGACCAAAGTTATTAATTGAAAATAGCCATATCTAACTTATTTGCGGTTGTTTGTTAACAATAATTATTTCATTCTCTTTGTGTTTCATTTATTCGTAATTGGAAAACCTGATTATTTTTATATTAAATGAAAACTCACGAACTTGTGTAAACTGATGAAATTTTATCTCCCATCGCGAGACGCGTCAAAGACGCAGAATATGAAGTCTTTGTGCTATATTTCGAAAACTACAGAAGAGCCGGTGAAGCCAATCTAAAGCAATTTTCGGAATCTGTGAGACGATCAGAATACCGAGAAAATAGGTAAAACTTTTTAGTCGCCGAATTGGGTGTTGGCCAATGTTATTAATCCGGTACTAATTCTTTAGGATTCTTTTTCACAAATTTCCAATGTTTTTACTCGCACAAATGACAAAAAGTCGCGAGGACCACGCCTCACTCCACGTTCCGCTTTCAATCTTAATCTATTATTAATTTCAACGTAATTCATAACACGTGTTTTTAGATTTTCCACGTCAATACGTAGAATAAAAGTTACACGATTCTATGATTCAAAAGATGGCGAAAGACACGCGACATCTCGCTCCAATTGTGTTTTTCGTAACAATTGTAACATGTTTGAATGAGAAATATGCAGGAAAAAACAAGGTACTTACTCATGAGAATTACCCAGAATTCGTCCAAGTCCGTTAGATTCATCATCGCCGTTCGAACACAACATGTATTACGATGAAAACTACGTACTGCTACATCACACATCTTTGTCAGGATAAACTATGTATTCCGGTTTATAATCCGCGTGAGAAAATATTATTATTGTTATTATTCACTAGCCTATTTATCTTTCTTCCTGTACGATCACTTTATACGTTAATCTTAGCCCCATCTAGGTAAAGAGTTACAATTTTATGAGTTCGTATCTTGTTACCGTTCAAGTGTTCCGCTGTTTAACAATAACGCATCGGCGGTTTGACGGATAAAAAAACAAAAGAGAACGCGGCCATTTCGATCGGTATAACGGAAAACTTCCGAACGAACGCGACCTTTTCAAACATCAACCAGCAGTCTGAAGTTACCGACGATTGATCAAGAAAGTCGGCGCAGTAGTTCGACCAGGGGTGTGAAGTTAGCGCGAGTGCCTAGTGTCACGCGTTGCGCTTGCGCATTCCTATGCGGCGGTCAGCATGCGACACGTGCGGAGTTGGAGCATGCATAACCTCTGAAAGTATGAAAACAGCGTGTAGTAATGATACGCTAATAAAAATTGATTCAAAATACTTGTAGTTACCTCCAACTGTTTTGTGTGCAGTCTCAGTGTGGTTTAAAATTTTCAACACACATAAATATGGGTTTGACGAAACAGTATCTGAGATACGTTCCAGCTGGAAATGTAAATATCATATCCAGTCCGCGATGTAACCTAGTATTCGTAACCCTAGAAGCTCAGGAGGGAAGATTTGTCGCTGTTGGTGCATGCGAGCATGTGATAATCTGGGATTTACGGTTAGGAGAAAAGGTAAAGGCATTTCTATCCGTCTACTCAACGTTTCCCTTCTCCTTCCAATCTCTGAAACATTCTATTTTTAAATATTCCTCAAAACACTCGCACATTATACTTTTATAACGTGTTTACATACTATTGTAATATTTAATCTGTAAAAGTCTTCTCACCAATTTTTTTTTGTCAAAGGCGCAAGTTCTGTCGGGAGAAAGTTCCCCCGTTTCAAGGCTAGTCGCTTCGCCTAATAAACGCCACATTGCGGTCGGCTATGCAGACGGGGCGGTAAAAACGTTCGATCTTCGTTCAGGAGAAATAATTAGCATATTTATTGGGCACAGATCGGAAGTTACTTCTCTAGCTTATGATAATTTGGGACATCGACTGGCCTCCGGATCCAAAGTATATGATTTTGTCTATATTATTTTGCTAGTTTTCGATGTCTTGTTTCTTTTCTACCCTTAATCGGACTCTTTTCTCCAAACCAGGACACGGATATAATAGTTTGGGATGTAGTGGCAGAAACTGGTTTATGCAGGTTATCCGGACACAAGGGAATCGTCACGGAAGTGAAATTTTTATCTGAGCATAACATCGTCGTCAGTTCTAGTAAAGATACATTCATTAAATTCTGGGATTTGGATACGCAGCATAATTTCAAAACACTCGTCGGTCACAGGTCGGAGGTAAGAATTGATAATCACTTTGATTCAAGACTTTCTTTCGTTTTATTTTCCATCTTCCACATTGTCCGTCTTCCGCAGGTCTGGGGATTGACCCTCGCCAAAGAAGATCAATACTTGATCACAGGATCCAATGAGAGCGAACTTTTTGTATGGAAGATCTCTTTCAAGGACGTACCTAAGACCCAAGATTCTTCCATAAACATAACGTCTTCGAACACGAACGAGGATGACGAATTTGAGGACTCGGTAAAAAAAAATTATTCACTCAAATTCCCTCATTTAGAACAGTTTAAAAATTCTGAGTTAGTTTTTTGGCTCCAAAATTCTTCCATTTGGCTTAAAAGAGAAATACTATTGGCAGTCGCTGATTTGTTCTGAACAAACCGACATCTTCCACATTCTTAAAACAGGTGTGAATGTGAATTGCAATTTATCATGCAGAATTTACGGAATTTGATTCAGAACTCTTATTCATGTTTGTGAAAATCGTTTGTTTTTTTTCCTCTGCTTGGACTTTTAAAGACCCCAAAAGCGCATCAAATTTGTCAATGAAAGTATAATAACATAATTTTTCCAGAGATATCCTCTAAGATGTGAAAAAATTGGTAGCATACTCAGAGCAGGTCGAGGACGACTGGTTTCTTTGAGTTCTGACGCTACGAGTCGAGTTGTTGCTTGCCATGGAATAGATAATACCGTTGAGTTATTTCATTTCCTACCAAACGACGTGGTTCAATCAAAATTACTAAAGCGGCAAAAAAAGGAGAAGAAAAAGGCAGCGAAGTTCGTTATTTTTGAATATCGCATGTTTCCTGTCATTGAAATGAATGTCATTGAAATATTCTCTCCCGATTTCTTCGTTAATTTCAGATTTCATATTATAGCACAAGAGGTGTGAAGAATTCCGATTTCGATTCTTTAATTTTTATCTCAAATAATTTCCACGGTGTAAATTTTTCAAATCTTTAGCCCTTCAGGATTCGATTTTCAAAAATTTATATTACAGTCATTCGGGATGAAAATCTCGGAATGATGTTCGGAAGTCCTCACGCCCTACTAATGTAATCTGAAATCAATGAAGAAATTCAGACTGGAGTTCAATTGTTCAATCAAGGTTTCGCCAACTTTTTCTCGTCCGAATAACTTTCAAATTTTTCTTCAAGGGAGGGAAATCCAGTTGACGAAAATGCGGCTGATCCCGCAACTTCATTGAAGTCTGAAATCAAGCGTCTCCCAGTTATAAAAGCCTCGAATAAATCAAAGGGGGTTGATCTAGTCTTGGGAAAAGGAGGAGAACTCAGGGTACAACAGTTCCTGTTTTTATATATTATTTAGAAAACTGAACTAGTGATAATTCTTAAACTAAACAAACTCCTATATTTAATTATTTCAATCCGAAATGACGAAATCGACTAATTTCAGGTCTGCGTTAACGTCAATAATAACAGCGTCGAGCTTCATTCAGCTACGATAACTGATTCCGAGATTGAAACAAAACTTTTAAGATCTCTCACAAACCATGGACACAGAACAGACGTTAGAGCCATGTGCTTCAGCTCGGATAATTTAGCTCTAGCTACTGCCAGCGGCGATTCCGTTAAATTATGGAACAGGTTTGGACATATTTGTAGCTAACAATACTCAAAATATTCTCTAAAAACACCCTATAACTTTTTCAACTCTTTCCAGACCCTCGCTGGCCTGTTTAAGAACAGTAGATTGTGGCTACGCTTTAACGGCCTGCTTTGCTCCAGGAGACAGGCATTTGATAATTGGTTTGAAAGACGGCAAGATGTTGATAATTGATATTGCCTCTGGAGATATTCTTGAAGAAATTGCAGCTCATAGTAAAGAATTGTGGAGCGTTGTTCTTTATCCTGATATGGTGAGGGAGTTTGATTAAAAAAAACGAAAGTTTGAGTTGAATAAATTAAAAAATTCTATGACTACGATTTGGACAAACAACACTATAAGAGGTACTATTCTAGTCAAACTCCTATTCTCAACATATTCAATTTACAAACAGAGAGGAGTAGCCAGTGGCGGTGGCGACGCTACTGTAAAATTCTGGGATTTTGAATTGGTCGAAGATCCAGAGAGCGAAACGAAGGCCAAAGTTCTTTCAGTTTTACATTCCCGTACTTTAAAACTTGAGGAAAGCGTTTTGGCAATAAAAATAAGCCCAAATAGCAGATTCATTGCTGTGGCGCTTCTAGATTCTACTGTGAAAATATTCTTCCTAGATACGTTCAAGGTATCAATCTATAATCGATTCGAAAAGTACGAAAATTTCGCTACCCATCAACTAATTTCTCCGTTTTCATTCGCAGTTTTTCATCTCACTTTATGGTCACAAACTTCCAGTAATCTGTATGGACATATCTAGCGATTCTACCTTAATTGCAACCGGTTCTGCCGATAGGAACATCAAAATATGGGGTCTAGATTTTGGCGATTGTCACAAATCTATATTCGCTCACGACGATTCAGTAACTGGACTAGTTTTTGTACCGAGAACTCATTACTTATTCACTTGTGGTAAAGACGGCAAGGTCAAACAGTGGGACGCGGATATTTTTCAAAAAATTATAACACTCCAGGTGACAGGAGAACACTAAATATTTTTTAACACTTTGAATTGTTCTCTTCTCATTCGAAAAAAATTATGAGTTCCTCTAATTTCCTCGCTCTCTCAGGGGCATTCTGGTGAATCTTGGAACTGCGCAGTATCTCCAAATGGAAATTACGTGGCTTCTTGTGGTTCAGACAAAGTTGTTAGATTATTTGAGCGATCTAACGAGCCTCTAGTTCTAGAAGACGAAAGAGAAGAGGAAAGAGAAGGACTTGAGAATGAACTAGCTACCGGTGAAAGCAGCGTAGTTCAGGGTCAAAAGGCGCAGTCTTTACCTTCCAGGAAGACTGTGAATAGCGAAAAGGCGGTATGTGATTGACTACATGCTGAGCATAGGAAAAAGAGACCTCAATGCCACCGCTTTATCTAATCTTTTGATTCGTCTGAATTCCTCTGGAATAAGTGACTTTGGTCTAGATGTTTATATCCAATAATTTGGATTCACGCTCAGTTATGTATTCGCTGACTCTCATATTTCAGGCTGAACTTATACTCGAATGTCTGGAAATATCAAAGGATTACGAAGAACAATTGGCTGCGGTTGGACCCTTGAATGCTGCCCCACCCCTGCCGCCTCTTATGCAAGCTTTGTCTTGTTCTACGACTGAAGATTTCTTACTCGAAACTGTTAAACGCGTCAGAGCGAGGTATAGAACTTAGAAACGATTCAGAAACAGATATAAATTTGTTATTGAGGGTTGAAAATAGAAAGAAAAAAGGATAAGACGGGTTGTATTAAATTTCAATTTCGAAGGAGAACAAAGGAGTTGAAACTGTTCGAAGGTTCTATGAAGTCATTAAGAATATTGACTGAACTAGGATAAAAGACATCAAAATTCCTATCTTTCTTCTCTTCAAACAAAGAAATTCCATGGATTCTCAGAATTTCTGGATTTAGTAAACTAGTGAAAGTCGAAGATTTGATTTTCCTTCAATTTTCAGACATGAGTTCAACAAGTCATTAATACTTTCGGATTGAAGTATGTACCTGAAACTCGTTGAAATTCGAACTCTTTTCTTTTTCTGATGGAGAAATTCAATGAATTGATGAAATTCGTCAACTGAACGACTCAGAAGAAATGCAAAATTCTAATCTTTTATTATTTATTTCTTTTTTTTTTGCTATTTCTAGCGAGCTAGAAGAAGCTCTGCTTCTATTACCCTACTCAGCAGCATGCGAGATTTTGAAACTTCTTCCCAAACTTTTGAGCGGAGATTATCAAGCGGAATTAGTATCTAGATTAACTTTAAGCCTAGTCCAAGCTCATCACAGCCCGATTGTAACGAGTAAAGAACTGCTGACGACGTTAGAGACGATAAGAACATTGGCGATGAAAAGAATCGGTTCACTACGGGTAAGAGACTCTTCAATATTATTATCATTATTATTATTATTATCATTATTACAAAGTTGTGGAACCGGTTTCAACTAATATCTCTCTGGGAACTTGATATCATGTTTGTATTTTCGTGTTGTAATAACTTCTAATATTACAAATATATAGGAGGAAATCTATCCCAACTTGGACAGTCTCTGATCCTGACCTCTTTTGAAACGGTTCGTTTCTTTTGATGGGAGGGGATCCCTTCCAGGTTGCGACGGACTTTCTCATAGATATTGGATGTATATACGACTTTTTCCATTCACCTCTTTTTGTTTCTGTTGTTTTGTCACAGGATACAGTTGGTTTCAATTTATACGGTATGTCCTTCACTCAACGCGCTATAGAAGAGAGCGAAGGCGTTCAACTATTCAGGGATGCTACTAAGAGTAGAAAACAGAAAAATAAAGTCAGAAAAAATAAGGAGAGGGCTCTGAAAAGGGCCATTATGACTTTATAAAGTAGGTCTCTTTCTTTCAATTTAATTAGGTATTACTCTTTCTTTCGTCTCTCATATATTTGTAAATAAAATGATAAAACACATGAAATGAATGATTATTGTCAAAATCGCAGTACGAACGTTCACGAACGGGGGAACGAGTCCTACGGCACATTTTCATTTATTTCAGTTTGTTCTCGAATAAAAACAAGAGAAAAAATAAAACGAAACGGACGGAAATTTGTCAACGATCATGAATTTGTTTCGCAAAAGTTACACAGATATCTAAATACTTATCATTTTCAGCTGAGAATTTAACAAACAATCTCATAAATTATTTATTCTAGATACAGGCAGGTATATACTTACAATAATAATTAGAAAATTTGTCACCTTTCACGTGTGAAAACGTCCTAAAATATTCTAGAAGCATCTTTACTTTACTGTTTATAATAATGTCCATCGGTATTGGAACCTATGTTCTATATCGCGGTGTATATAAGTAATTGTCTTGTATTTTTGTTTTCTTTCCTTGCGGTATATTTTCAATTCTCTTAAATTCAAATCCAAAACCATGAAAAAGAAGAATTAAAACACCGTTTGTTCTTCTCTCATCAATGTATCAAAGCGTCATTTGTGAATTTTTCATTCGCTATAGGCGGCTGCCATCCACCAAATTCTTTTTCTAATTCTTGGGCAACTCTAATAGTCAGATTATCGCATCCTGGATTAGCGACAATCTGGAGAAGGAGAAAAAAATACAGAAAAAAAGAGACTTAGGTCAAAGTTTTCTGAAATATTTGCAGAACTTGAGCAAAAAGTTGTTGATCCAAGGATGAGAATAAATTATTTTCTCACCTGAATTCCGATCGGTAAACCGTTCCTGTTCAATCCTATCGGACATTGCGTTACTGGAAGTCCAAGCGCATTAAATATCATCATGTACGATATGTTGCCCACTTTATGATATATCTGATTGGGATAATGAGCAGGCGTGGTAAACGTCGGGTATAGCAATACTCCATTATCGCCTAATAATTCCTAGAAATGTTTTAAAACTCGAAATATCAGAAAAATTCACAAGAAATAAAAAATGATAAAATTCAACGAAAACAAAAAAAAAATAAAAATTTGAGGTACGGTATGTCGAAGAGAGTTGGAAAAATACTTGTCGATTTATATTTTTAGATTTTTCCTCTCATTTCCTTGCTTTATCGTTCAGTGAGTACGAAAATTTTGACAATTTTCTAATGTTGTAGATACAAAAATTGAATTTTTTTTTTCAATCTACTTCTTTTTCCATTATTCCTCGATTTCTGTCCGTACCTGCCGAAAACTTACCGCGAATCTCTGTTTCAATAAAGCGTTTTGTTTATCCATTTTATCGTGATAGCTTTGGGGAAGTTTGTCGTTAATTTTTTTCAACATTCCATAAAGTATGTTCGGCAATGTATGCGGTGACATCATGCACAGGAATTTCATCACTTCAATGAAAACGCTTTTCCATTCCTGCCGCAAGTTATTGTCTTATAATTATAAAAAATATACTTTCGCAGTAATCACGTGGTTTTCTCATTCACTGAGTTCAGAATATCAAAAAATGGCCCGAAATTTACGAAAGTGACGTTTAAAATGCACTTTCAGATCCCAAATGAACATCGAAGATGAGAAATGGGCATTTCTGTGCCCCGAACGGCAAAGAATTGGCCCGGAAAAGCCAAAAATGAGCATATCTTCTTTTATTAATGATATGAAACGGATAAAGATGGAAATAAGGTTCTTGACGACATTTTTACAACAGACAAATCACTTACGTGAGGATCCGTTCCCTTCATATAAATAGATTCTGCTTCGAGTCGAAGCAGGATGTTAGCCGCTATTTCGAAAGAGTATTTCATTTCTTTTATTTCTGCCTGAAAAGAGGAAAAGAGAGAAAAAAAAAGAATATCAATGAGCCAAGATATTTGTTCCATTTTGTTAGAATTTCATGACTTTTTTTATTATTGTACTTTTTACGAAAAATTGAAGAAAATTATTTGTCCACGGGGAAATATTCTTGCTCACCTTTTTCACAACGTGTCGTGATTTCAGGTGATTGACCACTCGACGAAGTCCTGCCGCTATCTCGCTGTCTATAGAATTTGTCATTTCAGAACCACCGTCGTCTTCCATAAAAAAGAATTTTATTTCGTTCAACGAAACCTGCGGGAGAATATTCGAATCAATATTGTCAATTATACCAGCGAATGGATTTACGCGTTATAAATTTGCTTTTTTTCTTTTCTTTTCTTTTCTTTTTTATCCTCTCTTCTCCTCGCGACGTTCTTCTCTACTTTTGAAAGAATCTTTACCTCTCTGTCTAAATTCAGAATTTTCTCATCCGTTTGGCACATAGTTTTCAAAAGTAATGGTATATCTTCGGCATATCTCGTCATCAGTCCTACAGTGAAAAAATTCTGCCACTCCTTCATGTTGCAATCCGGCATATGACCGGAAGGTGATACCGTACCTAGATCACAACGATAATTTTCCTATTTATCCTTCTAACGATATTATATACTGGTGTTATAATTTCGATTTCTTTCGTTTTTTCATACATTTTTATTATCTTAATAAATCAATTAACGAAATGGATGAATATAAAAATATACCGTAGAATTCAACGATCAATCATGAGTCACTACTAACCTGGACTAGGTTTGTGGCCAAAAACTCCGCAGAACATTGCCGGAAAACGTGCGGATCCTCCGATATCCGATGCTAAACCCAATACGGAAGCTGCGGAGCCGATAAGAGCTGCCTGCGGAATAAAAATTGCCAATAAAACGATCATCGAAAAGTGGTGAACAATTTTCACAATTATAATTTTACAATTTTGCCGCGTTTTATTCCCAACGTTCTAAAGAACAAAGTTTCTGTCTTTTTTGTCCGTATAATATATATATATATATAGTTTTTTTTTTTTTTTGTTTTTTGGGTTCAATTCTTCGAAATTTTGTCTTACTTCGCCCCCTGAAGAACCGCCGGCGGTTCTTCGCGTGTCGTAGGGATTAACCGTGGTGCCGGTTATTTTGTTCACTGTTTCCCACGACATACACATCTCCGGCGTATTGCTAACCAGAAGAACAATTCCTCCCGCTGCTCGTACCCTGCGAACAACGTCTGCGTCCTTCATGGCTTTCCGATGGTTCAATGTCTTGTTACCAGCCACGTGGCTCATTCCTGCGAAACAAAATTACATCGAAGTTTACAAAAATTCATATTTCGGGTATATACCTTATCGATTTACGATACGTTTCTTATTTATCCTCCCTTTTTCGCAAGTTGTGACCGTATTTAAGTCGTAGCTATAGGTATTCATCCGGTACAAAGGTTTACGAATTTTTGAATGACTCGATCGTTTTTCGTGCGATATCTTTTCTTCGCGTCATGGTAATACAGATTGTTGAAAATATGTCCATGATATTCCTATGTACGTACGTAGCTCAGAAGATATTCTCGATAATTTCCGACGGAATTTTAGTTCATTCGAATCTCTCAATTGAGCTTATATGATTTCACGGTATAAATTACACGAAAACGAATAAACAGCAGACAAAGAAGAGATGATCAAAAAAATGCAAACGAAAGATTTTCATCGAAATCCAAATGGAAAATCTGCACAATTCGAATTGAAATTTGGCAAAAATGCTCACGGCGCGTATCCCGATTGTATTCGGGTATAATTATTATCTGATTTTAGCAAAGAGAAAGGAGAGACAAAGTGTATGCTGGCGCGACTCAAATACGATGAAATAATACTCACGGGTAGGTATATTTTTTGTTCAAGCTGTTAACACACTCGTGTCATTTGTATGGTTACGAATGTAGGTATGTAAATACGTTGCGTTGCGGCATATTGAATCATATTGCATTGCATTCTACCGCATGCTGCATATTGCAGTATATGCATGCTTTTGCAAGCCAATTGAAAGTCTCGCGCGTAAATATTGCAGGTAAATATGTACAGATAACCTGAAGTACTCATACGACCTTCCAGAGCGAGGAAATTTTACTCGCAAACTAACTACCTCGTCGAGTAATAATCACGTTCGAACTCAATTCTCGATGTCTCTACGTCTCCGACCACCGGAGATCACACTTTACCAATCTTGCCACGAATATTTACATTTTCTTCCCAATGCGAATCTTTACTTGCGAATTTTTATTGGCGAGTCTTCGGTTGGTTTTATAATTTTCAGAATCCAAGTTTCCCAACTCTCTGGCTTGATGTGTAATGTATTCCCGAATTTCGATTTGAACTTCAGCGATCTTGACGCGATCATTTTGTTAACTCGAACTCACACTTTTTACGTATAAATCGATTGTTCCCAAATCCGAGTTTCGTTTTTCATTCGGCCACAATTTATCTCTGAATCCGAAATTATATTTTTTGCATCCGAATGTGAATTGCTTTTATTCAGATTCGAAATTCGTACCTATATTGAAATTTTTCTTTTCTAATTTCAATTCGAATTTGTTCAGCCTCGAGCTCACTTTCGATTTCGTTTATTTTCAACGTTCATTCTCCGAAACCGAAAATGAATTTGAACTAGTTACTCTGGGCTGGTATTGAATTTCAAATTTCAACTGAAAGTCCATCAAAATCTGCACTCGCATCTTTCTGGTTTCAATTCGAATTCGAATCCGTAGCCGAACTTACATTTTTTCCAATTTCAATGTGGTTTTTATCACAGCTGAGTTCCAACTATAATTCTGGTTCAGAATTTATTTTTGAATTTCAATTCTTTCAACTACAATTCACATCCATTAGATTCGAATCGAAATATCTCCAATCCGAATCGTAATTTGCCTGATTTGCGATCCATATTTCCGAATCAGAATTCGTTTTTTCGCATTTGAAACTATAATATATATACAAAGTTCATCAATTCTCTTGAAAATGAAATCTGCCTACCGACGAGATTCTCCTTTCCACGATATCGGAAACTAAAGACCGTGGAATTTGCGATATGGAACAACCGCAAACTTAGATGAAACAAAAACGAAATATTGAAATACAAGAAAAGAAATTGAAGTCGTAATACCTTGAACTGCGATGCTTTCCTTGACCGTAACTGGTATACCAAGTAAAGGTGTGTCGAGTGCAATTTGATCAAGACTTCTCTGCTTCGATCTAATGAGATCGTCAGCTTCTCTGGCCTCTTCGATCGCGATTTGAAATCTGGTTTCAACAATTGCATTAATCATTGGATTCACCTCTTTGCATCGACTTATGTAAGCCATAACGACTTCTTCGCTCGTCAGCTGTAAAATAAACTCGGTGAAAATTTTCGTACCCGTTCTTTTTTTTTTTTTTTTTTTTTTTGTTTTTTTCTCCTCTAGTTTTCGGGTTCCTCCGCCTCTCTCGTTTCATGCAAAATTTTCATTCGACAACTAGCAATTATACGAGATACAAGTAAACATCTAATTTTTATGCATATAGACGTAATGTATCGGGTCACGCACAAATATATACTTCAGCCGCATACCTCTTGCTGTCGAATTTTCTTCGCCAATTCCGTTGCCGATATTAAAAGAAATCGGTTTCTCACCGGTGGACATCGTTCCCGCGATTGTAATGCGCGAAATAACGTGAACGGGCTCGTCAAACAATTCAGAAAGAATATAAGCCCTCGTATGAACCATTTTATTATGACGTCCAGCATCACCTGAAAGTATGTATCGTTAATAGCGAAGAATAACAATATATAGTGATCAATTACGTGACACATTAATTAGTCTCGCATCTCGTACAGGCATCGCAATGCGGAACTGAAATATGAAATGTGATAATATGTCTTGTACATATTAAAGCAAAGTTCGCGCAATGATATCCCTGCGTGAAAAAATCGATTAGCCTCGATTTTCCAAATTCGCTATTTTCTCGTCCTGCGATCAGGAGTCCCGACATTTTAGCGAGTCTTGTAATCAGGTGGCACCGTTTTCGCGCGAGGAGTTACGAGTCCCATATATATGTATTTATGCGATGTTTTCTCGGTTTTCGTAGGTATACTCCGTGAATATACGACATGTCGAGTAACTGCAACTATATAGTTAACCAGGACAACTCTGTACCGATTTTACGTCGATCCGAGAGATTTGATCACGGCGCGGCGGTGAAATAATTTTAGACATTTTGCGAAGAAAGTTGAAACCTCGCGGAAATAATCGCGGTTTACGATTACAATGAATCATGAAAACCCGGGATTTGGGCAAAAATTTGGAAAAATCCTTGCACAGGGCATCAACATGCCGAGGCGTTTTGAAACGAGATCGGCCAATTAACCTGCGCTAGACTAGAAATAGAAATTCTCATTTTCCTTTTTCATTGTATTCAAATATGCAAATAGACGTGGCCCAGTAGTGAATAGTTCGAGGCGAGTCGTGCATTTACATGAAGTCTTGTCTATTGGTATTATAATATCGTTGAAGGATCATTACAAATGGCTAGTTAACTTATGTTAAATATGCGATGTGTGCGCATACACATACAACGCGAGTTCGTACTCTACGAAACGTAAATGAAGGACAAGAAATTATTTTTACATACGATTATCGTGTGCCTGTATAATACATTATACGTATGATGTATCACGCATTACGCAAAAGGTAAAATATCGATCATGTGATACATGATCGTAGGTGTCGAAGCTCTACGTGTAAGTGTATGAGTTGTGACCGTGGATGAAATATATATTTCTGAGGATTGCCGAATGTCGAATACACGGCTGGGTCACATTTTCAATGCTTCCTCGAAAGCCATTCTTCGTTTTGAATACATTTTCAGAGCCTGTTACATCGTTGAAAATGGCAAACGGCACTCTCCACTTTCGTTTTTTAATGCTTTCTTGAAAACACAGTTCCATGACCGAGTGAACTGCCGATCGATCATTGCCTACATGCAACCACACGGAGCTACGTCGCTCGGAACTTACGTAACGTCGCGTAATTGTCGGAAGGTCAAGTTTGAAGAAGATAGATCTTTGTCACGGATCCGGGGATTCATATAATTCGATTGAAAAAGAAGTAGTAACGTACACTTGTAATGGCAACGCTGGAGATCTGCCCCCCAAAAAAATGCGAAAACTATCCTCGATCAACTCGTACCTATATATACATCTAGAGTGTTTCTAGTTTCGTAAAGATCTGTTGAAAATGGAATCGAGAATTCAACAGGCATTTTTTTCCTACATGAAATGCATGAATTTTTCATACGATCGCCGAAAAATCAGCCGATCGAGGATCAGTGCGCTCGCTCGTGTGGCAAAAATCGACAGGCAGTTCGTCCACGCACGAGGCAGTTCATTGGCTGATCCTCGATCGACCGTATCGGAAAATCTATGCATTTTGCAGAAAATACATGGGAGAACAAATTTCGATCGTATTTTTTACGGCGATTGAGCCGGTAGAAAACTCCGGCGTCATTCGTGGGCAATCCTGACTACAGACATCCTCGGTTTTTGAAAATACAGATGTGCCCTGTCCGCCTCGAGAATGTGAAATTTTGACAAAAAGCACCGAACTTGGATTCTTCCGACCAGTATAAAATAATAGCCATAGCATAGGTGTGTATGTTCCGTTCCGAACCAAGTACAGGTATACTACTAACTCGCGCCGAAAGGGCCGCGATCGTGAAATCTGAATCTCCATCTCGAAGAATCGTTGCAATTTTTCGTGGAATATGAATATCACGGCCGTTTTCGTATTCATTGGGGGAAGAAAAAAAAACGATTTTTTATGTATTTGCGATCGTCAGAAGGAATTATTCGCACCGGATACGTATGTGAACTAAAATTCGTTCTGACGAATCGAGTCTGGCTATAAATCGAGACGCGTCGAATCGTCCGGATCGAGCCGCGACCGGTTTCTTTGCAGTGGAATTACCGATTTTTTCAAATTATATAATGAGCCGTGATCGGAAATGATGAGTATAGTTATATGTTGCCAATCATTATAGTCAGGTTGTTAATAATTCATGAATTTCTATAAATACAAATTTTCCGTACACCATATGAGAATTTCTTTTCTCCTCACACGCACATGCGTCTATATATTCGTGGAGTAACTCACCTCGAACTGAAATTGTTGTTCGGCAAACAACATGGTAATGACGGTTAATGCAAGATTCATGTCAACTCGAAATCGGGCTGGAATTATCACCGATTATTCAATGAGGTATTATTATTAGATCACAATCCCGAAAGTATACGGTGGTCTCGCTTCTTATTCGCGAGTGGAAGAAAACCGGGAGATCCGACTCGAACGCGGAACAAGAAAGGAGAGGAGAAAATGAAAATGACGGACGACAAAAATCTAGAACTAACGATCGATGATTGATTATATCATTTGAAAGATCTACAGCCGATCGCCGCTATGTGTCGATGTAGTTACACAATCTGCGTAAAAATTATAACTCGTGGTCAGAGTATAGCTGTCTACTCAGTCGCGTAATATACGATCTTGCAGGTACACAGACCGCTATTTGCTTCACTGGTTACTCTCAACGACTATTCAGAACGATGTACCGACGAATAACTAGTTACAAAAATTTCATTTCAAAGTCCGAACGTGCCGCCAGCAGTCATATGTACGTACGTATACATACTCGTAGTTAGCAGGAGGAGTAACACGAGTAAGTACGGGAGTGGAGGAAGTATCGAAGTACCAATATACATAATTTGGTGGAAGTGGAGGCGACCGTGGAAGGAAAAAAACAAAAAACAAAAAACAAAAAAAAACACCCAGAAAGAGGAAAACGAATAATGACCGAAAAAAGATCAGCGAGGGAAACAGCTGATCGATGTTCTTCCCTTTCCGTCGCATTCGATCAATTTCTTTTCAATTTTTCTTTCATACTCCTCCTTTTCCGCGGAACAGTAGACGAACGAACTGAAATATCAAAAAATCGGATAAGACGCAACGTTCGCGTAAATTCTCACAAAATTTTCCCGCCACATAAGTATATATACAGATATCGCGACAGGGATATTGAGAAACATAGATTTGGCCAAGCGGTGCAATCTTCTCCCGCGAGTCAAGTACTGCAGCTCCAACCCGTTGCAGTTCGTTCCGCGGCGATGACGCCTACGATGAATTCGAAAGAATTGCATGTAGGTATAATATACGTCCGTAATTTATTCCTCATACTCTTCCGAGGATAAGAAAATTGAAAAAATTACAACATTTCAGCAAAATTATACTGGTACTACAGTGCGGTAGTCGCAAGCTGCCGTCCAACGTAGGCCCGATAATTTAGAAACGAGAAAAAAAGAAACGCAAACACGCACACGCCAGCTTCGATACGGTGAGAAACTTTTCAATTGACTTTACGTCTCATTCGCGGACGTATAGGCTATACTTTATGTTGATTTTAGCACAGATTTCAGCATACGGTCGTCAAAGTCCCCCATCATCTCTTCCCTGCCGGAATAAAACACCGCCCGATTGTCGTCATAGAGCTAATCCATCATTGATATACTATACACACACTTAATTATACCTATAGGTAATGCCTGTGTATAGCTACGCGGGATGGAGCCAGGAGTTACTGCCTGTACTGGCCGAACATGCCGGGCTGAGAACTTATATCTGCAGTGAAAAAGGAATGTTACGAAAATTTGCCGAATTTTCAATCATATGCTGGTATATATGTATGCATACGTACGTAGGTATATGTATACCTACGCGCGTCAGAGAATTATGGGAAACGAATGAACGTTCGAATTTTTCCAAATTTCTTTATTCGCGTGGATCAGGTGTGTCGGCGGAGCTGTGAGAACGGGTCGAAATTGACCCGCGGAAAAGCCCCGGACCAAATCTACGTTTTTCCGTGTGCGGAGGAGAGGATGCACGGTGATTAATTTTTCGCACGCTTATGTTGGTACGCAGATCGATTTGGAAAAACGGAAATTTTCTTTGCCCGCTACCTCGTACAGAATTCTGCAGTTGTTGTGCAGGCGAGAGAACACTTATCGCGCGAGACGAACTCGATCCACCGGCGGTATTCGGAGGCCTCGCTTTTCATTTTCCATTTCATGTGTGAAGAACACGTAAAGAATGCGAAATTACATTCTTTGTTGAATCGCACTCAAGTCATGCGTCGCTGTGCGCAAAAATACCGAGAGAACTCCTTTGAGGGAAATTTTGGTTTGAAGCAAAAATACAAAATCTCTCTTAAATTTTCTCCAATCGCGATCCGGTTTATCACAAATATCTGGAATAATTGCGAGAGAGTTCACGTTCGAATCGAATCATTCTTTCGGAATATGTCGTGTTCGAAGGGATATCGTACGACATTTTTGATTATAGGAAATTTTATCTCCCGATGCGAATACATTTTCTCGACGCGTTTCGATATAGCTTGAATATTTTCAAAGTTATCGCTGATATATTAGCAAGAAGTGAGAGAAAACTCGTATTGAAATGCACACACAGTGCTGTGTCGAAAATTTCAAGATCCGAGAAAATGTCGGGTGAACTTTCTTGAAGAAAACAAAATTTCGTACCGAAGAGTTAACTCTCGGTATTTTACCGCATCGCGCGTGGCTTGAGATGGGATTCGACAAAAATTCTTTACAGCTGTTATTCGAAATATTGGAATGTAAAGTCGGAAACGAAAAGCGGCGCCTCTAAGCATTGCCCGATCGAGCTCAGACTGAGCGAGTGATTTTTTTGCCGCAAACAACCGTTTTTTGAGCTAGCAGACGAAACGAAATTGGTTTTTTTTTTCTGAACCGGTCCAAGCTATAGATACATATATATATACCTAATATTACTGTCCGCAGAGGATTCTATAATACACTTCCGCCGAAACTGTCCCATTACGTTGCTCTCAGATTTTTTTCCACTTCGACTATCAGGTATCGAGCTTCAATCCCAACTAACGACATTTTCCTATCCGATACTATCTATCAAATCATATGCTACGTGCATTGAACTTATAGAAACCGTTCAGGTATGAGCTGTAATGATCGATCGATCGATGCGCGCGTACCGATCAGACCTTTACTCCCCGAAACTATAATTAGATATATACGTAAGCGACATCACATCGCGTCAATATGAATATAGTATAGTTATTTATCGTTTTTATCGATCGATCGAGGCAGGTGGGGATGTTTTTTCAGTCGGATAGACGAGAATTCCATGTGTAAATGGCATTCGAACATAATTCATTCGTACCGTCGATATGTCTAGACTCGGAATCGCCTCCCGAATTATCGATCCGGCCAAAAGTTCGATCCAGCTTCAATCTGCTCGTTTAGAATCGTTTCTTGCATTTTTTTTTTTTTTTTTTGTCACACAGTTTGTCAAGTTTTTGTGCAACCGTTCGGTCTCGAAGAAATCCGGCAACCGGACTCGAAAATTATTGGGTAGAAAAAGTAGGAACCGAAAGAGAGTACCTACATCGCAAGTTAACGAGGAAGAATCTTTTTATCCTGAAACCTGAGGAATTGTCCTCAAAATTTTTTTCTTCCCATAATTTTTGGTCTCGCGTAGGTACGGAATATTGGGAGCTAGGTGATTCCGAGCTTACGCGCGTTGTTCGCTACCGGTTTCAATTTAAATTTTCAACATATCTGTATACCTGTGTACGCACGTACGTCTGATGCAATGTTTAGTTTGTTTCGATTATAATATTTCACATATTTTAGGAATAATGTGAGGAATCCATCGATTATGTACGTGGTGCCGGAGGCCATATTCGTAATGCTTGAATTTTGTAGTTGTAATCCTATACCGAATTCTTGTTCAAAATTTAGTTACTCGTAATGTGTATGTGTATGTATGTATATGTATGTAGGTATGCACTCCGCGATGCAGCTCTCGAGTTGCGGATACTGGCGATATTGCGAATGAAGCGTGCGGAAATATTCGCATGGTAGTGAGCGAAATTGATTTTTTCTGCACATCTTCCGGGCAATCCGAGCAATCTTTATATTTTTTTCAGAAGAACTTGAAGAACAGCCGGCTTGAAAATCTATGCGCGATCATGCCGAGAAACAATTAGCGTTTGAGAAAAGACTGATCGAGCGACGTAGAGAAAACAGGTAGTATATGTTAGGTACAAACGTGACGCAATATCAACGTGGTAACCTGATTCCAAAATTTTTGATAAATGCTCAAGGCAGTTTATGTTATGCACGGGTATACGATCATCGGCCGTTGTGAAATCAACTGCGGCAACTTCGTTTCGGATGAAAATCCAAACCTGTATCGGAATGTCGGAAACAATTAGAGTCAGACGGGAGAAAAGAATTAGTCAAAGAATACGAGTCGCGCCAATGATTCGAATTATAGAATAACTACTCATAAAAAATGTCGAGGTGCACCGTGGAATAACCCTGAAAATTTCATATTCCTCATGGAAATCAAGTGTTCGCGATGTTTCGAATCTCCTCTGTCCATCGCTGCGTGTATGTACATGTGTGTATTATATGTACATACATACTGCAGTGACGCTCTCGAAACTGATTTCTCGAAAGGTTGCACACAATATGTAGGTATAGGCATTATAGGTATTACTCGGCAACACGCAGAGACTTTCACGATTAAAGAATTCCTACACTCGGAGAAGAGCTGTTTTCTTGAACAAAATGAAATCTAACTGTTCGTCCGGCAGTCGAACGAATCGATTCTCGAAGCGAGCATTGTACCTATATACAATTGAAATAAAAATGACATAATTTGTTGATTGGATGGGAAGAAAATTTGTTCGATTCTACAATAGTTTTCGTTGATTTGAGACGAACTCAAGGAATCTACACTCCGCTCAGAATTTCATTAGTTTGATTCGAGAAAATGTTTGTCGCAGCGTTCAAATTTTCCTAGGAGGTGCAGAGAGTTGCCGGAATGCTCGACGTATGGTTTTTCCTTTTCTTTTCTTTTTCCCGTTTTTCGAGCCCAGTATCTGTATAATTCGATAGCATAACAGCACGATTATGGCACGATGTTTGATCAGATAAATGACATAATCATAAAATACATGTACGTACGTACAGGTTTGACAGCGTCCGGGCGCCGCGCCGGTTCGTTCCCCCACGTGGAGATTCGGAGATTGTGTCAGCGACCTTGATACAATATAAACACGAGCTTCATAAATCCTTGGATTTCTTGTAGCGAGATGAAAATGATCATAATCCAGACCGCGGAGGGAATCTATCGAACTTTGGCAAATATCCTGGGCATATACTATATTTATATAAATCAGATATAAATATATACAATATCTGTATATGATATGTTGTCAGAAGCTGTAGATCATGTTTGCATGCTGTTTCATGGGTAGGAGAATAGAATAATGCAGACCTGAGGTCTGCCGATTATTATTAATTATAACTAAAACGAATACGTTATAATTATGATCAGGCAAAATCGTGAAGTATGTGAAACGGTACAAGTGCTGTAAAAACTCACCGTTACTCCGATCGGGAATAACGTGGAACGATCGAGCAGAAGTTTGGAAGATGAAAAATCACGCGGAGCGCAGGGCACTATGAACACTATAGTTCTTCATATCATTGTGTTACGGACGAATGTGCAGCACCGTGTATCACACGAATCGACGATCTGGTCAATCAGGTGATTGATTAGCTGATGAAATCTCGTTCTGCGCGAGTGAGATAGAGAGAAAGAGCGAGCGGAAAATGAGACGAAAATGAAAATCGAATATTGAAAATCGGACACGCGATCATTCGTGTATAATATTATGTTATATATATATGACACACATCAATTGTAAATTATACGTGTACCTATATGTATGTGTATAAAACGAGTTCACGCGATGAATGCTGGTCTCCGACTGAACCGCGAAGCTCCTTCGAGTTCGTGTTCAAGTCGGGCAAGGTGTAAATCGTGTATCTTGATCGTTATAAATCGGGCATCGATTCCAATACGATCGAGTTCGGCCGAGGACCGTGCGGTGTCGGCGATCGAAGCATTGATGGATGAAGAGGAAAATAAATGAAAAAATCGGTATGGCCTATACACTGGACGATAGAAAAATTCGAAGGGTCACGCAGCTGAATCGTTCAAAATCATCTTACGGGCCTGCGTAGGTACGTCCGGTCAACCGCGCGCAAGCGTAACGTCTTATTTTTGAATCACGATCATGCCGATTCGATTTATTTATAATATACATCTTCGTCTATACGACGTGTTATTATGTTATTAAACATACGCCACGTATAGTGAATATCTGTTCTGCATTGATTGAGAGCGGTTATAGGCGTTTTGTATCGGTTATAGTATTATGATCAATTGATACGAAAATCATTCCACATTTCGTTTGATCATTATTGTTACATCGCTGTTCGAAATTTGTGTATTCAATTTCGATTTGATTCGATTTTACCAATTATTCCATTAATCGTCTCTATCAATGGCGCCGCAATGACTGGCCTGTCTTTCGAAATGTGGACATAATGTATTCAAATATATATTCCGTATGCCCTACATCGAACGTATTTGAATAAATTATTCGCATCTCGTTGTAGGAGTGTGCCATAAATTGTAGATTACTTCTACATTTTTCCCTTTTATTCCTCCAACGAACGTCGAGGTTCTCCGTACAATTAATGCATGTATACGCATACGTATTAGGGATATTGGGATACGTGTACTCCGTATGAATTATAGTTTCGGAAGAAAAAATTAAACAGCTGATACCGCGAGGATCCGGTGTCCCCGAAAATTTATTACGCCAATGATAAAAATAATAATAATAACAATAACAACAACAACAATAATAATAATAATAATAATAATAGACTTCAGCGCACGGTAATTCCGAGTTGTATATTAAATAAATATTATGACTCCATTTGATATAATATACGTCAAAATGTCTTTTCATACGCGTATTATCTAGTTATCATAATTTATTATACTGTCCATACGGCCCAATAATGGCCTAATGATATGACAATATAAATATCAGGGACCGGAATATCATATTATAGGTATATCTCTAGAAGTCGAATAATTAGTGGGATGAAATGTATGAATATGAATAATTTAATGACATTTTTAATATACTTCAACGTAGTACCTATCTATAATTTTTTGCTAAACCGTCTCGCCGTATATGCGCGTCTGCTATGTCCGCGGTAAAGTAATATACTACAAGGACCGAGCAAATTCGGAAGGCCACGCGCTTTGACTACTTACTACTCGCAGTGTTATACATAGTACTTCCTGTATTTTTCTCCACCTTTTTTCGGTGGGCCGAAGAAAATCGTTAACAGATTGAAGCGGTCTATCAGAATAAACTGATTAGAGTCAGCGAGATCTATAGATCTGCTACTTTGCCCAAACGTTTCAACGTTTCAATAAAATATGAATTTTACTTTTGAAATTCTCTGAAATTTAGCTGAAGGACTCATTGTCACGCGTGATCACAAATCTCCGGTCTTCTGTTTTTACCTCCATTTTGATGTTCACTGTTTTTTAACCGACTATGTAATAAACACGAATACGCCATCCATAAATCAGTCTAAATTTCGAGTATAAGCTTTGATTCATTTGTTTGTAATTTCTATTTGCATGTATACTATATATATATTATAGTATAATGTGTTGGTATAAATCTGTGCTTAACATTACCAAATGCTAGAAAATATTATAATTTGTGATTTATGCTACAATTTTTATTATATTTCAGAACTATACGTGCGAACGAAATTTTTCTCATCGGTTGAGACAATAGAGAGTGAAAAAAAAGGAACAAATATTAATAAAAAGTGAAAAATAAAGAAAAAATGAGTAGAATGAAATAAAAAATGGTACAAAGTACAAAATTGGTATGCATAATTCATGCAATCTTTTAGGGACCGTCTATTATGTACGCTATTCTATACTTGAAGGAAACATAATCAAACGCAGACATACTATTCTATGATTTACATATATGAGTAATTGCGATATGTAAATGATATCCATAATGGAATCGTGCGTCTCTGGTTAATGAAATTGTTGTCAGTCAACGATTACATTTTTTGTACCTATATACAGATGTCCGCAGTTGCGGCATTGTAATAGCTCTATTGAATAACAGATGTATTTAAATAATTTTTTGTCATCACTCTTCGCTAGTGTATGTATGTACATACTTGCCGAATAATGTTTAACGTATGCATATACAAATGTATATTCTTTACATACATAGAAAGGAAGGCCGTTTGGATGTTTCCCGCCAATTGTTTACGGCAAACATAGTACACGAAATAGCCGTTTGCCAAGCTAGATGTCGCCACAGTACGACACGCTGGCTTTTCCCGCGTAAAATTATTTCAATGCCAATACCGCCGCGCGACTTTTTGTTGTAATGGAGTTCGGTTGTGGATTCTGATATTGATATCGTTGAAGTAAACATAAAACATATAACGAACCGGAATATTTAAAAAATTTTGTCAAAATGGATGATCCCATGGTAGAGCAAAGGATCCAAAATATCGTTCGAGAATATTTGGATTTTTTAGACGATCACGTTCGTAATTATAACCTCAAAATAAAAACTATACTTGTATAATGTAATACGGACCTAAAAGCCGGCTAATTTGAAGTTCTAATCCACAAAAATCTGGCTTACGAATCATTCTAGGAGGATCAAGGAATCTATACTCGTCTTGTCAAAGAAATGGTCGATGAAAAAAAACACAGACTCGTCGTTAATGTTAATGAGTTGAGAAAAAAACGTCCCGCCAGAGCCGCGAGGTAACTTCACGACGATAATATTCTTCTATTTTTCTAAACTTAATCTTTCCTCCTACTACGCAAATCCATGCGAACAAAAATTTAACATCCCCGTTCCCCGAAGTCCTTTCCTCTTTGTTTTATAAAGTTTGAAATATTTTCATTCAACAATTTGTTTCTATTTTCGTATTTAGAACCAAAACGAATGGTTTCATAAATTCCCAAGTGTTGACTATTGTTTATTGTTATTTTGTGTTTTTTATTCCTCTATAGTCTATTGAACAATTCATTCGAGGAGCAATTGGCATTCCAAAACGCACTTAAGCAATACGTCGAAACGATCGATCCCTCTTACTGTAAAAAGAATGCAGAATTATTTATCGCATTCGAGGGAAGTTTCGGCACTAAACACGTTACGCCTAGAACATTGACTTCCAGATTTTTAGGCAATTTAGTTTGCGCCGAGGGAATCGTTACCAAGTGTAAGAAATCATGTTTTTATTTCTTTATTCCATATCCAGATCACTGATCGCATCTCAAATCAACCGGGTACGTCAGAAACGAGAATTCAAATAACTATCCAACGCGATATTTCATTCTTTGGCTGATTCAAGATGACCCGTGCTTTTTTTGCCAAACCTCAACGGGATACCGATATCTTTTTATGTCACTCTTTAATCGTCGTCGTTAACAATTATAATTATTTTTTGTCACCTTTGTTTCACTTCTCAGTTATCTCTATTGGTTCTTGGTATTTTTTTCTTGTATCCCTTTAGTTTGATTCATTTTGTTTCTTCAAGGTTCTTTGGTGAGGCCGAAAGTTGTGAGAAGCGTTCATTATTGTCCGGCAACAAAGATCGCCACTGAAAGACAATATACTGATCTTACTTCGTTCGATCCCTTTCCTACCACCAGCGTTTATCCGACGCAGGTAATGAGAAATGAAGTAGGATTGTCATTGTGAAAAGAGCAATGAATCCGTCATCCACCAGTCCACCTATTCCTTTGTTCTCTTTTTTTGTTCGTTCACCTAATTTCTCTCGTTCTACAGATTGAAATACGTTTTAAAATGATTTCAGAAAATTTTAGCAACTTTTAAATGCTCTTGTTTCGATTCGAAAAATTCTAGACGATTTGTAAATATTGTAATTCTCTGTGTTCAAAAACTGTGTCTCCAAATATTCGACAATACCTATTCTTGACTGACATTTCGTCAGATGTTAAATCATTGTAAAACTCTCCTTCTACGGAATATAAGTATTTTACTTAATCACTAATCATTCCAAAAATTTTCTAACTTAGGATGATGATGGTAATGCGCTCGAAACCGAGTACGGATTATCGACGTACAAAGATCACCAGACATTGACAATTCAAGAAATGCCTGAAAAAGCGCCAGCCGGTCAGTTGCCTCGAAGCGTAGACATAATCTGTGATAACGACTTGGTAGATCTATGCAAACCTGGCGATCGAGTTCAGATTGTTGGTAATTACCGGTGTCTCCCTGGAAAACAGGATGGTTTTACGTCCGGGACGTTTAGGTAAGAATTAGTTTGAACGGAAATGGATAGTTTCCTGATTCTCATAACTTTTTTGCTACGATATTTAAAATTGATTTCAAAATACTATTCTCTAGGACCGTTCTGATTGCAAACAACATTTCACAACTGAACAAAGATGCCAACCTTTCTATATCTCGAGACGACGTTGCGATGTGTAAAAAAATAGCCAAGAAAAACAACAGCAATGATATATTCGAGCTTCTAAGCAAATCTCTTGCACCTTCAATTCATGGACACGAATATATCAAGAAAGCTATCCTGTGTCTACTGCTTGGAGGCGTTGAGAAGGTTTTACCCAATGGAACGCGACTCAGAGGGTAGATAATTAATTGAATAATTGAGCAATTAATTGCTGTATGTAAAACAGATGTAAAAAGAAACCAGAAATGTTCTACAATAATATCTAATCTCAATTCAATTGACAAATTTTAGAGATATAAATATTCTTCTGATCGGAGATCCATCCGTAGCAAAATCGCAACTTTTGAGATACGTTTTGTGCACTGCACCTCGAGCGATACCAACAACAGGTAGAGGATCGTCAGGAGTTGGTTTAACAGCGGCTGTAACAACGGATCAAGAAACCGGAGAACGAAGATTGGAAGCTGGAGCGATGGTTTTAGCGGATCGTGGAGTTGTTTGTATCGATGAATTTGATAAAATGTCCGATATGGATAGAACTGCTATACATGAAGTTATGGAACAGGGAAGAGTCACAATCGCTAAAGCAGGTATTCACGCGAGCTTAAATGCTCGGTGCTCAGTGCTAGCTGCAGCTAATCCTGTTTACGGCAGAGTAAGTTCTTCCTGAACTTTTGGATAGATTCACCCCCATACCCAAAAACATTCTGAAAAAACTTCGTTAATTTTTAGTACGACCAGTACAAAACACCGATGGAAAATATTGGCCTTCAAGATTCCCTTCTCTCTCGATTCGATCTGTTATTTGTAATGCTTGATATGATTGACTCAGATCAAGATCACGTCATAAGCGATCATGTCGTAAGAATGCATCGGTATAGAAAACCAACGGAGAAAGACGGCGAGGCGTTGCCGATGGGAAGTGACGTTGATTTGCTCAGTACAAAGGATCCCGATGTGGCTGATGAAGTAGAAGGAGAAACTCCGGTCTATGAAAAATATGATCCCCTTTTGCACGGTTTAACTCGTGCCAAAAGGTGTGATTACTAATTTCATTTCATTCTCGATCGTCATGTATGGATTTGTTAAATAATTTGCTTTGTCCTTTACAGTGATAAATTACTGAGTGTTAAATTCATGAGGAAATATATCCACATCGCTAGATGCATGAAACCAAAACTCACAGAAGAAGCTAGCGAAGTTATTGCCAATGAATATTCTCGGCTTAGATCTGAAGATACCGTGGAGTCCGATGTCGCAAGGGTAACTTTTGTTCTCATTAGTTACCAAAACAATGTTTATAGTGGCGTCACGCCACAACTTTTCTTCAACCAGCCTGTGTACACCTTTGAAATGTGTCCCCATTAGACTCAACCGATCACAGCGAGAGCTTTAGAAACTTTAATTCGACTTTCAACGGCCCATGCTAAAGCTCGACTATCCAGAAACGTTACTGTAGACGACGCCTACGCAGCTATAGAACTCGTCCAGTTTGCTTATTTCAAAAAAGTATTAGAAAAAGAGAAAAAACGGCGAAGAAATGCAAGTGAAAATGGCGATCTGAGCGCTGACGAAGACGGTAGAAGCAAGAAGAGATCTAGAAGAGAAAGGGTTGGATATTATTCACTCATGTTAAACTTTTTTCCTTTCTTTCTCGTCTTCTGTTGTTGGAGATTTCCAAACATTATCCATCTCTATTTTTATTCTAGAAACAACCAGGAGAAGAAGGATACGATCAATACGAGTTTGATAGTGACGATGAAGCTCATATAGATGAAGCCATCCAGAGGACGACCCGTTCACAGGTTGCACAGAGCGAAGCTACCCCGCAAACCAATACGGATAGTGAAACTGCTCCTGTTTCACAAAGCACAAGAGTCGAAGAAGCTGTTCCAGCTACGATAGATGAAGAAAGGTAGGAAAAATGATCTTGCGAAGCTCAAGAACCATAATTGAAGACCAAAAATTTTCCCGATAATTCATATTTTAACTATTTTCCAATCGTATTTTAATCCTCCTGTTATCTTCTTTTCCTTTTTATTCTGTAACAGGTTGAAGATATTTAGAAATTCTCTCCAAAAATTATTCCGCGAAGAGCGTTCTCCCTCACTACCGTTATCTAGGGTACATGAGTACGTGAACAGCCAGCATTCTCGAGAATTTACTAAGGAGGAGGTTAACGCTGCTATTTCCAAGATGACCGATGCTAATCAAGTAATGTTAGCCGATGATATTGTTTTTCTTATATAATAATCGAAAGCCAGCTAGCATCTCATTCTTCATCTTGATTGTCACTTCTATTATTGTCATCGTGTTTTTTTTTCCATCTCTATCAAATATGATTTACGTATTTTCACAATCATTTGAGATATTATATTGATTTTTTAATCTTCGAATTCATTCCGCGATGATAGATAATATTCATTTGTTTTATTATCGACGACGTGAATAGTCCCTTGCTCTCTCTCTCCGTCTTTTTTCTCACTTCTATGAGATAATAACAATATCTAATTAGTTTTCAATGTCTTAAAAAAAAAGTTATGCGTCAAGCATCCTCAACGCTGTACTTATTTTCACTGTTTTTCTATTTTTCTAATAATTGAATAAATTTCAGGTTTTATTCAATTTTAATAAAGACAGTGATACTAATTGGCTATATTTTATTATTATTATGTTACAACACATTGGCACATAAACTAGGCAACAATTATCAACATTTATCACAATAAAATGAACAACGTAATCATATACTCGATAACATTTCTACAAATTTAATTTCCATGTAAATATATATACCTATATTTATATATATACTATATATATATGTATATATATATCGTGTATTCTATATTATCAACATATATTTTATATATAAAATCAACTTATTATATCGGGATGGGCCGAAAACAAACGATATTCTTTTCTTTCGTGGTGTTACCCCAAAAGCTGTTAGGGCGATACAACAACAACATATGTCTCACCGGAAGGACGATGCCGTAGAAAATTTGGAGGTTGATCATCGCCTTCGAGGAGTGTCTGGTTCATAAACATAGGGGAATACAATTCACGATATTATTCGACGTATATTTCGAATAGGATACTTACCACAAGTCTCACGGACATCATTTCGTACAGAATTGGATTCTTTGAACAAAGTCTCGAGAGCCATACGATAATTTCGTGATGATAAATGAAGAAAAAATCAACAATCAAATGGTTTGATTCATCTATTGGACTCTCAGCATCTTTTTTGTAGAGAGTTCGATAGCGTACAAAATTATGTTCTTGACACTCTCGTGTTTGTTATCAAAAAATTGTATTTTCTCTCGTTAATCACATGGAAAACCTAGTATTTCTATCAATCACCTATAAATCTTGGACGATATTGTTCTCTGAATTGGAGACATATTTTTTGCATCGCTACCAACAGCTTCTGTGCTGGCGCGACGAAAAAATGGATACCGTTTGTTTTTGGCCCACCCCGACGTATAGGTATACCTATAACTATATACATAATAAGTAATCGTATCATTATCGTACAACCTCAAGCTCTTAATACACAAACAATCTTTTCATCTACCAACGGTATCAATTATTTATTGATATTTTCATAATAGGTATAGGTGTGAAGTTTTTCTCACATATACCGTCAAGATTTTTGCTGGCGATGATTACATTTTCTCGAGATTTCAGGGTCTTGTTGTACGTTGTACGTATGAAAAAACAACGTTCTGCGAAGCTTCAGGTCCCCAGCTCGCAAAACCTGTACAAAATACGATTTCGAATTTCTTATCCATGCCAAGGCGCGTATGAAATTGGTGCGAAAGAAAAACTCAATATCGTATTTCCCAGAAGTTCTTTGAACTAGAGACTTGGAACTTCACAGACTATCGTTTTGCCACATGTAGTACATCACGAGACCCTATAATATTAACGAAATGAAATATCTACCATTGAAAATTTGAACGGTATTCTACGAAACGCGGAATATTGCGATACTGATGCCATAAGGAGACGAGCGCTAAAGGTACAATATTTATGCCGAGAGGTCGTAAAATTTTTTTTCCTTCTTGGAATAATCGAGAAACATGAAAATATATCCAAAACTTTTTGGCTTCTGGAACGTCAAGAAGTCGTATACTTTCGGTTACGTCGTTAAGGCATTAGTAGCGCGATGTATTCTTCGAAAGACGGTAATTTTTTTATTTCTCATTGCATATTTTCTCTTTTCTTCTTACAATTATGAGGGAAGAATATTTCACAGTAATTTTACTTCGAGCCTGAATATTCACTGGAAAATTACGAATGCCACTCCACTCGATCGGGGTTGGTACGCTCTGGGAAACTCGAAGATCGGCGAATAGTCAGGGAATTTAGTGGAAAGAATCCGATTCTTATGACTTTCTCACAAAATGCCTATTCCTCGTTTGCATTCAGATTTATTTCTTCGAAACGCAATTTACGTCGATCCACATTTCCCATAAGTCGGTCGTCATAGGCATGCGGTGCTTTAGATTCTGCTTGAACCGTCGACGCAAGCCTCGTTAAAAGACCATACAAAAAACAAAAACAAAGAAAAGAATGAACATTTTGAGTTGCGTATGTTTTTCGAAATATTTGCCAGATCGCTATTTCTGCACCCGAATACCTGTGAAAGCGAGGTGAACTCAGATTCCGAGGACCGTACCTACCAATCCTGTCGATCGATTTGATTGAATTTTCATTTTTATACTTGAAAAATTTGTTCTCGCCAATCATTCGATCGAGAATTTTGTTTCTTGATCGTAACAATTGCTCGGAGATGCAGTCTACCAATATAGTTCGAAGTTTGGCGTAATTTCAAGTTACATGTAGTACCTCGATATTGAATTTTTTTTTTCTTCGTTTTTGCTTTTTAAACATTTTTATATAAAATCGCAGCTAATTAACGATCGGTAACTTTAGTAATATCTAATCAATCATCAACGTAACAACACATAATTAAATATAATTCAATATCTTAAACGTTTAATAGGAGCCGGACCGTTTCCATCGCTTATTTTCTGAAGAAACAATAAAATGGTTTCTTCGAATCGTATCCTATGCTCATTGTACTAACAGTTGCCCTTTTTTCAACCTCCTTCTTCATCTCTCCAATTTCTATAATTACTATTAATTATTTTATATTATTTTTTTTTACTTCATTTAATAACTAACTAACAGCTCGTCGTCATTCTTATTATTATTATTCTTTTCAACACCATTTCGTATAAAATTCTTTATCTAAATATTTATAATTCATTATCGTTATGCATAGCAATTGATTAATCAATTATTTCATTAATTATCTGTTTCAATATCCAAATACGCTAAAGCCACATTCATTTATCTATTGTCTAACTACTGGCGGCAAAGCAGCTTCGTTTATACATTTTTTTCTTGTAATTTGTTCTGCCGCAAACTCTTCACCGCATACCTACCTACATCAGTTTCCTATGTTTTTCATCTCTCATTTTCTACAGTGTGTATATATATCTCCGCAATTCCTTCATCATTATCTAATCGTTTGTAAACCAACGATCGCCTAATTAATATCTCATTGAAAAACTTTGTCTTTTTTCATGTATTTTAGGTATTTCATGGCGTTTCGCGACCCATCGTCCCCACCCTCACCATTCCAAAATTCAAATGAATTATTTTCATATAATATTGATCCAAATTAATACTCGTTAATTATTTCGGAATTTTTTGTAATCGGGTTCAGTGGTTACGAATTTTTAAAAATCCAAAGATCTGTGGATACTGTATTCTCCGAACAATTCCAGCTCGATACCAGTACGTTCTTTCGAAAAGTCGTTCATACGAAATTCGTGGGTCTTGAAACTAACTTTCCGAATTTTTTTCAGATTCGCAAAGACGGTTTTTCGACTTTGAATTATCAATTCCAGAAACGTTGGGGTGGCTTTTGTGGTCCAAAATTTCCACGGTTCTGGGTCGAAACTTCGTCTTTGTGGATCTCGATAACTTCAGAATCTTCTTTTTTCACAAATCTCGTACGAACTAGGTTTCGAGAAAAAAATCATGCCGATATCGAGCTTTTTTGCGATCGGACGGGACGAGAGTCGGCGATTGGTCGGAATTCTATGTATACCCCGTACATAAAGCGCATTCCACCACAGACCGTCAAGGATTTCGCCGGCGAACATTTTTTCCGTGTTCGTTTCACAATTACATGGCCTTGTTGTTCGTACGAAAAGACGATGATCCATGTAGTTGACTGACGTGAGGAATCTTTGAGAAATACGATTTCGGGTTTTTGATTGGCATATTTTTTCTTCGCTGTTCCTTGACTTCAAAACTTGGAAACAGATTTCGAAACGATGGTGTTTATCATCGGAAATTCTCCGACTTTTCCGAATTGGTATCGTTTCAAGTGCCCCATAGCTCCGAGGATGGGAAAATCTATCTTATTTGAAAAAATAACCGCCCCTCCGGTAGTTTATCCCCAGTCTCGAAACTAAAATTTCATTTTTCCATCACACAAAATTTACTTATCATGGAAAATTCTGAAAGATCAGAGTCTGGTCTCGACGAAATTATATTACGTTTATTCCAGTAGAATAATCTCATTTCTGACCCTTCTCGCAACTACTGAACTAGTATCTCAAAAATTGCCTTAATTTGAAAAAAATGTGATTTCGGCAAAATTCTGAAATTTTAGTTGCCATTTCTCCCAGTATCTCTGCCATTGACAATGCGAACGAAAAACATGTGCGAACTAGAAAACTGAAAATCGTATTGCTCGGAAATTCCTCGACCCAGAAACTCGAGTTTACACAGATCATCGTCTATATTTACACGTACGAACCTCAAAACCCTACGATATGAACGACACGAAATTTTCGTCGGCGAAAGCATCGGCGTCCTTCGGTGGATCGGGCCGCATGTTGCGCATCGCTACCTAAAAATATCAATCACGTAAATTCCTAATGCCACAAAACATCAATATTCTTCGTCGCTCGATTGCGTACTGTAAGCGACTTGCTCGTGCCACCAATCCCTCACCTCTACCATAATACTAGACACTTTAGGCATGACGGTTTTGTTGTTCTGGACGTCCTTCGGCTGTCTGTTTTGTTCCGAACCTTCCGTAACGTGCGGCAAATTATTTTTCACAACCGCTGAAAGCCGAAAAATAAAAAGAAAATTCAACAATTTCCAAAGAATCGTGAAACTGGATCCCCCCCTTCGGCGTTTGTCTTCCCATTTCCCTGCACTTACGTGGCGGTCTGTTATTCCTCTTTTTTGCTGCCGCAATTTTTTCCTTATCCGTTCTAACCGTCGCTGGATCGGATAAAGTCGGGGCAAGATATTTCCTCCCGGAACCGCTACCTATACTATCCGATCTCGGCAGTACGACGGGCTTTTTGTTCCTGTGTCTAAGTCCCTCGCCATCCTACGGTGAAAAATTTCATTACTTTTTTTCTCCCATACACTTTCGTTCATTCCGTCGATCGTTCGTCTAGTTCGCACGGAAAAGCAAATTCCACGTGTAACAAACTGATTTTTCCTCTCTCAAGCGTACGGGCCGAAGATAAATTCGAAAAAACGGGGCAACAACATTTTTCAGTAAAAATCAAGTCGAATATCTCTGAGGCCGAGTTCGAAACCAGGATCTCCGCATTCTCTTCTATATTACTAAAAGAGAAAAAGAAAACTCTTCTACTGAATTGAAGAATCGTCCAAACCTTTTGATCCGCTTCTTCGTCTCTGTCGACGCTATTCTCTTTACTTTTTTCTTCTACGTGATCCTGGAGCGACATCAGCGCGTCGTTAGTCGCCCTCAAGCCAGCGATTAAACTGTTTTGTTGTTTCTAAAATGAGACAGAATGTGATCGGTAAGATTTCTCCTCTGTTTGCCGTTTTCGCGCCTCTTTCGTTTCATACTCACCCCGACGGCCCTTATCTTTTTGAGGCAACCTTCTAGCCACGTTCTTATAGTTTGCTTAGCTACCTCCTCTTCGATTATATATTCGAATTCTTCGCGCGCCAAAAGTTCTTCCAACTGTAGCGCCTTCCTTATGTCCACCGATCGGTACGACAGCATACTAAATGCAATTGAAAATTACAATTTATCTTTATCCGAGCTCCAACTCTAACTGAGAATGTGATAAATATGATTTTGAATGTTTGTTCATTTATCTTCGAGCCTACTTTATCACGTCGTGAAAAGTCACGTCTTCTCCGTTGTGCAGTCTCTCCAGCTCGTAGCACATGTATTTGAATAACAATCTGTCCTTTTGTGGGTCAGTTTCTAATCTCCCTTTCAGTAATCTCAAGATGAATTTCACCTGAAATAATGTTTTTCGAAAATCTGATCAGTGTAATTTTTTCAACGAAATTCGAATTTGATTTCTAATATTGATTATGGTATATCGGTCGCTGGCGCACCCTTCGAACCGGAATAACGCCTCTCTGATGTATGTCAACGACGTTCCATGTGTTTTGAAAGTTTCTAATGTCAGCGTAAGACAGCAAAGCGTCTTCTTCGTTTGAGTAAAATAATGAAAAATTCTCCATGATGATAGCTGGAAAGAGAAGGCATAAATTAATCGGCATACGATGAAATGCGGTTCTTCGTTCTCTGTAGATGCTTCAGAGCTAAACCAATGAACACGAAACAAGGAAACTTGGCTGTACGGACCGACTAGTAAATTGAGAACTATGTATGTGATTATGACGTAGAATGTGCAGAAATATATCAGAGATGCGTGAAAATTTCCGCAATCGGTCTCCCAGTAGTTTGCTGCCGGCGTGCAATAAGGCGGTTGAATCATACAATCGTGCATAATTTTATTCCAATCTTCTCCCGTTACTATTCGGAATAACATCGCAACGCCTGTTACTGGTGATTCAAAATTTGCACGTCTGTGTTCAGAAATTTGAAGTAATTAGTAGTGATCGGTTCCTTTTTTTTTTTTTTTCTTCTTTTTTTTTTTCTCTTTGTTTTTTGGCAAAGGATTCAGTGCGCGATTGAATTATTTGTAATTTAGCGCCTACCTTCCTATTCCTTCGCCGTACTTCACGGTGCCGAATATAATCGTTCCAGCGAGAGCGTAGAAAAATACCAGCAGGAACATCCCAAATATAATAAAAAAGCTCTTGCAAACTGATACTCCGACCGTGAGCATCAGCATTTTTAACGTCGTATGTTTACCGGTGATGGTAAAAAATCGCAGTATCACAACCATGAAACCGATGAAGTAGGATAAATCGTTCTGAAAAAGACAGAGATCGACGAATTTGGTCGGGTATTCGTTCGCGAACATCAATTCGCCACACAAATAATTCAAAGTATATATATGCCATGTACGGAATACATATGGTGAAATTCGTTCCAACCGGGAGAGCTCCCGGTTCCGATCTCGCTCGAAAATTGTATGTACGCATACGAGCGATTTTTTTGGGTTCGGAGATTTTCGAAATTCGATTAATCAACGAGACGAGAGATGATAGCCGCGATCGCGGCGGCGGGTTAAAACTTCTTACTTTTTTTCTTCTCCGAGGATTGACGGGAATGTTTGTTGGGAATAGATCCAATCTTGAGAAGAATGAATTTCAAACCTTCAAATGATGAATCGTGGCCACGAAGAAAATAAAGCGCACCGGTTACCGGCAGCATCGCGCGGCTGACTAAATTTCCAAAAATTTGTTACTCGAAAAGGACGAGAGAAGAAGAATTTACGGATAATCAAGGGTGTTTCGTTCCGGCGGATAAATTTAAAAGAAGAACGATGAGAAAGTTGGAAAGGGGTCTGCACCCGGTCAGCGGGTGGCCGGATTCGGAATGGATTGCCAATATCTTTTCGATTCTTACCTTTATCATCCAGTGAATGATTATCCATATTACTCCGACGACCGTTACTAACAAATCGTATCGGTTCCTCCGCGACTGCCAATAGCCGCGGGGTGTAAACGCTATATTTTTCATAACAACTTCAACCAAAAATACTAACGTCAGTATCGTGGATACTGTGGCCAACGCCTCTGTGTGCTCTTCTTCGCTTCTCCACTGATAAAAGAAAGAAAAATGATGTACGAAGGTGAACCGCGGTTACAGATGCGGACGACGGAACGACGGATAGATCACTTACAGAGACGCAAAGTAGACCGCTGTTTATCAGCACCATCACAGCTATGAATCTTTTGAAATAAATATTCTGCGTGATATCGTAGATGAACGCTCTGAATTTCTTGCCATCGGGTCTAGGCGGAAGATGTAACGGCTGAGCGATTTTCAATCTCTTTTTCAGATCGCACCTGTAATAATTTTTTATTGCAGTTTGCGGTAAGGATTCTGTTCGTTAATTCCGCGCCGTTCTTTCGCCTGCAATTCTCACCATCTTCTTTGATCGACGGTCAATAGAGCGGTGCCTTTATTCTCGGAGTAATTAGCGATTACGACACCGACGAATAGAGTCAAGCCGATCATGCATCCGAGGAATATATAAATGTGTATATAGATCGCGTGAACCTGAAAGAGAATCAGAGATTGAGATATTTTGCGGTCAATTATAGCGGAGTTCGAGTATGATGAGTAAAGTGGGCTCACAGGTCCGAGCGCCTTTATCAAAACGTCGCGGACATCCAGCCACCCTTTGAAAGACAGTACCTCGAAAAGCGCAAGCATTGCATCACCGATATTGTCGAAATTGAATCTCCTAGGATTAGCCCTGAGAGAGGAAAGAACATTACACCAAAATCCGAGGAGGCGACTCACTCACGATCGGTGTGTTCGCTCTACTATAAAATCACTCGGATCACACGAAATCGTGTGTAATCACGATTGTAAAATCACCCGAATTCGCTCCAAAGCGCGTGAAATTAGAATTCGAGCGCGGCACCCCATTTCCGCGAGTGAGTAGCCCGCGAGCAGAATGATATTGAAGAAATGGAGAAGAACGGCGGAAACCGTACAACGAAAAAATGTACTAATTTGCATAACAAACCCACCAAACACGCGGGACTAATATCGATGGATAACTCTCGTTATCTCCTGGAAGAAGTTTCATTTTAGTTACGAAGACTCTCCTCATAAATACACCGACGCAATCTTCTCTCCTTAAAATTGTTGGGTCATTACAGCGCGCTAATCGACCGCCGTACAACTGGACACCGTAACTTGCAAATACAAACATCAACAGGATGAGCAACGTGGATACCTGCAACGTATGATATTTCGTATTCTATCGTATTTTCGTGTGCATCGCATCTCCGTGTTTATAATTACCAACAATATTCATCCACACCTACCAACAAGATCTCTTTGAATCCTCTGCATAATTCGTAAACAACTTTCCTCATGTGAGGAACGAGCGTGAAGATTCTCAGGGGCCTCACGCAACGCAATATCATGAGCAATTGAGCGCCGGAATTTGGTGGAACGCTTTTAGGCATCCAGCAAAGAAATACCAGACTCACCTGAGAACCGCGATAAAATATGGGAAATATTACTTTTCGTCGAGGGGGGTCGGGTCATTCGTTCGGTGAAATCGTGCACAGACTTCGTTTCCAATTTTTATAGTCATTTCATGTAATTTTCTTCTCATAATTGTCGGGTCACCGGAATCGCATCGAGTCGGTTACGATCGTTCCAACCGATTTCAATTCATTTCTTTACAATTTTCTCACGTGAATGATGAATGATTTCCTTGCAATTAAGGCGATTTCGCGCGATTATGAGTGATTTGAAATTGATCTCGGGGTGACGCGATGCACAGATTTCACAAGCGAGTAGCTAGCCCCTAATTGTTCGTAGTTTGAAACTGACGATAATTAGGGATATTGTGGAACCACAGACTCATTACCACGTATATGAAGACGTCCAGGACAGAAGCTACGTCTTTGATGTATGCTTTCGGGGTGAAGAATAGACCGTCGGCCAGTATCTTTAGCGCCAACTCTAAGCTCATGAATATCACAAATCCATATTCCGCGATTTGGAGTGCCGGGACTTCCATGACTCTGTATTTCGGAGTTTCGAACATCATTGAAATGCAGGATAAAGTCGTCGCGCATATCATCACCCAATCCAAATACGTTACGAGTCCAAGAAAATTACTGTAAATTAGATATACGAGGAAAGATGATAGCTGCAGATCTCTCATTGAATTCCAATCTTCCACTTGCCGCAGCATTTTGAATACTCACTGCAAGCTTTTGTATTGCACTTTCCTCTCTTTGCCAGTCAGTGGATCTTTCAATCGCGCGTCGTATCTGGCGTAGACGAGGAGCTGACATATTTTGCGAAATTTGCTTTCACGAGGGACAGCGAATAACGGGGTATCAAAAAACGGGTGATTTTCTCTCAAATCATCTTCTCGCTGGTTTCTGAAAAAAAGAAGAAAAACGAAGAGAAAAATAAAACAGCGTCGTGAGAAATTGAAATCGCAATAAGGCTCAGAAAAATACCTTCGCATTTCCGCCTGCTGCCGTTTTGCCTGCAATAACTTAATGTCCAGATCGTGTGGCCTACTCCGCGAAGAACTAACTCGGTTTATCGCTCCGATATCGCCGTTTTCCATCAGGTGTTCGTACGTCTGTTTCAACTTGATTGATCCACTGCGAACACTCCTCCTGATAGATCTGTAACCGGCATAAGATCACTCACAATCAGCCGTGTTTCACGGCACGCAGAGGATACGCGTGTGATTTATCGAAAACTTTGAAGCTGCGTACTTTTTTTGGTCTATCCGTAACTGTTTTGCGCTACTAACGGTCCCCTGTGGTTTCAAAAGGCTTTTTCCTGGGACTGGAATCATCGCGGAATCTCCCAACATCAGTCTCTGATTATTCGAATCGCTGAAACACGTGAATACAGTGATAAATGTATCAGACGAATTTCGGAAAGGGATATTTTCATTCTCTAATTGCCGATGAAATGATTACTTGATTATGTAGGTGATCGCAGCTTTTCTTAAATTAGTAACGATGTTCCTCACTTTTGGCGGATTGTTTAAAATTTTGACGGGCCTTTGCTTACGGTATACCATTTTCGAATCGAACGTTTCATTGACTTTTTTAACTCCTTCGGCAGATTCGTCGTCCTCAACTTCGAATATGAACTGTCTCATGAAACTTTCTCTCACCTGTGTTGAAAGGAGAATCCTGAAATTTTCTCAAAAACGAACAAACGGTTGTACTCGTGTCATGCTACGAAATGGGATTTTCACCTTCGGGAGGCTGAAGTCCGACGGTACTTTGTGCAAACAAGTCATTTGCGGACTGTCTGGAAATCTTTCGAAGATTCTTAATCTGAACGGTAGAGTTTCCTTTATCTCCGCGCTTTGTTCACGAAATTTTAATTGCTTCAATTTTTTGATATCCTCGTCGAGCTCCAAGTTATCCAATATAACCGCGACGAACAAGCTCAACACAATCTGGGAGAATATAATTTCTAGTTTTTAATCTTGTCGAGAGCTCCGAATCGCGGCGGAAAAATTTGATCGAAAATTACCAGCGTAACGAACAGATGATACAGGATGAAGTAAACTGCTACAAACGGTGCCATAGTCTCATGAGTTCGGAGCATAGTTTCATCCATGACTTCCACCCAGGCTTCTTGCGTGAGAATTTGGAACATGGACATGAATGCCTAAAAAAATGTCAAGCGGATGAATAAAATTAATTATTTGGGATCAGATATTTTGTAAAAAAGGATCCGCCCTCGCCTGCGGGGATACCTTACCTCCGGAAAACTTTCGAATTTAGTGAAATCGCACAAATAGCAGAACAGCTGCATCGAAATGCTCGAGGATATGACCAGCAAGCACATAGTGAAGATTATCAAACTGCCGAGTTTTTTACCGGGGCCAAATATTTTGTATACAAAGTCCTCGAGCATCGGAGATGCTTTGATGAGCCTGAATACTCGTAGTACCTGAGAACAACGATTGCCAAGTTATACTCGCGATGAATTTGGTACGAAATTGACACAGGAGTAAAAATTTACCTGGAAATAGGTGAATCCGGACAAATAAAAAAGCGGTATAACGTGCAGCGTTGTACCGATGGCCAATAGCAATTCAAATTTATGAATCGAATGCTTGTAGTAGCCCCGGAAGCCGAGGCACCAAATTTTGAACAGCGTTTCGAGGTCCAAAAATATCGTGAAAACGATCTGTAAAATGTATAGAATAGCAACGTCTTGCGAATTCTTATATCATACGGCGATAATAGACGGGAAAATAATCACAGTATATTTACTTCTGCGTAATAGTAATTGTCGTAGTACGTGTGCCTCGGCCTTTCGTCGTGCTTGAAGTTCATAGTGGCCGTAGTGATCCCGTTGGCAAGAATAGCGCACATTACCACCATCCGGAATTGGGGAGAACGTAAAACTGCTTGGCAGAAAGGAGACGCCAAACCGGCGTGCTTATTTTCATCCAGAGTTACAAGTTTCCAACCATTCTCGTCGCCTGTCAAGATCTGGAATGGCGAACAATCGAAAGAAGATTCAAAGAGATTTTGAGTGGTTTCCAACGGTTTCGTATGATTCCCGAGGTATCCGATCGTTTCAAATTATCCGACGAAATTGCAAATCATTCCGAGGGATTTCACGAGGTTTCAAACGATTCCAACTTGGAAATTAGTCTCCTCTAAAATCCAGGAGTAGTTTATGCCTCGGAAAAAGATATGAAACCTCCAGACGAATCCCCGGAGAATAATGATTTTATGATCAATTTACCTGTGAGGCAGAACTCCCGCTTATGTGCCCTCGGACGCCCCACATCTGCTGGAATTGAACCCTTATCTCGTTGAAAGTTTCTGTGATAACGGCTATGAAAACGTTCTTCACGAGCCAAGCGAGAAAAAATATCATCGTGCTGAAGTAAAACGCTGCTCTCCACCCGGGTAGACTGTCGATTGCTCTGTACATGATGAAAACCCATCCTTCCTGAGACGCCGCTTGATAGACGGTGAAGATGCTAGTGGCTGGAATAAACGAGATTGAAATATTGGAGACAACTAATTGATAAATGGATATTACACAGCCGACTCAGTTCAGACTCACCGAACTCGTCGAAACCGTTGAAGCCCATAATGTATCGGGAAAGTTCTAATTTCATGCATTTCATTCCCTCGGGACATTGGTATCCGGATTCTGGATCAGTTGAACAAAAGGTGTCTGGAATAGCTAAACTGTTTATTGTAATATGATTTGGTTCGGTCGTATTTAAAACGCAGTGATTTTTCAATTCGCCAAAAAATTGTACTCCCAATAATCCGTAAAGGGACATGAAGAATAGGAAGAACAACGTTACGTTGTATATTTGTTGGCTCGATCGTCTGTAAAACAAATTGATTCCCTGTTAGGTGGCGTCGTCGCAGCTAGATGATATAAAAATTAGCTCTCCTCCGGGTAATTCTTACTTGAAAATTTGATTTATCCTCGATTTTGGCATTGAGAACTTTAGGAAGACGCGAAGGAAGCGTATCATTATCAATGGTCGTGGCGCACGCAGTATTGACGCATAACTAAATCTCAAAACAAGACCAAGCATCTCGAACATTTGTAGAATCACAGACAGCCATAAAAAGAACACCATACTCGCGTCAAACTGGCACCAATGATCCTTCAAGTAAGGCACTTCTCCCTGAAAAGTATATAACTCAATTCTGTAATTTTTACCTGCGCATAATCTAGCTTTTCGGGACCATCGATAGCCGTAGCTATTCATTAAATCTGCAGTCAACCGGGGGAAAGCACATCGATTGCAAAACATCACGAAATGAGGTGAGGAAAATTACTAACTCTGATGAATATACTGGGCACTAATTTTTCCTGCAAGCCATGCGTTGGGATTCTAGCCTACGGGTGATTTTTTAAACGACGATGTGACACACAGCCACGTACTGAGGGAATTCAACGACAACGTCGAGGGAAACACGATACGACAGACAGACACGTATAAGTAATTTATATAAATGGCTCTCACAGTCGTTCTGACCTTCAGTATGCCACGAATGTGCATCTTGGCAATCATCTCAGCGGTAAATAAAAATGTGACCACCAAATCGCACACAAAGGTGACATACTGGAGCGGAGGTACCTTCTCGAACGTTTTTGGTGTATTCAAACAAACTGAGGCCAATGACACGAGGGCGCAAAATCTCATGAGCCTGCGCACCCATAGCTGAAAAGAAATGAAAATTTATAATATCGGATCCACCGTTTGCTTTAACGTGAAACGTGAAAGTACCGTGACCCAGACAGGTACCAGAAGCTGAGTTTGGTCCAGTCTGTGGGAGAAATCTTCTCTGGTCTCAAGTCTCCTGGTATCGGTACTTTTACGTGAACTTATTCATCTTCTCGACTAATTTTTTGGTTCGGATATTCAAAATTCTTACCTTGTTGACCCACTCGATGTCTGCGCTTTCGTTTAGGCATTCCTCAGGCCCATAATCAGCCAGGACAGGCTCTCCTTTCAGGCTCTGCTTCCTCCCCAACATCATAATAGGGATTATATTCGCAATGATGAAGCCTAGGAATAATAATCGCTGATGAATCGCTAGAGTGATATTTATCGCGGGAAGAAAAAAAGATAGTTGAATGAATTAACGAGTAATTTTGATTAAATAACACACTTAGCATTCGCGATTTGAAAATGTGACGAGAAAATGTCTATTGAACATCATTTTCGATACTCGAAACACAGTTTTGCTATCTGCTGTTAGTCGTTCGGAGCAAAATTGGTGATTACGAAAAAGAGAAAGCTGAACATTATTACAAGCGCTGGAATTGTAGATTGCGAATTATTTATTGATTCTTGTTTCTGCTCTTTGAATGCAATACAAAAATTAAGAAATAAAATCATAATTCTGAATTCGAATAATGCTGATTGGAAAAATATACTAGATGCACACGCAAGCGTACGTATAACATATCCATAGATCAATTAGCATCCGTATACTCACGTGGTATTTTAATGTCATCGCCTATTTATTGTCAAAATATTGGCTGAAAATTATTCGAAAAAAGATGAGGCTGTTTTACATTCCTTGTTTTTGTTTCGTTTTTTTATACATTTTTGTTTTTTAACGACTCTAATTTATTATTATACCAGAATCTAAATCTATCTACCAAGTGTGAAACAATAATTCAGAAAACATCAGGCTTTTCATTTGATCTTCATTTTATCGTACTGTTTATTAATTTTTGTCATTCAATGGCGTATATATGGATCAATGAAATTATTGGAGACTTCGGAGAGGAGTATAATAAATTTCACACATCCTCTAGCGATTTATTGTAAAGATTATCATGAATTTTTCAAAATTTACCCAGTTCTTCGATTTCAGTGTCTCGATTTACTTGATTTCTTCTTCTAATTCAAGGGTAATGCTCACAACTAAACTAATCCAATAATATTGGAATCAAATTAAAGATCGAAGATATACACATTCTAAAGATTGAGTTATCAATGCCTTGGATATTATACCTAGATAAAATATAATATTTGTATACTTGTGAGGTAACTCTTACCGTTCCTTCAACAGTTCGCGGATGACAATAAAGTTCTGCCTTTACGGCACGACGTCGTATAAACTACATTTTGTATAAAATAACAGTGAAATCTCAACAATTAATAAACATTTTCAATAACAACAAGGTAGTGGCATGGCTGATGATTTTGTAGGGCAGGTACAGGCCAGCTGGGATGCTGGGCATGAGCAGTCAGCACCAATTTAGAAAAATCAATATTACTAGCTACGCTATACACTCGTGAGCTTTTATTACCCGATTTCTCCACTTTTTTTTTTTTCTCATTGTAAACCAAGAAGAAATTGATCAGTTGATCCTAACTAAATTATATTCGCACGTGGGGAGTATTGGGAGTAAATTTTACGCCGATGTTTATGAACATTTGTTTTATTTATTGTATGTCATGGTCATATATATTCGATTCGTAAAAATCATCAATTTTCGTGAATCACGTCGCGGAAACTTTGCGGAAATTCATCAATCGCACTCGAATTATAGATTTTTGTAAATATAACTATAAAAACTACGTGGATTACAGTGTAATTCGTTAGAGTAGATGATGGAGCATCTTTCTTCTAGCATTTCTATATATTCTAGAGTTAAATATGCAATTTATCATTCCGAAGATAAATTTGTTCTAGGGATATGCATTACCAAATAGATATAAATATGTGATTTATTGGCGTGTAGTTTTCTCTGCGGATGCTAACATTTTGAAAAATTCTGAACTTTGATCTTCTAGTAAATTTGAAGGGGTATCATATTCCAGTACTTTGCCACCGTCCATAACGAGAACCCGATTCAGAGATAATACAGTTTGTAATCTGTGCGCTATTGTCAATATCGTGCAATCAGAAAACTCTCGTTGAATAGTACTCTGAACTGCAATCTCAGTTTCAGGATCCACGGCGGCAGTCGCCTCATCCAGGACTAGAATCTAGAATCATTTTGGACAATGCAGCACCGACAAATTCTATATAATGTTTAAAAATAGGTTCGAAAATTGGTCAGTAGTTCCAATGTAGCTACCAAAAAGTAGAATAATCTACGTGTTCACATTAAAAAGTTCAATTTATATCCTGCTTCGAAAATAAAAACATGAACCTTAGAGTTCCTTAGCAACGCCCTCGATAAGCACAGCAGTTGTCTTTCACCGACGCTCAAATTGTCTCCTTCGAATCCAACTGAAGCTTCGAGGCGACCAGCTATCAATTGCACTTTGCTCTTTAGATTGGTTTTTTCTAGTACTTCCCATATTTCTGCATCGGTGTAGAGTTTGAATGGATCTAGATTCGACCTGGAAGACCACCGCGTCAATCATCGATGTTACTTTTCTCTTAGCGGTTGTTTCCTACTCGACGAGAAGATAGCATAGGTGAAGAAGCATGAGTTGCATACCTTATGGTCCCGCTAAACAATACTGGGTCTTGAGGGATGATCGAAAGCTTCGTTCTCAATTGGCTCAAGCTTATTTTGGATATTTCCAAGCCGTCTATTTCTATTTTTCCTTCTGCCAGCTCGACTAGTCTGAACAAAGCTACTGTCAGAGAGCTTTTCCCCGATCCCGTTCTCCCAACGATACCTGAAATATTCAAATTTTCGATTCAGATAAATGTATTCCGGTCCACAGTGCGGCTAAAATTACCCAACATTTTTCAGGTATCACCTATCTTTTCGCGCGCTCTAATCTCGAATGAAACGTTTTTCAAAATGAATGGAGCGCCGTCTCCGTAAGCCATGCTAACGTTGTCAAATTTTATTTCTGCTGCCGCCGGCCAAGTCGAGGGTGGCTTAACGCTGGGTGACAAAAAACTACCTTCGCTCTTGAGGGTCTGAAAAGTACGATATTGAAATAAATCACCAACAAGAGAATGCTATAAGACCGAATAACAAAGTCTCGATGTATCGCTAAAATTCAGATTTCATGCGATGGAACTCTCACTTGAATATAATGATTCATTTTTTCAATGCTTATGAACCGGATTTCTGTTTCCGACACTAATCTTATTGTGTACTGAAAGACGCCGGATATTTGCGATGAGTATGATAACGCCAGTCCTCCTAACGCTGCTGGAACATAATCTTGTAAGGCTATAACTAACAGTGAGGTAATTCCAATTACAATGACTGTTAAAGAGTCAACTCTCACTGCTAGCCACCTCATCGCTATATTACATAAGAAAAGATATTTGCTATTTTCATCGAACATATCCGTGAATCTGAAAAGTAAATATGAATAATTAGGCTGTGCTGCGAGTTCGAACAGAAGTAAATATCCAATTTACTCATGATTCTATTCTCACTTTGTCCTAAAGTCTTCCTCTTTCCCAAACGCATGTATCGTACTGAGCCCTTGAACCGTCGCTGTAACGTAGCTGATAATTGGCGCACGAGACTTGTTTTCCATTCTTTTAAGATCCGTAATGGCTACCCTGAAGAAGAATGGAAGAAAATTTTTTACCGAGGTATGAAACTATACCGAGAAATGAGAAACGTAATGTCATAAATTCTCACTTGAATATTTTACTGATGAAGTAATAGATGATCGCAAGAAGACAGAGCGGTAATATGAACCATGGAAAAACCACGCATATTACAAGCACAGAAAAAAATACAATGAACACATTTTGTATGAAACTTGTAAGCGTTACGGGGAGCCGGTTGTCGACTGGAAAACAGATAAGGACATTTCGATATTTGCTTAACGGAGGAGAGGTTTGGTCAATTTATTTTCTCCTCGAAACATGGATGATATGAGGTCCCCAAGTTTTCTGGTTGCATCATTTCCTACCAAAATTGAAATCCCGGATCTAAATTAATATCGAGAAATTGTAAAAACGTTTTTCAAATTGATTTTTTTTTTTTCCCTACATTTCAGGGGATATAACTTTCATCTTAATCAATCAATTTTTGGATGGTCATATCTTTTAGTGAGCCACGTCTTGGCGTCTTGCATCTTAGAAATATACACAATGAGCCTGAAGATGATTATTGACATCTGGTGTCCTTTTCCTTGACTTATTCGCCAATAATCTAACTCCCACACTCAATAAAATACAGCCCATGTTGAGCATATTGTAAACAACCAACCCATTTCAGCAGGGAATATTGTCGCGATCCCTGCACAAAATGACGGATAAAGCGGGATAGATTCATATAAATGCTTAAAGGATGCGGATTTAGAACCCATACAGGAAATCTGGTTTTTGAATCCGCATCCTCTCTGTATCGATACGAATCTATCACGCTTAACTCGAAATTTTGTGTAGGGATATAAACCTGAAAAAATAACTTGTTCAATCGTTTTATTTTCATGATCCTAGATTTTGTGCCTTTAACATTCTATAGACTGATCCGAACAATGAACCGATAATTTTCAAAACCCTCTTTAAATTCGTCAGTTTTGATTTCACTCTGGGATCTCAATTCTTATCGGAAATGATGCAATAAAAAAAATCAGGAGCCTCATACCAAATTGATACTTCGGAGGTGAATATTCTGACTCAATGGCCGCCTCATGAAATTTGCAAGAGGAAAAATAATAATATGAGTAGAGCGGAGATGCTCGAACCTTCGTCCATGTCTCGACTAAACAAATGTTGTATCCTTCCGCTTGGAGTAGTGTCAAAAAATCTCATCGGAGATTGTATTATTTTTTGAAATAAATCATTGTGCAATTTCGTCGAAGCTCCTATCGTTGCTTTGGTAACTACCAAACCACGCATAAGACTCGATAACAGTATAATTCCTATAGTACCCATGTAGATCGAGTGATAATATGAAATATTAGGATTATCATTTATGTTCTCGGATATTATTGTCTGGTTGTTTCTAACGATTGTTGTATTCTAGAATACAAAAATTATGATAAAGATATGATCGCATTAGAGAAATTATAATGTACCAAGAAAAGGATGAGAAAAACTACACCTACGCCGCTACCAGCTTTTATCCACACAGCAAGCCACCAGGAACTAAATGTCTGGCTGGCTACTGTTGTCATGAATATTAAAATGACAAAGACAAAAAAAAAGTAGCCACCTCCTGCAGTGATGTATGATTTATATGTCAGCGCTTTTATCGTTCCTTGTTGAATATTGTCAGATACAGTTAGCGACGTGGCTGAAAAAGCATATAAATACGGACGACAAAGAGAATTATACTCTGATTAGAAGATTAACTACATACAAAGGAATCTAAAATAATTAAAACTAATAAGTTCACAGGTTATGGAGTAAAATTTACGTTCCTGTGCTGCATAAATTGTCTAAAAAGTATATAATTTACCGTGAGTATCAGATTTCGTGATACTTTGGGTGCTGATTAGAGGCACTTGTTTGGCGGTGGAACTTAGATGTCCTTCATCGAACGGAAGGCCGTTAATCAATTGTGGAACAGTTTCAATTCTCCGACTACAAGAGACGATTCTTCAAAAGTATCGAGCAAACCGGTACTCCTCTGGATAATTATATACACGAAAGTTGGAAACTCACCTAGGAAATGTATCATCCTTGGATTCATTGTCAGCGGTAATGGCCGCAACCATCAGAGCATATTCATTGGCCGATTTCATAAGTTCGTTGTGCATACCGTGTTCGATAATTCTGCCCTCATACATCATGTATATGTCATTGCAGCGATTCAGATACTGGATAAGATGGAAATGGAGTGCTATAGGAGCATAATGCACGTTTACAATAAGGTCATACTCACCTGAATCTGATGGGTAACCAAAAGAATAGTCTTTCCCTTCAATGCTCCGAGTATTAAGTTGTCAAAGATATAAGATCCCACACGTGAATCAACGGCACTCAGTGGATCGTCCAAGAAATAAATATCCCTGAAAGGGAAAATTTTTGTCAAATGAAACGTCTGCAATCGATTACTTACGTGGCACAGCTGCAGAAAAGCATGCAATTCCAACGGAAACCTACCGATTGGCGTAAAGTGCTCTGGCCAGGGCGACTCTCTGTTTCTGACCACCGGACAAGTTGACTCCTTTTTCTCCGATCTCCGTCAGATCGCCTCCAGGCATCATGTCGATGTCCTGGATCAAGTTGCACGCGTGAATTACCTTTTGATAACGATCGTGATAAAACTTCTCACCGAAGAGGATGTTTTCCTTCAAGGTAGCGTTGGTGATCCAGGCTTGCTGGCTGACGTAAGCGCAAGAGCCATCCCGCGCCACTCGGCCCTCCGATACTCGAAGTTGTCCCAAAGCAGCCAGCAAGAGGCTCGACTTCCCGCTACCGACATGCCCACAGATTCCAATTAATTTGCCTTTTACTGCCTCGAAGGATATATCAAACAGTATGTTAATGTGGTCGCCGCTTATTTCAGGCGCGTTTAGTTCCTGCTCTTCGGTTCCATCCCCTTTACTTGCACGTTCGTTTTTTCTGGAATATGAAATGTACTTTGTATATTTTAGAACAAAATTGAATCATCAATTGAATTCACGATACTCAATAATTTACCGTCTCTTGCCATCCTTTTTTGAAATATTAGTTTCATCATTCTGATTCGAAAAACTGTTACAGGCAAACGTTCCACTTGTAATTACAACCGCTTGAGATTCATGAATCGGTTTTGCGATGTAACAGTTACCGTCCTCCAGAAGTAATAATCGCTGTATCGTATCGTTGAAAAACAAAATCAATAAATTAACTTTTTTCTTGGTTAAAAGCTAGCGACAAGCATGCAGAAGGGTCAGAAAATATAATATACAAAAAATTGTAGCCGATAGACGGGTACACAGAGAAACTAGAAAGCATATTACTAATTCAATGACTGGAATCGTTGATTGAAGTTTATGCAGACGCACGATCAAGTATGAAAAATAAGCCACATAGCTAAGTTTTTAAACACATGCAGCGAATTGTCAATTATTCTAACAAGTGACCATGAGCTGAATGGTGATATTTAGAATTAAAAAAAAACTACCGCACAAGCAGATTTGCAAATAGCAATTGCGTAATAATAATACTTTAGCATAGTGCAGTATGATAATTTGAACAATATCAATAACAAGATCTAAGTACGTTAGAGAGAGCAGATCTTCTGCAAATATGAATTAGAAGATAGAATGGGAGGAATACCAATTAAATGGTGTGTTCTACCAAAAACCATCAAGGTTTTCAGCGCCGAATATTTGATCTCTCATATTACAGGGGAAAAGAGAAATACGATTTTGAGTTTATGATTTTCGTATCTCGCAATCGCTGTTGATATATTATGAAACTGAGAAGAAAAAAATAAGAGAAATGCTATTTTTCACTGGCTGTTTGTTTAATTTTGAAAAAATTTCATTATTTTTCTACTCCTCGGAGGTCTTTTAATTGTTCAGCTGGAATTCTAAGGTTGCATAGATGATCTTTTCTGCAAACGTTTAACAAGAATATGGATTGTGGGTGAAATTCAATTCTTGCTGTGAAAAACCTCAATGGCTTCCAGTAGAATGTTTAAACTATGTGGTATACCTTGAATAATTTTTCATGGTCGATAAGTAGTTGTGAAAAATTTGTCAATTCTGTATTTACAGTTCATTTTCTTTCACTGCTTCAGCAAACACATAGCTGGACATAAAAATGCGTACACAACTCTTAAAACATTATATACAAAACAGTATAAAACCTTGACTCTGTCGTAAGAAATGCTGGCTGCTATTATAGTTTCTATTCCATACTCGAAAGAGCTGAGTGATGCCCGAAACCGAGCGGTCATAAAAGAAACGTAAGGAAATACCTAAAAAAATGATTATTCATTGCACCTGGATATGTAAAATCGCTCATCGTGAGTTTACGACGAGGAAAAGACATCGCGTGGAGTCTGAACAAATTATCACTGTTCATGTACGACATAGATTATTACTCTGAAGAAAAAGTTTCTTCTTAAATAATTTTCATTCAGATATTCATAAGAGCAAAGAGTTTCCGCTGGAGTTAGAGAAATTTTCCCAACTAGATGTTTTTTTTTCTGAAATTTTAGTGAAATTGAACCTTTTTGTAAATTTTCTCACAAATCTCTAATAATACTCATGAGCTTGGCTCCTGAGTATTTCAGAGTGTCCTTGTTTTCCTGTTTCCAGACTTATTCGGAAATGTTCATGGCAATAATTCGGAGTAAATTTTTGTCAGGGTGTACCGCTATAAATTCCTTAATCCACCTTATAAAAGTGTAGCGTTTTTCCACATGCAGACTTGAGACCTGTGCCTCGTTATCTACCGTAATAGAAATATCAGAAATTTTCTATCGAAGTACCAAAGAACCATGTGAAATGGCGAAACCTGTTAAATAGCGGCAAAACCATTTATAATTGAAATATGCTTGCAATTAGTGACACCCACGATATTATATTAGTATGTAAATCTATATACCCCGTGTCTATTCCACTCAATGAAAAAACTTTTCCAACTGATATTCAACGTCCTTGAAGTTTATAGTTAAAAAGTTAAGGATCGTGACTAAAGAGAAAAGATCAAAATACGTAGGTAGATATCATTGAAGAAGACCTTAAATCTGTGAAACGCAACAATGCAATCAACGATCGCCTGCGATCCCTCTCTAAGACGTATCAAGGTTTGTTTGATCTGATTTCCAAAAAACGTTGTGAGTGGAAATGCCTGTAAGGTTCATATTTCTTTATAAGCGAATTCTTTGTGCCTATGGATAATCAGCAGAGAAAAAGATAGGGAGGGATTAAACTCTCTCTGAATATCTTAGAGTAATTCATTGGGCTGTAGAACGTTTATAGAACAGTAATTGAAAGATTCTTTGAGACCAAAAAAAATTGTATGGTCGTTTCAAATTCACCTGCGCTGCAGTTAAATTACTTCCTGTAGAGATGTGGCCAAGGAATGTTATGATCGAAGAAATAACTGGAATCGTAGGTGCCATAGAAACACTGAAGCTTTGGCAATAAGACGTCTTAACAAGGAGTCGCTGCTCTTGATTCCTTATATCTAAATAAGAACCAGAAGAATTTCGATTGTATTATCATAGATATTATCATAATCAAATTGAAAACATAGAAAAAACCGTTGGATTGCTTAATGTTGGATACAAACCCAAAATGTCATTAGTGAAACGCTTCTCCCAGGTGTACATTTTGATTAATTTTATACATTCGAGGATCTCATTCATGAGCCTCACTCTCATGTCAGAAATCTTCACAGTTTCAGTTCGGAGATATCCCGTGAAACGAGATACCATGTACTGGAATGAAATTCAGGAAAGACTTTGAGTAATGAAAGTTTTGGATGATTGACAACTCAGTGAATGATATTTCTTGGAGAATAATACCTGTATAGGATAGAATAGAATAAAGGCAATCATTCCAAGGAGTGCCATAGGCCCTAGGAGAGCTAAAATATAGATTATACCCCATATGGTGATAATTGGACCACCAATAATCATCGGTCCGAATAAAATCATGTCATATATTCGCTGCGCGTCATTAGAAAACATGTTGATCACCTGTGGGCAATGGATTTCATGATATTGCTGATAGAATTCGTTACGAAATAGAGCCACGGATGAGCATAGAGTAGTTTGTCATTTAATTTTACCTCTCCGATACTTGTGGTTCCTAAATTATTAACTCTGATTATTTTTCTGTATACTAAAGTGAGGCATGCCGATCTGAGCCGCAACGCTGTAGTGTAATTTATTCCCCACGTCCACGCGAAGAATATCGCTCTTGAAAGTTCTGCTACGGTGAGCAAAACTGCCCATTTTAGACCCTCGCTGTAGGTATTGTCATCTGATTGTACATATTCGAGGAGCTTGCGCATCAAAAAAGTCTGCAAGGGAGAGTCATCAAAAACTTGAGAGTAATGGACTTGGGAATATTAGGAACCGGTTCAAAAGATGAATTAAGCTCGAAGACTCACTGGGCTTATCAAACCGAAGACAAGACTTAGAGTGAACACAAAATTTGACGCTAATATCCTTGTTCGACAAAATCTCCAAGTTACTCTAAAGAAAGAAGCTCGCTGTGGTCCCATTCTTGATAATTCATCTTTCCATAAAAATTCCAATCTGAATATAAACATTCGGATCGTGAACATTTTTCAGATCGTTTTTAGTCAACAAACATACGTTTTTATCATTGTTTTATTTGGAGAGATTGTTATGAATGTTCGAAGGAATTCTAAGATTTGAATGTTTTATCAACATGATCGACAAACAAATTTGTCGTGGATTCTGAGGAGAGGATTATTATACCAAGAGAATGATTAAAAAAAAAAAAGATAAAGGGAATTAGTCAGTGTTACAGGCTTGGTGATTAATCGCGGCATAAGATATCTTCAATATACGATTTAAATCAACGAAACACCTTTCTGCATTGTAATCCGATGTATCGTAAATAGACAAATTGGGAAGATCTTCACTTTTCAATCCTTTTTTATAGGCTTTGTACATTAATTTAGATATCCATGAAAAACTAATGGTAGAAAAAAGGCCTGCGTTGTCGATAGGAGTCGTTTCTTCAACTCTGAAATGAATTTTTACGTATCATTTTAAGAGTTGCAGTTCAAATTGAGTCAGTGCGATAATGATTCACGTAATAATTAGGTAATAATTAGCTATGAATATTATACTTCTGTTCTCTGCGAATAGGTATGAGAGTTTTTAACACCCCATTGTATTTCTCAATCCCTTTTTCTCTGATGTATTTTGGTTTACATCTTGGAAAATTGTGATTCGAGTTTCGCAGAAGGTCTTCTTCTTTACCTTCCATATTGTTGCAAGTCTGTTTGAAAGAACGAATAATCATAACTGCAGTAATTATATTAGCTGGCTGAGGATGCTATTTATATCATCAAATGAGTCGTAAAAACATTGTGGAATTTGATCGCTTTCTCCCTATAATTGATCAAATTGCAAATTAATATCAAAATTTTGACTTTCCTAATTTACTACCGTTTTCATTCTTAATAAGTAGTACAATTGTATGACAATGTGGAGTAACAATATCTTGTCGCTTTTCTGTTTACGTATTTCGAATTTCATTACATTTTATGTTATTCTTTTCGAATTAGATATAATAATACGAATAGAATGGAGATATGGAATAGATTACTACAAATTGAACAAATTGAAAAATCATTCGAATAAACACGATTGAAATAGAATAAATGGTAATCAATAGTACATAATATTTATAGTTCTTCAAATCTTCAATTAGTTTGAGTCGACGAGTCTTTTTTCAGGGTCATTGCAATTATTTTACAATCTAATTGTAATAAAAATCGTAAATCAATACAATTTTCATGTATTCCTGATATAAGCCAACGGTCGACGTCCCATTTGAAAGTTCAATATTCGCGCCACGCTTCATCCTCCCAGATCTGACCAATCACAGCCAGGCTCTGGCTGAAAGGACCAATGACTGTTGTCTTTTCAAATAAACTCGTGCGGAGATTGGTTGTTATTTGAAATTTCCTTCCGCCCAATGAATTGCGTTGATAGATGTGGAAGAAAATATCGAATGATACCAAAGATCGATAAACAGAAACAAAAGAAAACTGTACACGAAATACAGAAAAACGCACAGAAAAAGTTTTCATTCTTTATGAATCGTATTTTTGTTGTTGATTCAGTGGTATTTCAAATGATCTGAAAATTAGATGCCCATCCTAACGGCTAACCTAACAACTAACAATACTGAATCAATGAAACCGTCGAACTAATAAAGCTTAATCTTTCGATCAGTGCGAGTAACTACATCAATAGGTGAAAAAAAAGTAAAAAAAAAAGTGAAAAAAAAAACAACAACAACAACAACAAATCCCACCCAATATCACAAGAATTTTTGCCGTCACCCGATTCCCATATCTTCCGAATTTCTGACAATGATCAATACTGACGATACCGATTTCTCCGATTTTAGTGTGAGTATTCATCACTGATATAATACCTTCGGTGAGCTCGGAGCGCTAGTACTAGTTTAAAAAATGTCAATGCAAACTTGCAAATGTACAGGTATGTGAGTATTTGCGAATATAATACCTTGACCTTTGAACATCTAATCCGCGAATGCATTGAAATAATACGAGGCAAAGATGTTATCTACTTTTTTTTTAATTTCTATGTTTGAAGTAGCTAGCCATTCGGGGCATGATGATAGCTGTGAAGTGATAATCAGATAGAATTGAACTAAATAACGAGGCTTCCACAGGTTGGAATGAGACATTCGGGCGGGGAGTGAAAAAATTCCTTGAGTATATAATTTTTACTTCTCCTTGTTCAGTTGAAGTTCAATTGATTGCGAGTTGTACTACGGACCACATTTGCCAGCAATCAGCTGTGAATCGGTCGAAACTCTGTCTTCTTTTTTTTTTTGTTGTTGTAAGAGTATAGAAATTCTCCTTGTGGTCGGATAGCATATTGATGAGTTTTTTCGAATATTTATTGAGACAAAAAATCGCGTCCCGGACTAGAGAGAATTGAAGGTCTTACCCAGTATTGGAGAAATTTGTTGTATCGCTATATCATAAATGGTATGATTCCTTGGATTTTTATTTTCTATCCACTGTTGGCATAGTTTTTAATCACGAAACAAGAATGAGAAAGAAGCATAGGACTATGAAGTCATACTGTTTCATTTGTATGCACCACCTACAGGCATCTGCAGTGTGACTATTGAGATAGAAATATCGATAGATTCTGAAAAAGCAACAATTCTCCGCAGGAGTGGGGCAAGGTTGTAACTGATAGATGAGAGAATGTATTGACCAATCTTATCCGAAGTTCAATTGAACAACTATACGTCAAAACACCAGATATGTCAAATTCATATTATAGAGATAAGATAAAAACAGGATTTGTAACGAATTTCTCAAATTATTTTCTACTACTTTATGATGGTATTCTTGACTCACATGGTCATCGCCGATATTTTTGATTGAAATATCTCTGTTCATATATTCATAAAACAGAATGTTCATTGGTATATATATTCTCTGTTCGGTTACGTGCTTTTTCTACCAATAGGACGATTACTTGTGCATGTTGATTTAGTAGGAAAAGGCCATTTTCTGAGGGAAAATTCCCCATGAAAATCTGGGACGAGAAATACTCTACCAGAAAAGTCTGTTCTCGTTTTCCATTGGGACTTCACAGAGCTACTCCAGCGATTGTGGATCTCTCTGTGTCTTTCTCTCTTGAAAGTTGAGGGCTTTGGAGAACCTCGGCTCCAAGGTCTAATCAATTTATCTTGTCCGTCTTTCTTCCTTTAGTGTGTTGGGTGCGTCCGCGTGACAAAAACTGCCCGTTTGCATGCTTTCCTTATTGAGAGCATTAGTTCATAGCCCGATATCTTGGCCTGTTCGCCGATACCTGATCTAGTATCTTGTTTATCTTTGACTTTATTTCTGGATATGTCTATAGCTATTATAATTATGTAAGCGCACTCACAAGGAGACGACCAGGGTTGTGGGGCATCAATTTGGCTGAAACTTCTGGAGTAGTTTACTCGGACCTAAAGATGAGCCCCATGCTACGCAGTTCTATCTCACAGGCCTTTTTTCTTATTGGTGAGCCCCAAATTGTAGTGGTTTCGAGGACTCCGTCGGCGACCGATCTCGTTTTTATCATTTTCACCCAGACTTTGTCAAATCACCGATTCTCATTGAAAATGAGTCGGTTCATATTGAAAGCATGTATTTCTCTGATAATAAAATAATTTTCATCATTCAAACAATCAAAACTCACGTTTCGGAGCGCAGAACAATGAAATTAAGCGTTGGATAAATAATGGCACCGTCGTAATCATTTCACTTGTTATCTGTTGCGCTTATTTTCGTTATAGATACTCATGGAACTCAGAGCAGGTAAGTGCATTATATACGGTTTATGCTTTGCCAATATTCAATACATATGATGTGACGCAGCGCACAACTGATACTCCATAGGTTAACACCCACGTTAACTTTTTTTCGTCACGCTACGTCAGTGTATCTCTGCATGGCGTGTTTCCTCTGAGGCCACTAAGAAAATTAAATGTTTTCCAATGCACATCACCAATTGAATCAATGGCCATTCCAAGTCTGCGAGCGCCCTATGTCATTAACTAAAGTTTTGAACGCCCAACATAACATGATCGAACCACTTGCGCTAATGCCTAAACGTTACAGGAAGACAAAGCTGGCAGAACATAGCCAGCAGAAGATAGGTGAACAAGTCCCGCGCACAATGATTCTCATACACTTATGGGGTGTCGGTTGTGCACTGCGTCACATTAGATTTACTGAATATTGACAAAGTATAAACGGCGTATAATGAACTTACCTGCTGCGAGTTCCATGAGTATCTATGAAAAAAAACAAGCGCCACAGATAACAAGTTGAATGATTCTGACAGTGCCATTATTTTTCCAAAGCTGAATTTCATCGTTTTGCGCTCCGAAAAGTGAGCTTTGATTGTTTGAATGATGAAAATTATTTGATGGATAAGAGAAATACGTGCTCCCAATATAGATTCACTTGTTTTTCAAGAGAATTCGTGATTTGACAAAGTCTGGGTGAAATTTACGAGATTGAGATCGATTGCCGACGAAGCCGTCGACACCACTACAATTTGGGGCTCGTTGATACAAAAAAAAGCCTATGAGATTGAACTGCATAGCATGGGGCTCATCTTTAAGCCCAAGTAAACTACTTGAGAAGTTTCAGCCAAATCGGTGATCCGCAAGCCTGGTCATCCCCTTGTTAAATACTTATGCAATGGTGTCACTATCCGCATATGATCGATTTATTATCTTTCTTGTTTGTTAGTTCTATCCTTTGTAATTTATCGCAATTGATAGGGGTACTTGCTTTCACTATCTGTTGTTATCTATTTATCAGTTACTTATTATGTTCACTTATTTTTCATCTTTGGTACTTTCTTCATACTGCAATGTATGTACCTGTTGTGTTTCTGCGCTGCCATTCTGTTTTTAATTCGTTCTTTTTTCTCATTCTCCCATTTTTCCTTGTCTTTGGCCTTATAGCGAACTATGCTCCATTGTCTGATGAAAATTCTTCTATTTTACTCTACTACTACGGGTAACATTGATAAGTCGAGAGAGAGAAAACGACAGCTACACCACACCAGTATAACTGACCTGGCGCAGGCTGAACGAAAAAGAAAATAGGTATCATTAGGCCAATAGGTTTTCAGTTATAGGTCCACGTTAATCCATCACAGAGATTATACATGAGTATAATCTCAAACGATGATACAGTGCACGGTACGAAAAGTCTACAATACATTGCAGGGACATCAGTGGTTTCATTCAAGTTCACGGGGAACACATTTCGATTTAATGAGAGAGATATTCGCTGTACGTTTGCCAGATATTCCCTGATTAAACTGAACTGAAGTTTCTCATGTAGCTGATGATATTCATCATGGACTCAATCGATGTAATCGTGATAGATATCCTCTGGAGCTTGTCAGGATATTGCGTTCTTTGGAGATATGTGGGATCTAATATAGATATCCCGGAGACGTAATGTGCTATGGAGAATCGGATCCTCTGTAAATAAGAAACTATCAGCCTTAGATATTTGTCGGCTCGCATTTTCATAGGAATCCATTTTTCCAAGTGCTTCTGGCAACTTGAATTTTGTTCCAATTCGTAAAGTTTATACAGATACCAGGATGTCAGCTGATGAATTTCATCTCGGGATAATTTGAGATATTTTCACCTTCTCAGAGTGTGACCAAGAACTCTGCTATCGCAAATACAACTATTTATTTTACGACATTCGGTTGGTACATAAAGAATTACAGAACACAGATGGAACCACCATTTGTATGCACTGTTACCAATCTGATTACGGTGAAAAACATTTGTGATCGAGATAACATACTTCGCAATTGTATTTTGAGATAGCATGATATTCAATTACATTTTGGGATAGCATGATGTTCCGGTAGGGCGTTGATACATTCGTTGAAACTGTTCTTATTCTCGTAATTTGGAGCCATACATTTTACGGCAGAGCTCCATTGAGAAAAGTCTTGCCATCTGATTCTCATTGCAAGAGTAGTCATAGTCGAGCACTATAATCTTTGGAAACTCGACGACATACATATATATACGTATACAACCATCGATGAACCGATATCTGACGTTGATAATTATGGTGGTAAGTACTACCGCCGTTGTGATTTGGCATTATATAAATGTTCACCGGCCGAATGAGGTGAAGAAAGTGTCTGCCGTAGGCTGTGCTTTGCACATCAGATTAGTTCACCACAAGTCAAATGTGGAGAACAATATCAGCGTGATCATAGCGAACTTATTGTTAGTTAGTCCAGCTGAATGGCGGTTCATTGAGTTTCAGCTTTTTCAGCAGCTGCTATCATTTTCGAAAACTCTGAACTTGGATTATCGAGCAAATTCGATGGACTATCAAATTCTAGTACTTTGCCACCGTCCATAACGAGAACCCGGTTAAGCGATAAGACAGTTTGTAGTCTGTGCGCTATCGTCAGTATCGTGCATTGAGAGAATGCCTGTTGAATCGTATTCTGAACGGCAATTTCAGTTTCTGGATCAACGGCGGCAGTCGCCTCATCCAGGACTAAAATCTGGAATCATTTTTGATATTATATAACATCGAGAGTTTGATGTGAGCTGTGAAATGTAACTTGAAATGCGTAAAATTTCGATGCACTTTCAGTTTAGCCACCGGAAAATAGAATAAGACGTTTGCACATGAAAAAATTGGATTAAATCCTGCGTGTAATGAAAAAAGAAAAACACCACGTACCTTTGAGTTCCTGAGCAACGCTCTGGACAAGCATAACAGCTGTCTTTCACCTACGCTCAAATTGTCTCCTCCAAATCCAACGGGCGCGTCAAGCTGACCACTTATCGATCGCACTGTGCCCTTCAGCTCAGTTTTTTCCAATGCTGCCCATATTTCTGCGTCAGTGTAGAGCTCGAATGGATCCAGATTCGACCTGGAGGTTCAAGACTCGAGAGTTATTCATGTGATTTCTCTCTAACTGAGTCGTTCTTATTGCATGTAGAACCGTATCAGCGTAAATGTATGAGCTGCATACCTTATGGTTCCGCTGAACAATACTGGGTCCTGAGGGATGATTGCCAGCTTCGTTCTCAATTGGCTGAGACTAATTTCAGATACATCTACGTCGTCGATTTCAATTTTCCCTTCTGCGAGCTCGACCAGCCTGAATAAGGCGACGGTGAGAGAGCTTTTTCCCGATCCTGTCCTTCCGACGATACCTGAGATATGAGAATTCCATGTTTGAGCAGATGAACTGATATCACAAGTAGAGGGTCCCGAATTCCTAATGCTGTTGAAATATCACCTATTTTTTCTCCCGCGTTAACAGCGAATGAAACGTTTTTCAATATGAACGGTGCACCTTCTCCGTATGCCATGCACACGTTCGTGAACTTTATTACTGCTGCCGCTGGCCAGTTTCTCGGTGGTTCAACTATTCGTCGACTGGTGCGGCCTTCGCTTACCGGCGTCTGTAAGGTATCGAAAACACAAAACCCTGTTATAGCCGAGAGACGAAGCTGCGGAATCTGCTGCGCCGTGTTCATGAGTGATGATATGACACTTCGGGAGCAATCGGTGTAACAATTGTTTTACCCTGGTATAATCAATTATCCGTTCAACGCCAATGAACCGCACTTCCATTTCCGATAGGATTCTTAAAGTGTACTGCAACATATCCGAGATCTGCGATGAATGTGCGAGGGCAAGTCCAGCTAGGGCCGGTGGAACTTGATCTTTTAAAGCTATTACCAATATCGCTGTGATACTAGTTACCACGACCGATAAAGTGTCAATTCGCACTGCCAGCCACCTCATGGCCGCACTGTACAAAAACAGACACTTGCTGTTCTCGTCAAACAGTTGAGTGAACCTGAAAATGAATGGAAAATGTCTATATTTCATTTAGTAGACTAGAGCTATTATAATTTCGTTCCAAGAGGGACTCGAGATATTTATCCAATCATTTCCATACGTTTTCATGAAATCAGTCTCTTTTCGGAATGCGTGTATCGTACTAAGCCCTTGTACACTGGTCGTAACGGTGCTGATAATTACGGTACGTGCTTTGTTCTCCATACGCTTCAGATCTCTGATGGCTACTCTGAATGAAATTGGGTAAAATTTCTAATGCAGTTCATGATAGAATTGTGAGAAATACTGCTACAAATACGCGACAAAACTGAAATTGTAAAATTCTTACCTAAATATTTGACTGACGAAGTAGAAGAACGCTCCGATAACACTCAGCGGTAGCATGAACCATGGAAAGACCAAGCATATTACCAGCATGGCGAAAAATATTGCAATTACATTGTCTAATATACATTCAAGTATATATGGCAGCTTAGTGTCCACTGAAAATATTATACGCGGCGATATTTGTGTGAAATTTTTAACGACTCACTGTAATCGCGGTACGAACTTAAGTGTATAAATAATTGCGAAAAAACAAGTTGTGGTTCAGCGCCTTCGTCATGCTGAGATGATATTCACTTGCTCTTGTATGGAGAGGCTCTGATAACGAAAAAACTAACGAACCTTCGTCCATGTCTCTGCTGAACAAGTGTTGTATCCTTCCGATTGGAGTAGTGTCAAAAAATCTCATTGGGCAGGAAATGATTTTTTTGAACAAGTCATTGTGCATGTTAGTCGATGCTCCTATAGTGGCTCTCGTGTATACCAAAGTTCGTAATGCACTCGTGAGTATTATACCGCCTATTGTACTGGCATAGATTTTTTGATAATAATGGAAATGTGGGTTTTCGTTTATGTTGTCAGAATGTATCGTCTCATTGTTTGTCCCTATGGTCACGTTCTGAGAAAGAATAATATCAATAATGACTAATGAGTATAAGCCTCATTCATTCCGATTCGCCGTGGACTGAGGCGGCGAGAGTAAAAGAGAATTTTGCAAATCTTCTCAATGCACCAATAGTTCACGAGGTTTAAGTGGGTTCTACAAGATAGTGTTACCAGATTGTAAAATTCCACAAACTACCAAACGTCAATGACCAAAACCCAGGCCTGAACTGTAAGTCCATACTCACACCTCCGCCGGCTTCTATCCAAAATGCGAGCCACCAAGAACTGAAACTCAAGCTCACAGTTGTTGCTACGAACGTTAAAATCACAATACAAGTGGAGAAATAGCCACCAGCTGCCATAATGTACGAGCGATACGTATGCGCCTTTATACTTCCTTGTTGAAGATCCTCCGCTATAATCAGTTTCCCATCTGCGAAAGGATACAAGTGAACTCAACGGCGCGTAAGGAGGATGGATTTCTGTCGTATTATAGGTACAAAAAGCTCAACTGTATATACCAGAAATCTTCACATTGTCTACGCTTTTCACGTTGGAATGCGATCCAACGCTACCAGCGTGATTTCGTATTGTCCCTTCATATGGAATCGAGTTGACCGACTGTATCGCGGCTTCGATTGTATGACTGGAATGAATCGCAGACGTTAAAAAATTATGGATGAATCGCAACTCAAGAAAAAGATAGCAACGCCAAAGACTCACTCTTTACTCGTCTCATTCTTTGTCTCATTATCAGCTGAGATGGCCGCAACCATTGAAGCATATTCGGTACCAACTTCCATCAGCTCATCGTGCGTACCGTGTTCGATTATTCTGCCATTGCGCATCATGTAAATGTCGTCGCAGTGTTTCAAGTACTGAGAAAAGTCAAACGTGTATTCGATTCGGTACGCAATACATATTCGTCGATCTGTTCATATGGGAAACTCACTTGAATCTGATGAGTAACAAAAAGAACAGTCTTTCCCTTCAATGCTCCGAGTATCAAGTTATCAAAAATGTGCGCCCCCACACGCGAGTCAACGGCACTCAGAGGATCGTCCAAGAAATAAATATCTCTACAAGTAACAGTTTTTGCAAGAAAATGTCAGCGAATTATAAGTTCTACGACAGAATAGCAGAAATGCTGAAAGTTTTATCGCAACCCTACCGATCCGCGTAAAGAGCTCTGGCCAGGGCAATTCTCTGCTTCTGACCGCCGGATAAGTTGACTCCTTTTTCACCGATTTCCATCTGATCGCCTCCGGGCATCATGTCGATGTCCTGGATCAAGTTGCACGCATAAATCGCTTTCTGATAACGAGCACTGTCGTACTTATCGTCGAAGAGGATGTTCTCCCTCAAGGTAGCGTTGGTCATCCAGGCGTGCTGGCTGACGTAAGCACAGGAGCCGTCCCTCGCCACTTGGCCATCTGATACTCGAAGTTGTCCCAAGGCAGCTAGCAAAAGACTCGACTTACCGCTGCCGATTTGCCCACAAATTCCAACCAATTTGCCTTTTTCTGCCTCGAATGATATGTTGAACAGAACCTCAACTAGTACAGCGTTGTCGGTGCAGGGTTCGTTCAGTTTTTCCTCTTCGCTTCGTTCCCCTGGACTTATACTGGCATCGTTTCTGAAAGACGAAAAGACGAAGGATTTCGTTTGGCGAAACACGTGGACACAGCATCAATTCACGAAAGACTTGAAGAGAAACAACGATACTCAAAATCATAAAGAATGACCATGGCTCACCGTGTATTGTCATTAGCCTGAGATTTTCCTCCTTTTTCATCGTCGATAGTGTTATAAGCGAACGTTCCTTTAGTGATCGCAATAGCTTGTGAGTTGAGAATTGGTCTTGAAACGATACAGTTTCCATCTTGCAAAATTAATAGGCTCTGCGTATTAAGTTAAGATATTATTAAACGGAGGGCAAGTCATGGTTCTCATTAAACCTATTCGATCAAAGGACATTGAAAAAGCTACTGTGTTAAATACTAGCCGAGTAATGTTAGGTGATACTGGTAGTGAGGTTAAATCTGTGCTCAAAGCAACGCTTCAAACTCTGAAAATGGATTTGGAGCATTCGTTCATAATGCTGTTCCACTTTCCACTACATGAAAGCTAGTGGAAAGCATGTTCGAGAACACTATCTAAAATGATGAACCTTTATTCTGTTGAACGAAATGTTAGCTGCGATTACAGAGAATACTGCAGCCTGAAAGAAGTACAGCGATAAACGGAGACCGACGTCGAGAAATGTTGTGTAGGGGAACACCTGCGAAAATAATCATTTTCTGTCATTGACGCGATATAATTTCGAAAAATATTTCTATAACTGACCTGCGCTGCTGTCAAATTATTCCCAACAGCTACGTGTGCGAGAAAGGTGACGATCGCAGATATAACAGGGACGGCAGGTGCCAAACACTCGCTGAAAGTTTGACAGTACGCAGTTCTGAGTAGAAATCGTTGTTCATTTTCCCTCGTACCTATGCACATGAGAAAAATTAGCATGTTGTCACAGTACTACATGATTTGTTCGTGTGTCAAGATTTTATAACTAAACGGGGGTGGAACACAATTCATACCCAGAACATCTCTGCTGAAACGTTTTTCCCATGCGTACATTTTAATCAATTTTATACAGTCCAAGATCTCGTTCATCAGCCTGACCCTTTTGTCGGAAATCTTGACTACTTTGTTTCCGAAATATCCATTCAGACGAGATACCGAATACTATACAAAAGTGTGATGATACGGTACATAAATAATATATTCGATATGTCAGCACTGCTGTGAGTTCAGAGTTCAGAGCATTTCAATTTTTCCAAACTTCTCAATCGAGGATCTCGAAACTCTTGAGTAGATCGAGGTTTCCTCATGAACGACCCATTTATATTGACTGAAGCGGGGAAGGATGAGTTCGGGAATCGTTTGGGATGAAACTAAATTTCTCATGTTTCCAAGGTGACCACTTTGATTTTTCCGGTTGAAACGATAGATTACCGGATGATAGTTCAAACAATTGACCTTGGCCAATATCAATAATTTTCGAACAAAATGCAACTCATGTGCTATTACATTATTTATGATTAGATTCTGTGTGTTCCAGTCAAGTACTTTGCTTGCCTCTAATTTCGACAGTTGGTTGAACCAAACGAAATTCAAGGTGATCATTTTGGCGACCAACGTTCCCAATACGAATATCATATCTTACCTGAATCGGAAAGAACAATAGAAATACGATCATCCCGAGAAGTGCCACGGGGCCGAGTAGCCATAGAATATAGAAGATTCCAAATATTGTTGATATGGGAGCTCCGATGATCATTGGCACGATGATAACCATATCATGTATGTTTTGGGCATCGTTAGAGAAGATATTAATCACCTGTAGGGCACGTTTTAACATCGAATTTAGATTGTGACATTCTAATGTGTTATGGTGAAAAGCTTTCGGAGGAAACAGTAGGACATGGAAAGACATTATCATCAATTCTGATGTTCACCTTCCCGATATTTTTGTTTCCCAAATTATCAGCGCGCATAATTTTCCCATACAGCATTGTCAGACATGCCGATCTTAGTCTGAGTGCTGTTCTGTGACTGATCGACCACGTCCAGGACAATAATAATGTGCGGGACATTTGAGCGACAGTTAATAGAAACACCCATTTTATGCCTTCTTCGAATGAGCCTGTGCCCGCTTGTACGTATTCCAGCAACTTCCGCATCAAAAAAGTCTGGAAATTGGAATTGTGATAAAAAAGTCTTTCACAGCGAGGCAGTTTCTTGAATTATGGCGGATTGATACCATTAACGATCAACTCACGTAGCTGAGGAAGCCTGAAATGAGGCTGCCAGTAAATACCAGACATGCCGCGAAAATCCTTGTCCTACAAAATCTCCAAGCAACTCTCGAGAACGAAGCGTTTTCCGGACCCCTTGCCGCCCGCTCTTCTTCCCATAACAGTTCTAATCTAATTGAAAATTCGCAACCATTACAAAGTGTAGGCTAGTGCACACACATACGAAAATCAAATGAAACAGCAGTTTTTATGATGAAACACGTGCTCGGTATACCGCGCTTGTTGGTTCTGCTCTGCAAAGAGGTCCGATGAATATTTGTTCACGAAAATAGAACTTCCGCAGCCGAGCAGTAAATCATGATAAATACCTTTTTGCGTTACGAGTTCCAGCATCGTACGGAGATAGCGCTGGCAATTCTTCCATCGTTATTCCTCTTTTGTATGACTTGTACATGATATTTGAAATCCAGGAGTAAAAAATTACGGACATAAGTCCGGCGCTGTCTATCGACATAGCTTTTTCTCTGAAATTTATATGGTCGAGAGATATATCGAATTTGGTTATCGGATGGTAAACGAGATGTACTGTATTGAAAAACGGCTGGTATCTCCCGTTGTTAGAGATTCCTGCCCCTCTCAAGTTATCATTTCTATTCTACAAACGTAAAATTAGCATTTGAGATCATTACTCTTACTTTCCCTTTTTTCGGATCGGTATAAGATTCTTGAGTGAATTTTCGTATCGCTGAAATCCAGTTCCTCGCTTGTAACTTCGGCCATGAATTGAGCTGGAAAAAATTTGACAAAATACCGTACTCTGTTCACTTGAATTTCCAACAGCGTTTAAATGAAACGATCCATTCGTGACACTGTTAGGTCTTTCTCCATCGTGTCTAACGCTAAGAATATGCCGGTGAAATGACATCATTTAATTGTAAGATTGACAGTGTTTTTTCAAGATCACTTGGAACGCAGATAATCGAGTCGCAGAGTCTTGTGTTTGACGATTACGTTGATAATTATTGTGAATGGATTATTGCTTGCCTATTATCGGAGTTAACAAATGTGTCTTGACCCTCATCCTCACAAATTTTCCGATCGTCATCGGGCTTGATTTCGCCATTGCTCTGTCTCTTGATCGCGGACATCTCCAGTCGAAGGGCCGCAGACTTTCGATATGCAGCTCGGTTTCTAACGAGACACACCCGTAGCCTGTATTAGCCTCAGTGTGACAAAACTCTGATACGATCACAGTCTCTCTGGTAACGAGGACGCATTCCCAGAGAAAGATTAACTAAGATCTTTCTCATTTCAAGTCTTCTTGAATGTCGGACAGTAGTTTACATTGCCTTATCAGCGCGATACCGCTGTACAGACAGCCGCGGTATCTAGGTATGTTGAAGATGTCTGTCAATGTAGCGGTTTGGTACTCGCCTCGTACGATTGTACTGACATGAGAGGATATCACCATACACGGAAGACGAAGAAGAAAACGATGTAGCGTTCAAAGGTCTTTGCAAAACATCGTTGGATCTGCAACTGTGGATAATCATTTTCCTTCAAATATGTGTGTGCAGAACCTTGAAATGATTATTGTGTGTAAAAACAACTGAAGGAAGTGATGGAACAATTTGTTTTATCAGTGAGGATAGCTCTGCCGATTTGTCGAAGGCGGACTTATAGGAAAGAGGCGCTGTCATTTCTGAAGTACGAAATTATCTGAATGACTTTTCACTGGGGAACTACTAAAATCGAATCAGTTCTACTTTGCACAAATCAGCATCGTTTGATGCATCAAAAGCTCAAATCCGTCGTGCTCAAGAAATCATACGTCGCGGCGTCGGACCGAAACTCGACCACACACGTTACACCCCGAGCCCGTCAAGAAATGGTCGGAGGTGATGCTCCACACCTAAAAATGTAGACAACTTTAAATGATTATAGTAATTTCCCTTGTCGAAGGGGTGAGTTGAGAAGTGTTGAGTTGAAAAAAAGCAATGCTGGTAACATGAAATTTATATCTGGATGACGTATTGTGCACTAAATTCCTGTCGACATCGTCATATTGGACATTCGATGCTCGATGCATTGGCGGAAACGGCATTCTCTAATTCCAATCTTTACGAATTTTGATTCCGTTCGAAAACCAAGAAAGTTGCAGACTGTGCTCCTATACATACGTGGACTATTTGAAAACCTACTAAGACAATAGAATACTAACTGCAAACAGTATTTGTAATTATGTATTTAATACTGCGAGTCTCGTTGAATCGGGATATGATTCACTCTTAGCTTGTTCAGCAGTTGCCATCAGTGTCGAAAATTCTGAGCTTGCATTGACGAATAAATTTCCACTGTGCCATCGTCCATAACAAGCATTCGGTCTAGTGATAGGACAGTTTGCACTCTCTGCGCTAGGGTCAGTATTGAGCATTGAAAGAATGCCCATCCAAATATCACATTTCGGAAAATGAGCTCACATCAGTACAAAGCTGCGAGTTCAGACTGTGATCACGATTGGTCATCACTCTTCGACGATGATTTTATGCGATAATTGTTTTACTCTAGAATAGTGGTTTATTTCTTACGCTGATGCAGACAATAATTTTTATTCGTTGGTTCTCGTTCAGAACTTCAGGCACATATAATACATGCGCAGAATATTTCTCAGAAACCAGAGATGTCAGCGGTTGAGAAAAAAATTGGCACTTAATTTCAGAATTTCACATGAGAATAGACGATAGCAATTTTTTGGATCAGCACGTTGCACCATGCAGAACAAAAGTAGCAAATTTAATAACGATTTCGTCATCTTGCCTTGTTCATTAACTTGTACCGTTCTTTCTTACAGGGAATTTGACCTGGCCGTCGTCAGTCTATTGCGGCGAAAGTTGTTCACAACGTTGCAGTTGTGAAATAGGAAATCATTGAGCTGCAGCTTGTCTGTCCGGTTTAGAACATCAAGCGCTAGTGCCGCGTTACTTCTCCCCATCTCAAGGTATATACCTTTTTATACTAACGCTCGATGCTAGATCAGAGCATCAAAACAGTCATGTGATTACATTTGACCAACAATTTGCCAAAACAATTGATGGTACTAAATTTTGATAGCAATAAATACTCTTGGATTGACGCTTGAAGTTAAGCAAATTCAACTTCAAGATCTTGACGCTAGCGCCAAAAGTCCGAATGAAAATGTACCTTAACGGTGCCGTTTCATTTCCGACAATTAATGCTCGCGTCAGCGTCAGAGGAGTTACTGAAACATGACTGCGTTGAATTCTGAGGCCAATAATACGCTCGACTCTGTGAGTTGCGGAGCAGTTCCAAATTCGGCCATTCGTTTAAACCATAGACCTGTAGACCTGGACCGCGCAATCCCTATCTTACGAGGCTCAGAAAGTGGTCATGAAAAGTATGAGAGAGACAGAGCTTGTGAGTGCCAAAGAGTCTAATACTCTTTGGCCCGTACAAGCTACATCTCTCTCACTTTTGACGACCATCCCAAAGTGCGGATTGCGCGGTCCAGGTCTACAGGTCTATGGTTTAAACCGATTGGATTCCCTTTTGATATAAACTACACCTTTTGGAATCACCGGTGCTGCTATCTCTCAGATAATCCGTAAACCAGACCGTGATTCACCATATTTAGATATGTTAATTGATCTGCCTGTTGAATATGATTAGGCAAATCAGTATAATTATATCAATACGCCTGCAGTACAAGGTACTGATCATCACCAACTTTGATCAATAAAAGAGCATAGTACTCATAAGAAGATGAGACCTTGAAGAATCGTTTTAGAAGATTCTCAACTGGACGAGAGTTCTTTCAGGGCGAAATTATTAGTTCTCTGAAATTTCCAACAGCCGCAGAGTTCTCGTTGGACCGGATTTCTTATTAGTTGAGAATTCGAAATATTTTGAGTAGACGCGAGTACACTCGCTGGATTTCAGGACAAGGTGTATGATTTTCTGATCTAGATTCGAAAGGAGCAGGCGGTGGCGAATAATTGAGCGATTGGTTATCTAATGCAGACATTCATTGATGATGATATGATACAATATTTATGTGCGATCAGGATTATATGAAAGTTGTACGATTGTTCCTTAAGAGAGAATATGTTATGGCACAATTATAATTGACCAGTTTTAATATGAAATTAAGTACAAGATTGAATTCAATCCGTATTTTCGGTGGCGTCCTTAATACTTTTTATTGAATCAGGGATTCATTTATTCGCAGCTTGTTCGGCAGCCGCCATCATTTTTGAAAACTCCGAGCTCGTATCAGCAAGCAAATTTGACGAGGTATCGAATTCTAGTACCCTGCCATCATCCATTACGAGTATTCGGTCTAACGACAAGACAGTTTGTAATCTGTGCGCTATCGTTAGTATCGTGCATTGGGAGAATGCTTGTTGAATTGTTTCTTGAACGGCAATTTCAGTCTCTGGATCCACAGCCGCAGTTGCTTCATCCAGGACTAAAATCTGGAATCATTTTGATCATTGCACTGCCGAAATTTCTTACGACCAGTATTAACGAGAAATTTTCTGACGGATTTCAAAGTCCGTCAAAAGCTCGATGTACTTTCGATTTAGCCACCGTAGGGTGGAATAATTTGTGCCTGAACAATGACGAACTGAATTATCCTAGGTCAAAAGTGGAAGAATAGGAACCTTTGAATTCCTGAGCAACGCTCTCGCCAAGCAGAGTAGCTGTCTTTCGCCGACGCTCCAGTTGTCTCCTCCGAATCCAACGGGAGCATCGAGCTGACCGTTTATGGACTGCACGCTGCTCTTCAGCTCGGTTTTTTCTAGTGCTTCCCATATTTCGGCATCAGTGTAGAGTTTGAATGGATCTAGATTCGACCTGGAAGAAACCCACGTCAGTCATCGATATTACTTTCCTCTTATCCGCTGTTTCCTACTCGACGAGAAGATAGCATAGGTGAAAAAGTGTGAGTTGCATACCTTATGGTCCCGCTGAACAACACTGGGTCTTGAGGGATGATCGAAAGCTTCGTTCTCAATTGGCTGAGACTTATTTCGGAAATATCCACGCCGTCTATTTCTATTTTTCCTCCAGCCAGCTCGACTAATCTGAATAAAGCTACTGTGAGCGAGCTTTTCCCCGATCCTGTCCTTCCGACGATACCTGTGGTATCCACATTTCGTACTTGAGTCAATGAATTCCAATCAAAGATGGAGCCTGATTTATCTCACTAGTTTTCAAATATCACCTATTTTTTCTCCAGCCTCAACGGCGAACGAAATATTCTTCAAAACCAGTGGGGCACCTTCTCCGTACGCCATGTTCACGTTACTAAACTTTATTTCCGCTGCCGATGGCCAATTCGGTGGTATTTTACGTGTTGGTTTTTTCACGCTGTCTTCGCTCACTAGAGTCTGAGGAATACCAAAATTGGAGTAACTCATCCGATATAACAAGAGAGTTTGAAAAACATTTTCATAATCCCTGGCCAGCTGAACGTCTTACCTCAGTGTAGTGATTTATTCTTTCCACGCTGATGAACCGAACCTCGGTTTCCGACAGTATCCTCAAAGTATATTGAAACGTATCCGAGAATTGCGCGGCGTATGCAAGCGCCAGCCCGGAGAGGGCTGGTGACACTTCGTCTTTTAGAATTATCACTAAAATCGCTATGATTCCAGTCACCATGACTGATAAAACGTCGATTCGTATACCTAGCCATCTCATGGCACCATTATATAGGAACAGACAATTGCTATTATCATCGAACAATCTGGTGAACCTGAATAATGAAAATAAACAACGGTCGTGAAGTGTACAGTTTCGAAAGACGTGAATTATTATCTTGCGGTTCTAAGAGAGATTTCGTGATAATCATTCGATAATGCTCTTACTTTTTCATGACATCATCTTCCTTCCCGAATGCGTGTATCGTACTGAGCCCTTGGACACTGGCAGTAACGTCGCTTATCATCAAGCCTCGAGCTTTGTTGTCCAGACGTTTCAGATCTCTAATGGCTACTCTGAATAAAGAGTCAAAAAATTTGTGAAGCAGCTTGTAAAAAATTATTTGAAAAATTAAATAGATCTTCACCTAAATATTCTGCTAGTGAAATAGAAAAATGCTGCCAGAATACATAGAGGCAATATGAACCAGGGAAATACTGTACATAGCACCACTATGTTGATAGATATTGCCATTACGCAGTCCGTTAGACTTGCAAGTGGCATTGGAAGCCTGCTGTCAACTGAAAATACAATCATATTATTGTCTTGATGTTTCATATTAATATTTTGAGGAATTATTCTCGACTGGTTTCATCAAAAACACAAAACCTGTATAAAACAAAGATGCAGTACCGCGTGAAATTTTATGACCGATGATGTACGAAGATGAATTCTGAAGGCAATTTGTAACCCGGTGCGTGAAGAGAATCCGAGAATGAAGAAAAAGAAAAAGAAAACGACAAACCTTCGTCCATGTCTCTGCTGAACAAGTGTTGTATCCTACCGATTGGAGTAGTGTCAAAAAATCTCATCGGGCAGGTAATCATTTTTCTGAACAGGTTATTGTGCATTCTGGTAGAGGCTCCTATCGTAGCTTTAGTGTACACAAAACTACGGATTGCACTTGTTAATATTATAATTCCTATTGTACTGACATAGATCGTTTGATAAAACCATAAATCTGGATTGTCGTGCATGTTACCAGGAGAAGGTATCGTTTCATTATTTCTCACATAGATCGTTTGATGATACGATAAATTAGGATTGTCGTGCATGTTGTCAGAAGCAGGTATCGTTCCGTTATTTTCCACGCCGGTTGAGCTCTGAAAAGGAATAAGATCAACACTGGCTCATGCGTATCAGCTCCATTCCTGATTGTCCTGGATCCAGACACTGAGAATTGGAGACATTCGGAGAAATCTATTTCAATATGCGTCCGGTTAATGAAATTTGAGTAAATGATATCTGCAGGATATTGTCAGGAGGTTATTATAGATCTACGAATCACCAAACGTCTATGGAAGATAAATAGCTGTGAAATTTGACTTACACCATCACCAGTTTTTATCCACAACGCAAGCCACCAAGCACTGAAGGCAATGCTTGTATTGAATAACAAAAACATGAAAATAACGAGTATTACGAAGAAGTAGCCTCCAGCGGCCTTGATGTATGAGTGATATGTTCGTGCTCTTATTGTTCCGTGTTGGAGAACTTCAGCTACAGTTAGCCGTGTGTCTGTAAAAATATATGGAAGAACTTGACGGTGTGTGCATTCCAAAATCAATCTCAAATGGTGAACTAATTGATGAATTACGTTTATCGTATTCACAAAGACGTGGTAATAATGGATCAATGGTGGCGTAGTACGTACTCAAATTAGTTGGATTTACAACACTTTTGGTGCTGAGATGGGAGACCACGCTACCAGAACGACTCCGACTTGCTTCATGAAGCGGGACATCGTCGATGGATTTTGGAAGAGCTTCGATTTCAGAACTGAAACAAACGTTCGATGAAGAATTTTCGCAGCGGGGATTTCAATTGGAAACAAAAATAGAGATATCGAAAACTCACTCCAAATCTGTCTCATCTTCTGTATCATTGTCGGCCGAGATGGCTGCTACCATGAAAGCATATTCGTTGCCCAGTTGTATCAGCTCATCGTGTGTGCCGTGTTCGATAATTCTGCCATCCCGCATCATGTAAATATCATCACAGCGATTCAAATACTGGAACAAGCCACAGGTGTTTCGAAACTCGGAATGTGCAGCTGAATATACTAAACATTTGATCATATGGGACTCACTTGAATCTGATGTGTGACAAAAATAACAGTCTTCCCCTCCAACGCTCCGAGTATCAAGTTATCGAAAATATAGGACCCTACACGCGAATCAACGGCACTCAGCGGATCATCCAAGAAATATATGTCTCTGAAAGGTACAGTTTTTTCACACGAAAAGTTCCAACCACCGATTCCCAGTAAATGAATAGCAACAAAGCCAAAAGTTTCATCACAACCCTACCGATCAGCGTAAAGCGCTCTAGCTAAGGCGACTCTCTGCTTCTGACCTCCAGATAGGTTGACTCCTTTTTCTCCGATTTCCGTTCGATCGCCTCCAGGCATCATGCTGATGTCCTGGATCAAGTTACACGCATAAATAGTCTTCTGATACCGGCTATGGTCATACTTCTCGCCAAAGAGGATGTTTTCCCTCAAGGTAGCGTTGGTTATCCACGCTTGCTGACTAACGTAAGCACATGAGCCATCCCTTGCCACTTGGCCCTGTGAAACTTGAAGCTGTCCTAATGCAGCCAGCAAGAGGCTGGACTTCCCGCTACCAACTTGCCCGCAGATTCCAACCAGTTTGCCTTTTGCTGCTTCGAATGATATGTCAAATAAGACATCATCTTGTTCTGCGTCGTCCGCAGGCTCGTTCAATCTCACCTGCAGGTCTTTTCCTTCCGTAGTTATGCTCGTACCGTTTCTGAAAGACAAAGTATACTTGGATGTGAGGAGCACCCGAATTTTCATACGTTATAATACTCAGGAACGACTATTGACGATGACTTACAGTTTTTCCTCATCAGCCTGAGTGTTTCTGCCTTTCTCATCACCGATAGTGTTATAACCAAATGATCCATTAGTAATCGCAACAGCTTGAGATTTAATGATTGGTTTTGAAACGGAGCAGTTGCCTTCTTGCAAAAGTAATATGCTCTGCGTAGTGCGTTAACAAATGATTAATCGAACATGAAGTCTCCGTTTTAATTAAACCTATTTGATTAAAAGATATTGAAAAAGCTTCTATGTTAATCCTCTGCAGTTACATATTGTTACTGATATTTAGCGTTAGAGTGAATCTGTGATCGAAGTAGCGAATTGAAGAGAAAAGGCGTCGAAAGTTTGATCATCATGCTTTTGCACCTTGGGCTATTTAACAGCTAGTGAAATGTGTGTTTGTGTAAAAGTAGCGGGGATTGTGAACCTTGAGTCTGTTGAACGAGATTCCAGCTGAGATTATATCGAATATTCCATCTTGAAAGAGATACAGCGACAAGCAAAGCCCCGAGTCGAGGAAAGCTGTGGTGGAAAACACCTGTGAAAACATTTGATGATATGTAAACGACATCGTATTTCGTATTATTCTGCGAATGAAGATTCTCACTCACCTGCGATGCTGTCAAATTCATTCCGAAAGACACGCATGTGGTGAATGTTATGATGGCGGATACAACTGGAGTCGCAGGTGCCAGAGATTCGGCACAAGTTCGCCAGTACAAAGTCCGCAGTAGGTTTCGCTGTTCCAGTTTTCTTTTACCTGTAATATATACGAGCAAAATAAGCATATTACGGCCCCATACTAGACGAGTGTCCGGACTCATTTTTACTTGTACATCTTAAAGTTATGCGCTACAGAGTGAAATCCGTTGGTTTTAGAATCCAAAATATTTTTGCAAAAACGCGCATCTGAATAATTGTGAGTAGAAGCAAAGAGTTGAGTTATATTTTAGTGTCAGCGCTATAGTCTATTCACTACCGCTCACGAGATGAGTTTGATTTATGCAGATGCGGAAACCGTTCGGGGCGGCATATTTAGTTGAAAATTCTCATCGACTAAATTTGTACCTTGGAGATCCTCGCTGAAACGTTTCTCCCAGGCGTACATTTTGATCAATTTTATGCAGTCGAGGATCTCGTTCATCAGCCTCACTCTTATGTCAGAAATCTTGACTGCTTTATTTTGGAAGTATCCGGTCAGACGAGATATGATGTACTGCAAAAGAGTGACAACAGTCACATGCAAGATTCATCCGATAACCAGCAGCCTTTATCTATAGGTACTATCGGTGGCTATTCACTGTCGCTAAAAACATATCTCACCTGAATCGGGAAATACAAGAGAACTACGATCATTCCGACTAGAGCCACGGGACCGAATAGCCACGTAATGTAAAAGATTCCAAACACCATCGATATCGGAGCTCCGATTACCGTTGACCCGAGGACGATCACGTCGAATATCTTCTGGGCATCGTTCGTAAACATATTGATCACCTATGTGAAAAATAATGTCACTCAGAATTCGTTGGAAATTGATATTTTCATCGATGACGGGGAACCTGAGGCAGGCAAATGCGGACTGACATTATTCCAAGATTTACCTTTCCAATATTTTTGTTTCCCGAATCATTGACACGCATAATTTTTGCGTAGAGCAGCGTTAGACACGCTGATCTTAGCCTTAGTGCTGTTCTGTAATTCATTGACCAAGTCCAGGAATAGAATAACGTGCGGGACAATTCACTGACGATCAGCAGGAATGCCCACTGTATACCTTCTTCGTAGGAGCCTGTACCCGATTCTACGGATTCTATCAATTTCCGCATGAAGTACGTCTGGAAATAGATCGACGCAATGGTGAAGAAAGCTTTTTCACGATTCGGTGCGTTCTCGAATGGCTGTATATGGATCATTGCTAACGATCAACTCACATAGCTGAGGAAGCCGAATATGAGACTGCCAGAGAATACGAGACAAGAGGCAATCACTCTTGTCCTACAGAATTTCCAAGCAACCCTTGAGAAAGAAGCTTTTTCTGGCCCTCTCCTCTCCAGCTCGTCTGTCCATAGCAGTTCTAATCTAATCAATCATGCCAAGGATTGCAGTTACGAATATGGAACGAAAAATCTGACAAGTTTCCAGCATTTTTAGCAACGGCTGGCTAACATTTGTTCAACAATTTGAACAGCTGACTTTTAAAGCTAATTCTGTAAACACTGATAAAAACCTCTTCATGTTGTATGTTCCGGCGTCGTAAGAAGATAATCTTGGCAATTCCTCCATCGTTATTCCTTTTTTGTGTGCCTTGTACATAATCTTTGAGATCCATGAAAAAGATATTATTGATAAAAGCCCTGCGCTGTCTATGGACATTGCACGTTGTTCCCTGCAATTCAAATAATGAAAAATTGGCGTCGATGCTGGTTATCGGTCGATTCATTGAATACGAATTGAAATATATAGCCACTACTGGCTACAACTAATGATCTATTCTCTCCTTTCTTTCTCTTTATTTTGTTTCTCTAAGTTATCATTCGTATTTCTCTGACGTAAAATTAACGTCCGATTATTACTTCTTCTGTCTCCGAAATGGAATAAGATTCCCCAGTGAATTTCGGTATCGTTGAAATCCAATTCCTGGCTCATAAGTTCGCTCCGCATAACTCGCTCTGAAACAGAAGACAACAAATTCTAAACGCAAATTCTAAATTCTAATGAAATCGAATCAGGATTACAGCGATACATAAAATCACTATGCGTTTTCACGCACTGCGGAGTCGGAGCGCCTCGTGACTCAACGCCACGATTGTGCTCGTGAAGAGGACAGACATAGCAGCGCTTTGTCTAGGTCACGTGAAACGCCGATAATCAAGGCGCAACATTCACGTCCAACGATCACGCTGATATAATGATGCTCAATAATTGCCGCTCACCCATCATTCGATACACTTCCGACTCCATTCGGTTTTTCGTCGTCGTGAATTCGTGGACTATTATTGGCCTCGATTGTCACAGTTTGTTTACCCATTGTCTGAACTTTCGAGCGTCTATCGAGGGGCCGTTGAACCACGTTCTGAGACTGAACTGGACTTCGAAATGCGCCCGCGCGCCACGTGTCGAAATATTGTAGCTATATATAATACAGCGATGGAACCTGTTCCTGGGATTCTAGCGAATCTGATTCTGTATCGGCTGTATCCGTTTTACTTCTCTTACGATGCATATATGCGCGTGTCGCCTCAAAACGATTACCGCCGGCCTCAGAAACCGCTGATACACTGAAGATTATAGGAATGAAAAAAATCTTCAATAACGCCAAATATATCTTCTTACGCGCATATTCAACGTGCCAGGCTATATTTATACGGCCTTTGACATTGAGGAATAGCTCCGGCCGTTGTTGACTATCGCAGCTCTACGATATCCTAACGTGCCTCGACGTAAAGTAAACGATAAGATAGCGATCGCAGATTACTTATTCACACAAATTTCATAATCCTCTATAGGGAAATTGTCTCAGCATGAAGGCCCACTATATTTGAAATAGTGGCAATAAATTGCGGAATATAAGCTACATTAATTGGTGTCAACTCAGCTGTGTACTTCGTCACTTCTCGCTCCCGTAGCTCTCGCAATTATACAGAGATCGTTTTGATTAACGTGAGATTTTACGCTTTTAGATTAACGTGACGATTATACGCTTTTTATAGGGTTACGTGAAATACTGCGCGCTACGAAATTTACAAATGTATACAATAATTTTATTCTTGACGAACGAATTGTTTTGCGAAACGTGATTTCCGATCAGATACTTCTATCCTTCCCGATGAGCGTGATTTTTAAAATTTATGAAAGTTCACCTCCATTTTCGCGGTCCATTTTACTACGGGCATGTTCCTGGCTGAAAAATCAATCCGACAAGTAACCAAGAAATATTTATAAGTAGCCAGCCGCCCGTGAAACACCATAGGGACGAAAGTAGAAGCTCGTTGAATTTCATTCGTAACATATGGCTGCCGATTGCTCGGGAACATCACCCTCTACGCTAGTGGCGTACTGAAACTATTTTGTTTGAAATTTATGCAGTTATTTTTTACCTCCCATACAATTTTTTCGTCCTGTGAACCGTTCCGGAGATAAATGCGAAGATCTTATAACACCACGGCGAGTCTTCGCTCGGGGTGGTTTTTTTCAACCATTGCAGGGGAATGGGGAAACTCGTGATTTTTTTTCGTGGGATCCCTTCGAGGATTTAGTCATTCGCGTAGAATATCCTGTGATATAATAATTTTCTTTGGTTCATCTGCTTATGATACAGTTTCTGATATAGATACGCGTCACTTGACAAAATGATGCATCCAACACGTGCTGCCCTAATCTGTATCAATCTTGCCGTGATGTCGCACGCTTACGGATGTGTTGAGTATATCAATGAGAGCGAACTCTTCAACAAATGCGTCCGCTCTTTGACTGATGATGTCGCAATTGACTATAGTAGATTATAAATTTATTTATACGTTGTCACGCGTTGAATGTATGCATTGATATACGAAGTGATTACGTGTTCAAAAAATCAATTCCATTTCTCGATTCTAGAATATTCCGATATTTGATTCGATCATCTTCTTTCGTTTTTCATCTGATTGAAGTTGAAGATTCAAAAAAGGCAAATTGGATCTGACTGAGGTACCTAATTTTTGATCGGCAACTGTGATACCGTATCAATGATTCCGGAAATTATGCTATAAATGATGAACGAAACCAAGAATTCTCGAATCTGTGAAACACCGTCCTTTCTTGAAGCAACAATTGATATTCCAGTGAATATGGTGATACAGCGGATCTAAACTGGTAATATCATCTGTTCATGTAGAAAAAAATTGCAAAACTAATTTTTGAAATTGCCGCCATGGAACAGTCGCGCCATCAGCCAGACTAAAGGCAGAGACACACAAAACTCCATAAGCCATAAGCAGAGAACGCAGAAGGCATAGCGCGTGCGCACTGTAGTTTCATGAAGAAAACCACTGTAGTGCGCATGCGCTATGCCTTCTGCATTCTATAGGTATAATTAGGCGTATGAACAAATATGTATATCCTCACCGCTACACTAGTGCATGCCTGATTGTACACAAGCCGCAGAACGTTCGGGATATCTCAATACGGGGATTCACACTATGCGAATTCGTGAAGCCTCATTGTCAGAAGTTTTTCTCATACCGATCCACCGATATGCTTCATTATCGTAAAAGAATCTCAACAGGACCAAAACCTTTGAAGAAACGAATTCTACCTTATACGCGAATTCAGACTTTTTTCAGTTGATTTCTTACTTTTTGGTTTCAAGGTGCGATAGGACTCACTACCTTCAATGTAGAGGAACCGTTTCGAAAACGAGAATCGTGAATTTTCGTAAATGTCTCGTTCAATTTTGATGAAAATTTGAGAATTCGTTGAGTACGATGGCAGAAAGTCGCTAAGTATTCCACTTTTCGATAAGATTGATCTGATTTGATGAAGAAGAAATATTTCCAATGTCAGCTAGGTTAGACTTCCAGCCGCGACTGCAATGGTCTATTGAGGTCCTGCACCGATTGTTACTTATTGTTCCAAAGTATTGTTATCATTCGGAAACGCGATTCGTCGCTACTCCTACACCACACATCCGATTCGGATGAAACTTTTCCCATTGGATGCAGCAATTTGGTAGAAAGTGGCTAAGTATACCATATCCACGAACTGTGGGAGAGCTCTGTCAGAAATTCAAGTTTGTCCAATCTCACCTACGAACAAACCTGATCTAACAATTAGAAACCCCCTAAAACTTTGAATTTTCTCCAAATTTTAACGAGATGAAATAGTTAGCCACTTTCTGCTAAAATACTGCGTCCAATCAAAAAAGTTTCATTCAAATTGGTTGTTTGGTGTAGGAGTGGTGACGAATCACATTTTCGAATGACAACAATACTTTGAACAATAAGTAACAATCGGTGCAAATGGGTCTTTAATAGCACCTTAAGGGGAGTTTGGAGTCGTGGCTGGCAATCTAACCTAGCTAACATAGGGAATATTCATTTTCCTTCGAATTCGATCAATGTTCTTAAAGAGTGAAATAATTAGCCACTTTCTGCCATGATGCTCAACAAATTCTCGAAGTTTCATCACAATCGATCGAGTCGTTTGCGTAAATCTACGATTCTCATTTTCGAAACGGTTTCTGTACATTCAAGATAGCGAGTCGGTGCGATAGCGAATCGCTATCCTAAATGTACAGAAACCGTTTCGAAAACGAGAATCGTAGTTTCCGGCAAACGACTCGTTCAATTTTCATGAAATTTTGAGAATTCATTGAGTACGATGGCAGAAAGTGGCTAAGTATTTAACTTTTTCAAAATATCTATTAGATTTGATGAAAAATGAGGATTCCCTATGTTAGCTAGGTTAGATCGCCCGCGGCGTCTCCAAATGCCCCTTAAGCGCAAGGTAGATATACGATCTCCAGATCAAGGTCTACGATTTTCGTAACAGGAGTCGAGGGGTGAGCGAAAAGCGGACAATGTCGAAGCCATTGATTTACTATTTTTTTGGGCATTTATTAATAAACATTTAATACAATTATATTTCTGTAGTTGGAGTTTATAATGATCATTATAAACTCAGGTAACAATCGCAGAGCATATGCAATACTTGAGTATCCTTGGTATCAAAATGTCCGCACAATCAGTTGACTGTGAATTACCACTTTCAATTGTTTTGGATTGTTGGATTTGACAATTCATTTTCTACTTGCACGGCGAAAAAAGTTTCCTCTCTCAAACTTCTATAGTTTTCGCTGAATTGCACGATCAAAATACTTTGAAAACTTGAATCATCGGATCTCTTGAACATTCTCACGTTTTTACCATGAGGATGCGAGGAAACGCCCCGTATATCCGTCGATTTGGAAAAACTAGCAATTTTTCATTATCGAAACAAGTTCGTAGTTTTCGTTCCTTGTACAAATTCCAACCCGCGGAGAAATTGTTAGTGAATTGATTCCTGAGCGTAAATATACATGTAGAGCAAAAACTTGGCAGAATCCATTGACATAACGATCATGCAGGTTTCTCCAAATTTTGTTCACTTACTCAAATCGAGTTTCCATTAAAGAGAAAATAATTGGAATGAGTAACTTACTTGAGAATAATCGAACTACTGTAGGCTGCAGCTTCGAATTACTGTAATTTTATGAAGAATTGAACAAAAATTTCGTCGGAAAAGAAATAGAAAATCGCCGATTTTTGGAGAACGATTTTTTGTACTCTTGTCAGAGGACTCGGAAATCTTTCGAAGCATTTTCATCGTCTAATATTGTGAAGGTCAAGATTCAACAAACCTGCTCCAAATGGATGTTTCTCCGAGCAAGTAGTTTCGAAGATATAGTCATTCGAAAAAGTAAAATATTAAAGTAGTCGTAAGCTTCAACGAAAGGTGCAAACTAGGAATGAATCGTCAAGCCATAAAATGATAAGATACGTCTTCACTCTATTTTAGGACACTTTGGCATATGTCGAATCCTGAATAATTGAGAGTAGTTTGGGTTTCGAAATGAAAATTGGACATGGAATCCCTCATACCTAATATTGTGTCACATAATGAATGTATCTTCGATGCTGTTTTCGGACCTACTACGTGAGTGAGGATTTTATTTGCTCGCAGCTTTTTCAGCAGCCGCCAACATTTTCGAAAGCTCCGAGCTCGGATCAGCGAGCAAATTAGACGGGGTGTCGAATTCTAGTACTTCACCGTCACTCATAACGAGTATCCGGTCTAGAGACAAAACAGTTTGTAATCTGTGCGCTATGGTCAGTATCGTGCATTGTGAAAACGCCTGTTGGATTGTCTTTTGAACGGCAATCTCAGTCTCCGGATCCACAGCCGCAGTCGCCTCATCCAGGACCAGAATCTGAAATTACTTTGATCATTGCATCGCCAGAATTTCCTACAACTTATACTAACGAGAAATTTTCCCAAGGATTTTAGAGTCGGTAAAAAAAGCTCAATGTACTTTCCACGTAGCCACCGTAGGGTGGAATAATTTGCGCCCGGACAATGACAAAAAATAAATTATCCTACGTCAAAAGTGGGAGGATAGGAACCTTCGAATTCCTGAGCAAGGCTCTGGTCAAACACAGCAGCTGTCTTTCTCCGAGGCTCCAGTTGTCCCCTCCGAATCCAACGGAAGCGTCGAGCTGACCGGCTATCGATTGTACGTTTTCCTTCAGCTCGGTTCTTTCCAGTGCGTTCCATATCTCCGCGTCGGTGTAGAGTTTGAATGGATCTAGATTCGATCTGAAGAAACATCGCGCGGTCCTCGTTCGTGTAATTGATCTCTTATCGAATGTTCTCTATCTCATAAAAGGAGAGCAGTAGCGGTAAAAATGTTCACGAGCTGCATACCTTATGGTCCCGCTGAACAATACCGGGTCCTGAGGGATGATCGAAAGTTTTGTTCGCAATTGGCTAAGACTTATTTTCGCAATATCCACGCCGTCTATTTCTATTTTCCCTTCTGCGAGCTCGACCAGCCTGAACAACGCGACAGTGAGAGAGCTTTTGCCCGATCCGGTCCTCCCGACGATACCTGAAATACATATGAAATGCGCGTGATTGTAGGAAGTGAACTCTGTGCTAAAGTGTCGCCAAGATTGCCGTGATAAATTTGGAAAATTTACCTATTTTTTCACCTCCATTAATACTGAATGAAATATTCTTTAGAATAACTGGAGCTCCATCTCCGTACGCCATGCTAACGCCTTTGAATTTTATTTCTGCTGTCGTTGGCCAAGTGAACGACGGCGGCTCGAGCGTCGGTTTATCCGCACCACCTTCGCTCCGTAGAGTCTTAAAATTACCGGAATTATTGCGATATGACAAAGTCAGTCAGAGCATTCAGAAAACTATTGACGAAGCAATTGATACGTCAAACCATTTCATCTTACCCCGATATAGTGATTTATTCTTTCCACGCTAATGAACCGAACTTCTGTCTCTAACAATAATCTTATCGTAAACTGCAACATGCCTGAAATGTGCGCCGAATACGAAAGAGCGAGCCCAGCTAAGGCGGGTGAAACTTGGTCTTGTAGAGCTATAACCAGGAATGCTGTAACGCCAGTTACCGTGACAACTAACGCGTCTATTCGCAGTGCAAGCCACCGTATGGCCCCAGTATACGTATACAGACATCTGCTGTTTTCATCAAACAATTTGGTGAACCTGTGGAAAAAGTGAAATCGAATATAGACTGCATAGTTCTGGTGAATTGTTCGTTGAATCATTCACATAGGATGCGCTCTTTCGATGGCAGAGCTGTTATAGGAATGGTCCAATCTTGCTCTCACCTTGCCAAACAATAATTTTCTTTACCAAATGCGTGTATCGTCCCGATTCCCTGTACAGTAGCTGTGACGAAGCTGATAATCGGTGCATGAGCTTTATTGTCCAAACGTTTTATATCCCTGATTGCTACTCTGAATGAAATGTAGAAAAATTTGTATAGCTCGTAGTTTGTCACGTAATTTCGAGGAGTATTGTTAAAACGCGATGAAAATTTCGAAAGAAACAAATTTTATTTATTCTTTTGCTTCGTACCTGAATATTTTAGTGATGAAGTAGAACAGGACTGCGAGAATGGAAAGCGGCAGTATGAACCATGGAAACACCAAGCATATTATCAGCATGGTGAGAATTATCGTCATTACATTTTGTAGGATACTCATAACTGTATTTGGCAGCCTGTTATCAACTGAAAGAAATTGTAGATTTTTTCCGAGTCTCAAAAATTACGGATACTGTACCGTACTGAACTTGCCCATGCATTGAAATCGAGCCTCGCAGAATGAGAAAATGAACAAACCTTCATCCATATCTCTGCTGAACAATTGTTGTATCCTACCGATGGGAGTGGTGTCAAAAAATCTCATAGGAGATTTGATTATTTTTTCGAACAAATTATTGTGCATCTGGCTTGAAGCTCGTATCATTGTTCGCGTGTAAACCAAACTGCGGACTATACTCGTTAGGATTATAATTCCTATCGTACTCGCATAGATCGATCGATAATAAGAAATATCAGGATTGTCGTTTATGTTGTCGGACAGTGTGGTCTCGTTATTCATCGTGATCCTTGAGTTCTGGCAAAGAAGGTTATCAATAATCAGTTATCAGTTCCAAGTTCCATTCATACTTTCATTTGACCCTGACGCTGGATGTGGAAGAAGCGTTTGCGAATTTGTCTCTATGTAAGAGTAATTTTTGAATATTCAGTGAATCGCATAAAACCTATACGAGTACCTAAATCTTAACATGGTACATAGCCGCAGGTGTTTCGAGGTGTCGATGAAAGTCTGATTTTGGAAATATCTATACTCACACCTCCGCCAGCTTCTATCCAATACGCGAGCCACCAGGAACTGAAGGCGATGCTTGTAGCAGTTGCCAAAAACGTTAACATTACCAGTAAAATTGAAAAGTAGCCACCAGCTGCCACGACGTATGAGTGAAACGTATGAGCTTTTATACTTCCTTGTTGAAAATTCTCAGCTACAATCAGCTGTGCATCTGCAACAAGCCACAGGCGATCGTCGTAAGTGTAAAAACATGTTGACCGATAGTCATCGTACGTTCAAATAAAATATCTACCCGGTGCGCTCGATTCTTTGGCAATTTTCTCGCTGGCATGAGAGCCGATGCCGTCAGCATGATTTGGATCTGCCTCATGCAGCGGTACGTCGTCGACCGATTTTGGTAGCGCTTCGACTGGCTGACTGAAAACGGATGATCTCGCATTATTAATGTTCAATAAACTAGTACTCATATAGTATTGTCGCACGGAGCGTGAACATTGATAACCAACTCCAAAATCGTCTCTGTTGCGGGCTCAGTGTCAGATGAAATAGCGGCAATCATTAGAGGATAATCATTGCCAAGTTTCATTAGCTCATCGTGCGTACCGCGTTCGATGATTCTGCCATCGCGCATCATGTAAATATCGTCGCATCGATTCAAGTACTGAAATGAGCAAAAAATGTGTTCAACCCGCGATACACGCTCCCATCAAAAATTGTAGATCGCGTTATACGTGGAGGAAGCTCACCTGAATCTGGTGAGTAACGAAGAGAACAGTCTTTCCCTTCAACGCTCCGAGTATCAGATTGTCGAAAATGTAGGACCCCACACGGGAATCGACGGCACTCAGCGGGTCATCCAAGAAATAAATTTCTCTGAAATTTAATGCTAACCAATGATATATTCAGTGGATGAATGATATGAAAAAGAAAACGAAAAAGGTTATCCCAATCCTACCGATCGGCGTAAAGTGCTCTGGCTAGGGCGACTCTCTGCTTCTGGCCTCCGGATAAGTTGACTCCCTTTTCTCCGATTTCCGTCCGATCGCCTGCAGGCATCATGTTGATGTCCTGGATCAAGTTGCAAGCGTAAATAGCCTTCTGGTAACGATCAGGATCAAAACTTTCCCCGAAGAGGACGTTCTCCCTCAACGTGGCGTTGGTTATCCACGCTTGCTGGCTGACGTAAGCACAGGAGCCGTCTCTCGCTACTTGGCCCTTCGATACTCGGAGTTGTCCCAAGGCAGCCAGCAAGAGGCTCGACTTCCCGCTACCGACTTGCCCACAAATTCCAACCAATTTTCCCTTTTCTGCCTCGAACGACACGTCGAATAGAACATCAATTTGTTCGGCGTTGTTCGTTGGCTCGTTCAATTTCATAATTTCAGCCTTTTCTCCTGCAGTTACGCTCGTACCGTTTCTAGAAAATGAAGGACCTTGTCATGAGAAAGACTTGGATTGCCAACCGTTGTGATACTCTGGAATAACGATAGACCGTTGCGTGGCTCACCGTTTATTGTCTTCAGCCTGAGAGCTTTTTAATTTGTCATCGCCGAGAGTGTTATAACCGAATGTTCCGTTGGTAATTGTGAGTGCGTGAGACTTGAGAATCGGTTTTGTGACGATACAGTTTCCATCTTGCAAAAGTAACAGGCTCTACGGATCGCGTTAAGAAATTGTTAAATGAACATCACTCCTCCCACGGGGGGAAACAGTATATTGTGAACCAAGGGCCCTAGAAATGGGACTTGTCGCACGAGACGTAGGAAGTCTCCTTCCCCATGGTACACGCGATATTATTTGTAACACCGGCATGAATATCGCTGCAGCTATTTTGAACGCAGATATGAAGAACGTGCGACACAACAAGATCATTTCATAAAAGCAGAACTAGTTGGATAATGCTCATCCTGTATAGTCGTAGGAGGAAAGTATTTAGTTTGTACGAACCTTTATTCTGTCGAATGAAATCCTGGCGGAGATCATGTGATATATACTGGTCTGAAAGAACAGTAATGGCAAACGGAGCCCCGAGTGAAGGAACGTCGTGAAAGGAAATACCTGAAAAAATGGCCATTGTTATTGGAAACGATTATGTGACGGCGTAATGAGCACACGTTGAGGAAAAATAACAATGCTCACAGCTGACGACGAGTGTATGAATACTCACGATGAGCGAGCGAAAGCTCTCTGCTTTTATGCACGTACCTGTGATGCTTTCAAATTATTTCCAACGGAAACGTGCGCAAGGAAAGTTATGATCGCGGATATAACTGGCATAGCTGGAGCTAATGATGAGCTGAAACTTTGACAGTATGAAGTCTTGAGTAGTAATCTTCGTTCGGTTTCTCTCAAATCTGAAAATATTACAAGATCTATTAATCCTTTGACATTGTTGGGTAAGAGTTTTACACCGCGATAGTTTTCACTCGTGTATCGATTTCGCCCACCACCACATGAAATTGGCAACAAGCTTTCGTACCAAGAAGATCCTTGCCGAAACGGTCTTCCCATGCGTACATTTTGATCAACTTTATACAGTCCAAAATCTCGTTCATCAACCTGACTCTCTTGTCGGTAATCTTGACCATTTTATTTTGTAAATATCCGGTCAGACGAGATAGCATATACTGTGAAAAAGCTGATAACAGTTAACGTCCATTTCCGGAAAACAGTGATCAGATCGGACGAAATCTGTTCATACGTAATCGCACGTGAATAAGATTTGATCAGATCTAATCATTGCTTTCCTGAGTAATACATTCGATGTTCGCTGATTCTATAGTCAAGGAATGTCACCGCCAAGCGAGTGTTGCCAATCTAATCCTACCTGAATCGGATAAAACAAGAGAAACGCGAGCATTCCGAATAGTGCCATCGGGCCAAGTAACCATAAAATATAGAAAACTCCAAAGATCGTGGATATCGGAGCTCCGATTATCATCGGTCCAATGAGCAGCAACTCATAAATCGTCTGCGCATCGTTGGAGAATACATTGATCACCTGTGAAGTAATCATTATTGTTTGACGTTCAATTGGACGTGCATCGATATTTCAATGGACGAAAGCAAACTGAAGAATTCGGGATTAACTTTTCCTATATTTTGGCTTCCGAAATTATCCACGCGTATAATTTTTCTGTAGATCAGCGTCACGCACGCTGATCTCAGCCTCGCCGCTGTTCTGTAATTCAGGGACCAAGACCAGTTCATGAAAAACATGCGGGACAATTCGGCGGCGATCAAGAGGAATGCCCATTTCAAACCTTCCTCGTAGGTCCCCGTACCCGATTGCACAGATTCCAGCAACTTCCGCATTAAATAAGTCTGGAAATTGATGTCACGGCGAATCAGAGTATCTCTCACAGCCTTGGAGTTATTTCATTTGCCATACGTAGATAATTATTGAGGATCCACTCACATAGCTTAAGAAGCCGGAAATGAGATTGCAGACAACTACGAAACATGACGCGATAACTCGAGTCCGACAAAATATCCAAGCAACTTTTAAGAACGAAACCTTGCCTGGTCCTTTTCTCCTCAATTCATCTTCCCATAGTAGTTCCAATCTAATACAAATTCACAATGTTTGCTGTCACAGATGTGTGGGAAAAATGTTCTACTTCCTTAAAGAGCAGCTGTTGATTGTATGTATAGTGTCTAGGGAATCATATGGAAATTGAGCCGTTCGAAACGAGGTCCAATCAATATTTGTACAGCTTGATAAGAAAACTTTTGCGGCTAATACTATAACGAACAATTGAAAATACCTCCCAACGTTGTAAGTTCCCGCGTCAAACTGAGATAACTCTAGCAATTCTTCCATCGTTATTTCTTTTTTGTGCGCCTTGTACATGATTTTAGACATCCATGAGAACGAAATCATCGATAAAAGTCCAGCACTGTCTATCGTCGTTGTATTATTTCTTTGTCTGAAATTCATAAGACAGGGATCAATGACTGGAACACCGGACCCTGGCTGATCCGGGTGATTCTAAACGAAAGCTGCGACAGATTGCCACTATCTGCTCGTGCTACCGATCTTTTTATTTCATCTTACGGTTTCTATTCTATTCTACAGGTTAAATTCGAGGTGGATTCATTACTTTTGCTTTCTCCTCACTGGTATATGATTCTTGAGGGAATTCTCGTATCGTTGAAATCCATTTACTCGTTTATACGTTCGCCCATAACTCGCTCTGAAACAAACACTACACCTAAACTGTCCATTCTCATGAGCAATATTCTGTTACTATATAAGAACGGTTCATTGTTGTTTCTAGTTGTCAAGATCATTCGAGAGCAGTCTATAATCGAGCCAGAAATTCTCACGTTCGATCATTGCGCCGATAGCCATCGTCGATAAATAATCGCTTACCTTTCATCGGAAAAATTGCCGTGTCCATTTTGAACCTCGTTGTCACCGATCTTGCCCGTCTCCTTATCCATCTTGTATGTATGACTCGTCTCGAGAGACTGTTATTCCCGAATTGCGAAGGCTTGTTTAGCTCCTCGGTTGAAGGGGCGAGGAGTGCTACATGCCAAACTAATTATAATAAACTGACAAAGAAACGAAAGTGTTACGAATATCGAGAGTGCCCATATCGGCTCATAAATTTTTTTTACTTTCTCAGTCTAAATATTAAGTCTTTTATCTTCCCGAGTGTCGCTTTATCAAACCGATATTTGTATTCGCGATAGCGATGTGCGTTGGCGGAATGGCTCTACGATACTTCGGCAAAACTTTGTTCTATGATATTGATATTGTTCCCTTGATTTGGAAGCAGTAAAACTCACTGTCATTCAGTCTCGATAGTCTGCACCGGTTTACAGTTTTCCAGGCAGCCAATACTCGGATTGTCTCGGATACCACCATTCCAATCAGTGGTATACTTATAACTGCAACTCGTGACCATGCGCTGATTCACATTCAGAGAGCAGAGGTATAACAGCGGTGCGTCTGTATGTCGTCTATAGATAAGCTGTCAAGTTGAGCCCAATGTTCTGTGCGCGAGCGTCAGTGTGCGGTAGATAAGTTGTCAAGTAATTAATTGCGGCATTTGACAATTTATACTGCCATGGCCTTGTGCGTCTGCGTGTCTTTTGTTGAAATATCGGTTGGTTAAATTTAAAAACTTGGCGATAAGATAACCGCTGAAGATGATATTTTCAACGACCTTCGAGACTTCTGTCTTTCCGAGGACGGATTTTAGCTAACCGTTCGCGAACTCATTCGTGACGATCGTTCTCCGCGGAAACTGGCATTCCGTCTAGCCAAACGTTGGCGGTCACAAAGCTGCGGGTCACGAACTACCGATTCAACAGACGGCGGGCTTTCCGTCGATCTTAGAATTAGAAGAAAAAAAACTACTATCGCCACTAGATAATCAAATTCGGAAGGAGAAGGCCGTTCAGAATTGACCTCGGAGAATGATCGTTGTATACGAAGCTGCCCGGCGGCTTATAGTTGAAGTTCATTTTTGCAGATGCATGAATCTTGGTGGTCGTGATTTTCACGCATTATAATAGGATCTGTAGATGGCTCTTGAGTTTTCTTTTTGGCACATGCTTCTCGGGCATCTAGGCAATTCCACGTGAAATCGGACGTAAATATCCGCAGTTCCACGTCGAATCGACGAAACGAATTCCGCACTTTCCTGACCTCGTACTTTTCGAATGGACGAATGGAATGGGAATTTTTTTCTTCATGGAACGGGGAAAGTTTCTCCACGTGGAATGTAGATGATGAAAGTCGATGTACGTATTTTTGCATCCGTCCGAAACATTTTGTTTTCGAAAGTCAAAATGACCGCTCGGCGAGGTTTGAAAATTATTGTCACCTGTTTCATTCGAAGAAATGTGCTCCGGCGCTCTCTCGAAAGGTGCAGGGAGGACGAATTCATATAGTAGATATCCTGAAGTTACTGACAATACCAATAATTTCAATGCTTGCAAACGATTGAAACGGTTGAATGATTTTTTCGATGAAAATTTTCCATTTTTTGGAACAGATGTTATGAGGACGGATGTTAGGTCACGACGAGTGGTCTGGTAAGTCAGTTGACAAGGAGGCTGGAAGTTGGAAGTCGAGGCTTATGAATAGTGGACATCTAGCTTCTAGGTGGCCACGGAGATGGTGGGAGAAAGATTGTAAGGTTGCGGTGTGAGATGAGGAGATTGCGAGGAGTGGCGAAGCCAGGATCTAACAAGATCTCAATGGAATCTATTTGCATTTTTCATTTTCAATAGCGAGCCGCGTCGCGTTTCGCGCCGACTAATGGCGTCACCGTAGTGCGTCGATCAGTTCGGATCGATTCGTTCTGCAACTGTAAAACACGTAGGATATGCAATATTCGAAGGAGTGAGAAGTACACTCTATTCTTCAGAGTACGGTGTTCATGTCGACTGTAATGTCAAGTGTTCCATTAACTTCGTCAAAGACTGTTTCTTCGAAATCGAATACCTACCCCCGCACTTCGGGCTGATTTTTATTGATCACGGTATTCGCGCGTGAAATTTCTTCGTTCCAAATAGTATCACGATTGAAATTTTCATATCTCAAGTTTTTCACCCAGCCGTTGACCGAAAAATTGAGAACCAAGAAAATTTCGAATTCCACGTTTAGGCTGGATTTTTCTGGCGATGAATCGCGGGCAGCAGGTGAATACTGCCGCGACGCCATTTGCTCTTATGAACCACGCGATCAACGATGAGCGGCATTTCGGGCATTTTCACGATTTCACGAATATTATGATTTTCTCTCAAACAGAATTGCAGATCATAGAATTGGAGAATATTTTTTTCTAAACTTTCGAAACGGAGAATTCTCGCAAATAAAGGTTGGTTAACTTTTCAACGGTTTATATAAATCGAGTTCATCGATATTTTCAGTAACTCTCAATTTATTTTTTCTTCACCTTCCGAATGAGCGCCGGTACTTTTCTTCACGCCGACTGAAAGCGTCGAGATATCAGTTCTCGAGGGTGACCGAACGCTCATTTTGACACAAAATTAAACGTCGACTCGTCACTTTTGGGAAAAAAAATATCCCGTCGGATACAAAAATACGTACATCGGCTTTTTTCATGCGCGTTTCGCGTAGGAAAAAATTTCGAGCAACGAGCGCGCAGTCAGCTTTCGAGAATAGCGCTATACTAACAATTCGAGAAGCGAAAGAATAATCGAGTGACAGGAATACTGAGTAACTGAAACAATCAAGAATTCTAACCGTTATTATCATTAATTGGTATGAATTTATCCATTTTTGTAGAAAAATGTGAATTTTCTCGAATTCTTAGAAGAAAAAAAAGCAAATTTTCGGGCTTCTCCGATCAATCACGTTTGAAAAAAGACTTTTCAATTCCATGGGATTTCACTTCTCACTTTTATGTTCCTATATTTTCTTTTTCGAATCACTCATTCGGTCTGCCTCTGTGGCACGGGTACGACCGAGTGATAGCGTACGCGCTTCCCAACGAATCGTCTATACTTTAGATTTATTCATCGTATGGGAATGGGAAACACATTCGCATGCAAAATTTTTGGCGAATTTAAAAAGCTTTTCAATTTTCATTTCCAGTAGCGCAGTTCCCATGCTTACCACAAATCGAATTGATACTCAAATCTGTATAGTTACCTTAGTTGAAGAATGCTTCTTCGCGAGCCAATATCTACACTTTGGCACTTATATCTGATTTTTAGTAATCGCGACGAACGAGTGAAGTTTTCGCGCCGGTTATATAGAATTAGCGTAGGTATTATGAAATGTGGCTATCAACATTCAGCGTGATCTCTATGCTCCCTTTTATCAAAATGAAAACGTATTACACCGAGAATTAATGTCCTCACTGATTTCAACAAATCTTTTGGGGCCTTCGTTATTAAGTAAGGTCGTTAAAGACATCGGATGATAGCTCAAACACAGATATTGCCGAAGAAATGCATTGCCGATATCACGGGCGAGATCCTAGGCGAATGAATATTTATCGGTGATAAAACAACAATAGAGTCGAATAATCCGAAGGAACGTTAATTTGTTTTCAAATAGAATTGACTGAAAAATGTGAAAATATTTTTTTCATAAATTGGCAAATTTGCATTCTGTGTGAAAAAATATGTCAAATGTTTCAATCGTTTGATACTACAATTGGAATTATTGAATCTTTATTCAGTAATCATCTGAACACTCGCGCTCATTTCTCACAGAACTGAACCGTTTCATAACTTCGCTAAGTGTGTCTCTCTAAAATTCAAGAGCTTGGCAAGAACAATACTTCGTTGGAAAAAGAGCTGATGTCGTTTGAATCTAAACAATGTATGGTCTAAGCCAAGCCAATCCGAATACTCTGTAATGCCACGTGTGTAAATTCCGGATAAGCTAAACCAGTAGCGCTTGGTGCCTAAAAGCGAAGCTTGCGCTATACCGTTTAGCAAATTTGAGCAGTCGTTGAGCCACGTTGCCTGATCGCCGAAATCAATATTGATTTTGACGTAATTCTCGAAGAATCCGGTACTCGATGTGTCGCATTATACGAAAGTCAACGTAGCACGAAAGAATTACGACGTGACGTGAAACCGAAGCGGCAAGAGTTGTTGCGAAATGCAAAAACTACTCGGACACACGTCCATGGTTCAGGGAGATTCGGAACTCCGCGTTGTAAAAATTATCGCTTTTATAGCGTGCGAGCGAGGCGATGCCTGTTCACAAGCGAGGCTCCGATTGCGTACTCTGTTCGAGATTTCCGCTTATTTTCATAGAATTTTGTCTGCTTTCAGAGATGGGCTATGAAGAGATTCCGGTTGTACGTACGAAGGTGATCTATCGGGCACTTCGCAAAGAAAAATATCGGTATCGATCGAAAGTTGTATTGTTTTTCGTGTGATAACCACCGGCTGAAGTTATCAGCTGTATAGAAAACGTTCGTGAAGCCGGGCACCCGGCTAGTCCGATTCGTGGCCTACTTGCTTTCAGCTTTTTCAGCAGCGGCCAGCATTTTTGAAAACTCCGAGTTTGGATCAGCGAGCAAATTCGACGGGGTGTCGAATTCTAATACTATGCCATCATCCATAACAAGTATTCGGTCTAGAGACAAGACGGTTTGCAGTCTGTGCGCTATGGTCAGTATCGTGCATTGAGAAAACGCCCGTTGAATCGTTTTTTGAACGGCGATTTCGGTCTCCGGGTCCACGGCCGCAGTCGCTTCGTCCAGGACTAGAATCTGCAATTATTTTGATCGTCGTCAAGGAACTCTTGGACACGTACATTTCAAAGTTCATCGAAACCTCGATGTTTCCTTGTTTCAGCTACCAAGGAACGAAAATTAACGCTTGAAGCATAATAATTCCGAATTATCCCTCGCCGAAAGGGAAGAAAATTAACCTTCGTATTCCTAAGTAAGGCTCTCGCTAGGCACAACAGTTGTCTTTCGCCGACGCTCAGATTGTCTCCTCCGAATCCAACGGAAGTGTTGAGCCGACCGTTCATCAACTGGATCCCACATTTCAGCTCGGTTTTTTCCAATGCTTCCCATATTTCTGCGTCGGTGTAGTGCTCGAATGGATCCAGATTCGACCTGGAAGAAACCCACGTCAGTGATTGATGCTACTTTCCTCTTATCCGCTGTTTCCTACTCGACGAGAAGATAGCATAGGTGAAAAAGTGTGAGTTGCATACCTTATGGTCCCGCTGAACAACACTGGGTCTTGAGGGATGATCGAAAGCTTCGTTCTCAATTGGCTGAGACTTATTTCGGATATATCCACGCCGTCTATTTCTATTTTTCCTTCAGCCAGCTCGACTAATCTGAATAAAGCTACTGCGAGCGAGCTTTTCCCCGATCCTGTCCTTCCGACGATACCTGTGGTATCCACATTTCGTACTTGAGTCAATGAATTCCAATCAAAGATGGAGCCTGATTTATCTCACTAGTTTTCAAATATCACCTATTTTTTCGCCAGCCTCAACGGCGAACGAAATATTCTTCAAAACCAGTGGGCCACCTTCTCCGTACGCCATACTCATGTTTGTGTACTTTATCACTGCTACTGCTGGCCAATTAGACGGTGGCTTAACTATTCGCCGATTTGTGTGGCCTTCGCTTACCAATGTCTGCAAAAGTCCCGATAACGAAGTGAGCTAGAGCTCGACCTTATAAAATAAACCAGCAAGACTCAGGCTGTGGATCAAGGAAGTCGATCACTCTTCGAGTCAACAATTTAATGCAACAAATCTCTCACCTCGGTATAGTGGTTTATTTTTTCCACGCTGATGAATCGGGCTTCTGTTTCTGATATTATACTCGTGGAATACGGAAGGACGCCTGAGACCTGCGCCGCATACGAAAGAGCCAGTCCAGCTAAGGCTGGTGAGATTTGACCTTGGAAAGCAACTACCAAAAATGCAGTGATACCGAGTATCACGACTGATAAAGCCTCGATTCGCATTACCAGCCACCTCGCAGCTACACTGAACATGAACAGATGCTTACTGTTTTCATCGAACAAACTGGCGAACCTAGAAGAAGCAGTAACAATTAGCTACACGGTTCCGGGCACGGAAAGAACCGGATCTATGACCTAGTACTAGCCAGCCAAACATCTCTCACTTCTTCATGAAGTCATTTTCTTTCCCAAACGCGTGTATTGTACTGAGCCCTTGGACCGTCGCTGTAACAAAGCTGATGACCGGTGCTCTCGATTGGTTCTCCATCCGTTTCAAATCCCTTATCGATACTCTGAGTAAAACGTAACACAAAATATAGAACAATTATTCCTTCAGAGTGATCTTTCTTGGCCAGGATTTTACTGATGCGAAAACATGATCTCCGATTATTGTCTCACCCAAATATTTTACGAACGAAGTGGTAAAGCGCGGCGATCAATATTACCGGTATCGCGAACCATGGAAACACCGAACATATAACTATCAAAATTAAAAACATTCTCAACAAAATCCGCAGGATGTCCCAAATCGTTGTAGGGAGCTTGTTGTCCACTGAAAACGAAGACAATCGTCGTCGGTCGAGAATATTATCATTCCTCTTAGCCGTGCAGTTGCATGATTATGAAAAGCGAAGAATGACTTGCAAACCTTCGGCGATGTCTTTGCTGAACAAATGTTGTATCCTTCCGATTGGGGTAGTGTCGAAAAATCTCACGGGAGATGAAATAATCTTGTCAAACAGTTTGTCGTGGATTTTTTTCGACGCCCTGATCGTAGCTTCGGTGTACACGAAACTGCATGCTGCACTCGTCAGAATTATAATCCCCACCGAAGCTGCGTAGATCGTTTGATAATAAGAGTAATCGGGATTGTCATGTATGTTGTCGGAAATTATGGTCTCGTTATTTTCCACGATCGTTGTGTTCTGGGGAAGAATTGTAATATCGATAATCAGTCATTAGTATGAGTTCCATCCACGATTTCTGATTGACTCCGGACTCTGACGCAGAGAGTGGAAGCGAGAGTGCGAAATATTTTCGTCAAACATGTATGGTTCAGAAGCTTTCCGAGTGTCAATGAACGTCCAATTGCTCAGAAACTATACTCACACCCCCGCCAGCGTCTATCCATAATGCCAGCCACCAAGAACTGAATACGGTGCTTGTAACAGCAACTGAGAATACCAAAATCACGATGAACGAAACACAGTAACCACCCGCTGCTACAATGTACGAGTAATATGTTGTTGGTTTTATGGTTCCTTGCTGAACATTCTCAGCCACGGTCAAAAGTGTATCTGCGAAAGGATGACCGGGGTTATCGGAAGTGTGGGAATGAATGAAGATCAGTAAGACGTGTATGAGATCGGGAGAGCACAATAGAGCATCGTCTCTTGGCTCTTCCGAACATCGCCTCATAGGCAGATGAAGATCAATTGCCGATGGACATGTTGAACCGGAATGAATCATGATTTTCAATAAACCTGTTTCAATAGTGAACAACAGTTATCATTTCTGTGTACCTGCAGAGGTATCTGGTTTCTCAAGCTTTTTTGGGCTGAGGTGAGTAGTCCTGACGACAGCGTCACGACTTCCAGTTTCTTCACGAAGTGAAATATCATCCACTGGTTTAGCAAGCGTCGAGATTTCTCTACTGACAATAGAACAAATGTTCTGGCATAAGTATGAAACATAAACTGGTCCGTATGGGGAACGAAAAAAGGATTCTTGAAAATTTACTCTGCGAATGCCGTATCCTCGGGCTCATTGTCAACGGAAGTGGCTACAATTATCGAGGTATATTCATTGCCAAGTTTCATCAGTTCATCGTGCGTTCCGTGTTCAATAATCCTACCATTCCGCAACATGTAAATGTCATCGCAACGATTCAAATACTGAAATAAGTCAACAGTGTGCTTTGAAGCTGGGTGAATTATTGCTGATATTGTGTCGCAAGCAGCATCGCACTCACTTGAATCTGATGAGTGACAAACAGAACAGTCTTCCTCTTCAACGCTCCGAGTATCAAGTTATGAAAAATATGCGCTCCTACGCGCGAATCAACGGCACTCAGTGGATCGTCCAAAAAATAAATATCCCTGAAAGTGAAAATATGTGTCAACAGAAACGTCTGCGATCGATTACTTCGGTGGCACAGCTCTACAAGAGCATGCAATTCTATCACGGACCTACCGATCAGCATAAAGTGCCCTGGCCAGGGCGACTCTCTGCCTCTGGCCTCCGGATAAGTTGACACCTCTCTCTCCGATTTCTGTGAGATCGCCTCCAGGCATCGTCTCGATGTCCTGGATCAAATTGCACGCATGAATCGCTCGCTGGTAACGATCGGGGTGAAACTTTTCTCCGAAAAGAATATTGTCTCTCAAGGTAGCGTTGGTTATCCACGCTTGCTGGCTGACGTAAGCACAGGAGCCGTCTCTCGCCACTTGGCCCTGCGATACTCGAAGTTGTCCCAAAGCAGCCAGCAAGAGGCTCGTCTTTCCGCTTCCAACTTGTCCACAGATTCCAACTAATTTGCCTTTCTCCGCCACGAAGGATACGTCCAACAGAATATCAACTCGTTTAGTATTTTCGGTTGGCTTGTTCAGGTTCTCCTGTTCGCTATTCTCTTCGGAAGTCGGGCTCGCGTCGTTTCTGGAAGACAAATGTACCTCGTCTTGAAAACGAATCGAATTGTCAATCGGTTTGATATTCAATAATAATCAAGCGCCATGCCTCACCGGATCTCTTCGTTGGTTTGATAACCTCCTTTCTCATCGTCACTGGGGTTGTTGTAAGCGAATGTTCCATGACTAATCGTAACAGCTTGGGACATCAGAATTGGTTTCGAAATTGATATTCTTTTGCCATTTCCCAGAAGTAACAATCTCTGTATCATAATTTTATGCATCCGAACGAATGTGCTATTCATATTCTATCTTACACTCGCTTATAATCTACTAAACCGCAAAAACGTAGAGGTTTGCTGCACAGCATTATCAGGTCATTTGCGCTTGCATGAGGAGATAAACGTAACATATTCCGAAATGATTCCGTCGCAGATTACTCGGGTGATCAAAAATCCAATTGAATCGCCGATGAAATATATCCTTTGCAAACCGCAATTATAAAATCTGCAGTTGAAACGGGGTTCCGGCTGGAAATTTAAAACGGCAGCAACGATTTTTTTCTCAAGGATTGATCAAAAATGTGGATCTTTTTGAATCGACTGAAGAATTATATATTCCATCGGCGATTGAATTGAATTCTTTTTCCCGCGATCCGAAATGGAACGCGCCTCAGTGACTGTAGCAGTATTCTCTGCATTGATGATACGAACCTCTATTCTGCTGAACGAAATGCCAGCTAAGACAATATGGTCCATTGCTGGTCGGAAAAGTACCAGCGCCAAACGAAGCCTCGAGTCAAGAAAGGACGAGTACGGAAATACCTGAATAAATAATCATCATTGGTCAATCGGTAATTACATACGGTCTTATTCTAAAATTTCAAGTATCGTGGGAAGAGACTAAATGAACACCCGGATTATGCTCAATTTGTCTGGATTTTATATTTCCGTGAAAGGAGAGAAAAGCAATGACGTCGATGCCACACTGTAATCCATCACCAATTCTTCATACTCTTATCGTGTGATATCGTGATTCTCACGTACCTGCGCTGGCGTTAAATTCTGTCCAGTAGAAGCATGTGCGAGAAACGTTATGATCGCAGATATTATTGGAACTGCGGGTATCAAAGAAGCATTCAAAGATTGCCAGTAATAAGTCTTACGAAGGACTCGAAGTTCCGTTTTTCTGATATCTAAAGAAATTGGAACGGTCGTTATCCATCTCGTCGTGGTATTGGAAAAGTATTTCTACTAATTCTTTCATTTTTCAATCAACGTACGTGGTACGAATATACGAACCCTGAAGTTTTTCGCTGAAACGGTTTTCCCACGAATACATCTTGATAAATTTCATGCAGTCCAATACTTCGTTCATCAACCTCACTCTCGCGTCTGAAATCCTCGTCGCTTTCGTTTGGAGATAACCGATAAGACGAGATATCAAGTACTGAAGAGATTCACAGATATTTATCAATCGACTGTCGATCTGATGATTGATCAATTAGACCGATCAATCTACATCTGCGATTCCCTGTATTCCCTTGGCATCGCAGAAAGTTTTTCGACACAAAATTTCAAGGTGAATGAAAATCAACGACAAGCAGATCTGATATATACCTGAATACCAAAAAACAAGAAGAACGCGATGATCCCGAGAAGTGCCATTGGCCCGAAAAGCCAGAGAATGTAAAAGATCCCGTATACTGTTGCAATAGGAGCTTCCACGATATACGACCTGAGTACAATCGCGTCGAATATTGTCTGCGCATCGTTTGAAAATATGTTGATTATCTGTAAGAGATGATACGAAGCATAAATTCTGATAAATTCCATGAGCGTAGAGATATGTTTCGTACCTCGCCGATGTCATTTGTTGCGAAATTATCATTGCGAATGATATTTTTGTAGACCAATGTGAGACAGGCAGATCGCAATCGTAATGCTGTTCTGAAATTCAACGCTGTTGACCAGCCCAATAATAATCCACGTGTCGATTCAGAGGCGATCAAAAGCAGAGCCCACTTCACACCTTCCTCGAAGGACCCCGAGCCGGACTGCAGGTTTTCAAGTAGTTTGCGCATCAGCAAGGTCTTGAAATAGAAATGAAAAGGAGAGTGAATAGGAGTCTTTTGCGTGGTGTTTTCATTATCATGGCTTCAACGATCATTCGTGGAAGATAGAGAAGAACGTATTTCTTACATTGCTGAGAATCCCGAAAGCGATGTTACCGATCTGTATTAAACTCGTTACATAAACTCTCGTGCTACAAAATCTCCGAGCGACTTTCGAGAAAGAAGCGTTCTCTGGTCCCATTCTCGATAATTCTTCTTTCCACAGATGTTCTAATCTGATTGAAAATGTTTGAATCGTAGCAATAATTAATGCACGATGCTCTAGAGTGTCTTGGAAAAGTGGAATAACGAAGGACCGGATCATTCTAATCGGGGAAGAAGAGGCTTACGGACGGGAAACATTTTACGAAAAATTTAACATTTTCGGGAATAGTAGCTGTTCGGTTTACGAGCAATGTCCGAGGGAAGTGAACTGCTGATTGCAGCGAAACATGAGAATTAATCAGCTAGTCATACCTTCCCGCGTTATAATTGCTGGAGTCGAAAGGAGACACGGTTGGCAATTCTTCGATCTTTAGTCCCTTGCTGTAACCCTTGTACATGAATTTAGAGATCCATGACATACTCACGAACGAAAAGAGTCCAGCGCTGTCTACCGGCATCGTTCCGTTTTCTCTGAAATTGCAGGTTATCCACAAATTGACAGAAACTGCGGGTGTAGGAATTACTAACGAAATGAAATCAGAGAATGGAAATGATAGAAAATTGCAAGAACTCTGAGCTTCTAGGGAATTTTCGAAAAATCTATGTAATTCATATGTTTGCCATGGATTCGGTGTAGCGAAACTTGCGTCGGAGAAGACTTTAGTCGGTGGCATGACATCCTTCACTCATAATCGCAGTTTTGAACACATGAAGACGAGTGCCTCTAATTTTTTGGCTCATCAGGCCGGAGCGTGTGCATATGATATAGTATAGTTAGGTTTCAATGATTACTTTCTTTTTCTGCGAACTGGTATGAGATTCTCAAGAGCATCGTTGTACCGTCGAAACCCTCTACCTGGTATGTATTCCTTTTCGTATTTCAGGAGATGCTGATCCGATAGCTGCGAGTCCAGCTCCTTGCCGCTCGTCTTATCGAATCTTCGTGAAGAAACAACAAATAATCACATTGCTCAGGAATTGAAGAACTGCAGGTGAAGCTGACTGCAGTAAAACGTGAGCTATAGTTTATAATGTATGATTTACTCGTCGAACCGAAGATTAGGGGGACACTGATAGCAGTGAAACTCAAATATTCGTATTTTGTATATTCGGACAATCCGATCTGACACGACGACTCGAATCCGATCATCCGGATACCCGAGGGCGTCTGGATTTCTCAAATTATCCAGATATCGCAAATTTCTTAAGGTTTGGGAAATGAAGTGGAAATTTCACACATCCGACGACAACCAGTGTAACAAGTCCCGGCCTTTTATTCACAGCGTGGGTTTCTCCTCACACACAGAAATTCGATTCGTAGAATCATTACAACACTCCAAAATGTACTCTGGTACAGCTCTTGAACTCTTGGGTCGGATATTAACCGGATATCCGAATGCGTAGTTACGCTGATATCCGGATGCCCGGATTCGGAGCGTCGCGGTCGAGTCCGTGTAATTTGAATAATTCTGGTACACACCCCGATACCCGGAAAAGATCGGGTTCCAGTACTCAGCAGGACTAGCAAGAGATCACTTTAAATTCATGTCGAGATTATTTCAAATTTGTCAAAGAAGTATAGAATTTCGAGTATCTCATTTTCTCATTAGAGTCTTTCCCCCGAAGATGCCTCAATAATCTTGTCACTTACCCGCCATTGGAAATATTTTCCAACTGTGTATCGCATCCGTTTGCGCCGATGTTCGTGTCCATCGTCTAACCAAAGATCACTGACTGCATGCCTACAGTCCGGTCTCCTGATAACATTCGCGAACGGGTATTGTGAGTCGAAACAATCAGTATATCCAATTATAAATCAGATAAGAACCACCAGTGACACTCGCATAAGCTAGGATTGGGGAAGAAAAGAACATCTCTCTTTCACGTGTTCGGAATTACGCCGAATTAACAATTCGTGTGCTATCAAAACAAATATCTATGATAATGGGCCAATCCACTTTTTCTCCACACACCGAGCCAATTACATCTCTGTTGAATATTGCACGAGCAATATTCTTTCCTTAGTATTCCGTCTGAATACTGTGAATCTTCGATTTAGGCGCTCGAGGAATTATTACGAAGGATATTTTCTACGGCACTGGGACCTCGTTGGTCGAACCTAAGAGCGATACAGTAATATTCTTTTTCAATTTATCTACACTCGAAAAACCTTGTCTTATCTATCAAACCCCAATATACCTAATACCTCCCAATCGGAAAGGCTTACTGGGGTTATTGGGACAAGAAAGCAGATTGGAATATCGAGGAGTGATACGATGTGAACTCGATCGAATTTACTTCATTCGGTGGATATCGTATGATAACGAACATGAATACATATGTATACATTTTGCAATAAGAATTTCATTGACATTGATTCTGGAAGTAGGTCGTTCACAAAGACAGTTGGGTCCCCATCAAATGTTGATCGGTCCAATCATCGAATCTTTCGATAAGCTCAGGCGTCATGAAAGTTTCCCATTGTCCAGTTGTTCCTTTTCTCATGAACTCTCCACGCTTTTCAACGCGTAACATTTTATGGATCTGGGATATAAGTTCCTTGTAATTGACCGCTGGATTATCTTTCATATTCGAAAAGCTCAAGTGTTCGCGCAACGACGACACTTGATCGTCGTTCATATTCTTCCCAAGGAATTCAGCCGTCTTTCTTATCACCGATGGCAAATCCTATACGAAAAACCGAGAAAAATTTCATTATTCATTCCGTACGAAATCTTCAACCCTCAACTTCATCTTGGAAATTTCATTCTCGAACAGAGGCCGACCTTCTGCATATCTTCGTACTTTAGGAACAGTATGTTGTGGGATCTTCGGTGATTCCAGAAGCCTAACACGTTGTTCCAAAAAGGCCCGTAATACACTGAAAATATTGTGAGATCAGGATCAAATGAAGCGGAACGAACTATAGCGAAGTAGAATCATCGATGTCAATACGAACTTGTGTCACCAATGAATAGCTCACAGAAATCCTCAAAGCTCCCTGAGAATCCTTCAACTAATTGACAGTAATGATAAAATGAAATGCAAGTGTCTTTCGGATTACGAACGACGTATATTATCTTTGGAATTTTTTCACGTGTCCTCAGTTGTCTTGGGAGCAGATTTATTGGTAGGTGTGATTTTATTAAACGAGGCACGGGCATCTCTTCCGCAAAATTCACACTGTTTTTGTAGATATCATGCGCGTATTCGATTCCCGAATTCCGCCTCATTATTTCCGGCATTTCGAACATATGAGATATTCTATTTGAACAAATGAATCGATAAATTTGGTTGAATTTAGATTCAAGTTGGATTTCGTAAACGTGAAAATTCGAGAGGTAAGAAAACAGAAAAGCGTGCAAAAATGTGGGAACCAAATCAGACACTCAAAATATCGTTTAGAAACTCACTCTAGGCATGGAAATCTCTCGAGCAGAGACACCTTGCCTCTCTCAAAATCCAAGTCGTTCACGATGCACCAGACCATTTCCTGCGTCCACGTTGTGCCTGAAAAAATCAAAAGAGTATTGAAAGAAAAAGAGAAAAGGAGAGAAGAAAAACGAATAATGAATCGTAGCTGTTCGTATATCATAATTTTCGAACCTGTTTTTGGAAAACTGCAAACCCATATATCGTCGTCACGAACTTGGAAGTTTTCAATAGCATCAGCAATGTGTCTGTAGTTTTCGGGCATGATACATCCATCGACGTTGATGTAGCCGCTCCGATAATAGCTGGTAAATGTGTCGTATAAAAGTTTGACCAGTTCTCCGTTGACAGGGGTGATTCTATCCACCATTTTTGATCTTTATTTTGTCTCGAAGTTTGTATGACAGACTATAGAAATTGTGGCAATCTTTTGCTCAGCGAGTGAAACGAAATTCGGTAACTCCGGTGAATCTGAAAGCTGTTCGATCAAATGAGAGCAGAACGTCTGCCGCTAATCGTGAAGGTTCGGATCGAATGATTTCCATTCGTAATAACGGGCAACGTGTCCGTTCATTCGTGCGAGTTAGCTGAACGAGCGTGACCCGGAGAAGTGGAAAAAGCCGCGAAGAAGTGAGAGCCCAGATAGCAGAAAGTGTATCGTACATACGTATTTCATTGTATATTACAAACCGCACATTGCACTGCATATTATACGAATGTGCCTTTCGGATGAAGCGTCTGTACTGCAAATTGATGCGATTTTCTTGTATCTGTCGTAAATGTTGGATGAAACTTTTACGAATAATCGAAACGCTTGAAAAGCTATTTGGCGCATAGACGCATACATGATGATCATATTAGACATTATCCCGCGGTATATCAATCACATGCAATTTTCCACTTCTGCAATTTCGTATCGATAATTTGCATGGATGACATTCTATCATCTCCTCCGAATTCCACACTGCTGGATCTTCTTTATTATCATGCCATTGATCCGTAGAGATGTAAATTTGCGTACATTCCTTTGCCTTGCATGTCATTCCGTTTCAGCAACCGTCGCGTCAGCATCTAGTAGACATTAGATATGGGACAACTCTGGCGAAGGCGTGCACTCATAAGCTACCTACTAGTAGAGCGATAATAGCTACTCGCGATCGATGCTGCAGACTGTGTGAAACTGACCTGACCTCGGTCTGAGACGGCCTCGATATTTTCATAATATCCAGGTATGAGGGGAATCGAGTCCCTTGATTGGATGATTCTCAAGTTTTAGTTCCCAGAGCTAAATCCGCTGCATTATCCGGCCATAACCATTAGCTAGGTAGACGGTACCGTAGGTAGGGATGTAATCGCTACCCGCGGACGATACCGCGTCAGCGAGGTATTCGACCGAGTCCGGGACAGGAAGTGGGAGAAAATATTTATGAATTGTGATTTTCGGGGCGGGGTGTCTTTCATAATGACTCTGGTGTATTAGTTGAAGATGCAAAGACACTTACGATAACCTCGCCAAGAGCCTTGGCTTAAAATTAGCCCGGGAGGTTGCAAATGATATTGATGAATTGTAAAAACAAACCTTGAACTGTATATGGACTGGAGATACATATATAATTGAAATATAGAAACGCGTGAAAGTGCAATTGCGATAACGCGAGTACGTTGACTAAGGACGTGCAAATAGTTTATCCTTGATCGTTTCGCAAAGAGAAGAGATAGCACAAAGCATGTTTTCGCAAACGCGTCTCGCTACGATATCGAAAGTACGGAGTACGTGGTACACTCGGCGAGATTGATTCTGTCGGCCCTAAAATAGGCAACTGGCGATACATTGGGTTTCAATTCGTTTCAAGCTCGTCATTCGTAACTCTGGCCTTTGCATTGTCTTTCTCACTCCCATTCCGTCACATCTTTCTATGATTTGTTCGTAATTGCCAACTTTAAAGAATTTGGAACCTGATGTATGGCCATTTGCCTACCTTGGGGGCGACGGAATCAATTGCGTTGGACATACGTGTATGACATAAGTTATGGAGTGACTAGACTGTTTGTTTCGTGAGATCCGGTGAAGTGTCGTGCGAGGAGAGTTCAAAGAACGTCAAAAGAGAGAGAATTACTTTTGCCAGTGAACCGAGTGCCATCGATGCATATCTTCCTTTTACGTTTGATCATGTCATAGATGAACAATTGTATGTATCCTGCAGTGAAGTTTATGATCAAGAAAGCAACGTGCTCGTTTGCTACGCAGCCACAGTAATACAGGATTTGGATTCGACAAGGCTTGAAACATTTATTTGACATCACTATTACATCGGTGAAGACATCGGTACTACATTTATTAGCTAATGTTATAAATTACGGAACGGCGATCTTTTTATTGCATTGCTCGGATAGGATGGTACGTAGAAAAATTCACGAGTCAAAGTTTCATCGATGTGTAAACAACAGAAAGATAAGAACGAACGTTTCGAGCCATCGTAAAAATCTGTCTAAACTTCGGGAAGACGGATGTTTTACGATTCGTTCATACTTCTGTCGAGTTTCAAATGACGAAACAGTGGGCTGTTCTAATCTGTTTACTATCGAACGGATAAGAATAGTTAAAATCGCCATGTGCCATTGCTCTGAACCACACAGAATCAGGGTCACGTGACGTGGCCACAAATTAGAATCAAGTGCCATGACAGCGAGAGACCAGATTGAGGTAATAGTTGAGAACTGGGACCACGATAACGAGAGCAAAGAAATGTCTGCTGGATTAGAAGACTGTGTTTAGCGCTCAACTTGTCTGCGTATAGTTGTAGTCAGGGATGATTTGTAGGAGCTCGTAATAATGTTGACTGAGCTTGATTGATTAGCTTTTAACTTGTTTCGCGATTGCCATCATTTTCGAAAACTCGGAATTTTGATTCTTAAGTAATTCCGACGCACTATCGTACTCTAGGACTTCGCCATCGTCCATAACGAGGACTCGGCTTAGCGATAAGACGGTTTGCAGTCTGTGCGCAATGGTCAGTATCGTGCAATGAGAAAACTCCCTCTGAATGGTATTCTGAACGGCGATTTCAGTCTCTGGATCCACAGCTGCAGTCGCCTCGTCCAGGACCAGGATCTGCAATCATCAGAATAATTGCATCACCAAAATTTTCTACCAGCTCCGTCGCGGAGGTGACGGGTGAACACGCCAGAGCGCGTATTGTTTTCATCCGTGATGATTTCACGCGTGATAGTGGAAACGGTGGATAATATCGTGGGCGCTGCACGTCGTCGTACATGTAGACCGAAAATCGTTGCTGCTCAATACAGTTTTTGCAATTCTATGTTTGCCGTTTTTCACAGATTTTCTTCTTGCTCGATTCCATCTCGAACGCGCGATAAAGAAAAAAGAAAATGAATTCCCATTGCCAAAACTAGCAAACTGCAAACTATAAACCTTTGAATTTCTGAGCAACGCTCTCGCCAAGCAGATCAGCTGTCTTTCGCCGACGCTCCAGTTATCTCCACCGAATTCGACGGGTGCTTCCAGCTGACCATTTATCGATTGCACTCTAGCCTTAAGCTCGGTTTTCTCCAGTGCTTCCCATATTTCTGCATCGGTGTAGAGCTTGAACGGATCTAGATTCGACCTGGAAGTACAACACGCGAGAGTCACGAATGGGATTTCCCTGTAGCTGGATATTCCCTGTTTTCTGAAGTGACAGTCTAGCGGTGAAAATGTATCGGCTGCATACCTTATGGTCCCGCTGAACAACACTGGGTCCTGAGGGATGATCGAAAGCTTCGTTCTCAATTGGCTGAGACTTATTTCTGAAATATCTACGTCGTCTATTTCTATTTTTCCTTCAGCCAGCTCGACTAGCCTGAATAAAGCGATTGTCAGAGAGCTTTTCCCCGATCCTGTCCTCCCGACGATACCTGAAACACCCAATCTCATACTTTCAGAAGTGAATTCTGATCAGAAGTCGATGAAAATGTTTCTAGAACGGTTGTAGAACATCACCTATCTTCTCTCCGGCATGAACAGCGAACGAAACATTTTTCAAAATAAACGGAGCGTCGTCTCCGTACGCCATGCACACGTTTTTGAACTTTATTTCCGCTGCCTGTGGCCAGATTGATGGCGGCTCGAGCGTCGAGCGGTCAGTACTGCCCTCGATCACCAGAGTCTGAGGAGCACCGGAATTGAAGAAAACTATTGAGCATCGATCAATAAATAGAAAATCCCCGAAAGTCGTCAGATGCGATGCATGACTTACTCTGGTATAGTGACGTATTCTTTCCACGCCAATAAATCGAACTTCCGTGTCCAAAACGTATGTCATAACAAATGGCAAGACACCCGAAGCTTGTACCGCATAGGTCAGCGCCAGTCCAGCTAAGGCCACCGGAACTTGGTCTCGGAAAGCAATTACCATAAATGCAGTGATACAAGTTATCAATACCGATAAAATCTCCATTCGGAGCGCCAGCCACGCAACAGCTGCACTGAACATGAACACATGCGAGCTGTTCTCATCGAATAAATCGACGAACCTGAAGAGAATGCAACTGTCAGTCAGCAAGCTGCTGTTCAAGAATCAGAGAAGTGGCTGTGATACATATCGCCACACAACGATATCTTACTTTGCCGTGAAATTATTCTCTCTTCCGAAGGCGCGTATGGTACTCAGCCCTTGGACTGTGGCAGTAACGAAACTGATGACCGGTGCTCGCGACCTGTTCTCCATGCGCTTCATGTCCCTAATTGTTACTCTGAAATAATATTGGAACACGAAGCCCACCGTCAGCTATCAATGGATGAGATATTTCTCGTAACGCATGCACGAGGCGATTCGGCTCTCGCGCGACGTCTAGGCGCGTGATTTTTATTCTGGAAAGATATGCTGTAATTTTTGTGTGACGATTAAAAGCGACAGCGAACTCGAGTCCAAAGAATTAACAGTCGCGCCGCTACGGTAGAGGGCCAGTATATAGTTGAAGCTTGAAGTGTCTTCTAATTCAATTGCGATTCATCTATGAACCTGGCATATTAAGCCAGACCTAATAATTTATGGAAGAAACGGCCTGCGCCGAAACGGTTCGGCATCAGATCTTCGCGATTTCCGCGTGAAGATCGTCCCCGGCGTTTCGATTTCGAACCGGTCTTTTCGAATTCGGCTCCACTTCTGCGCCGCACTGACCTTACGACAATGACGTATTCAAAATTGAGCTAAACCGAACGAAGTCAATCTTTCATAAGATGAATCGTGGGGGTTCCTTTGTAATAAATGAAGAATCATATATATTTACCTGAAAGATCTGCTGGTGTAGTAGTAGACGACGGAAAGAATGGATAGCGGCAATATAAAGGCCGGAAATACTAAGCATATGCTTAATAAAATGAAGATCATTCTGAAGGCGATTTGTAAGAAAATCATTAGGATACTCGGGAGCTTGCTGTCAACTGAAAACGAAGGCGATTCATTGCTACAGAAAAGTATTCACCGTTTGCGAATAAGTGCAAAAATTTGGAACGGACCCGTGAGAAGTGTTGTCAGACACCGATTTCGGCGAGGAATAAACAATTATAAGCACCTTTCGACTATGGTATACTCTTCTCAATAATTTGGTATTCAAATATCATTCCGAACCTTCGTTCATGTCTCTGCTGAACAAGTGTTGTATCCTGCCGATCGGAGTTGTGTCGAAAAATCGCATCGGAGATGAAATGATTTTTTGAAATAAATCGTTGTGCAATTCAGTCGAAGCTCCTATTGTGGCTCGGGCGAACACTAAACCATAAGTTGTACTCGCAAATAGAACAATTCCTATCGAACCCAGATATATCGATTGATAGTAGGAGAAGTCAGGATTGTCATTGATGTTATCGGAAAAGATCGTCTCGTTATTCCTCACTATCGTTTTGTTCTAAATCAGAATAATAACATCGGTCATCACTAATTTTAAGTATACCCGAACGATAGACGTGATTTTGAAGATTTTCTCAATAGGAAAGCGCCGCCCGAATTCGGGCACGTGTACATCAAATACAGTAGAACCTTGATTATCCAAGTTCGATTTAGAGCCTCAGAGCAGGTGACCCACTAGGCAAGTTGCAAGTTGAGTATCGCGCTTTTTCCAGTCTCGTACCGTATCGAGAACCGTTGCAAAATGACGGACGCCGAAACGTTGAACCGTAAGTTAATCAAGAATAAAGGCCAGAATTGAAATTGGAGAATCTGGGCAGAATGAAGGTGATCTGATACTGAAAAGCGAGAAATTGATGTGCACACGCATTTCTGAAGTTAGTTTTGAAACATCTAGAAGATCCGTAACTACTGATACTTACGAACTTTACTGTAATAGAAGATTATCTAATCGTAAGAACAGGACGGGTTCATGAAAACTCAGATAATGGAAATTCTGCTGTATGCAACTAGCTTATTGTTAGTTTTCATAACCATACTCACGCCTCCGCCAGCTTTTATCCACAATGCGAGCCACCACGAACTAAAGGATGCGCTTCCGATGTTGAATATGAACATGCAAATGACTACGAGAGCGTAACAGTAGCCACCCATTGCCGCTATGTAGGAGCGATATGTATCAGTTGTAACAGATCCTTGTTGAATATTCTCAGCTGCGGTTAGCGGTATGGCTGCCGATGTACAATGAGATTTTCAAGTATGTCGATACAGACCACGAATGGTGTCTCAAGTAGTTGAACAGCTTCGCACAGGTAACGCGTGTGCTTGCATATAGTGCGTGAACGAATTTTCGCATTCTCAAAACATGTGGTTGATGTATATATTTACCGTCTGATTTCGACATCTCATTATTCTCTGCTTCGGTATTAGAAATTTTTCCAGTAGCACCAGCCTCATTGGAATTTCCTATCGACTGCGGTAGGAGGTCGATCTTCTGACTGAAGGAAATTGATAGTTCGGTATGTGGGATAAGCCTCTAATTATGAAGAATGATCACAAATATCGGAAACTCACTACGCAGTCGTCTGGTCTTCAGTTTTTTCGTTATCGGAACTGGCTACGACCATCAAAGCATAGTCATTGCGCAGTTTCATGAGTTCGTCGTGAGTGCCGTGTTGGATGATACGGCCGTTATGCATCATGTATACATCGTCGCAGCGGTTCAGGTACTGAAAAGGTCCAGGTTGCGTTCACCGTGTGATAATCAATTGCCCGTGGGATACTTGAGCCAGTATGAAACTCACTTGAATTTGATGTGTCACAAACAAAATGGTTTTCCCTTTCAAGGCTCCGAGTATCAAGTTATCGAAAATATGCGCCCCCACACGCGAATCAACGGCACTCAGTGGATCGTCCAAGAAATAAATATCCCTGAAAGCGAGAATTTGTTTCAAAGGAAACATCTGCAATATATCACTCCGGGGGCACAGCGGCAGAGACGCATGCGATGCAATTTTATCGCAACCCTACCGATCGGCGTAAAGTGCCCTGGCCAGGGCGACTCTCTGCTTCTGGCCTCCGGATAAGTTGACTCCTTTCTCTCCGATCTCCGTCCGATCGCCTCCGGGCATCATGTCGATGTCCTGGATCAAGTTGCACGCGTAAATCGCTTTCCGATAACGAGCACGGTCGAACTTCTCCCCGAAGAGGATGTTCTCCCTCAAAGTGGCGTTGGTTATCCACGCTTGCTGGCTGACGTAAGCACACGAGCCGTCCCTAGCCACTCGACCTTCCGATCTCCGAAGTTGTCCCAAAGCAGCCAGCAAGAGGCTCGACTTTCCGCTACCAATTTGCCCGCAGATTCCAACCAATTTACCTTTCTCTGCCTCGAACGTTACATTAAAGAGAACATCGACGTATTTAGCTGTTGGTTCGTTCAGTTTCTCCGTTTCCCCTTTTCTATCCGAGGCTACGTTTCTACCGTTTCTGAAACATCGAGTCCATAGTATCGACGAGTAGATTATCGAATCGTGGTTCGCTCTGGAACTCGAAATAAATAATCAATAAGTAGCACGACGTACCGGACTTTTCCATTCGTTTGCGAACCGTCTTTGTCATCGTTTACGGAGCGGTTGTAACCGAACGTTCCATTACTTATCGCAACAGCCTGAGACTTGAACACTGGTTTTAAAATCGTGCATTCGCCATCCTCCGCAAGTAACAAGCTCTGCGCGGTAATGTATTATTTCATTGAGTTATCGTCTTTGATTCTAATGTAAAAAAAAACATAAAAAAACAAAAAAAAAAAAAAAAAAAATAGGACAGTACTTTGGCACCAGTGGTGAAAAAGTGCTCGACAATAAGTTGACGGAAGCGAACCGTTCATCTCGATCTATTCAAATTAGAAATTGATGGGAGCGCAATAACATGCGGACAAGGTCGAGGCATATCGTGAGATGCGGATCCCACCACAAAAATTACAAATACGAACCTTTATTCTGTTGATCGAAATGCCGGCTGTCACGATACTGTCCAAGCTGAGCCGGAAATCAATGACGGAAAACCGGATTCGCGAGTCGAGAAAAGCCGCGTAGGGAAATACCTGAATAAGCACGGTTATTGTTCAGAAATGATTTACTATTCATTGACGGACGATGTGAGGTGTGTTCCACTCTGTACGACGCTGTGAAATTGCTGTGAATTGAATTATGTATCCGAAGCATTTAGATTCCACGGGATTCTTCGAAATTTCTTCCAGTCAACGGAGATGAAAAATCTCTACCCACCTTCGCCGCTGTTAGATTATTCCCAGCAGAAACGTACGCGAGAAATGTTAGGACCGTGGATACGACTGGAATGCTAGTGCCTATCGCAATGTTGACAATTTGACCATACCAAATCTTGAGTAGACTTTGGCATTCCGTTTTCCTTGTACCTGAAAAGTATAATGAGAACCGTCCTGTAACTCGAGATGTCCTCTGATCTCGCAGTACCCGGCCACGCGTTCCCATCATTGGCGTAAATACGAACCCAGAAGTTTCTTGCAAAAACTCTCCTCCCATGCGTACATTTTGATCAACTTTATGCAGTCGAGAATTTCGTTGGTCAGCCTCACCCTCGTGTCGGAAATCTTCATCAATTTAGCTTGGAAGTGTCCGATCAGTTGCGATACCACGTACTAAAAATGTAACAACATCACCCTCCGGCAACCGGATTCGCTGCGATTTTATCGCGACAACGTTTCCGATTCAACACCCCGGTCCGACGATAATCCCACTCACCTGTATCGGGTAATAAAATACAAAGGCGAGAATGCCGAATAGCGCCATCGGGTTGAAAAGCATCAAAACATAAGCTACTGCGTATATAGTTGATATCGGTGCTTCGATGATTAATGGCGCAGCGTAAATCGCTTCATATATCCTTTCGGCATCTACGGAGACGATGTTGATAACCTGTAACACACAATGTGACAGGAATCCTGTCAATGAATTGAATTCCCCCCACCCCCACCCCCAATGCTGCCGAGTCTCACCTCGCCTATATTCTTGTTTCCCAAATTACAATTAACGTTGATGATCTTTCTGTAGACTAATGTCAGACAGGCCGATCTCAGTCTCAGTGCTGTCGTGAAGCTCAGCAGGCGTGCCCAAGTCCAGCATAATGTGCGGGCTGTCTCAGCGGCGGTCATCAGCAGCACCCACTTCACGCCTTCTCCGTATGATCCCGTTCCCGATTGAACATATTCTAGCAATTTCCGCATTAGAACAGTCTGAGGAATGAAATACAGTGGGAAATGGATGTGAGCTTTTTTACGATGTGTGCTGTGATCGTCTCAATGATTGCTTAGCGGAATAAATTATCAAATTACACTGCTGAGGATCCCGCAAGTGACACACAAAATCTGTATCAAGAGGGCGGCCAAGAGTCTAGTTCTACAAAATCTCAACGATACCGTAGAGAGAGAAGCGTTCTTTGGTCCCTTTCTCGCCAATTCGTCCTTCCACAACAGTTCTAGTCTAAAAAAAAAATATTGAATTCGTGAAGTGCGCCGATTTAATGCTTTCCGTCGTTGGTGAAAATGATTCAAAAATTTTTCATTCCGTACCTTGTCGATGCTCTTCGACAGAACGGAACAGAACAATTTTTTTTTTGTTTTTGTTTTTTCTCTCCTATAGGAGAAGCATTTCTATCGAAAGTCAAAGATGTCTTCTGACAAAATTCATTGCCAACTTATATTCTGCTGTGCACGGTAATCGTTATCAGTCTAGGACCAGCTTGTATTTGACATACATGCATTAGGGGGCTAAGAATTTTCTCATTATCGCAAACCTAGATCGTCATCACGCGCTCGGCTGTTCATCGATATCTCGCACAAACGTAGGAGCGAAGTCCTAACGTCCGTACACTCGGAGCATCGTTGATATGGCCCCGATATCGGAACAGCAACTGCTTCAGTAGTTTATAGCTTTCTGATTATTCTTGAGAATGGCGAAATATTGACGACGCAGGCGTCGCGGCTACCTCAACGCTGCTCCCAGTGCACGGACGTTGGTGTTAATTTTTGGTTTTTAGATTCCGAAAGTACGGATAGGCATGTCCTACCTTTCTGCGTTATAATTGCATGTATCGGAAGGAGATACACGAGGCAATTCTTCCATTATCAGTTCCTTCCTGCACGCCTTGTACATGAACTGTGAAAACCATGAGATACTGATGTAGGAAAAAAGTCCAGCGCTATCTATGGGCATGGTTCCTTTCTCTCTGAAATTGAGCGATAATGATTTGTCAGAAACCAATGCACTATTATCGAGGCTAACAGAATTTGATCGAAGGGAAGTAACCGGGGCGATTGGAAAAGAGATTTTCAGCTTGCCGAAAGTTGCCAGAAAATGTACAAATGTCATAGAATGTTTGTGAGATTGCGGACGATGAAAAAAACTTGAGTTGGTGAAATTTCGCCCTCCCCAGTAATTCTATTTCAAAAACACAAAGATGAAAGCCCCACTGGATTCCTCCCTCCGTCAGCTAGAGCATGATCATGTAATGTAATGCTCAATTGATTTTCGATAATTACTTTCCCTTCCTGCGAACCGGTATGAGATTTTTTAGCGAATTATTGTATCGTTGGATTCCTCTTCCGGGTATATAGTTTTCCTCGCATTTGAGAAGATGCTGATCTGGCAGTTGCGGGTCCGGTTCCGGAACGTTCGTCCTGCTCGATCATCACGGAACAACGAATATTACAAACCAACCAAAACTTTCGCGACGATGAGATATTTCATTTTATTACTTGACAAAATTTCGATTGAATTGTACGCCGATTACGCCATGATTTGAAAATCGTCGGACACCACTTCTTCTTACCCATCATTCGAGAGCTGCTCACTCTCGGCATCGTGCACGATTTCACTCGCGTTTTTATGCATCGGTAACACTTGCGGCACCAGTATATTTGGTGAATGGGAATCTTCGGTTCAGTCCTTCGATGAAATTATGAAACTATGCATAGTACCCAGACTCAGAATAATACGTACGACTCCTAGAGATAACGAACATTCATTTACAGAGCTCGGCATGTGGAAGGGGAACTGGTTCCACGAGCTGATTTCACACGCAGGTGCCTACGCGATCAATGCTTTATCACGACAAACGGAGTTCCACGATTACGAAGAGGTAAGTCATGTGTTTGAATCCCCGTGGCTATACGTGCGTACGATTTTTCGTCCATTAATATATCGGTAGGTGTAGCTATAAGGTGGCCGATAGGTCTTCACCGCGGTCGTATACACAGGTCCGGAGACTCCCGTGGTCGAGGTAAGTCTCTTGTAGTAAGCAACTCGCCACTCGGTGACGGGGCGCTGCGATCTTAGTAGTAGCGTTGAGCTTGCACACTGTGTGAAACCCGAAGTCCAAAAGTCCTGACGGCGCTATAAACAACGTGAAATGGTCGTAAATTAGGATCGAGTGGAATGACAACGAAAGACAGAATCGTAGTATTAATTCGAATGTCGTAAGATATTGTATAATGTATACTAAATCTCGTTCATGCTGGAGAATGAAATCCGGAGAATCTTCAACGTGCTAGGTACACACAGCACTGTCTGCTGGTATACAGTTTGCCATTCGTATCTTATCAACTATGTCGTATCAGATGACGGGGTCGCCAAGTTCTAGACCCGAATGTCGTACCAACCAATCGGAAGTCTCCTGCTGCGTGTGTAAGCAGGTAGCGCTCATGGTCACTCGTTCGTAGGATTCACTGAAATCGTCCGGTTTTTATGAAAACTGAGTACCAAACTCGATACTAGTTGCGACTGATGGTTTTCGAGCATCATTTGACACGCGTAGCTTTTGGATTGTAGACATTACAATTTCCGCGGTGGCCGGAGCCGAGAGAAGTCGACTAAATGTCGATAAACGAATTTCATTATCACAGAAAATTATATTCGAGGGGTTTTTGCATCACTTATCACAAATCTATCACCATAACCACGAAATTCATGATACACGACGCAATTCGACGCATCCATAGATAAAAAGAATCTGCGATGCGGATCTACGTTTTCATTGAATTGAGATACTAGAGATGAATATGGAAATATGCATTTAATCCAGTAGATACATGTCCTTATATTTATTCATGTATGATGATGATTCCATAGTTGAATCCTCGTTAAAAGAACTCGGAGTTAAGTAACATCCCGAATGTAGTACTTGTCAATCTACGCATTGCATGCATTCGGCGAGCAATAGGTGCTTGAAAAGTTTGTGTTAAATTTTATCTGGACACCAATTCTGAACGGATTGTCTGAAAACTTATTCTCAGCACGCTGATTTCGTGGTCACTCGACTCAATAAGACGCTCGGTGAATGTCGGATTCTGTAATTGCTGAACAAATAGCAAACGGAATACCGCTGTTAAATTCTGATTTGCAATCCATTCAATGGCCTTCAGCTTGTTCAGCAGCTGCCGTCATTCTCGAAAACTCAGAATTTTGATCATCAAGCAATTTCGATGGGGCATCATATTCCAGTACTCTGCCATCGTCCATAACGAGGACGCGGCTTAACGACGTGACGGTTTGTAGTCTGTGCGCTATGGTCAGTATCGTGCAATGAGAAAACTCCCGCTGAACCGGGTTATGCACATTGCAGTACGTTCAGTCTCCGGATCCACAGCCGCGGTCGCTTCGTCCAGGACTAGAATCTGGAATCGGTTTCATCCTACCATCGTTTCGAATTTAGTTCGAACCTCAATGTAGAATTATTGTGGCTGCATAGTGTAGGATAAACGATGCTCATCGGTGAGCCTGGAAGCAATTGACCACGTTCTGTGTGTGGAACTCAGGTGACGATTATCACAAACCTTGGAGTTTCTGAGCAACGCTCTCACTAAGCAGAGCAGCTGTCTCTCACCGACGCTCAAATTGTCGCCTCCGAATCCAACGGAAGCTTCGAGTTGTCCACGTAACGATTGCACTCTGCCCTTCAACTCGGTTTTCTCCAGTGTTTTCCATATTTCCTCGTCCGCGTAGAGCGTGAACGGATATAGATTCGATCTGGAAGCACATACAACGACCGAGGGTCACAATGCGATTAGTAATTCGATTTTGGGGACAACGCGCGATTTTAGTTTCGAATTCTCTTACGCATCATCGGCGGAAGTGCAACGAGCTATCTGTATAAACTGTATTATCTGTATAACAACATGAGACTGAAACTAGCGGGTAGAGGTAGCGGCCAGAGGCGCTGAAAATCTTTCAAGTTGCATGATATAATATCATTTTATGCCTGTAATTTGGCAAAAGTATCGGCTTCTCACGAGATTCGATCAAATTTTGAACATCGGTTTTTCCCGATTCATTTCAACCGCGGTTACTACGTTCGGCCGCTAACTCTGGCTGCTAGTTTCAGCTTCATTGTAACAACGATATCCGTTCGTGCCAAAAAATCCGTATAAAAATTCTGCCCGCGATAGCCTGATGCGGAAGATTCTATACTCGCAGAATCTCTCTCATCTATAGATAACCGGCAAGCATCGGCAGCGCAGTTTTACGAAGATTTATCATTAAAGTAAGATTCCGATCACAGCAGACTCACAAAGGCAAATATTGACGCTACATTTCCACCTACGCACAGCCTCAAGTTGGCGAATAAGCTAGTCTGAACTAGGTGTTCTGGTGTCTTCTGGATCTTACGACACAATACCAAATCAGATATCATAGGCTAGTTTTCTGTTTTAGTGTCATGCCTGCGCGATTTATGTGCTATAGCGACAAACAGAGATAACATCTTACCGACTGATGCAATATTATACTCATCATGATACCGATATTCTGTCTAGATGTTTTAACGTCAACAAATAACGACCGGAAAAAGTGATCGATGTATTTGCTGTCAGTGAACAATCAGTGATCGAATTTTTATTCGTTCTTCTCACGAGTATGAGATGCAATCACTGTTCACGATGGAGATAGAACGGAATAGCTGCGTTTTTAATCATTCTTGGCGAGATCTTCGTTCTATCACCGTGAGAACGATGCTAGAACCAAAATGCCACTTCTATTTCACAAGATTCTATCGATTTTTACCGGAAACGTGTGCATATCACTTGTGGGAACTGTTATCAAAGCCTGCGTATAAATAATGCGGAAAATTCGTCAGTAGCGGAAACCTACATATATACGCAAGGCCGAACATATTTGCACGAGAAGTTAGTCGCCGAACGTAATGATAGCGACGCGTCGTGAACTTACATACGGCGCAATCACTCGCATGATTGGCATATTACTCCAAAAACTTATACTCTGCACAAGCAGAACTTAGGTTGGAAAATTTGCCTGAATCGTTATACTCTTGATGCGAAATTTTGCTCAAGACTGGTAAAATAGAGATTCAAATTCTGTGCAACGGCCTGCGTTTGTACCAATGATAACGTTATTGCTGCTGTTGAACAGGATTTTGAATTCACAGCATATCGACCTATATGTAAAAGTCTTGCAGAAAGACAAATGCGGCGTAGCGGAGTAGATTTCCAGGCATGTTCTTCAAATTAACAATCGAATTCGTAATTTTACACAATTTCTAGAGGAGAAAGACAGAGCTGCGTGTGAATTTGGCAAATTTTATAGTATCTGTAAATTTATCCCTGCATTGCAAATCTTCATAGTAAATCCACTATTCAGTGTACGGGAAAAAAATTTCAAATACATATTTAGAAGTTTACAATGAAAATTTTCATCAGTGACAGATACTCGCGGTCGCGCGTCAGCCGTGATAGTTTAGCCTGAGATTGACCGTGTATCATTGTAAAATTTCTGTTTTGCTCTGCTGTAGATATAATTTGCTATCTGTTTCTATTCTCTATCCGCATTTGAGTGAGAAACCTTATTGTCACTGACACTTCTAGTATATAATTGTGTGGCAAGGGCAGATAATAGGCAGTTTCCGACGAGCGTGAAGTTCGAAGCCCGAGCCGAAGGCGAGTGCTACAATCGCTGCACGAGTCAGAAACTGCCTATCCGCCCTAACCTCACACGATATTTCTAGTCACGCCCGCGAGAAAAGACTCGGCTTCGAGTGTCTGTAGAGCGTGGCGAGTGGCGTGAAAATCTATAAAACACTGGCCTACAAAGTAAATAGGTTGGCGCACGCGCACTTCGCGAATACTACATTTTTTGCACGGGAAAACTAACGTCCTGGTGCGGGAGACGTGTAGCACCCGTGATGTGCGCATCCGCGACAACATCTTTCCGCACGCCAGTCTGAAGTTAGCCACTTTACGCCCGGTCTACACGCACGGAAAGTCGTACTTTCCAAACAGGTGTTACAAAAAAGCCTCTCAGCGTCCAAAGCAACAGAATTATCAGTTGTGATGTATAGGGTGGGCAAAAATCGTAGCTGGCATAGCTGTTCCAAATATAAAATCCGAATATCTGTGAATGCATATGATCGAAAGCTTCGACGGCAATTGCTGTGAATAGCACAAAATCCGATGGTACTAATATCCTTTCATCGGTAAGGGCCACCCAGTCCGCTCTGGGCTATTCAACAATTACCATTCCTTCGGTAGGTAGTGTCGTAGTCAATAAGCCCGTTAGCTGTCGATCGGAGATTCTAGTGTTGCCAACTGTACTCGTCTGTTGTTCAAAATTTGTAGCAGCTTCGGGTCGAAATGATGAAGAATACTGTGGAAAACGGTGTATGGAATAATCGGGAGAACAAAGAAAAGAGAAAAAGGTAGCGCAGAATGTTGGTTGGCAAAAAGTATTCCCCATTCCGTTTTTCGTCAACGGTATATAACCGAATTTTATGTACATTCGCGTTATTTGTATATAAGATTATTTATTAGCATACTAATATTTTCCTTGTTTCAAATTCTCCGTGAACCGTTTGGCGATTAATAATACCAATACCTCCGACGTTTCAACACAAGATGTCAGTCCTCCTCGAGTATTGTTCGTTTCTCATTTAAGTATTTATTGGCTTTCCGCTTGGTTAGCAGCTGCCATCATTTTCGAAAACTCTGAATTTTGGTCTTCGAGCAATTGCGACGGTGTATCGAATTCCAGTAGTTTGCCATCGTTCATAACAAGAACCCGGCTCAACGATAAAACGGTTTGTAATCGGTGCGCTATGATCAGTATCGTACAATTGGAAAACTCCCGCTGTACCGTGTTATGCACAGTACGTTCAGTCTCCGGATCCACAGCCGCGGTCGCCTCGTCCAGGACTAGTATCTGTGAAAATTTTCATCATTACTGCGACAACATTTCTCAGCAGCTGCGTCAATCTACTAGAGAGTTGCTGACACAGTTCAAAGTTGGTCGAGAGATCGACGTGCTCTTGTTAAGACTGTCATGTTGCAGAATGATTCATGCTTCTACACAAAGAAATTGAATTATCCTGCGGTAAAAGTTATGAAAAAAAATGGCACCTTGGAATTTCTAAGTAGGGCTCTCGCCAAGCAGAGCAGTTGTCTTTCGCCGACGCTCCAGTTGTCACCTCCAGATCCAACGGGAGCATCGAGCTGACCATTTATCGATCGCACTCTGTCCTTCAGCTCGATTTTTTCTAACGCTTTCCATATTTCTACCTCCGTGTAAATGTCGAATGGATCCAGATTCGACCTGGAGGTTCAACACACGAGAGTTATTGGTGTGATTTTTCCTTTATTGGCTGTTTTCGATTTCATGAGAAGAGAGTACCAGTGGAAATGTATGAGCCGCATACCTTATGGTCCCGCTGAACAAGACTGGGTCCTGAGGGATGATCGAAAGCTTCGCTCTCAAATGGCTGAGGCTTATTTCGGATATATCTACGTCGTCTATTTCGATCTTGCCTTCAGCTATCTCGACCAGTCTGAACAACGCGACAGTGAGAGAGCTCTTTCCCGATCCCGTCCGCCCAACGATACCTGGAATATCGAGAGTTGGTATTCTGAAAAGTGAATCCTCGTCGGAACTACGGTGAAGAATGTCACAGTGGTCCGGAAATGTCACCTATTTTTTCACCAGCATCCACAGTGAAAGATACGTTTTTCAGAACAAGAGGAGCGCCTTCTCCGTACGTCATACACACGTTTGAGAACTTCAGTACCGCCGCCGTGGGCCAGTTCGATGGCGGTTCACACGTTGGTTCACTCGTGCTACCTTCAGCCTTCACAATCTGAAAATTGAAACGTAATCAATGCTAACTTCATCGAATGGTAATTCTGTAATGATGAGCGATGCGATACATCCAAACATCAAGATTAAATTGATGCAACAATCTTCTCACCCCGGAGTAGTGATTGATTCTCTCGACGCTAGTGAACTGAATTTCTATATCTGAAATGATTCTTATGAAAAAGGACAGGGACCCTACGATTTGCATCGTGTAGGACAAAACCAGCCCAGCCATTGCCGGGCCAATTTGGTATTTGAACGGTATGATCATGCACGCGGTGCAACCGATCACAGCTGTAGATAACACTTCCAGTCTTAGCCCTAGCCACATCACCGCCAAGTTGGTCAAGAACAGGCACTTGCTATTTTCATCAGAAAACTCGGCGAACCTGTAAATACACGAAATTATTTGCTGCATCCAATATCGGTACACGCGGATAGGTACTCGTCCCACTGCGATTGGCGGTTCAGTATAAATGTGTGAAAAAAATCACATCCTTACTTGTTCCGAAAATCATCCTCTTTCCTGAAGGCGTGTATGGTGCCGAGTCCCTGAATCGAGGTAGTGATGAAGCTGATGACTGCAGCTCGTGACTGGTTCTCCATGCGTTTCAAATCCCTGATTCCTACTCTGAACGGTACGTGAGAGACGAGAATTTTGTTACGCATTCGGAAGGAAATGAATAAACGAAACTGGAGCCGCGTGAAAAATTCGTATCGTCGACAATGGGGAATTATTCTCACCTGTATGCCCTGCTGAAGAGGTAATAAGCAACGACGAAAATACAGAATGGCCCTATGAACCACGGAAGTACGAGGCAGATGACGAACATGTTTATGGTTATTTTGAAAATGGCTTGTACCCAGTCGTCGAGTGTCGTCCCGACCTTTCTGTCCACTGAAAATAAGAACAGTCCGTTATTCAGCCGGAGGGCAACGTCCGAGGTTTTCGAGTTTCATGTTCCGAAGGAAGCAACGTGAGATTTCAAGAGTGATCAAATTCAGTGCGAAACAAGCGGAGAACGTCGTTTCATCAGTCCATTCCAAATTCGTAGGATACTCGAACTAACAAGTGGTATTCGGTCTGCATACTTGGCCGCACTAAACTTGATTCACCGAGAGGGAATATGGGAAGCAAACCTTCGTCCATGTCTCTGCTGAACAAGTGTTGTATCCTTCCGATGGGAACGGTGTCGAAAAATCTTGTCGGCGCGGAAATTATTTTCCCGAACAACTCGTTGTGCAGCTTGGTCGAAGCTCCTAACGTCGCCCGAATATATATCAGACTGCGCAGCAGTGTTAGAATTATTATCGCCCCTATCGAAGCAGCGTAGATCTTTTGGTAATAGGAAAAATCGGGATTGTCGAGCATGTTGTCGGAGAGTATCGTTTCATTATTCCTCATGATGTACGTATTCTGGAGAAGAGGAATGACGGGCGAGTTACACCAGAAGATTCATGACATTCGCCGTAGCTGCGTTCCCACTCTGGAGATTCGCTCCGTGAATTCAATGAGCATACTCACACCTCCGCGAGCTTCTATCCACGTTGCAAGCAGCCAAGAGTTCCACGCGGTACTTCCAGTGCTCAACGAGTATATCACGATTATGACCAACATAAAGGGGTACCCACCAGCTGCTGAGATGTACGAGTGATATGTCTGTGACCTTATACTCCCTTGGTGGATATCCTCGGTTACAGTCAGCTGCGCATCTGCGGAAGAATGAAACGCTTGTGAAAGTACGCGAGGAGATTATACGTACGTTCGTTGATTACGTGGTTAGGTACGTGAGGATGCGACTGGATTACTGAATGCAAATATGGAGGAAGATGTGAATCAGGTTTCTAAATCCTACCCAAAGTCTGTGATTCTTCGTCGGTTTCCACTGCGTGTTCCTTCGTAGCTTCAGAAATCTGATGATCTTTCTGTTGGACGGGAACGGTACCGGTCAATACCGACAGGGATCCAGTTCTCTCTCTGAAAGAGACAAAAAGTCAGGATTGTTGGAGAAAAACTTGTGATTCGAGCCAAAAAGAAAACCCACTCCTCTGGCGTCTCATCCCCAATCTCATCGCTCTCCAATACGGCTGCCACCATCGAAGCATATTCGTTGCTCCGTTTCGAAAGCTCATCGTGCGTGCCGTGCGCTATGATCCTGCCGTTATGCATCATGTAAACGTCGTCGCAATGATTCAGATACTGAAATCAGTGGGAATTGCGTTAGCGGCGAAATTGCTGATCGCGGTAGATCGATGTTTCATAGATCAAGCACTTTGGGACATACTTGAATCTGATGAGTGACAAATAGGACAGTTTTCCCTCTCAATGCTCCGAGTATCAACTTCTCAAAGATATACACCCCTACGCGCGAATCAACGGCACTCAGCGGATCGTCCAAAAGATAGATATCCCTGAAAGTCATGTCGTCGTATTGGAAAAAGAATGTGTAATTAATCTCCCCGTGGGCGGGGCAGAGGAGAAGCGCAAACTTCATCGTAACCCTACCGATCAGCGTAGAGCGCCCTGGCCAGGGCGACTCTCTGCTTCTGTCCTCCGGATAAGTTGACTCCCTTTTCTCCAATTTCCGTCCAATCGCCTCCAGGCATCGCGTCGATATCGTGGATCAGATTGCACGTATGAATCGCCTGCTGATAACGATCGTGGTCAAACTCCTCGCCGAAGAGGATGTTCTCCCTCAAGGTAGCGTTGATTATCCAAGCGTTCTGGCTGACGTAAGCGCACGAGCCGTCCCTCGCCACTTGGCCCTTCGATACTCGAAGTTGTCCCAAAGCAGCCAGCAAGAGGCTCGTCTTTCCGCTACCGACTTGCCCGCAAATCCCAACCAATTTACCTTTGGCTACTTCGAACGATACGTCGAACAAAACATCAACATTTTCACCGTCGTCTATGGGTTTGTGCAGTTTATCTTCCTCGCTTTGTTCTCCTGAAGTTATGCCCGTTCGCGTAGCTATGATCTCTCCATTAGTTAGAGCACTCTCTTTCCTATCGTTTTTGGCAGTGTTATCAGTGAATGTTCCATTGGTGATCGTGACAGCTTGAGTTTTGAGTATCGGCTTCAAAATCGCGCACTCGGTTTCCTCCAAGAGCAATAAATCCTGCGTAGCGATTCAAAAGAAGCATTGATAAAGCTAAACCTTGACCTCGACTATCGGCACAGTGACTGCAATATGTCATCGTTGTCTGCGCATCAGCAAGTACAACCGGTAGGGTGGGCCACAAAAGTCATATTTTCTTCCATGACGCTACGCCAAAAGCTGTCATGCCCGATTCCAACGACAATGAATGACGTTTCATCGAAGGATAACGCCCTCTTTCAATAACACGACTTTCTCAATGCACGAACGCTATCCTTATCGAGCGATTGACAGATATTCCGTGCATCCGAGTTATCATCGGGCATTAGAGCGACGCGGAAGAATTTTTACCTCCCAGTGGGAGAGCTAGGGTATATCGTCTTAAGATTCAGAAGTAGCTCATCGATCGCGCGGAGGCTTTTCATTTGATTAACGTGGGCAAATACAATTCTCGTTGACATAATTGCGAAGAGAATTGCATTATCTACGGAAACGAAATCGCGAGGCTAATCTTGAAAGTCGATAAGCCACCTCGGAATCTTCGACGACATCGTTCTCCCATTGAAAGTGTGTTGTTTTTGCATCGCTGTGACAGTTTTTGGCGGAGCACCGGTCCAAGATACCGGTTTTCTTCATCTTTTGCCCATTCTCATGCTTATCTCCCTCGCTTTAGCATCGTCTGATAAATGATTGTACAAACCGTTATTCTGTTTATCGAAACACCAGTCAAAACGATATTTTCCAAGCCTAGTTGGAAAAGATAGAGCGCCACACGAAAACGGGAGCTGAGAAAGGTCGAGTAGGGAAATACCTGAACATAAAATAAGATTGCCGATGTGCGTCAGTGCTCATTCGGCTATTGTGGAAGACTTTAGAATTGACCGGCAAATTCCCGTCGAGAATATTGATATTTACCTTGGCGGCTGTCAAATTATTGCCAACGAAAACGTGCGCGAGAAACGTCACACTCGCGGAAATCATTGGGATGATGGGTACCATAGCACTGTTCGATATCTGGTAGGATAAAGTCTTGAAGATGAGCCGCAGCTCCGTCTTCCTGATACCTGAGCGATTCGGAACAAGTATCAATTTCGTAGCAGTACTGTGCACTATGTGCACAGTATATATCTTCGATCTCCATCTCACGTTATGGAGCTTCAATTGGAATCTACGTCGCGAGCGGTAATTCAGTACTCGGTTTCGGATCGTAAAGTTATATTGAAACCGAAAATCGTACTCCGTGATCCAACTGAATCTCCATTAAAAGTGTGGAAATCGAGCCGACGACAGTGGTGGAATTCCCGTGGTGCGATAAATACGAACCTAGGAGTTCCTTGCTGAAACGTTTCTCCCACGCGTACATTTTGATCAACTTTATGCTCCCGAGGATCTCGTTCATCAGCTTCACTCTCATGTCGGAAATCTTGACGGCTCTACCTTGATAGTATCCCACCAGACGCGATATTTTCAACTGAAACCAACAATAGTAATCAATCTTCGGTAATTCTACAGCCCATAATGCCGGCCACTGATCAGACTCACCTGAAAAAGGTAAAACAACAGGAATACGCACATCCCCGCAAGTCCTGTTGGTCCGAAAAGGTGGAGAATGTATATTACTGCGTAAATCGTCATCATAGGAACTTCGACAATGAGTGGACCATAGTTAGGTATGTCAAATAACCTCTGAGCATCGTTCGAGAATATATTGATCACCTGTTAAAAATAATTATCCGTCATGATCGTGCCAACGGGAGGAGCGATGGTAACTGATTTCGACTGATTCATGGCCGAGCTTTACCGCGCCGATATCTTTGCTTCCCAAATTATTCAGTCTGATGATTCTTCTGTAGGCCAAAGTGAGACACGCCGATCTCAGCCTCATTCCTGTTATGTAGTTCAATGTCCACGCCCAGGTATTCAGTAATGCCCGTGCCAATGTAGCAGCGGCCAAGAGCAAAGCCCACTTCATACCTTCCATGTAGGCCCCATCATCCGATTGCATGAATTCCAGCAGTTTCTGCATGCAAAGAGTCTGAAAATTGAGATCGCAGAGAAGTCAGATGTATCGAAAGTTAGGTGATCAGTTTCGATGAGTAAGGATCAACGACTCACGTAGCTCACGACGACTGTTGACAAACTCAAAATCTGTATGATAGTGGCCATTATAACTCTCGTTCTACAAAATCTCCACGCAACTCTTGAGAACGAGACATTCGCTCGTCCTCTTCTCGACAGTTCTTCTTCCCAAAAGAGTTCTAATCTAGTCACGTCGGATATATTATGAGTATAGACAGACAAATATTTTCACAATCCATTACAGAGACTCGTACCTACCGATGAGAAACGTTACGGGAAATATGTACACACCTGTCCGCGTTATAGTTGCAGGAATCGTAGGTCGACACTTTCGGCAAATCTTCTGGTTTCAGGCCTTGCTTTCGCGCCTTGTTCATGTATTTCGAAAGCCAGGATGTGGTGAACAGAGAGAAGAGACCAGCGCTGTCGGTGGGGATTCCTCCTTGATTTCTGAAATTCATGTCAAGTTACGGACCCAGAAAGAATTGTATTTCTGCAATCAATGATCACGAGCCGATAACGTGGTACGTGACTGATATCATTCACTCTTCGTCAATACGTTAGATAATTACTTTTTCTTTTTCCGAATCGGGATGAGACCTTTGAGGGAATTGTGATATCGGCCAAATCCTTCTCCAGGTGCATATTTTTTCTCATAGTTGGAACGAATTTGGCCATCCAACAATTGCAGATGGTTGTCCTCTTTTCCGTTCATCTTCTCCAATCTGTTCGAATAATTGAGCAACCAAATGACACACAATTTTCTACAAGGGGATGAATCCGGTTTTCCGTGATACCGAAATTTTTGACAAATTATTCATTTCATAAATCGTTACTGTCTTCTCTCTCCCTCCCACGCTAAATACGAATCAACGAAAGCTCCACGATAGAATCCAAACCGTATGCACTGATTCGTTTCCCAAACACAATAAACAACAGAATCTACTCGATTTAAAGAAAGGAAGACGGAAAACGTGCTCTCAAAATAAAATCTACTACGAACTTGAGTTCTCCGTTATTTTTTCCCATCCTCGGTCACATCTAGCGTCGATGAGTCGTTGCGCTCCCTCGATCGGCGACAACGTTATTCATCGGAATACACCATAATGTGAGTATTGTTCATAACGAACTGCCATAATCGTTAGTCGTATTTTATTAGTGATTTGAGGAGGGAGATTATATATTGTTTACTGTACATAAGCAACTGCAGTCTACTCCTCAGAGATGCGTTACCTTACTTGAACAAATATTGATATATAAAACCAGGGACGGGTGATTGATATTTTCTATTAAACAATTATGCTCTCGAACTCGTTCTGATTTCAAACTATAGACAGTGGAACTCCTACGCTCCTGCACGCATATTATTTGCAGTCGCTTTAATCAAATCTAGACAATATACACAATGAGATTGCATAGTTCTTTAAATGAACCGTACGATACCTCTACGTGTCAATACATCTTCATCCTTGACATGATGCAGCGGAAAATCCTCAACCGTTTGATAATTCAACTTAAAACTGTAAGGCAAACGGTCTTACAATTGCCTACCGACAATTAGCTGTAGGCCGTTTCCATCTGGAATAGGCCGGCTTGGTCAGGAGCGACGAATCCGCACCGCTTGCGGATGAACTATTCAAATACATCCAAGAATGATTCGTACAATAATGATGTAAATCATCCCCAACGGCAGAAAACTAAAGGCGCCATTAGATTATATATTTTTAGAGCGCTAATGGCGTCAGGTACTCCAATAGTTATCTCGCGCAATATTGGTATTGGCATTATTCGCTGGCGCTAGTGAGTAGTCTGAAAAAGTGCGCACTAAATTGCACTATGATACACTTGGACTAGTGGAGCGATGCTGCTCCGATTCACGCTGTATTATTCATGTACTGATGCAGTATGTGCTCGTTCGTTAACCGTTTGTATCGCAGTGTTCAAGTGAGCACAATCGGCACGAAGCTGCAATGAGTTGCATGTACTCATCATGGATGAAGGTCCCCGTTATTACCGCAGCAGTGTAATTGTTCGTATGTACTATTGGCTGCGAGAATGTGTACTGCTGTATATTTCGGCTTCCGCAATTATAACTTCCAGTCTATACACACGATCACTTTTACATTTGTCAATTGTGCAAATCAACAATAATGGTTTGCACTACTGAACAATATTGACCATTATCGGTCGGACTTTACAGTCCGGTGCTGCACACTAATGGAGACCCACCCAGCACGACGGAATATTTCATCGAGACCATGACGAGTGTTTCAAGAAATATTTCGTGAAAAGTTTGGTCTGAAATGTTGCCGAATGATTTATGAAATACTTCATTCGGGATACTTGGGGAATCCTTCGTTTGGAATATTCCAGCAATATTTTGCACCGAATATCTCGGCAATAGTTCGAACCCAACGTTTCCGATGGAATATTTCAGAAAAACTATTGATACATGGTGCGCTGTCTGGGTAGGTACTACTACTGGTTTCTAACACTTGCACTATTTCTATTGCCGATAGCAGTATGCACTACTCACAACTATCGAACCTCAATAGTTACTGGCGAAGCGTCAATAGTTTTTCGTTTTGCCGTGTGAGGAGGGGTTGACTTCACCACCGATACTTCTGGGATCGGAATTTTCTGAAAAAAAACTGCTCGAGCGTCGTGTTGCCCTCCATGAAACACGATTGTATCTTACGAAAATCGAGGCTGACCGTGGAGTTGGTAGTATTTCATAAGCGTAGACTGTTTTCTTACTACATATTGTCAGACCGTGGCCGATACCACTTTGAAAATTTGACCCCCTTCGAAATATCACATATCTTATGTAAGAAAAAAAAGAAAAAAAAACCATCCAGGAATCGGATGAAGATAACAATTTTGATATGAAGCTGAGAAAACGTGATGAAGATAACATTTTCGGAGGGAATTTATCTCATTGGTAGGTCTCTGGCGGTAATTTCGACTTAGTCGAAATAACCAATTTTCCGGAGAAGATTTGAATATTCCGATAATTTAAAACCCGTGATACATGATTGGAACGGGTACGGCTTAAAGATTCTGAAAATATTCCAGAAGCCCTTGTCCTCCATCTATATCTCGGTATCCTGCAGTCACACAAAAATCGCGGTCCCCGGAGTTCCACAGTTTCCGGGATTGTAAAGAATACATGACACGTAAGTGGCATGCCTATAACTAGAACCAATTGTCAAAGCGTAGCGAAAAAATGTGCGCAATATTATTTGAGTATAGATTAAACGGGTGATATTGTTAATAATAGAAACTATCCAAACGGAACAGATAATTGCATTATTAATATAGCTTTCGCACTGTTCTAATGTCGTAGAAATATATATTCCTGCAATGTGTCTGTAAGCTCCGTGCTCTGTGAGTAATCATACTATATTAAGAATTACATAGATGATATGAAAATCTTGTATTAATTTATTATCACACGTTGCACATGTTTGTTATCATGATATACGAAGTCCCTGATTCCTTAGTTAATTTATTGTCAACTACAATGAGTAAAACTGGACGTGAATTAGCTGGTATAATCCCCGGTTCCACATTCCGAGCTTAACCGAGGTTTAAGGCTTAAACCTGGTTTAAAGTCGAATTCGGCCAACGGCAGGCAATCTTTGACGGTTTAACCGAGGTTTGAATTTTAACCTTGGATTGTGCAACTGGCGCCTAGTCGTTGATTCTGTGTGTTTACTTACACACTGCTATGCATCCTCGTAATTTGCAGACACTCGACTGAAACATCGTTCAAAAAGGCCGGGTATTGGAATAATATCGCGGCTCAAAAAATGAGAAATGAAAAATGGAATAACTCTATTCGAAGATTGAATTGTGAGAAGCCAATTATTCAATTATTATTGGAACTATTCGAAACATTATTAGAAATCACATTTTCGAATCGAGAAAATTATTGATCGATCAGTATCTTCGAAATTCCAATTTTTTTGGTAATTAGACAAAAAAATCTCTCAAATATTGCTGCATTCTTTCAAAGAACTTCTGCAATTTAAAATGTATGAAATGCAGAGTTCTTCAGGCTCTTTGAGCTAACAAAATTCTGCGAAAATCTACGGGATTCTGCTTTTGACTCCGTTGCAAAATACAAGGCTGCAGAATATGTAGCGAATAAAGGCAGAGAATATTATTCAGAGAGAATTCAATCATCTTTCTCCGTAAAATCTGACTAAACTTCGTTCCCAAGTGATTCTCAATCACATACGGTTGCTGCTGCAGAAAAGTGCTGAAGATTGGAAGCAGGCTGCAGAGAATATCGGAGAATTTCATTCTCTTACGTACGAGAGAATTCTATTCTCTGATATTATTTTTCGCATAATTCGACTATGCACATTGCGTACTCTCGTGCGCTGTAAAGTCAATGATATATGTCTGCAACTTTAGCGGTTAATTCTAGTCTGCGTACTTGCGTTCCGACCAAGTTACGCATTTCAAATCATTCTAGTATTCCCGCGATCGGAGTTCCAGAACGGACATGGCTCATGGAAAAACTGCAAAGATGGCGGCATCAGTCGATTCAAACATCAGCGACACCTGTTGGTATAGAATTGAACTGAAGAAAATGTTAAAAGTGAGAATACCCATCGCCTGTCACGAATCCAAATATTCCAAATGAAAATCAAAACAATTATTACTCGAACTTCGTAATACGAACGTATACAAGATAACGAAGAAAACAGAAAGAAAATACAGAAGAGAGTAAAAACTTTCTGCTAAATCTTCATCTAGGTTCCATTCCTGCCAGTTTATTTGATTCGTGGTGTGATAATGCTAGAATAATGACACGTGCATTGCGTGTGCGTGTTTCATTCGTTAGTTATAACCTAATCGTAACTGTATTTTGATATCAATTAACATCGCGAGTGAAATAGATTATGTAATTATATTCATACCTAGAGCCAATAGTTTTATTTAATGCGAACCTACAGTTATCATCGATTACCAAAAGTGTCACAAAAAGATAAATACATATAAACGTAATAAATATAATTCGAAATTTGAAAAGGAAGGATAATGTTGAAATCGAGATTATCCGTATTTGGTCGTAACAATTTTTTCCATAATATTCAACTGTCGAAAAATAACGATTGTAATAATCGTAACCTGATTTTATATTCATCTTATTTCGTTCGATGGAAATCTGGTAAGTCTTGAAAAACATAAGCAAAAAGACAAATCATCAATTTTTGTTTTGTTTTTTTTCTCCTTACAGACGACAGAGTTGTGACGATCGGAGATGTTTCGAAGAAAGTTCAAGTTGGTCCGAATCCCGAATACGTACCGCGAAAGTATCGTAAGTAGATTTTTCATTGTTTTTCATCTCAATATTTATACCTATTTAGATATTCCCAGTTCGCCAAAAATAACGGAAAAAAACAAAGAAACAAGAATGAAAATCAAACGGAAATAGAAGAGAAACCATTGTAATGCAACTAGGCCAAAGTTCATAACGTGAATGCAACAAAATCGCGAACATCAATTGGACTGGAAAAAATTTCGGCCGACATTGTATTTCGTGATTTTTTTGTGCTAGGAGCGCGCTATGTAACTCATATTTCTCATATCCGACGTGACTTGGGGTAGCCTCGCCTATTTCGACAATTATCAGAGCGAACGCACGACTGATGCGAGAAAAAGGTTGATATCGCGAGTCTATTCCGCAATGCCGAACAAACAGAGCCCAAAAGATGTTCGTTCGGCTGAACAATAGCGACGTATTTTTGATCCCCGCGATTATTAATATCCAGCCATTTTCAATAGCTGTTATATTATTACGGGGATGAAAAATACGGCATTGTCACGGCGTAAGACTTGGACGATCGTCAAGACGAGCGAGGTTCGGTCGAATGGAGAGAATATGAGTATAGCGCGCTCTCGCGAAATAATTCTTCTGACACTATCGACGTCGATAACCGTGTCGCGTTGTTACAGTTTTGACAGATTCGACGCAAGAAGAATTGAGGCATTTAAAATGGATGCTACAGAAAGATGTCCTCGGTCAGGATATATTCTTAGTCGGTTCTCCGGGAACGAGAAGGCGGAGTTTGGCTCTCGCGTTCTTAGAATTAACTGAGAGAGAGGCGGAGTATATCTCTCTGTCCAGAGATACGACCGAGGCTGATCTAAAACAGCGTAGAGAGATCGAGGGAGGTACAGCCAACTACAAAGATCAAGGGGCTGTCAGGGCGGCTGTTAACGGTCGTGTTCTGATTTTGGAGGGTGTTGAAAAGGCCGAAAGAAATGTTCTTCCAGTTTTAAATAACTTGCTGGAAAACAGAGAAATGCATCTCGAAGATGGTAGATTTCTTGTACCCGCTTCTAGATACGACAAACTTTTGAAGGTGATTATCGAATCTTGATCTCTGGTACTTTTCGTAGTTGTAATTTCGTTATTCGTTCGCTTATTTTATTCTCTTCTCCTTCGTTCACTGGCTGCAGAATCACAGCAAAGATGAATTGGACGCTTGGAGACTGGTGAGAGTCAGCGAAGAGTTCAGAGTCATCGCTTTAGGATTACCTTCGTCGCGTTATCCAGGACATCCTTTGGATCCGCCGCTACGTTCCAGATTCCAAGCTCGACATATTCCACAAACTTCTTTTCGGGTGAGCAAGATATGAATGGTTTTTTTTATTCAAATTGTGCACGCGTTCGTGCGGATTGTGAGTTTTTCTTCGTTTGAATGATTCAACGCACTCGAAAATCGTTTGGAATCGTCGGAAGATATTTCGAAAATTCGTCGAAATCTGTTTCAAATGATCTGAAATCATTTGTATGTTTGAAAAGCGACGAAGATCGTGAAAAATCATTCACAACAGTATAAAAACGTTGGAAATTATTTGAGATCATTTCAAAATTTGTTCGACATCGATGAAATTGATCCGATTGAATTGGTCTTAGAAAATTATCGAATATTTATTTTAAAATCTATCGAAAATATCGGAGGATATTCGCAAAGTCTTCTCACGAATAATTTGCAAAGATGAGAACAGAAATTGCACGGTCATTGGAAATAATTTCAAACGTGCGAAAATCTTGAAATTCGTCAAAATCTATCGAAAATGTTGGAAATTAGTGATAAAATTTGTTGTCGTCCCCGCAAAAATACAAAAAAACCGTTTGAATCAAATTGAAATCTTTGTAACCGAAGATTCGGAGTTGGTTCGAAAGATTTCAAGCACAGAATCGATGATCTCGTAAGAACCGAATCACGATGCTTATTCGAACAGGAAAAAAAATAAATAAAAAAATAAATAAATTATACGAAAAGAGAAACGTTCCTAGGTTTTATAATTGGAAAAGTTTAGAATTATAATTACCAAGTACCACAGAATAGGAGAACATTCTTTCTTGAACTTTAAACCAATTCTAATTTAAACCATACACTACAAAAGGTCCGATATACTTGTATGCGAATAACCGTGATTTGATTCATTTGGCCGCAGTCTGTATGCTCGAGAGTCTAGAATCTAAAATCTAGAGTCTACAAGAGTATAGTAAAGTATAGTATAGTATAGCAATTTCATTAAAAGTTTGAAGCAATCACGAGACGGAGACTCGAAATCGCTAACTCTACGAGTTGTAGAAATCTCAATCAGTTATATTGCCTAATTCCATCAAGGAACACGATGTACTAGCTAGAGGAGAGGAGGGAACAAAGCTTCAAGCTCTTCAAAATAAACTATCATCAACGCAAACCTTCATAGCCATAGGCCCTAATATCTTTCTAACACGAATATCTATCTATATATTTTCTCCGAGTCTCGCCGAACAGCGGGAGGATCAAATTAATGTGATATACTGTGATAATGTGAATAACGGTGATTAAATTTTTTAATTAATTTCAAATTTGACGAATGGGGTGAATATTCAGGCGATTTTTGGCTGACATTTTTCGATAAAATAGAATCTTTGATTTTTTTTTTTTTTTGTCTAAGATTCGAGAATCTTGAATTCCCGAATTGCCGATAAAAAAATTCGAGATTCGATTGGATCGAAAAATTTCAGCTAAAAATTGCTCGAACATTTATTTACACCGGCGAATTTTGAACATACAATTTCTCGTGAATTACGGAAGGAATTGAAAATAATTTTGAATTCTCACGGATGATAGCCGGAAAAATTCTGTGATTTTTGATCTTATCGAAAAATTTCGGTCAAAAATAATTTCAGAAAGTTTGTCCGGTTCGGCTGAAACCGAAAGTAATATCAAATGAAAGATTTGTATCGCAATTATTCTTCTATCAGTCGCAGAATCGTAAACCGCTTAATGAATTGTAATTACGGAGGGAATCGGTATAAAATATTTATTATATGGGTATATCATTCCCATGAAAAACGTATTCGCTCGTATACACAAATAAGGAAAAAAACGGAATAAGGGCAAACCGTCGGTGGTGTAGTATGACAATTAGTTAATCAGGACCTGTCACGACGATGACAGATGTTATTTTTCAACCCCCAACAGAGTTTTAGAGACGTTTCTGGGACGCGGAGTAGGTGGGCGTACATAACACCTTTAAAAAACGGTTTTATAATAAGTAGGTATAATAAGTATAGCGATGTATTGTACACAGTATCGTATTATTAACTTCATTTCTATACCTATAACACAGGCAGCGATCTAGATAACCCTCATTCGTATTTTTTCTACTATTTATTTTCATTCAATCGACGAACATCTTCAAAGCCACGAGAAAGGAAGAGGAGTTCAAAGTTAACGTTCAACGTTGATTTACTCTTTTCGTTTTGTATCTCATGTTCCGAGAATCAACTGAAGATTTTAATTTTCCAACGGGAAAATTGAATCCCATAGAATATTCGTCTGGAATTTTAGCTCGTTCTTTCATTCGTCAAGCGAGAAAAATCTCAATTTCGAAATCTACTAGTTTCCCTGTTTTCGTTTTTCTCTTTTTTCTTTTTTATGCAATTTTCATCGATTCAAACGATTAATTAGTAGACCGAAAAACAAACAGGTAAGGGGACTTTTCAGCCGCAAAATAATTGAAAATAGCTACCGAAGTCTTCTGGAATTTTCGTATTTTCCGCATTTATCGATTTTAGACAAGAGTCCCAAATTTTGTAATTCGTTTAAGTTTCTTTGCATTTTTTTTCGTTCTTCTGGTTCGTGGGTATAATTTTTGCATCCGACAGAAGCAATTGAGTATAAGAAAAAGAGAAATAAAGGAAGGAGGCTTTCTGCCGCCGAAATAATTGATAAACAAAAGTACGAAGTAAAGAAAATGTGGGATACAAAATTATACGACACATGGAGGTAGGGATGATGGAATTGAGCGAGAAAGTGAGGGGGACGGGGGCGGGTCACAGCATGAACTGTGTAAGTAACTGAGAGTTAGGAGGGGGAAATACGTTTACTTTCCCCTGCAACCCGCGGAGACCAGGAAATCAGGTACATAAGCGGATCCCACAGCAGAACGACGGTCACAGACGTCGCGGTCGGGATCGCGTGCCTCGCGGTAACCGTCGCGACGGAGAAGGTTCTCAGGGGATCTTTGCTTTCCGCGGTGGTTGATTTTTTACGAAAATAAATGCTCCATAGTAAATAATAATCATATAATCAAAAGGAGAAAGAAATCTCCGTCGAGGTGGAAACGATTTTTGTGAATTTAAAGGAAAAAAGAAAGAACCGAAAAGGAGTAGAAGCAATCTGCGATAGTTGTCCCCGGAATTAGGAGAACGGAGGAACGAGATTTATTGGGCGGTATTTCGGATGGAAAAAATCGAACAAACTTCGAAAGAAATGAATCGATGAAACGAATTGGTGAAAAAAAAAAAAAATGGAGAACTTGTGCCGGAAAAATGACGGATGAAAAAAATTGAATGAAATGACGTTAAGAATGCCAGCGATTTGGTCATCTTCCGAACGTCCGATATCCGTGCGTACTGTGTGGGTGGACGGTGTCCGTCATGCGATATTATCGGCGGACGATCCGATAGTTGATAAAAAATTACAAACACAAAATCAGAAAGAAAGTGACGGAGAATTGGCGTCGGGAAAGAGGGAGTCGAATGAAAAGCGTGGGAGACCTGCACGTCCGGCTACATCGATGAATACCGCGCGGAGAAGAATAATAAACTGCAGTTGTAGCAGTAGAAGCAGCAGTGACAACAGCGAGAATAATTTTTACAACGAAGAAGACGACGACGAAGACCAGGATCAGGGAGGAAGAAATTATTACGAAAATGATTTGAGAGAATGTCTTGTGAAGCTGCGTGTGGTTGTAAAGAACGATGAAAAAACAGCCGAGTGTTCATCTCCATCTTCTCCGAGGATATTATCGAATCGTGAGAATAATTTTGTATCATGCCACGGTTTGCTGTTTTCAAAAACGAACCAAACCCGGATATACGATTCTCCGTATAGTTCAAAAGCCCCGAAAGCACACGGGCTGACGAAACTATCTTGCGATTTAAACTACTGTGAGAAAATCAAGAAAGTCCTGCGCGATGAGATATCTAGCGGCGGTAACGCCGAAGCTTTCTCAAAACTGCCTGAAATACAGAATAATTCATTATCCGAACGAGTTCTTCAATGGCTCGATATATCTGGGAGGGTCAAGAACTACGATGTCAATAAACGTGACGATCACAATTCCAAAATTTTTGGCCGCAATTTTTTTCAAAGGAAAAAAATCACCCCCCTGTTCTTGAGCGGCGATCTCTCGCGTAAGAGAAGCAGTTCGGCTGTTATCCGAATTGATAATAACAGCAATCATCTTCATCGTCACAATCGTAGCAATTGCAGAAAAGAGGAGAGAGCAATTACGCGGCAAAATTACGCCCTGAATACAACTACCACCGCTACGACCACGACGATGACGACCACGGACTTGAATTTCGAAGAAGGAGGAAAAGACTTGGATTATTCTAGAGAAATAAAAGTTAGAACCAGGGAATCGGGAGATAAAAATTGCCGCGGAAGACGCGGAAGTTTCTTGAACAATGATAATTGTAATATTGAGAAGGATAGTGATGAACAGCGTGATGACAATTCCGCCGCTATTGGTGCTCGATCGTATTTTCCGATCGATGCCGCAGCAATTGGAGAAACGAATGATGAAGGATTGAAAATATTTCATAACGAGAGAGAGGGAGGAGATGACGATGATGCTGATCGTGATCGTGATCGTGATCGTGATGTGAAGGAAAGACAAAACGTTTGGTCACCGCCGAGAAAACCTCAACTTCATATATTTATGCCAAGTTTAACTCCGGCGCATAATTATTATCTGAATTCAGAAAAAATTTTAATGTCGTCATTGGAATCCGTGCGCGATTAAATTAATACAATTAGGTTCCATTGCGGCGGAACGACGGAAGTGAAAGAGAAACACGCAGAATAGACGAAATCGTACGGATCGAAAATCGAAACCGTAGTACGGAACAATTTTCGATGTTTCGGGTTTATTTTTTATTTTTCTTCTGGCCGTTCGGAACATGTCGATGAACTGTTTCCACATGCGATAATGATGATGATGATGATGATAATACGCTTATGCAAAACGTTATAGTATATAATTATTGATAACAACAATAATACGCGCTTCCATGAGCTTTCGTGCGCTTGTAATTCATTACACGCAGTTATAGATGCTGAAAATTCGTTTCTATAGTATAGGCGAGCTGTGTATATCATTCGTTTGCCTGCGTCAATACATAGCTTGTGTATAACGAACGTTGAGATACGTATAATAATGATACATGCATAACGTGCTCCGAAACGTAATTTAATAATATATATACCCACGTAATCGGAAAACCGAAAGTCAATTATAATCACAAGATTCATAAATCATACCCATGTACTTACCTAGCCCTTGTACCTATAATCGTGCAGTACTTATCCAATATAGTTAAATGTTTATCGCGACGCGTCACACGATTCGTATTTTACATCGAGAATCAAAATCTACAAGATTATGATGCAATACTATAACATAATAATTAGGAACTGTATCAAAAATTTCAAATTTCTTCCAAATTCCTTCGTGTATAAAGTGACGCGTAATACATATGCCTACATGTGTATGCGTAAGTATCTGAAAATATCTTATCATCCATTTATCTATCTATTCGAAACATTACAAGTAGAACGACGATAGAATGCTTTTTGAAACTGGGGCAAAAAAGCTTGGGAAAATTTTCATCCTCTTTCGGAGGGTATAACGCACGCACGCACGCACGCATCATGTGTCTGACGATCGTCCGCTGCGTAGCGTGAAGTGGTGTCGAAGTAGTTAGTGCCTGGATGGGACGTCCCTGCGCCCAGGAAAATCATAACCCCGTATTTTCTCTTTGTCAATCCGCGCGTGTATCATTTCATACCCAAATGGTCCGCGTCGCGGTATATTATACGTATATACATAGGTATATGAGAAGAATTTTTATACTGTTGGATAGAAAGTCGTGTATTAGGACGTACAATATACGAAACAAATTTTTCGCTGTTGAAAAAAACAAATTTGAAAAATGCTAGAAAAAAAGACCCCAAAATGTTGTTTTTATCCTCCCTTTGCTCCGTTTGGTTTCGAGAAAAACGTTGAAACGCGCAAATTCATCGGGAAAGATGATTTTCTGATACGCCGTTCAATTCCTCGATTTATTTCCTCATATTCTGTCTTATTGGTTATCGAAAGATTTATTGGTATACATATCTACCTGTTATACGTGTCTATGAAAGTATGGATTCGAGAGGGCCGGCGCGGGGGCTGGACGGGGTCTGGACTCGTCTGATTCGATCATTTCTTTATTCGTTGTGAAGAAAATAATAGCCTCCAATCGACACGAAGTCGAAGTAGTTACATATTCCCCTATAATTTGGTAATTTGGAATTGGTTTCTACTCGTAGTAAATTTATCTATTACCTAACATGTAAGAACGAGGAGAACTATACCCTCGAGATCAAAAAAATTCTTTCGCATCGCCGAAGAATAAGCGTTCGAAAGTGAATCTCTACGGAATCTAGAATCTATTATGTGACGTGAATTTTGAATGACTCGAAATTGACGAGAACTTCGTTGAGGATGAAAATTACAAAGGATTCGGGTCGCAGGTAAAGGTACACGAGAATTTTCGTTGTCGCTTTCTGATACAAGCTACGCGATTGATTGATATTAGAGTAATCGCACGCGAAAGAACCCATCGGATATAAGCGCGGGATCTCTAACCAACTTGGGAATTGCTTCGCATTACATTTTTCCGCTCGTTCTACAAACGCCTATTTTTGAACGACCGGGAGAGAATCTTTCGATTGTGAAACGCAAAGTGGAAGAAGAGCCCCACTGTTCTAATCTTTGAATAAAAGGAAGATCGTCCGGATTCGTAAAAATCCATTCAGAATTTATCGACGTTTCAAAACTAGCCCAGTCTTTTTTCCCTTGCTGCCAACCTGTATGTACTTACATGCGTTATAGGTATAATGTACGCAATTCCCTCTGTTCTTCTCGTCTTCCTTTGCTTACATTTTTCATTCCTCTATTCCTCTTGGCAACCTAGAAACCGATGCATAGGTATATGAACTGCCGTGCGAATGCATTACCACGCACAAAATTTGCCCACGCAAACTTAGTCGATCATAGTTGTAGGTATATTAGGTATACCTACACACGGAAACGCAAAAATCCTAAGAAACGCAAGAAGGTGAATAAAAATAATGAAATAAAGTACACATCTTTGATTGTGCAAGCTTCAGAAAAAAATTTCTCGTTCGTCGTGATAAGAGCAAAAAACATATCGCGTTGCTAATGCTGCAGTGTGGGGACGTAATCGATATTATACAATTCCTCCGACTGGCGTTCCCGGAGCCAAAAAGTCGTGAATCTTTGATTTTTTTTGCATTCGTCCAGAAACACGAAAATACGTCCGGTAGACAAAAATTTGTAAATTTGCCGACTAAAGCTAAAATAAGGTCGTACGATTTCGGGAGATACGGTCTGTCGGTTTTATGATTGTGATTGAGATGGAATTTTTCTGACTAACGCCAGAAGGCGGTATCGAAGAATTTTCGTTCGATACTTTCGGCCAAATTTCGATTTTCTGGACGCAATTTCATGGTTCTGAACGAATGCAAACAAAGAACGAAAGGAAAATCGTATCGACCTTTGGCACCAGAATCGTACTGTTGGCTTTGAAGTTTCTATAACGTCGGTAACGCGATATAAACTAATTTGCTCTGAAAGAATAAAAAATAGAGGAAAAATACAAATACTAGGTAAAAATTGTGACGATGGAAAAATAGATTTCAATGCACGAGTCGTCACGCTGCAGAGGCATTTGCCAGGAATTATTAGGGACAGGCATAGTTTTATTTTTCCCATTTTCTTTCCATCCCATTTTTTCTTCCTTTTTATTTTACCTGAAAGCTTGCGGATAACGACGTGTCCCAGGAATAGATTAGGGAGATATAGTAACTGACGTAGCGCCAGTGTCGCGCTTCTAATATCGTTTACTGTCTCCTACATTATAGCTATAGTAGTTTACAAAATGGTCTTTGTTTCCCTCATTTTTTCCTTTTTATTTATAAATTTGGCCCGGGGTGTTCTGCCTATTTACTCAGAGAATTGTCACCTGTAGTCTAGATGACATTAAATTAACGTACGGTGTGATATTTTCTCTGACAATTCTCTGAGTGCATACATACGTACATAAATACCTACAAGAACTGCTTTAATTCATGCACATAATATATCGCGTGCAAACTATTCGTACCATAAAAAATGATTCACTATTACTTGTATTTTAGAAAGCAGGTATGCGGTATCGGGAAGTAGATACGATGTACCTACGATTAAGTTACTTTTTCTCCGTTTCTTCCGTTGCCTCTCCTTATTATTAACTATTCTTTGAAAATAGTTCAGCGACTCTCGTCCAATAAGTATATTCATATACTTTGATTTAGTATTCGAGTAAAACCTGGGAGAAAAGAAACAAATCGTCCCTTGGAATTGTACTTGAAAAAGTTTTTAATTGCCAATTTTTGGCATCAATTTACTACAATTAAGAAGTTTCGTTAAGAATGATATCAGCTGTTTCGACACTGGAAACTGTTTCGAAAAATGGTGTTATCAAGCTCCACTCGCTCCGCCGGAAAATTTTCAGTAAACATCACTCATCGATGAAAGGTCTTTCACGACCTCTTGATGTTGTAATAACTGGTATTATTTTTCACGATTCTGTTACATTAACGTATATCTATGGTTAACGTTGTGAACTTTAAAATTTATTATACTGCAGTTCTCAAAGAAAGTTAAATATATAAAATTATCAGGCATCGATAGAGCAGCACTTTTTGGTAACTGAATATGACTTGCAGCGCACGACGATATAAGATTTTCGATATCGCATTCGATTGGGAATTCACCTCTCATACCGATTTTTATATACCTATCTATAACAATGAAAGCTCACAGTTGATAGTTTTCTTTCAACGGTAGTTGGGGATTTCTCGTAAGAAAATCTTCTCTCCTCTTCTCGAAATTCGTAGAAACGTACATCACTACTTTTCATTTATTCGATGATTGTATCCACGCCGACCAGATCTCGTCTTTTGATATTCTGCAGCGAAACAATCATCGGAAATTTCAACTTACCGTTAAAATCAAGTACCTAGACTGCATACGTACTGGCGTAACGTTAAATTTTCCAATTGACTACGCAGCTTCGCATGCAGTTAATATTTCTTCAACTTTTCCACACGCAACATAGCATTGTGTAGCATAAGGAATGAATTCATATTGAATTCACGCTCACTTTTTATTTTTTTCATGAAATAGTGTTCACGTTTATTAGAAAGCATTGAAGAGTTCAATTTGGATATCGACTCTTCATAAATAGTAAAACCAAATTTATCTCCATAAAACCAAATTGTTATCAACTTTCGATAAGCTGAATAGAACAGCGAGTGATAGTATCATCTTCTCTTCATCCCTTCATCCTGATAATGGCATCCATCACGTTCATAGAGCTTACGCAATACATTGAGTATACAAAAATATCCTCATCCCTGGCCATAGCGGTAGAAAGAAGGCCTATGAAATGATCTAAAAGCTTTTCGAACTCCTCTTCAATCTCCCTCTCCTTTACAATTTCTAATCCTGAATTCACCTTCAGCTTGCTCATTCCAACTTGTAATCCGTTCCTCGCTACTGTAGCTTCAATCGTAGTAAATTCTTCGTTTTTATCGACTGTATGAGAACTTCGTGCCTTTTTGTATGTGATAATTGTTTATCGCCAATTTTCCAAGTCGAAATCCTCAGCGTGTATATCAGATCACCGCGAACTGCAGTGCAATCAAGAATTCGGGAGCAAAGGGTTTTGTTGGAATAGTTCAATGTTCGAGATAGCTTTATTATATGTATATATATGGTTTGATTTGGCACTACGTTAACGCCTCCTCAATTTATCATCGGTTTATCGTTGGGTTGGGTAGGTTCCTCGTCTAGGAATACAGTATAATACTTATACGCGATTCGTCAATCGGCAATAGTAAAATTAATGTTGCACTTTTGCGGACATATCTCGCTCTATAAATTGGAAACTGCTCAAAATCAAAATGTCTTGCTGGACGTATTCGACGAGGAATTCCTCGAGCTTTCCGACATTCTTAGTTTCAGTTCTGTACGATTCTCTTGTCCAGAGTTATTAGAGTGCGGAGTGAGATAGCAGGTAGTTGGTATAGATCGACATCAATTCCTATATCAATGGGTGGGGTCGAGGGAATCTCTGCAATTGAAACTTTCCGCGATTTCGATCGGAAACTATTCGCGGTTTGCATATCGCGTGCGAATTTACACTTAACCGGTAAAAGCTCTCGATGTTAATCACCTAGGATTATAGTTTCAGACGCTAGCTAGCAGCATTCCACACACGGAGTCACGAACTCCTTATATAACGTCTATAATATACCTATATCGAGTATACAGCAGCTGGATATTCGCTAGGAAAACTATTTTATCTATTCTTCTACAGTTGCGGTTTCATAATTTATGGAGGCAACGATCAGAAGTGAAGATAATAATGAGGATTGGATAAATTCGTTTTACATTTTCCTGTTTCATCTGTAATAATGAAAACTAGTGATCTCCGGGTTTCCGAAAAAATCTGAGCTCGGGCCGAGTTGGCGTCAGGCCGAGGTTTCCGATGACTCGCAAATTTTCCTCTCTGGAACTTTCAGGAATCCCGAATCCGCTGGAACGTTTGCGATAGTCGGAAATCTTGAACTGTGGGGAAATCCGTAATAGTCGGAAGTTTGAGAGAATTTTTAGGACAACAGAAAGTATTGGATGCTCGGGACCTATTCGTTAATCGAACCTGACTTTTTTTTAATAAAAATCAGGAATTGATGAATAATTTTAAGCGATACCGGACCAAGTGATTCGAAAGATCGTAGAGTTCGCGGATCCCGAAACTTACGGATATCCCGGGCTTCGGGAATCGCTGAATGTTCTGGGCTTTGAAAATATTTTGGGGATTCCCATTCTCTTAGGAAAAGCAATTTGAAGAAAAAAAAAAAAACATTCCAGAATCCTGATGTTTTTTTTCATAGGAATACATTGATTTCAATAAATTTTGTACAGGATCAATTAGAAAGTTTAAAAGCGCTCGCTCCGGATGTGGATCGTGCTAAAGTATCGCAGCTTTTATCCTGTTGCCATGCCCTCGTCACCGAAGATGCCGTAAACCTTGGACTCCCAGATTTTCCATTGGAAAATATTTCATCAGTTGGAAAAATCCTGGTAAGAAATCATTTTTTTAATTTTGTTTTTTCTCCGTTTTGACTCATCTTTTTTCATTTCGAACAGTTTTTTTATCATCCTAACATTTCCTGCTTCTTTTTCATTCGAATTATGTAAATCCCAAGTATGAAAAATGCGCTCACCATTAAAAGAAAAAAAATTATTACCAATTTTACCTATTATCTTGGATTTGATTGAACTTTTTCGAAAATCTTTGAATTACTTATTGAAAAATCCTTAAATTGCGCTACATTTTTCATATATTTGTATTAATTCGATTCTTCTGTTTCCTAAGTTTGTGTCTTTTCGTTTTTTCTTTTATATTGGCAATTTCTCGGCTTCGCAGGATAATTTTCCTGGCCTAGAACCATACGACGCATTCTGCAGACTCTATCCTTACAAAATATTCCTAGGAAATGAAGGCAGAGATGCTGTAGAAAGTATTCTACAAACTTTTGGAATTCTCGACTCATCGTCGGCAAAAAAAACGAAGACCAAAAATTACCAAATACAAAAATCAACAATATCCGATGCCACTCATTCAGCTCTAGTTTCTATAACTAATGGCTTCGATAGCTCCGAATCTATTCTCAACGTAAGAATTCCAATTTTTATATCATTCTCCCTCTCCGTTTTGAATCCAAATACTTTATATCCGGTTCGAGTAACCGAATGTCCATTATATACACTTCTCAGGTTCCCTCCGGCTCAAATAAAAACATCAAAGATGCAAAAAACGACTTCGTAGATACGAAATACCAAAATAATCTCTTAGCCGAAATGGCACAGTCCCATTTGGTCTCAGACTTCTGCCTCGTAGGACCAAAAGGCTGTGGAAAATCAACAACCGTTGAAAAACTGGCTGAAATATTAGGATACCAAATAGAACCGATCGTTCTCTATCAGGCAAGCTATTCAGGATAATTTTTTGTTTGGGTTTTTTCACAGGTTGAGCCAGAAATGACTAAAAAACTATTCATTCCGCATTATCGTCATCTCAATCGCTTTCTCAATTCTCAATAGCTCAATACTCAATCTGCGGTTTAAAATCATCAATATTTTCTTAGGATATGACTTCTAGGGATCTCATCCAACAAAGGACAACATTAGCTAACGGTGATACCGTCTGGAAAAATTCTCCTCTCGTTCAGGCAGCCCTGGAAGGAAAATTAGCAGTCCTAGACGGAATTCACAGGATACATCCTAGCACGCTCGCCGTTGTTTACAGGTATTGATCGGAAAAATGTTTCTCCAATTACCAATATCAATTGTTCTGACGATGAATGAATGGATTCTATTTTTCAATACCTAGAGAAAGCCAAGAAAAAATGTCGAATTTTCAGACTCGTTCATGACAGAGAACTTCAGCTCTACGATGGTAAGCGTCTGATTAGATCGGACCGTTACGAAGAAATTAAGAAAGAGTATGGAAAAAATGACCAAGAAATGACAGAGTCGGGAATCTTCAAAATTCATCCGTCGTTTAGGATAATCGCACTCGCCGAACCCCCAGTACTCAATAGCGCTTCGGGCCAGTGGCTAAATTCTGAGCTACTTAGCTTGTTTTTATTCCATGAAATGCGGCCACTTGGGGAAAAGGAAGAAATTCATATTATAGAGGCAAAGGTATGCTTGTAAAATTATTTTCAAATAAATATTTCCTCTTTTCCGAAGCTCTGAAATCGTTAGAAATTATTGGTGTTTTTTTCTGTTCCGTTTTCTGAGATTATTAGAAATTATTGATGTTTTTTTCCGTTCCGTTTTCTAAATTTCAATTTCTCTTGTAATAAATATTTTTCCACCTTTTGCTGTAAGAGATACGATTTTATTAAATTTACAGTACGGCGTGTGCAGCAAGCCGTTACTCGATATAATCAGGTTGACGCACAATTTACGGTCTTCTGCAGACCCAACTCTGCAATCTTTAGCAAGTTCATTGAGCACGCGTCAATTGTTGAGAATAGCGAACAGGATGAGAAAATTTCCTGACGATAACGCATATGATGCTGTACAAAGAGCTTGTCTGGCTCGATTCTTGCCAGCAATACCGAAGCAAGCTTTAGAAGACAGTTTATCATCGGCTGGGATAGTTCCTCAGAAAAAAACTGCGCAGTCTGTCTCTAAGGTCTTTGGGAAATGTGAGATCGTTGGAAACGTTGTTAAAATCGGAAATACAACTGTAGAAAGATACGTAACAGAAGCATTGACTAAAGTACCTGATATTCTTTTCTACGACGTACCTCAGCACGTCGCACTTCTAGAATATCTTCTCCAGGATTTTACTTTGGGAGATAATCTGCTTCTCGTCGGAAACCAAGGTGTCGGGAAAAATAAAATTGTCGACAGACTTTTACAGCTTATGAATAGACCTAGGGAATATATTCAACTCCATAGAGATACTACCGTACAGACTTTGACTCTTCAATCTATGGTCAGAGACGGCGTAGTCGTTTACGAAGACTCGCCTCTAGTTCAAGCCGTTAAACTTGGCCACGTTCTCGTCATTGATGAAGCGGACAAAGCTCCGACACACGTGACTTGTATTTTAAAAGTAAGAATTCTGATGTGAATCTTGAAATTGTATGAAAAGTTTCAAGGTTTTTTTTCATTTTTTGAATAATTTGGATGGGTTTTGTCTCTTTTAGACGCTCGTTGAGTCTGGAGAAATGATTCTGTCAGACGGCAGAAGGATCGTACCTCCTTCTTCAATCAGCGAAGATCAATCCTCGAATATTATACAAATGCATCCAGATTTCAGGATCATTGTCTTAGCTAATCGTCCCGGATTCCCTTTTCTTGGGAATGACTTCTTCGGGGCCCTCGGTGATCTCTTCGGTACACATTCTGTCGACAATCCAAGCTTCGAAAGCGAAATTCAACTCCTGAAAGAATACGGACCAGACGTTGATCTCAAAGTTATCAAAAAGCTCGTCAAAGCTTTCGGCGAACTTAGATCTATGGCTGACCAGGGACTCATTTCTTATCCATATTCTACCAGGGAGGTGGTTAATATCGTGAAACATTTACAGGTATTCTGAAAGATAGTTTTATACGAGTTAATTCATTCTTGCTTACAGTTTCTATAACTCTGTGTACTGGAAAGTATTCTTGAAAACTCTTGAGTCTGAATTACAGAAATTTCCGGAGGAATCGTTGTCTACCGTTGTTCGAAATGTTTTCGACTTCGATCGTTACACTCAAGAAGTTTTTGAAACTTTAATCGGAGTTCTTCACAAGCATGGAATACCTCTGGATACTAGTACAAAGAATGTGGAGTTGGCTAAAGAGTAAGATAATTATGAAAATCATTCTTTGAAAGTAGGATTTTTAATCTGTAAATAAGCGTATGAATAAATCTCCAGCATCTAAAGATCGAATCTCCGCCCTACTTCATTTTAGCTTATTCTCCTTTTCCTCTGCAGAATATCCCTTCCTGGTATAAAGTTTGGAGGAAGTTGGAGCGTCGATAATAGTCATCCAAAATCTCTCTCGGTTCAAGAACGTTTCGTGAAATTGAAAGCGCCCTCTTTCCCAGTCCGACGAAATCATGTATTAGATCGAATCGAGGCAAGATCTTCTTGGTTTACGGAACTCCAAAGTTATTGGACAGTTCCAATAAGCGACACTGGAACTGTAGCAGCTTTGACAGTATCTGCAGAAAATGACGGAGATTCCTTCAACGATACGATACACGTCTTAACTACTAATCCTCTTTCGATATTCTCCATGAATCTGGAATCTGATGAAATAAGAGAAATTTCTATTCAAGGATTGATCGGCGCTGCCAGAGGCAATAGACCGCAGTTTAGTATGACCGCAGATAATTCTGGGAAAATCTATATCCATGAGGAAACGGTTCGTATATAATCAATCATCATATGTAAGAGAATTAAGGAGGAAGTACGGTAAAAATATTTCATCTTGAAATAACTATTGATTCATAAAGCTGGCAATTTGTTTTCGGACTCTGTAGACTAATCCAAACAATCAGTTGTTTGTTCATCTCAATTCGTTCGGAAATAATAATGTTGAAACGACTTTTAAAGTTTCTCGATTTTCATCCGAAAATATCACACCAACGATACTTTGAGGAGAAATATTTTGATCGAAACTGCCCTCGCCGCTTTCTTCAATTCAGAATTTATATTCTTTTTATTTTTTCCAGTCAAATTCACTTCTTTTTGTAAATCCGGAAAGTGGAGCTGTCCAGAGTTTGAAATCATCATCGTTTCTGGAATCTGCAGGGGATACATTGTCCCGAGCTTTGAAGAACGGGGATCTGAGCTGGAAACTGAAGACTGAACTACTGAAATCGAACAATCAGCTAGTTCTATTCACCCCGAACAAAGAAAAGCTTGAAATTATTGACCTGAAATCAATGACTGCTTACCTAATGACTTTACCGTTTGATATAGACTCTATTGTGTTATCTTCGGAAGAGAAATGGCTCATTCAAGATACATCAAACGGTAAATACGCTCTGGAAAAGAATTCAGAGTCTTCTCCGTGTCCAAATGTATTGAAAGACATCGTTTCAACGGGCTTCAATGATCGTACAATGGGCCGTGTCCTCGGTGGAAGTTTGAATAAAATTGGTGATAATATACTGAGCGAAGCTTTAGAACAGAAGATAGAATCTCCTAATAGATTATTTGCAACTGATAATACATTTGCAAGTATTGTCGTTGGATTTCCAGAACTAAACAGTTCCAATGATGTTTATTATTGGCCAAGAAATGGCAGAGCCAAAAGTTTTTCCGCGCCTATTATATCTCAAGGCGGTCAAATTATTAAAACCGTTTCCGCGGATCAAGTGCCGGACGATATTCTATCTGGGGGTAAAAAAGGGCAAGGAATTACCGGATATCTTGAAATCGTTGATGTCGGAGAAAAAAAATTACGTTACATCGCAATACCAGAGTAAGAAATTTTCTCAGACAGAAATTTAGCCGAGTTTTCCGAGATATTATTTATTTTTCGGACATTTTCCTCAGGCCCGCTAAAATATCTCCGGTTACTCAATGGCTCTATACTACTAACTTGCCGGTTTACGCCGCACAAACTTCAAACCAAGGTCTCGTGACAATAGATGCAGGAGGCTGTATCAGATTGTGGGAAACTTCTTCAGTAAATATAGAAAAGTCTTTGAGTGAATGGCGAAGAATGGTCGGAAGTGACGGTGAATATTTACAAGTAACTAAAAACAGAGATTCCGGACTTGATGTAAGCGCGCCAAAGCATGGAAAGGTTGACGAAAAGAATGAGCCTCATGTCGGGGGTAATACTTGGGCTGGCGGAACCGGAGGTATCTAACAACACCTAAGATTCTTCCTTCTTCATTCTTTCTCACAGCTTTTGTCATTTAATACCGAAATCCACGTTGTTTTGACTCGTTCACGTATATCACCACTCCAGATTGGGTACCTTTTTTCTCTGATGTAGTATTTGCTTCAATGCAGAAAAAAAATCACCGATTTGAAAGTGGTGGTCCAAATGACATGGATTACACCAGCTATTACTATTATTGCTTCAGGAAGAGATACCGCAGGTCTCGGAGGTAAAGGTGGTCCCTATCGTCTGGACGCGGGACACACGGTTCACCAGTTGAGCGACGAAGAAAAAAACGCAGTTCCCGAACACGTTAAAAAAGCGGCTCGTGAAATGGGTCTAAGGGCGTTTAAACAGCGGCTGAAAGATATTCGTATGAGCGAATATGACCATAAACTTTACTCGCAGTTCAGCGACGCTGTGGCAAAGCAAGTGAAAGCGCTAAGAGTAATTCTAGGTGAATAGGAAACAAAAATGTCCCTTCATTTTTATGAAAAAGCTGACAAAATTTCATCCAATTTTTATAACATCTTTTCATCGACAAATTTTCATCCACTATTTAGTTTTATTTCCTTCCTGCAGGAAGCCTGCAAGCCAAAAGTAACGAGCGTCAATGGTGCCGGCATCAGACATCCGGGGAATTAGACGATACGAAATTAATCGAAGGATTAACAGGAGAGAAAACAATCTACAGACGCAGAGCTGAGAGAGAACCTGAGATCGGTGCGCCTCAGCTTAAACCGAAGAGATTGAAACTTGTTGTCGATGTTTCTGGTAGCATGTATAGATTTAATAGCTACGATGGAAGATTAGACAGAGAAATGGAAGCCTGTGTCATGGTAATGGAGGCTTTTAGCGGATACGAAGGCAAATTTCAGTACGATATCATCGGGCATTCTGGGGACGATTATCACATCGAGTTTGTAAACCATTCGCAACCACCGATGGACAATAAACAGCGACTCGAAGTTATAAAGGTGAGAAAGATTCATGGATTTCTATAGGGAATGATTATTCGATGATTTTCCTTGGATAGTTTATTACAGTTTTAACGATTATTGCCTGAGAAATTATAGGATAAAAGTAATTTAACGGAAGTCAAAGTACAAAGAAGTTTGTTTCTGGGGTTCAACAGATGTGCGAAAATAAATTCCTTTCCTCTTTTTTCTAGTTCCGTTCAAACTTTTGTATTTTTGCCTTCTCTCTCCCCAGACTATGCACGCGCATTCGCAATTCTGTATATCCGGCGACCATACCTTGGAAGCTACTCAACATGCTATAGCGAGTCTTGCGAAAGAAGATTCTGACGAGTCTATAGTCGTTTTATTATCAGATGCGAATTTCGAACGCTACGGAATAAAGCCTGAGAGATTTTCCAAAATTCTAACATCGAATCGTGATGTCAACGCTTACGCTATTTTCATCGGTTCTCTCGGAGACCAAGCTACGAGGTTTGATATTTTTATAAGATCTGCAGAATTTTTCTTTACGGAATTGAGAGAAAGAAATAAAAGCCAGGCTTCTTCGGTCCAATTTTGCTAATTCAAAATGAATTTTATTATTTGACATTGATCTATTTTTCTTCCTTTTCAGATTGACGACAAAGATGCCATCAGGTAAGGCATTTATTTGTATGGATTTAAAAAATATACCAAAAATATTACAGCAAATATTTGCGGCGTCTGTGCTGAGCACTGTCAGATAATGAAGAATACAGAATATCATACAGTTATTCATCATAAAATTGTAATTTATATTTATACCTAATATTATACCTATAAATAAAGATACAAATAATCACGATTATTTTATTCAGACGTAAATAGCTTGAAATTATAATATTTTATTCGTTTCCGATTCTATCATGATATATGTTGTTTTTTCTATTTGTTTCTGTATTTTTCGTTATTAGAGGTATATTGTTGGATATTGATAAATAATTGTACGTTATGGGTTATGGAGAGTGAATTGATTATTGAAATCTGAATGTCGCTTTTCATAACATCCATTAAAAACGAAAATGTAATTAGTTTTAGAAACTGCAATATCAAAGAATTCTCCCCTTCTGGCCGGAAAATGATATTGAAACATGATCAAATAAGTAGGAGAGGACAAACTAAAAGAAAATAAGCAAAACCGATCTTTGCGGTTACGGAAAAATTGCGAAAATTTCTATACTCGACGGGAAAATTTGTACCCGACTTATGGGCACGGGATGCCGACGATTTCCGTATTATCGACGAAATTCCCTATCCTCGTGATTTTCTGACGATCAGATATTTTCCATCGAAAATATTCCTATCGGACAGAGGAACAAATCGTTTACTCGATTACTATTTTTATCCGCTTAAAACGAACTTGAGCACGTTCAGTCGTAAAAATCATTAGTTTTACAACTAATGTTACTAGGCAATTATCGCACATCGAGTATTCGGCCAATCATTTACTCACCAACTACAAGAACCGGCCTAGGAATTCTTGAACAAAAAATTCGAAAATTAGAAACAAATGCTGAGATACGAATGTTTCATTACAAAGTGCTTTAAGAATATTAGGAAGCTATTCTAATCTATCGGTCGATTTCATTCCAAGTTGGCTTCTTTCGTTCAGAAAACTATTTCCTAAAATTTCACTGCGAGATCGATGTTTATTTTCTCATTTATTAGTCGAATTTTGTTATTTGTTACTAAAAACCGATACCAATGGAATCTTATTTCATTGAATATACGTTTTGCGAACATAAAAAGCCAACTGAAAATGAAATCGGCCGATTGCAATAAATTTTGTTATATTTTCGTAGCACTTTGTACCGAAACATTGATATCTGAGCATTCGTTCACAATTTTTAAATCCGGTTTTCCACGAATTTCAAGGCCAGTCCTCGTAGTTGACGAGTCAATGATCGTTACAAATATTCAATGTCCAATGATTCAATGATTATCGCTCAATAACGGTAATCACGAGAGTAGCGATTTCAACGAGAAACTCGAAGTTAGCGGTAAGTAGTAACCCCGTTAATGGTCAGACGACAGCCAGCCTGCGCTCGCTACCTGCTTCGCATAGTTTCGATTCCGGTTGCCTGCGGTAGGGCGCAGGACGGTTCCTGGGGTCTGGATTGTGTCGGCATTGGTATTAGGTATACGGAATATCCAGAGAGGTTCGGGAATATAGCGAGGGATCAAGGGAAAACGGTAGTGGGGTGTAAGACAGAATCAGTCGCGCGCTGATCGTCGAATGGATCGGGTGTGGCGACGCGTGCAGGGAGCTGCGGGCGGTGCAAGTAGACGGGGAGGAGCAGCCGCGTGTTGCGGTTGTCCGATACAGCCGTGTCAGCTGCACGTGGATCAACGTGCTAAGCGGGGTGGTGGGGTCAGGAAATCTCGGGGCCCGCGTACCATCGTTTGTGCTTGTCAGGTCCAGCCCTGTCCTGTGCATCCGGTACTCGTTAGGGTCCGAAAAGCTCGGCTACCACCTACCTGCAATCCTACTAATAATCGTGAATGCGACTCCGAATATCCCCAGGATCGTACTTCCCCTCATAATCATACTCCGAGGGGATCTTTGTCTCGGAGGGTTAATCGCTCCAGGTAATAGTTTGGAATTTAGACTGACGAGCAACGAGATCCGTCCAATAGTTTTATTCTCACCTGTTTCTCATGTTTTGAATTTTTTTTATTTTAACTTTACTCCGAGGAAGAGCTCATTTTCACTCGATTATTGAATACCCGTTTCTCCCTTTTCGATCCCGCTTCTTCACCACAAATATACGACGCGTGCCGTGAGCTTTTATTCCGAACTTTATTTCACACCTATCGAGTATCAAACCCCGGCTCAATAAGCTCGATACCTTGATCTTCTCAATGGGGATAATTTTTTCATTCGAATTTAATACAGGCACTACACACGTTCACTTGATGACTTTCCATTCCGCGCATCGTCTTCAAATCTTCGTCTATCTTCGGGGAATATTGTGCGAATATTTAACTGAAACCGGGAGTGGACCGCTGGTTGAAAAACAGCCAGTCGATCGCCATGTCAAGTTATTAGTAAAAGTACTGCAGCAAAATTCAGAAAGAAAAAGAAATTATCCCTCGATCGAGCTTCAGGTGAAGTATTGCGGTATGAATAGATTCGGAAGGATGAGTTACACTCGTATTATACCTCTTCGAACAAGTGTTAACGCCAGCGGCATAGAAATATATCGAATCCTTTACTATTTACCAAACCGTGAGAAATATCGACGCGCAAAAAAAAAAAAAAAATATGCGCAGTCTGACAGATTTGCTGATTGTGAGTTCCAAAATACCGGGTGTCCTTGTATTCCCAAGTAATCCACGTGGAAAAAAGGCGAAAACCGAATCTAGAAAATAGAAAATCACCTCGATCGCAATCGCCAAGATTCCAAACATGTTTATACATTTGAAATTGGGGATTGGGACCTTTGAAGGTGGAACGAAAAGAGACAAATCCTTTCCAAATAGTATGCTCAAATATATTTAGGTATCAGGGATGTCGCGGTACGGTATTTCATGGTATTCTCTAGTGCGCCCAGGTTACGAGATACGCCGAATGAAACGGACTCGTATAGATATACATTAGATGCACACATACTGTGTATCAATGTATGTATATATATTCATGTATATAAATACAGTACACGGGTAAATATATACGTGGATTGACTTCTCCCGAATCGTTATTACGTCGGCTTTCGAGTCCCCTCAATGTTTACGTATACCTGCAGCTTTGTTCACATTGTTATTGTTATCGTGTACCTATTCGCGAAACGTGTAGTTACCGGTACATCGAATGTTGTGTATTGAATATTATCTGACCGTTGGTAGTCCGTTATTTAATTATTTGCCTTTCGATAACCGAGAAATTACCAGATTCTCAGCATTCAGATCGTGTGGATCTTCTGTTTTGTTTCTTGTTCATTTTGCGAATTTTCTTACAAAGAGAGAGAGACACGGAAAAATGTAATTTACTCGACGAAATGTTTGATTGGATTGCGATCGAATGTTCAACTGGTACCGCCAGTCAACGATCGGTCTTACTAAAATTCGGTTGATAATTAACGTACGATAGGATACTTAGTTACATCAATAGATATCCAGCTCTGCTAATTAGATATCAAATTGCGTCCGTTCCAATCAGTGAACTAGGGCATAAATATGGGTTTAAATATACGATAAAAATGAAGAACACGCAATTAGTACTGCGTAGAATAATTGCTCCGATTTTTGTGAATTCGAATTTGCTCAATTTTGTTATTAAAATCACTGTTATGTTTTTTATTTTTTATTTTTTTTATTCTTTCTTTCTTTAGTCAATTTCTTACCGTACATATCAAGTTCTCCAAATTTCGAAATTCGAATTTCGAAGTGGAAAACATCTGAAATAATATTCTTCCGACGCGTCAATTTTTGGGGAATCATTTTCTCTTCACGTTTTCTAAGTTTTCTCTACTCTTTTTTTTTTTACATGATCTGTATATAATTATTGCACATCCGAACAAACGATTGATATTTTCAAAAATTGTCGAATTTCACAGAAATACTTGTCTGCAACGGACATGCATCGCGGTATAGGTATATACCTTCAGACTACGAACATCGTTCCGTTTATCAAGTATATTCAAACTCGAATGTTGTTATAATTATCGTCGAGAGCTCGACGCAGTACAAAAAAAAAAAAGAAGTAAATAACAAAAAAAAATTAAAAAAAAAATACGTTTCCACAAATCCACTCAGATTTGCTTTTAATTACGTGTTATTCGATATTCGCTTCATTCGATGCAACATTCGTGTTACTTGAGACAAAAATACGGAACATTTATCCATCTTTGAAAGCGATATCGAGGTCGGGGAAAAATATAACTACCTACGTATAATCACCGTGAAAATTTGACAAACTTTACACAGTAGCTGGGGTGTACGAGTATGCAACATGATACAATACATGTAACGTAGAATGATAGGAAGTTTTCTGTTGCCAAAAAAGCAACAACCGTTCATTCGATGATCGAGAGGTCCATATTTGCAGATGCGGTTGTGCGGAAGGTGCGTGTAACCTGCATCAGGTGGCGAGTTTGAGTAGTGGAGGAATCGGGTTGACGGGAACGCCGCGCCGTCGTTTATTAACATCGGATCGTGGTGAACTTATTGAAACAATAAACGGAATATGCGATTGTGTTGATAAAACAACATGCGGACACCCGCAGGAGGCAGCGGCTGCGGCATCGATTGTAACCGAAGGAACCGGAGTAGCGTCAAATAATTGTTCGGATTTCGTAGTTACGGTGAATCCTTGTTCGCATTCGACGAATAAAACACGCGTCTCTTCTCGTGCTTCGCGAAATAACACGTCCTCCTCGTCGTCGCAACAGCAACAGCAACAGCAGCAGCAGCAATGTGCCGATTGCAATACAGGGACGGGATCAAACGATCAACAATATAAAACGACGTCCTCTTCTTGCGTTCACAAACCACCCAGCGAGGGTCGAATTAAACGCGTCAAGTGTAGAGTGAGACGGGCTGGTTGTGCTATGGCTCGGTGCACCGCTGAACTTGCTATGCTTCATCTTCATTGGGAACTTGCTACCGAGTGTGCTCCGTGCAGACCCAGAGCTCTAACAAGAAGACTTTGTCGGAGACAACAGAGCGACAACGAGTTATACCGCAGCAATAGCTTCAAATTCGAAAGATTTGAGAGAAGCAGAGAGGAGCACACGACGCCCGTTAAAAAAGGGGTGAGTTCATTCCCATTTTGTAGATTTGTTTTTGAAATTTTCTTACAGCTATTCGCAATTCATTGTCGCAATCCCCGCAATCCTTTTTCTCTCGTTCTACGTTCTACTCACGAATATTCGTGATGCTCAAATTTATAGTATGTATGTATATCAACTTCGTGATTCCACGTGATATTACATATAGGAAATTCGCCGCTGTTGTATTCGGTTGTTTCTTCTTCTTGAAAAATAGACAAAACGATAGATGAAGCGAAGCACCTAATTCACATCCGCATTACGAATATGCGGCAGCAAACTTTTGTGTATGCTTGCATGGTGGCATACGAACGTAGGTGTATATGTATATATGCATGTGTCTACATGCATGCATGCTTGCACGCGGTGCGTGCTGGACGAAACCGTAACGGAAACAAAATCTGATCGCGCGAATCGATCCTGACGATTTTTATTCACGGAGATACCAGAAAAACGAGGTTTTCGTTCGGCGTTTGAAAGTGGAATAAATCTCCGCGCGTTGCCGAGGAACATACGATGGAAAAATTAATTTTTAAGAAAATCTCTGTCGGGGATGGAAACACGTGATGTAGAGCGATGTTTGATTTCACTTCTGAATCAAACATCGCTTGAGACTTCGAGTGCTTTTAGCAACACGTCGTATAAGTAGACGCGGATGCATATGCTGTGGATTGAGAAGAATCAAAGTCTGTTTTTCTCTGTGCTCGCATGCTGCACTCTCCGCTCCCCGCATTCCGCTTTTCAATTTACACTTTTACTTTACACACACTCCACTATTCATACTATACGTATATAGTCTATTCTCTCCTCTTTATCTCGCCTCCTTAATCCCCAACCTCCAACCGCCAACGTTCATACAACGCTCTTTCTATTTGACTACTGCCACGCTATTTCTGGCCTATACTGTATCTAAAAGCAATTGAAACTTTTTCCACAATGTAGTATGTAATACAGTCTCGGGGTGCTCCCACGCGGGGGCGTTGAATCTGTTGGATCCAAAAACAGCCAACTCACGTTAGATGTTGCCTCCGAATGTTTCTGAGTTGGCAATTGATCATCAATCCTACATATTATATTGGTTTTCTTCAACGAATTTTCTCCTCGCCGTCATAATTCTATAATTTTTCTGTAATTCCCGTATTTTCGGATTCGACCGCAGGCTCCAACCCCCAATTTCGGGCACAATAATACAAATTTATACACGCATCGATATAAGTGCACGTATTTTGCATCGTTAAGTGAAGTGTTCATGCAAACGGTTTTCTTCTCTACAAATTATCAGCCAAATTTCATACCGGAAAATTCCTCTTTTCCTGTTTCTTGTTTCTTTTCGTTTTTTTCTTTTTCTTTTTTTTCTGTTCTTTTAAACACTCGAATATGTCTAGCCTGAGGGATGAAAAAATATGGAATAAACAAATTCAATTCTGCCATCAAAATTATTTGTATAAATTTATAATACATCGATCGATTGTTGCATAACGATTGATAACGATAATAATGTGATAACGATCACAATAACAATAATATTTTATTAACAATTATTGTTGCAACATCTTATGCAATACATATACTATTATTGCTGCACTTCTCTCCAATATATTAGGCACATGGGCCGAATCTTCAATTTTATTTGAATCCAATGAATAATTGAGTACAATTACGGATCATTGTCTAACATATACGTGATATATTTCTACTCATGATCCTGGGGGGGATGACCTCAGGGTCAGGAGTGCACCGAAAAATGAGTATAGAACGCTCGATCGCGCCGCTAACCTACCGTATTGATCCTTCTCTGCCTCCAGCTGACCCGCCATGCTATTCCCTGTATCTCTCTCTCTCTCTCTCTTTCTCTCTCTCTCTCTCTCTCTCTCTCTCTCTCTACCAAGAGTATGCCGAATACTCCACGTCCTGCACCATATCTGGCTTGTTCTTATTCTTTTTGACTCCTTCTTTTTCTTCGGCCGGCTCCGTTTCTTGAAATCATGAAATTTGTTAATCGCGAATGCGACATGTCTTTGCGAGGGAAAAAGGGAAATTGATAAATACGCATAGGTATATACTTACCGGGTGACCCGGAATCAACGCCGAGATTTTCGACGGCGCTTTTGTTGTTCATAACGGGAATGAGATTTTCTCATCAATTTCTTCTTCCAAGATGCATAAATTTTTTGTTACGGTCGATCGAAGATCAGCCGATGACCCGCGTTCTTATATGAACGGGGGCGCCTGTCGATCTGCCGGATAGATCGAGGTGTACAAGGAAACGAACGACGGTGACACCGTACCGACATCAGTTTTCCGTTTGTAGAAAGCGCGTCGTTCCCTGATCCCCGATAATCGGGCCATAACGAGAAGTCTATGAATTTTGGAAAAGAATTGATCAGGAAATTTTCGCTAGACCCGTTTTTTTATCTAAGAATTGAGCCCGTTTGTAATCTCGGCGTCACTCACGGGTCACCATGTATTACCTGTACCAATGAATCCCCGTTCGACCAAATATAACACCTACTCCGTTTTCTGAGATAGCGCGGGAATTTCGGGAAATGATTGCGATTGTGCGAGATGCACAGATAATTGTGCTATACACGGATAATTTGAACGAGAAAATTTTTTCGCCTGAAGTGCCAGCCGACATCCGCGCTTCTCGTGTCAAATATCTCCTGCAGTGTATACCGATCGTGACACAATCAATTTTGAACGGATTATTGATTTATTGCAGAGTTTCATGAGCTATTCTGTAATTCACGCGAAATATATAATATCGTGACGAAATTTGTCGATAACGAAAAATCCGAGTTTCCCGACAATTTTTAGGAATTTCCACTCGAGCTGTACGTTTTCGAAGAGACAAAATAAAAATGGAGGAAAATTCTAGTCGACTTTGCGAGGTTAACCCGACAGAATGACGAGAAACAAATTTTTGGGCGATTTTCGGCTGAAATTTTTTGCCGAAGAAACATCTCGATTCTTTCTTCATTTCACGTTTTCGGAAATCCCCGACGTCGGCGATTCTTCTTCGCGAAAAAATTGTAGACGTGAAAAAAAATTTGGCTGAAAACGCATTTTCCACGATTTCGTCGCGTCAACGTTATATATATACTTCAACCTGCTCGTTCAATTATTCGATTCCTCCGCGCAGTACTATATACATATACCGTTTTATTGTACCAACGCGAGATAGTCCAGTTATTCCTATATCCCATTTACGGTTTTTTAATATTTCCTGAACCACGAATGAAATCCCGATCAAACAACTATACCTACGTAAAGTTCTTATTCTCTTCGGAAATTTCATCCGCGAGTGTAACGCATCGTTACGCACGCTGATAGGCGCGGACAACGTTTTCCTTCACCGTTTTCCCGGTTCTTTTTACACTTTTTTTCTTTTCTTTTTTTGCTCTTCTACTCACGAAAAATTCATTTATCACATTCCGGGATTCAGGTATAAGTGGATAAAATAACTAGAGATGAAAATTTTGTATGCTCTCATAATCCAAAGACGAAATGATGTACGTATGTATATATGTACCTGATTTTAAATAGTACCACATACCTAGGAATACAAGTTATATTGTATATGAAATAGACAAAACAGGGTATAGTAAAGAAAAAGCAATTTTTTTCACGTCCGATTCCGTATTTGTAATTTTATTCAGTGCAGTCGATGATTGATCGATGGATCATTGAATGAATCGAAACCGAAATTAAGAGAGAGAAAAACTGTGATTAAATCCTCCGCATCCCGTCTGGTCAATTTGAGTTTTCTTCAATCCAGTCCAAAAAATGTGATATTCTAGTAAATACTGTCGGGTATCCTGGCCGAGCACAACCATTTGCCCACGAAACCAAACCAGTCAGTTCCTTCTCGACTGTCAGTGGACCACCAGAATCACCCTGAGGATTATATAGAAATGCGGATAATGAGACGTGATTTATTCATCGAAGAGCTTCTCTTTAAAAAAAAATTTCTTTTTCTCTTTGGTATTAAAATTTTTGCCATCTTCTTCGACGAACAAACTGGCCAGGTTGGAAAATTTGTACGAACTACTGATTCTACTGCCAATCAATGATCAGAAAGAATAGTGAAAAGTGATGAACGGCGAAGATCGGGAGAAGAAAACGAACGGAGAAATCGATTTAACAAAATTGGGAAATTGAAAAATGATCGTTGGTCCGTTCGTTATAGGTGTGGATATAATAGGTATTTAAATTACGTGGCAGGATCCTTTTCCACCTCCAGGTACGTCGGCACACACTTGACTATCCCCAACCTCCATAGCGAATGTTTGTAGATAAATTTTTTTGCAAAGATCCTGTTCGCTTATGTGTATCGTAACTCGTTGTAACCGAGACGGACTTTTGCCACCTTCCTGCGATGGGTGAATGAAATTGTGATATTATTTTCGAAACGAAATCGTTTCCGACAATCCGCAGGGAAATTATTTTCGCCAAAGAAATGCGGAAACTTGGATAGAGAGAGAAAATAAGATAAAAGAAAAACAGAAAAACTGTATGAAAGAAGACTGGAAAACGAGTTGGCGAAGAAAACGAGAACCGAAAAATTGTAAAAATTTTTTACGATTCTAATTTGTTCGTATTTTTCACACATTTCAAAATTGCGGATAGGAGATTTTCGTTGGTAATTTACTTTTGTGTATAATCTACTCACTACGATCCTTCCCCATCCGGAAACTACAGCGTCTTCTCCGGCATAAATAGATTGATCCGCCGTTGGTAGTTTCACGTACTCTACGACGTTCGGAATCTCGAGAAGAGGCTCTGATAGCTGTTGAACAAAAATGATATTTTCTTCTTTTTCGTACGTAGAAAATTTGCTTGCTCTTCTATCCGGGCTCGTTATGCGATGTACGAATCAATTTTCAAATCGATCATAAATACCGATCACATTTAAAACGCGTAAAATCGAAAACAGGATTCTACGCTTTTCGGCTCGTCTTTCGTTGAAGCAATTCTTCCATTATCGACACGGGTTTTTCATGAATATTATTACAAGCGATGATCTTTACCACCAATATGGCGATGTCGTTTCTGTATGCGTCACTCGGATCGTATCCCTCGTGGACATTGATTTTTGTAAGATTTCTGACGATTCCTTGCCCTCGAGTATTGTCGATGGTACCGGCGACGACGAGTACGGAGCCCGGTGAACGTCTTGAAGTGAAGATTCGTCAATTTGGTCCAATTATTTGGATGAAAAGTGGATCGAAAAGAATGAGAAATGAATTGAAAATTAATTTGATGAAACAAAAGAAGCGCACGAATCGAAAACATTTTTTAACCACTCATACTGCAGACGACCTGAAAGCCGAATATGCGATACATTGAGATTTTCGAAATTTGAGAAACTTATCATGCAGAATTAGAAGAGGAAAGAAATGCAGCTGAGTGGCTAAAGATTCTCCGTGAAAATTGTCCGTATTGATTTGTATATTTTGTTCAAATCACCTCAAAACGCAGTGAGCTGCCGTTATAACGTAGTAGGCCGAGAGAACAGATCCACCGCAAAAGTGGAAGCCGTCCGTTGCTTGCTGCAATGATACCTGATACGGTATTTCCCCGGGTTCAGCATTCTCGCCGTTGATTATGCGCCCCAGGCTCACGGGGGACGATATCACCTGGCCTTGAAGACGGGGCGGGAACGACACAGAGATAGAAATGAGGAAAGAATGGGGATGAAATTATTTAGGGGCGGATAAGAAGCTCGAGCACAATCAAATGAATTCGAATAAACTATAATATTACATAACGCGGCGATTGCGGCAAATCATATTTTTCGGCCCTAGTATTTCCCCCTTTTTTTCTCCGTGCGTAAATCTCGTTTTCAAATTTATTCACACCGAATTCGGTTGATGAACTAATCGCGAGGGGGAAGATGAAAGAGAATCGACGGAGAAAGCGTATCGTAAACTCACCTATGAGGCACGTGCAGACGAGGACCGGGAAAAGTTTGATTGTATTCGGAAGCCACATTATAACGAAATGGTTATTGGATCGAGCCGTTAGTGATCTTTTATACCTCGACGTAGGTGCGTATGAATCTACTGCCCGCGGTGCGTATCTTTTGAGGTCGAAACACAGAAGAAAAAAAATATTGTGTAAAAGTTTGAATTATTTGTGCCACAGATTAGCGACGATTAGGCTGACACAGTGCAATGAAATGAGACCCCAGACCATAATATACTAGACGCGACGGCCTGGAATTATCGAATTTCAGATAAAATCAGTTCTTCTTAATCGATCGTGAGATATAATACGATAATTAATTATTTTTAATTAGTCTCCGATTTTTCTGCACGATATATACCATGATAAGTCGTGTTTCATATTTTGTTAATAATCGCCGAGGCATCGATACTTGTTATTTTTCTATAGAAGAAGAAAACGAACGGAATCAAATTTCGTACAAAAGATTAACGAAAAATGGAAATGATAGAAAATTGTGAGGCAGGAGATGATTATTATAACGTCAATGCAACAAAATCGGGGAAACATGAAATTGGTTGCGTCGTCCGCACTAAAACGTCGTGAAAATTTGTTCTTTTTTTTTTTTTTTTTCTTTCAGAAAACGATTTTTCCCTGGAATCTTTCACACGCGAGATAATTCTTTGTTGTCTGGATATTTTTGGTATCCTCGCGAGTCCAGGGTATCTAAAAAATGAAGATTTTTTTCTTTATCGAAAAAGTTTGTCACCAAAAATCGTCCGGAGATCCATTTGTGCTCGACGTTTTCATTATTTCGTTATTTTCTTGTAATAACGTTATTTGATAACTAATTCAGCGTGATGAGGTATTGAGAGAACAGAAAATGTACAAACCGGCGCGTTCCTTCAAGTCCAATATTAAGAAAATTCATTTACGAAAGGTCTGAAGTAATGGAGTCGATTCAATTTTCAGAAAATTACAGTTTCGATAGGAAGATGAGTATAGGTACGTAGATAACAATTTTCATCATGGAACCTGCGAATGGGATCTCTATACGTCACAAAAAAAATGTTCAAATAATATTAAATCATAAATCTCGAGAGATGAGTATGCAATTTCTGTAATTTTTCATTCAAGTAGACATTATAGATTACACATCGCAGTAAATCGTACGCGGGCGCGCTTGAAGCGGCCTGATTTTCAATTAAGTAGATGAAAAAATCTACCAATACCTACATGAGGTATATATATATATATATAATATACTTTTATAGATACAAAACAATAAGATAACTCGCAATGTCAAGAATTACAGTCCATATTCCCAATCAATATGATTTACTAACAATAAAATCTGTTTGTTGGCGGTGTCGTTTTTTTTTTTTTTTTTTTTTTTCGTTTTCTATCTTTCTCATTTTCTCGAACGAGAGAGAGAGAGAGAGAGACAGACGAGAATTCTGTCACAGCTTTGACATTGCTGTCATTCAGCCGCGTTATCGTGTCGAGACGATCGATATATATATATATATATATATACTGCAGGAAATTTTGAATGGTTATGAAAAGATTGGTGTATGAAAAGGTAATTCGTATGGGTATCTTATACTATGAAACGTCTCTCTACCTGTATCAAATTATTTAAAAATGAAGCTCCGATCAATGTTGACGTACTCTCCGCAACATACCATATCTGGTACGATAATCATGAAATCTAACAATGAGATACGATATTCTGTCGTTTGTATTCGCTAGTTCAAGTATATTGTGCTAATTGAAAGTAAAATACGCGTTTAATTTTTATCAATGAAAGAGTTTACTTCGCGTTGCGAAGACACGATTCAACAATGACGTAATAATTACGTATGCAGTGGGTATACGTATAATACACATATAGAACAGTCTTCTCAGCTGAATTGATCCTCTGGATAATATTGATTGTGGTAGATATACATACTACTACGTCTGCGTAGCCATGAGATAACGGTTGCCCAAATAACAGCGTAGACATCTCCACTTTCCTCGCCCCGCGGTACATTGTTGCCTTCTGTTGGTCGGTAAGTTGGAAAAGTAAATTTTCAACAATCGCCAATCACCGTTGTTACACTCTGTAACATACGTCTCACGGCAGGAAATGTTTTTCATTTACCAATCGCGTCGATCGGGGGGTAACGGCTTGCATTATACCTACAAGCTCGTACAGTTACAATCTTTATCGACAATATGCAAGCTCTCTCTCCCTCTCCCTCTTTCTCTTTCTCTGTATCTCTCTCCCTCTCTCCCTCTTTCTCTCTCTCTTTCTCTCTTTCTCTCCTTTCGTCTAGCTACCTTACCGACAGAAGTGAATACCAGGAACTTGGTTATTGAGCTTTATACTCCATTCCGTGGGTAAATCGTTTCGCAAGCTCACCGGTTATCGACCGGGAAACTCTCTTCTTTTTCTTCCTTTGGAATCACCAATTTTTCGTCTCTCTTCATTTTCGTTCGGTCTTTCAGATTGAAATTTGCACAACTCGAGGGGGTTCGCAGTATCAATTGCAGCGAGCGCAACGTGAACGTACATTCTTTTGCCGTCTACATGATTTCGATATTTGGTACTTGAATTGAATTATTAACCGTTCAGTCAAGTTCCTTGCACATATTTGCCCATCCTGGAACTACGTATCGCATATCGTAACTGTACCTGCACGGATGATATCGTTACTCGCTGCGATTCAAGTTGGATCGTTCGGATACTGCTGAGTGCTTCGAGCACCCTAGAAAATTTAATTGGCTGGTTAGCCCTCGACTGGTCAACTCGTATACCACAACGCTGGAGCTTTCATTGCGCATCTCTGCAATTCGTCGATTCGTGAATTATGTATATATCGCGTTACGAAATATTGCGCCCGCCGTTTTTCGTTATCAACGCATTTTCATGACGCAATTCTCTTGCGAAAGAATAACGAGTAAAACCTCGACGAACACAATTTTTCGATCTGAATAACGTTGAAACGAACAGAAGAATCGTCCCTTTTTCCCTCGTCGTTCTGTACTTTCACGTGAATTTTACACAAATGGAAAGGTAGACGGGAAAATAGGGAAGAATGAGCAGACGTGTGGAGAAATTTCGAACAAATTTAATTACCTTCAATTTTCCACTCCGACAGAGAGAGAGAGATATTCGTCGGGACCAGATGCCATTCTCGTTTTTCAATTCACATCTCGTTTTAAAACGTTCATTGGCACTTTGTGAACTTTCTCGATTTCCGTATAACAGTAGCTGGCCCGAGCTGGTGTGAAGTATGTCTTATACGTCCGTATACTCTGGCGGCTGAACAATTGTACACACGCACCCATATATACTTGAGATGAAAAATATAATGAAGCAAATTTTCAAAATTCAATCACGAACGATAAATCGACAGGAACATGTCGAACGGAACATATCTAATCACAATCACGCGTAAAATCATCATCGTAATCTTTCATCCGGGATGGTCGGATGCTCTGAGAAGCTCGGTAAATCCATATACATATGACGCGTATCGCACGACGAGAATGAAAAACAGAGAAATGAGCACGAAAATAAAAAGAAGAAGCGAAACGAGGAAAAAAGAGGTAGTCGAGACTTCCATTAGTTTTAGTCTCAATAGCTTTTTTCATCCCCCGTTCCGTGGGGCCAGTCTGAGTCAGTCGTATTCAGTCTTTTAGTAATACTTTGGGGATGCTTTACTAATGCTTTAAACCGCACGAATTCACATTACTTCGACGCGCGGCTGCTTGCTCCGCGCTGTTACCTACTTCTGTTATAATATATACGAAGAATTTAATTACTCCGAATCTACTCATTGTCAAAGTGTTTCTGAAGTAGAGAAGAAAATAGAAGAAGCAAGAAAGATAGAGAGAAAGAGAGAGTGAGCTGTGCTGAGGGGGAGTAGAGAGTTCCGCTGAGGAACTCTCATCAACATTCGTACTTCTCCTGTAACCATTGTTCTTCCATAATCCTTGAGATTGTTTGAGAATGACACCTCGAAAATCATTATTAGGCATAAAATTCAATTCCACTTCATACATCACCGTCAGTCAGATCTTCACGCAGGGATTCCGAAAGCGTTTCTCTCCCCCATCCCCGCGCCCCTACAATCCTATTCTATCTTTACGCAGAGCTTGAATTTCGACTGAAAGCACCGTGTCATGTGTATACCGCAGCTAGGATGTTCGGTGATTCCTCCACTTGAACTATTAATTGTAAGTTATGTATTCCTGCATTTTCCTCGTTCATCTGACTACGTTCGTTCCGTATTCCCGTTTACGGGCGAGCACCGCGTTCCAGTCGTGCTCTCGTAAAGAAATATTTCGTAAGTGGTGAAGTAGGATCCTGGGAAAAGAAGTGAAGGAAACTTCTCAACGTTGTTCCTATTCGTAGACGAAAAACCAGGGAGAAGATGATCTGTCAAGCTCTTTGGTGCGAAGTGAAAAATGGATAGACGAATAATGGGGAAAGCTCTGACCCCGAGTTTTTCTGTTTCACAAATATCTTTAGTGAATGGGGAAAAAAATTTATAATAATCCATGTAATTGTAAGCTCATTCGGGTGAAGATAGAGAGTTCGTACGATAAGAATGAGATAAGAATGAGAAAAGCTCGTCAAATTGTTTCCTCCCACAAAAATCTTAGTCGAAAAGCCAAATAGTTATAAAGTCGAGAAAGTTCAAGCTGCAAGTTACGGACAGTAATAAAAAAGCTCGCGTCAAGTTATTCCGTTTCACACGAAACTTCGGTATAGGACCTAAAAATCGTTGAATCTGTAATAATATTATGCGCGTCCGGTTCTTTTCTCTTATGACGTAAATCTGTGTGGCGAGAGACAAAAAAAGCTTCAAAAAATCCCCCGCAAAAGCTCGGTAGGTTCCAATTTTTACAGAAATCGTTGGTAAAATGTGGTAATTATATACGTACAATTTATTGGCAATTTATTCCCGAATCCAATTCCTCATCCGCTATTTTTCATTTCGTTGAAGCTTTCGAGTAACTGAATTATTAAACCGTTGAACATCCATTCGCACCGGACAATTAATTCGGTGGTCATCTCGCTCCGAAAATTTCAGGACTTGAACGAAAAAATCCTCAGATTTCAGATGAAAATCTCGAGATAAATTTGAGATAGGTACTCGGATGGTGGATGAAAAGCAGAACGTTACGTTTCTTCGTTCTGCCAAAATAAGACCCATTTTTTTGTTTTCTTTTTTTTTTCCATCTGCGCGCGCGTTCACGTTTCAGGACTAATCCCGGGATAGATATCCCTTCTGGAAAGGTCGTACTTCCCCGCATGACAAAGGAAGAAATAGAAAACGAACCGTAGGACGGTGACAGCAGTTTTTCACGTGTCTATATAACAACTCTCTATCGAAGCTTCTTGCGAAACTTCTTTCCATCCAGCTTCGCCTCGACATACTTCGTATGTGGACCTGAATACGAAGCTTTGGATGAGACAAGTGAATGTGTATGTAGGTGGTAAGCCAAGCCGTATGCTAGGCTGACCCGTAGTAGTCCTGTACTACTTACCTCCTGCACCGAGTCTTCATCCATATTTTACGAAACCACTTCTCTGATCTATTCTGGCTCGTTACCACTCGTGTATGTCACTGGTTCCCTTGGGAATCCTGGTTATAATAACGTTGACAGAGTCGGAGGGGTTGGGGGGAACGGCAGTGGGTACGTATTATACTCACACTCCTTCTCTCCTCCTCGACCCCCTGCGCATATAAGTATCTATAGGCGCTATGCCCATGCTGTTGCTTGTACAAGCTTTGCATGTGTACAATGCGAAAGTAGGTACATAACGAGCCTCTCAAGTCTCAGTTAGAAATATATAAAATTGCGCGACGGCACGGTCAGTGCTTTTTCGTTTCTTTTTCGATCGCGTTGGAATCAGAATTAGGTATAACAGGAGAAGGACGATAGGAAAACAGCGAATGTATTTACAACTTAGAAATCGAACTGCCAAATTCTTGCGAAACCAATGGAAAATGAAGTGTGAAGAGATTTTGGTTTTCGTTCTCATAGATATTTTTTTCCAAAATCGTTAGATCGTATATATACAGTTCACGTTGAATTATTTCAGATTGGATTGAAGTAGACTGCGGAAAGCGATGAAAATTTGCAAAAATTTATTGATTTTGTTCCGATATTTTGGTGAAAATATTATTGACAGTGCGATAATAATTTATTCTCTTTGTTGTCGGTGGAGGGAAAATGAATTTTGCTACGTTTTTTTTTTTTTACCTTTCTCTTGATATTCGTTTTCCGTATGATTGTCCATTCGCTCAGCTTCTTGTATGACACGAAAACAAAAAATTGGCTAAAATGGTGATATGCATTTGATTGATTGTAAAATATCACGAAAACCCGGTGAAACCGTTGACGAACAAAAATGAAGACTCTGCAAAAAGTATAGGCTTAGCGGTCTTTTATTGTATTTTGGGGTTGCAAGTATCATTTTAGTTTTTCAATAATAGCTATATGTAACTCTTTCGGAAAGAGCAGCGTGCATATTCACGGGGGGGAGGAAGCAGCCAGTTTCGAAACTTGATTACAGAATCTGAACGCGTGGATCAATCGGGGCAAGCGCTATTGTTTCTCCAGAAACTGGAAAAAATGAGTCTATCATCCGGCGTTTTGGAATCGAAGAATCGGTGCTCGTTGCTGAGAAACGAGTGTTCGAAAAATAAAAAAATGAGTTTTCCAAAAGAGATTGCCGTGATGAAACAAAGTTCATGTGAAGCAGTATAAAGATTAATTTCCAAGTTTACGGCGAGCAATCTCGACGGCTATTCGGTAGAATTTTCAGAATTTGCTACGACTGGTAAATATTCGAATATGACCGTGTCGAAATTCACGAGAGCTTCGTTCAGGATGAAAATGAAAAATAATCGGGTCTGTATGCGAACATCGAAAATCGAAGAAGGAAGATGAAAAAGTTTACGCTGCCGCTCTCGGGTACGAAACGACGACGACGCGATCGATTGAAGTTACAAAAATCGCGTGACACGTGAATATTGCCGAGCAATCCCCGAAATCTTTCGCTAGCGTAGAAAATGCTGTTGAACATTGCGTGACGTAGTCTTTTCCTCCATGCCGAAGTCGACTCTTTATAAACCCCATTTTTCAAACGCTTGTTTTTCACCAACGGTTAGAGATTTTACCGGATCTTCGAATCCCAGATTGAAGCCTCGTTCCTCCAGTTTCTGCGGTAAAACAAAGAACGCTGGGATTGATCAACGCGTTTGAATTTTATTCACGTTTTTAAACCTAGCTGGCCCGTCTTTCTTTCTTTTCTCTTTTCTCTTTTCTTCCGTTACCCGAGTACGGCGCGTTGCGCAGGATGTATACCTGCGCATAAATCATACAGATGAAGGAAAAATGTTGAAAAATAGAGAGAAAAAGATAAAGATGGAAAGACGGTGGCACCGGAGCTACTACAGTTGCGGGGACAGCCGCACTTTTCAGAAGTGTCTCGACGTCAAATCCCACCCGGGGTTAAAGCTGCGGTGTTGCGTATAAGAGTTAGGGGTTCGGGGGTCGGAGGCTGGGGTTGATCTTTGTTTGTTAGTTCCGTATCTCTATATACTTCTATATAGGAATACGGTACAGGCTCATGCATACGTACACGCGGCTAACCAAAGTATCGTGGAGGTGTCACGTCTCCGCGATTTTCCGAACGCGGACTTTCCATTGTTTTCATTATTCCTGCGACTCTTGAACCCCGGGGGAAGAACCCTCGAATACGCTTTGCGTGGAAATAATTCGAAACCTATGACGTGCCAATTGCGAAGAACCGATTGGGAACGTCCATTAGTATGGCAAAATTGTTATGGCGTTTATTCGCTAGAATGTATAAACGCACTTCCTGAAACGTTCATTACCATTCGGAATTTCGATCGTCATTTCGGTAAACCAAAAAAAAAAAAAAAAACGGAATTGGGGCGTCGACCGTTTTGGCCGTGATAAGAATTTTTCAAATCACAATTAGATGCGCACAAATTTACGTATAGTCGTATTGATGTACCGGAGTAACAAATTTCTCCCACCCCACAAATTTCTTGTCAAATTATCTTCTCATTCCTTCTTCGTTTTTCTTTTTTTTTTTTTGCGCTTAAAATTTGATAATTCTTTCGATGAAACAGTCACATACAGTTGCCGCTCTCAGGTTATCCCGCGACTATAGGGGTTGGTTTCCTCCGCTTCCGCAGTCACATGACTTTTAGTACTTCGCAAAGCGCGTCTAGCGGCTGCAGACGTGAGTGAGTGAAATCGTCTACCTACTCTTTTCTGCATTTTAAAATTCGCGCAAGGCCGTACCGTAAGCTTGTGCACCCCGTCGGTAGTAATATGATCGCTGTTTTACTCTAATGGATTATCCAAGTGCTTTTTCATCATTGTTATGTATCATTCGTGTGATTTGGACCAAACCTTCCGGACTACCTAATCGCGAAAATTATGATACTTCTCGCTGTCACGTTGATCGTTGCGAAAATTAGAAGCACCTCCATTTCGAATTTTACTTTTTCTCTGTTTCTCACCTGCAGCTATCAGCTTTTTCAATGACCATCGAAAATTTGGAATTTTCACTCTCGATCCAGTAGTGTAGCCATAGCTAGGTAGGTGTGCCGTGAAAATATCACCGAACAATATTTATGAACGATCGATTACCGAATTTTTTCGCCGTATTTAGCTTTTTTTCTTCTCGCATTTGTTTCGCAAACAGCCAGTATAATATCTTTATTGGAAAAATTCTGGTTGACCACCCGCCTGTACTGCAGGATGTCCCGCGCGTTATTTATACTTCGTAATTAAAGGCCGTGCTACGTACGTACGTACGTACCGCTGCTGCTGTTTCTGCTCCCGCTCCTGTTCCTGTTCCCGTTCCTGCTGCTGCTGCTGCTGTTTTGTACGCGTTCCTAAAGAGGGTGGCGAGAGCTTTCGGAGTAATATACGAGCTGGATATACTATACGTACACGTGTATAGGCATAGTAGGGTAACGTATGACCGATTGTCATTTCGTGAGTATCCTTCTGATAACACCCCAGCATAGGTATAACATATATACCTATTAGAATCGATCCCCATTTCATTTATTTATGGTTATTCTTCGTTCGTTCGTTCGGTTTTTTCGTTTTTTCTCTCTTCCTCTCTTTTTTTTTGGCCAGGATTCGAGACCCGATTATTGAACAATTTTCATAAGGATTTTACCTCCCGAACCTGACAAATTTATGAGCGTTAGGTAAGGTGTCGGATGATGAAAAAAGTGTACGCGCCTATGCTTACCTACACAGAGAAAAAATGAAAAAGGCGTCAAACAACAAAAATTGAAAAGTTACTTTTCTCCCAGGTTTTCTGTTTCATGTATTCATCAGTTTTCAGTTTTCGCTTCTTGTCACCATCTGTAGAATCCACTTGTTTTATAATGATTACTTATACTCTGGTTCTGCTCTTCGAAAAACAAATGACTCAGATATCTTCGCTGTACCTAATCGAAAAAAGAGAGAATAAGATCGGCTGCTGATGAGTTCCTCGCCCTTTTTCGAAATTTTTATCTCCGATATTTTCCTAATTTCCAATTTCAATTCAATTGACAACACACTTCTAATTCGATTGAAGCTTCTATTATTTTCCAAATTTTCCGAGCTCTCATTTTCCACATTGATTTCGGCGTGTCGCCTTGGGCACCCATATAGAAGGGCACAGGGGGCATTTGCCTCCCCCCCCACCCCCTTCTCGCCCCTTCCCCCCGGACTTTCAGTTTCTGATTCGAATAGATCGAATTCGTAATTTTTTTCAATTCCAACGCTGATGTCACGATAATAAATTTCGTAATAAAGGGTTATGAGGACTGATCCCCCCCCCCCCACCCACTTTCGAAACGGCGTATGGGCGCCCGTGCATGCCACGGCGAATTCGAATAAGAAAATAATCGAATTTCAAGTCCCGTTTGACCTTAGAGAGACAGAAGAATACTGGTATCGTATTAGTAACTCTCATTCGATGTATTTGAGAGAGAAACAGAGAGAAAAAACAAAGAATCGGACACAAAATCGAAATTTTGGGTTACAAATTTCACATGAATTGCCTGATTATCGTACATCTCTATCTGCACAGCAATCCAAATTCCCACGTGATGGCTAAACTATTATAAAACGACGTCCTCGTCACGAACAGAATTTTGTTTAGGGGTGATGCATATATATATACATGTGTGTGTATGTATACCTATGTACTCTACACACAGGCTATGAACAAAATAGTACCGTTAAACTACTCGTATAGGCACAGGTCTAGATAACAAATGCACAAATGGGGTTGAAAGGATAAAAAAGCAAAACAAAACAAAAACAAAAATGCGAATGAAAAAAAGGTACTGCAGCTGTAGCAGCGTACACAGTATATACAGCCAGACGTAGGTGTATTATACTATATAGTATGTGTAGTAGGTACACATAGATGCCTACGCATTGAAAAGGCGAAGTGAATCGAAATGACGCGCTCCTCCATCGTTTCGGACAAATACACATTGATTGTTTAATCCCTATATACAGTGCATCGGCATGTAGTCCGTATGCGTACCCACGTGTATATATCTCGATATATACTATGCTATATACCATACCGCGAGGATCCATGCGCATCCTGGAGCCGATGTCCTGTCCCTAAATCACGCATGAATGCCCACCACCCACCCACGTATGTACAATATTTAATTAATCGGATACGCGAACAAACTCTCAAATTATTTACCGCTACCTGTACCATTTTTTCGTAACGTGCGCGCCATCCAAATATGAGAGAGAAGAGCAGAGAAATCCAACGATCAACATATTGCTCGCGAAAATAATATATCGCCGCGATCGTTTATGTCTCGTTGTTATTCGGCTGTACTGCAGTACCGCCTCGAAAACGCGATTCGCAGCCACCTCCGCGCCGCTTGACAAAGAGTATTATTGACAATTAACATATTGATGAATTGGAAAAAGCTCTGCCTGCGCTAAACTATGAATAAAAAAAAACAGCTGAAAACTACCATCGGCAGAATGCTCGGTTGTTCATTTTACTCAAAATTTATATATATTTCAGTAAACGAAAGAATTTCGGGATAGTCGGCCGTATATCGTTTCGTCCGTGAGTATCGCGTGGAAACGATATTAATAATCGGGTAAGCTTAAAAAGAGAGGAAAAAGTATATTGGCAAAGGTAGGCGCAGTGTCGACGTATAAATCATCTCATTGTGTCTCTCCTCATGTCTCTGCGTCATAGATATGTATGTGTATTCATACATACGTGCATACACATACTCTCGATTCGGTTACGGCGATAAGTTTACTCGTTCAATTGATCGTATAATTCAGGAGAAAAATCGACGGTCCTCGTCTATACGATCGTGTTTGGTTATATCACTCATCTCTTCCTCATTTCTTTATTTCCTTTGTTCTCTAGCTCTTCTTCTCTTTGCTCGAGATAATTGAATCGCAATAGGTTTACTCACACGTCACCACAAGAGATGACGATGATGATTATGACGTAGAGTACGATTCCTCCCGACGAAAACGGGTACAACCCTCCGCCCCCTCCCCCGTCTTGTTCTCTTCTTCACCCCCTGCCTTTTCCATGTTTTCTGTTTCATAATCTTCTATATTCTTACCTTCTTTTCGTTCTCCTCCTTAATCTCATGTGAGAATGATAGGAATTTTTGGATAGCTCGGAAGACCTGAAAAATGGTGGAAAAAAAAACAAAATCGGAGCGTCTCACAAACAAGAAGAAAGAAAAAAGAAGAAGAAGAAGAAGATTGAGACGAGAAGATCGTTCGAGGCATTAAAATCGAACGTGACTAACTCTTGATGCAATTAAATCGCTAAATTAGGGGTAATTTTTTCTCCGAGGTGTATTTTTCTTTATTTTTGTTGATCCCTTTCTCACTCGTCTCGGACCTATCTTCCCTCTTCTTCGACTTCCCTCTCTTGCGACTCTTTTTTTCTTTCTCTCTATCCTCTATCCTCTTTCTTTTTTTTTTCTTTTTGTGCATTTGCGAAATTACAATCGTCTGTGCAGACCATCGGGTACTGCATAGTATAACGTACTGTACGTACCCAGGGTACCACGTTGCTCAAAGATACGTGATCTGGGGATGAATTTGTATCTTTGAAAATATATATATATCTCGTATACGATTTGTTACAATACCTTAATTTGAAATCTGATCGTGAAACGAAAGAAGAGATGAGATGGGTGGAGAGGGAAGAGAGTATGAAGGGGTTGTTCTCTTCCGATTTCCATAGTCTTGATTCGTAATTCTTTCTGATTCTTCTCTCCCCTTCTCTCTCTCTCTCTCTCTCTGTCTGTCTCTTACTACCTTCTTTTCCTTTGCACAGCAGTTTCTTCGTCGGTTTTGATTTCTTTAGGTTGAGAAAGAAGGACTGAGATAGCTTTCGTCTTTCGTCTTTCGTCTGCGCCGACTTCGGTTGAAATAATATTTCGTATTGGTATGGAAGGTACGTAGTACCTATACGATACAGACGGGCAACTATACTGCGAAAGATAAATTTGCATCGCAAATTATCATCGTGAGGTTCTACAGCGGTTTTACTTTTTACTCTTAGATTCATTAAGCTCGTTTCGAGTATACAGGTTTCAAATTCTTCAATTATCTCTCTTTTTATGTCCATGACGGCTTCAATGTAAGGTAAAAACGTGGACATATATTTGCAAGATCGAATGTGGTTTTTTTTTTTTTTTTTTTTCTGTAATCTGTTTCCTTCCTTTCCTTGTCGAACAAAGTTGCAAAGACGAGGAATATCTTTCGGTCATCTGGTAGTATAAGGATGTATGTATGTATGTGTGTACATATCATATCGTATTTCCAAAAATATATATTTATGTGGGAAAATTCGTCAGCCATTTCCACCGGTAAAACATTCTTCTTTCTCCTCCTTTTCCACAAAATCCGGGGATTTTTGTGTTATACCTATACCCATGTATTATATACGTACGTACGTACGCAAGGATATATTAGGAGGCTTTCCTTGCGTGCGAAAAATACATGATGCGTGATTGAGAAGACTTTCGCTCAATTTCTCTTGCACAAGTTTAATAGACTTACGTAAGTACTAATAAGTTATACCTATGAAAATATCGCGGGTACAAAGTTTCTCACGCATTTTCGAAAAATCAATTTTCCCCTTCTTCCCATCCAATCATAAATCCATAATTCGTTTATCCCAATAAATTTTGACGTCCATTTTTCATCCTTTGAAAATGCTTCTCTCATGAACCGTATTTTCGAATCCCTACTTTTTCAATTTTCCCTCTCTCTCTTCCTTTCTCTCTTTCTCTCTCTCTCGTTTTTCTTCCTCTCTTTTCCTGTGATCTGATATATTCGGTATTTCGAATGATCGATGGACTCCTTCTTCGTTCTCTCCTCCCGGGCCCTCTTCTTTTCTTCATTTTCTTCTTTTTCTTTTCAGTTTAAGTGCGTGCCGCGACCAACTCGGCCAAGAGTTGCGTTGTCACGGCCGGGTTTCAGAAGCCTTCCTCGGTGATCCCGTAAGACTTGGGTTGAGACTATCGTTCCTTATTCTCCGTCCTATATACATACATACATACATACATACATAGATAGATATATCTTCTCCCAAATTCTCCAGGTCCGTTTAAAACCTCAGGCTTACTGCATGAATGCATGCATCATCGTCCTGGTCGTAGTGGTCGAGCCGGATAACCTGGGCTTTACTGTTCCCCATTATACTATATCGTCATGCATGCATACCTATACGTGTGTCTACCTGCGCTTCCGATTTTTATCACACTTTTTTACGGAATCGAATATCGTTTTCGTCGTCTGGTGATCTGCAAAGAATGAAAACTATGAGAACTGGATTTTCGTTCACGAGTTTTTGAATCCTTCACCCGTTTATCGCGCTCTGTATCCTTGAAATTACGAGTGGATTCTTTCTCGGGGCCACTGATATTACCTAAATCTATTCTATTCTAGACAGAATGAACTCAAGTTACTCTGAATGATAGGTTCGTTTATATCCCTGATCAAATGTTCTCGAATAAAAATGATTGGAATTGGAATCGTGTAACTTGGAAAGACAAAAATTTATACGATTCGAACGAAAATATTGTGCGACACTAGACCAAAGTTGTCTTATACCGTCTTGATAAAATGACGATAGTAGAATGTGTAAATTGGTGTAAGAATGACCTGAAGTTGGCTGAAAATTTTGTCAAATTGGCTGAAATCGGTGGAATTGCGTGAAAGAACAATGACACGCAAATTACCAGAGCTGAAGTGAAATCGTGAATTCGAGATTCGGGACTTGTAAAATTGAAGCCAAAACTATCTAGAATCACTCGAAATCGCCCACCCCCTTGACAAAGGGGTGGAAAAACTTACAGATTCGCGAAAGGAAGACGTGAAATTGGCTGAAAATGTTTTCGAACTGTTACGAATGGTTGAAAATCCCGAGAAATTGAATTGAACTGATCTAAACCAAGCTATGTATACGATTTCGTATTTCCTCCGAAAAATCATATTTCAACGCGGTGAATAATTCGTTGATGAACGAAACGCGGCCGAAGAAGGATCTTGAGAACGAGTTCTTATTACGATACCCCGGAGATTGACGAGACTCGGAAGTCGTCACCTCGCCTAGTTCGTTGTGAAGAAAAAGTTCGAGTCTTTCTATATCCTACACGTACATTGCTCTGTTGTAGCACCTGTGTCTTGCGTTAATTAAAGTTAGCCGGCTCTCTCACTCGGTAGCCGGTACCCAAGAAGAGAAAGAAAGGGAAGAGCCGAGGAGAGGAGAGGAGAGGAGAGGAGAGGAGAGGAGAGGAGAGGAGAGGAGAGGAGAAGAGAGAAGAAATGAGAAGATGCTGCACTGCTACTGCTGCTTTTGGTGTAGCAGGATGAGCCCCACCGCGGCACTCGTCGTACTCGCGAAAGTCCCCCCAGGGGTGTAATTTGGAGGCGAAAACGCCCCCTCGTGTTCCACCTATTTTAACGACAACCCGCTGTGAGAGCAAGCGCGCTGGCTTGCTAGGTACAACTTCTCCTGGATCCAAATAAGAGAGATGAGAGGCTAAAACGCGATTCACACCTCACCGATAAAGATATTAATTTTCTTGGTTAAGGGTGCCAGAATAGGGGCGGGCGCGGGCGCGGATACAGGCGGCGCGTTCACGAGGATTCAGATTAATCTAGCCAAAGTGGACTACCGAGGAGACTCCGTGTTAATTGCTTTTATGCATCGTTGATTATATACATACGCACGTACATATATTGCTGAATTGTTCAGGGGAGGGGGAAAACCGATTTGCGTTTATAACGCCTAATTATAATATCTACCTGCCCCGCTCTCGCAGATATTATTGTACAAACCATTTCAAGTTCATCGTTTATACTCTGAGATAGATATGTATATCCCGATTGAAGTGACTGAAAACGTGAAGGAAATAATAAGAGAGATGCAAAAAGCTCGATCCGTTGAATTTGAAAAATGAAAAAAGCTCGTTTTTCTCACGCAGACGACTGTTCTGTCATACTGGCTACTCCAGGTCACTGCGGATCGCGATGTCTTCGAAGAAATATCTTCGTGGGGAGGACTTTCCCCTTTAAGAAGTAGTAGAAACAGTCGCGCGGTTGGTCTTTACCATGCAAAGCAGCGGCGGCGCCAGCCCCTATTCCCTTCTGTCCATCAGACGGACCCTCTGGAATTTTGGGCACTCGAAAGTTCTGACCATTCCAAGATTACGTTCCAAGGCTGATTTCTGACGTTAGTTTTTCACCGTTCAATCTCTTTCGTGTATTCATTTGGCCCGTTCGAGTCCACACTGCTTCGGACAAACACCCGGTTCTCGGGTCTTCATCCGCCTCGATTTTGTAGACTAACAAAGTCTATGTCGATGTCCGTTCGCTCTACAGATATTCTCTCCAGAAGCTTATTTTCGCTCTTCAATCGCAGATGTCGTCTGTTTTTTTTGTCCCGTTTTTTTTTTTTTTTTGTTAATAATTATTTCAGACTGTGTGACGATCGTTGTGATTCGCCGCCGGAGGTTTTCGCTTTCGTTTTCGTTCTCGGTCTCGGTCTCGTTCTCGTTCTCGTTCTTTTTTTCCACCGGCATTAAAGGCCAGACGACTACAGAACTCCGGCCACCGCGTTCGGTGTTCAATAGGCAATCACGAAATGTCTCCGTGCGAATGACAGAAAATCGTATTTTTCGACTCGTACCTGCACGCGCGGTGTTCCGCCGAGACAAGAGTGAAAAATCGAGAATTCTGCTACCCGCTGCGCCGGATTTATCATCATCGTTTTCCCTGTGTCGAAAATCGCTTTTGAATATTTCAATCGCAACCCCTTAACCTTACGGGGTCGCAACGCGACGGAGTAAAATCAGTTTGGTAAATCGCATCGAAATATATAATAGATACACATTTTTCATTATAACTACCGAGCCTACAGCGTGACCCGAGGTAATATACCCTGCGATTCAGAGTCTGAAGAGAGTCGTTACATCGTAGAATATAGACAGTGAACTACGGCTATTATCGTCTCTCGTTTTTTCAATCTATCTATCTATAACCGGTGGACTCCTCAGCATCCTCTTCATCTTTTTTCTATAACCTTTATCTTCCTCTGGCTCGTCTTCTCCCCGGTTCTATCCTCGTTGTTCCACTAAATCGTAATATACCAACACAAGTCAATTATTTACTCTCGAGGAGCAACCCCTATATATAACTACCTATACCCGCTCACTTCACTTTGCCCTTACCTCAATCAAGATGGGAAAACACACAGTTATACATACTTTTATACACTACTGTTTAAACAAGGTTGTCTACGAGATGGTGGGACGGAACCCTCCCTCCCGGCTCTCAAGGAAAAAATCAACTTCACATTGGTCTACGAGAATAAATAATTCCAATTTATTGAAATACAGATACAGCCGAACCCCATCGGAATCAAAAGTTTCTCCAAACTCCTTTTCACCGTTCTGTGTTGCCCTCGGATACTGATAAATTTTTACCGCACTTTTTAACCCCGGAGAAAATTTTCACAATCAACCTCGATGCTCTTCGAACACGTTTATAATAGGACGTATATATCTCGGCAGTGTATGCGTATCTGTAACATCCATCCCTTGTTCGTCGGGGGATCATCTTAGGCGTGATCACAGGGGTGGCTGGGATAGACACCACCTGCAGGCTAATGGTTTCACCGGAATCCTTGTTGTCCCTAAAGAGCGGAGTACCTCACGAGATCACAAAGAAATTAGAGGAAAAAAACACGATGATTATCCAAAGCACCGAATTGTGAAAATGGAAGAAATTTTTCCGTTTCCGTTATCTATTCATTACTTTTGTTCTATTCTCCCATTTTTGAATCACTGAATCGGAAATCTTGTTCTTTTTCCCGATTTCTGGATCGCTGTATTCAAAATCCCGTTCTTTTTCCCCATTTTTTTGATCACTGTACCTATCCAAAAATCTCGTTCTTTTTCCCCATTTTTCGATCACTGCGTCCAAAATCTTGGTCTTTTTCCCCATCTTCGGATCACTGAAATAAAAATCTTGACGCACGCTCAGCAGCTCTGGGTAATTTGATGATCTGGTATAGAAATTGATCAATAGACGACGTCCGCGGAGTAACTGAGATACTCCGTGGCCCAGGCGTAGTGGATGATACGCAAGATTCGGAAATTATTAACTTTTGTTTACGACTAGACCCAGCTGCGTGAAAGACAGGGGATGACAAAACGAGGATATGATTATATAGGCAGATACCTACCCCTAGCCACCGTAACTACCGGCAGGGGTTTTTAGGGTGAGAGATGCTCGATGTATACATATTTCGTGCGTCGTTGCGTTGGTGCTCTAGCTTTAAGGCTGTAACATTACTTGAGAGAACCATATGTGGGTTACCGCTAGTCGAGGATCTATGTGGATCAATATTTCAAAGTAGCTGTAGTACCACCAGCGAGCCAGACCACCCTACCACCCTTCGTACGTCTTCTCTCATGTTAACACACATTCTTTCCAGCGAGATTAGGAAGGCTTCGGGGCCACAGAGAAGAAGATATATCCACTCCTGTGAATATCATTTCTTGAGAGGATCGTCGCATTCTTTGTCAGGGCTTTTGATAGAACAAACTTAGAACCCTGAGACTCCTTGATCGAAGTTTGTCTCACGAAGAAAACTTCATCCCGGTTCTTTGCCCCCCGCCCCCCTACGCTTTGTTCTTCTCAACAGGAATGAAATCAAAACTATTGACTCTTTTCACGAAATTTACCAACGCCGCGATATTGGTGAATCTCTCGGTCTTATTGTTAGCAGGTAATATCAGGAATGGGATAACTTCTCTCAATGGCCAAAGTCGAGGAGGTGAACGGTTCCGCACCATTGTCTATTCAACATGTTGCGTACCGTAACCATATCTCTCCCTAACCCCCGATTATCATCTATCCATACCCGAAAACATCTATTGCATGAAACTACCGCATTCCATGCTCCGGAATGAATGACGGGATACGGGTTCCAAAATTTCCCGGAGACAATGAAACCTTTGCAAATTGTTTCGAGACAGCGACATACATATTCAATTAATCACCAGAGTCCTACAAATCATTTCAAAATTCAATTTTGGGAATGCGTCCGTGGGAAATCAGTGAAAACTGATGAAATTTTTGCGTGAATTCAACGGTCAGTTTTTATATGGGCAAATCCGTTGATGAGCGAATTTTCTGGACTTTGGTAGCGATTCCTCGCATCCATTGTCTTTGAAACAGCACTCTTCCATCTTGTAATTGCATTTTTCTTCGTGGATTTCTTTGCGATGTGACTTCGGCCTGATACGACATCCGTATTCGGCCCAACGGCAATCCACTTGACGATCGGGATCCTCCTCTTCCTGCGGTTCCGCAAAGTCTTCTTCCTTGTAGTATTTATTGTAATTACACTTTTCCTCGTGTGTGGCTTTCCTGCGTCTTGGCATTCTCACCAAACATCCATAAATTTTGAGCTTGCACTCGACAAGTTCATCCGGGTCTTCGTAATTCTCTGGTGCCACGGCCGGTTCCCCTTGATCCAGAGCTTCGAATATCGCTTTGAACGAACAGAGTGGCTCGTGTATCGGTTGCCTCCAGGAGGGCATCATCGCGTGACATCCACCGGCCGCGTAGGCGCATGGGACGAATCCATTCCCGGTGGGAAGGTCGGTCGGAAGATGTTCCACTTCAAGAAATGGCCTGAACTGGCATCTTGTCTCGTGTAGCTCCTGTAAAAATTCTGGCACCTTTATCCGGCAGCCATAATTATAGTAGCTGCAGTATACCAGGTTCTGATCAGGTTCTGGCTGCGGGGGAGCCCAACGTCTCGCCTCTCCTCCGCCTCTTTCAATTTCGATAAAATCCATTTCTGGCGCACTCGGCATCGGCATCGGCATCGGCATTGCCCTGCTCACAGGCATGGGATGCGGCATGAAATGGATAGGCGGTGGAACCTCGAATGCCGAGTCCATTTCCGACGGAGGAACGTAGTTCAACGCTGCGTGACACGTCGCACATCCGTAATAGTACGGCTTGCAACGATGGCACATCTTATGCCCATTCTCGCACTCGTATCTCGGCGTTTCCCGCATGTCCATCAAACAAATTGGACACACTCCTTCGTTTTCCATCATTTCTTCAAGCGACGGGTAACGCCCGGTGGCCATTTTCTGTACAAAAATACACGGAGGACAGTTTTTTCTTTTTCTTTTTTTTTTTTCTTTTCTTTTTTTTTTTGTTCTCTTTAGGAATCTCGATTATATTACCAACTGAGCCGTAACACGGCGAGTTTCTTTTTCCTCTCATTATCTTATCTGCGTGGGAATTCAATGAACAGATTTGGCATAGCGACTGCAATTCGTCCGGTGAGATATTAATATGATTGAAAATTGTGTGTATAAATTTTTGTCGGAGGTATGAAATACCAACGCGAGATATCGTACGTTCGAAAGACGTTTTGTAAAAATTCAAATTTTTTGTTCAATAAACGGAGATCGACGGAACGGAAAGTTCACTGTGAATTTTTCAACAATCAACGACCTGCAGTCGGAACGAAATGTAGGAAAAATTGGCAAAACAATCGGGGGAATAAATCTAATCTAATCGAAAGTAGTACGAGGCTAATTTTTCATTCTCAATCTTCAATTTTTCACTTACGATAATCTGAATTGTTTCTAGTTTCACTTTTGTTGAGTGCACAGAATATAGGTTCTGGCGCTTCGCTATACTGTGCCGACACTCGCGCGGCTCAGCCAACATCGGCACAGAATTTTCTCTTATCTTCGACAGATAACATTCTCCGCGTGATGTCTTATCTGATAAATCATGTACATATCCATCACGGAGAGGTTTACGCATTACCTACTTCGAAACGCAGTAAAAAAAGACAATCTCTCTCGGCTAACTGGTATGCGCGACTTTTATCGAATCAGACTTTTGTGACATTCTTCGTGAATTTCGCCCACTACGCTCTCCCGCGTCAATCGATATTTTACCTTCTAATATCAATTCCTCGAACATGATTCGGTACAGGAGATACAGAACGAGAGAGATCATCGTCCATATTGCACACTGAAAGTTGAAAATAGGAAGAGAAAAAAAAGAAAAAAACCATTATGTTCAGCCGGCGTAGTAGTTTTACGTGACAAAAGTTGAACATTGACGAAGAAGGAGGAGACGAAGAAGAACTCTTTTAGTTTTTCAATCTCGAAGGCTGGCATATAGGTGTATAGTTTTTTTGAAAGCTGAACGACCTATAAATTTGTTGAGCTTGTGACTATATACGATGAATTTTATATTGGCTCTTTCGTTGCCCGCGCGGTATACTGTCTAAAAGCGAAGAAGTAAAGGGAGAATCTGCTCCGCGAGGTTTTGTGGAAAGAGAGTCTCAGTCTGGAATCCGGTACACAACGCTTCAAAGCTTAAAAGAAAGGGAAGAGACAGGCAAAGAGAGAAAAAAAAGAAAAGAACAAAAAATACTACAACTTCTCCGCGAACGCTGTTGTTCCATAAAAATTTACGGATCAAAAACTACCGAAACTTTTGACGAAATCACCTTTGTTATAATTTTGTGGTATAGAACGGCGAGCACGAAGTGAAACGAATCGATCGTCGGACTTGAAAAATATTCGAGTATCTGGAAACAAGAAACAAAAAAACAAAAATATTTTTACGGTAAAATGTCAATCCTCAAATTTAGAAATCTGATCATTTTCCTAGATCAGAGCAACCGCGTGTAAAATTGTCCGTGAAATATATTGGGCTAATCAGAAATTCGATACACACGACCCGAAATTAGAAACCGGAAATGAAATATGTTTCGTGCTTGCACCCGCGATGTCCGTCATCCTAGTTTCATACGTGGTATGTAGTATAGGTACGAAAATTTTTCACCGATAATTAACTGTCAACGAAGCAACGAACGTATCCATGCCGTTACTCAAAATACACCAGAGAAGGGTAACCCTTCGCCACCTTTCCACATGTTTTCTACCCTGTATTCGAAACCGCCCCAAATACAGCGAACAAACTAACTACAGGACATGTTTAGCATCATGTTTCACGTTCGTTGAAAGTGCACGATATTTTCGCCACAGCTTATATTTCGTCGCTTGTCAGGTATAATTAATTGTTTCGATTGAATGTTTCATTTCGATTTTCAGTAGCTGCAGACAATCGGTTGTCTCCTCTCTCCTTCAGTTTCTCTTACGTCTGATTCTGTAATTTCTCTGGTTTCCCCGATTCCTTCGAAATTCCACGGATCTCTTGATAAAGCGAAATACTCGGGTACTTTTTGCCAAAATACTGCATCAATCCCCGAAACTGCGAATCGCGTTCGCGAGGTGATAAACAATCGCTCGCAATTGAGGCAACAATCGTGTTTCCAACGTACGATACCCCCTCATCTTTGTTTTTGGTTAGTTCGAGCTAACTTTGAGATCCTTGAGTCTCGATAAATCAATGTGGCGTCAGGCTGAAGCTGCTGTATTTCGGTCGTTGACTTTTAGAAAAATTGTTTCCATTCGGATTGTTGCCTTATTTCTCGGCGAGCGGTCGAATAAAGGGGGAGATGAAGGCGTTGAATCAGGGGAACCCAATATGTCGTATAATTCGACCATAACTCAAACCCTTTCTCTGCACTACGTCAGGCGAATAAATGAAATGAAATAAGACATAGTAGAGAGCACAGAATGCACAGAACGAATAAAAGGAGCGAAGAAAGGACTGTATCGAGTATAAAACCGTTGACGAGACATTCTATTCCTCGCCCTTATTTAGCACGAAATTCCATATACACTTCAACTACCCTTGCATCTTTTTTTCGACAAGAAATTCATTATTCCGCTTCTCTCTTCTTCATATATTTTACCCATATGCTACACCTATGCAAGTTTCCAATTTGAGATTCGCTCCCTGGTAGTTTCATTCGAAAATAACGAAGAGTCCGCATTTTGAGGAGAAATTATTCGTCAAAATTGACGGAAGAATCGATCAGACTACCGAAAACTCCGAATCGAATCTAATCCAACGAAATTCCGGGCAAGTGATAGTGGCCGATCTTTTTCGAGACGTGAAATTCTCGTATGCGGTAGATGCGACGCAGACTGAACTCCCATCCTCATTCGAAAATATAGAAAGATTGCGAAAGATTGTTTAGCAAGATCGAGGGTTTCCATGGGAGCGGCGAATTCAATCGTGCGACGAGAAGTTCATGTAGCCGAATGAAGATACAATATTCGCTGAGCTTCGGCTTCGGTTCCGGTGGTCCGATAGATTCACACCGCTTCGAGGTACTCTACGACGCGATCAGAAAGACCGAAAGATTATGCCATCGGTATATAATCGTTGAGCGTGCAGAGCCTTATCAGGATCAGTTCGCGCGAGAGGTGAGGTTGAAGTTTGATTCCATTAAAGTTAGAGTTCGATCCGGAAACTCTGAAGATTCGGTGAAGAATGATCTATCTATGTTCTCTAAATAAATGCAAAAATCATCCCCGAAGATCTGCCGCGTCGACGATAATCGCCCCTTACCCTCTTCTACATAATTCTCAACTTGACTCTCGCGTATTTTTCGTTTGCCGCATGTGCGTACTACATAGGTACGCGAGCAACTTTGTTTCAAAAGGCTCACTTTCGTTGCCAAATACGAATGCCTATCTACTGCAGCAAATAGGAGCGTCTGAATATATGTAAAATACAGAAGGAGAAAGCTTCGGTTCGACTCTTTACGTCTTGTAAATGTTCTGAGGGTTGTTTTTCCTCCTATCCAGAAATATCCCTTGATCGCCAGAATAAACAGCTTTTCAATGCGGCTTTTACCGCTTGCTTCGTCATCAATTTCTCCTCCCCCTCCTCCTCGTACTGGTATCCGTTGAAAATCTTTTGAAGATTTTCACTCTTCCCTTCTGTGCAATTGTTCGATGATTATTAACCGAGAGAAAGGAGAAAAACGATAACGCAAAAGAAAATATCAAATGTTTCTGAATTTTTTATCGGGTCTCAACGAGACTTTCTATATTCGTATTTTATTGCCGGCGAGGAAACTGATCCTGCAATTTAACTTGCCGCATATATATATATATATATATATGTATGTATACAGCTATAATGCCGCTGTTCCGCGAGACGAGACACGGTGGCGTAATCAAGTTACCGACGTTTCTCCACCCCCCCCCCCCCCCCCCCCGCATACATCCGAAGGTAACCTGAGATGCTGAAATCAAACTTCAAAACTTGCTGCTGAGTTTCACGGCGAGCGACCTTTTTCCAATTTTCATTTCGTCTTTTTGCATTCTCCAAGAGGACACGAAAGTACATGAACTCGGTTTCTTCTCGCCCGAAAAATATTCCCAAATTTTGGGAATCGCTATAACGGCCGAACGAGGGTAGAAAAAAAAACCAGGTGCTCGCGTATTTCCCGCTTCGCAAAATCCTCGCGTTTCCCCGAAACACCGAGCGATGGCGCGATTTTCCCTACCCACGGCAGCGGAGAGAGAGAGAGTGAGCGAGCACCGCGAGCTGCTGGCGCCCTGAAAACGCGGCGAGGGCGCGAGGGGTTGAATCGATTGCGATATATATCGCTGCTGTGAGGAGAACCAAGAAAGCCCTCCTTTTGTGCGGGATCCGCGCAAGCGTAGCTATCTAAATTCTCATTGGCTAGCGATGATGTCATGCACCTAGGACCCCTAGGACCGTGATATCATCTGCTATAGCTTCTGCAGCAGTCCGCACCGAACACCCGACCGGCTCAGCCGTGTATCCGAATAATTCTCCGTGATCTTCAATACGGATTTCTATTATCACAGTAGACGTATTCCGCAGTAGTGAACTTGCTCGTTCGTTACGACGATCAGGTTCGTTCATCGTAACGGTTTCTACATAAATTTATCTGTGTTCCGTATAAAACCACCCCCCTCCCCCCCTGTCCTTATACGTTCGCTGCTTATACCATACTTCCCTTGTCAAGAGAAATTTTCAACCTTGTGCTGTGTCCTCAACCGGCTTGAAGGCCGAAAAGCGGGCGGCGGTGATCGTCGGCTGGTGAGTTTCGTAACCCGTTATGAAATTATTAACTCCGAATGACTTTGCGTTATCATTGGTATTATTGAATTATATAATGTTGTCCGATTTGGGGATAAATTTCATTCCGAAGGGGTAGAAAACTGTCAATCACTCGCTGGTTCCAGCAGCCTTGCGTAAACGAGCACAATGGATCTGCTGCTACTTACAAGTTTTTTTTTGTTTTTTTTTCAAGTTTACCTCAGTTTTTGGAAACTTTTTCTTCAAATTTGTCTTCCCCCAACGTACACGGGGATTCGGATTTTTCAAACACGTTCACGTCAACGGGGCTATTTTTGGCTTCTTTTTCAAATTTTGATATCACTGCGGGTCGTTGACCTTGCGATTTTGAAACACGTTTCGAACGATGTGTTATCGCTGGGAGATCGGACGAGTGGAGACGAGAGAATATTATGGGGTGCAGGCTTATCTCTCGGTCTTCAAAGCTTTTTAAGTAATTTGAGAAAGCCAAAAATTGTAGTATTTTTTCTTCGAGCAGAAAGAAAGAAACGAATCTGAATATTTTTCTCTTTTTTCGTGAAAGAGGTCTTTCGCGATTCGTTGAATTGAGGACATCTTTTCCGTAAATTGTATCCAGAGTACGCGGCGAGCGATGTGAGGTTTTTAATATAAATTCTCTGTGGGGATGGAACGAAAATTGTCTGGTAATATTCAAGAGTATATTACTCGCTCCGGGTAGGTATATTCTTAACGATGAAAAAAAAAAACAAGAAGAGACCAGAATCGTAAAAGTCTATACACTGTATCACCATCCTAGGTAAGTAGTAGGTACTCACAAAAATTAGGTATCTGTCTTTCTTGCTTGGATAAGAATTGTTATTGTGACAGTTCTGAAAGTGACGTAAAACGATGGCTTTCCTACGAGGCAACTACTTCCTCAGATCTATGGTATACTTTTTCGTTTTCTACATCTTCTTCTTCTTCTTCTTCTGCTTCTTCTTTTTTTGCTGTTTTTCCTTTTTCTTCTTCTTTCTCGTTTTTCTCTAGAAACTTGACGATGGGTAGGTGGTATACTGCTGTAAAAACAGAAAAACTCAGATATATACAGGTATAGAATGACAACCGCGATACCAGACGTTGCCTAGAATCCTGTAGTTTTCTGTTTTCTCTCATCATCATATTTTTCTTCTCCTTCTCCTTCTTCTTCTTCTTCTTCTTCTTCTTCTTCTTCTTCTTCTTCTTCTTCTTCTTCTTCTTCTTCTTTCTTCAATACTCGGCAAGAGTAGAATAAAAGGCAAAGAAAGAAGACCGCGGGAGGCTGCAGCAGGTATACCTTGCATACCAACACTTCAGACGAATGAATCAAGTTTCTCCCTAAAATCATCGCTTTCAAAGCGAGTAAATGTTTCTCCGACAAAGACCAAAAATCATCCAGAATCACGGCCATTTATTATTTTATTTTTTATCTTTTTCTTCCTACTGCGTGTATTCTATTTTGTAGGGTAGGCGATTAATTACACACCGCTTTACGCGCGTCCCGACGATATGGAGAGTCGAGAATAAGAGAAAAGCAGCCGATAGATATAGAGAAAAAGTTGCAAAATCAATTGCAATCCGTCTGAGGGAAAACTGTACAAAAAAGAAGTAGCCGTTGTACCTACAGAGGAAAAATCTCTTATTTTACATTTTTATCAACCGATCGGATGCTTCATAATTCCAATCCTGATTTCACTCTTGCCGAAGCTCTGTCTGTATTATTGATAAATTACGCCTACGGATCGTAAAGTCGAATCGTGCGTTTCTCTGCGACTGCGGGATGAACGATAATAATCGATAGAAGGAAAACCAAAAAATATGGAAAAAGAGAGCGAGTGAGGGGTATAGAGGGAAAGAATGAAATGATCACGTCATTAGCGCGGGGTAAATGAAAGTGGAAAATGCCTACGTGGGTGGGCAGGCGGCGGGCGGGTGCGAGAGGAAGCTGGAACGGGATTTTATCTTCTTGTGCAGAGCTGCGTGGCGACGCCACAGATTTCTGCGAGCTCCGGCTCTGTAGATATTGAGGATAAGAGGGATTGGCAAAGGAGGAAAATAGCGAGAACGGATGAACGTTATAGGAAGGAGGAAAATGGGATAGTCATGACTCAATCGGAAACGCAAACACAAATGACCAGGCTATATCATATTCGTGGTCCATTGAGCGGACGCGGTTATGCTGTGCATATACAGTTTCGTCCATCATCGTTTACTTATTCTTATTTGCTCAATTAATGATATATGTTCGGTTACTCGGGAATTGTCAGCCTTTCGAACCCTGCCTCGGTTCCTTTTGAGGGAAATGACCATTTTTTTGTTCATCCCCCTTGTATCCTTATGTATATACATATACATACTATCCAGACTCTCGACTCTCGATTTTGATTCTTTCGTCAAACTTTACCAAAGCTTCGAACCGAGCTGGAACTCTCGCTCTTATTTTCCTGGCTGTCTTGGCTACCTCGACTTTCCGGGCAGGCTGGCAGGCTGGCCGGCTACAACAGAATATATCTACTGAAAAGTTTCTGTCTGGCAATTTCGAGCGATTGTATCCGCATCTATTCAGCGTCTTCCTCGCTGAAAGTTCATCGCTTCTTCTCGTCAGTGAGAAGACCGGGGCGGGCTGGGGGTGCGAATTTTTGAAACCTATGAAATTTGAATTTCGGAAAAAAACAAACAATGTAAAATGAAATATATTACACAGGGACAAGTTGAAGGGGAAAAATTAGATAAACTTCGATAAATCCGTGCACACCCCTAGCAACTACCCCTCGGACTCATCACGAGACAAACAGACGCTTGGCATACTTCCCGCGCAATTAACTGAGAGCTGTTATCACAATAATAATGATATAATTAATAATCGTGATATTCATAATCGTATTCAAAATCTGTATATTATCTTCGTTTCTGTTCCGTTTGCACAGAAAAGAGTAAAAAGCGTACGTACGCACGTCCTACTGCTACGTAGCCCGCTCGTCCCTATAGAAAGCCTCGTATAATAAAATCGATGGTGCAGGGAATGTAATACCGTTTCTCAAATTTCTCGAATTTCATTTCCAACCCTCGCGCCGATCGTCTCGAAAAGAAACCACCAATATTTTCAGCCGTCTTTTTCCTTCGTTTTTCTTTTTTCTTTTTTCTTTTTTCGACGTTTTTCGGTATATGAGGCAATTATCAGGGCCAGATATATTTTCTAAGAGGGCAGAGTTGGGGGGGTAGGTACCTACTACTGTCTACTCGCTCGCGGTACTTTCTCATTATATAAATAAATAGATGTATATATATATATCTGTTTCCTGGTTTTTTTTGTTCCATTTTTTTTTTTATTCGGTCTAACCAAAGAATTCAGATCCACGGAATCCGTGACGCGCTCTGGGCCGCGTCCGCTTGCTCTTTCAAATTATTATTATAATTCAAGAGAACTTTTTTTTCGTTCTTCTCTTCCCCGCGCTCCACGTTTCCGCTACATTCGTTCGTTATTATTTTCATTTTTTTTTTTTTTTTTTTTTTTTCTCTTTGCTCCCGGTCTGTCGAAATGAAGCGCAGATTCCGAAAAGTACAGAGAGAATGGAATTTTTGTGAAAATTATCAATTTTGTTTCGATACAAGATTCTCTGAATTACGGTTTCTTCGCTTTTTTCTCTGGCTTACGTGTTCCCTGCCGTATTAAGTCTCGTAGGCCTAACTCGGTACGAAAACAAGATTTGTCACCGAGTTCGTGAAACAAAAAACAAACAAAAAAAATCAAAAAAATATATAATTACGGTTTTTTTTTTCATTTTTTCGAGCGTGTAGCTAAAACCCGACGAAGGGTATTATCGTCGAGTGTTTCTTGAGTCTGCAAAGCAGGAGAAATAGCAGTAGCAGTAGCAGTAGCGGTAGCAGTAGCAGTGTAGTAGCAGCTACGGTTTACGAGTGCATAAACCATACGGTAAAAAGTTTAAAAACTCTCTGATCCGGGAAAAGCAGCGATTAAGCGATTTATGAGTGGGCTATGGGAGGAGGGTCGACGGGGACGAGAATCACTTGTCTAAACCAAAATTCAAGGATTCAAGATTCTCTTCATAGAGGGGGGAAAAACCCCTCGCGCAACTTCTCGTATTATTCAAACATTTTCATTCCGTTCTCGTTCGTATCCGTACACAAACCTCTACACAAACTCAATCTCCTTTCTCCGTGCGGCATGAAAATTTTCGATAACGGAAAATCGAACAAAAAATGGATGGACGGAAAATGACCGCGAACATGAGAATTCATTGATTCGCCAAGGGTTGCAATCATCGACGAAGAATTTCCAATTGAGGGGTTTTCAATCTTTCTTCGCACTCCTCGAAAATCAAAATCCTCGCCTCTTCAGTTTCTACAGTTTCCCTCCGTCAGGAATCATACAACTTTGGCAAGAAGCAATAACGAAAACCGACAGAGGGACACGGATTTTTCCCCCACGTAGATATCGTACACAAAGATCGAGATATTGTATAAAAATACGTCTTCGGATTGGTTCTCCGCAATTAATACCAGTAATATCGACACACTGCATCCCCATCCATCTAATTCGACGTTGAGAAATCCCTATAAGATTTTACGCGGGTGTAGACGCAGCTCAGTCGCGTCGTATGGCGACGTCGGATAGAAGCCGGAAGAGGGCGAAGCGGGGTGGGGGTGGGGGCGGGGGCGGGGGCGAGGGTTGAGGGAGGCAGCAGAGATTATTGAAGAAAATTACACGAGATCCTGGAGGAGGGTGGAGGTGGCAGTGCTGCAGCATCGCCACGGGCAAGCCACCCTTGAATTCTGAGGGGGTAGACGAGGGTGGTTTGCCCTCATCTGCCTCCTCCTCCTCTTACTCTTTCCTACAATTTTTCTCCCCGCTGTTGCAGCAGTGTAGTAGTAGGCGTACATACCTACCATCGTACCTTCCCACCCCTACAGCGCGATATTTTCTCATCCCCCTGGTGCAGTACGACGCTGTAACTTGAATTTCTTTGGCATTTCGAAGAAGAAAAAAAATATAGGTGCCTATAGATATGTACGATACATCGTCAGATATGAAGCGCGAAATGATCTCCTGACGGTTTGACTGCAGACTATGACAACCGCCGAGATACACGTAATATGTAGTTGAGAGTAGTAACAGTACTTGCTTCTCTCTCTCTCTCTCTCTCTCTCTCTCTCTCTCTCTCTCTCTCTCCCCCTCTCTCTTTTGCGCATTTCGTGTTCCGCATTTCACAATTCGTCGATATACCTATATTGAACTTTGTATTTTTCGACGATACCTGCAGCATGCACGGATACGCCGCGTTAATCACCGCCTCGGGGCACGTTCTTGTATTTACTATGAAACAGGAATATACAGGGTGGGCGTAGCGTGTACATCTACATGCCGATCATATAGAGCGTAAAAAAAAAAAAACAATGAAACGGAGATTGAAAACCGTTCCTCTAGGTGCATGTATTACGCCGCGCGGGGGTACGTCTCCGTGCCACTGTTTTATCTTTCATCGGTACAGTCTGCATTATTCGGGCATTTTTGTTCTTGCTTTTTTGGTTATTCAGTTTGCTCTTGTTCTCTCTGCTGCCACGGGTTTGTTGGGCATCCATTGTTTTTCCGTTTTCGCGTATATTGGGCTGATCGTGATTACCTTCCTCGCGAATGCTCTCTTCGTTTCATACGCCGGCTATCCAAAAAACATGCATGTTTTCCAAATTTCAAATCGCACGAATTCGTCGATGTGTGAAACCAAAAAACCGGAAATGAAACTCTCCGCATCTCCAAACAATCCGTCATCGATCCGAGAAAACCGTCCAAATCTATCCGATTTGTTTACCTGAAATCCTACTCCGAAACATGAACCACAACTACCTGAGTATAATGTAATCGCTCGTATGTATCTACTAATGCGGACCGTTTAGGTGTACAAATGAATATACATAGTTTTAATTAAGACGTATTCACCCGGCGACATAGCGTGAACATTGAACATCAACGTGAATATCTATACCTATACCTATACCTATACCCATCCGCTTTACAAATACATCTGTTTGGGGAATCTGACCGAACCTGATCGTCGTTCGACTAAATTAGTAATTGGAATTGTAGCGATAGTATGTGTGTATCGCTTAGTATAGCACAGTATCTAACTTCCGTATGCAAAATCAACGGGTGCTGAAACTGCAACTGACAATGAACAACAATTGATTTCTCGGATGAACTTGATCACCCTAAAACGTTTTCGGGTCGGGGGTCAATCCGTCCATTCAATGTCACCGATTACTAACTCACATCCTGATCAATCACCAGCTACACAGCGAAAGTAATAGGCCGTTTTTTCCGATTTTCAGTCCGCGCAGTCGAATCGATCAATGGCAGTGATCAGTTGTTTCAGCAAGAACAGTAGTTCGTTGACAAAATCAAAAAAACAAGAAGAGAAGAATTTTTGCGAACAGCGTCACTTCCTCGCGGTATTCTTCTTCCTACCTTTCTCTTTATCCGTTGATTTCGTTAGTCTTCGAAGAGTTGGCGATAAGTATGACGGAAGATGCCGGATAATGGCCACACGAGAACTGGAAGAAAAAGGCACCAGATTTTTTATCCATACGGTAATCCATCACGCTCTGGTACTTGCTAGTCGTAACAATCCGTTATCAATCTTGCTAATGCCACTCTGCTGCTTTCGGTGCTCCGGCTAGCAGCTACCATCCCCTACTTATTATCATAACGTTGAAACCCTGCGGAATCGTAATGAGAAGGAACCGTAGGCAGCCAGGTATAACGTAAGACAGCTGCGAGTGTTCCATCGGGATAATAGCATACAAAACTTACTGACACGAGATAAATATTTGCGAGCTGATGGGAAGAAAAATTTCGCGTAAAGAAACCCGTTTTATCTCGTCACTGTTCGATTCTAACCAAATAGTTTCATCGGTATAAAATACCCGGCTTTTAGTTAACTAAAATTTTGATCCGTAGTATTTTTCGTTCAGATGTTAGGTTCGGGAGATAAACGAGTGCAGTCTCCGGGTTTTCCCCATTTGTTCCCTGTAACCTATCGACGAAATAACATTGACCTTCGAGCCTGGAATATAACCTGTGTGTTCTGTGGTCTGAAATAACCCCGCTGAAGACAAATTACTACTGGAGGTAGGTATCTACCATCCTGAGCAAAAACAACGCGTGTCAAGTGAGAGCTCCCTGGTCTAATTAAGCCGCTTCATAAACATAACTCTTGTCCGACACCCCTGCGGCTGTGGGGGTTGGGTGGGTTAGTGTTTAGCTTTTATAGCAGTAGTGGAAGAAGAACCAACCCCTCCGTTCTATTTTCCGATTGGCTAGTGTCCATAATTGAAGTCAAACCCCCCCCCCCCCCCCCCCCCCCCCCCGAGTAGGTAAACGGTCATAAACCGAGACGCGTCTGTCCCCCGTCGGGGATGATGTTGACAGAAAGTAGTACGCTCTCTTGGCGAGACTGTGCTTTGAACATCGTCCAATACCTTCGAGGCATTGCCTCCGAGCCCGCAAGTCGGCTGGCGGCTTTCCTCTTTTTCGTCTATTCTCCCCGTCTCGCGTCGCGTCGCCTCACTAAGGCACGCGTGACGTGGCAAGAGTCAATTGGCTGAAACACCGTCCCGTTCGTGACAACGCTGGAACATCCCTCAACCCCCTCAGTCCCTCCCTCCCTCCCTGCCGCCCCTCCAGCCCCCGAAGACCTAAGTGCCTATTGCCTAGCGCCACAGCCTCATCACGTGAAGTGTTGGGAAATTTAGTACGATGGGCACTTTCGTCCTACCGATGCTTCCAACGCCAGAAGTAATACTTACAAGAAGACAGAGAGCACGGGACAAAATTGTTCCTGCAAAAACAACACATTTGTTCAGCGGAATTGTGAGACTGAAAAAAGTCAAGCCTTCCGACATGGTCTCTGGATATTTTTGAGAAAAGAGATCGCGCGAGATTGGAAAATTCCTAGAATTTCACTGATCATTCGAATGTTGAGCTTTTTTTCATCGGATATACATAGAAACAGTGGCGAGCAATCATTGATCAATAGCCAGGACATTCTTCGGCATTGATATTTATACTGCTTCATTCTCCAGCTTCTGGAGTTCTCGTCTTCTCATTTTTTATATTCATTGAGGCTGAAACGGCAGCTGGAAACGGACAGAATTTATTGAAGCATGAATTTGGTTATTCCGATGATGTCCGTCTGTTTTGACTGCCTGTACAAATATCCACGTTTTAGGTAATGCCTGACCGTGTTGAATTGATATCGTAGCGTTTTGCCGAAACCCCGGTATACCCTTCGTAACAAAAAAGGAATCGACGAACCGAGTCGTTGGGCTAGTGGACGGGACCCCGTGCCTTTTTTCCTTCCATGGGAGAAAGTTGGACAAAACTTAAGCGATTTTCCTTATCGTGAATGCGTGATGTGGGTCGTTGTATGAGGTTGACGTAGGGTCGTGTTAGACAAACATCGCATGGTTGATCGTTAAAAATTGCTGACTCGTGACCCCTATGTCGCATCGCGTCGCATAACCGTCTAGGTCAACCGCGTTTTGAATATTTGCTAGCTAATGGATTGACCCCTGGGAATTCAAGCTCGAGCTTCAGCTCCAGCTCGAAACGGAACTCTCTGCATTTGCCAATTACACAACGTAATCTAATTCGGAAGTTATGGAAATCCAGTTTTCGAGACTCGAGTGGTAGGTATACATATACATGTACCACTCGATTCTCGACCGAAGTAACATAACTAACAGTGACCATCGAATTAACCGGCATCAAAGCTCTGATTTCCGTTTGTTCTTGTTCACGCCAATGCTTATGATTAGAGTCTGCAATTCCATTCCATTTCATTCCATGCATCGAACGAATTCTCACTCTGTAGTATATTTCATTACCTACTCCGAGAGATGATAGATAGACGGGGATAGACGGTGAAGTTAGTCATGTTAGAACGAAATTTCCACTTCGTTGCTGTATCAGACTATTTTTGATCTGATACCAACCGAAAATAAGTGGAATATACGTATATATCGGGTTTCAATTATAAACTAATTACGCTATACGAGGCAATTACACGGGCGGCGACATCTGCGGGACATGTTCTTCCCTGCAACATCAGGTTATACTCAGCTTGTGCTCCAGGGTCCAGAGTGTTTAGGGGTTCGTATAGGGTGAACACGCGTCCCCATATTCCCACATGGGACATGAAGGGGGCAAGCAGGGAGGAAGGCGTCGCGTCGTCGCCATGTGCGGAGAAACCGCGTCCCCTTTCTCTCTCCATTCGCATCTATCATGCCTATGATGCCCGTGGTCTATGACCACCATGGAGCAAGGGCTGTTCCGAACCGCCGCTTGCGGCCTTCGTATTCATACAGCGTATGCGGAAGCTGCAGTTACAGCCTTGCGGCATGCGACAAACGTTGAGCTTGAAAATTCTCTAAGTATGAAATCGCATGAGCCCGAATCTCAACTCCGAAACGATTGTTCAAAATGATTTCTCCGTTCCGTTATACTTTCGCATGAACCCCGAGAACATTTCAGTAGCATGGTTTTTCGCTTGCTTTGTATCAAGCGAGTCACCGCGGCAGCCCGCATCTCAAGTCGCATAACGATATTTGCAAATGAATTTTCTGCTATGAGATACTCTCGCATGAACCTTAGGAACCTTTTAGCAGCATAGTTTCTCATTTGCTCGTGGTGATCGATTCCGAAGTATAACTTGGCGTGTTTTAACTGTCGCTGAGAGAATCCTTACGATCTATTCAACAACAGTCGCGAACCGCGGTGCTATGCCGTATGTGAAGATGAAATGAGATCCTCGACAGTATTGTACGGTGTGTTCTAATGCGCTATGCATCAGGGAAGAGGTAGAAAGAAAATAAGGAAGCAGTAGCAATCAACACTCCCCTTTGACACACGACGCTGCCGTTGCCCCTTAGCGACACCCCACAAGTTTTAAAATTCCAACCCGTAAACCTAAACCCGATATAAAATCAATGCAAAGAGAAATAGTTGCGTCCCGCTGTCGTCGTCGTCGTCGTTGCATCGTGTCTGACTTACAAGCGAGGAGGTATTCCGGAGCGACAAACTCGTCTCTCCGGATGCGTGCATCCACGCGTACATGTACTAGATTTGTCCTATGTGTGTGTGTTTTTTCCCTTCTCTTTTTTGTTTTTTTTATGAATCCGTATAGGTTCTTCGTCGACATGACATGACGTCACGATCGGGATCGGGAACGTCCTGCCTTACCCCTCATCCCGACTGACACTGCAACGTGACCGAAATACCGACGCACTCGTTCTTGAGAAGCGCGACGGACAAACGAGGACTCAGCCTCCTCTTCTCGTGTTATTCCTTCAAGGGATGTAAATCCGGGGGTTGAATTTTGATTCAGACCAGGGGACCGAGGTCCCGGCTTGGATGGTGGCTACGGCCTGGCGTCATATTGCCTAAGTAGTAAATCGGCTGTCGAACCGTGTGATAAACACGGCGGCGTCCCTCAAACCATCGAATGTATACGTACATACACATCCCTCGAACTTGTTCTCACAAATATTATACTATATCCACGAGCCTTGGAGGACAATAATTTTTTTCGCATGGTCTTGTCAGTGAAAAGAGGATCAGTAATTTATCACCGTCCTCCTCTCCTACAATGTTTTGCCGTCACCATAACTCGTCGTTTTTCGATAAAGCGTGTAAAGTTTGACTGATGGGAACGACAAGAAAATGTAAAAACAACGCCTCAATTTTTCTCAGTTCCTAACTTTCGACGCGTTCGATATAGGTGCGATACAATGACATGAAATTTGTTCATCATGTTCTAACTAATTAACCTCTCAAGGGGTGCCGGCAAGCTGATGTCTAATTAGGGGACCTAACAGAATTAGAAGAGGGAGAGGGAGAGAGGAAGAGCGCGCGGAGATCTAGTCCCGTGAAACTACGGCCTGAGGAGAGCCTCTTCTTATCTTTTTTGACATCGGGTATTGTGAAAAACTGAAGATACTCTAGAAGCGGCAGATTCAGATTCCCAGATGCAAAAATGCGCTCATGTCTGGTCAAAGTCGCTTCAGCACATATCAAGATATTTGTTACACGACTGCGGGCCACTCCGCGAGTGGTAAGACCGATAGCCTAGTCAGCCTAGCGAAGTTCATCTCCGTAACATTTCATGACGCCCGTTTTAACCCCGAGGCATAGTCAGATCTCTGCTATGTATATTCGACCCTTGTGAGTTAGTAACTGTACTCCAGGTTTGGGTGGGCTTTCTGGTTTTAACCATGGGCCAACACTCACGAGGATCCAAATTGAACTGGGGGCTGTTAGATTAAACTTCACCCCATACGACGCCTCCGAGTCGCCCTTTCCTGACTGCTGGTTAAAAACAGACAGCGAAGAGTCCGATGAGTCATTTCGAGTTTTAGAGCAGTGTTGAAACAGCTCGCGAAAGAATATAACTCCGAGGAGATAATTGAATTGAAGAAATTCATTTCACGGGTGAATTTCATCGCTCGATGATAAGTTCGCTGATTTTTAGTGTATTTCGCGTGCTTTACGATTTTTCTGAATTTTCTACGCCTTGGCCGGACTTCGCACGATCCCAACGAAGTACGGAGTTGTTCGTCGGATCGAACCCTTCTCTAGCGTCGAACAACTGACAAATTTTAGGTATCAGTGGACAATGCCCTATAGACCGGGCTCCGAAGGGTTCTGAATAAGTGCCATTGCGCCACTGCTGGTATTGGTCTCGATCGATGTGTGTTATTTGACGTTAACTGAACGCCCCTTCCTATTTTGACATTCGATGCTAACTACGTTTTCGTCATGTACAATTAAAATCCGCGTTGCGTGCTACGCTGCATCCTCATCCGTCTCCGTGTTCTTGGGCCCCGATTTCAGAGCAGTGCTTTTTCTCGGTTTCTCCAACTGATAGTGAGCGATCTGAATTTCATTCCCAAAATTCAAAGTTCTGGGATAGCTCGAAATTTTGAACGAAACTGATGTGAGCAAACGGTGGAATGGTCCTTGTTTTTTTATTAATGGCACGTTTTGAGGAAGTGTTTTGAATCCCTCCCCTAAATAATTCCCATGGAAACCTGCCGGGGGTCGGGGGTCGGGGGTTGGGGGTTGGGTCTTCAAAACCTTTCAGTTCGTCGGACTTGATTCGGCAGCACCCCGTAGTCGGGAGGATAGAATGGTTAATTATTATTCTCGCGACAAAGAAAAGGGGCTCTCGAATGGAACATGACCGTTCATTGGCGGCGACTGGTCGATAGTCTTTGAACAGGAAAAAATACTGAACAAAGGTAATCGCTGGTATATTCGGAAGAACTTCGGAATGTGAGCGTTCGGTTCAAAATTTTCTATCCATTCGGAACGAGGAAATTATCTTACTAATCATTTTCATCGTGGTTTTGAGATTATCAAGGAAAAATGGAAGGTCTTCTACCGCCATCAACTTCTGTGTAATATCCCCCGAACCATCCTGCGTTCGAGTTCGGTATATGATAAACACACTCGAGATCCTTGTAGTGGGACAATTAGGCTCAAGTATAATTATACCGGCTTGATTATATAATATGCTCGCTGGTATAACGACGGAAGTGCTGCGAAGAACCCGGAAAGTAATTTAATAATCTTCGTGTAGTATCCAACGGGAAGAAAAATTGGTTGGAAGTTCTTTCATTCATTTTCTGCGGTTGTTACAGAACAACTTTTCCCTTCGCTCTCGTTTCTTGTTGTTTATCATTATCATTGTTATTATCATGGCGTTGCTTGCCAAAGCGTACAGTTACGGCAACGCATCGCAGATGTAATTGTTATCACATTTCTTCCTGAGCACGAGAGAAAGAGGGAGGAAACAAGTTACGAGATGAGAAGATTTCGGGAGGTTCAAGTACCAAACTATACCCACCTGAGTGATGAAACGCACGTCGCAAAACTCTTTCATATATAATACAGAAGGAGAGAGAGAGTAGCGGGGAAGGAAGGGGGAGAAGGAGGAGAAGAAGAAGAAGAAGAAGAAGAAAAAGTAAATAAGTTTGATGGGGTAGAAAAAAGACGTTCATGTTTTCTACCACGTGACCATAGCGTGTCTAGACTCACTTTTACGTACCCGCACATCTCTGGATTTCGGTCCATTTCTTTGGATAAAATTTATCAGAGCGGGGAAGATCTTCCACGAGCACGTGAAACTCTAATATATTTAGTTTACTCGATTAACTCACTCAGTCGGGTTGAAGCTACAGTTCTATGAAAATATCTTTGAAGGGGTTACAGGGATTTTGGAATTGTGTCCGTGGAATGGAACTTTTGCAACCCTTCGACAATAGTTCGTTTCTGCATCAGGGAGAGGCGAGAAACTTCTCCGAGATTGGTTAGAAAAACAAAAGGAAATGACAAAATCTGTACGTTCCGTCACTTCCTTTATACTTGCCTAAATACTGATTGATTGTCAGTTTCTTTTAGTCCGAAAGCTGGCTTAAGAACCTGCCGAGAGAGGGATCTGGCCTGAGAAAATAAATGGGAGTAGTTGTGCGTGTTTCGGCAACGGATTGCGTGAGAATTACGTTAAACCTCATTTCGTGGGCTAGGAAATTCCCACGAGTTTATTTTCGGGTGTGATATTCGCTCGCTCTGGTCAAACTGGCTTCTCGATATCAAAACGAAAAGGGCTGAATGATAAATCAATGACACACCCGAACGGGAAAACGAATACTGTGCTCTTTGTGGGAAAAACGCTAATAAAAAATTGCAATTCTAGATTATTACTTCAAATTTGAAAAAGTAGAGATTTCGCTAGTCATTTCTGTTGAAGAACGATCGGATTCCCGAAGCAGAAATTATCTATGAAATGACAATTTCACATACAATTGATACCCAAATAGTTATGGTCGACTGTATAGAAAGCCGCAGGTGCATTCGTTCACGGGCAAAGAGCGAAGATGCAGGTCGTGGTAGGAGTATGCCAACGACGCGACGATGTGGCACTTCAATTTCGTTGAGAGGATTCTAAGGGCGTAACAATTCACGGTTGAAGCGAATTTTCGCTCTCATACGGATTCGCCTCGCTCCTGCATCTGCCGCTTATGCCGTCGCTTCTTCGACCCATGGAGAACGACAAAAATACCATATTTAGAGAAAGTTTGCATTACGACAGAAGGAAATTGGTACCCCCTGATTTAATGTACCATGAAATAGTGAGGTATTCGATGTTTCGCCGGTTCCGCGTTTCTTCTTTCGCAAGAAAATCTCATTTCCTTACTATCTCATCATAATCTTACGAACTCCTGCATCGTTTCTCGATCATCGGATATATTCGTTCACGCCGTTCATCGTCGATCAATAAAACGAGCTTTTCCGAATTGCTGGTCATAGAAATTCGTCCGTATCGAATGAGACCCTTCCTCGGTGTCTAGCTTGGAATATAATTCGTGAAGAATAACCAGATCGATGTTTCTTTGCTCATTTCCTCACTCAGTACATCGTCCGAATCTCGATTTCACCACACGCACCCCAAGTTTCAATATCGTACCAAATGAGCTGTGACTCTCGAGCGCAATGGGGTCCACCTATTTCAGGGGTTTGGTTGGTTTCCTAGTTTCATCGGTCCGAACGCGGGAGCACGGACTGACCAGCAATCTCGATCGCAGCGGGACTCCTTTATACCGAGTAAATTAAAGAGGATGAGGTATAAGCTCCGGAGAAATTTCACTCTGCAAGCACAGCTGCTCCGCGTCGCAGTGAATCATCTGTCGAAAAAAAACAATTTTCAGATACTTTTCGACGGTGGAGAAAAAAATTATTGTCGAAAATCGATCATCGATCGGGAATTCCTCTTATCCTCGAGAAGCAGAGGAGCAAAAAAAAAAGCGTCATATATCGAAGATGAATTTTCCAAAGCGTTTGAAAAGTTTCCTTCAGCTTCGAGCAAACTTTGTTCACCAACAAAACCAAAAAATAATGATTTTTCTTCTTTGGCATCGAATTTTGGAAAATATTGATCAGTCGTGATCCTCCAGAGACCACAAACAGGATTTTCGTTTCAAGGGGGAGGCTCTGGCGGCAGTTTGAGAAGTGATTTTGTTCATTTTTTGAGACGCGATCATTTTCCTTTCCCCCTTTTTTCGCTTGTTCCTATGCTCGAATCTTATCTGCTCCCTCTTCGATTAGAAGATTCATGTTATCTAGGTATACATCCGCCCAATACATGCAACGAAACGTACAGCCGCCTTCAAAAAAGTGAGAATACTATTGAAAACAAGTAATGGCAAGTGAAGCAGCTCTTCCCAAATTGCATTAGACAACTAGCAACTTGCTACTCAGAAGTTTCCCAAGCTGTATTTGAACGTAATTACTCATCCTTTGAAATATCTCTCGCTCACTTCTCGATCTGGTTGCCCTTTGTACAAACTGGATGATTGCGCTTCCTCTCTTCTACTGCTCAGGACAATCTTCAAATTGTACGGTCAAAAATTTCGAGAGTTTTAAACAATTTTTGTTTTTCCTCTTTCTTTTTTTACTATAGAATATAAATCCGACGATCGTATTGTTTTCTCGGTTCGGAGTCAACCGACAGTCACTTACGCCATCGTTCAATCGTAAGATCTAAATTACTCGTTGATGGTTATAGCAGAAAGGCTCGTTGTCTTGTTGACTCAGTAGAATTACTCCGAGCACTGCTTTCCAGGATCAATATTCATGCCTTTGGTAATTGAATTTGAGTTCCTGTTCCACAAACCGTGGTGGGTCGGTAGGTATATTGTATTGGATACGAAATATGCAAATTGTCACCGCTTAGAACCTAATCATAGTCGTAGTCATGGTTATACATCCTGCGTTTGAGAAAGGGGAGTGAAAACGAGATATACAATCTAACAATCTAATCACGGCGACCGAAAGATTTCTCCGTTACACTGGGCTGTACGAATAATCGTCAATCGCGTATATCCGAGAATGTACATGGGAAAAAAATGATCAGACCTGATCGGATGAAAAATTTCTTCAATCAATTAGGTCCGAGCAGATCTGACGTAATGAATTATTTAGTCGCATTACATATAGTCAGGTCTGACATCGAAATCGAACATATTGAATTTCTGATCCGATCGTGAATTTATATGTATAATCGGATCTAGTTCGTTACTGTTTTAGGTCCGATCGGGTGTTATTCAATCGGAAGATCGGATCTGATCATTGCTTGTTCAAATTAGATTGTCAAAATGTTATCCTGGTCCCAGTTCCGGGGGAAGAATTTTCGAAATTTCAGAAAATCGCCGCGAACCAAGCGAGCAATAATTTTTTTTGGTCACGGCGAAGCTTGAGGTTTGACAAAATGCGCAAATGGGACGAATCCAGTATACCGATCGGAAAAGGAATGTGATTCACGAGCGAAGTGTGCTAGTAGCGCGAGATTTGGCAATACATTATACGTTGTGAAATCCCGGGGCATGTATGCACGCGTGTATATGTACGTGTATGTATGTACCTACATCGTTTATACCACTGTGGTATAAATTTACGAAAGCTCTGTGTTCGACAATGGGTTCAAAGTACAAGGTGAACAACAAGGACGTACGAAACGTTTCAGGGAGTTGGAGGCAACTGAAACGAGAATAACAATCGCAATTGGTGACGTTCGTAATGGAATAAGTTTGTGTCCCTTGCTCTCATTGTCGCACGAGTTCAACTCCATAACTCCCGCAAACACAGACTCGTACAGATGCATACGAAGCTTGTTACGCGGGTTCAACATGCGTACGAAATGCGGTCTGTCCTGTCATTTCATACTGTTTTACTCCGTCCGCCATCTCCCTCGAGTACCTACGTTGACTATATCTACTTTACTATTCCCCTGTCTCGTTCTACTTTTACTCATTCTACTCACGGGCTGACCGGTCATGTTCCAATGTTCCACAGTGCTAACGAATCGCGCCACCATCGGTTCGGCCATTTGTTTTTTACACAACTTTCAATTTGAATTCATTATTTGCATGTTCTGAAACTGGTCATTCCGCTCGTTCCATTCCATCTCGTCTGGATCATGAACAAAAATTTACTTCCCGAATTGCAGTAGTAGAAGAAAAAATCGGCTCTCTATTCTAGAGGCGCGCATTCTAATCCTCTTCCGTTCCGTTTCAATCCTGTTGGATATAATAAGATCGCCGAAATGTCGGCTGTGTGGTCGGAAAATTTCATCATTCCGAACGGTATAATATTTTCGGTACAGAAAGGGACCTTCGTTTGAATGAAGTCCCGTTCCCGGAGCCATTTGGCGGTTGGTAATTCTCCACCCAATTAAGGTACCGCGAAGATGAACTTTGGGTCATCCGGGTCCATCCGTTCCATTCCCTTCCCTCTTTCGCCCTCGCTTCCGTTCTGGTCTGTTCTCTGTCCCTCGGATTCTCTACCCCGGAGGAACATTTCGCTAACTAGTCAAACTATCGAGCCATACGGTACCCATCCGTACTTTCCACGCGGAACGGCGGGAGTGATAGCCACGTATCTGGGCGGATAGTATTTTCACTCGATTTTATGTGCTATCTCGAAAGTTTGGTTGCGGTGAAATTGATTCATCGTCTCGTACCGAAAAAGTGGAAAAGTGTTACGGAGCTTCCTGGGAAATTCGTCGTTGATCGTTATGAGTAAGAAATTTATATCCTCCGACTGTTCTTTCGCGCGATCGTGTACTTTCGAAAAAAAAAGTCATCGAATTTCGCAAAACGGGTAACAGCGGAGAGTTTTTTGACACAGAAGATACTACTCGAAAACGATGGAAGCAAACGTTCGACGAGATTCTCATTCTACTATCTATCTTCCTTTTTTCGTTGGACCAAATGATCTCTCCGGAGTGCACGGCGAATAGATTCTTCGAAAAATCGCCTCATCTCAATCTTTCTCAATTCTCTTTATGGTGTCGTTATACCTTTGCGACCTTAAGCGACACGCGAAACATGTAGAAAACTGCAGCAATTTGTATCCCCGTACACTGGCTCTCTTGGACTCTCTTGGGGCTTAAGACAATCGGACAACGGCTCAGGTCTCCCCATAGTCTATCATTCTTTTTCCTCTCACTCCCCTTCTACTTTCGTCCATTCACTTTACTCTCATTCCAGTCCCACTTTTCTTTTTTCCTTCCTTCTCCGTCGCCTATTCAGTCTTCGAAGAGTTTTGCATTTGCGTATTGTATTTTCAGGCTCACTGCCTCATTCACCTACTCCTCTTTTTCTTGCACATTTCTTTTCCGGCAAAATCGCGTGGGAGTATTTCACTCTTGAAATATTCACAGCTCCTGTAAGTAAGTATATAAGTAATTCTCGAGAAAGTCAGCCCTCAGTCCTCAGCCCTCGTTTACATCTAGCTTAAAATCGAGCACAACGATTTTGCATAATCCATTTTTGCGTGAGGCACGACGAGTTTGCGTGACGCGAACGATAAGTTTGGCTCAAAGGTCGGACCAACCCCGGCCCCGTGCCGAACCCTCAGCTAGACGTAGGTGAAATGTGTACGATAAACTGAATTCACCTTATACGACTGGAGAAACCATTTCAAGCTGCACCTTTTACGCATAAAGAGAATTATAAAGGAAAGAAAGAAAGAAAGAAGAGGCGAATTGTTTATAACCTCGCTAAAATCCATTTTGAATAATCGCTCTGCACCCTCGTTCTTTATCTCTGTCAGATAAGTAGGTACAGATAAGTTCGGGTTCTATGGAAACAAAATTCTCATCAAATGTGAGAACTCGTGTAAAAACAAGACAATAAACGGAAATGCGATATTCATTTGGGATAAATTTCTGGCTGGTTTGGATAGCCACTCGACACCCCCTCGCGATATTTTTCTTTTCTCCTTTATCCCTTTTCCTTTTCTTTTCGCTGAGTCCCCTAGTTCCATCGGATCACCTTTCCTGCTTACTCTTTTACTCCCGCTTTTACTCTACCGAACACGCTTTTCATACGCTATAGCTGACTAGCTGGCGCGGAGAGAGAACCACGAGAGCTTCTTCTTTTCCTTCTTGTTGTTCTTCTTCTTTATTTCCATTAGGGTGAACGGGGGCGATTTCTTATCATCACCACCAAAGCCTTCTTCTATGGTGCTTCTCTTCCCGCAGTTGCAGATAATCCGGAGTATTTACAAAAATGATTCATTTTCGATGAAGCTAGAAACAAAAAATGCCTTTTTCATAAGAGGCTGTTGAATTTTGAGAATCTAGCGATGAATTTTCTGAAAGAAATCCTGTACAATTTTTTCAGGTATCGAATTTTCTCTAATTTTCGTGATCCTTGTATTCCCCGTAAAGCATGGCGAATTTCCAGTTTCGAGTAGTTTGAGGGGGAATGAGACGCCGGTTGTTTCGTCCGTTGAATCTTCATTCTCTAGATCTTGAGACAATGGGATATACGAGCTTTTCTCGTGGTATTAAATTCTTTCCTCTCAAGAATACGATCTGCGTACACCTCGTTCCTGTATACATATATCGTGTGTATGTGTACGGTATCCCCAAGATTTGGTACGAGGAAACGAGAAACGAGAAAGTGTATGTAAATGTTGCATGGGGGACTGGTAATCCCTTGGGGATGAGGAGAGAACCCCATTTCTGCCCGCCTGCCTTATCGGCAGAATACACGCCCGATATCACCCTTCGATGGTGATTACAGGATTAGAAATCCTTCGAATTAATATTTTATGACCTAGCCATAGGAACCGATACTGTCCTCCTCTCCCTCTCGAGGTGGTTACCTCGCTTGAATTCTGATTGCCTCAAGATTTCAATTACCAATCGATTTTGAAAACAGGCAAGTGATTTGAAAGGCAAGAAACCAGCGAAAAAAATCACGGTGCTCAATTTTTTTCTCAAATTTACGAAAAAGCAAATTGTCAATTTCTCTCTCCCGTGATCATGCCCTCCATGGTTTATTCCCCCTTCGCGCAGTATTCGATATTCATAATTCCTCGCTTCACGAACTCGGGGAAACTTTCTCTCTTATACCTGCTACACTTTTGGTGAGTTTGAAATTTAATATCGTGTCAAAAGTGGGAAGAAGATGGAACTTCGTGTATTTCATAGCGCGGATATGTCGTCTGTCATAAATATCCGGGGCAAGGCAATAAACGATACGAGAATAGACGAATGAACAAACTGAGCTCGAGTTCTGTAGAAGAAACTACTTAGCAGTATAGGATTAGACAGTTTAACAAAAGATGCAGTAACACAATATGAGTGCTCCGCCGAGGAAAGGGGTCGGAGAGCGGAGGGTGAAGAAGCTTTTTGCTAATCCTGCCGGTGATTCGTCTTGCATTAGTCTGGTTGGTAGACGTAGAGGAGGATTCGGAAGGAGCCGTAGTAAGGATGAAAGAAATTTGCTACATGCAGGAGCTTATTTCTTTGAACGGATTACATCAACGATAAGACCCTCTGGTTTTACTTTCGGGGTTCCCGTTCTAAAACGATTATCCGAGTTATGGCACAAACTATGAAGGACCGACTGATATTCCAGAGACACGCGTCTCCACTAATGGCGATTATTTACGCTGATACTGATTTGAAAATTAAACTCTGCTGGGCGCTAAGAATCGGCTTTTTTGTTTCCTCAAACTTTTCAGTTCGTACCACGAGACCGAAAGCTGTTTCGGAATTTCAGATTCTGATTGTCTTCTGCGTTCGGATGTCCATAAAATGCCATAAAAGCACTGAAAACGAGTGTAACGTGAGGCTGAGCTCGTGTTAATATTCTGTCTGTGAAGAAAAGCTACTTCTTAGTCAAGAGTTCGAGGCCAGAAGCTTCGTCCGGCATGGGAGTTGACTTTTTATGCTCTTCGAAGTTCAGCAGATACCATAAAAGCACTAAAAACAAATGAAACATGGCTCTAAACTCTTTCTTTATGATCAGTCCATGGAGACAAGATACTTTTCAGTCGAGGATCCGAGGCGAGGAGCTTCTCGCTGTATACAGAAACTGACTTTTTCTTCTACCCGAAGTTCACCTCGAACGCCATAAAAGCACTGAAAAAACAAATGCAACTTGACTCTAAGCTCGTTTTCACGACAACAGTCCACGGAGAAAAGCTACTTTTCAGTTCATGCTCCGAACGTAGGGGAAGACAATCTCTTGACGTATCTATCCATCCCCATATCTAACATATCCCTTGAGGGGGTGAAAAGGGTCCCGAGAGAACACGGTCAAGTGGGAATGAGCACTGTACGACTATACGACTATCTCTTTCGTCCTAGGCACGTGACAGGCTCCCATAAATACTTGTGGGGTTTTCCCTGCACCCGCGGCACCCGCGGACACGGGACAGTGGAATTTCTATTACAGAAAATTCCACCGTGTCTACACCATAAACAATATCATTGGTGCAGGAGTTAGGCTGAAGTAGCTGTGCGCACAGCCATTGAGCGAGCATATTGCATTGAAGTGGTGACAATTTTTTTATCAAATTCAGGTATATTTTCTATCTCCTTAATTTCCACCGAAACATCGGCCGCTCTCTCAAACTTTTTCGAATGAACATTGAACTGGGTAGAGGCGCAGGTGCCGGAGACCCCAGAAACCGAGAAGAGAAGAGGAGAGAAGAGAGGCTTGGTTCTCGTTGGGTTTAGAATATTTCATGAACCGTGAATGACTAAGTTCAGTTCAGTTCGGTACAGTACAGTACAGTAGCTGATGTTTCACGCGGCAGAGAATATACTGCAGTTTAATAATTCATCAGCGGATAGTAACACCGCTGTTGGGGGAAAAGTTTCAGCGCATCCGGAGCAATGAATAACCGCGCACAGTATTTCCCCCTCCCGTAGCATTCTTATTTTACCTTTTCTTCTCATTTTCAAATAGTACTGAAAATTTTCTATCTCGTGCAGCTGTCGAATCTCGTTGAATTTTGATCATCGTCGTATCCAATTCGATAAATCATATAGTATATAATAGTTATAGCCGCAGAATAGAAACTGCGGGTTTAGGTCTAGGTAATTTATCGCTCTTCATTACAACAAGCCGAGTCGAATTGGAAGGGCGAGCGAGCTGGCTTAATCACTCCGAAGCTCGTTGGCCACGGCGGGAGTTCCGTGCCAACTTTTGGTTTAATTAAAAAAAGGCAACGAAGCAAAAAAAAAAAAGAAATAAAAAAAAAGAAAGAGAAAAAAACAAGCAAATGCGAAGGAAAAAACCATAAAAAACACGCACGTGATCTGGGGATGTTGCCCAAGTTGGCAAACAAGAGAAGATGAAAAAAAACAGAGAAGAAAAAAAAAAAAAAAAAAAATACCAAGAGAACAACGGGAGCTAGTGATGGTTGCAATCAACTGAAAATGTTTTCCGATCCTTTTCAATTCCGTTTCAACTCATGTGAGAAACTGATAGGAAAATAGAGAAAAGGAGGGAAATTCAATCCCGTCTGGATACAGTTTAAACAAACTTCAATGAAGCCATTCTATATATAAGAATGGAAAAATGAGTATTCTCTATCCTTTCGACGGAGAATTTTGTTCCGTTTACGTTTGTTTTACCAAAAAATATACCCGCTCGCATAATCTCACAGACGAAACGTGCGTTACTTCTCGTCGTTCGTCGGTCGTACTAACAAGGGTCTCGAGGATATATTACCTATACATTCTCTCCGATGGAGAGGCGTCCAAACGGCCGAACGACGCGCGTCGCAAGCTTTCTCTAACAAGGTGACCGCAATCTGCGGCCCCAGCCAATTAGCCATCACCTGATCCAAGGCAATACGTTTTCTACTTGAAAAAATTCGGTCCGGGGGTACGCCCCGACCAATTACCGGGGACATTGAAAATAAAGGACGGGGGGGTGAAAAGGAGAAGACGAAGAAGGCGAAGGAAACAAAATTCAGATCGTTGGTTATGGTTTTTTTTTTTTGTTTTCCTGTATTTTTGTTTTATATCTTCTCTCTCTATTGGCTAGATGTGCCGCATCCTCGTTGCAAATTTGCTCGCCTCCTTGTAAAAATTGACAAATAAATCCCAGAGCTTTCGTCGCCTGGTGGATGACGAAGGAAAGCTTGGCATTTCGGTTCGCTGTTTAATGCCACGTGATCTATGAATTTAATTAAGTAATTATACAGCAGCGGCATGTGCATTAATCACAGATTTGCCAGGGTCCTATGTATCTCTCTCTCTCTCTCTCTTTCTATCTATCTATCTATCTCTCCTTCTCTTTCTCCTTCTCTCCCTCTCCGCCTCTCTCGCTCCCCATCCCCACCTTCTCCGCATCTCTCATCGTCTCTTCCGTTGTGCCCTCAGTGGCTTTCACTGATTTCATTGTCCCTATCTACTCCATGAGCAGGAAACCTTGCCAACCTCCACCTACTCTACCCCTCCACCGCAATCTTATACCCCAATTTTATCCCTCCGCCGTCTATCGCTCAAGCGGTGGTCCCTTTGTTGCAGGTGACTTAGTGCCAAAATTGTCCCGCTCTGACACCTTTTTCTTTTTTTCTTTTTTACTTTTTTGTTCTCTTCATCGTATGGTGTATATGCATGTACGTAGCTATTCGATTAGCTTGACCTGAATCAGGCGAGATGTAACTGTCGGAGAAACAAATATGAGAAACAAGAACAAAAAAAAAATCATTTCTAATCGATATCCTTTTTTTCAAATCACATATCCCATAAATTTACCTCCGTTACCTAACGAACTTTTTGCACCTCTCTTTCGCCATTCTCAAAGATTGAAGTAACCTTTTTTTCATGAACCGCGAAACAAGTGAAAGGATCCTGTCTTGGGCGGTAGGTTGAGAGGAACCTAGATCGGGTACTTACACCCTCCCACCGTAGGGCAAGTAATACCCTGGAAGCATTTGAATCAATTATGGCCTGAGGCTTTCAGCAGCTCTCTCTCTCTCTCTCTATCTCTCTTGGCGCGTGGTTACTTTCTTCCCCATACCCCTATACCTCTAAATTCGAAGACTGGCATAGTCCAGCTGAAAGTGAATTAATTAGAGGCTGGTTTCAGGCGGTGTGTGTCTGTGAGGTGACACGACGCCCAGATAAAATTCAATTCCTTACCGGATATTACGGAGAAGAGAAGAGAAGAGAAGATTGCGAATTGCCCCCTCTGCCCTCCACCCCCACATTCAATTGTCATCACCATAACTGTGTGGGAAGGAAGGGCCACCCTTGTATTGAAATACAATGGTATGTGTACAAGAAAACCGAACGGATTAACAAAAATGAAACATTGAAGAAGCACTTGCTATTCCGCGCTGATTTATTTTCTGCGATCTTCTCTTCTCCGATCGAGCCGCGAATTCGATGGAGGAAACTGCGCGCAATGTTAATGTTAATGCAATATTTGGAATTTTCGTTGAATTTTCGTGCCTCTCCACTCGTGTATCCCCGCAACCGTCATCCCGCAGAGAGTATAAGGTACAAGCAATTAATTTTCACCAGGGGTTTGAAACTATGCCCAAGATCCAACATTAGCAGGAGTATCCTGAGTTCCGGCGGTCGAATGATATCGTACTGTGTACACATACCTGTCTACGTGCTCTTCGGTGGAAAGATATGATGAGGTTGTGGGTCGGCGGTCGGGGGTCGGGGGCTGGGGGTTGGGGGTGGGAGTCGAGGGATGAAAGCGAAACGCGGTTGCCCACATCCATGGAGGTTCAGGGGTGCAGGCTACCGCAGGGTAGTCGTATACCTACAACCATTCCAATTGCCACACGTAGTTTAGAGTCGAATTTTGCTGTCCGTATGCCCAGAGGGTGTCATTACCGCGAGTGAATCGTGACGCTCGTTTATATCGTAGTTTCCAACGTCTATTCTCATCCCTGCGTTATTCACCACGCGTTTCTAAATTCCCGTTGCATTTTCTCTCGATGCTCTTTCGCTCGGCACAATTCTCCCGTGATTCGTTGTATCTTGACTGGAAAGCGACGAATGAGATTGAGATGATATGCTACAGATATTTTGAAATCCAATCATTTTCAAATCGCGCATTTTTCCATTCTCACGATCCTCTCCGTCCAATGATATCTCTTCGAAAGAAGGATAATTTGCACAGAAATTAGCCGTGAATTTGTTATGCCTCCTTCTATTCTCGGTGGGGAAATTTATTCCAACTTACTCTGTTGCAAACGAGAGGTGTTGCGGTGTAAAGAATAAAAAATGTCACTCATTTACGCATAATCCAGCTGAAATTCTCATCGTTTACTCTTCTTCTTTTTGTTTAGGGTGCGGTTTCAGCTTCGGCACCCTCAACGTCGACATTCGTCATCCTTGTAACAGCTACGTTTTGACCGTGTAATTACGCATTTGAACCATGTTTCAAAATTCATCTTGCCAATTTGCTATGTAATTGTTTACGTGTTGATGGATATTCATATTTTATTCTCCCGTTATTAAACTCGCCCTCGCAGCTACAGACTGAAGCTCGAACATCAAAATGGAGGAAGTTTTTCGCACGATATTTTTATTCGAGAAAACGAGGATCTCCCAAATTTTGCCAGATATAATGCCAGTATAATTAGGGTGATGATAAAAACGGAGAAGAAATTTGGGCGAATATGACTTTTATCAACCCTTCGGAGCTTTCTGATGCGAAGATCGGTCGCTTAGACAGATGGACGTGCGAGGCCAGTTTTCGCATATAAATTTGTTGTTTAGGGAAGCCAGTATTCGAGGTAGCTGGAAATGCCAGGAAATAGACTAGGAGTAAATGTACCGGGAGATATTAACGACCAACTCAATGTCCCCTTGACTTGATTTTATATTTCCGTTTGCCAGAGTCACACACCAATCTGGTAAAACACCCGTGTTAACTCGACTGCGAGTAAGTCACGAATTAAAACGGTCCACTTGACATCTTTAGGAAATTTATTTCTAAAGCCGGTCGGTACTCGAAAATTTTCACACATTTCATACCAGATCTACGTTCTATGCATCTTCCTGAGAAGTTTGAGTACCATGAACATGGGTCCGCGAGATACTCGGTTTCTCAGTAAAAGAGCAACCAAAGTATTTTCAAAGACGGACTCCAATGTTCAGCATGAAAGCCAAGCTCTTTGGACTTTGCCGAGCAGTTCGAGTACCGGGAACGTGGGTCCGTGAGATACTTATATAGTTTATCAGTGAAAGAGCAACCGAAGTATTTTTGAAGCAGGATTTCAATATTCAGCATAATGATCATCAGATCCGTACTCTGTGGACTTCGCCGAGAAGTTTGAGTACCATGAGCGTGGGACTAGGGTGTTTGGTTTCGTGGTAAAACAAGGAAGAAGTAGTGGGAGCGACTGTCGCATGGCTACATCATTCATTGATCCATTCGATAGTAATTTTATAGAACCGTGCATCTAGGAAGTGTAACGATAGACGTGATCTGGTGCTATCCAGCCAGTTTCTGACGACATTGGACTAGTGGAACTGCCCGGAGCGGTACATTGTCACAGCAGAATCAATGATCACAGGGACGTCAACGCTCACAAAAGATTCTCTCTTAGCCTACAGGCTGTGATAAAGCCGAACAGTTGTGATGCGGATTCGTTTCGCCAAATTGAATTCATCGAGCAAAGTATAAATACCTATAACAGATTGGTAAATCTGGGAAAATTTGAAGAAAGTTGTGTCATCGTGTACTCATGTATCTGAGAAGCAAGTCACGTCCCGTTTCGTCTGGGCTGGTAATATTTGGTAACAAACCTTCACCGTGCTCCAGAAGCTGTAGGGTATACTATATACGTATAAGAGAGGAGCCGAAAGTTCTAAAATCAATTAGCAGCCCCTTAGGCTATGTGACGGTAAAGGAGGGTGTTTCTGCGACAGCGTGAAGCCCCGTTCCCCAAACGATGAGGAGAAGAGAAAAGGAGATGGAAAATGGAAGATGGAAGATGGAGATGGAGGTGGAGATGGCGTTGGTGTTGGGGGTTGTGGGTCGCCCGTCCGTTTATCCCAATAGTGAAGATGGCAGAACAATCACGACGCTGCAATGAATGCTGTTGGGGCTACGCCAACTCTGGCTCCCATTTCGTTTCAACCCTTTCGCGCCCCCGTGAACTTACCGCCGACTCTCCATCCCTCTAACCATCCACAAGTTTCTTAGACAGATCCCAACCCCGCCCTTCACCATCAGCCACAAACCCCGTCGCTAAATTATTTCCGAATTATATTCCCTCCGGGATCACAGAAAGTTTTCAATACTCTTTATCACACTGTTCCAACAAAGAGGACGAGGAAAAATAAAACGGCGACGAAAGTGTGCGATTTGATTCGAAACCCACGGTGCAAACGTCAATGTGTTCGATTGCGTCACTCATTCAAAATTGAGCAGACTAACGAGGCTTATTCCCGGAAAGACTTCTTCCGTCCAGGTTAAGGACGGCATTCTTCAAATCGTAGAGTGAGAGGCGTTCTGCCTGGCACAACGGAAAATGAAGGATATAACAGAAAAAGACATCCAGACAGACAGTTAAGGATTGAAGAAATCTCAGGGTAAAGTAAACTTTTGTAAAGACCTTAAAACTCCTCTCGACCTGCTCGACATAATTGAGTGGCACAAAGGCCCTTGCGCAGTTAGGGTCGACTTCTGGGTTCAACCTTCCGGAGAAGAGCTCTGCAACTTGAGGGGAAAGCGAGGAGAGGAGCGAAGAGAGGAGAAGAGAAGAGAAGAGAAGAGAAGAGAAGAGAAGAGAAGAGAAGAGAAGAGAAGAGAAGAGAAGAGAAGAGAAGAGAAGTGGTCGAAAATGCTGCAGGATTGAGTGAAGGACTTTGCTCCGGAAATTCCAGGTAGCCTCACAGTACCCCGAGAAAGTAGACTACGAGGGGACGCGGATATACCCAGAGCCAGACAAGACGTGGTTAGGAAACGTCGGGAGTCAATCTCCTCTCCGCTTTAGACTGCGGGTAACGAGATTTCCAATTCCTTTGACCAGTTTCAGATCGAGTCTCTTTTGGCCAACAAAGAAACGCGAATACAGGAGGATTTTTTTCGTTCAATCAGGAACTGCAACTGCTCCGAGCGTCTCAGGTGGCGGATGAAGAAGTGGGAAGACGAAGAGGGAGGAAAATAAAACGGGGATTGAAAGAATGTTGAAAGTGAGAAGAAGAATCGGCAGATTCATCTCGATGACAAATGCAACGTATAGTCGCGACGTACGACATTGGGAGAGCCGAAAGAAGATCTCCGTCTCTTTGTCAGTGGCCCTGAAGCGTGTCAACGGGTCTCAAGATGATTAGAGATTTTTTCAAACCCTCGCCTCGGTGGTGTCGCGGTTTCACTTGTACGTCTTCCGGAAAGAAGGAAACGATGAAGAGAAGTAAGCGCGGGCGGGGCTCCCGCTCTCCACCCCCATATACTAATATAATTTAACAAGTGAAGAAAAACGACCTCCGCGTCTGTGCGACTCCGACGTACCGAGAGTTACTGACAGGGTGAGAAATCGTCCCTAAACCCAATATCTCTAACCTCTCTTACACCGTAGCGAAGAATCTTTTGGGGTTCCAAACCGAAATGATGTTGGATTGCCAGCTAAGTTCTATATCTTGTTCCTCGCTCGTTAAACTTTAACGATACTCCGGCGTAACTTTGTCCTTGCGGTCACTTCGTCTGGAAAAGATTCAAGACCGAAGCTCATGAATCGGGCGAGGAGCGTCGCACGATGTTCCTTCTTCGAGATAAATAAAAGTTTATACGAGTATTTATCCATATTTTCCTCGCACCGTCTCTCCTTCTTCTCCGAACTCGGAATCTTTCATATTTCTGGTTGATTTCTATCAGGTTATCTCCATATTACACGGAAGGTCCGATAAGTCAATGATAAGTTGTAGACACTCACAGGTAGGCCACACGCCACCCCCGTCGTCTCGTGGGAGCGAGTGGACTCGACACGGCTGTTTATGGGTCAAAGGTGTTCCGGGCTTTTAGCTGCCCCCACCATGCATAGACAGACCGAAGACGTCGGATTTTTCGAGGCGCCGCGCTTCACCGCCGCTGCTCTCCCCTATTTCCTATCTATTTATTGACAAATGACCCGTCCGAAGTCTCCGCCGCTTACATGCACTTTGCTAAAAGTTCAACCCTGCCAAAAACGGAAGGAAGGGGGACGGCCAGAAGTCTGAAGGACTCCTTTCCCATCGATTACGTAGCCACGAATATTCGTCCGAGGATACGGATCGCTCCAGACTTATATCCAGACTCCGAACTCCTTGTTGTCAGAGACATTGGCAAAGTATTCGATATCCGCGCTTTCCCTACATCCTCGGATGTCACCCGTGTCGAATATTCTTGCATCTCTCTTTTCTCGCGAGGTGATTTTTATAATCTCCGCCTTTTTCGTGCTTCGATCATCTCCGATTTTTCCCTCAAATCTCCTTTTCTCTCGTTCAAAAATCGTCCGATTTCGAGCCCAGTATAACGGATGTACACGAGGTTCAACCCTAGATTGATACGGACCGGTTTCATCTGTCAGAACAACTATTAATCCGAAGGTTCGAATCACATTGAGATCGTAACAAATGATACCCTTCCACAAACCCTATGTAACCATCGCCATTCCCACGCAACCCTAGTCTTATTTGCCCTCTACCCCTTCACTCGTTGCCCCTTGGCCCTCCACCCCGAGTTAATCATAAGCTGATGATTAATTGACGCATAGTTTAATGATCACGTCTTATTATCCTCGATCAGCGAATAACGTTTCGAGCCGACCGCGACGATTCAGAGTATCTGTCCTCCGATAGATCGTGAATCCGAATAAAAAACACCGCTCGTCCGTAGTAGCTGCTTCTTTGCAAAGTTTCTCAACGGAGGGATTTTCCGTCCGTTGAATCGCGGATGATATGGAAATAGATTTCGACTTGTGAAGGAGACGAAGAAGGAGAGGAGGGGATGACGCGGTATCGAAACTCTGCATTCTACAATGTTTAATAAAAGCTAACCCCCGTGCAGCGAGTTTCTCCTCGACGGGGGCGAAAGCATGTCAAGAATTTCATTGCCCTATCATAACATTCCATCCATAGTTCACGGAGCCTATGACTAGCCACCTATATCCATACCAACACCGATACCCTCGACTCTAAAGTTATTAACGTCGTTATATTTCCCCCCCGAACGATTATAACGTTTCGGAATAGTGTATGGGAGCACTCAGGGTTGGTACTAAATTTCCTTTAATGATCAGCGTAAGTCATTCTCGTGGGTCAGTTTAGATATTTATAACCTACTATACAACTTTCAGGTACACATACCGATACCTATAAGGTATACGCATACGTATATTTTTTACGAATGTAGAAATTACCCGAAGAAGAAGTTGGGCGATCCAAAGTTTTGCGGAGAATTCATTTTAATTAGATAGAACGTGATCATTATCGCTGGATATGGCGATGCTGGAATATCGATTTTCCCCCGGCTCGTTTTATATTTATCAAATATATCACATAAATCACAACCATGCAATATGTTCTGAGTTTCGAGTAGCGAGAGGCTGGCTATGTAAATTCATGGTAATACCTACCGTAGGCCAACTACCGCCACCACCCTCCATAGAAAGAGAGTGAGAAAGAGGGATGTTCGAGTGGGCTTGCAAGGGCGAGGGAGGCGGGGGTTGAAAACGCTGTATTTCATGAACCCCGCTGCTAAAGCAGCGGCAACGGGGGCAGCGTTGGGTCTCTCAGCATCGCATTGGTGCAACCGCCACAATACCATTTATTCTCTTTATGGGGACCAAGCAGTCGACCAATGTTTGAATAAATCGGAAATTTGCCCGCAAAGCTTTTCGCGTAATCCACAATGCGTTTGCGAATTTTTCGGATTTACCGTGTCTCGCGATTTCGCAAGATCGTGATCATACAGGCTGAGAGAAGAAAATTTCATTGATCCTGCTCAGAGAATAACGATCATTAAATTAGATCTAATTACCTTTGATCGGTTTTCGAATTTGCCCATTCATTGTTAGATCTGACAATCAGTGTTTTCAACTTTGATGTTGTCTAGAGGCTTCCGCATCTGGACGGTTCTATAATCATAGTATTTCAGGTTTGCCTTTTCGATCCGATCAGTGATATAATTTGATGAGGATTCGATCTGAATCAGAAGTATCTAAATCACATATCATCGGATGGAATAATTTCTTTCCGGGCTTTCCGCCGAAGAGAATCACCTCGGAGTATAAAAATATTCTGCCAGTCGTTGGGAGGAAACTAGAATCGATAGGAAGAAAATAGGATAAAATCTTGAAATACCCTGTAAAGAAAAATGTTTGCGGTTATAGGTAAACTAGAATACCTGAGGAGGAAAAAGCTTCGTGTACTCAACGCCCTAGATTTATGCTTGGCTTCTGACGCCTCGTTCACAAACTCACGATATATCCATGATCAAGAACAAATACTGGTAGTCAATGAATCAAAGGAACACGTGGAATCCGGAGAAGCCGACTGAGGTAAGACGGGCTCTCAATACCCCAAGAAGACCTACAAGTCGAGGAAATGCTTTCTGCCATTGCTAATCAATCCGTCCGCAATCGGCGACAGAACGACGAGAAGAATATCTAATCCATAATTTATTTGATAGGTCAGAAAGTAGAATTGAGTGTATCTTCCTGTCTTCGTTCTGAACATAGCTCCAAGTTCGATTCAAGGAATTTGAAATTACGGCGATAATATTTCTCTAAGACATTCCGGCATCTCCTATGAAAAATTGTGGGAGTACAGCGCGATCTATATCGGATTTTACGAATCTAGTTTTTGTTTCTCAGCTTGGATTGTCTTTTCGTTCATATTCGAAAGAATCTTCAGTTCTGATCTCAGCGTAAAATCAACCAGAAATTTGTCAAAATGGGATTTGAAAATGGTATGGAGTATAGAAGAGCTGGAAAAATGTTGATTCTGCATAACGGACGGTGCCGTTTCCGCCCTTACTCCATCCCATTTCCGGTTTGTAATAACGAAAAACATGGAAAAAATGAAAACAAGAAACAAAAAATATGGCAGGGAATCCGGGATATGCAGCAGCATTCACACTTTTTTCTCTCTTTCGTTTTTGTTTTGTTTGGTTTTTTTTTTCTTCTCGTGTGTGTTCCCGTTCTGTTTTACGAATACTCTCCCCTTCTCCCGAGGTTCCATCGGCTACGTTAGCGTTCATCTCCCTTTGCTCGCAATAAACGATGGCCATTTGCATAGCGCCTCGAACCGGAATAAAGGGGACTCTCTCATTTTTGTTGTCCCTCGTGGAAAACGAGGAACCCCGCGATAAGCCGCCCCAGGGGATTCCCCGATTGTCTCGATTTTATATACGTTTATATAGGTGGATAGACGCGGTGCTATATGTATATTTGTCTTTTTTCCTCTTGCGCGCGCGCGTGTTAATATTTTTCCGTACCGGTACCTCTAAACTCTCATTAAAGCAGAAATTTGTATCGATGGGATTTTTGCCAAACAGCAGTAAAACGAGCGAAAATCGACATTATAAAATCGCCTATGAAATTTTTTATCGGTTCTTTCTCTGTTTCAGATATCCGTGTGTGACGAATACAGTCTACCGGTTGATTTTGTGAACAAACGAAGACCCGCAAGCGTAGCCGCTGCAGCTACTTCCACCGTCCAATGGGCCCTGCCAAGTCCGACGACTGAAAACGTGAGTCCTTTTTCTGCAGATTTGAAAAAAAAAGAGTTCAGCCCAGGGGCGAATTCCTCATCATCATTTTTCTCGTTTCTCTCGTTCAACGGGAGGAAAAATGCCTCTTTTTTTATCTTTTCAAGTTCTAATACGAAAATTCGAGGTACTGGACGAAAATTCTGCCCGCTGTGATCAGCAGCCTAGGGGCTAGCCCAAAATGACTGAGGAAAAAAGTTAAATTGGAGTTGAATATACTATTTAAATTAAGAATTTAGTATAAAATTGGAATATGATCGTGCGAAAAATTTGAGATTTTTGGCAAAATTTGATTAGAAAAACTAGAAAAAAAAGAATTATTTCCCAATTTTTTCGATTTTTAAAACTATAGTTTTTCTTAATTTTTCTGAAAATAATTCTTTTCTTCAGTTTTTCTAATCAAATTTTGCCAAAAATCTCAAATTTTTCATACAATCATATTTTAATTTCATATGAAATTCTTAATTTAAATAGTATATTCAACTCCGATTTAACTTTTTTCTATTAGTATAATTTTGCTCGAGTTCTATATTTATTAATGTTACTATTTCGTTATTATTTGAAAAGAAGGAATTTATATTACTTTGTTTAGATAAATATAGTCTCAATAAAATTAAGCCCCTCAAAATGAAATTAAATTTGAACGAGTAGCCAACTGGAATTGATTATGGAATTGATACGAGAAAGCTAGCGTTGTTTCAAGTTTTTGCAAGTGATCTTTCGATGGGTTAAATTTAACAGAGTTGGCGAAACTCCACCTCGTCGAGTTTGCAATTTAAGAGAAGAAGCAGTAGTTGACAATTGTTAGAGGGGAGCGAAGAACCTCCCTCTTCCCTTAACGGGATGAAAATGGATGGGGGGAAAAAAAAAGGAGAAAGATGGCTATCGGCGGGAAGCTGAGCTGAAGAATTGAGAGAAATAAAAAAGAGAGGGGACAAAGAAGAGAAAGAGAAAGAGAAAGAGAAAGAGGAAGAGGAGGAGGAGGAGGAAAATTTCGTGCCTACCTCCTACACGTCAACTCAGGTTGAAAAAAAGGGACGGAAAGTTTGCTCCCTGCTCACTTCTACTCCAACTTCCAACTCTCGTCTGTACATGTAGGTATGTGAGATTTTTCATCCAGCCAGTAGCCACGGCATAGCGTCGCATAGCACAGCACTTGACTCGAGTGGATGAATAATCGTGCGGTGACACTCTCTGCAGCCAGCTGCAGCTCTGCACGACGGTCTAGCTGCGCCACTTAATACGTGCCTACCCTCGTACCTGCATCACGGTGCGTCGCTGAATTTTTCTTCCGAGACAGACGCACCCATTTGTAATTTATCGTTTTCTCGAAACTCTCGAAACTCTCGAAACTCGCGGCTTTGGACACGGTTAACTTCCGCACATTCTGATCTCGACAGCCCTGCAGACGTATAGGTACGAGTTTCTTTCTCGGTACTGAAAAATATTCTACCGTTATTCAAATTTGATACACCCGATCGACATTTTTACCGGTCTGCCAACAGTTACATTTTTAGGGGTATCAACAAAATGGCAGGAAAATCACCGTGTCGCTGAAACTATTTTGAAAGATTGAAAAAAGGAACACTCGAATGTAATTCGGATGAACCTCGGGATTCTAGTATATCGGGAAAATAGTTTTGGAAATTCGGTAAAAATCGAAAGATTATCCGTTATAGCATGCAGTACCTATAGATACATGAATTTTGAAAGTTGCATACGGTACGCAATTAGAGGGACTCAGTATACATAATCGTTTGCAATTATGAACAATCTAATACGCATATTGGCTGGTTTTGATAATCGTGGCTCAGAGTCCCTGATAAATCAATAGGATTACGATATAAGCGTCAACAAATCCTGGGACAGAATGGAAAGGGTTCATTTCTAGGGTGCGGAGACGTAATTTGTGCCAGAAATAACCACCATTTTATTACTAAACTCTCCCTAGTCCGTTGGACGTAAATTTCATGTCACGTTATTTCCCTTTATCCTCCATTTTGCACTGTTCAGTTACAATAACGATCCGGAGTAATTTCTCCCTCGGTGGTTATGCGCGAAGGAAAAAAAGTCGCATTTGTTTTTTTCTCCAAATTCACGAATTTAACGAAAAAAAGTCGAATTTTGTGGAAGAAACGAAAGAAAAATGACGACAAGGGTATAAAAACCTGAATGGCACTTCAAAAATCGATTCCTCTCCTCTTTTTTTTTCTTGTTTTTTGTTTGTTTGTTGTTTTTTTTTTCCTATTTTTTGTCGTCGTTGATTATTCTCGACAGACAACTATAGTATACTGTGCACGGAATTCGTTCACCTCCGAAGAACGAAAGTTCGGTATCGATTATCATTTTTTATTCTTCTTCCATTCTTTCTTTTTCATTTTTGAATCAACTCTTGCGATCGACGCGTCTAGACCACAAAAATTAATCGCAGGTACAAGGAGCACCCGTGGAACGTTGATTGCACACCTGTGGAAGGATTGGAAAGAAAAAATAAAATAAAATAGGAACACCAAATTGAATATAATTTAAACGAAAAATGAAAAGGTGCGCGGTTATCGGTTTTTTTTTTTCTTTTCTACTCTTCCGTCATCTTCGTCATCATTCGACGACGGACGGTATCGATGAACGATGTATCTATCATCTTCAAAGTCATATAATTGGCAAATTTTTGCAATTCTCTCTATCCGTATCCGCATCATTCGCTACGTACATACATACCGATTTCCCATCTCAATGACAAAACATCCAATTCCAGAATCAGACCCGGGTGAAAAAGATATCATTTACACACGCGCCGATCTCGTCGTGAGAGAATGTATACACGTCGAGTTAATTTTCAATTACGTTTTCCAATCCGCGTCGATATTTGACTAGTTTCAATTCTACGCGGTACATACATACGCGCATACACGTATATATACGCGTATGCATACGTACCTGTCGAGACAGCAAGCCTGAGCTTTAGGTTTCCGTGTTTCTCCCATGTTTATCTAGATCCTAACGTTTTATTCTCGAGTCTCTCATCCGGACGTGTATGTAGACACAGAGAATAGGCGAAAAGCAAGCGGTCTGCGCCGGAGAAAGAAGCAAGCCAACTGAGAAGTAGAGAAAAGGAATTGCAAAATTGCAACACTGAAAGCGATAATCGCATCGTTGCAAATTTCCACTTCGCCTTCGGTGTTGTTTGCTTCATCCGCTACTTGGGCTCTTTTATTTTCTTCTATTTGCGAGTGATCAGTTATACTTTTCAGCCGACGTACTGAAATGAGACGAGAATTTTGTCGTCCGTCGATTTTCTTTCCTCTTCTCTCATATCTGTTCATCTTCCATGAGCTTCGCCGAGGTTGAGATGGCCAATCGCGAATACCGTGTCGAAATACCTCGAACCCGCCACTGAATAAGTTTGCCAGGGAATTCCAATTTCGGGCTCTTTCAATTTAAGGTGCTTGTCTTCTTCGGCTGTATTTTTTCTTTTTCCTACTTTTACTTTCACTTCGTCCTTCTCTTCTCTTCTTTTCATCCCTTCTCCGCCCCCCTTTTTTCTACCTAGTCTCAATTTCTCCTCAATCTATTGTCCCCGTTGTCGATTTGTCGCGATTGATTATACAGATTCTTGCAAGACGGAGAATTTATTGGAAATCAACAATCCTCCGGGCTGTTTTATACTCGCCCGTGGGATCCCTTCCGTCTCCCTTCGTTCGCTGTACCGCACTCGTGATATATCATCCTGAGATCTGATAAATTACTAATTTAGTCGTAATACACATACTTGGACTCAGAAATCAAATTTCTGTAGCATTTCGCAGCCATACTGCACTTCCATAGCGGGATACTGATGGCGATGATCATTAATTTTTTCCTCTTTATTTCCCTCCCTCTCTCCCTCCCACACGATTGATTTTTCTCTCTTTCTTCCAACGAATATTATATTTCTATCGAAGACCGTGGTATACTGCATTATGCGCAGAATCGAATATCTTTTGTTGGCTCAAAGATGGTCATGGCCACCTTTTTTCTCTTTCCTATTGTTAGCGATCTTCGCCGAGGCACGTCCTTATATTTCAAATCATATGAATCGCGGGATCTTCTATGCTTTGTTACATATATATATGTATGTATATACGACTCGCGTCAACGAAACGAGAAAATAATATCATTTCTTTTCCTCCCTCGAAGAGACGTTCTTTGTTGTATGAATCTGTTCGGGCTCGATTAGTAGCTCGTAATGAAAGAAAAAAGAAATCGTGATATTTCTCGATTTCTTTGATTATTGATCATTGATCTAGTTTTCCAGTTTTCAAAACGATGATTCAAGTGTAACAAAGAAACTACTTGAACATGAATGATAAAGTTATTACCCAATAGTTCCTCTTCACGATCCCCTCGACTAGCTACAACTGCCACGATCTATTTCCAATTTTCGAATCAGAGGCCTCGCAGACATTTTGCCAGTTACAGAATTGAAATACCCGGGAGAATATGATCAGATGATAAATTTTGACAATTTAGATTCTTTCAGATCTGATCGTGACTTAGATCTGATGTTATAACTCGATACTTCCGGATTTCAGATCTAATTAGATCTTATTGGTGAACAAAATCTTGAACCGATTGGACGTAATTGTATCTGATGAGTTAGGTTCGATTCGATCTAATCACTTTTTCACGAGTGCAATCAACGAAATTAACCAAACGAGCGGAAAAGTTTGCGAAAATTGTAAGGGAAAACACCCGACGTTGTAAAATGACGGACGAAGGGGATGAAAAACTGAAGAAAAATTGTCAAGCAAGTGTAAAAATAAAAAATAAAAATAGCATCATTGCGAGAATCAACCTGCGCCGTTATCCTTCCAATTACTTCAAATTTTAATCAACAAATTTTTATGTTTCAGGCTGAAATCGAGATCGTAGAACAGTACAGCGACCCAAGAGACATTAGAACAAAATCATACTCTGAACCAGTGGTAGAAATTCCTCAATCGAAAGTTAATTACGCAAAAATTAACCGAGATTACTGCAGACCTTACACAGGCGAGTATAAAAAAATTTATTCGTTCATTTATTCGTTCACTTGAGTTTTGCACATATTTTTCATGTGATTATTTCTTTCTCACGTGTTTTTGGACCCAATATAGCATAGAAGTTTCACTTTCTCACATGTATCGTGCTTTTCTTCGTTTTCTGTGTTTTCTTTTTCGATTTATTTCCGCAATTTTGGTCCGTCGTCAAAGTTGCGGAGACCCGGAGAATTTAGTCAAGTATTTAAATCACCAGCTGATTCAGGTCCCGAATAAACAAAATATACGTACCAACCTACCCCTACCTACCTACACGACGGAGAGAAATTTCCATTCTTATGGTATTCATGGCCGTGTAATTCGCGTGCCTTTAACTGGCAAATACTGCCCTCTAGCCCTCTGCAAATATTTGATTTTCAAGACCATCGAAAACCGCCTGATCATGTCTTCGCGTTTGTATAGCGTCACACTATGTACATACACCTAGAAGTTGAAATGAAATGAAATGCGGCGATTTCAATCAACGAAAAACTGAAAAAATTTCAGACAAAACTGTTCCTCGTTAATCGATCGAATTATGAGAAAGCGAGTGGAATTTGATTTCTTTCATTCCGTTCGTTAGGACATCTCTTCGATCCAGTTTGCTGTAAATTGTCTTATTTCTTTTTGTTTTTCCGGCAATTTTACTTTTGCTAATTCACAAGTATTTCTCCGACCGCAGGAAAACAGAAATATGATGAGAATTTTGAAAACCGTTGTTCTAACGCGGAAAATATCTCCCTCCCCAAATCTGTCTGGGTCTAGTTACATCCAGCCACTTCTCACCCTATTTCTCATTTTCTCTTCCTCGTCCCCTTGTGTTCTTCGTTTTAGCAGTTGTCGTCGTCTCGCTGCAGCACACGCAACTTATACCTAAACTTGATCATTTACAAACTGTCAACGACACGGTTTGGAAGCCGTCGTCTCCTCTTCCCCGTCCTCTTCTTCGCTCTAGTCTTCGCTTGAGAGCCGAGCGCGACGATTTTCTCATGATAAATTTACAAGCTTGAATCACTTATGCTCACACTCAGAGTAGATGGAAAATCCAGAATTTTCACCGTTACACAATATAGATTATGAAAAATTCAAAAACTTTCTCTCGCCTTAGATCTCAAACCCGCGTATAATTTTGTTGAAATGGAAAAATTCTTCGGTGTCTCGTCGTAATTTTTCCTCATTTCCACGAGGAGAATTCTCAGAGCAGAATTCCGAATCAAAAAAGAAAAGCGAACGAGAGAATTTAATTATCACGTTGCTCAAGAATTTGAAAATTTCCAGCAACCCTGAAACGATCCTGGAATGATTTCCAACCCCGAAACAAGGTCGATCAAACTTTCAACCCTTTTCTACTTAGCTAGCTACCTGTCTGGCTTGAGAAGGGAAGCAAACCCTCGAATGAATTCGTCCCTAATTATAATTATCATCACCGGTAGGTACGCCAATTTGCGTTATAGCATCATTTTCGAGCTCTTAGCTACAGCTCTAGACCATGGGTAACGCTCGCAGGAAAATTAACGATTGCAATCGTCCCAAAATGTTCGCAGAGTCAGCTGCTGCGGAAACACTTCTCGTTTCGTTTCAAATTTTCATTCTGTTCCTAGTTTTCTAAATCCCCCCATTCGCGGGGGTCAATCGAGACGATCGAAAAGGAGAAAAACCCACTCGGACGCTTCTGACTGAACTTGAAAATAGACAATTATGTGATTGAGAATCCGAAGAAGATAATTATTAAGAAATGCAAATCTATCACCAAAACCTGAACTCACGGAATCTTAAATTTGTGATCTGCACCTACAACATTTCCAGAAAGGCTAACATCCCGAACTGGCAAAACGAGATCAAGAAGTATGACACATGGATTTTTCCATTGAACATACGCTAATTCCTAATTCAAATTCAACCTGGACTACCTTTTCCTTTCCAATTTATTCAAATATACACCGCAGAAACTCATCGTCTTCGCGCTTTGTTCCATCGCACTACCATGCAGAGTACAGTAAACAACGTGCCAAATATATAACAACCACAAATTGCAATCCGTGTGCTGCAGTAGCGAATTCGAGATATTCCAAAGCAGGGATGGAGATGGAGAGAGCAGTGTTTCACGTGATCACCGATGTAGATTTCAATTGAGCAATGCCCAACGATAGGGGACTGTCAAGGGGGTTATATGGGGTGGAATAAAGGGAGGTGGAGAGAGGGTGGGGCCGGATCGAGAGGGGCCATAATCTACCCCCGGCGATAGTAACTGCAAACGCCTCGTGTACACCCTAACGATGAACTAACATTGATTTTACTGGCACTAAAATTCAACGCGGTTTAACAATCCACCGGGTGTTACATACTGCAGTTATGCGGTTTATTATATGGTAGCTACTGGCCAACCGAACTCTCAACAATTTGTCGACCGATCGGAGCGTTTGCGCAATTAGTTATACGAGTCACAGATCCTGAGAACGGAATTGGAGACGAACGATGGGGAATGAATCCTTCGAAGAAGAGAAAGTCACGACCGTTGCGGCGTGATCACTTCTTTAAGCATCCTCGCTCCCTCCGTTCGGTACGGAACGTCATCATCTTCGGCAGTGCATGAAAATCCGTTAGAGAGATTCGCGCAGTGGTTGGAACTCGGAAGGAGCGCATCAGCCCGGCTCTGATACAGGATTGAAAGGACTCGCTCGAGGGCGCAGCGTCACGGGATGAACAAATATAAAATTACAGAGGAAGATGAAAACTTGTAGCGTCGCACCGCAAGGCTGCAGATTCCTGAAGGAATAAATACGCGCAGGTATGCGTGTACGCGCGTACTCAACATCGGAGAAAACTCTACGCCGCCGCCGCCGCCGCCACCGCCGCCTGCCTTTGAACGTTCTGAGTGGCAATTACTCTCTGTGTCCTCAAATTATTTACTCCAGTAATTTTATTTCCACACCATCATTTCGAAATCTCCCTTTCCTCCTTCTCTCCATTTTTTTCTTCTCCTCTCTCATTTCTACTCACTCTCCAGCTTATTCCAGTTCACTTGCCGCGGAATCCAGGGGTCTAATTATCCTCCAATTCAACTTCCCGTTATACTTCTTCTTCATTGTAGACCGTCTGAAAATATTTATTTGCATTTTTTGAATTTCTTTGTAGTTCGTTCTCCAACCATTTGCCCCACGTTGGGCGCCATTCTGTACCGGCGCGCTATTCTCTTATTTTATTTGGTTTTTTCCCTCTGGTCTTTTCCTATTTCTTCCATTCATATACATACCTCTGTATATTATATACATATATATATGTGCGCGTGTGTGTGTGTCTGTAGACGAAATTTGGTCAATTCTTAAAATCCCTTTCGGTATATCGTGGATACCGTATAGTATAGCATATAGTGTCTCCAATAACCGAGATTGACTCTTCGGCAGGGGGGTAATCTTTCGCATCCTTGCTGGATGGAAGATCGGGCCAAGCAGTCATCTCTATACTCACGTGCCTATAGCTTTCGTTTTTCTTTTTCTACCCCTAGCCATGGCAGCCCACCTACTGTTATGTTACGAGGACAATATCTAATAAAAGACAGAGCGAAGTGCCTTCGGGCCCTTGCACACGAGCTTTCGAGCTTCACTCTATTTTATAAAGCTTCCTCAACGAATATCGCCGCAAAGCCCCGTCCATTTCTTGCATTCCCTCTTCTTACGTAACATCGCCGCTCCTCTTTTCACAATTTTGTTTTGCCCTTTCTTCAACCCTCGACGAGGTTATATTTCCTTTTGGAATTCCTTTCCCGTTTATCAGGTAATTTTTTTACTCATTTGTTTTTTATTTATTTATTTTTTTTCTCCATCTTCCTCAAGTTTTTCGATTCCAGCACAAAGTCGGAACAACAAGAAACAAAAAAACAAAAACAAAAAACCCACACACACACACAACTCTCAACTTTCTCCAATATTTGCCCCGTTTTTGTTGAAATTTTCGAATTGATCGCGCGATGCGAAAAATAAACCCCGCACAGTTTTTCTCAGCATCGGAGAAGGATCTAATTCAGATGGAACGAACACGAGAGAATTTCCACTCTGGATAATGATCGTTTCATTTTTCGAGAATGAGATTAAAATTTGAAACTCGCGCACCATAACGCGGTTGCGCACATTTCAATATCATTGAAATTTGAAGAGATGTATAATACCTTCTGTATAGAAGGCAATATCTTTTTCTTTGTGTCTTGCACATTTTTCTTTGTGCTTTTCTTATATGGTTTGGAGAATTAAGGCAGAAGAGAAAGGCGAGCTAGACGTGTACTGTATCGAATTTTTACTTTACGTCTTTATTCATGCGCGCCGGTGGAATCAACGTGCGGAAAAGCGAGCCTTGAATATTCTTTTTTCAAATTTTAATCTTTTTAGCCCCCTCTCTCAACGTCAGAGAAACGCGCAGACGGTTACACAGTACACAGGATGGCGAGGAGCGCAGCTGTGGATACATATTCATATTTCATCTTCTCCTTCTTTCGTTTTTCATTAATTCAAGACTTCTAACCCTTGCCTCTCTACCTCCTTGCATTTTAATCCTCCATCTTTTCTTTCGCAACCGTGTCTCGGACAAGACTACACAGCTTTCCTAAATTCTTCTTTGTAACGATCCTCTAAGCGAAAGAAAAACCTTGGTTTCCTTCTTATTGGTACGATTTTATCGTTATTTATCATCTTTTTTCTTCTTTCTCTTGCGAAGATCATTATCTTTACCGAACACCCGGTATAGGGAGGCTGTAGATAATGGCCTCGTTATGGATCATGGATTCTCTAAACTCCTCCTTTGGTTCAGTTTCCCTCTTTGGTCAGGAGAGAAAGAGCCCTGGCCTCCATAAACCACACGGTTCTGTCACTGACAGGATAGGACCCCCCGTACAGTTCCTATAGACAATAACCCCTGGAGAGGCAGTTTTTTGTTTAGTGAAAAATTATTACGAGGACGAAAAAGGAGGAATTCGACGACCGGACAATGTAGACAGTCGATAAATTGCACCGACAGAAAAAGGAATCCGCACGAAAATTACCCAACAGATCCACCAAATCTACGATTTCACAATTTTTCCGCATTTCACGACCCCGGAATTCCCATTTTTTTAGTCAGACCGACCGGGAGCAGGACTTCATCTTGCCAAGACCGACAATCACCTACAAAGATTTTTCTTAGATCGTGTAAAGATGTCCAAGAATAGATGTCGCTGTAAAGAACAAGAGACTGTAGTAATTGGCGAAGCGGAATGGAGCTCGACGTCTTCACGAGGCACTTTCAGGTGGTTCAGTGACAATGCGGAATCAAGGCGGCGTGAGTGACTACCACCTGAGCTTGCGGGACGGAAACACTGCTTTCCGACGTCTACTTACGCCATAGAACCAAGAAAAGGAACCAAACTAGAAAGACTCTTTTCAAAACCATTTTTTCCCCCGCCCCCGTGCAAAGTTCCAACGTTACTGTAGATAGAGACGCAGACGCCCCGTACGCCGCGTTGGAACGATGAATAGCTAGGACGTAGTGCCTAGCGAAAGCTATTACTCCCCCTTTTGTGCTTCAGATTAAAAATCTGTTTTTTCCTCGCTCCACGTTATTCGTGCACTTTTAGCCACCTCGAGAACGACGACTTCTTCGATGTTCGGACCTTCTGTGCTACGTCCTCATAGCTTCACGAGACACGAAGCCGTGAATGAAAATTGCAAATATTGATTTCAATCCATTGGAAATTTCTGGTTCTTGAACTTTTCTTCGACGTGTTCGATCTACCAATTTGAACCTCATAATTTTGAGTACAGATCCGCGATCAGCGATATAAAAAACGTTATTGAATCAAACTTTATGAAAATGATCGTATCATTTTTTCGATATCGAGTCCGCCGGCTTCGATCCGCCATTTGAAATTTCACAATTCTCAATTCAAATCCGGAATAAGCGCCTCGAAAAAGCCCCGGGTGCGAAATATCGTGCGAATCGATGAATCAGTTTCGAAGATACATTCGGTGCTGTGAAAAAATTATAGTGTGTCGCGTAAAACCCGAATCGTCTATGTTCACAGATCCATCGGCATCAGAATCTTCCTGTGCGGATGACGAGGCAGTTGGTGCTCTGACAGAAATACGTCGGCGAAAAAATAGCCTCTATAAAACATCAACAACGGGAAAAAGTTCGCCAAGATCTCTTCTCGAAGAGGAAACATTGTTGGCTCAGGGAGGAGGAGGAGGAGGAGGAGGAGACGCTGTGACTGTTGACTGCGTAGCTTTAGTACATCTCGCGGAAGACCAATCGCCGACTGATCCGAATCAGCCGGTGCGTCATCCCTCGCCGTATTATTACGGGGATCTGTTCAAGGCTGGAGAAGAATTAGCTAGACCACAGCCAGGGAGATACAGGAAAAGTGTGAGCCTCGATGTACCTGGCGAGAGATCCAGGACCCCAGGACTTCCGAAGAGAAATTCAGTAGCCGGTGATGGAGTTGGAACATTTGATAAAAGCCAAGATCTAGTGAGCCCGACTTCAGGGAGTGAGCAACAGTATGCAGTTCCTCCAGCGTCATCGAGTGGAACCGAAATACTCTCATCCTGCATCATCACGGAGTGGGACAACACCCTCATGCCACCTCATAGACTACTTAGTCAAGATATACCGAGCGCAGTATGCACTTGTGCAGTTTTATCAGACCGAGAAGACGAGGATGTAGATCCGCCGACGCGTCAGGCGCGCAAGTTACGTCGTACTAGAAGAATTGACCCTCAGCTTATCCTCATCGAGGACGAAGCCGACGAGGACGAGGCCGCCGAAAAGGAGGCAGAAATGGCGCGGCAAAGGCGTCTTTACGAAACTGCGTTTGACTGTAAAGTGAACCGGTCGGATGACGATCTCGATGATCTCGACCGCGTCACTAATCACCCGGTACTTCACGCCCGCTCGAGAGTCACCGGTTCGTTTTCTCCGGCGGTTGAGAATTTCGACGAATTCGAACCGGTGAGTATACCGGAAGTTAATGCCGGCATTTATCCAAGCAAAGATCGTCGCAAGGTTGTTTTACTCCGCCCAAAACCAATTCCGAGCCGTCTTCAACAGCCCGACAATATATCATCTCTTTCTCAAGAGCTCGAATCCATCCATGTTAATTCTAGTGATGAAAAAAATTCGTCCCCAAGGTTACCACTCCGCGGTTATCAACCAGCGCCACCTTCACCGCCGTCTACGGCGCCGCTTCCAGCTAAATTTCATGGTCGTAAAGATCATCTTTTACTCAATATTCGAAGCGCGCCAAATTTACCAGCCCAGACTGATCATCCGAGATTGAAAGACACCAGACTTCCGGTCAAGTCATTGCGGGCTAAGGGATCACCGCAAAGCAGCGAGAGCAGTATACTGGAAATAAAGGGACAGCAAAAAACCGAAGCGCCTGATACACAGGGGCGAAGACTGGACAAAGAATTGATTCTCGAATTCAAAGGCAGGCCAAAAGAGGAACGACAGAGACCAAGGAGTTTGATTCGAGAGACTCGGCCCATTATGGAATTCAAGGGGAGGCCTCACGAGGCTGAAGAACATCCTCCGCGACCTCGGAGAGAGACCGGCCTTCTTGAATTCAAGCTAAGAACCACCAGAAGGCGAGTTGGCTATTCGAGTACTGAAAGTATGGCGACCAGTAGCAGCGGCGGAAGTATGGAATCACTGAGGAGCAGTACAAGCGAAGGTAACAGATCGACGAGTAGTTCTGAAAGTCGTCACAGCACGAGCTTGAGCTCGCATAGTTCGGACAGTGGCAGTACGAGCTGCGTTCACAATCTCCAGCAGAATGCTCTTTCTGGTTTCCTTACACACCATTCAAACAAGCTTCATATCCTCTCGCCGATCTCCGACAAATCATCGCAGGAGCCTGCGTCGGAAACTTCTGATAATAACAGGAACAACAATTCGCAGAAGGGCTCACCGGAAGAGGCACAGAACACCGAAAACTCGACCGGAAATGTAAACAATGTGACTTCTCCGGCGGACACTTCTTTCAAAAAACGCCGTACTCCGCAGAACAAAAATCTGATAAATCTTGCTCTTCAGTCATCGTCATCGGGCGATGCCGAAATCCAGGGATCGGACAGTGGGATATCCATCGAATCTCGGGCTGGGATTAAGTGCAAACCGTTTGGTTTTCACCTGCTCAAACCGCAGCTGGATAATTTGAATCTTGTCGATAATGAACCTGAACTTAACGATCTTCCTTTCGATATGCCGAAACTCAGAAGACGGAGACTTCTTCTTCAGCAAGACGCCACTACTTCGGGTAGCGCTACCAGCGTCGATCTCCGTGATCTTCCATTTGATATGCCAAAACTTAGAAGGCGGCTTAGATGCACGCAGAGCCTCGAATCCTCGGCTTCTCAAGCCTCGTCCAGTTTATCCGTCAGAGATGTTGACGCCCCGGCTTTATTCGGTGAGTAAATATTGATTGAACAAATTCTTTCAGTGCTTATTTCCACCACTGAGGATATCATTTATTGTGTTTGTCGTCGTTTCTCTCGGTTGCCATTAACGGAGAAAAGGAATTGGCGATAAGTGGAAAGCGGGAAGCGGGAAGTGGGAAGGGCTCGCAGGTTTTTCCTAAATAACTTTTCGAGAGCAGGTATCGATTGAACCTTCAACGTTGGGGATGTACCACCTGGAACTTGATCCCTAAAGTGTGATAAAATTTGTTTTAAGTAAGACGCGGCGGAACGGGGGTAGACGCAGTTTGACACTTGATGATCCAGACCACTCAGACAGTGTCTAACTACATTAAGACCGAGTTACTTAAGCATTGCCCGTAGGCAGTGCAAGCGGAGTAGGCATTTTTTGGAGGGAAAATATTCGGGCTGGACGTACGTGAGGAAATTCTTGGTCATAAAACTCCCGCTTTAATTCATCGCGCGGAAACGATATAGACATATATCTATAGCTTCTAATTTCACCCTGGATTATGTGATCGTCTCGTGGTGGTAATCCCGGTGATACACATGATGCACGACACTACGTGTAACTTCGGTGCGAGGTTCTCTACCAACTGAAATTAGTCGGGCGATTAAACTGCGACGCGTCGCCTCAGGCTTGGCAGAGAAACTCCCCCTAAATGCCAGCAGGGTAGGACGACGGGACGCCATCCATGTTTTGATGGGAGTTTGAACGATATCCGTCTGCAGAACAATCCGCCAGGCACGAATACATCCAGACTTCCTCAAATCGTATGACCATTTGCGATATAAACGGCGCTTATAAACGCTGTTCGCTGTTCACTTTTCGACTCAGCGTGTCCTTCACTAATAAACGGAAAGGATGCCTGTAAGACGTCTTACAGATGTCCAAATCCAACAGTTTTTGTATTTTGGACGTCTCTGTGACGAAATTTGTATTTTCAATGACTAACAATGTCGACTTCGGACATCCATGAGACGTCTTATACACGAACTTCGGTTTTCAGCTGCCTGTGCTGTAGTCTTTTGTCAGCCATAATGTATATAAGTGATCTCGATGGTCGAAAACTGTTCTCCCAAGGAAATCTCACACTCGGACATCCATGGGGCGTCCTTTGAAGAACTTTTGGTATAGGGGAATAAGCGATATTAGGATTATGTTCAATCTGTTCAGCGTGAAAAACGTTATTTCGAATCTCTTCTCCCGATCTGTAATCCGTCTTGACGTTAATATCACGTTTGAGCGTCAGTTGAGCGCTATTTCGCGAAGATCGAGAGAGAAATAGAGAAGAATCGTAGATTGGTAAATCGCCGTTCGTCTGTAGCGACCGTATCGCGTATTGCAGAGTAGCGGGGGTGTACAACATCTGGGACAAGACGGATCGGTCCAGAGTTAGGCTGATGGATGTCCGATCGAAATGCTGTCCCGATCTCTAAACGAGCATTTAACTTGACGAATATAACCCGTGAAACTTGTCGCTATATAACATATAACATATACTATCCGCTATCCAAGATTTCTATATCCCATAGACGTGCTTTCGACCCGGCAAGAACGTGATTGCTCTCTTTTTTCGTTCATCCCAGCACGTTACGGATAGTTTTTCGTTCGATCATACTACATGGATTCATCGAAAACGACTTCACGCAGTTCCCAGCATGGCAGCTCGGCTTCGAAAAAAATAGAAATAGAGATTCAGAGAAAGTGAGCAAAACTCGTATCCGTCAGCAACGAGTACCGCTTGGTTTTATTTCAACGGTGGTAGACGCGCATTGTGCTTTCAAACAAAAGCCCATGCAGCACTGCAGCATCCGAAGCCTCACTGAAAATCGAAGTAGTAGACGTCGTTTCGTTTCATTTCATGTCATTTCATTTTATTTCACTCTATTTCGTTCATATTCCATTTTCGCATCCCCCGTGATACGAGAAATATCGAGCTTGCAAAACTCTGCGACGAGGACTGCGTGAGGAGAGATCTCATAATTACCAGTAATACGATCCGCTAATTACTCATCATCGACGTTACGCTGCACTGGAGTCATTGAATGCAGAAAAATATCAATCAGATTGAAATTTCGTACATTTTTCGTGAACGTCACGAAAGATTATCTCACCGCAGCTTCCGGCGCGGCGTGGCGAGAAACAAAGAGGTGCCATCTTTATCTCTCGCGGATCATTAAACCTAGCCAAAGTTTGATTTCTTTATGAAGCGAAGAAGGAAGTAGGAAAGACAAAAAAAAAAAAAAAAAGTAAAATACGTTACTTCGTCACCCAGCGTGGTATCTCGAGGACACGGATGACTGCGGACTAAGCTCTCCGCCCGAATTAAAGTTAGAACCTCTGGTCGTAATAAATATCCGGCGGAAAAGATCCGCCTCGAGATTCACATTCCCTTTTTCTTTTTGTTCTCCTTCTTTTTCTAACCCGTTTAGACTATAGGGATAGATCGATTATCCTCAGCGTGAAATAGCAAATACTCGAGGAAAAAAAGAGAACAGAAACTTGGGAATATTGATTTGAAAGGAGTTTTTCTCTTTCAAAATATCAGCATCGGTGGACAGAGAGACGAATTTTCCGACCTCCGTAGTAAGAGTTTCGCGTAGAGCTTGCACGGGCCGGATCACGGTTAGCACATTTTCCGATAATCCTGTAATATGCAGGTATAATTGCCCAAAGTTTGGGGGGTGTAAAAACAGCCCTTGTAACTAAAGCCGGCCCCCACTAACCTGATTTTCGTCAATATCAAAAGCTCGACTCAACGAGTTACCCCAATAACCGCGGGTGTAGGTATTTAACAAGGTTAGCGGTCACCGCCAACTACGATCTCGTGCTTCTTGTTCGATTATTCGCCGGATATGTCCCGGGTAAAGTTTTTTAATCCCATCTCGCAAATAGCGATCACGGTGTTTGCTGGATCGACGGGAAAGACACTTGTTCCCAAATCTCTGACGCCAAATCTCGTTGGGGGTAGTTTTTTTCGTGGAAAAAATTCAGTGAAAAGCTTTCGAGTTTCCTTAAGTCACCTTTACGCACTTTTTTCTGCTTTTCATCTTTTTATTCCCCTCCTTTCGAGGATACTCCCTATATGAGGACAAATTTTGTTCGTACTCGACGCCGGTAGCGTGAGCTCGTATCGGAGGATCGACAGATTGGAAATAATCTGCGGAAATGTTGATATCACGCCGCGCGGTATTGCCGTAAGTAGTTAGGTATGGCAGACAGACGAACAGACTGCAGCCAAATACACAGAGCTGAGGGCGTTGGCTCTCGACCTAGTTCATATTTCATGAGGATCTCAATGCATCAGGAATTCTAGTCAGGTTCGAAGTGTTTGTTACAACCCCGAAACGATATATAGAGGGTTACCGGCATCTGCTGCCGCAGATGGTAAAACTTCGCTCACCATCAAACGTCCGAATCTTTTCTCACTCTCCGTTATAACGAGAACTAAGAGCGGAAGTTTCTTTTCTCAAAATTCGTGATATCGCAACGTGAAAGTGAGTCTCGAGTCATCCGGGTATATTTTTCGTTTTTCCTTTCGGTTCCCACTATCTTTTTAGAGAAAAAAACAGATTTGTTCAATGACGCGAACGCGACAGATTGTGATTTCTCGACAGGAAATTAAAAGTAGCATTCTGTCACTCGGGCGGACATTGAACGTCTTTGGATTTCCCTTGAGAACACTGCGACCATATCCTGAGGTCTAGCTGATACTGAAGAAAACAGCTAGCTTCTAGCTTCTGTTTTCTTCAGGCGACACATCAGACAACCGTCTGTCACTCCACCTGAAGCAATACTGATTTCTTTTTACTCGTCGCGAATTCCCTCCGGTCTTGGTTCAGGGCGGAATTTATTGCCACGTGTTGTATCCACACAATGTCTCGAGGTTCCTCTTTTTTCCCCCCGAAAAGAAATCTCATTCGGATCAGAAAAACAAAATGGAAACCAACAAAATCTTGAATTTCTTTTTCGAATTCGGTATAACGGACGGTCTGGTATAAAAGAATGATGCATCGCGGTGCATCGGTATGATGAATATTCGATCGGATGAGTCTGATGGAATAATTTGCTCTCGGGAATTTTTTTACTCCACTTATATAAATCAGTTTTTTCCCGGCACTGACTCACGTCCGTAGTATTTTGGGAAATGAGAGAAATTCCTCTGGTCAGTTATTTTCTTCTCCCTCTCGTTTTCCGGCTTATACCTACCTTATACTACCGCTTCAGACATATTAGAAAAGCTGTTCTCTGTCTCTTACTCTCTGATCTGATTAACTTTTCTCTTTCACGTAACTTGGCCTAACCAAACGTTACACCTGACAGATCGACTTACACGGACCTCCGTCATTCTCACGAACACATGCATACCTATATGTATATACTACAACCGCTACCTATGTGTGTAGAAAAAAAAAAATAGGAAAACGAACGAAACAACACCTAAACTTCGTATCCCTCTCAGGAGATTGATACTCGAAAAAGTATGAGAGAAACGAGAGAAAAAATACAAAACAAACAAAAATAGCACGAAAGTGCTAAATCACGCGAGCATCTCGGATCACGTGATGTCGTTGTGAGTTTCGACTTTCAAGTAGCTACCGTGCCTCGTACTAGAGGGGTGAAAAATTTTCTTACATATGAAAATGTTGGAGGAGGTCTCGATTAAAGAGCGGCGGGGTGCAGGTTCCTCGTCATTAAACTTACTCAAAGTACCTACTGAATACCTCGTATTCAATTTCTCTCTTTTCTCAAGTCCTTTTAAAAATGAAAAGCTTTAACTAAAGCTTTTGGTTCGCAAGGAGCAGCTTTAACTGTCGAATTTAAAAACCCCCGACCAAATCAATCACAGAGTAGGGAGAGTGGCGAGGGTAAAAATAATTTAGAGTCGCCTATAGAAGGTTAGGCGGACGTTAATGAAAAATGCTGAACAAAGAAGAAAAAAGAGAGAAAAAAAACCGAAGAAAAAGTCGGAGACAACGTTTCGAGTTCACGGAGACGAAATTCGTGCGATATTCTTGTTCCAAAATAATACGCGCCGAAGTAAGCGAAACGAACGAAGTGTGAAAAAGAACAGAAACTAGATATACGGAGGGAACAAATTTCATTCCGGCGCGTGAATCGAAATTTTTGGTTTTTCGGCATTTTTTGTACTGTTTGTCTTTTTCTGTTCAATCCTGTGGATAAAACAGAAGAAAACAGAACAGAAATAGAAAAAAAGAACAGACGCACAAAAAACACAAAATAGACCGAGCGTCGCGACGTTTTGTCTGCGTAGCTTCCCTCTGAAGGTCCTACGCGTGCCTTCAGTCTATCCGCCGTCTATCCGTGTATCTATATTGTTGTGTGACTCATTTCAGGCGGCAGTACGTCGCGACCAAAGATGACGTTGAATCTTGACTCAAATGGAGACGGTACCGGGATTAAGATCGGGATTAAAAAGCCTGGCGGTTTGTGCCTAGGCTTACCACTGGAAATTTCTACTTCAAGAGGATCCGCCGATCTCGTCGACGCCGATCTTCCCTTGGAGAGACAGGGGTGAGAAAACTTTGGGACGATTTATGTGTCTTAATAATGTCCGGTGAAATTTTTCCGCTGAATATCGAATCTCATCTTCGCGCCTTACCTTCGTCGACTTTGAATATTATATACCTACCTATATAACTATCGTCGATGGAAGACAAAAATATTGCGAAGAGTCGGTTTTCCAATTTTCCTTATTTCTTATATATGTTATTCTTCTTACAGATGGTACCACGGATCAATAACGAGGATAGAAGCCGAGGCGGTGCTTCGTTTATTGAGGGAAGGAAGTTATTTAGTGAGAAACAGCGAATCCACGAAGCAGGATTACTCCCTTTCCTTAAAGTATGTTCGTTTATCGCCAGTTTCCTCTTATTTCCGCTGTTTTTCGGTTACCATTGTTTCGCAAAACGAGGATCGCTCGTTTTTATATACTCACGATATTTCTCTCCGATTGAGAATTTGCGGCTGATTGATTGCCAACTTCTTTTCAGAAGCGCCAGAGGTTTCATGCACATGAGAATACAGAGGAACGAAGAATTGAACGCCTACATACTCGGCCAGTTTAGTAAGCCTTTCGAAACAATACCGGAAATGGTTCGTCACTTTAGCGTTAATCGGTTACCTATACGTGGAGCTGAACATATGTGCCTACTCCGCCCAGTCATAGCTCAACTTTTGTAGCGCATCTATCGTAGCGCACTTTAAATTTTTTTCTCTAAAGGCGCTATACACCTACAACCACACACACACACACGCACGCATACGGCACGACGCGACGTAGGCATCGCTCGAGCCATGTATGTAAAATATCGACGACGAACGAACGAATTTAAAACAAGATATGAAAGAAGAGAGAAAAAAGGAAAACGGAAAACGAGTGGTGAAAATGGAAAAGTGGAAGAAGAGCTGGGGAAAGAAGATGGTAAAGAAGAGAAAGACGAAGACTGTGATGCGAGCTGGAATTCTGCAATTAATTCAATAACGTATCTTGAATTTATGATTTATCATTATAATTCTGGCGTGAATCGGAGAACGAGTTTTAGCGATTAGCTTTGACATTATCGAACAAAATATGGACAAAAATCATTGATTCAGGAAATTTTTTCCGGCCGAGGATTGCGCGCGATGTACACTTCCATTTTTCGAAAACGTTGTCTTCCTCAGAATCATTATGATTGTTGTTATTCATCTACTCGACGAGATCACAGCATCCTCGATTCTTCGCGTACGGTGGATCTACGCGGAAGAAAACTTCGTGGGTCGTTTTTATTGATCGTTTGTATCCGACGAAAAAATAAACAACAACAACAACAACAAGAACGGACGAACACACAAAAAACGAGGAAACGAAATTGTATGTATCTACGTAAGGTATATATATACAGGGACAATTTTGGTCACACGTATGCAGTTTTCGTGCAAATTAAACTGATCGATGAAACTTACGATTCGTATTCACTGCGGTCATAACGACGATTAAAATTAGGATCCATCGTTGATTGATTATTTAATCGATCGATCAACTAGTCGAATAACTAATCAACGTCACAGGGAAAGCTGCAATCTATTCCTACGCATGAGCTATGTGCTACAGTATGGAGTACATGATATACTATATCTAAAATATATTACACGATTATGAATTAGGTGTGTATACAGGACGATTGAGTTCGGTAGACCGAAGAAAATTGTAGAATTATGTAAATACAGACGTTCTTTGCGAAAGATTGATGCCGAAGTCAGTTTATTCACGTGAAAATTTACGGGGCCGGCTGCAGTTTCGGAGTTACGACGGAAGACCTGAGATCGACGAATTGAGAAGATTGAAAAATCCATCGAACCTCGGCATTGATCGGTCTCGTCGGAATCTTCCGCGTTATGAAACCGAAGTTGGTAAAAGGTCCCGCGACATTTTGGCAATGAGATTTTTTCTTCGGTATCAATTCTCCAACGAGGAATCTATTTCCCACGTCTTTTCCACGGTCAAACTCGGTCCCTCCTCTATCATAGTGCAGGGATTTATATACCTTTAAGTATAACGATGTACCTAGCCTCCTACTTCTGGTTACCCGGCTGGTATGGAATGAATTTAATGTTTAACTAACGATTAATCACTCGATATATCCATATTGCGATACGGCAGGTATACATATATTACATGTATGAGGTAATATATATATATATAGGAGTAAGTATATTATATTATATTATATTATATCGTTACGTAAAAGAAGTAGATGAAATAAACTCATTTGTCCGCGCGTATACCTATAACGATATTAAAATTTATATCGATATGACGATTAGTAGGGTATAAATTGGTATAAATTGGTTTAGATTATAGTATGTATAGATTTGACGATCGAACCGTGAAACAACTAAATATTATACGATATTGCATAATAATTTCAGTACTATACTATTACGACACGTAGAATAGAGGGAAAAAGGTACGAAAAGAGAAGAAAGAAAAACAAAAAAACAAAAAAACAAACAGTGTTAGAAATAGGTGTACTGTACGTATTATGGTACGAACGAAGAGAGAATTCATTGAAAAAGCGAAAACCAAATGTATAAAATTATGTAACGCGATAACATTAATGATATTATATTATACGATACGTACACTATATAGGTGTATACAGTAACAATAGCGATATCTAGAATATGCATATAATCCGCGTATAGTTATCAATTATCAATCATCGATCGATACCCGCGGCAATTATTATTTTTTGCGCAAATTTTTTTGCCAGGACGAGAAATTAGCTCGTGACCGTACTTCGAGATGGAAATTTTTTTTTTTTTTTGCAAACTCTTCCCCCGTACGTTTTCTCGTCGCCCGACTTCCGGCTGCTCGACTTGACTTTCATATCCGAGTCTATACGTCGTAGAAACGAAAAATTGAGGTATAGGTATAGTATGAACGAACGTGAGGGGAAAAAACGAACTGCGAACGATCGATGACTAATATTTTTCGAGTACGCCTCCCGTACCTACACTCGGGCGTAGATAACTATATCGATGAAAAATATATAGATCGAGACAAGAATAACGCGAGGGAACCAAAACTAAATACAAGTACGAGAACGAAAACAAGGACAAAACATACCTATGTATACTGTATATTTGTTCGTCCGATCTCGTTTAGTACTATAAATTATATGCCGATATATCGTTGCTGGAGCGAGTACGTATGGTAATATAACTTTCTATAGAGAAGACGAAAGATTCAAGAACACAAAAAATAATTTCGAACGGAAGACTGCAGGGATACGGGGCAGGAAACGAAACGTAGACGGAAAAATAGAATGGAGAAGAAGAAGAAGAAGGAAGATAAGAATTGTAAAACAAGTAATCGACTAAACGAATATAGCGGCGCACGAACGGCTGGCTGCAGAAAATTTTTAATCTGTTTCGAATATTATAGGCTTATGCGTATACAGGTATTAATGTAATATTAGGTACATGCATCCATGCATACATACATACATATAACTATAATTATTATACAATTGAATAACAGTACGATCATATAGTATATAGTATTTTATTGAAATATGTATATATATATATGATATAATGTATAGAATAATATAATTTTCGTTTTCCTCTATTGGATTTAGCGAGTTTCGAAATTCGAAATTTCAACATTCGAACTTGTGAAGAATAACGGGTGAGGAGAAAAACCACAGATACATATTATTTCATGTGATATTATAATTATGGAATTTGTTGTTGTTGTTATTATTAGTATTATTATTATTATTATTATTATTATTATGTTTATCGTCATCATTATTATCATTATACCCTGCGATTCGTTGTGTCCGACTATATATGTATGATAATAACGTCCGTAATTATATATATAATAATTGTACACTATACATACCTACTTGACAACATTGTACATCTACGTCCTATTATTATTATTATTATTATTATTAATACATAGTATAATATGGATATCGCGGTAATCGTGCAATATATATTATATTATAAAGAAAACGAAACGACAAAAAATGATTATTCTTCGTTTGCTTTTCGTTATGAAAGGTATATTAGCTATATATATTATATAGGTGTAAGTAATCACGTGCAGATCCGCAGGGAATGATAAAAAATGGTAATATAGTTGAAAATGCAGGGTGTAGAAGCACCGCGGTTCGCCATCGAAGATCGATAACTCGAAAATGTACAAACGGACAAACAAACAAACGGAAACATTCATACAAAATTTCACGTACTATACTACTACACATATAAAAATAAAATACCTGAGAAATATTGTATTTTTTCCTCCTCTGTTGATTTTGCATTTTCACTTTTGACGAAAAATCATCGACAGATACAGCTCTGTATCCCTATAACACAAAACGGGAAATATATAAGAGAACGATCTATAACAATGTATAACCTTTTTCAACGTCGTTTATCAACGTCATCGAGGTTTTTGTAATTTCAAGCTTTCGTTATCCTTCTGTCTTTCTTTATTTTTTTAATTTTTTTATTGTTTTTTTTTTTTTGCGTTTTGCGTCCATTCTCACGACCGCGCACTTTTCACCGAACAGCCAAAAACGTATCCTACACGTATATCGCGGAGATCGCGAAATAAATAACATAATCAATCCCCGACGTCCTCTCTAAACTCAGCGTAATCAGAATCCGGAGTTGGACCCGGGTACTGGGGAATAATTGAAGTATCGGAGCCGGATAATATTGATGATATTGTTATTGATAATATGCCTACGAAGTCGAGTCTGCCTTGTGCCAAAATTAAAAACGTTTATACCTACGAGTGAAAAAACGAAGTTCCCGATTTCATTTTTTGTCGATTAATTTCAATTTTCCCAGTTTTTCCGTTCTTCTTTACTCATCGGGTATTCAGATTCTACAAGTCATTGGCGTGATTGATTGAATGAATTAATCATCGATCTAGCGATCCTTCTTCCCCTCTCCCCACTCCGTGTGTAATCGTTATTCACTGCAGTATTCACGTGAACGGAACTGCAGTCGTCATATATACACGAATAATTTGGCCGATACGATACAATTAATTCATCGCCGATAAATTAAACGATTTTTTACCACCATCGTTATCGTTAATGGTTATCAATATTATCATCAGTCCTATCATAATAAGCTCCGCAGTATTATTAATTATAAAGAAATTACATGCATATCCGCGTTAATTGAAAATTATACATACATATATACGTAGTTAGGTACGTATATACATACATACATACATACATACGTAACTGTAATACACATACCTGTATTATATAAACTCATGATATCACGCGTACGACGTTATATACATGTATATATATACTGTATTGTATGAATAATATATATACTACGTGAGTAAATTATTCGGTCTTCATCGTGATCGTTGATTATTATTGTTATTATATCGATCATCAATTCTCACGTTCAGATCGAATCAATCGTACGAACAATAAAACAGCGAAGGAAGGAATAAAGAGAGGAAAAAGGAAACCGTTCTAATTCAAAATTCAAAATATTATAATGACCGGTGATATTTATAATACATTTCTTTATTGTTTTATAATCATTGAAATCACATACGCATGATAGACAGCTGCGTGCTACGCGCGCTTCATCCACGGCTCGAATTGCGGTTTTAATTATGAATTTGTAAAGGGGAAATTTCATGCTGATAATAACAATAAACTATTATTATATAACTTATGTGACATTATTATTCATTGCGTGAGTCATGCATAAACTTGCCTGCAATATATAATCGTACGTTGGTATAATTATTGATATTGCATACAGGTATCCGGTACCAATATACATACTGCTGCGGTAGGTACAGGCGAACTTGCTGAAACCGAAATTTTGTAATTTGTGCCAGAGACGGATATTTCGTCATCCGCATCCTCATCAATCGTCCAGCTTTCTCTGCAGCTGTAACCGTTCCCAATCCTCAATGTTCATTTCAATAATTATTTACGCATGCTGGTATGTATATACCTATACTATCATCGTCGTCCATCGCGAATGCCAATTCGATGGAAAAGAAAGGAGTGAACGGCGAAAACGGAGAAGAGCGAGAGAAAAGCGATAAAATTTGTGAAAAACAAGGAAAAACAAAATGTCGAAAATAAAAAGCAAGTAGAAGAACAAATTTGAAAAATTCAAAAGCTCGTCGTCAAGCATTTGAATACATAGGTATATTGAATATACAATATATAGGCATACCATAGACAATATATATACATATATACATATACATATATATATTATTATATAAGAAGCGGGACTTGCTTGCGAAAAAAGGTACGGTACAAAAAAACTACTCCTTAAGAATAAATTTTGTATGCGACACACGATCGTTGTACATACATTTTTTCAAAAAATCATTACAGAATTTACAAAATTACACACGGGCATAAAACGCAATGTACATCATAACATATCTCGAAAAAATTACATTATCACGATAAATATGATGACGTATTAAAAACCAATTATCAGGGTAGACGAAGAAAAATGTCGCGGATCTGAACTGTAGTCGATAATCGGGTTCACTCCATTCCCGGTTGACCTACGACATTCAATACAAGTTCTTGGACAGTGGAAGTACGCTCTTCCGGCGACGGAACAACCTCTTCATTTCGTTCTACCGCCGACTCTATCTCGCGAGGAACTTCTCTGTATTCCTCTTCTTCTTCCTCCTCTTCTTCGTCTTCCTCATTTCCAACCCTGCTTTCCAATTCCTCCGCTTTTTCTTTGGCCTCGTACCCTCCAGTGCTTCCATTTTCCTCGAGAATAACATCCTGCGTACGATAGTATAACATAAATGATTATAATCACCAGGAAACTAGAACGCTCTGACAATTTTTGTTTTTTTGTCTTTTTTGTCTACTCACAGAAACTTTCGGCGCAGATACCAAAGACGGCGGACGTTCCGCGGGTGGTTTGGGTAATGTCGATCTACGAGGGGTCGATCTCCGATCTAAAAGAAGAACTTGCGAAATAATGATGTCATCGCACCTCATCAGATCACAATTTGGATCCGATCAGATACATGTAATCCTGAATTAGACCCGATTGAATCTGATCAGATCTGATCATGTATTTTTGGGGGCAAAAAAAGAAAAAAAGAAAGAAGATAAACGTATAAAATATCGTAGAATCCTTGGATCCTGAATTTTCAAAAAATGCAGACAATTTTTACTCACTAGACGCTGAACTGACACTTGGTTTAATATTCGAGCTCGATCGTGCAACAGACTCTCGAGCATCCTGGGAAGAAAAGAAAGAAGATTGATTCCAACATCCAAAATTGTTGAATGCTGCCGCCTTGCCCCCGAAAATGAAGCTATTTTTTCGACGATAGAGATCTACTTCGATCAGTGTTAAATTTTGCGTGAAATTCTCACCCCACCACGAGAGCTCGCGATGCTGATGGATAGCGGTTCTTGCGCGGGAATAACTTCTGTAACATTTTGCTGATGCTGGTCTCCAGCCTCCTGAGGTGCATGGATATCGGGAGTGTTCGGAAGTCCTCGACTTCTGTACAGCTGGCCATCTTTACCTCGTATCACACCTTCCGTTAATTGAATTGCCTCTGGTCCCCATTGTGTGAGGAAATGTCCCATTCTCATGACTCGTTGCTGAGGTGTCGTTACCGTGTGACTACCTCCGCAGTATCGATTACAAAGATGATCTCTAAGAAGAAAGAGTTGGGGTAAAAGTGAATTTTCATTCGAGGAAACCGGAATTTTGTGGAGGGAAAAGCCATTCATGATCAAATGGCGTCGAAATACCTCGGCGACTTCGCTAAGGAATCAACATCCTTATGGGCTCGAGGTTTTCTGGCATCCTCCTGCATTGCGGCTTCGAATTGGATCATATTTCTACCGTGGGGTAATCGCCTCTGCTGTTTTCTCACCTGATCCAATTCATAAGTAAGGTATGGTTTCATGCTACGAGTGCACGGCATTGGTTCAGCGTGGAATGCTGCGCCTTCCTGCATCTTCATTACGACATTTTTGTCGCATGATAGACACTGGACATCTCTGTAAGTGGTTTATTAGCAGCAATGTGAACAGGGAGAGCCATGGATTATTTATATAAATGTTTGCAGAGGCCCTGAGCCCTCTCTCGGCAATCAATTCACCTCAGAAGCTTCTTCGTTCCAGCAGCCTCGCTTTCTCGCCGCAATTCCGAAAGCGTTTTCAGCTTTTCTTGGAGGGCTTTCAGTTTGTTATTGACGAACTCCTTCAGAGGTGATATTTCTATCTTGTCTAATTTACCCTCGATCTCGTGCTGAACATCATCCAATGCTTTCTGCCAAATTCCTTCTTGGTGGGATAGCTTTGATACCGCATCTTCCAAGCCTCGCGCTAGATCGTCACAAGCAGCGTCGAATTGATCGTAGGAGACCTTTAAAATCATGCGAAAACTTCGATCATTTTGTTCACCTCATTCCAGATCATAAAAACCGACGATTCACCTTTCTGTTCACCGCTCTGGCGTCAGCTTTGTCAGCTAGAGCCCCCTCCAGGTCTTCTTTGTCGGCTTTTATGGTCTTGAGCAGCTCAATTTGCTCCAGAAGAGCCTGAAAAATGATGTTAAACGTGGAATAAAAACTGGCAAGCTACTCTTTCCACTTGGTTTCCATACGTTCGTGTGAGTCTCTCGGGTTTCTTTGTCATCGAGTAGTCGGTTTGCAGTTTGATTCATATTTTCCATGTCCGATTGGATGGTCTGAATTTTATTAAGAAGATCGCCAAGTCCCTGAGATGTTTCAGGACCGACACCGGCCATTGGAGCACTGTTCAACTTCTCCATCAAGCACCCAACGTCCCTTTCCAACTCCTGAACACGCTGTAAAAGTTCTTGCGTCGCGTTTCCGCACGTCACTTCGATGTCATGAATCTGTTGCATTATCTTTGAGTTTCCTTCTGGCGCGGCATCAGCTGCTTCCGTATCTAAAGCTTCGGGATCAGACTTTGTCCGAGTTTCTCCACCGTCAGGACTTTCTTCCACTCCGGTCTTGGCCACGCTGGTCGCACTTTTTTTCGACGTCTTCCGATCTAGAGTTTCGAAGGAAATGTGTGCGGCTAATGTTGTTCGGTATCATCGAGCGTTTTGGTCACTGTCACTTCGTATACACCGGTCTTAACAACTGGACACAAAGTATCGAGAATTCTCACCACCGTTTCCGATCTTCGCCACTAAGTCAGTGAGCTCTGTTCGCACTTGGTCCATCTCCATCCTCAACGCTACGATGTCATTGCTCATATTAGAATCAACTGCCCCAGTATATGCTGACGTTGGTTCTATTTGGTGACAATAATTATCAAGAAGAATAACAAACGAATGGCAAGCAAAGTCGAAACCGAAAGAGATTCACCCTTAGCTGGATCTTTTTCGCCGTCTGCTGTGACTGTCTCAACTACACGCGCAGGAGGCGTTCCATTGGCGAATTGCTTTTCCAAATCTGCAACTCTGGTCTCAATCTCAGTGAACGTTCGCGTAACATCTCCAGGGAGAAATACTGTGCTGGAGGTTCGTTCACTACCCCCGAGAGTTATCACTTTGTCACTTTTTATCAGATCTTGCACCATGGTAGTGATCTGAAATAACGTTTTACATCAGTGGCCGGAATTCTTGGGCCTGTCATCAGCGTCGCACCTTGTCTATTCCATTTTCTGCAGCGTCAAGCCTCTTCGTGATGTTTATGATGTGCCACATGTCACTGACCGGATCCGTGCTATTGGTTTTTATTCTTTCCACCATTTCTGGTGTGCTTGCCAGTTCTTCTAAAGCTCTGAAGTCCGCCTGAAGTTTGTGTATCTGTGCGCCACGAAGCAAAGGTTGTATTAGTAATTCTCAACCCTCTTACATTGCGCTCAGAACCGAATTCCGGCAATATTTCTACACGACATGACACGAATGTTATAATTTCAAAGTTACGGTATCCTCGAGTCGTTTGAATCCCAACGCTGAAGGTACTGCCCCATCAACAATCGGCTCAACAAAAATCACCGAGTGTGATTCGCTCTCGGAACCTCCACCGATTTGCTGTTTCGTACCCTTCGATTTCTTCGCCCCGTTACCCACGGAAGAAGTTTTTGCATTCAGTGAATTCTCGGATCCTAAAATCATCGTTGTTTCTGCACATTTTTTTGATCACCAAGAGCTTGACGACCATCAAAGTGCACGCATGTTACGAGACACTGATATTTTCGACATGTCCGTACAAAATACGACTTTCAATATCATTATGAACCTTGTTCCTTGACACCTTTCCCACGAGCACTAGCAGGCGCACTAGCAGCAGTTTTAGCACTCTTAGAATTTTTTCCTTGGCTGGCTTTCTGCTCTGTGGAAATCATCGGAAGAGGATAAACACCGTTAAAGATCACGGACAAATGTTGAGTGAGAAAAAAACGGAATAAAATTCCCGTAGCACATGGAAATTGCTACCTTCAGTGTAGACATCGACTTTCACAGTCACGTCTTCAGTGCTATGGATCCTCTGTTTGACGCGTCCCGAACTTTCGATGATGTTGTATTCGTGGAGATGAAGCGAAGGTCCAGTTCTAGCAGCCATTGCGACATTCTGAACACGTAACAAGCGTGGCAATTGAATTGAACACTTTTCACCACGCGCTCTCTCACGTAATCTCCTCATTGCATTTTCCACCTCGTGTCTCATCTTTCTCTCCGTCGATAAAAATAATACTCACTCGCAAACGTGAAGCATCTTCTCCTCTGTACTCTACCTTCGTTGCTCGGAGATTCACCTGGTGCAGTAGCACATGAAGAAAATTGTGCAGAATGTTCAAGTTCACTGCGCCCACCTAAACGCAAGTTTTATGAACAGTCATTCCTAGCTTTCTCAGTACACTTCGCATTATGGGCTCGAAAATCCCACGGAGGATTTTCTCCGGGCACGGAGCCGAAAGTTTACTCAACAGCATCGAATCAGTGAGGCTCAGAAGTTACAAATTAACTTTATAAAGTACCTCCGGAGTGCCAAGGGCAAGGTCTAGCATCTGTGGTAATGAGAATTGTAGACTGGCTGTTTCAGCTTTGGGATCAGCGAAATTCGTGGCCACTGGAGTAGCGGGCTTCGCTATCTTAGATGCCATTCTCAAGATCGAACAAATACCCTGAGAAGATGCGACGGGGTTGTCTTTCACCGACTAGTTGTGGCTAGACGCCTGTATCCCGAAACCTCCGGGCATCAGAATAAGTTTCTCAAGTTGTCGGTACCGCCTAGATCGAAATATCTCTCATATTTTGCTACGTGCTGAATTTATTCGCAAGACGATTCTCGACCATTATTCGTTTTTCTTTTCAGCCATCAATCGCAGCTGTCTTCGTTGTGGTTCTAATTCGCAAGCTTCGTTAATCAAATGTTAAGTGATATCGGATGTTGTTTCCCGATCGATTCTCCACCGATCATCGACCCTTCTTACTTTCTATTTCACTGGTTTCTACGGCAACGAAATTCTGTTGTCAATATGGCGGATTTCGACGCTTCTATATACGATTGGAGAGTGTTTTCCATTATTCAGCAAATGTTTCACAAGCGTCTGTCATTATTGAGCAAAAAATAGAGAGAAATCTGCTTAAAAATTTTCGTTCGCAAACTTCGCTTAGCTTCAAAATTGATTGGATTCTCAACAAACGGTAGAACAGAAAACTGAGAGAATAGATATCGAAGTTTGAATAAAAATTTACTGGAATCATATCCATGATGAGCGTTCAAGGTGAAATTTTTGATAATCACGGAGAGGCGAGTGACCCTCGGATAATCGCGATGGATATTCTTGAATCTGGGTCCGACATGCCGAAGGTTGATGTCATCGATTATCTCCGGGACGTGAACGCCGCGGTCCAGGATATAATTAATATTTTCAAAGTTACATTTGATAATGTTAAACGATCGGTAAGTAGTCTATCAAATTTTCGTCCATTTTCTCTTTATCTCTCTGTCTTTTTGTTTCACATATAATTAAGAAGAAACTGATCATTAGTCTGATTTTTTCGAAAATATTTCCTCACAGTTGTCGAGGAAGCCGAATCTCTTGTCCTTTCAAGATAATTCGTACCCAGAGAATGTTGATCCAGTATTTGCGACAGAGGTAATGTCTACAAACTAACTTTGAATTCTTATTCTTGACCATGGAAGATGCTCAAGATCTTTGAATTCTTCGTCCTTAAACACGATGTGATCGAAATGATTCAGAAAACCGGACAAGCTCGTCCTCCGGATTCGGGAATTGAGACTGATTACGTAATTTCCAAGGCGGCTGATGATTTTTTAACGAAATTCAAGTTCCTCGTCGAATACACTGAGGAACGGATTCGCGTGTCTCCTACGGAGCAACAGGATCACGATCGTAAACTACGTCACGCCGTTAGAAGTAGCAGAAAAACTGACGCGGACATCGAATGTACGTTAATGAGTATTTTTTTCGTTCTTTTTTGTGTGTTTTTCGTTTTTTCTTCCAGATTTCTCTGTCTCGCAATAAGTGTGTTCTTACGATTGCGGAATATATTTCATCCATTTAACAATAGCTTGCGATATCCTTTTCTAGTCTTGAACGAAGCTCTGGCAATTCAGAGAATGGAGCATAAGAAATCGGCGGATAAACTTTACGCGGACCTAAACCAATGTAAAAAATTGAGTCAACAAAGAAAGCAAGAGATCGAGAATGACATCAGACGAATAGTGTAAGGATTGATTGACAGAAAATTACAATGGATATCCTATGCAGTTACGGTATTTCATTGCTCCTTGAACGAGAAACGAAAATTTTCTTTCAGGAATGAATCAGAGTTGAAAATGATAAATTTTTACAAAGAGTCTATCGGAAAGCAAGAGATATTGCATTCGGAAATTAAAGCTTTGGAAACAAGGGTGAATAATTTACGTCGAGCTAATATCCTGCTGGAAAAAGAGCTGAGAAATAAAAGGTAGGTTTTAATGTTTATCACGTAAATCAGCGAGATTATGTCATTTTTTATTCATCTCTTTACAGATCCAGAGTTGAAGCTCAGCTGTTAGATTTCGTGGCTGAATACGATTCGGATATCGGAGGTCTTCACAGAGATATGGAAAATTTCGCCGATGAGTTTGAGCTGCTCAATTCGCAGAGAAGAATGCTCGAGGTTCGTCGTCGTTGACTATTTTTGTCAAAATGTAAAAACAAGAAAACTGCATACGTTACATGGAAATCTGATACGAATCATTATTTTCGAAAATTCTCAACCACAGGAGAATGTTCTGTCAGATCTACGAACTCTGCACGGCGATCTTCAGAATGAGAAAGCTGCAGCTATGCAGAAGATATTGAACGAGAAGGTCGAACAATTCGTGAGAAATCGCGCGGCAAGAATCATTCAAAAAGCGTGGAGGGCGTACTGGGAGCGCCATTGCGCAAAAAAGAAGAAAAAGAACAAGAAAAAAATCGCCCAATGAATCATCAATATTGTAATTTGAAAAGAAGAAATCTAGTTTCGAAAAGAGTGGCCGCCTACATTTCATTTCATGAGGCATTCCGGATCAATATTCCCGATACATTCTAAACTCTCGAGGTTTTCGATCGAGCTCATTCGTTCTCTTGGCATTACAGCCGCCCGTGTTCTTCGGTGACGTTGATTTTTCAATGATTCGGATGAATTTACAAATTTCCGTCTTTTTGGCAAAAATAGTTATCTGACGAGGCTGGGAGCTGGCCGCCGGTATAACTCGAAATTTGTAGGTCCGATCGAAAGAATGAATAGGCAGCGTGGAATCGTGACAATATCGGATTCGCAAAGATCTGGGCAGATCTAGCACGACCTAATTCCCGATCTGATCGAGCCCGATTGAGATCTGACAATGGCAGGTGGATCCGATCAGATCTGATGATTTATTCCCGTGAAAACGGTGAGAATTCGTAATCGAGAAACCGAAAAATATGCTCAATCGTATTCCCAAGTATTATACTTCGTGGCTAGGTCGCTCGGTGCGCGAAAATTAGCTACATTTATGGAAAGGAGAGTATTTGGAACGCGTACCTACCGTAAGTTGGGGTGGAATGCCTGTGTCTGTTTGAACGTATAATCACGTAACTCCGAACAACCTTGTTTTATCAACCGATAAACTGATGAGCCCTAAGTATTGATCCTCCACCACAGGCATCTGAGGAGGTTATCGCATCTACGAAGTGAAACGAACTAAACTGAGTTTAGAAATATTTACGGCTTTTATTGTGTGTAAAATCTTGCACGGGGATATTATAAAGCAAAGCTGATCGCTGCCTCTGGGCTAACGGTGAAAGCTTTGATCTTCGAAAATAGCTGACCGCGCGAGGGAGTCAGTTTCTTACTTCAATTATCACGGATATCGGAGGCTCACAACGTACGTCACTGCGGTATAAATATCGGCAATTCTTATCGCACAAATACAATCGATGCATTTTTTGATTGTGAAATTGTAAAAGCTCATCGCGCAGGTATAACGAGTAGAATATATATTTTTGTCAATATTGGTATGAGCGTGTATCCTCCGCGGAAGAAACGAGAAAGCTTTCAGCTTTGGGAATCGCTTCGCGGTTCTTCCACTTTTTTGTCACCCTCTTTTTTTTCGAAGTTCTGTACGTTTTTCCAATGAATTTACCCGCTGAGAAAGGTTCTTCGGAAACTGGAGCAGCTCGCTTCACGGGCGTATAAATATTCGGACAAACGAACACCATGAATCTATAACATTGTATCTGCTGTACAGGTATCATGTCCGTATATACGGAGCTATACATAAATACAAGGGAGGACACGGATGGACGGGCGGATTCTATCCGTTGAACGGTAAAGCGAAAACCTCCCTTGCGCATGCCTCGATATTATATCTATACACATACTGTAATTCTTTGGAGGGGAGCTTCAGCACCGGCAGCGTAGGCTGCCTGGGGTGATATTTCCAGTTAGGCGAGCCCGGCTCTCAGAGACGATCATTACAGTATTTATACTCTACAGTGTTCGGTGGAGTCGGAGCAGCGGATGATAAAGCGGTCGGAGGATTTGACGAATATAAAGAAGAGGAAAAAACGTCATCGAACGAAGAAAGGAAGGAAAAATACCCCCGGCTTTCCGTCATGGTCGATTTCACGCCCTTAATTAATATATCTGCATGCAGGTGAGTTTCAAGTGTAAGTTAGGGATTCAATGAGCCGAAACCTGCCAAATAATTGGCAGCTGTGTGAACGCGTATCCGAATACACGTACGATGAATTTTATCGTATGTATACACATCATTTTGTATCGCTGTAATTGCAAAAATTTGTAAGAAAGATCACGTCCCATTCGACCGGGTCATCGATACGTCTCTGATTAAACTGGAGTTTCGAATGTTTGTGAACATTTTTACGAGCATGTACAGAACGGGAAAAGTAGAAAACTGCAAGACCGTTGAAAATTGCCAAAAATTTTCCTCGCGATCCTATGAAATTTGCATGAAATTTTTTATTTCACTGCCCACCCACGAAATGCCGACGAAAACTACGAGAGCCATTATATGCATGGAATTGTTACTAAATTTCGGAAAAAATTCATCTTCATAGACAAATTTTGCTAAATCGAATACGTACGATTGATACACTGCTATATTATAGGTGCAGGTACGCGGATGAAACTCGATTTTCGAATTTTCAAATACTATACTGCCGCAGGATTGTTACATATCGTTATGAATTTCATAATTTACAGATTCTCGGTGTAAATTAATGAGAAGCAGAAAAAATCGTAAGAGTCATACGGAAAATAATTGGTGTTCGGTAATCGAGAGATACATGGATGAGATATCGATTGAATAGTAGAGGTGTTGAAAAGTGTGAATATTAATTAACATCTACCGAAAGCTACTCCTTCCCTTCCAGTCGTTGTCGTCATCGGCGTCTGTATACATAATTGTATTGCACCTATTCGGAAACGACGATAAATAAGATTCATAATACATACCGATAATAATGACCGAGAAATTGACATTGACGTTTCATTCTCCGATAATGGAAGAGGCGGAGAGAACTGGCTTGTTGTCCGACGGCCTTGAACAACGCAAAGAAGCATTTAAGGAAGACGAAGAATTAATGAAGGAAACAACGAGGTTCGTTACCGACGTAATTGAATCCGCCGCCACAGAAGCATCAAGAAGAAAATTTCAGCAGACGGTAAATTTGATTTTCACATTTTTCTTTATTTAGGAAATTTTCGTTGTTTGTGAATCATGCATAACGGGAACGAACAGAAAGCAGAATGATAGTTAATGACCAATGAATATGAAACCATACGAACAATAATTTTTCGTCACGAACAGTCAATCTTCTTAAATATTATTCAAAATATTTCTTTCTTTCAGGAATTTCAGCCGGACGAAGGTAAAGCTGTTTTTTTCCAGTACATTTATAGTCTCAAATTTGTATTTTACTTACGGTTTAACAACGTAGCTTGAAGTCAACATATACAGCTATAACAGTAGATAAAAAAGCTCACAACAATTGATAGAATACAAAAATAACGCAATATAGCGGTATAGATATTCTAATTTTCTTCTTTTTCTTACTTAATTGATGCAAGTTAGTGCTGCAGATCTGAAAAATTGCGCTTTCTCAAAGCTTTTCTTATAGCGTTGCGAGACTATATACTTTGCGAAGATTTGAAAAATCGATAGATCGGAGAATTGACGAAGAAAAAAGAAGGAAAAAAAAAGAACGGCAAAATTGTAATAAACTTTTTTCGTTTCGTTTTCCTTTTCGTTTTCTTTCTAATTTTCGTTTTGCATATCAACGCATGTATACGCAGGAAGTAGTTTGAGAGGTGGCGGTGATCGTGTGCGTGGCTGGAACACAAGAGCCCGTGGTTTCTGCAACCGAATACTGAACGCGGTTTGTCCCTGCATCACGACTAATGGTAAATCGTAGACTGGAGAACAGAACAAAAAATAAATCACAAAAATCAAACAACAAAACAAAGCAAAATCGAACAAAGTCACCGTCTATCCAGGAAAAAATGATCGGATCGAGTCAGACCCAATTCAGATCTAATCAAGTTGTACAACATATACCTACGTCCGATCATATCGAATCTTTCTAATTCCTCAGATCCGATCAAATCTATCCAGGTCTGATTGGGCATAGTCGGGTCTGACCTTCGAATTGGTCAGTCTGGATTTTATGCCTGCGGAAATCTAATTGATACATCTTTCGCGATCTAATTAGTCAATGCATCGCATCTACTCTCTCGAGGATTCAAACGGATCGGGCCTGACCTAACGCGGTCATATCATTCCGGATCTGATCGGATCACATTAATCGGAAAAGATGTTAAACAGATCGATGGGATCGATCAGAATGAGATCCCAATTATCTGATATGATCCAATCATTTTTTCCGGGTATCACATACCTATGTATACTTCTCTTCTCTACACGCGTGTGTGTACACAACAGATGCAAGCTCACAACACGCTACATACAACGACCATCCGATACTCATACGGCACCGAATATTTCGCAATTATGTGTCTGAAATATTTTTTATCGGATGCATTTCGCTCGAAGTATTGCTACTATATATGTACTATCTACTACAGCTACTATCTGTAATCTACTATCTACTATCTACTTCTAATACTGATTGGTTGTATTCGATAAGGCACGATTGGGGTTCTGTTAATTCTACAGCTTCACATCTGAGGAGGTGGTTTCCAAAACCATGCATTTTCTGTCGGAATGATATTTTTCACGATGAATCGAGACTACCAATCGCGAGGCAAATTTCTCTAAATTGTTCCCCGATTTCAACGGTACATGCATAATCCCATTGATTTGGAAATTATTGTGAGAGTAGAAAAGCTCGTTTAAAACCGAGCGAGATTTCCACGTTTATGTATTTGATTAGAGGAATCGAAATGACTGGTCGATCAAACCGCACGTTTGCGAATTCGTCTTATTTTTATACGACAGCTGTATACGAGAAACGAACAGAACGTGGAACATGTAAACGTGGATTGACACAGATTCGAGTGAGCACGGTCTTCGAAAATTTGCAGAAAAAATCTAAGGAGTCTAAGTTTTATTTTGAACGGGAAAAATGTGGATAGACACATCTTTCCATCGATTTTTTGAGAAAAGAAAGCAGAAAATTGAGTATATTGTATCGTACGGTTTGGATTGCCACCTCGTCATTCATGTACTGTCTATACTGCCGCTGCATATACCTATAGATGTATTAAACATGAGTTAATATTGTTACATAACACATACAATAAGTCATTGTCAATAGTGTCGGAAACGGTTGGAAGACTGCACAACGCACAAAATTCCCCAAAACATTTGAAAGGAATAGAAGAAAAACTACGATCACAATCATGCTGATCACATTATTTTCTCGATGATAATCGAATTCCAACCAAAAAACGCAAATCGAAACGAAATTCGTTTCGACAAAAAGCGAAAATGATAAACGCGTCGAAGGCCGGAATTTTGAACTCTCGATCTATACAACTGTCAGAGCTTCCGGCATTCGTACTCATACACTGCATGCGTGATTGTACATACATACATACATACATACCTACGTAGTAAAAATAGTGAAAATCGTAACCGTTTAGTTATAGTTGAAACTCTTTCAGAATGGAAACAATGAATATAGGAACAGACGAATAGCATATATCATTAATTTGCGTAAACGTTCTATAATTCTTGAGTTATGCGTATTCATCGCTTTCCAAAACTGGCCACAAATTCGAATGAGGAGATGAAACAGAAGCATATTCCTCTGAACAAGTAAGCCGAAAATTTGTGACTTTCCGTTAATCATGGGCCACAGAACCAACGAATTTTCTCCTATCTTCCTCCTGTGGCCAGTCCTGGAATTGTACGAATTGATTATTAAATAATTAGTGTTATCAGATGCACGTACACTCGAAATGGAATGACTGCCGCTTATGATCGTCCATATACATGATTCTTCAATTCGTTGTCAGACTATAATAATCACGATAACAACAATGATAACAAAATTCACGTTTATATTCGTCGATACGATAATAATGCCAATACGACAATCAACTTGTGCATAATAAATATAGAGTATACGATTACACGAATATCATATCAAGTTTTAAGATTCACAACCTACCCGGGAAAAGGTGATCAGATCCGATCAAATCTGTGATTATAATGATCTTCGATCTATCTATAGCCAGGTCCGTTCTGATCTGATTGCTTGTGATACAATTACTGGTTGGATTAGAACAGATGTAAAATCGAACTCGGATGCATTACCTATTGTTCTGTTACGCGGAGAGTCGGCGGATCTGATCATATCTAATTGGATCATTATATTTGATCTGATCGGACGCAATATCAAATCGGAATCAGATCCGATTTGATCTGATCAAATTTTTTTTTCTTTTTTTTCTTCTTTTTCTCGTTCGTATATGTCGTCGATCTATATCTGAATGTACGTACTACTCGCCATATACATACTTGAATATGTATGTGTTGATATTTGTGTCGTCATTGAGTCAGTATAGTCTTCTTTCTTTCTTTTTCCCATTTTCTCCCCCTTTCGAATACGGCAGTTGTTTCATGAAATAATTTGCGATTGATTGAATGTTTTTCTCCGTTTATTCTTCCTTCAGAATTTATCAGCTGGGCATCGTATCGCTTCACGAGACCTTAACCAGCTCCATTGGGCAAGCTCGAGCTTCGTGCAGGAAGTTCAAGAAGCTGAATAATTCATAATTGATATGATATGATATGATAATATAACGTTTGTTGTAAAGAGCGTTTCGAATTATTACTTCTGCGATGGCAATGGCTAACAATAAGTAATAATCTATGAAACAATTATCAATTTTCCGCAGGTGCATGAGAGATGAACAGGTATTCATTATAGGTTGTGACGTGACGCGTCTATAAGTCTGTATACTTCGGGATACAATTATTTCTCCTGTACGATACGATATGATATGCTACGATGTATGTATATGTATACGTGTATATATAATATTTACAACGTACACGTGAAAAGAAGTATATAGAACAAGTTGTTCTCTATAAGTTGTGAAAAAGAGCGAAACTGCATATGGTATATATGTAATATATATATAGCTCGTGAGTAGAAGATATTCGTACAAAAAAGAAAGAAAAATGCGTAACGCAAAATATTTTCGACAATTTTTCTTTTATATTTTTTCCTACTACTATATATTATGTAGATATATGTATTCCTCTGACAATCAATCGGTAAAGCTAAATTGTGTAAGGTATGTTTGAAGTTATTGTCAAAATCTCAACCGAAGGATGATTAATATTGATAAAATTATAGGTGTATAAAATATATGATATCAAATTTGAAAATACACGATTTCAGTTGAATTTTCCGATTTTTCCAAGTAATACTTTACCTGTCTACATCCCGGATGTCTTGTGGTGCCACGTAGTACCTATATATTATACGCCTGTATATTGTGTATGTTACGAAGTGTTGGTATGGAATATACATCCTGTCGAATTGCGATGAAAAATCGTTTTCTATAACTGTATTAACCCGATAGAACGACTGCGAAAAAGATGGCCAGCCTTATCAGACGCGAATAGTGTCTGAACACGATGCTCGATCCGGTCGCCGGTCGGTTTGATTTTCATGGTTAAACGACTAAAAACATGAGGCTCCGTGCAGCCAACCTGCGTCTGACAATGAGAGACATTCGAATGAGTCGGACTTCGATCGATTTTCGTCCGAATTTAATCGCATCAAGATCGATTGGAACTAATCGGCTTTATCGCAGATGTAGTTTGTAAAAAATTGATTCGATTCGCGATTCGTAATGCGATTTCAATTCCATTAATACCCTTTCAGTTTCGATCAGTGTTCAAAATCATATCACCAGATCGGCGTTCGTCAAGATTCGATCGTTTGTCATGGATTTGAGGATTTTCTGAATCTGAAATTTCCCATTGCATTCTGCTCAATAGAACGTGAATAGTTAGAGCGAGAAGTTTTTTCCATTTCGAGACGCCGCGCCGCGCCGCGCCGCGCCGAGTGGAGAACGGATTCCTGAGTTCGTACAGCTCCTCGGAACACGAAGATCGCGAGGATCATTCACCGCGTTCAGATAGTTATTATACCCGGACATCTAGGTGTATCCGCGTTTTGAAGTTCGGCGTATATCCTCCGCCATGCCCTCGCTGTATATCATAGCTGTACGCAAAGTTATTTTTGAATTTGTGATCGCAAGCGTTGAGTATATATACCGACGATTAATGAAGCGGAGGGTCGTGTTCGCATGAAGTTATTGATTCCGTTCGTTTGGAATTCAGGTCGCACACCAAGGAAACATCGCAGGACACAATATCTCAGCTGCGTTATACGTATGCATATGGTTTGAACTTCTCGTTATGCGGTGGTGCACCGCAGTAACAGAAACTCAAATCGATAACGCAAACGTTTCACTTACTTCCCTGCATCGTATATTGCGGCAATACTTCTGCCTCGTTGCAATATTTCGGAAATATTGCTGCCCTGTTACTTTACCGGATGCTCATAAGATTCGAAATTGCGAGTGCTCGAAGAAATGTGAATCGAGAATGGAAACTGAGTCTGCAGAAATGGGCAAAAGCAGAATAAAACACGCGTTCTGTGCCACGATCTGGAGTTGCAGAAAACAGGGCGAATTGAGATTTTGAAAAATATTTCTTCAGGTTCGAACTCGCAGAGTCAAACGTAACAAGGATAACTATATCTATTGTTAGCTGTCCAAATTACAGAATTAGAATATTGTTCGTATGTTAAATCGATGGTGGACGATGTATGTGAGATTATTATATAGTATCATATTCTAGCTGGTGAATATCGATGATAAATTCGATGTAAATAAGTCCTGTAATTATGAGCAATCGATCGTTCAACTGACAATCAAAAAGTAATTCAAAGAAGAAACAAGAGAAATGTATATACACGGTTTCGAAATTTGTCTCTCCCCCATTTTCCCACCTGAATCCCAATAGAAAAAGAAATTCAACGATGAGAATCTTTCATTTTATACCTGTATGGTATGTAATTTCAGAAAATTATCAGTCGCCATGCAACAGAGCAAACAAGTATGTAACAGATGATCGATCGATCGGGGTTTGTTTGCCGCGGAGCGAAAGCCATGTGCTAATCGGTTTTATTGTCAGACCGTAGTGTGTAGCCTGTCATCGTGGCCGAGAAGTATTCTCGTGCAACGAATTCGTTCCATCCAATGCCTTGTATTTCGAACTTTTGAGCTTGTTGACTGTCGATAATCAGCCGAACAGCATCGAAGACGATTTCGCGAAGTCTGAATGAGAATCGTATCCATGAAATTTCGTATACCGAAAGTGATAACTAAGAAATGGATCGATCAATCACAGACGAACCAATATTTCGAGGTTCAGAATCATCCAGGGAAGGAGACCGAGACAATGAATATCCTGTGAATTCGATCTGCCATCCGCAAGAACTACTCTCAGATTCTTGTAAAAAGGATTTCAAGTCTCCAGTATGTGGAGAGGGAAGATTTTCGGTTCGAGAACCTTGCAGAAAATTGACAAAGGCGAACGTCCGAGGTACGAAAAGAAAGAATTACTCCAAGCCGGAAGATCATCATATCTCTGATGAACACAATGCTGAATACTGGTTTGAAAAGGAGCCAATAATTTCCCACGTTGAGAGGCTCCTCGATTTTCCTCGAGAAAAAATACCCAGGTATAGTATAGTATACAGTATAAAAAGATCTGGATAGCAGTCACGTATGCATATAGGTACATTTCGGGGCAACTTTGAAAGCATATCGAAAATTTGTAGACTGGCTAGAAGCTCCCAATCGAAAGCTCGCAGGCAACAGGAATTGAATTTCAAAATGAATTGTTACACGGCTCTTCGTAAACGCCGCGAAGAATTCAGGAAAAAAGTAGTGAAAATTGTTTCCGCGATGGATGATGACTGTGACGAGGATGATGAAGAGGGTCCTGAGAATAATTGGCTCTCCGAAGACGAACAAGAGCTCTTAAGATATTACTACTACATTTTACACGGAATCGACGACGTCCATATTGGACCGATCGATATCAATGTCATGAAAAACATCATTGATCTTGTTCCGGTTAAATGGAGGGAGCATTTCCCCCAGATTTTGAAACAACTGGAAAAAGATGCTCTCGACGATTACATGCTCAGCGTGAAAAAATCTATCGTTGATTTCGTTCTACAGGATCCACAGAAGATCGAATCTATGGATGAAGAAGTGGTGGGAAATTTGTTCTTCTCATTTTCCTTCATTCTTTGTTTTTTTCGTTTTTAAAATGATTTGTACGGAAGTTTCGTTCTATGGCCGTAACCAGGTGTGTTATTTTTGGCCGCAGAAATCTCTATCCGAAGAAAATTACGAGATCAAACATTTTCCACCGCAACATAGCATAAGGTACAAGACGACTAGGGGAAAGTTGGAGAAAATTTTGAATTTGTATAATCCGTGCATTCGGAAAACCCAGGAGTTATGGTACAGAGAATTTGAGTAAGTTTTTTCAAAAGTAGTTTTGAAAAGGTTAGAAGAAAATCTCGACCTCGAATATCTGGCTGTAACTTCAATCCATTCGTTTTTTTTTTTCTCTTCTCGTCGAAGCTCGCTCCGTTTGATAAATAAAAAAGAGCTTGAGACGTACGGAGAAAGTTATGACCTCGAGAGTTTTGACTGGTGTTTTTCGAAAATGGTAGCAAAAGCCAGGGACACGCTCTGCAATAATTGGTTTCCAAAAATTCTTAGGATATTCACAATCGTGAGTAAATATCCTCGTTATACTCCGCATGGAATACTGCATAAGTGGTGAAGAAATTTCGGTGCCAGTGTCCCAAGAAATCCTCAGGGTTACAGATTTTCCAATACCTTTTCAAGGGACACAAAAGAGGGCTTCTACCGGGTGCTAACAACCCTACGAAAAGAGAACAGTTTTTCAACTGCCTGGCCACAATCATGGAGTCACAATTACGAGATCTCTGTCTCGAATCAATGAACGAATACATGGCTTATATCCTGAGCTTCGGCGTAAGTGACAGACCAAATGATTCGCTATCCATTGATTAATTTTATAAATTTTCAACATAATTTACCAACGGACAGTAATGTCAGATTTTGAGTTTGGCTTGTTCAATAATTTTCACGCAGACTAAAGGATCGTGGAATCTGAAAAACGTGAGTAGACGACGAATTCGAAAACTCCTGCTCTCAGAAGAGTGCTTTTCAATACTACGATTTTATCTTCATAAGGAATTCCAAAAAGCTCTAGCAATTGTTTGTCATTAACGATCCGATTTCCCTCTTTGACTTAGACAGTGTGGGTTCAATTTGAACGTGATAATAAGAAACAAAACTTTGATTTTCGAGCCGTCCTTCAAGAATTTCACTGACACTTTAATCACGCTATTAACTTCGCTGCTCGAAGCAGTACGGAACATTCCTCGGCTTGAAACGAAGCTTTACAAAGATTACAACGGTGTTCCGAAGGTCCTTCAGGTTTGTATGTGATTCAGTGATATCGTAAAATTCCGTCAAATTTCAAAATAAAGTCCAAAAATCCCACGAAAGAACATTTTTCAAAACCACAGCCGGTAATCCTCGAAGAAATAATGGAAGATCACACTGGAAAAATAATGAGCCTGATTGAAAATCAACGTATCGGTCCTGAGGAACGGCTGCATGATTTTGCCCATTATATTTCGTTGATCAACGACATGGAGACTCGAACTGTATTTGAATTCATAGAGGCTGACCCTCCCCACAATTTTGAAGAATATGGTGTACTCATTGACAAATTCCATCAACTAAGCATCGATATTCCTGTCACAAATGAGCACACTGTGTTTCTCGGGATGTTTGCTATGCGGAGAACTAACTTGATCGAAAATCTCGCCGTCATGGCTGATAATCAGAAGGACACATTAGTTCACGAAATGGTAGCTGATTATCAACTCAAATGCAGAGTGTGAGCAGTTGGCATTCTTTAGACCCGGAATAAAAATGATCAGATCAAACAAGATCTGATTCTCATCCGATTATATTCGACCGGAGACAAGATTTGTCTCCTTAGATCCGATCGGATCTGGACAAATCTAATCGGGACATGGTTTTTCATCTGATTTCAAATTTCAAATTCCAGGATTTGCGAAGAATACGAAAGCATTGCTGATCAGGCGCTCAGCACTCCGCCGGGAACTTCCGAACTCATGCAGCTAATTAATTTTGTTAAAAAAGCAGAAAACGAATTGGTATACTTGCTGCAAGACAGACTGAAAGAAGTTATGCAGTATGTGATATTTTTGTCTGACTACTCGGTGCTTTCGCCGGTAGAAATAAAATCGGTCAATGCAGCTTTTCATTGGTGAGTAAAACGGTGAATTGTGTCGAGCAAATTTGTTATTCCGATGATTTTTCTTTCGTTTTTTCCCTCGTGTTGTTATCGCGTTTTATACAAATTTTACCGAAGTGTTTGAAACGCAAAATTTTCAAGGTGCTATCGAATACCTTCGGTGTTTGAAGAACACAGAGAAATAGTTGCACAGAAAACGATCGAATACCAGGAAGTCTTGTCGGTCAGGATAGAAAAATTTGAACAGGATTTACAACTTTATTGGAAACAGTGCGACGAAATACAGTATTGGGGTAACATAGACGAAATTTTCCGATACAAAAAAAAGGCAACCAGTCTTGAAAATCGACTGATCGTTGGTATGGATAGAATCGAGAGATTCAACGAAGAGGAACAAATGTTCGGTTGGGATTTGTCCCAGTACCCGTTGCGCAAGAAGGTGAAAAAGCAGAAAAAATCACAACTTTCGTTTACACAGGTGTATGCGCGTTGGTTCGTTCGAAAAATCTCATGTTCCATACTTTCAAAATTCAGACTGCAGACAGACTCGCACCGTACAAAAAGCTGTACGATGCCGCGTGCGAGTTTCTAACAAATTACGAAAAATGGACAACTGCTCAGATTGGATCTTACGATCCCGAGGCAATTGAGTCCGATGTTGGCGTCGCTTATCGTACCGTTTACAAACTGGAAAAAACATTTCAAGAACCAATTGTGAGAAAATTGGCTGAGACAATCAAAGGAAAAATTGAAGAATTCAAGGAACATCTTCCGGTGATAATGACACTCGGAAATCCCGGCCTCAAAGCTAGACACTGGGAACAAGTCTCCGAACTCGTTGGCTTTCCAATAAAAGTCGACCACAATATGACACTTGCAAAGGCGAGTAATGAAACCGGTGCGACGGGGAGGATCTCGGATGAACGAAATTACGCGATTTACAAATTTTCCCATTTTTCAGATCCTAGATTTCGGCCTGGATGAATACGTCGATAAATTCGAGGCTCTGTCCGAGGCTGCGACTAAAGAAAATAACCTTGAAAAGGCTCTGCTAAGAATGCACACCGATTGGACCGAGATGGAATTCACCGTGACACCTTATCGCGACACAGGGACCTACGTTGTCGCGAGTGTAGATGACATTCAGCTATTGCTCGATGACCATCTGACCAAGGCGCAAACCATGAAAAATTCCGTCTACATCAAACCATTCCTGAATGAAACTCTGTAAGAATATAAGCCGAAGATTGCAAATGACAAAGATACTCGATCCATTTGTCATGATTGTTTCCAACTTCTCAGAGAATGGGAAGCAAAGCTTCACCTCCTTCAGGATATCATTGATTTCTGGCTCAAGGTACAAGCCACCTGGATGTACCTCGAACCTATTTTCTCGTCTCCTGATATTCAGCAGCAAATGCCTGAAGAAGGTCGCCGGTTTAATGCTGTGGACAAAGTTAGTAATTCTGATGAAAGAGGGACCAATCCCTTTCGCTATTTTGGATTTCTCGTTCTGTTTTAGATCTGGAGAGATATCATGGGGACTGTGATGTCCGATCCAAGAGTTTTGACCGTTGTTGAAATCGAGAAGATGCTGGACCGTCTTCAAAAAAGTATGGGACTTTTGGAGCTCATTCAAAAGGGATTGAACGAATATCTGGAAAAGAAGAGACTCTTTTTCACCAGATTCTTCTTCCTCTCGAATGATGAATTATTGGAGATATTATCGGAAACGAAAGACCCAACGAGGTGTGCGAACGATTGATTTTGCGTTACAAAAAATCGTCGCGGATACTTCCAAGAAAAAAAATGTTCAATCCCCTGTTTCTACAATATTGCAGAGTTCAGCCTCATCTGAAAAAATGCTTCGAAGGTATCGCGAAGCTCAATTTTACAGAAAATATGGAAGTTACCGCGATGAAATCGTCCGAAGGCGAGGAAGTTACCTTAGAATTTGTCATCGACACCGCAGCTGCCCGAGGACAAGTCGAAAAATGGCTTTTGCAGCTTGAAGATGATATGAAAAAAAGTGTACGAGCTATGGCAAGTATTTCGTTCCCAAAAAATCACCGTAAAATTAGTAGAAAACGTAATTCTCTTCAACTCCTGATTCCCTGTCACCGCATCCCCCATGAATTCCAGGTCATGAACGCAAAAAATGCATATCAAAAGAAGATGAGATCGAAGTGGGTACTGGACTGGCCGGGACAGACCATTCTCTGCATCGGGCAAATGTATTGGACAGCCGATGTCACAGCAGCATTTGCCAACGGCCAAAAAGGGCTGAAGGACTACGTGGAGAAGTGCAATTATAACTTGAATCAGATAATTGTTTTAGTACGTGGTAAATTGTCAGCGCAGAATCGAACCACTTTGGGTAAACGAAAATCATATTTCGACCGATCTTTCATGATTCAAGATCAATTTTACGCGACCAAATAATTTCTGTGACTAAATATTCCCAGGAGCTTTGGTCACGTTAGATGTCCATGCGCGAGACGTCCTGGTCGGATTATGGGAAGACAAAGTTGAATCGGAAACCGACTTCAAATGGCTTTGCCAATTGCGTTATTATTGGCAGGTGAGCGATCGCTCATTCGTTCGATTCGCCGGGTAGTCCGATCAGTTCCATCTTTCGTGGAAATGAACTGCCACCGCCGTTGATCCAATCCGTTTGAAATTCTTCTTCCAGATGGATAACTTGCAGACAATGATGATCAATTCGTCATTAAGTTACGGTTACGAGTACCTAGGAAATTCCCCGAGACTCGTTATCACTCCGTTGACCGACCGATGCTACAGAACATTATTCGGTGCTCTGAGTCTTCATCTTGGTGGGGCCCCGGAAGGACCAGCAGGAACTGGCAAAACAGAGACTACGAAAGACCTTGCAAAGGCTGTTGCAAAGCAGTGTGTTGTTTTCAATTGTTCGGATGGTCTGGACTATCTTGCGTTGGGCAAATTCTTCAAGGTAGGGTCGGAGTAGATCAGTTCTGTACCGATCAAACATGAATTGTTGGCGAAGGAGCTCCCACGACGTGATCGATTTTAGGGCTTAGCATCCTGCGGTGCTTGGTCGTGCTTCGATGAGTTCAATCGCATCGATCTCGAAGTTCTCTCTGTTGTGGCTCAACAAATCCTCACCATCCAACGTGGCATTCAATCTGGAAAGCAAACACTCATGTTTGAAGGAACGAACCTGACTCTGGACTCAACGTGTGCAGTATTCATCACCATGAACCCTGGATACGCGGGGCGCTCCGAATTGCCTGATAATCTGAAAGCCCTCTTCCGATCGGTGGCGATGATGGTTGGTCATCAAATCCCATTCTTCGCTCCAGATCATTTCTATTCACCATTGAACTCGAGATTTTGACATCGACAGGTACCGGACTATGGGCTGATATCGGAGAACACGTTGTACTCCTACGGTTTCTACAATGCTAGACCACTGTCGGTGAAAATTGTAATGGCTTATAGACTGTGCTCAGAACAACTGTCCAGTCAATGTCACTACGATTATGGAATGAGAGCAGTCAAGTCCGTGCTGATAGCTGCCGGTAATTTGAAACTTAAGTACCCTGAAGAGGATGAAGACATTCTGATGCTACGAAGTATCAAGGACGTAAATCTGCCGAAATTCCTCAGCCATGACTTGCCTCTGTTTCACGTGAGTTACAAAGTCTACGATTCTGAATAGTTGATGATTATATTCTCCCGAGGTTCAACACAGTCCGCAATCATTCCTCCGATCCCCAGGGCATCGCCTCGGACCTCTTCCCAAACGTAGTTCTTCCTGAACCGGATTATACGGATTTGAATACATGCGCTCGAGACGCTTGCGAAAGAGCAAATATCCAGTGCACGCCAGTATTTTTGGAAAAAATTCAACAAATTTACGAAATGATGATCGTCAGGCACGGTTTCATGATCGTGGGACCACCTTTCGGGGGCAAAACAACCGCTTACAGAATGCTCGCCGATGCACTCGAGTTGATCGAAGAGAGGGTAAGAGAATTCATTGCGTTCTCACGATGACACGATCAAGCCCGAACGTATCGATTAACGAAATAATTAACGACAGCAATTGATGGATGAGCACAAAGTAGAGGTGACGGTAATCAATCCAAAATCAATAACCATGGGTCAACTTTACGGCCAATTCGACGCGGCATCACACGAATGGAGTGACGGAGTATTGGCAGTAAGTTATCGAGCTTTTGCTGTATCCACGAACGAGAACAGAAAGTGGTTGATATTCGATGGACCGGTGGATGCGGTCTGGATAGAAAATATGAACACTGTTTTAGACGATAATAAAAAATTGTGCCTAATGAGCGGCGAAATCATCCAACTAGCACCTACTACCAATTTGATCTTCGAACCGATGGATCTTGAGGTAGCTTCTCCAGCCACCGTGTCCAGATGCGGTGAGATCTTCGGTGAAAAATGAAATCAATTGGCAAATTTTATGCTGCGATAATTGATCCAAGAAATTTTCACCCAATTTAGGAATGATTTACATGGAGCCAGTCGCCCTGGGCTGGACGCCTTTGCTTTTGTCCTGGCTTCGCGAGACTCCACAAGCTTTGGGAGAATGGCTGAGAAACTTCATGAGAGACTGCCTATTCTTTCGCTTCTGTAGACCATTGTTGCACTTACTGCGTCGGGGTGGAGTGACGGTAAGGAAACCCATTCCTCAAATGAGACTGCTACATAATTTTCCAAAGATCCTAATCGGGATGTTTTTGCCGAAATCGTTCAGGAACTGGCACCAATGCCCGATTCGAATTTGGTCAGATCAGTTACGTACCTGATGGACTGTTTTTTAGCAGACTTCCACGACGAAAAATATCTCGAAGGTATCTCCGACATGGATCTCAGGGCGCAAACGGAGGTGAGTTTTGAGTCGAGGACATTCGCAAACATTTCTATCAATGTTACACAAAGTAATTTCATCCCATTGCACGCATGCATCAGGGCTCGTTCTTTTTCTCCTGCATTTGGGCGATGGGCGGTACCCTCGAATCACGTCACAGACACAAATTTAGTAGGCTTTTCCGAGGTCTCTTGGAGAAGGAATTTCCCGCTGCTTTATTGGAAGAATTTCGATTGACGAAACCCGTTGAGCCGCCGATCAAACCGTACATTTTCATAATGCCAAAAGACGGTTTAGTTTTCGACTACAGGTTCATCAGAGAGGTAATTAGAGTCTCGTTCGTCACCGAACTAGGGCGAGTCTCATTTTGAGAAACGAGTCATTTATGGTCGAATGATCCCATCCAGGGAAAAGGAAAATGGAAATTGTGGTCTGACGAATTGTTGAACGCGCCGCCAATACCCCGAGATATTCCAGTGAATCAAATAATCGTCCCAACGGTGGAGACAGTGAGATACACGACCCTGTTTCAACTCTTGGTTCAGCATGAGAAGCCAGTATTTTTCGTCGGACCAACCGGAACAGGGAAGTCGGTATACATAATTGATTTTCTATTGAAAAAGAACAACACGAACGTTTACAAGCCGTTGTTCATCAATTTTTCGGCGCAAACGACTGCGAATCAAACGCAGGATATAATCATGAGTAAATTAGACAAACGGCGAAAAGGAGTCTACGGTCCACCGATTGGCAAACGATGGGTCATTTTTGTCGACGATGTTTCTATGCCCATGAAAGAAGTCTACGGAGCACAGCCGCCGATTGAACTCTTGAGACAGTGGCTAGATCATTGGCAATGGTAAGCTGCAATACACAATTTACAGCTTGACCAATAAAATCGATTCGAAAACGCATCCAGGTATGACAGGAAGGAGATCGTTCCCGTGAAACTGATCGAAATTCAATTAATGTGTGCTATGGGACCACCGGCAGGAAGTGGAAAGGATGTTACGCCGAGATTCAAACGACACTTTTTCACACTCACTATATCAGAGTTCGAGGACGACGTGATGATAACTATTTTCAGTAAAATCGTTCTTTGGCATCTGGACACAAGGTAGATTCCAATGATAATTCAAATTTGTCTCAACAGAACTATATGAAAGTGCGAAAAATTTGTCCGATTCCAGAGGATTCAGCAAAGAGTTCGATCCATGCATCGAACAGATCGTTATGGCGACTATGGACATCTACAAGGAAAGCCTCACCCACCTTCTTCCTACTCCTACAAAATCACACTACTTATTCAACCTCCGTGACTTTTCGAGGGTGATCCAGGTACCGTAATTCCACTATTTCGACTATCAATCATATTTTTCGATCGTTTCGATTTGTTCGAACGTCTGGGCACAGTAGCCAATTTATCGAAATGCACATCAGGGTGTGCTTTTGTCTGTTCCTGAAACGATGCCAACATTAGTGAACATGAAAAGGCTCTGGGTTCATGAAATCCTTCGGGTTTACGGAGACAGACTCGTCGACGAGACGGATACCACTTGGCTGATCAATCAATTGCGCATCGTCGTTCAGGAGAGAATGGAAATTGACATGGACTACATGTTCACTGATTTAACAGGCGACAAAAAAGGACCGGTACGTATTTTCGCTGGGTGCAGGAAGTAAAGCTCGTCCCGAATACCGCCTCACTCTTTCTCATCGCATAATTCCAGGTGGGTGATTTTGAACTGCGGAATTTGTTGTTCTGTGATTTTTCGGATCCGAAAAGTGACATTCGTCAATACCAGGAGGTCCAGGACTTGGACGATCTCAGAGTCATAGTTGAAGCTTACCTCGCAGAATTTAATTCAATGACGAAGAAGCCCATGAATCTTGTCCTCTTCAGGTGATGACGTAATACACAATTTGTACACGTGGAATCGAAGTCCGAGCGCGATTTTACTCTGACCCTGGAACCCCTGTTTCTCTTTCTTTTTACTCAGATTCGCGATCGAGCATCTGTCGAAAATTTGTCGGATAATAAAGCAGCCGCGAAGTCACGCGCTTTTGGTTGGTGTCGGAGGTTCGGGAAGGCAGTCATTGACGAGATTGGCGGCTCACATTTCTGAGCATGAAATATTTCAAGTAGAAATAAGCAAGCAATACGGTAGCAACGAATGGCACGAGGACGTCAAGGTCATTTTGACGAAAAGTACAGCTACCGAACTTCATTCTACTTTTCTTTTTACCGATACTCAGATAAAGGAAGAAAGTTTCTTGGAGGATATCAGCAACATGTTGAACTCTGGAGAGGCAAGTAACCACAAATAGTAAATGAAGAAAAAAACCAACAATATGAAAAAGAATCTTCCTACGAGATGATGAAATTCCATAATTGCATCAATTATGTCCTCTACTTTCCGAAATCTAGGTACCCAATTTATTTTCTGCCGACGAGAGAGCCGAGATTTGCGAAAAAATGCGCCAAATTGATCGCCAGAAAGAAAAGACTATGCAAACTGACGGCAGTCCGGTTGCACTTTTTAATTTGTTCGTTCAAATAGCTCGTGACCAATTACACATTGTCGTTGCAATGTCGCCCATCGGTGATGGGTTTCGAAACAGAATCAGAAAATTTCCAGCCTTAGTCAATTGCTGTACAATCGACTGGCTCCAGGTACTTTCCACGCCTAAGATCATTGAAAATTTCTCAAATTCGCGAGCTAATTCATCACCGAACCTTTTACTCCATCAGCCATGGCCGGAGGACGCCCTCCTCGCGGTGGCAACACGATTTTTAGGGGAAATCGAACTTCCTGAATCAGAAAGACTCGCCTGCATCGATATGTGCCAATATTTTCACATGTCGACGCAAAAAATGAGCAGAGAATTCATGACCCGGGTGCGACGGAAGACTTACGTGACTCCTACCTCCTATTTGGAATTGATCAACACTTTCAAATCACTATTGGAAAAGAAAAGAAGGTGGGTGTTCGGGAGGAAGTAGTTGAGAAAGAAAATCGTTGACAGATATATTCAATTTCAGATTTGAACGTATCGAATTTCAGATCTGACTAGATCCAATCGCACCCGAATTTTTTCATCTGATCACCTGTGATTATATCTGACTTACAGTTAGATCTGATCATTCTTTTCTTGGTGGTAGCGTGAGAGTAGAATCTGTAGCGAGTAAGCCCAAATTTTCGAATGTACTGGCCAACGAACCTTCGTTCTGGAATTTATTTTCAGCGAGATAATCTTTGCGAAAACACGTTACGAGGGGGGCCTCGATAAGCTGGACAATACTAATCAGCAAGTTAAGGAAATGCAGGAGACTTTGCGAGACCTGCAACCCATGCTAGTCACTGCGGCCAACGAAGTTCAGCAAATACTTGCACACGTTGAAGAGGAGAGTGCCGGAGTTGCAGAAGTGGAGAAAGTTGTGAAAGTAGACGAAGAAGCAGCTCAGGTAAGAAACCACAGAATCTGGTCGATAAATCTTGAAATTCGTCATCCATCACTGGTCCGAATTTCATCGTACCTATTGATTATCGAATTTCGCAGGAAGTAGCGGCTGGTGCCTCGAAAATCAAATCTGAATGTGACGCAAATTTGGAGGAAGCAATGCCGATTCTGAACCGAGCAAACGCTGCACTCAACACATTGACACCGGCTGATATCGCGGTTGTAAAAACGATGAAGAATCCTCCAGCTGGAGTCAAGCTGGTCATGGAAAGCGTCTGCATCCTGAAGGTCGGCGCACTCTTCAAATGCAAACAGAGAGAATACGGTGAAAATTGTTTACAGTGCCACGAGTAATTTCTTATTCATTCTGTTCGCAGGATGTTAGGCCAGAGAGAATCCAAGGACCGGATGGAAAGATGGTTGACGATTATTGGAAGGCTTCGTTGAAAGTTCTGAGTGACATACGCTTCATGGACTCATTGGTGAACTTCGATAAAGACAACATTCCTGAACGCGTGATGGAAAAAATCCGAAGCCACTATTTAACGAACGTGAATTTCGATCCGGACAAAATAAAGACCGCCTCGACGGCGTGCGAAGGTCTTTGCCGTTGGATATACGCCATGTCAGAATACGACAAAGTTGCCAAGGTCGTCGCACCGAAGAAGAAAGCTCTGGCAGAAGCACAGGCCAAGTACAACGAGGCCATGGTTGAACTGAACTTCAAACGAGATCAGCTGAAGCAAGTTCAGGTAATCATCGTCATAGACTTCGCTGAAAATCTCGAACAATCCCAATCTTTGCGATCAGCGCAGATCAATCTTTGACGAATCTTCTCCTCCTTCTTCTTTCCCGTTTTTTTTAATTTTTTTGTTTTTTTGTTTCCAACTTCCATCAGGCCAAATTGTCTGCTCTTGAAGACGTCCTTCGAGCTCGTAAAGCCGATTATCAAGGAATGATGGATAAGGTCACCGATTGTGAACAAAAGTTGCGACGTGCCGAAGAACTGATCGGCGGTTTGGGAGGAGAATACACCCGATGGTCCGAGAGTGCGAAGTCACTCGGCGAAAAGTGGGTACCAGATTATTTCGGATTATACCTACCGCACGAAATTGTCCGTCGAAAATGAATTCCGGGCTCTTTTTCCCTTTTTCCTTTCAGATACTATCAGCTCACCGGAGACATCATCATCGGATCCGGAGTGGTGGCGTATCTCGGACCATACACGACGCCTTTCCGAATAGGTCAAGTGGAGAATTGGGTAAAGTTGTGCACAGATTTGAATGTGACATGCACTCAGGACTTCCAGCTGAGAGATACCCTAGGAGATCCTGTGCTAATCAGATCGTGGAACATATTCGGACTACCCAGTGACTCCTTTTCGATCGATAATGGGATTATAGTAAGGTTAGTGAAATCCGACATTTTCGTCAACGTTCGTCGACTGGATTATGCTGCAGAACTAACGATAATATCGGCATTCGTATATTCCTCGTTCACTTTAGAAATGCTTGTCGGTGGCCGTTGATGATCGATCCTCAAGGACAGGCTAATAAATGGGTTAAAAATATGGAAAAAGCGAACAACATGAGTATCATTCGACTCACACAGGGTGACTACACCAGAGCACTCGAAAATTCTATTCAATTTGGTCTCCCATTGCTACTGGAAAATATTGGCGAGGATTTAGACGCCTTGCTGGAGCCTGTCCTCATGAAACAGACTTTCAAACAGGGCGGAGCATTGTGCATCAAACTTGGAGACACCGTAGTTGAATATAACAATAATTTCAGGCACGAGTTCAATTTCTATGATCAATTACCTTGAAGTGATGGAATTGATCTGATCGGGTCCATTTCAGATCTAGTCTATTCATCCAATCATATCTGATGAGATGCAAATTTTTTTCCAATTTTGGGATATTCATCGATTTGGATTGTAGTGCCGGAACTTTTTAACGAGGATTTCTGTATCCCAGGTTTTACATCACAACAAAACTCCAGAATCCTCATTACTTGCCTGAAGTTGCTGTAAAAGTGACTCTATTAAATTTTGTCATCACACCAGGCGGGCTTGAAGATCAACTTTTGGGAATAGTAGTCGCGAAGGAACGGCCAGATCTAGAGTCAGAAAAAAATGCTCTCATCGTACAGGGAGCGGCCAATAAAAAGTGAGACGGTGTAGTATGAGCATGCTCGTGAACCACGATTCAATTCTATGTTTCTATGTTTAATTTTTATCCCGCGAAGGATGTTGAAGGAGACTGAAGACAAAATCCTCGAAATCTTATCAGCCTCAGAAGGAAACATTCTCGAGGACGAAGCTGCGATCAGTATTTTGAGCTCGTCAAAAGTATTGAGCAATGATATTCAGATTAAACAAGCTGCTGCCGAGGTAACAGAAAAATCGATCGATGTTGCTCGACTGCAGTATACTCCGATCGCGGTTTATTCAACAGTTCTCTTCTTCACGATAAGTAAGAAGGAGAAATGGAAACAGTTTTCTGGCCCACGATACAGCAACAGTCATTGTGATTCTATTTCGAATGGATATTCTATTTTCAATTTTTCTTTTGCTTTTCATAGCTGTTTTGGCGAACATTGATCCGATGTATCAATACTCGTTGGCGTGGTTCGTGAATCTGTACAAGGGAGCTATCGACAATACAGAACAAATGGACGACGTCCAACTTCGTTTGACAGATTTGACTAAATATTTCACGTATTCGTTATACGTAAATATATGTCGTTCTTTATTCGAAAAGGATAAACTCCTTTTCTCATTTCTACTGGTTATTAATTTACTGAACAAACAAGGACTCGTCCCGATATCACATTGGATGTTTTTGCTCACCGGTGGAGTGGGACTAGACAATCGTTTTGAAAATCCAACCAATTGGCTCCCGGCTAAATCTTGGGACGAGTTGTGCAGACTAGACGCAGTAGAGGGCTTCGAGGTTCGTCGTTTGGAAAAATCCATTTAATAAAAGTGAAAAAGCTCCTAAAACTTTCGATCGTCATTCCGTTTTCCGTATTTCCTTGATTAAAACAGGGCATCAGGCGAGTATTCACCGAGAATCTGCAATCCTGGAAAACATTTTTTGACGAAAAACAACCCCAATACGCAGCCCTCCCTTCTCCATACGAAAATCTGAAACATTTAGACAGGATGTTGGTACTCAGATGCATTCGTCCGGATAAAATTGTCCCAGCTGTTCAAGCCTTCGTTGAAGGTAGAAAAATCGAAGATGTGTACGTTCATCAAGAGTGATTGAATAATAATTAATCTCCCTAACGATCCATCGATTTTCCAGCTGAAATGGGAAGGCAATTTGTCGAGCCTCCAACTTTCGATCTGCAGGCGTCATACGCAGATTCTCACTGCTGTATACCACTAATTTTTGTTTTAACACCTGGAGCTGATCCAACACAATTATTGCTCAAATTTGCCGACGACCAGGGATTCGGAGCTGAAAAATTGTTCTCTTTGTCATTAGGACAAGGTGAGGAATTCATTCATTCAGTGTATACGCGATTCCCGCCAGATCCCACTTACGAGGATTCGGATAATTTGTTCCTTTTCTCAGGACAAGGCCCAATCGCAGTAAAATTAATAGACGACGGTGTGAAATCGGGGTTTTGGATAGTCCTGCAAAATTGTCATTTGGCAAAAAGTTGGATGGGCACGTTGGAGAAGATATGCGAAGGATTACTGCCCGACACGATTCACCCAGATTTTCGTTTATGGCTGACGAGTTATCCAGCGGATTATTTCCCAGTAGCAGTATTACAAAATGGTGTTAAAATGACGAATGAACCGCCGACTGGACTGAGAGCAAATATAATCCGCTCTTACTTAAGCGATCCAATATCTGATCCGGATTTTTTCGAATCTTGTAGTCAGAGCGATACTTTCAAAAAACTTCTGTATTCTTTATGCTTTTTTCACGCTATTGTACAAGAGAGACGAAAATATGGTCCCATTGGATGGAATACTCCTTACGAATTCAATGAAACCGATCTACGGATCAGTGTTTTTCAACTTCATATTTTTCTAAATCAATATAACGACGTTCAGTATGAGGCTCTGAAATATTTGACCGGCGAATGCAATTATGGAGGTCGAGTAACCGACGAATGGGATAGACGAACTCTGGTCACAATTTTGGAAAAATTTTATTGCAAGTGAGTCTGAAGTTTCGAAAATAATGAATATAGTTTTTCGTCTTTTCTTTTATACTTTGTAACTTTCACTTCAGATTTCGATGACGTTTCTTTTGATTCCGACACTCGATCGTTCTTGTCTTTTCTCCATCTATTTTCGTTCACAGGAATGTTGTAGATGAGGATATTTACTACTATGATTCAACGTCTACGAATTATTATTGTCCAACGGCGAAGGAGTACGAAGCTTATATGGAATATACTAAAAGTTTACCCCTCATTACTGGACCAAGTGTTTTTGGGATGAATGAAAATGCAGACATAATCAAAGAACGACAAGAAACTGATCTCATGTTTCAATCGGTGCTCCTCACCCAGGTGCAATAAATTTATCACATTTAAATTCCGTTTTTATCATACTACTTTTCCATTCAAACATCTCACGTCTTCGATAATTGCTCATGATTACACGCTGTTAGGATCGAACGGTACGTAAAATAATGCCGAAGAAAGCCTGAAATTCCGAATTTACAAAAATTCATATAATTTTTTTACTTTCTCTTATGTTTACTGTAATATTTTTCATACTTCTGTTCCAATATTAATTACTGCTGAAGGATTTATGGATGATGGAGGTATGTATATGTATATACGTATTACGCAGAGTAGAAATCTAGGAAAAAAACTAGCCTTTTCGAAACACTTATGCCTAAATTAATCTTCGTTTATTCCTAATTACTCAAAACTTCGTTCTCGTTGTTTCACACGCTGCACTTCATAGAAATTGAAGGTAAAAAATCATCGACATATTGTTTTACAATACCTACGAAAGAAGATTCGAAAACTCGTCGAAAAATCGGCTTCTGAAACAAATAATTTTCCCTGAAAAAAAATAAATGATTAGATAAAATCGGATCTAGTTACGTCTGATGAGAACTCAAATTTCTCCAATTAGATCCGATCGGATTTGACATCAAGAAATTTTTGATCTGATCAGATATGTATGGATTATAACTGAATGCCACGATTTTATAAGATCTAATTATTTTCTCCCGGGTATAAGATCGATGTCCGACATAAGGAAAATTTATTTTTCGACATGTTTAGGAAACGGGTGAAGCTGGTGGCAGCGGTGAATCTTCCGACGAAATAGTCTTCACAGTCTCCTCGGATATTCTGAATAAATTGCCGAAAGATTTCGATCTTGTTGAAGCTTTGGAACGTTATCCAACCTCGTACAACCAAAGCATGAACACAGTTCTGGTACAAGAAATGGGACGTTTCAATAAACTTTTACAATACATAAGGAGTAGCCTGATCAACGTCCAGAAGGCCATAAAAGGTCTTGTTTCACCTAATCGCGTTACTAATTGTCCTGTACTGAAATAAGTACAATTATTCTGTTATCTTCTACTCTTTAATGCAGGTTTTGTCTCCATGTCCTACGAGCTTGAAGAAGTAACTGGTTCTATTTTGTCTGGAAGAATTCCAGGATTATGGAAACAGAATTCATATCCCTCTTTAAAACCATTGGGCAGTTACATCAACGATTTCTTACAACGATTGGCTTTCCTTCAGGTAAGCAAAGAACGAAACGAAAAGTGTCTTTGAAAAATTAACTCAGCCGATATGATATCTTCATCTGAAATTTTTTACTCCATCTTTCTCGGTCTTTCTTTCTTCTTTTTACAACTGCTCTCAGCTGTGGTTTGAGGAAGGACCTCCCATAACATTCTGGATATCTGGTTTCTACTTCACTCAAGCTTTTTTGACTGGGGCCAGGCAAAATTATGCGAGAAAATATCACATCCCGATCGATCTTTTAGTCTACGATTTTATGCCTCTGAAGGAAAGACAGTTTTCGAAACCTCCTGAGAATGGTATATACATTTATGGTCTATTTCTTGACGGGGCGAGATTCAATATGGACAAAATGATCCTGGATGAAAGTCTTTCAAAAGTTCTCTACGACGATGTGCCATACGTGAGAAAGACAATTATCAATTTATCAGTATAAGATGATTAAATGATAATGATATTTTCATTCCTCTTTATTATTGTACATTTCAAATGTAACTTAATGAGAATTACTAGAAGAAGAAAACTTTTTTTAGCTCCTGCTAACTCCCATGAAAAAGGAGGAAGTGATTGAACGTCTGACTTATACCTGCCCAGTTTATAAAACCAGCGAAAGAAGAGGAGTTTTATCGACTACTGGACATTCAACTAATTTTGTAATCGCTATGTGGTTGCCAACAAACCGACCACCAGATCATTGGATAATTAGGGGCGTGGCAATGCTGTGTCAACTCTCGCAGTGAAAATTGATCCAATTTTAAATCGTTGTATCTACTTATTATAGTATGGCGAAAATGGAAAACTTTATCTTTAATCGTAATTCACAACAATCGCCGATAAAGATAAAAATACATGGAATCTGTAGGGGTGACTATACAATTTTCTATCCGAATAAGACTATAAATTAATCATGAATAATTACTAATTTTATGTTATTGTAAAAGCTAATTTGGGTCCAGAAATATTCCGTCTAAGATTCGCAAACATTGAGATATAAATAAATTATATATACTAATTTGCGTAAATATGGATAATAAATGTTCGAAATGATTTATCTATGATCTTTCTAATCTATTCCGACAATTTAAAAGTTGCTTTGAATGGGTACCATGAAATAATAAAAAATTGGTCAAATTAAAAATGGTCAGATACAGCGGCTTGATGACTTGGCGTGGAATGCGCTATAGATATACACTCCTAGTGATAAATAACGAGAAATTCGCTAAATAACGATAAAATCTGGGTGATATGCTGCTCAGTTTTCCATAGAATATTCAAATTTAAATCCTCGTGCCACTGATTTAACCATTCTTCTCGATTTCCATATCGATTCTTTCGAACAAAATTATATTCCAATTTTAATTTTCGCGCTTGAATTCTGATCGCACGGAAACTAGCGCCACGCCCCGGTAAACCTATGAACAGAAATCGATACTAATCTACAAATTTTATAGTATCGAAGACGTAGATATAAAACTCGCGATCCGGCAACGCCGCAAGGCAGGGTTCCATTTAAAGATGGCCGGCGTTTAAGCTACTGCTAGAAATTTGTGGCACGTCAGTGAACTCAAGAATCAAGAGTATCAAGTGTTTGATAGCGGTTAATAGTCGAAAGAACGAGAAAAAAAAGAGAAGAAGGAAGGAATTGAATTTGTACATAATTACATATCCCAAGTCGATAACTTCTCAATGAATGAATGAATGATTAAATAAATGAATAATCCAACCTACCTAAATACGAAATCTTCGAACCATAGAGAAAAGACAAGACCGAAAAGTTTACTGCTTGAAATAACAAGTGGAATAATAACAATAATAATCAAAGGAATAAAAATCCTTATAATATCACGCTCACAGGAATATATAAAAGTTTTCGAAAAGTGAAAAAAAAAATCAATCATGATAATATTAACAGCCCTCGTGTGTTAATCTGTTGGAGCGAATCAATGAAGAAAAAACCATGAATTGTCATCAAATACTCAGCGGTGCCTGCAATGCAGGCGATCGCTGTTACGCCGTTGGTTCTGTTGAAGGAATATCATTTACGGTATAGTATACATATATTACATCGTATTCTATCCTCTATATAGGTATATACCTATAATTATACAAATCGGTTCATCAATTTTCCTTGATTATTCATCACACTACACCTACTGACATATTCTTAATATTATTGTAAACGTCTAACCCGACCATTGTCCACGGATTCGAACAGATAGTTGAATATACAGATAATCAATATAACACGATATCTAGGGCAAATATTCACTACGCGTGTATGTATATGGTCCTATGTATAGTTTCAAGATAAAATTCAGTATGGCTATTCGAAAACCCAAGAAGTCAGCTGATTTCGTTTCGTATCAATGATAAGATACTATTTTATCCTTCAATTTTCATATTGCTTTCTTGAAAAATTTGAATCATCTTATTGTTATCAGCAATAAAACACACACACTCACACACACACACGCGCGCGCGCACACCAGAAGAAAAAAAAATACGGATTGTGTACTCTTATGTTACATAGTCATACACTGAACAATAGCCTATGTTGTTACTTCTATTTTTTCAGTTTTTCTTCCCTTCTTTTTGGTACCGCGCTGTCATTATCATTATCATTATCATTATCATAACTTCTGTTACAATTTGCGTTATATAAATAGAATAACATTATACTACTGCAGTACTGTGTCTATCTATCTATCTATCTACCTACCTAGCTACCTACCTATTCTTCTACATACTAGAAATAAAATGAATAAGAACAATTAGAAAGAAAAAAACTTTATTAATTGTCAGGCAGACATTCGTATCTATCTGTTGTCTACCTGTGTATGCATGTTTATCTCTTATCTTGTGTATGTATTGTAACATACATCATACATACATACGTACAGAATATATTCTACCACAATTAACTTTGTATATGTATGTATTATATACATAGCTAGAGATACCTGCAATTTGCTCTTCTTTTCGTTGTACTTTTTTTGTTTGTTTGTCTTGTTTGTTTTATATCACCTTATATTCACACTATACTATCTGCGTATAATTTGCGTATCTATTGTATCGTTTATTACGAATTATGTAAATACATATATATTTCACTGTATAGTTATACGTATGTATGCCTGCATATGTACGTATCACTTATCTTTAATATTAAAACACTTTTGTTATATCACTATAATATCATACATGATACGTAATTCATACAATTACATACAGTATGTAGGTATGTAATTGTATACAGCACGTAACTTTGCTGTATCACAATTTTGTTCTTCTTGATTCTGTATAACAATAGCAAAAGATGGTCTCTTGTTTATCGTGTGTATGGAGAAGAAAGAACTGAAAAAATAATCAAACTTCGATATACCTGTGGATCGAAAAAAATTTGCTTCTAAATTAAAACTAGTAGATAGAACATTTATGATTCCTTTTTTTTGTATTCTTTGGAAATATTCTTCCATCTATAGTAGCTGCATTCGGTGTATTATTATAGGTATATTTATGTCACATATATATTTCATATGTGATGTGTATACCAAACCCAGCAATAGTATACTACACTTGAGATTTTATTCGTTTGTGCATCTGGTTCTTCGTTTCTTTCCTTTACACGATAGAAAAGTAACGATCACTTCCTTGTTCATCACACAGAATTATATGTAAAAATATATTTAGCTCGAGATTTTTTATTGTACGCAGGCCTACGCAGCTGGATGTAACATTGTCATATTGGCGAGCAACTTTGAAAGAGTACAAATAATACCGGGAGCTATTCACAATTATATTCGTATAAGCTGCCTGGACTGTAGTACGGATACTGGAAAAATTGCTGCTGCTTATGAAAATCAAGTGTGTATATTTGAACCAACGCCGTTAATCCACAGCTCGTGCTCTCACGTAAGTTTTTTTCTTGTTATATATTCATTCATTCCCTGATTTCTAGTTTGAAATGTCTTCTTGCACATTTATTGTTGAATATAATTTCTCATCCTTGATTTTTGTACTCATTCTTCTCATTCTATTTCGCTCGTACATTAGCAACGACTCTGATGACGGATAAAATAACATCTTACCCAATTCACTTTCAATTCTTATAATATGCAAATTTACAAGCACAATGGATTGTTTCATGTGGATCCAAATCATGTTCAATTATTTTTCATAAGCGAACAACTTTATTATGAACGATTCGAGATAGTATAGTTTTGGTACTTGATCATTGAAGCATTTCAGCGTTCTGTTCTATCGGCATATTCATCACGAAACGATCTTAGTATTTGTCTTCATCCAATCGATAATCTCTTCTTTAGTTTCACATAAAACTACGAATAAATATAAACAAATGTATAAATAAAGTAAGGAAATGAACACAAATGTATTTGTAGTTTTATATTCAAAATGGCTGTATACTCTGTACAGAGTTTAATAGCTCATAATTCTATTTCTGTTACTAGAATCTTTGAAAATAAAACTGAGTCTAAATTTTTGTTTGTAGCACCAGCCAGCGTTGATCCTTGTAGCTTGCCAATAACATTAATCAAATTATAGAAATGCATTAGCTGAGAAAGAATTTTATCTTCTGCTTATATTTCCAGCAATTAGAATACCGCTGGGTTCAAACAGGCAGTCTTCAAACCGAATCACACATTAGTTCTTTATCATGGAACTTAGAAGGTACGAGGATATTAACTGGAGGAGAATTATTACAACTGTGGCATCAGAATATTCAACCCTTTCAGGAAGAACAAGGTAAGAAATATCTATACCCATTGTACTTTTATCTTCATTGATCACATACGTGTGGAATTTGTTCTCTCGGTCAGAGAAACCTCTTGCAATCCATTGTTTCAACGATTTTTCCATCCTGGAATCGTATAATGTATGTACTCAGCTGAATTTGAGAGAATTTTCAATTCAGTCAATTCTGAAATATCCATTGGATTTGGAAGGATGAAAAAAATCCACAAAAACGATATTCTTAGATTGTAAATAAAGAATTTATTTAATATATAAACATGCAGCGACAAAGGTGAAAATGTTACAAATGGAAGAAGTAGCATTGGCCGGAGGAGATCCCAGTGTTCTAGGATCAACTTCACAGGATCGTGAGTTCTTTGAATGTCGGAATGTGATGTCAATTGACGATATATGCACCCATTCGCAATAACAAAAACGCAAAACAGATACAGGAACTTGATCAAATTTCACATTCCGCTGTTATACCGCAAATTAAAACAATAAAATGAGAATTAAAGCTGCCTCCAAGAGCTAGTTTGACCCTTTTCCCAATTTTCTTTTCTTTCTAGCATGTCACTGACGAATGTTAAAACCTGGATACATAGGCCGCTTAAACTTCTGTTCTCTGTCAATGTTGAGCTCTAAATCAATAAAGTCGACTAATATTTGATGTTCTTTTACCAATTTTAAAATAGCTGGAGGAGTGACTTTCTCTATCGGTGGAGAGGCGGAAAGTCCTGGCGTTGGAGATCCGGGTCCAGGATCTGGACCTGAACCAGGAACTTGGAACTGTGTTTGGAAATGTCGAACAGCTACCCCTGTCCATCTTATGAGTTTCAGTCCAGATGGCACCCTTTTCGCTACCACCGGACTCAACGATAGATTAGTCAAAATATGGTTCGAGAATAAACAATGTAAGAAAAGATTTAATCACCTGTATTTCCAGCGAGGAGTGTATCTAAGTATTCATAGTGATCCTGAGATAAAAGCGTTTGTCGAATCTAGTTTTTGATTTCCAAGGTGAAACAGAAAAGCGTTTTTGTATTTAGCTGTGCAGGAGATGCCTCGAATTTCTATTTGATTTCCATCGGTTTATAATATTTTTTACAATATTCTACAGTATTTCCGACCAAGAGTATGGATCATGCAAACTTTAGCCAATCGACAACGAATGAAGTTAGTTATAGCTTCGTTTACGTCGCTCATCCGCGAGCCGTGACTCATCTTTCTTGGCGTAAAACTAGTAAATATATGCCAAAGTTAGTATAATTGTGTATAAAATACGACAATATTGTTGAAAAAAGGTGAGAAACAAATATAATACCTCCATTAATTCTTTGAAAACAGAGGATCGGTTTCTAACATGCTGGTTACTTCTTGCCGAGATAATATCTGCCGTGTTTGGGCTGAGACTATACCGCCAGAAATTGAAGGTCTTGCTAACATGAGCCAGTTTGAAGGTCCTGATAGACATGGCCATCACGGAAAACACAGACATCACAGTATGCACAAGCATAGATTCATGCAGCGTCTCAAACATATGAAGTAATTAATTTGAAGCCTGATTTTCGTCATTTTGAAAAAAAAATTTGAGTGGAAGCTGATTGTCAGTCTTTCAAAATCGAAAAATCGTTGATACTTGTCCTTAAGTCATAATCATGTGTATTTTTTGTTTACTTTTTCTCATAGAACTTGTTTCCATATCCGACGACACGCGAAACAGCAGCATAATCAAGCTGGTCACACAGCTCCGACTCTTCCTACTCTACCGTCGACTTATTCTGTCCATGATTTCCACAACCATTACCAAGGGACAAGCCATTATCCAGGAATGCATTTTCATCTTGCAGCTAGTATCAACGCCGAGACCGGTAAACTATGAATAAATAAATAAATCTGCGAAATTCAACATATTCTCTTTTCTTTCAAATTCTAACTTTACTCAAGTATTTCTCCTCACGTTTTCTTCCTACGTTTGATAAATATTTTAAGTAAGAATCCCATTTTTGTTGGTCAAAAAATCGATCCGGATTATCTTTCGATCTCATACAATATCATTTAAGACCTAGAATTTTGATCTTTCGTTAAATTATGATCGGTAGTATACATCGATGTTATAGATATACCATTGGTGCCGAGTTTAATTACCGGAGATCCTGAACGAGAGCCAAACTTCATCTTACATTGGTTAAATAACAAGGAAATGCATTTTACAATGCAGGCAGAAAACATTTTACAGGTTTGCTATGATATTATTATGAACGATATTCTATAATGAGACTTATTTAAAATTTTCTACACGTCTTCATCGCTCTGAATTACTGTTCTGATATTTTATTCGTTATTTGTGATTCTTCTTTAGGAACTCACTCGTAAAGTTGTAGAAAAAGAAGAAGGACTACAACATGATGGTGACCACGTAGATCATGATTCTGAAGACGAACATACGCCGAGTAAGTCCGATATAATAATAAATTTAATTCCTAATGGAAATTGCAAATTCTTTATGTATTTTGTAATTATTGATTGTATTTCATTTTATTTCATGTCTCTGAATTTCATTCTTTGTGCCTGATATCTCGTCACACTTTCTCGAAATATCTGTTCATCGTAGTATGTTAATGTACTAGCTTGATAATGCCTAACGCTTTGCTTTCATCTTACTAAACATACTCTAATATCGTTCCTTGTCCTCAAATACATGGCACATTCCACCAAAGTCTGTCAAAGTCTTCAGTGACGAAAATTTGATCTCGTGAAATGAAAGGGAAAAGACAAATTTTCTCATAAAATAAAATGGTCTTGAGTCCCCAAACAAAAATCTCGGAGAAATACAATTTCGATTTTTTTCCTCCCGTATCTTCGTTCATTGTGAACGAAAATGAGAGAAATGCTACTGTTTATCGAAAACTTGCGGAATTTTCGCAAATCGCATCATTTTTAATGTCATGTAGCGCCAAATATGAATCACACACATATCTCACTCTAAAACACATCTCTCTACGCATCTTCAACAGTCTCAGCTGCTTTAAGATTTGTGAATTTCCTACATATCCACTTTTCACTTCTTTCTTAATCCTAAATTTTCCCAATTCAAATGAAGTCGAGAATAAAAGTCTATATCTTATTGACAATTATTAAAATCAGTATATTATCGGCATTGTGCATGCTGCATGGTTTTTGGGTATCGATATGTAATTTGGTAGGAAACATCTTATCGTGTTATGGTATAATACGCTCTTCAGAGAAAGGGACTACGTCACGTCATCAACATAATCAGAAACCGGGAGTCGGTGGGAGATCGACAAGTCAGGACGATCACAGTAGCGACGAACATCACACAACTCATACATCGTCTCATCATAGTTTACCTCAGAGTGTCCACTCGCATCAAAGTCTGAGGTGCGATGATTGAATTTAAACAATTTCAATGATTGAAACAATTAAATTCTAAATATTTAACTTTTCCCTTTTACTCTCTTTATCCTCAAAATGTAGCAACACTACATCAATAAATTCCATAGCAACTGATGCAACATCGTCAATGAACCACGCTCCAGATTCTTTGGACACAAAGATAGAAACTTTGCTCCGTGATTGGCACCATAATCCAGATTTATTATTCTCAATTCATCCGATCGATGGAAGTTTTCTAATCTGGCATATAGAATGGCTCGACGAATATCATCCAGGATCTTTCAGACAAGCACAAATATCATTCTCTACTAGAATACCAAACGCTTTTCCACTCGGAGATGCGTCTACAATGAGTCATAATGTTTCTATGTATTCTCACAACACTGGCGGACCTCTTCTCAATATTCGGGAAGCTACAAAATCTGCTACTAAGCCTGTAGAACGTAAGTAATAATATCATTTCATATTGAGAAGAAGAAAAAGAGCAAAGAATGTAAATTCTTCAGTTCATTTCTAGATCTTATTCTATTTTTTTCATTTTTTTTAGCTGGTGAAGTTACTACGCCTTTACCCAGCCTAATAGAACAAGATGAAGAACAATCTACCCTGACTTCGAAAGCTGGTCAAGAACTATTAAAGAGCGTTCAAGCTCTCGCAGAACAAAATCAGAATGGTGTGAATAACCTGGATCAGCATAAGAATGAACACGCTAAGACTACTCAAGAAACCGTTAACGATATGCTCGCACATCCTAGTCCTATCGTTTCTATGGTCTCTAAACATTCTAATGGAACTCTCAATCTTTGGCAACTTACTTTTGCTGATAAAAGTAAATTCTCGCAGGTAAATGTAAATGAAATTATCAATGATTTTCGTTTTTTATTTTTGGTTCTTATATTCAAGAACCAATAAATGTGACTATTTTTCGCATTTTCAGTACCAATTTACCAAAATCTTTTCCGCCATTTCTAGGTACTAAGTATCGGACACGCTTGCCGAGCTTCCGGTCATCGTTTCAGAGTGAACGATATAACTTGTCACCCAGTTTTACCGCTTTTAGTGACAACTTCACATCATAATATACCAGATTTTCCAACGGCAGAACCGCCGGTACCTGGATCAATGGACGATATTAATCATCAGCAAGATCCTGGGCGTGGAAAAGATATTATGTCACCTACTGTAAGATTTTGTCAAATTTCGTTTACAAAATATCAAAAAAACATTCAACTTTTTCCTCCTAATTCATTTATTTCTTTCTTCTACAATTGCTTTGTCCAGGGTTTTTGCAGTGAATTGATTCTATGGAGAGTAGACGCCGTTGGACCGTTATCAAAGAGCGGAGGTGTTTCAGAATTAGCTCGTATAAATTCTCCAGAAATATCAGCATTCAGTAACGTAGCATGGATTCCGACTCTACTTCCCAGTACTACTTTAGGCAATTTATCTAATTCTCCAAGTGCCTGTTTCGTTGCCAGTGACGGAGAAAGTCTCAGAGTTTATCAGGCTGTTATAGACGCCAGAACTTTACTCGCCGAAGTTTCTATCAGCGAGAGAAGAAGTAGGATGATGGTAAATTGAGTGAAATCTAATAATTATTCGAAAGTATTGAGGGGGCGTCCATGATTCTAATTATGTTTCGATTGTTTTTAATCCAAATATTCATATTTCAGGACTCCATGGCTAGTCTTTCTACAGATACTTCATCTGACGATGGTCTCAGACATTCTATACATGATAAAATCAAAATTGTTTCTCAACAATCAACTTCTAGGCCAGGTTGCGTCATTCAATTAGATGCAATAGCTGATGCGACGCATGTAAGTCTTCCTAAGAGTCCGTTAAACTGGATCTAATCCTCAGGTTTATCCAATAATCGAACTCTCTCATTTAGGATTGGCAAAACACACAATTCCTTCACGTGTTTCAAGAGCAGTTGATCACGGGAGAAAGAAATGATGAGAAATTACCCGGAGTAGAAACATCTGCAAATGATCTAGGGTTTATGGAATCTACGTTAGACGCTATGGTAGATTTACAACAATCCGCCATATTTGAGGAACCTTTTTATATTGTTGTTCTTGAAAGGACACAGAGAGGAACTACTGTCCATATGTGGAGACTCGTTATTGCTTCTCAGCCGGAAACTACTGGTAAGATTTTCATCCTGCGATATGAAAAACAAAATATATTAGGGTAATCCGAGTCCTCTTGACTAGCCAATGTACATCAACCATTTTTTATTCCATATCTTTTTTACTGACATAGTATTTAGCTCAAGAAACGCAATCGAATTATCAGAAACTTTTTTTGCCCATTCCCAATCGAGGTATGGATGTTTGAAAGTTTGACTTTCTATTTTAATTTCAATATTCTCAAGCAGTTCGATTGCAACCGGTAATCATTGTATCAAAAAGTTGTTCCGAAAAAAGTTTTGTGTTACTTCATTACTTTTTCGAAAGAAAAACAATTATCTGATTTCTCAGAAGTAGTGAGTAGCCAAAAACTATTTCGAAACTTTGTTTCATGTCTACGGGCAGGACTAGTTATGTCGAAAAAATTTTACAAAATTCTACAAAAATGAATCGAATATTTCAGGGCCTCAACAAATGTGGGATAATAATCTGGTCAAATGTTGTGAGCAATTTTGTAGATGTGGCTGAGGTAAAAATCTTAAAAAAGCCGAAAAATCTCCAAGTACATTATTATTGCTTTTATTTTATTTCTAGGATTAACTGGTTCCATGATGTATGTCCCTGATTCCCACCTTGTCCAAGACGAAGATGAGGAAGGTACACCTCGCAGAAATTCACAATCCGATGGTCGAAGATCTCGAAGAACTAGTCAAACCGGTGCACGCCCTCACCGAGACGGAAATCCTGAGTTTGATTCATCGTTTCATCATCGCCATCATCAAAATAGTCACGTTCTCATCACCACTACAAAAGTCTGCACTCAGGAATTACCTCTCCCAGAAGCTGTTGAGGTTTGTTTCTCAGAACGGATTAATTTTCACACATTTTTAAAGATTCCAACAGATTTTAAGTAAATTTACATTAAATTTCAGAATGTTTAACATATTTCATCATTTTGCAAACATTTTTTTTATGATTCAATAATGAAAATGTATAGCAAACAATATTGTAGAAAATTAAAACTTCTCTATCAGGTTGTACATGCAGCTCCCGCAGCTGGGCATTTGAGCAGTTCTTCCATTTATCCAGCATGCTTTGCGCCATACATCGTAGTCACCGCATGTAGCGATAGCACAGTGCGTTTTTGGAAATGTAAAGTAACCAAAACGGGAAAAGATGACACTATGAGTTATGAATGGTGTGAATGGGAGATGATCCGCAAAGATCAAGAGTCTACCATTGACATAACAGGTCTTGAAAAATATTCTACTTAATACTTATACTACTTATTATACTTAATTCAAAACTTTGGCTTTGTTTTTTAATATCTCAATCTTCAAAATTCCGTTTTTTTCTCATTATCCAGGTCAGCCGCTCAACATAAGCGCAGCTTACAGCGGTAGAATCGCGTGCGCCTATAAATACGGAAAGTCATTCACAAGACCGACAAAAAGTGACCCAGATTCGCGCTATGTAAATCTTTGTGTAGCAATTTACGAATGTGAAAGTACCGGAGGTAGCGAGTGGGTCCTAGAGGATACAATTCATCTGAAAAATATCCACCTCCCACGAGTTCAAGTGGACCAACATCTGGACTTGAGCTATCTATACGATAGCAGATTTTTACAAAAGAAGCAGCGGCTTACCCAAGTTCTACAAACACTGAGTCACGAAGATGTGAGATCTCCACGCAACGGTGAAAATGGAGATAGCACTAAATCTGCTGCAGGTAAACATCGAGTCTAGTATGCAGCTTCTGCTTCTGAAAATTTGTTATTGAAATTTCTGATCAATTCTATTTTGTTTGTGTTAGGTCTTCTAGCCGTTCCATCATTCAGCACTCTCCAATCTCTTCGCAAATCGATAATAGAAAATGGAAACACTTGCCCTCTCACGCAAAAACATCTTGTCCAATTAGATTGGGTGTCTAAAGAAGATGGTTCGCACATATTAACAGTTGGCGTAGGATCAAAGATCATGCTATTTACGCCTGTTAGTTCTGATCTTGCGCAAGCTAATATGAAAGCGATGAAAGAATCACAGAGCACAAATCGACCTCTGCTAAGAAAAACGTCATCGTTAGCTCAGCCACAATTTGTGGATGAAATACGGTGGATGAAACTGAGGAAAATAGAACTGACAACAGCTGACGGACTTCCTCCGTTACCAATGCAAATCTCGTGGGTCAGAGACGGGATTTTAGTGGTCGGAATGGACTCTGAAATGCATGTTTATTCCCAGTGGAAACCAAATCCGCAGAATGAATGCTGCCACTTGAATAACCAGAGTCAAGAATCGGATGAATTCCAAGCCAGCCGAAACCTCAGAGATGAAGACCTAAGGACATTGGCTTTGGAAACTTCTCAGCGAAGATTAGCAAACGTTTCTTCGATGCCGCATCTCTCTCGTGTCAGCAGTATTAACCTGACTATGCTCGACGCTAAGAAAAAGAGAGGAATGCAGAACGAAAATGTTACGTTTGACTACATGCCTGATTACGGCTTATTCGAAGCTTCCAGAATAGCTTGTCCAGTTTTACCTCAATATCATCCCAAACAATTAATGGAATTATTAAACTCTGGTAAAATTAGATGGGTTAAAGCCATCCTTGCTCATTTAGTGCGGAGAATTTCAAGCTCTAGGATTTTAAGAGCAGACGATGAAAACGTTGTGAAACAAAGGAGCAGTTGGTCCAGGTCTAGGACTATGTCTGTAAGCTTTGCTGGGGCAACATCGCCTCTAGAACCGAGAGGATCTACTACTCAAATTCCCGAAGAATTAACTTTAGATTACGAAGAACTGACTTCCATACCTCCGCTGCCTCTGTGGACGCTTTTAATCGCTGATAAAGAGACTAACACTTCGGTACAACAAAACGACGATAAACAAGACTACAATAAATTATTTGACGGTAATTTAGATGAGGAAGAATCCCTTGACGATATGCTTGATGAGGACTACGAATGTTCGAGACAAAATGATCGCAGATCTTCCGTTCCTGAAAGACCGGGAATTTCCCATTTTGGTCCAAGACAGGGAAGACTCTTATCGCAGCTTTTGACCCATACTCATCTACCCGGGCTCTCGAGTTTGGATCAAATGCATCTTCTAGCTCTAGCTGACACTGTTTCAACCTGCAATACTGATTTTGCTGAACGCTTTGCTATCGATGCAGCCAAAAATGCAATTGCTAAAGAAAATCTAACTGGCATACCTCAGGGTGAGGAAATTTCCACAGATTCTCTAGACGATTGCGGATTGAGATTCCTCCTTGCTATGAAACACTACAATTATTTAATACGGTGTCTACCCCTGGCTCAGAGAGCGCAATTTCAAAAACAGGGAATATCCACGAACAATCTTGTCTGGGCTTTTCATTCAGAAACGGAAGAAGAACTTCTCGGCTTAATCCCATCCTATGCCAAGGGACAACCCAAGTGGTCTGTTCTTAGAGAGCTTGGAGTCGGATGGTGGATTTCTAGTAACACAGTATTCAAACGTTGTATCGACAAAGTAGCCAAATCTGCTTTTCAGTTGCACCAAGATCCTCTGGATGCTGCAATATACTATTTAGCCATGAAAAAGAAGAATTTGGTATGGGGTTTGTTTAGGAATAAGAGAGACGATCGTATGACCGCTTTCTTTTCTAATAACTTCACCGACGATCGATGGAGAAAAGCTGCCCTCAAAAACGCGTTCGCTTTGCTCGGCAAACAGAGGTTTGAGCATGCAGCTGCGTTCTTTTTACTTGCTGGAAATCTGCGGGACGCTATTGAAGTCTGTTTGAATAAACTTCACGATATTCAACTGGCTATGGTCATCGCAAGGCTTTACGAAGATGATACAGCTCCTCCGAATCTCAAAAGACTTCTATGGGAAGAGATTTTAGGTTGTGATAAGGAAGGGAATAATCCAGACATACATAAAGCTCATCCCGATCCATTCCTCCGCAGCATGGCGCTGTGGATTCTCAAAGACTACACCGGTTCTCTGAATACCTTGCTACTGACTAACGTCGGCTCTATGCATCCTCAGTATAATGACGAATCGGAAAAATCTGAAGGTGCTACTGCTAATCCTAACGTTTTCAACTTCTACGTTTATCTGCGCACTCATCCGCTCCTCATTAGACAATACATCGCGTCGACGGCTCTAGATAGGAAGAAAGGACACTCGGTTATTATCTCAGGGTTCAGCTACGGAGTTGAAAATAAATCTCAGCCAGATAAGCAACTGCTATTGGAAGATAGTATTACACCGTTGGAGAGACAGCTCTATTTTACAACCGCACACGCCCACTTTAAAGCTGGGTGTCCTGCTCTGGCGCTAGAAGTCCTTTCCAAATTACCCAGCAAAGTCATGGATACTAATTGCGACGATTCACCAAGTAAGGGTTTATCATAATCCAACTAAAACCGCTATTGAAAGATATGAGATACATCAAATCTGAATTTAAAGATTGTAGTTGAGTTTGATCAATTTTCAAATATATTTTAATTTTTTTTCGAATTTTCCAGGCCTTCTCAATAGTCCGACTAAAGCACTGAATCAAGATTCAAGAATAGACACAGGAATTATTTCTTGGGATACCAATGTCGATGCAAATACAACTCCTCGAGGTATTTTTTGAAACTCAAATATTTGCTATTAAGATTTTCATTCAAGTATAGGAAAGAAATTTTTTGCTTTCTTCTCGATTTCACAAGCTTCTTCCCTTGATTGGGGCGCTCCAGCCATGGATTGGTCGCAGCCAGTTCCCAAGCCAGAGGATGAGCTAGTGCTAAAATGGGATGATGATGAAGCTGCGGATGATGAAGATGACGATAGTCCTCCAATGAGCATGAAATTAGACAGGAGAGAAGAATCCAACGATGAAACAAATAAGGAGGATCAAGATGGTAAGAATTATCACATATATCAATTATTTTATTGTAAGTTTAAAAATGTGGCAGAAATTGGAAATGCTAATCAAGCTTTACCTCAAGCACTATCGCTAATCAACGATCCCTCATTCCTGTACTTTATGTTAGACATGAAACCGGCTGGTCAGCTGGACATCATGGCGCAGCAGCTGAAGTTTGTAGCTTGCTTGAAAATTCTCATGGAAGAATTGTCAACTTTAGCAACAGGCTTCGAAGTTGACGGAGGACAATTACGATACCAACTTTACGTCTGGTTAGAACGCGAAGTCGACGCTTTGAGGCAGTTATGCAGCTACAGTATTGGTCCTGATGGAGATGCAATAAATACTTCAGAGTGTGAGTTTCCTACCGTTCAGAGAAAATATAAATTTCTTATTTTTGATGTTTGTTAAACTTCACTATTTTCTAGAATGATCAGTAATCATCATTGATTTTGGATTATTTTAGACGACAGCGGAATGATGGACGATGTTCTGCCCTACAAACCAGGAGAACAGCCTACGCTGCATGAAATCTTAGTTGCTGAGAAATTAGATTTTGAAGCTAAAGTGCAAAGAGCTGCAAAACGAAAGCGGTGGCTTAAAGGTATTATGAAGATTTTTACCAGGTGTTACACGAAAGAAAAAGAATAAATATCGTCAAGTGAAGTAATAAGTGAATACGATTGGCTTCTGTTACGCTTGGAAGAAATTTGTTAAATCTTAGTCACTAGAAACCTGAAATTCTTCTTAATTACAGCTAACGAAACGCTACTGAGAACTTTATTGTCTTATTGTTCATTGCACGGAGCTTCTGGAGGTGGTTTAGCTTCTGTAAGAATGGAGTTAGTTCTTTTGCTGCAAGAATTACAACAGGAAAAAACTCAACAACAATTATTGAGTCCTTTACCATTTCCAACTACATTACCTTTACTCAGCGCAAGCGTTGCTTGTAATAAAACCGTCGTTGCCGATCCTGTTAGGCATCTACAGGTATTAAAAAAGACTAGAACATCGTCTAGCTACTTTTCGTTTTTGTTTTGAAAAATCTGCCTAATTATTATTATTCAATCATCTTTTACAGGCTCATACACACGATATGCTACAAACTATCATCGAACTACAAACTGCGCCTATGCCAACGCGAAATACTCATTATCGAGAAGTATTTATCCTAAGAGACTTGGCCGTTGCCCTCAGCGCATGCATTTATCAATCTCTTTGCGACTCTGATACTTTTGTTATGAAGCATCACCAGCCAGATAGGTATACTACTTATAAGAGCGAAGAATTTTGAAGCCAAAAATTAGCTCAGCACTCTATTTCTCCATTTCTTTCTAAATTTTCTTCCAGTTTTGCAATGCAACCTGAAATCGAAACATTTCCTGGAGGACATTTGGTTGCGTCAAAAAAAAACCAAAGACGTTATTCGACTGACGACGGTGTAACGATAACAACTTCACCCTCAAAATGGCCGGGCGTAACAAATTTGCGAGCTCTTTTAGCCAGAGAAAAAGACGAGGATACGCCGAAGCTCAATATCTTACTCTGTGAAGCTTTCATTGCTACGTACATGAGTCTATTCGTTTACGCTTTATCCAGCTGTGACGGTCATATTCTGTATCGCCTCGTAGGACAAAAATTTGACCAGAGTACCTGGTCTTGTTTATTCGGTGGAGGTGTTAAGAAACTCCTTAGAGTCGCCAGCACTAATAGTCAGGTAAAAATAAAACAAATCTTGCAAAAATCTTTTCAAGTAGATAGATTCACTCGAGTTTCTACACTTTTTCTTTCACACAGAACGCCACCGCTAGCATAGAGCGTGGTGATAGTTTATCCGGCGAATCTCAAGCCGGAGGAAGCGGAGGCGGAGGTGTCTGGAACACTATGACTTCTCTAACGAAACAAAGAGTTAGACTGAACATGAAATTACTGGGACAGTTTACTGGGCAGCAACCGAACATGAAAGAAGATAAGCCTACCTATAGAGAACAATTTGTTTCTCCGTTAATGAGCATGGTTTCATACTTTCTAATGAAAGTGGGTATAGTTTTAGCCAAAATTTACCGTTTTTCTTGCCTTTTTCTTTCTATCACAGAGCTCAAAAGTGATAAATTCCCTTCATTTCCAGCCTCATATAGAAGACGATGATCCCGATGAGATCGATTACGATTCTGCAGACTCTGCCGTCTCTGATCTCGACTCATCCGAAGATGAAGAAGACGTTTTTGATACGAACGCTAAACCAAAGATAAAACCAAAAGACAATACGGAACACACGAATCCGAATTCTTATAGTTGGGCTATAATGAGATTAGCGATTGTTAGAATACTCCAACGTCAGTTACAAGAGTATCTCACGGTCGCCGGAATCGAGATGCAAGGTAGAATTAACTGCGCCGAAATAATTTACATCTATAATTCTTCCGACTCTTCATTTTTCAGAATTACCAGTGAGCAGTCCTCTCATTCATGGAACTTTAGGCATTGTTTCTAAATGGCAAAATAGTTTGCGAGAAGAATTAGAATCTCGAGGTCCTCCGCCAGCCAATTTTATTCCAGGATGTGCTCCTGATCCTATGCCCACACCAGGAAGACCTGCAATTCATAAATACAGATCGTTGTTGGAGAAGGGCAACACTCCATTCAAGTATGTATCGAGAACAGAGAGGAATTGTGATTCTGTGGATCTGATTGGTCTTTTTATTGATCCAATAATTTTTGTTTTGTTTAACCAGCACTCGAATGGCTTCTGCAACGCCAGCTAATCGATTATGGTCCTATCTGGTGCACCAAGAATTTGTGCAAGACATTTTCATCAGAGCTGTATTTGGCAAGAGAAGATCCCTCTCTTCGGTTATTGAGAATAATCAATCTACCGTCGATGGGAATACCAGAGGTACAAATGGGGAAGATAAAGGCAGTGACAGTGGAACGAATAGTCTTCCAGAACCAGTCCGAATTATTCATAAAGAACAGGATAGCATCAGTGCCTTTTGCCTTAATCAGGTTCGATTTCCATCCTGTTTATTTACCAGTTAATAAATATTGAATATTTTTGTTGATTATTCATCATATGCTCTTTGTTTTCTGTTATTCAGGTAAATCCTGGACTCATGGCAATGGCTACTCCAAGAGAAGTGCAAGAAATGGATATATCCTTGCTTTTGGAACTTCCATCGTGGCTCGAAGACGAGTGTGAATTCGATATCATCAATTTAAACAAACAGCCAGAACCGGAATCGGTCCAACCAACAAGCTTCTTGGTGATACAGGTAATAATAGACTTAAATATTCACTGCTAGTGAGGATTACTAGTCCGAATTACAAAATTGATAGAAAAATCAATAAAATTTTCAACATAATATGCTTATATCGAATTTAGAAATTGATTCCTTCTAACGATTTTTATATTCTCGAAATAGACTGCTGCTGATAGACCGCTGCTCGCTCAAAGCCCGCAAAACAACAGTCCTCAACAACAGCCGGGAATAGCGGGTCAAAGTGGACGAGGCGCTAGTGTGGTGAGTCCATTATATTGAAATCATTGCATATTTTATAATATTCTAGTGATATTTTGGGTTCACTGTGTGTGTTTAACATCGTGCTAACTTTCACCCTGTATAAGTGATCTGAAAAAAGGAAATAAAAACAGAAAATACATTCAGCAGCTCATTTTGTATTGTAAAATTCGACTGACATCACACGTTTATCTACGTGGAATAAACACTATTCGATATTGCGCTCTCTCGAGATCCTCGCTCTGAGAATTATTCTCTGCAATAAAGAAAGGAAAATTTGTACAAAAAAGTGTTACGAGAGATCCTTCTTCGATTTCGATGAAACCAAAGATCTGAATCTAATGATAAAATTATTACAGGCTGTAATTTGAGGAGTTTTTTAGACGAACACTTTAGATATCAATCGCTTTTCAAAAATCATTTCTATCATAATACTTATGTATTACATTGAAACCCTGAATCTCATTTATTCATTCAATTTCTTATTAGATTATTTAAGATATCATAAACAACTTCACGGTGTGGAATAATTTTTGACAGCTCTGTTTTTTAGAAGAATTTCAAATTGTACACAAATCTTATTCAAATTATTTTCCATAAAATGAAAAAGGAGAGAAATATTGAATGAAAGGAAAATATTCAACTCCCCATAAAGACGGGGTCCGATTTTTTTACTCCGACGCATGCAAAGAATGAGAAATTATTCAACTTCTTCCAAAATCTGTTCTTGTCTCTGAATTTCGGATACAAAATGAACCAGAAATCCCCCCCAAAAGAGCGACTACCATAAGGACGTTGAAGTGTCATTTCTCGTTCGGAGAGAGGAAAAAACAGTTCCAAGAATTAAAATTTGAGTCAAAACGAATAAGACGACTGCGCGTTTCCCTCCCAAAATTTCCAAGGGAAAACATATGATAAAAATTGCGTTAGGGGGGTAGCACAACAACGTTGTGACAAGAGACAAATGTTGCTTTTTCAATGCTTGCCTAACACTCTCGGTCTTCGTCACTGATCTGGCGCGGGCTGGGCTCACTTGCTCAATCTCACTATCAGATGAAGGGGATGCCTGCTTTTCCTGGCTCCCACGACCTGCGCTTCTGTCAGTTTGTCGCTGATAGGAGTAAACACTTGTTAAAGCCGGTGAGACTAACATTCTAAACAGAACCCTAGTGCCTTTATATTATAACTTATTCCTTATTTATTTTTGTATTCACTGTTTAACAATAAGTTATCGTCGTCATACTTTATTATCGTTTATTATTTCTGGCTCATGATAGTTGTTTATATTTTTAAATAACGTTATAAATTATTGATTTTCGACGTTGTGGAATATCTAATGATCTGAATCGTACTATTTTCTAGATCGTTTTCCCTCCTATAAGTATATCGTGAGCCAGAAATATTATTTATTTGCCTATAGAAAAAGTTATGCATTCGGCGTGACAATCGTATTATTATGGTATTAATTCGGCATACATACTTTATGGACATTTAGGCACGTTTTGATGCGCAAAAAAGCGTGGTAAAATGTTATAGATATTTCAGCAATTCATGTTCATACATAATGCGGGATTATTTGTCAAATTTCCATTCTGAAATCCGCAACGCTTTTCATTGCATTGGATTTATTATAATATGTACAGTAAACACATTAGTAAAGAGCGGATACGTATTTGTTCATTTTCTGATCAAACGATTCCTTTTCATTCTACAATCGGTTGAAGCTTTTCAATTTTTCAATATTCCACTTTCTTCTAATTAACTCTATTTCCAAAACTATCTACTCAGTGCAAGAGTTATATCATCAAAATGTGTTCAATTTTGACTGGAGTTTATGATAGAAATATTTTGTACATTTTTCGACTTACAGTCAGTTAAAAAAGTAGAAGATTGAAAAATTGGAAAACTTCAACCAGCTGGAAAATGGAATGGTATTGTCGAATAGAAAATTTTCGAAATATATATCCACTATTTTTCAGTGTACTATAACGCATGATAAATCCAAGACGAATTCAGAGTCGTGAAGATTTTGAAATGCAAATTTCACACGGAATTCCTCTTAAATACAACAATCAAAATTTTAAGATCATAGATCGTTGCTGTAAGTCTGCTATTTCACTTTTAATCTATGTTGCTGGATATTTGTGTATACTTTCCGCCTACTCAACACTGCTGATTCAATAGACAGTTATTATTTATGCGCTGTGTGTTATATTCTGTTTAGTATAAATAATTCAGAGATGGATTTCGAAAAACAATCAACGGTTTTTAACTAATTTTGTGTACTACATACAATAATCTAATCATGAGATAAGAAAACAGAGAACTTCCAAGTTAATAATGTGAAAACCATTCTGAAAAATATCTTTCAGAGGAAATGAAAAAATAATTGCATGTATCATGTTTCACCGTTTTTTTTCTGGTAATTTGGCTATGAACATATTATATTTTTTAATTTTCAATGTTTCTCCAGTGTCAAATATCTTCGAGATGATAATGGTACTGTTAAAATCGATGTTGCAATTGATTCTAAGCTGATATATTTTAGAGCGCACTGCCTCATGTTCTTGCATGCTTCATAATAATATCCGAATCTAGAAAGGAGTTTAATTTTCATTTTTATTCATTTATCGTTACACTGTTGTTAGAGAAATAAATCTAGATGATTCATCGCTAATCATAATTCCATCGATTAATTGATAATTTAATTAATGAATTAACAATATATCGTTATATTTATGCAATGGATATAAATTCTACAAAAAGAAAAAAGAAACAAAATCTCTCTACTCTCTAACTTAATTTTTTTCATGTCAGGTCTTAAAGCATAAAATCGATGGAATAAGACGCGTCTCCTCTCACCCGCTCTTACCGCTGTGTAAGTTATAACTTGCTGAAATAAAAAGAATTTCGATTACTCGATCCAGAGAATATTTTGGAAAATGCTTATTTTGGTTTTTCTTTAATCCAGACTTAACTGGATCTCAAGATGGTTCCGTCTCTTTATGGGAATGGGGTCATCAATCGGCAGTAGCAACTCCTCGACCATCTGGAACATTTGCTAAAGTAACACGAGTCCGGTTTTCTCAGCATGGAAATAAATTCGGAGTCGCTGATTCTGACGGACATCTGAGTCTCTTTCAAGTCGCTTGTAGAGAAGGAACTGCGAGGCCATTCTTTGTGAGTGGAATTTATCTAACGTTAGAATAGGAGCACTTGGGGAGAAGCTCTGTACCTCATAACATGAATATTTCAACTACTTTGACCGAACACTCCTCTCAATTATCTCTTAATATTTGATTCTGATACCAAATTCATCTTCTTTATTTTTTTATGTTTCGATTTTTTTCACAGAATTACCAATGCCATAGTAAAGTTACCGCAGACTTTGTGTTCCTTGGCGCTTGCAGTCTTGTCGCAACTGCAGGACATGGTTCTGAAAGCCGTAACGTCGCTTTGTGGGATACTTTACTTCCACAAAATAAATCTCTTATACAAGGTGGGGAATCAAGATATCGTAACTTTTTTTTTGTTCAGCTTCTTTTCAAGAAAAAACCAAGAATCTACCGGATTCATATAATATTATATGACAATTTTATCTCTTTGTTTTCTAAAAAGGATTTCAATGCCACGACCAGGGCGCAAGTTCAGTGATATTAGCGCCTCAACATCAACTTTTAATTAGCGGTGGAAAGAAGGGCGATGTGAATATTTTCGACGTTAGACAACGACAACAGCGTCATAGATTCCAGGCTCATGAATCGGCAGTAAAATGTCTAGCTCTAGATCCCCATGAAGAATTTTTCGTTAGTGGCGCTGGAGACGGCGATATCAAGGTGATAATCTCTCTCAATTATTATTTTTGAATATTTTGAAACCACTCGTTTATTAATTTCTCAAATTATGTTATAGGTCTGGGGTCTCACTGTTCATTCTTTGCTACATTTTTTCCCCGGTGAACATGCGAGATCGAGTTTCTTCAAAAATATTGGCCAGGTACATTTTCGTACAGTTTTTTCGTATATTCCTTTGGACTTTATTCAAATATACAATTTTTTTCTCTAGCATTTATATTCATTTCTTCATTCATTTTACATTGGCTATTTTTTCACAGGGCGTAACTCAACTCCAAGTCGATTCGGCCGGACGTTTATTTTCATGCGGTGCTGATGGTTCGATGAAAGTACGACAACTACCTGAACGCGATTGCGTAGTGCATACTCTTTATTAGGAGCGAATGAAGTTGACATTCAGATGTTTATTCATAATCTACTCCTTCCTATGTACGTACGTAAGTAAATTACTATATCAACTGGTGCGGTGTGACGCCCTGAATTTTTGGGAACCCTGGTTATGATTCAGGATGGGCTTGCGTCAGATCCGATGAACTCGACCCACCGAATTCCGGTGCTCACACAGCACTCATATTAACTCAGTTTCAAGACAACAACAAAAGAAAACAAAAAACCGAAAGATAGCTTTGCAAATGGGTCACTCTGTGTCAAATATACAGAAAAAAGGGCAGATCCAGGCTTCAAAATCTCTGATTATGAGTAGATAATGTGGAAATACTTTTACACGAGCTTTTTCATAGCTAGTGTTCGTAGGTTTTTCCAAGAAAGTTCAGACGAAACGCACGGGAGATGTGAGATTAGAAATTGCATGGAATAACCTCCTGATTTAATTACGAATTCTCTGAATGAATTTGTTGTTTTTTCAGGTTCGATATTTTCTTGAAATATTTGTAGAGAGATACCATCTGACATGATGTAAACAGAACAAGAGAAAAATCTTTAATCAACAACTGAACGTCATTTACTATAAAAACAGAATTAAAAATTAAAAGTTATTTCTCATAAGCAATTTATATGCAGCAGAAGTTAGAGTTTTTTTCTAATTATCTTGGTATTCTTATTCTCAGTTCTATGCATTTGGTAGTATAAATATTTAATATTCCTCTATAGATCTACAATATTATGGTATTCAAACTCAAAATACTATTAATAACAATGATACAAATTGATAGTAATATTTCATCGGATCTTATTATTCTAACGACGTGCATTTTTGAAAAAGGATTTAAAAATAATTGTTGACTGAAAAGAAAAAAAAATTCTCTATCGAAAATATTCTATTGTTTAGAATGGACGTTATAAAAGATATGATATATTTTGAAAAAAGAATAAACCCAAAACAGATAAAATGAAAACGTAATTAAAAAGGAACATAAATGAATATTCAACTCTTCGTAAATAATACAATCTACTATAAAAAATTATTAATTAACAATCATTCCCTTAAATCGCTTAAATGAGAAATAAATAAATAAATAAATTGATAAGTTTTCCAAAAACTAAAGAAGGAACAAAAAGGATCGAAGAAACGTGAAAATATAGATATAATATATAAAATGATAATTTAATAATTGTATTATAATGCTGTTGTCATAGCTATTATTCTATATAAAATTAACACGTTTGAATGTAGACTTGAAATTACTATGTTAATTATTGATTTGTGTCTAAGATAATGAATTAAAGATAAAATTAAATATAAAATATAAAAAATATATACCCACGTCTATATTAAAACATGTTCAAATCAAGTAAAAAGGGAACTTTCGAAAAACTGTACCAAACTATATTAGAATATCGATTTATATTTTCTGCAATAGAATGAAGAGAATCATCTATAGATTGTTGGTGCATTATAGATCACAGGAAGAAAAGAAGAGATGAGAATGTCTATTATCCGCCATAAGTTTTCAAGTGAACAGAATCATATGTCGTTCACTTTTATTCATCTATTTATTTATTTTTGTTTCATACTGTTTTTAATTTGATTTTCAATTTTTTGTTGTTTTCCTCTTCTTTTTTCTTTCTCTTCTATATTACAATCGTTCTCTTCATTGTAATCGGAAATATTATAGGTATTGGTGAATACCTATCACTGCGGGTGAAAAAAAAATAACAAACAATAAACTGGCCAGTTTTAAAACGTGAATGAAATCTGAATGCGTCGATCAATCCTGGCCATTATTGTTTTTCCAAGAGTTAAAAAAATCAGGCTTATACTTGGCGTTTGAAAATTGAAAAAATCTCCGTGCACTACCACAAAACACGCCTCGATTTTTTAGTTTCCAGAAAAACAAAAACCGCCAAGATTAATCAATTGGTATGGTGTTCGGATTAAAGTCAACTCTCGATTATACCTGTTTTTTTCCACCTATGCATCTTGTATACTAACTGATATAATCGTGTTTTATGCTGTCAGATTTATCAACGCAGCTATATTTTTAGCTAGTCTAATGTGATCCTATAATACGTTTTACTTGTACTATATTACCATACATATACCACTATATACCTATGCATTATTATAGATTAGATAGAGAGAATGTGTCTTCTTCTACTCCGTCTTCTTCTTCTTTCTCTTCTTCTAGTCAAAATTTGTATCTAAAAATTCGTAAACAGTTCTTCTTTTCATTATTAGATTATTGAAATTCTCGTATTACATGATATTCTGGTGCCATGAAAGATAACGGAAGAAGAAAAAAATGAGCTTAAAAAATCATAATAAAAGAACATAACTACCGTTACATGAAAACAAATTATCCGATTACCAATTTATTCTAATATTGCAAATCGTAATTCAATCATTATACCTGGTATATATACACTTACAAACACTAGGTGTTTCTATGTTGCGAAATAAAGTGATGCTGAAAAATTGCTCACTACAGAAAAAGAACAGAAGAAAAAAAAAAAAAAAAACAAGATAACAAAAAAGTGAAATAAAATAAATGTTTTGCTAGCTTTTCCATAAATATACCCAATCTTTTGGGCCTATGATAATATGAATAATAATATTAATAACGATATCAATATAGTAACCACAACAATAACAATGATGCACAATGTTTTTCACCAATTCTGATTCCTTTATAAAAGAAAAGTTCGTTATCGAATGAAATTCAAATTAAAAATCTATGTAGTATATGACATGATTAGCTAAACATACCTACACAAAGCATATATCCAGCGACCCGAAAAAAATTTGCCGATTGATTAACGACAACGCAGGTTCGAATTTATATTTTTATTTATTTTGGTTAATTCTATTGTTTATTTATTTTATTTATTTATTTTTTTTCGATACGTCTATCACATTAATTTATCAATGCCCCTGGTAACAATAATAATAATATTTTACAATAATATTAATAATAATCAGTGCTGATAATACTGATAATAATATTAATAATAATTATATTAATAATTATATTTGAAAATCTCAGGTATTACACAAAACACTGTCTAATTGTCTTGTATTGAAATTCCATAGGAAAGAGACACAGAAAAATGATTACACAAAAAAACAGAAAGCAAAAATCCTACATAATTTCATAGTGAATAATACTAATAACATTGATAATAAATAATATTAATATTGAATATTAATACCTTAGTGTAAATGTATTTCTGATGATAGAAAATATAAGTGAGTTATATTAAAGTCCATTTATCAACGAAAAGTCGACAATGGAATCAACAATACGAAGTAGTATAATTTTTCAATCCTGAAATTCATTTATCTCCGTGATTCTATTTTTTTTTTTTTTTTTTATTCGCATTTTTTATTCTTCAATTGCTTTTTCGTAAGTTCTTTCTGTAGTGTCTGAAATAAATAATACAAAATGAACTAGATGAGTAGATAAATAAATAAATAAATGAATGAATAAGTATTGAAGAGAAAAAATAAAATGGAAAAACCGTTGTTATGTATAACTGGCGGTTGTAACACAGATATGATAATAGGCAAATCTTGAAAGAAAAAAACTAGCAAACAACAAAAAAGGAAAAGAGAAGAAAGAAATAGAAAATAAAAATGAAACTAATATATTGTTAAAGCTGTAAAACAAATATACTATATAGGTATAATATATCATATGTATACTATTTATATAAATGTGATTATAAATGATTATAAAATATAAAAGATGATTATAATTATCAAACGATGATGTAGAGTAAAAAAAGAAATTAATAATTATAACTATCTGTTTTGCCACAAACACATAACATATGCTACAGCCAACGCTTTTGAACGATGAGAAAAATAATTTATCCGTATGTAGGAAAAACTGAATTTTATAAAATAAAAGAACAATGAAGCAAAATAACGAAAATGAATTAAATTATCTGGCTAGTCGTGGAAAAGCTATCAGCGGTTGGAGCAGCGAGAGAAAGAACAAGAGATAATTCAATCATAATTATGTATTATTCCAGTTATTATTCAAAAGCGAAGCATTTGTTTGTGCTATTTGTAGTAATAATATACCTAGGAGATATGTGTTGTTAATTAATGATAATATCCCTGATACGCAGATACAATACACTTGCGGGGTGAATACTATCATGCTATGTGTGTATTTGTAGCAACATGCATACGATTCGCTGAGATCTTGCGAGACTTTCGACTCTTATGCATTTTAGGCGATGTTGACGATCTTATATACGATCGTACTCTTCGCTGCCCAAACGTGCATGCGGGTATTCTTATCAGAATAATACTATTAGTCAGAATAATTCACCTGATTCTAATAATAATATTATTATCATACCTATTATTGAATGAAAATGAGATAATTGAAAATATAATAATAATAATAATAACAATAATAAAATGGAAATGAAAAAGTTATAGGTAAATTAATATTCAATTTTCACAATATCATAATCTGAGTAATTGTTGTTGATGCTGTTGTTGTTGTTGTTTTTTTCCTCTTCTTATCCACGTTTTTAACGAGAAATGATCAGCGACATTGAGTGAGTAGGTAATTCATGAAGCGAAAGTATCATTGTAAAAAAAAACAAAAAACATTACAAAGAAAAAAACATTTTTAAGGTCGAATTTTAGTCATTATACTATATTATTATTATCTACTACATAATAGGTATATATGCCTGATCAAAGAAGCCCACTGCTGAGGCGATGAAAATTTGTTAAAAATCATTATAAGTATATGAATACTGTATTATTATTATTATCATACATAGATATAATTTCATTGAATAGAAAGATAAATGATAATAATAAAATACATTGTAATAATAATAATCATAACAAATGCATAGATAATATAGCATAATTGATATACTACATACCTATATTATATCCATATTAGGGTGGTACTTATTTGGGATCAGACAAAATTTTCTTCGGGTCATCCGCCGAAACTATTCCAAACTTCTGAAAATGATATATCCGAAGTTTCAACTCCCTACATCAATGGGAATACGTGCAAAAGCAGGCTTCAATTTCCCGATTCAAGTAAAAGAAGTTTTCACCTCGGGTGTTGATTTGCAGGTGAAGAGACATTTAATTCTGATGAAAATATAATTTTTGTATTGTGAACCTCAAATAGTTTATTTGAAAATATGAACAAATTGCAAATAATAATTTTTTTCTTATCGCCATCGTATTCTACGGAGAAAATCAAATTGAAACTTTGGATACATTATTTCCTCCGAATGATTTGGCATAGATTTAGGGGGTGACCCAATAGAAATTTTGTCTGACCCCAAATAAGGACCACCCTAATAGGTATATAGGAAAGTCCGGCTCAACTTGACGGCAGAAAAGGATTTTCAACTTGATTTTGATTCAATTTTTGTTTATTGTCAGATTGAATTACTTGAAATACAAAAATACCTAAAGTATTGTTAAATATTTTTCAGAATTGTATGTGTTGTACCTACGGTAGTACTATAATACACGTTTTTCTGACCTGATAAAAACTGTGTTATTTCTTTCTACGCGATATATATTTTGCGATCCAGGCAAACTCGATAAGTATAGTATAATTCATTGGGCTTACCCGAATATATAAAATTCTGAAAATTATACAAATCCAATTGAATTTTGTTAGTCAAATCGACGTATCGAGTTCATGTGGACTGCTCCATATACTATGTATATATATATTTGTATATGTATGTATGTACGTGTATAATATAATACATAAAAATGAATAAATAAATAATAATAATAGATGTAGGTATGTTTAAAAGACAATAGAAAATGCATAATATAATATAATGTATGCTATGTGTCGGAAGAGATCAGGTGAAAGAATGAGATTAGAAAGAGCAAGAAAAGAAACGAGATAGTAATAATACTAATATTAATAATAATAATAATACTAATATTAATAATAATAATAATAATAATAATAATAATAATAATAATATTGGACAGTTTTAAAAAAGGAAAAGCAAAGGATGCAGGCTACTACAGTATTGTACCTACCTATATGTATACATTAGTACGATGATTATTATTCAAATGCACATTGATTATTAGGATATAGTATATTATTATTATTATGAATTAATACATAAATATAATTATACAAATTATATTTGAATATTAATATGTATACATTATACTATATTACATAATTATATAATGAATGTTGCTTTGCGGTTTTGCTTATGTTAGATGATAATAATACTATATAGTATATATAATATATACATATTATGTGAATAATAAATAGTGAAATAAAATAAATCAATCAATATTACAAGTTCAAAGTTAATGATAAATATTTTCTCTCATACTCTTACCTTTTTTTCAATCATTTAATTCAAACATCCATTTGAATATTCCTATTTTTGAATAGTCTGAATAACTGGAAGTTTTCTCCATCGACAAATTTCAGCAAATATTATTATTCTTGATCTTGTGCCCCGTTAAATTAATTCATTCCGCTTTCGTATTATCGTACCACATATTACGTACTCTACATGTTATAGGATTCGGAGGAGGAAAAAAACAACTTTCTAAAACTTCTGTCATTTTTATTTTTCAAGAACGTATTTTTCTGTTTGCAAAATTGAGTTTTAACAGTATCTTCTCTATCTTTATCTCACAAAATTGCAACTTAATAATTGTTTTACAAAATACAAATTTCATCGTAGTTTAAAATATATGATACTACTCTTATAGGTACATGTATGTACAACTCTATTCTAATAGCTTTATTACAAAGTATATTTACAATATAATTAATTATTATCATCAATATATTACAGCAGAAGAATACTATAAGAACATTACATTTTTAACAGCAGACACCCGAAAAGACTTTAGATATGTAGTAGTACGATGCATCGGAGAATGCAGCAGGTCAGGGTCACCCCTAGTATTACGACTGACGACAGTTTCACGTGAATGAAACAAGCTGCTCAGACAGACAAGCTGGAATTTTGGAGACGAGGATACTATGAGTAACCAATCCAACAGAGTACCGCCAGCTGTCCACGACTCTCAGCCATTCAAGCTTATTGTAATATCGAATCATATTCAACTGTTGAGAGCTCTCTGCAGCTTCAAATTAAGTTCATCCGAAAGATCATTATAGTCTAAGCAACAGTAATCCAAATAATGAAAAACACGGGCTGTTATCAGAATGAAAATGAATCTCTCTCTCTATAATATCAGATATGTCTAACATGAAAATTAACGATATATTCTGCGTTTGTTCGTTGGACCGATATAGCGAACGGGTCGCTCGGGTGGAAAGTAAATGCAACTAATCGCCTTGCAACTACCGGCGTTATTCGACCCAACATTCCAGCGTAAATTCGAAATTTCAGCAGCCCAGAGTCTCTAGCGTAGAAACTGAAAATACAGAAATATACAAGAAAAACACGTTAAAATATGAATTGGGCATTATGATTCAATCTAATTTTCACAAGGGATGATCACTTCACCAATTGCCTATATTGCATTTCAAGACTTCCAATCAATATTAGAATAATACCGTATGGGATGTTCTCCGCAAGCTTTAGGTCTCTCCATCATGGAAACCCACTTATCGTCATAACAGAATAAAGAAAGATCAAGATAAGGCGAGCTTGAATAAGATTGAGCACTTATGGGCAGTTGAGCAAGTAATCTTTTCGTCGCTTCCGTTTGGCCTCCGTATCTCGCGCTAACTATCGTTTGCTTAAATCTTTGCTGTATCAATCTATGCAGATTTTTTGTATTGTTTTCACGAAAAAAAGAAAAAACAAGAAAGTAGTTGATTATTCCAGTCAATTTTGTAGATCTTACGATTACTAATTCTATTTTTTCTTATTTCAATCATTAAATTCTTACTATACTTATTGGAGAATTTGTTCACCTTGCGTAAATGTTATTTGACGGCGAACACATGTATTGACGATCCGTACTCATTCTAGCGTTCCTGAAGAAATCACTAAAATTCTCAAACTGGGTTAAGAGCTGCGTTGAAGCGTTATCATAAGCGGCTAATACTTTCGCCGCGACCATATCGTACACAACTAAGAGCGCTGGTTGGGCGTTTGGCTCACTTGCTTGGAGCGTTGCCACTTCCTCGCACGCGTATCTCACTACAATGTTATTTGCGTCTAATAATTGCATTTTCCACATCCTCAGAGCCTTCAGCTAATCGAAAGAAGAGACAAAATTCATTCATTACAATTTCTTTAATTAAACTCAACTCCCGTATCTAAACATCATAAATTATTTTCTCTCTCATTTTTCAATCACCTGATCAAAGTATTGATAGAATCTTCTAAGCTCGTAGGGATCTCCTGTCGAATCGCTTATATATTTTGCTCTCTTGAACAAATAGACTAGTAATTTATGCTTCAGACTATTAATGGTCACGTCTCGGCATGGTCTTGAATTTACCGCTGGCCAAACACTGGTTACGAGATAGCCGTCGTCCTCTAAGCAGAATCTAGAGTCAATTTCATTTGATTCTTTCATTTCATTTAATTAACAAAAATTTGCATTGAGCTTACAAGTTTTGAGTGTTCGTGGATTATTATCCATTACATTGTGAAGTTCTCTTGAAATTTTAAATAATTCGAACAATGAATAGTTCAAGATGGCAAAATTTTAGCTCATTTTTAGTATTTTATACCTTCCAATAGTCCTAACATTAATAAACATCCCATCCAAAATTTGAAATATGTGTATAGTCTGATGTTGAACGGATAAAACAGCTAAGATATCTTTGAAGAGGTATAGTCCTGCGGAGTGGAAAGTTCTTTTTTCAGAATTTGGGTAATTTTTGTTATACTTTGAGACAGAACCCGTGTATCTTAAGCACTTAAAATATTTTCGAAAATACTAAATAAGACTGAAATATTGCACCTTGATTATGCGATAGATAAATTTTGTCTACTTTGAAATGTCTTGTATCGCATAATCTTCCTGCGCGAAGATCTACAAGATGAAGACTGTAGTCTTCTAACGGAGATCTAGGATTTGGAGTCAACGCTTCGTTATTTGAATAAATCTTAAAGAAAACGAACAAAACAGGAATTAAAACAAAACAAAATTGAAATTGGAAAGGAATATCGATTTATCTGATAGTGGGGTCTCGATTTTTGGCACCTGATAGAAATGCGGCCTCAATTCTTCGGGAATATAGGCAGCTGAACCGACGATAACGTAACGTCCATCGTCCGTGAACAAACTACATTCTCGGTTCAACTGCTCGTTACTTTGAGCAACATTCACGATTGACTTGGCCTGGAAATTAAATAAAATAATGCAAAAAATATTCGAATTTCGAAAATCTTACTTTTTACAAAGTATTCACGCAGCTTTTTCCTGTTGTCAGACGCAATAGATTCTGTGATTATCAAGAGAATGATTAGAAACCGATTTTCACCGTGAATATAAATTCTTACTAATATTTGCCTTGAGCTCGGAAGTTCTTTGAAAACAAACTGAAGTAATATATATAACATACATCTGGGTCGGTTTAATAGACTATGAGATTTTACTGAAGGCTTTTGTATCCTTATGAATTTAAAACAATGAGAACCGGAAGAATATTCTGTTCTGGAAGAAGATCAGCTAACGATGAAAGAGTATTTTCCTTAAATTATCACTGTGACCCAAAATGACAATTTGGAGACTTCTATTAAAATTCATTTGGAATTCTGATTAAATAGAACGAAGATCCGCAGTAAATGAACGATTCCAGATCTGGATATTTTTTAACGTGAAAAATATGAGTCCTCGAGTTGCAAAAGACGTAGATATCACCTTGAAGAAGCAGTTGAAGATGTTGCTCCTAATTTGTGAAGTACGTTCGTCATTTTTATGCCCAACGTATTCGCCCTTGCATTCGGCGAGTATTGAAGCAGCGGCAGATGCTCCGCGATATTCATAAACTTCAATAGACGTTTGATCAGAGCTGAAAGCAACGAGATATCTACCATCGGGGCTGAATTTTCTCAAAAAGCATGGAGGTTTTTCCACGTTCACGATTGTAAAATTGGGAAATACGTTTTGGTAAAATTGTCTGGCAACTAGGACGTGAGTTCCTGGATATCTACAGCCAAACATTTCCCGACGTCGGAGACGTACTACTATATTTTGGGGCCCAATTTTACGAGGCTTTATAGGACATTCCTCTGTTACAAATTCTATCTTCCCTTCCTCTTGTGCCATAGTGTTTATTCTGCGTTATTCCAGTCGGGCTTTTATCTCTACTTTTATTCCGTTTTTGATTGATTCTTCTTCTATTTTGTGATCATCGCGATTATTTATTTATTTACTTCGGTAGGTTAGGTTAGCCCTGATATAACCTGAAATGTCTGGGACGTAACCACGGTCGTAGAAGTACAGGTAGTCGTACGCCGCTCGAATTATTTATATATATTATTGCCCTAATACTTTTTTTCGCCACTTGGTGGTGTCGTGGTATTGAATCTCCGGAATGGCGCGAGCACACGATCCGTGTGAATTCGTTCCAAATGATTATGGAAATGTAATTGTAATTTAATGTAACGTAATGTGATGAAATGAAATGTAATGTAATGTCATGTCATGTCATGCGAACGTAATATAATGCAATGAAAATGGAATGTAACGTAACCGTAATGCAATGGCATCAAAACTAGCGACGGTGAGGCGTTTCAGCGCCGTTAAGAGTAAGAAGAAAGATGTCTGCGAATTGAAAATAGCAGGCAATGATATGTAATACTTATATCGTTGGACGACTGTAGTTTTGTATTATAGATTGAACAAATGTCTGCGCTATGATACCCGTTAAGCGCCAGTAAATGATATTAATGATTTAAAGTACATACGTATGAGTGGATGATATGGTTCAGTAGTGATGTGTGCAATTGTATGTAGTACATACACTGCTGAACAAGAAATATATAATTGCTGATCTGTTGTTACTATTTTAGAAAATTGTACATACTATAAGAATCTGAAAATAAAAAGTAATGCTCCAATAATACTCAGGAAGTCGTTGAATATTTTTATTCCAATATACCTATTTGTCACCCTCGATAGTTTAAATATTTTATCAGCAAGGTACATCTCTCAATTGGCTACTGTATAAGGTCAGGTGGACTTCGAAAAGTTTGATGGTTTCTGGAGAATATAGAATGTTGTACTCCTGTACTAATTCCTGACTCCCCAATATTTCGTTGTCTCTGAAAGTGGTGCTGTATTGCTGTTCAGACATTCAAACCGAATGACACAATTGCTGACACCTTGATCCATCGAAATTATAAGAAGCGTTTATACTTGGCAACTATGAAACAATGGTTCTGGGGAAGAGCTGAATTGAACGATCAGAATATCAATTAGCGATAAGAAAACTTAGTTACTAACAGAATATGAATCAGATTCCACTCATTAGGACTTTATCAATGGGAAATTAATTGATTCCCTATCCCACGTTTGGTACCACGAAGACATCCCAGCAGAAGACTTGCAGGCTCATATTTTATGTTGTTACTTTGAGTATAATGGGGGTAGAAACAAGGGCACACAGTCGCTAATGAATGTGTATGAAAACACAGGCGGGCCAACGAGCAGCCTCGCCGTTGAAATTCTAGATTTATTGCTCGCAAATATGAATTTGCGTAGGGATAATATCTGAGCCCAAGAGGTGACACAATTTTTTTCTTTTTTTGTTGGCACACATATGTATGGGAATGGGAGAGAGGACACAGGCATAGACGAGTATTTATTAGGGAAACATGAATTTCGAGGAGGTGGCACTATTTTTTTTTTCTCTTTTCTTATACACATATGTATGTAAATGGGAGAGAGGACACACGGGCGCTGATGAGACCGTCCGCAGAAACGGGCAAAAAACCAGCAGGTTTCGTTGGAATCAGGGATTTTCGAAATTTTAACTGAAAATATGCAATTGTATCAGGAGAACATCTTAGCCCAGGAGGTGGCACAATTTTTTTCTTTTTTTTTTTGGCACACATATGTATGGGAATGGGAGAAGGGACACAGGCATAGACGAGTATTTATTAGGGAAACATGAATTTCGAGGAGGTGGCACTATTTTTTTTTTCCATTTTCTTGTACACATATGTATGTAAACGGGAGAGAGGACGCACGGGCGCTAATGAGGCCGTACGCAGAATCGGGCAAAAAACCAGCCGGTTTCGTTGGAATCAGGGATTTTCGAAATTTTAACTGATAATATGCAATTGTATCAGGAGAACATCTGAGCCCAGGAGGTGGCACAATTTTTTTCTTTTTTTTTTGCACACATATGTATGGGAATGGGAGAGAGGACACAGGCATAGACGAGTATTTATTAGGGAAAAATATTCGAGGAGGTGGCACTATTTTTTTTTTCTATTTTCTTATACACATATGTATGTAAATGGGAGAGAGGACGCACGGGCGCTAATGAGGCCGTACGCAGAAACGGGCAAAAAACCAGCAGGTTTCGGTTGAATCACGGATTTTCGAAATTTTAACTGAAAATTTGCAATTGTATCAGGAGAACATCTGAGCCCAGGAGGTGGCACAATTTTTTTCTTTTTTTTTTGGCACACATATGTATGGGAATGGGAGAAGGGACACAGGAATAGACGGGTATTTATTAGGGAAACATGAATTTCGAGGAGGTGGCACTATTTTTTTTTTCTCTTTTCTTATACACATATGTACGTAAATGGGAGAGAGGACACACGGGCGCTGATGAGGCCGTGCGCAGAAACGGGCAAAAAACCAGCAGGTTCCGGTGGAATCATGGTTTTTCGAAATTTTAACTGAAAATTTGCAATTGTATCAGGAGAACATCTGAGCCCAAGAGGTGGCACAATTTTTTTCTTTTTTTTCCTAATATACATATGTATGGGAATGGGAGAGAGGACACAGGCATAGACGAGTATCTATTAGGCGAACATGAATTTCGAGGAGGTGGCACTATTTTTTTTTTCCTTTTTCTTACACACATATGTATGGGAATGGGAGAGAGGACACACGGGGCGCTGACGAGGGCGTATGCAGAAACGGGCAAAAAACGAGCAGCTTTCGTTGGAATCGTGGATTTTCGAAATTTTACCTGAAAATTTGCAATTGTATCAGGAGAACATCTGAGCCCAGGAGGTGGCACAATTTTTTTCTTTTTTTTCTGGTACACATATGTATGGGAATGGGAGAAGAGACACAGGCATAGACGAGTATTTATTAGGGAAACATGAATTTCGAGGAGGTGGCACTATTTTTTTTTTCTATTTTCTTATACACATGTGTATGTGAATGGGAGAGAGGACACACGGGCGCTGATGAGGCCGTGTGCAGAAACGGGCAAAAAACCAGCAGGTTTCGGTGGAATCAGGGATTTTCGAAATTTTAACTGAAAATATGCAATTGTATCAGGAGAACATCTGAGCCCAGGAGGTGGCACAATTTTTTTCTTTTTTTTTTTGGCACACATACGTATGGGAATGGGAGAGAGGACACAGGCATAGACGAGTATTTATTAGGGAAACATGAATTTCGAGGAGGTGGCACTATTTTTTTGTTCTCTTTTCTTATACGCATATGTATGTGAATGGGAGAGAGGACACACGGGCGCTGATGAGGCCGTGTGCAGAAACGGGCAAAAAACCAGCAGGTTTCGTTGGAATCAGGGATTTTCGAAATTTTAACTGAAAATATGCAATTGTATCAGGAGAACATCTGAGCCCAGGAGGTGGCACAATTTTTTTCTTTTTTTTTTGGGCACACATATGTATGGGAATGGGAGAAGGGACACAGGCATAGACGAGTATTTATTAGGGAAACATGAATTTCGAGGAGGTGGCACTATTTTTTTTTTCTCTTTTCTTATACGCATATGTATGTGAATGGGAGAGAGGACACACGGGCGCTGATGAGGCCGTGTGCAGAAACGGGCAAAAAACCAGCAGGTTTCGGTGGAATCAGGGATTTTCGAAATTTTAACTGAAAATATGCATTTGTATCAGGAGAACATCTGAGCCCAGGAGGTGGCACAATTTTTTTCTTTTTTTTTTGGCACACATATGTATGGGAATGGGAGAAGGGACACAGGCATAGACGAGTATTTATTAGGGAAACATGAATTTCGAGGAGGTGGCACTATTTTTTTTTTCCATTTTCTTATACACATATGTATGTAAACGGGAGAGAGGACGCACGGGCGCTAATGAGGCCGTACGCAGAATCGGGCAAAAAACCAGCCGGTTTCGTTGGAATCGGGGATTTTCGAAATTTTAACTGATAATATGCAATTGTATCAGGAGAACATCTGAGCCCAGGAGGTGGCACAATTTTTTTCTTTTTTTTTTGCACACATATGTATGGGAATGGGAGAGAGGACACAGGCATAGACGAGTATTTATTAGGGAAACATGAATTTCGAGGAGGTGGCACTATTTTTTTGTTCTCTTTTCTTATACGCATATGTATGTGAATGGGAGAGAGGACACACGGGCGCTGATGAGGCCGTGTGCAGAAACGGGCAAAAAACCAGCAGGTTTCGTTGGAATCAGGGATTTTCGAAATTTTAACTGAAAATATGCAATTGTATCAGGAGAACATCTGAGCCCAGGAGGTGGCACAATTTTTTTCTTTTTTTTTTGGGCACACATATGTATGGGAATGGGAGAAGGGACACAGGCATAGACGAGTATTTATTAGGGAAACATGAATTTCGAGGAGGTGGCACTATTTTTTTTTTCTCTTTTCTTATACGCATATGTATGTGAATGGGAGAGAGGACACACGGGCGCTGATGAGGCCGTGTGCAGAAACGGGCAAAAAACCAGCAGGTTTCGGTGGAATCAGGGATTTTCGAAATTTTAACTGAAAATATGCATTTGTATCAGGAGAACATCTGAGCCCAGGAGGTGGCACAATTTTTTTCTTTTTTTTTTGGCACACATATGTATGGGAATGGGAGAAGGGACACAGGCATAGACGAGTATTTATTAGGGAAACATGAATTTCGAGGAGGTGGCACTATTTTTTTTTTCCATTTTCTTATACACATATGTATGTAAACGGGAGAGAGGACGCACGGGCGCTAATGAGGCCGTACGCAGAATCGGGCAAAAAACCAGCCGGTTTCGTTGGAATCGGGGATTTTCGAAATTTTAACTGATAATATGCAATTGTATCAGGAGAACATCTGAGCCCAGGAGGTGGCACAATTTTTTTCTTTTTTTTTTGCACACATATGTATGGGAATGGGAGAGAGGACACAGGCATAGACGAGTATTTATTAGGGAAAAATATTCGCGGAGGTGGCACTATTTTTGTTTTCTATTTTCTTATACACATATGTATGTAAGTGGGAGAGAGGACGCACGGGCGCTAATGAGGCCGTACGCAGAAACGGGCAAAAAACCAGCAGGTTTCGGTTGAATCACGGATTTTCGAAATTTTAACTGAAAATTTGCAATTGTATCAGGAGAACATCTGAGCCCAGGAGGTGGCACAATTTTTTTCTTTTTTTTTTTGGCACACATATGTATGGGAATGGGAGAAGGGACACAGGCATAGACGGGTATTTATTAGGGAAACATGAATTTCGAGGAGGTGGCACTATTTTTTTTTTCTTTTTTCTTATACACATATGTATGTAAATGGGAGAGAGGACACACGGGCGCTGATGAGACCGTCCGCAGAAACGGGCAAAAAACCAGCAGGTTTGGTTGGAATCAGGGATTTTCGAAATTTTAACTGAAAATATGCAATTGTATCAGGAGGACATCTGAGCCCAGGAGGTGGCACAATTTTTTTCTTTTTTTTTTGGCACACATATGTATGGGAATGGGAGAAGGGACACAGGCATAGACGAGTATTTATTAGGGAAACATGAATTTCGAGGAGGTGGCACTATTTTTTTTTTCTCTTTTCTTATACGCATATGTATGTGAATGGGAGAGAGGACACACGGGCGCTGATGAGGCCGTGTGCAGAAACGGGCAAAAAACCAGCAGGTTTCGGTGGAATCAGGGATTTTCGAAATTATAACTGAAAATATGCATTTGTATCAGGAGAACATCTGAGCCCAGGAGGTGGCACAATTTTTTTCTTTTTTTTTTTGGCACACATATGTATGGGAATGGGAGAAGGGACACAGGCATAGACGAGTATTTATTAGGGAAACATGAATTTCGAGGAGGTGGCACTATTTTTTTTTTCCATTTTCTTATACACATATGTATGTAAACGGGAGAGAGGACGCACGGGCGCTAATGAGGCCGTACGCAGAATCGGGCAAAAAACCAGCCGGTTTCGTTGGAATCAGGGATTTTCGAAATTTTAACTGATAATATGCAATTGTATCAGGAGAACATCTGAGCCCAGGAGGTGGCACAATTTTTTTCTTTTTTTTTTGCACACATATGTATGGGAATGGGAGAGAGGACACAGGCATAGACGAGTATTTATTAGGGAAAAATATTCGAGGAGGTGGCACTATTTTTTTTTTCTATTTTCTTATACACATATGTATGTAAATGGGAGAGAGGACGCACGGGCGCTAATGAGGCCGTACGCAGAAACGGGCAAAAAACCAGCAGGTTTCGGTTGAATCACGGATTTTCGACATTTTAACTGAAAATTTGCAATTGTATCAGGAGAACATCTGAGCCCAGGAGGTGGCACAATTTTTTTCTTTTTTTTTTGGCACACATATGTATGGGAATGGGAGAAGGGACACAGGCATAGACGGGTATTTATTAGGGAAACATGAATTTCGAGGAGGTGGCACTATTTTTTTTTTCTTTTTTCTTATACACATATGTATGTAAATGGGAGAGAGGACACACGGGCGCTGATGAGGCCGTGCGCAGAAACGGGCAAAAAACCAGCAGGTTCCGGTGGAATCATGGTTTTTCGAAATTTTAACTGAAAATTTGCAATTGTATCAGGAGAACATCCGAGCCCAGGAGGTGGCACAATTTTTTTCTTTTTTTTTTGGCACACATATGTATGGGAATGGGAGAGAGGACACAGGCATAGACGAGTATTTATTAGGGAAACATGAATTTCGAGGAGGTGACACTATTTTTTTTTTCTCTTTTCTTATACACATATGTATGTAAATGGGAGAGAGGACACACGGGCGCTAATGAGGGCTATTGCAGGAACAAACAGAAATAGAGCAGCTTCCGTTGAGATCCAAGTTTTCCGGAACTGTACATGACAATTCGAAAATCGTATAATCGTATATTGAGTATCTACAAATATGCTTCAGAAACCTGTTAGAATAGTCTCCGCACATTCGAAGTTCAGCTAACTCCATAATTCTAGGACACCGAAATAATCTCATAATAGTTGCTGAATGACGCCGCGTTTTGTGAATAAAAAATTGACGATAACCGAGAATCGAACGTCATCTTAACGGCAAATGAGTAAACAGTGAAACGATCATAAACGTGGTCATAAACAGATATCGATAGATGAACACTGCATTGTTAATTGGATCATCGTAGGCATTCGTATGAGTACAAGCCTAAACTCTAAAAAAGATGACATTTTGTTGACGCACTATTACATGTTACGGCTCGACTCGTTTAGAATTTCCAATCAACAGAAATACGATACAATTCTCCATAATATGGTTACATATACCTACATACTCACGAATCGTCATTTGTTAACGAATGAATTAGTGAATTGATGTTCTCATTGAATATCTTGTAGCTGAAAGCTTTGGAGGATAATGACATACGAGATGACAAATAAATTTCTAGCATTATTTATTGCAGTTATTTGAAACAATTATACAATAAAATAACATCTATTTTACAGCAGTAAAAAATGAAGTACATTTTGTTTTTCATTTCAGCTGGGACGCACATGTGCCCAATACCAGTTGATAAACCCTTCGAAGCGCCGATTTTCAGCCTTGCTCCAGCCTGGAGAGTCGCTCCAGTTGAAATGGACCCTTGTTTCAAATTTTCGAGATTTTCTGCCGACTGGATTCGCTCGGATTATAAACTCTGCGCCTCGTTTTCTGAATTCAAACCAATATTCCTTACATGGTTGAGTCTTCCACTCGATATTTCTCTCGACGATGATAATACGTGAGAAGATTTCTCAAAGTTTGTACTAGTATGATGAACTTGTTCTTTATACGAAGTCTCAGCAGCAATTGCTTGCTGTCCATGGGCCGATGCATAGTGCGATGAACTAAAATTCAGACTTCTCAATTCCTGCTGTCGTTCATTTTCAGTCATCAAATCCCGTTGACTTTTCTGCTCAAGTTCTTATTCCGCCGCGTTCGATTCGCCCCGAAATACGTTTTCGCTCACGCTATTCCTACTTCCGGCATGGCTTCGGCATCGTTTTTCAAATTTCCTAAATTTTGGCTCAAACTCTCTCTTTCCGAGCTACCAAGTTCATGAAAATTCTCTCTTCCGTGTTAAGCCCCTGCTCTTTCCAATTCCGAATTCAAATTCACCTGAGACACGCTTCCTTCGTTCGGCTGCGATTCCAATCTCACTTCGTTCCGTGTGTCAATGTCAGATTGAACTGGTTGTTGAATCTAGTGTGGAGAAAATTTGACGAGTCATTGACAAACGCATTCCACATATTTGAAGACTCCTTCGACGTACTTTCTTACTACCAGATAGTCCAACAGAGGCTGCGGCCTGAGCGAAAATGCTTTCAGAATTATACGCTGAAATTTCTTCCGCAATAAGTTTATAATTTTCGGCATCGCCCACAGCAGATAAATCCTCCGCTTGCGTTCTTGCCCCCTTCGAAGCAACCTCCAAGTTTTTTTTTCAACGGCCAACATCGCCGAAGAATTTCCAGAATTATCAACAGAACCAGAACCGGAAGTAGATCCAGTACTTCCGAAAATCGTGACAGCGTGATTCTGACTCACAGAATGATCTAGAACAGAATTCACCTCAGACTTCGAAACCTCCCCCACATCCATAATTCGTTGATCAGGAATTCGCACACTTTTTCCCACCCCGTGATCGATCGGTATCACTGAATCCTCTCCAGATCCTACATCTATTAAAGAAACTGTTTTATCGTCTGAAAATTCTTCACCGATCCCCGCATCGTCTTCGTGCCTAACCGAACCCGGAGGTGATTGAATTTTCAAGCGAATAAATCGATTTGCCATATGAGCTGCAAACCGGACAAATAATTTAAGGATCTTTTCATTCTGTGGTATAGAATTTGGATCGTAGACGTAATTCCCTTTGCCGATGTAAGGCGGGGACGATAAAACCTGTTCGAAAAACGATTCTACATAGGTATTATATTATAAATTACTGAATAAATTACGGCTAATGATATGACGTAATGGTTATTCTATTTCATTACAGTGACGAGACCGGCAGAAAAGACGGCGAGGCGAGCCTAAAGGAATGAATAATTATTGACCGGTTATTCTTCATGGTGACAAAATCTGTTTCTGGACACTTTTTCACTTGCGCTTCACCTAAATATATTCGCATCTGATTACAGCCCAGTTCTATTTCTCTGTGTCGGATTTTAACGTCTCATTATTCAACCGATGAATGAACGGACGATGTGGTGCATACATATCTCACCTGACCATTGAACGTCTAATAAGATCACAACGAAGTCATTACGCCGGTGTCAATATCGGCTTGACTTTTGCAGTTGTCAGCTAAAAAATCAGCCGTATAAAAGTACGTACGTGCGGATGAATGATGGTCGTGAAAGATCGATTTCTGATCGTTTTACAATCGCTCATGTAAATCTTCGATCGGTTAATGAACAATTAATTCGTAATCGAGGATTCCTCGTTTTCTTCGCATACTATACACACGTACATATATAGGGACGATTTGGATTCATAAAATTCATACACACGGATTTTTTGTTTACTGTTCGTTTTTTATGGATAATTTCACTGAATAGTATACTGAGAATGAAAGGAAACGCACCAAATCTGTTTGCTCGTACTGTATCTTGCGGCAAATGAGACGGGAATGACTTTTTCTCTGCATCAGTTATTGCGCAGCACGATGAGGAAAAAACGTTCAAAATGCCAATTCAGGGTTGTAAAGTGGATAAGAAACTGACGCAATTTTCTTCGGTCGGTAAGCACTGGCCAAAAGCTTCTAAAAGCAGGGGCTCCTCCTTTATAGCGATCTCGTAATCTTGGAAGGAGACTTTTCCGTCGCGATCAACGTCCAATTTTCTCAGGGCAAGTTCGGACAAATCTCTGACGCCCTCGTCAGGATCTTCTTCGCTCGGTTGCTTGATCAGACAATTTCTGTAACGAACGAATTGGGAATCAGGGATGAAAGAAAAAGGCATGTAGCTACGATGCCGAACATAAAGCACAGATAGTTGAGTGAGATATCAATTTTACTTGTCAGTGAATTATCCTTCTACACGATATCATGTAATATTGTGTATATGTAAGTTTATTCATATACCTGCGCATGTATATAAATTGATTGAAATGATTCCTTCGTACTTAATAGTTTCGTTTGAAATTATTTTTAGACTTTTATATCATAACAGACATGAAAAGCAAAGAACAAAGCATGAGTACAAGCCAGTAGATGTATAAGCATCGATTTACCGATCAATAAATTATCATCCATTATCTTTCCATCTTTTCATATTATAATTCCGCAATGAACACAGGACACACGACTCACTTGAATAATTGAAACATTTCATCCCTCGTGATGAATCCGTCGTTATTGAGATCATAGACCCTGAAACAAAATTCCATTTTTTCCCTCTGGGTACCGCGAAGGAAGACATCTAATCCCAGAATCCATGCTTCGAGACGAATCGCTCCTTCGCTTCCACGGTCCCAGCAGCAAAACATTCTCTCTATGAGCGCATCCTCCGTTATAATGTCGAACGTATTGTGCAATAATTCTCGAAATATTATTCTGTCTATTCCCTGAACGGAGAAAAACCATTTACTCTTATGTTCCACCCGTTCAAATGATTTTCATTCAACAATTCAACGGTAATATTCGCTTTTATATATACCTCAACAGTCTGCGCCGTCGATGACATCCCGTTCACCGTTGTTGTTGGTCCCGCGTGTTGTCCTGGGCTCGTTATTAGCTTCCAATAAATTTTGCAAAGCGCTTCAAGTTCCAGTCTGCAAACAGAAAAAACAACGGAAAACAAAAACAGAAAAAAAACAACCCCCCGTTGAAAAAGTGTGTAGACAACGAAATGGGATAAGAATTTTGTCAAATTGATCGACACTTTCGTATTTTTCGTTTCCTTCTATTTTTCTACTTTTCAGATCTCACCTACTAAATTTCGTCCTTTTTTTAAGTGTTTCCATAATTTTAGCTGTGAAAGCAGCGCTCTTAGCGCTGGCATCGTCAGGCATTTTTCTTCTACGCCTTGGAGCCCCGCTTCCTGGATTCAAGGACAACGCCTGAGCACGTTTCGATGCGACCGAAGCCTTCCGACCACTTGCTAAGAAGATAGAGACGCTTCTCATGACCATGGCACCCCCACGTCCCGTCATCAAGGTGCGGGCGCCGGCGCCGACTTCGACGCCGGCAACCCCACCAGGATTTACTCCATGATTTGCTGACGGTTCTGCGTTACATCTTGCAGACATTTTTTCGACTTTTTTTCTCTCACCTCCGTCTCGTTATCTGGGTAAAGAACAAGTATTCAACATTGAAAATTGAATTTTCGTTCAAAATTTATTTCCGTAAGTTCGTGTTCTCTCTTCCATTATTCACAATGGGACAAAATGAACGCATGTTTCGTAGATTTTTCGACGAACGATTACAACTAATCGCGATCTAAATTCGCGGTGTTGTTAATTCTCTCAGCTTGTTTAAACTTTTTCAATTTTTCCGTGTTTCATAAAGAAGAACAAGAAACGGCGGGGGATGGCGAATGGGATGATACGGATGAATTAACTCGCCGAAAACGGCCGCAGGGAGCGGCGGGGGGCTGAGGGTGGAAAATATGAATAATTGAGCCATAGCTACGACTCGAATCATAATTTTTCTTTGTGAATTTGTCACGCGAATCTATTATTCGTTACAGCTATAGATATCTGAAATCTGGATTCGAGATGATTTCTCGATCTGCCTGATACACGTCACTCTGCACCTACAGGAAAAAAATCAAATAATTTGTGAGGATGTATAAAATATGTGTCATCAGCGGTTGGCAACAATCGAATTATTGACAAAACATAAGAAAAGTACTTTCGGTATAATATGCTGCTCGTCATCGGGATACAGTCCTATGGTACAGCATAGCAATAAACAAAAATGACAAATTGCATGCGTATTATTGTTATTCTTATTTCCATGCGAGTTTCCGCGTTACAGAGAATGAACGAGAGCTGGGGTGGTTTATAAGTTATTCCCGTAATAAAATCCTGCGCATATTTTCTAGCCGCGGTAGCTGACGCGACACTTTTTTCACCCCCGACGACGCGTGAAATAACCAGAGCGAGCACGAGGAACTCCATACCCCCCTATAATATATTCGATCGAATAAAAATGTTCTTGTTTTTTTCTATTTTTCTCATTTCAACACTTTTTCGAACTCGATCTCCTTTTTATAAAATTGCCGAAAGAGAGGGAGGTAAGTAGAATTTTAATTGCTGTGATATATTGAGCGGTTCGAAATGCCAGTTTTTTGGTTTTCTCGCTTCTTTCTCCTGTGAAATTTACTGTGAAATTTGGTAAACCAACACACAATTTCGTGTTTCTCGTGCAAAAGCTTAATAAATTTACGAATTTGGAGAACATGCTCAGCAATTCACTTTGCCGTGCCGCCGTTGTAATTTTGGAAAGACTTTTGTATTGCAGATGTGTCGGAAATTTGTAATCATTCTCACCCGAGTAGGCAGAAATGTTATTTCACTATCATTCAATCTTTCAAAAGTATATACATACGTGCGTGCTCAGGGTACAGTGAGGTAGATTATATGTCAGCTATAAGCTGTGTATTTGCACTTTGCGAATTGCGATTTGCATCGTGCATGTCGAGTGCGGTAGCAAACGCTTTGCGTGATAGTAAATTAAGGGCAATCTCAAACTTTACGCTCGTTTGATAAGATATACCGCATGCTCGAACTTCGAGTGAGTTGTACATAGTATGGATGTGTGTGTGTATCCACATGCGCAGATATCCATGTACAGAATGTATATAGCGACCAATTTGCCTTCCGGGTTGATGCGATATGCGGCTTATTATTACAAACTGCATGAATCTAATCGCAAGCCTTACTTCACATGAACATCGGATGCTGAAAACGTATTCAAAAGTTTTTCACCCTGACGCAGTATTTCATTTGTAATTACGTTTTCGTTATTTCATTATCCCGCGTATGGGCGATTTTCAATGTCGATTTTCGTCTCGAGTGAGAAACGATTCGGAGTGAAAAAGAGACTGGAGATGAACAAAAATGAGAAGTCGAGGAAGTAGGAAAACGAGGAAATTTCAGTGTTCACAATGCATTTGCCAGATTTTTCGGTACATATCCAATTATTGGAAGATTGAGCTCTCGCATAGATGAATCGCGTTGGAAATTAACCAGCTGTAACGATCGCAGTACGGGCAATTGATTTTTAACCGCTATACTTCGTTATGGAGATATTTCGTCACGCGAGATAATATGCAATGAGTCATTCCGCTCGCTATATCCATACTACGTCGAGCCAATTAGGGTGGTGTATTCTGTTCGGGAAATCGAGGAGATTTTTCTTCCAAGATTCTCATTAATTTTCTCCCCGCGATTTACAGTATTCGTCGCAATTATACTCGTGTATGTATATACATATCACAAAAAATGTTCAAAAAGTTGAAAAGCTCTGTCGAATACCGGCAGAATTTTCTCACATGTAATTACTGCCCGGCAATTATTTGATGAATCAATCATTCGGAATATTGTTCAACCATTGTAAATTATACCTTGTGTATAAGAACTTCCGTAAAGAATATTTCTGCAAATTTCCGAATTTCCGTTGTTTCCTCCATCGAAGCTGAATACCTATTATAAATTGTAAGAATTTATAATCCGTGACTGCAGTTAGAGATCGCGAGCGACGGTGAGGGAAATTTCGTTTTGAAATTTGATGAATATTCCAATTTTGATGAATTGAAAAATTATGCCACGTATGTCTCATTGTCATGAATTGAAATCGTGTGCGTTCGTGCAGAGAGACGGATATCACAGCTGCAATATTCTCATTCATCACGATGTAATATCACGTTTCGTACGTCCGTACATACAATATTCTCGTTTCCATCGACGAATGATATACGAAGAGGAACGATAGACAGATATAACAATGCATAATGTATGTAGAGATTTGAATATAAAGTGCATAGAAAATTATGAATTTAGTTGTAAATGGAATGGATTTATAGAGCTGCCAGAAAAGAAATGACTTACCAATTTTTCCCTTGTTTCTATCGTACCGTTTTACCAGACGTGCGTTGTGGGTTGTCCGTTGCCCGGAGCGACCGTTTAGCAAATCCCTAATATGCATAATCGTATCGATCAAACAAGAATCAAACTATAACTCTGTATGTAGTAGTTTCCAATTCATACATACGTCTGGTATAAGAATCTGAATCTTTTGATTTTCCAAGCATTCGAACGTGAAAAGGAAATGAGTAGATCGTTATAACGATATAGTACAGGTACAGTATAACATGAAATCAGTTATGGTAGGCGGTGGTTTTTTATTTGATTTACTTTTTTTTATTCTTCATTTCCTTTTTTTGGTGTTATCATTGCCATTATCATCATTTTTCTTTCATCTTGGCTCCAATTGTGCAATTTGTTCGTCTTCTTTTTCCCTAGTTTGCGCTGGGTTTGTTTGTCTTTACTGTAAGAGGAAACAAATTTTATTTATCTTCCCTTTTAGGTCGTATTCAACAGCCCCTGTTCCAGGATCGAGGTATCCCAAAATTTGTCTACAAAAAAGAGAGAGAGAAAAAAATAAAAATTATATTGAAAACATAAAGACGGAAAAAGCGTAACGAAAAAGCGTATGATTTTTGAGCAAATTCGATGGATAATAGATGAGAAGAAAAAAAAATGACAAAGGAAATAGGAAATTTTGCTACGTCTCATTATTGTATTTACTCTGCATCGTGATTTTTTGATACTTCGCTGCTTCCAGATCCACCATCGCCCCGAAGAATTTCGTTGGAGTTTCTTATTCTGGTTGGTGTTTAAATTTGTTATAGTGTTCTGAATCGTTGGACCGAATGAAAATCTTCTGGCTTCGGGACTGAGCTGGGAAATAGTTCTTCTTGCATTTTCCAGTACAGCAGGACTTGAACATTTGTCATATCATTGATAATGAAAATTACAAGAGAATGTGAAGCATCTATGTACGTATGCACTTGACTACGGACGACTATTCATCGACATTCTTAGATCCCAGTAACTTCTACCAGTACCAGTTGAAAATTTTCCATCAAACAATCTCATTTAGACTCGAAGATGGAATTTCAGTTAATCAATTGGAAAGCGAAATACATTTTCGAAATTCTTCTCGAAAACTGAAAACCTTATTTCCGATTTGAAATGTACGTACGAAGGTACGTATTCAAAATTCTGCGTCAAAGTCTACAAATTAATATCTGTTTACGTGATTTTTAACAAAATTCAAATTCACACGATCGCTGCAGTTTTGCCTCCCAATTTAGTTTTCACGCCGCATCTGCTCCAACAGCGTTCCAGTTATCTTTTTTCCCCAATTTTCTGATCGATCTGTGTTTCAGACACTCGTGAATTTTTTAGGTAAAGAAAATGAAGACCTCCCATGTGAAGATTTTGTGGAAATTTCCGTTCTAAAACTACGACATTCAAATGCTTCCACTTCCGCATTAGATTCTCAAAATGATCCTAATTCATTGAAGCATCGATTTGCAAATTCAATCAGATCTCCAATACTGTGAGTTGTAGATTGTAGATATAGGAACGCGATCTTGACGAGCTAAAATTCGATGTACAACGCAATTTGAGCAGACAAATCTGATTTTCTTATCACCGTAACCGTTATGGCCATAAATTTGATCGACGTGACGATCACGTGACCTGCTGTTATTGCATGAAAATTCGAAATTTATTGTCCAACTGAAGCTAACTGAGATATCTCAGATACATCGTACGGAAACCGCAATTGATATTGACGAAACACGAATTCGATTATTTGATCAAAACACACACAAATGCCACTCGTGATTCTTTCCAGTTGATTTTTATTCGCATTTTTGTACGTGCGATTCGTTTCCAAAATAATTTAACATGCACAAATTATTTGTTTTATTTTATTTCCATACTATAGATACCTATCATAATTTATTATTACAAAATTACACTAAAAAATGATCGACCGAAAACGAAGATAGAATGTCACGGCATTGATATCTTCTTCGGATTATTTGGAGCTGCGAACGAAGCTGAAAGATTTTCATCATTTGCCAATTTTTTTGAAATCGAATGGCGCTTCCTGAAAGAAAGAAGAGGCAGAATATAGCTTCAAGTTTTTTGAATCGGGCAGTGAGGGGAAACTCTTCTCTCTGTGAATTCATAGAATTTCTACTTGCCCGCAAAGTCTCTCCAAATATTTCCGCATCCGGTTTGTCTGGTGCTGGAGATCAACCAGCATGGCGTCTAACTCTTCGGCATCGTTTTCTTCGGTTTGATTATTTTTTACCCCTTCGTTTGCTGTTTCAGTCTTCTCCTGGATCAAATGAAACTCTGCTGACGGCTTATCGTACCCTATAAAAATGAAGAATAAAATGAAGAAGGAAAATTGGACAATACAAAACGAAGCTTTTGCCTCAATCAAAAAATTTAATGTTACAGTTTTGAGCGAATAATTATACAGCGACTGGAACTGGACCAAACTATTCTTACTGGATTTGACGTGTGTGAACTCGCTTTCTCCATCCTGATAAAAGATATCAAATCCTTGAACAGAATGAACGCGATCTCTGAGGCTGTTGATATTTTGAAAAGTCTCGAAAGATTCATTGGGCTCGGCAAGTTGTTGGAAATCGTTTGAATTCTCCAAATTTCTATTCTCAACTTCCGGGATGCTGTGATTCTCTTCCGGAATATCCTTCAGCACGAAACTGTCATTCTGTAGGATTGTGAAAACGTTCTAAATTCGAATATTATTCTAATCACGAACCCAACAAACTCACCCCAATTTCTTCATCGAGATTCGACAGATTCAGGGTCAGAGATTCTACCTGAAATTATTCGACATGAGCAAACGAAAGAAGACAAAATGCATTTCAAGAGATCAAGAAAAGACAAAACAGAATAAAATCAAAAAATTACTCCGAGCTGTTTGACCTACCGAAATAAATGATCCTACGATGAAAAAATGCAGAAATTTCTTCATTTTTCTGAAAATAATGAAAATACCTGCACCGGACACAGTTGGACTATCTTCTATAGCTTCACCTAATTATAAATCAGCTACGGTAGAGCTGAAGCGCACGATAATAATTATTGTCAACGTTAGCAGCCACAGCGAAGACTTCGGCTTTTATACCGCAGTGAAAGAATGCGAAACGATTGTTGAATGGAATCCAGTATTATTACAAACAGATTAGTATATTGACCTACATATGCCTATACCTACTTGAAACCAAACAATATCTCATACTCAACAGTGCAGACACGTGTATACATCCTGGAATCTCTCGAATTTGTATACATTTTCACTATAATAAATATTATGCGAGAAGTTGAATGATAATTGTTTGTCGAATCGCTTCCAAAGTCGCCGCAATATTGAACTATTTTTTTTAGTAGGTTGAAATTCTTCTATTCTACAGATTTCGTTCGTGCCTACATAAGTTTTTTCCAACGCGTCATTAGCGGCGTCTTATTCATTAGCAGATATGTATATCATTGCACGAACTAGCCATTTATATATTATATACAATCTTGGACGATCTCAGAATCGACGACGTTGTCCATTGGAGCTGATAATGAAACAGAAGATTGATGGAAACAGAGTTGAGACATCGAAACCTCTTCGAGATAACGGAGTAGAGGAATTAGGACGACTGTCGATTGAATTCTCACGCGAAATCGTTCGTGTTGAAAAAATGAAGTTAGAGATGAAAATCTGCCTGTTTATCGTCATCACAAACTCATCCGACTTCTTCTGAGTGGAGCAAAAGCTACTACGATGATTTGAAGAACGAAGATGAAATATCTAGCCATTATTATTCTGATATTATAATCATCGTCCGTTTCCAATAAATGTTGTATTGCGGCAGATTGAGACATCATTGTGCCAATAGCTGCGAATTCTTCGATCTATTTATACCGCATGAATCTGCGAGTAGGAGTTTTTCACTTGATCCTTTCATCTGTGACCATACTCGTCGAAGAAATAAGGTCGAACTTTGTGGAACCTTATTGTGCTGATGGAGGTCAATAGATGAATAATCAAAGGTTCGATTTTAGTGCATGCACGATTCGATTAGAGGGCGTTTTTCCTCTTTCTCGTCGAAGGCTGTTGTAGACACTTTTTACGCCTCGGATAGAGTGGAGATTCGATTGCTCAGCGAGATACCTCGGTTCGTTGTCACATAGTACTAGTCTTATGTGCAATTTATTGTATGAAACGATAAATATACAAGGAGCTAAGGACCATAGAAAACCGATTTCAATATCACTGATACGATTTCGTATGTCGAAAAACCGAAGCTACTTGATCATACAAAAAAAGGAGAGGCTATTGATCACGAGTTTGATGGAAATGACAAAATATGTGATAAAAAACGCTCTCTCCTATTGGTCAGATATCATTACTGCACACGCGCAACTCCGATTATTCTATCGGTATTTTATGCGATGGAAATCCGCATCCAGCGATAGGGTTCGGCGGATCAATCGCTGTGTCAATTCTCCGGCAATTTGACCGCGTACTAGCTCATTCGGTATTTCATGAAATTCGAGGTGACGTCGTAACCGCAAGGTGGAAGCGATTCGTCTCCTAATTGGACACGTAACTATAGGTATGATTTGAGAAAAGACGACTAGGTATGATCTGAGAATGTGATTTTGCAGACAGCATAACTTGCTGTCTTGTACGAATTCGTGAGGACAAATCATCCGTAACGAACAATTAGGGAAAGAAACGGGCACATAACATCCAGGGTTTCTTTCACGTGCCATTTTTCAACGAAGATTGCTTCTCAACGTGGAGGAGAACCTCCTTGGTACTCGATGCCGAAAGGAGTCGACGAAGATTCCGCGCTAGCTATGCGTCTCACTTACAGTTCCCTGAACCTAATCCGCTTTTCTGATTTTCCTTTTTCCTTTCGGTCTTGTGAAACGGATTCAAAACATCAAAGGCCAGATAAAACGATATATTACGTACTTGCAATTTGCTGTTTGTCGAGTCGTGTAATGACGACGGTATATCCGTTCCAATTTCACTAGTTTCCTGTAAGATTGCCGTATACATTCGAATTTCACATGTTCGGCATAACACATGATTTTCTATTACAGTATTATAAGTACAATTTGGAATCGAATGAAATTTCTTTTTTTATCAACGCGGAGGTCGGAGTCAAATTTATTGATTTGTGTCCTCGACAATTCGATGGACACATTACAAAGGTTGATAATATCACAACAGGACGTTCGTTCTTTGTCACCTCGTAAAATTTCTCGAAAATAATGCACGGGATTTGGGTTCAATTCTTCATCGATATTCAATATCCATCTTCATCCAAATCCTGGCCATCTGCCATGTAATTTCTCCCTACCGATTTCTCCCGCACGTCCGCCTCATTTTTGTTCAACAAAACTTGAGCGGCCTTAGTGGTGATGACCGAATCCACCGTGGCCATGGCCTCCGGGCCCACCATGGCCATGACCATCGAATCCTCCGTGACCGTGACCGCCATGACCGCCATGGCCATGGCCATGACCGTCGAATCCTCCGTGGCCATGACCTCCGGGTCCGCCATGGCCATGACCATCGAATCCTCCGTGACCGTGACCGCCATGACCGCCATGGCCATGGCCATGATCATCAAATCCTCCGTGACCGTGACTTCCATGTCCTCCATGGCCGTGACCGTCAAATCCTCCGTGACCATGACCTCCATGTCCTTCGTGCTTATGTGAAATGATAATGGCTGGCGGTGGACCGAATCCGAATTGAGCTACGAAACGAAAGAATGTAAATATAACATGTGAAAAATGATTAATTTCCAGTTTTCGAATTTTCAACTGGTTTGGAAATGACTTTTTTTATTTTCTATAGGCGTGCAGTTTCTTTTCTCAGTTTTCTCAACGCGTTGGTCATTTTTGGAGGCGGTGCCGACAAAAAAAATCGAGGCTCCCCCCCCCGGGGGGGGGGGGGGGGAATGGGAAACCGGAATGTGGCGATAGTAATCACAGATTTTTCGATCGTCAGTGACAGAATATCAGATGAGCCTCTATGAAATAATATTGTGTGGTTGTAGAATTATTTGGAAAATTTGCAATAAGATTGCCAATTTCTATTCTCTTTTTCCGTGAAAACGTTTTCGGTGTTTGGCTGTTTTCAAACAACCATCGACATCCGAGCGATCTTAGTTTTCTCTGATTCCGTGATTTTTGAGGTAATATTTCACTTGGACGACACTTTATTCTATACGTCATATTTCCCTTGTAAGTCGGCTCAACTCAGGATGTTAATTGAGAAACTCGTAACATTGACGAGAATGATTAAAATACTATACTAGTAAACTTACTAGACGCATACTGTAGTTATAAGTGATAATAACAAATCAATGACTTACGCATGGCTGTAGCGATTTGCAATAGCGCAAAAAATAGTGCGAAAATTATCGGTGTCCTAACCATTTTCATTACTGGCCGGAATCGGATTCACTACCAAACGTTAGAAGAACCACTTGGATATGATCGTTCCTCGGCGTTTCGCGCCTCTTTTTAAGCCTTTCTATGGCCTTTGATGTGCAAATGACATACTCAACTCGGCATTAAACAAATTTTGTACATTTTTTTTTCTTCCATCTACAATATGTTTCCGCCGCTCACTTAGCTCACGCAATGTTTGTTCGGTAGCTAGATCTGCGTATGCTGCAAACCGTAATAAGTAAATAAGTATACAGACTAGAGAGAAGGATAAATCATAGTACCTGGTATAATACATATTCGGGGATTCCATGATTCCACTCTGGAAAATTTTTAATTCATGAGGTGGAAAGGGAGGAGTAAAAATGGCTGGTCTTGAAGTGCGAACGAAATATTAATGCGTTGGTCGAAATGCGAAACGGGCGATCGTTTTTACCCGTAAATTATAAAAAATAGGGCTATATATTCGTTCTGGCGAATGCTCAACGAATAACGATGCCCGATCTGCGTCACCTGCGGCGCGGAAATCGGAAAATTTTTTAAAGAAATTTCGAACACGTTCTCACGTACTTTACGAGGAATCTGCCAGCACCAATGGGGTGGGAATTTTCGCAAGATTGTATTTCTCTCGCCAAATCGAAGTAAGTTGTAAGCATCGACGAATCCTAACTGTAGGCTCCTGTTGAGACGATCTGCGATTTGAATAGGCAGAATCTGCACTCTGTGATCAAGAATGTAGAGGAATGCAACGTTCTCTTTAACCTACAGCAAAGAATCGATCCGGTGATCAGAAAACGCAGAAAGTGCTTCGTTCGTTTGAAATAATTACGTCAGCAGCGGGCAGCTATATTATCTTGCAGAGCTACACCCGATTATAACTGTACTGAGTGTAATATGCTGAACGAGTGTAGAATGGAGTTCGGTATTATGATAAACAAATCAGTATAACTTACACTTGAAACTGAACAATGCCTCATACTCTAGAGTGCAAACATAATTGTATACATCCTCGAATCTCTCGAATTTGTATACTGTTTAACTATAAATGTTATGCGGTAAATTGTACGACAATTGTTTGTCGGGTCGCTTCCAAAGTTGTCGCAATATTGAGCTAGGTTGAAATTCTTCTATTCTACAGATTTCGTGTATGCCTACATAAGTTTCTTCAACGCGTCACTAGCGGCGTTTCGTTTATTGGCAGATATGTATATTATTACACGAACTAGCTATTTATTATTTACAATCTTGGGTGATCTCAGAATCAATGGTGATGTCCCTTGGAGCTGACAATGAAACAGAAGAGAAATACAAACAGAATTAATCTCAAGACCTCGAAACCTCTGCGAGACAGTGGAGCAGAGAATTCGGTTTATTTGCCGATCTAATCCTCACCCGGAATCGTGACCGTGACCTTCTCCGTGACTGTGATGACCAGAATCGTGGCCACTGTGTCCACTGTGACCGCCATGCCCGCTAAACATTATATGTATATAGAGTGACAAATGATTAGCCACGAAAAGCAGGAAAAAGACACAATAAAGTAACCTACGAACGATTTCATTTGCAATTTTGAGATTAATCTGTAAAACATCCCGATAACAGAAAATATATTTTAGATCACTTCTTCGCTTGAAAATTTTTCGATGTATTGACGGCGGAAAAGAGAAAAATCTTACGCGCTCTGTGACGAATGCGGATGTCAGGGATCGACTCTGAAAAAATTCCTAAATTTTCAACACTTCGTATTATTTGACATTTTTTTGTAAACTTTTCTCAAAGAGGCTCACTGAAATTTGTGAGAAATACTTATTTTCGTATATTTTTTCGGACTTCATATACGTACGAGAATGTTGAGGAATGAGGAACTTTTCGCAAAAAAAAATTGCGAAATTATTTCACGCGCATCGAGATCGAAGTTTGCCATCCGATGTAGATAGGTACCTAACTAAATCCATACAATTAGTGAAAAAAAAGAAAAAGAATTTTTCGGTACTTCAGTAAAAATTTCCTCAACATTTACGGTGGAACTGAGAAAAATTTACCCGAATGGAGTCATTCTTTGTTTGTTTAACTCAACCGAAACTGAAAATGTGTGAATATATTTCCCGAAATATATCTCTCCCAAAAGCAAAGAAATTTTCAAATTGCGAGAACCTTGTCAGAAATCACCGGAACTTATGGAATTCTTTAGATAACATTTCAGATTTTTCTACCCTTTCATTCTGAAAGATTTCAAGAACATGATCAGCATGCAGACGTACATTTTCACCGGGAGGGAATCAATTTCACATCAGAAATTACACATTAATCAATCAGCATTGACCGATCGGCAAACGAACAATGTTATTTCACGACTTTGATGAATTTGAATGAATTTTATCATCCTCACCCGTGGTCACCGTCGGCATGACGTTTCACCAGATTATGAGAAAGTTCTGAAACGTGATTCACGTGTCCTTTTCCATTTCCGTGATGATGATCGCCAGAATCATGGCGATGATCGTGAGCTGAACGAACTCTACGTAATTCTGCAATAACAATTTAGGTACCACCTATAATTTCGAATTCGGAGCAGATTTTTTCAATAAACAATTTGGAAGCAATTGACATTCAATGTGTCTGAGCACTGTTAAACTTTCGAAACAACCAGTACAAAATTGGTTTTCTTTTTTATATGGTCATACTCATCGATGGGAATTTGGTTATTTTCAATTCACATAAACTCACGAGATGTTTCCTGAGGTAGAGCGAAAGCTACTGCGATGATTAGAATAACGAAGATGAAGTATTCGGCCATTATTATTTTGTGGAATCAGTTGTTGTCCACTTTCAATGAACTTTATACCACAACGAGCTGAGATCTCGCTGTGCAGATAGCTGCGAATTCTTCGACCTATTTATACCGCATGAATCTGCGGGCAGTGGTTTTTCACGCGATCGGTTTTTCTGCGACCATACCCATCGAAGAAAGAAGGTCGAGCTTCGCGGAACGTTATTATACTGATAGATATCGATGAATAAACAATAAAATGTTCAACTTTAGTGCATGTGCGATTCAATTAGAGGGCGTTTTTTCCTCTTTCTCATCGAAGGCTGTTATCGACCCATTCTACGCCTTGGACAGAGTGGCGATTCGATTACTCAGCAAAATCCTCGTTCCATTGTCACAGAGTAGAGTCTAGTGTGCAGTTTATACATGAAACGAGAAAAATACGGGAAGCCAAAAAATGTGGAAAACCGATTTCGATATCGTTGTTACGATTTCGTACGTTGAAAAATCGAAACCAATGAATCATATGAACAAACGTCGAGTCTTTCGATCGTAGGTTTGATCGAAATTCTCCAAAAATGTAAAAAAAAAACGATTTCTCCTGATCGTCAGATCAGATTATCGCATACGTGCAACTCCGATTGTCGGACTCGTATTTTATGTAACGATAATCCAGGTACATCGATACGGTACGGTGAGTTGAACCGCTCTGTTAGTTCCTCGGTAATTCAGCCGCGTATGTCATAGTTTTATCGAAATCGACAAAACCTTACGATCGTGAGGAGGAAGTGATTCATCTTCTTTCACAACACGTATTTTCCCTCGAGGTTTTATTTCAATTACACATGTACGGTATATATTTATTTGGGATTTACCGGAGACCGTGTAATTAGGCACTTTCGCCCATATCCGGGGATAATTTTCAAAGAGATGTGTCAATCCCTGACACGGCAGGTCAGCTTATGCGACGAATGAGGATGAATAATGAGAAAATACTTGAAACGATTTGAAAACAGGGGATATTTTTCTGTGGACACAGTGTTTATAATTTCATATGAACTTATTCGAACAAGTCATTCGTCTGTCGATGAAAATGGCAAACGGGTGGACGAGAGAACGGAAACGAGTGTATTTTACGAATGGAAATAATCGAAAATTTATTTGAAAAGCACATATTTTTTTCGTCTGATTTCTTTCTTTTCTTGAACTCCGTTAGCAGCCTTCGAGGACTTCTTCCGCTGATCCCGGCGTCTCTGCATCAGTATACATAGCTCGCGTACGAGTGAATCAATAATGTCCCTCACTGGTGAATTTTCATATAAAAAAGGGGGAAAAAAATGATTGAAGAAAATTTTTAATTCGTATTATATTATATTGCAACGACGACTAGACCGCTACTACTCACTGCGAACCCCCTTCTTCGGATGAATCCTCGTCGTGACCATGATGACTCTCATGGTGCCCACTTTGGCTAAAGCAAAAAGTGAAGAAACGGGTTTTTTTCAATTACAAGCGTCGAAAATATCGGGAAAAAGATGAGGAGTATTCTACGACGAGAGACGTAGAAATTATCGTTTATTCTTGACCGAGTTCGATGGCGAAATTTGTTGTCGACTACGTGAAACGGCGCGCCGGTACGTACTCGCACATAAATTAGAAATAATGGAAGAAATTTAACCAAATTTGAAAAATTCTCACCCATGAAGACCGGAAGAGCCTGATTCTCCGTGGCTATGGTATCCGATAGAACCCTCATGGCTATGGCCATGGCTTCCAGAGCCATGTAATCCTTCGCTATGGTCTCCATGAGAACCTTCATGGTCTTCGTGCTGATGGCTTCCAGATTTATGTAATCCTTCGCCATGGTGTCCGTGGTGAGAAGTCTCATGACTCTCGTGTCCGTGGGAACTTCCATGTTCGTGGATTACAGATTTTATAAGTCCTTCGGGGTGCTTTCCGATTGAACCTTCGTGGCCAACGTTACCGTGATCGCTGTGGAGTCCGGTGGAGAGCTCGTGCCCTTGACCGTGGCTCTCGTAACCTGATCGAACGATTCGTGATTGTAAAATGTCTACTAAGCCCACGGCACTAATGCCGGATCGAAAGATTTCAATTCGTGGTTAAAATTTAATGTATACAGAAGCCAAATACGAAATTTCTCCTCGGTGTTGGTTGGATGAAAACATTATTTTCCAATTTTGTCCATGAGAGAGTCGAACATGCATTTTCTTATCGATTCTCGCCGAACCAGAAGTATTTTTGGATTATTCGCAATACAAGGACCAGAGTTTCTTCATTCAATATACAGGGATAGGCAAGGAAAAGAACAGAATAAGAAGAAGGAGACACAGGGAAGAGTTCGATTGTTCAATTTTGTTAATGAACCACTTACCACCAGGCAAGGCAGCGGCGACTGCGACTAGTAGAATGAAGACGAAGTATTTCACCATTTTTATAAGTATATTATTTATTTAATAAATTATTTATCTATTAATTTGTCTATCTATTTATTAATATGTGAATGAATTGACTTGCTACGAAGACGTGAGATATGATTATGCTGCTCTGTGGAAGACGAGACTTCTATTTATACTGGGCTGGATTCTCGATTTTTATCGTCACGTTTACACAACTTTTGTTTTCTTGTTTTTCTCCGTTTTGTTGTCTCACCGGTTTAGAATATTCTTATACAGAAAAAAGGAGATCGTGACGTGCGAATTGTTGCCGACTGTTTTAATTCATCCCATTATGTTCATCGGTTATGTTACGTCATTTCAGCTTTTTATCCGCCTGAGTCTATCTGATCATTCGATCACGATACACGTTCGAATTTTCTTCCATCCTATACAGTGAGGCTTTTTGGGGCTCGATTGAGGAACCATCGTTGATCGATTGAAGTGATCTAGGAAAACAAATTTTCTAGAGGAGATGAAAATTCTCGAACATTCATTTCATCATACTACCTGCACGTTAAATCTCCTTGAAAGAATCTCGAATTTCCGGTTTGGCTCCTGCAGCTGATCAGACGCGAAGATCTTATGTGGACGGAAATAACAAAAAAACACTTCTCCTCTTCAATCTTCGATAATTTTATTCAAAACTATTCGCGGTTTTGTAATTCTAGGGGAAGCACACCTTGAATAATAAAATTTCGCAGATTCAAATTGATTATAGCTCATTATATGTTTGTGGCATATTATAGCTAACTAGAATCTTTGTGTAGTACATTCATGCATACGATCATACATACGGAATTCAACTTTTTTCATTATCATATACCTATAATGTCCGACATCTGTTTGACTGATGAACTAGTAATCTACATTCACACGATCTCGCCGAAGCTTAATAATTTGAAAATTGGAACCAAACTTGTTTTCCGTTTCTTGTTTGCTTGAATCCCAATTTTCACCAATCGAGCGCAATCGACGATATTTCAGTTCAATAATTCATCAGTATTTTATTTCCATTGAATCCCGGACGTCTTCCCGGCGGACCAAAATATCTCCCAGGACGTCCGCCTCCTGGTCTTCCGTTGAATCCTGGGCGTTGTTCGTATTGATGACCTCCAGATCCTCCGTATCGATGCCCACGAAATCGGCCGCTTGCGGGCCTCCGCGACCAGGACCGAATTGAGCTACAAAACGAAAATATATATTTTAAAAAAGCTCTCTCGCTGCTGTCGCTCGTTCTGGAATATGAAATTCGCTTGCAAAATACCTCTACAGTGAAAAAAAAGCATCGGGTATCGTGTTTTTTTTTTCTATTTCCACGTATAATTCGTTGTAATTTATTCGAATTCGTCACGCAATTTTTAGAATTCGTGCAAAACGAAGAATGGCAAACCGTTATATGGCGCTGGTCCATATATGTAGCAGGGACCCGCCTGCTTCTTTTCTGTTTATAAGTATAGTAAAATACTGATCGGATCCCCCTCGACTCGAATCAATTTTTTTTAATGGATTATTCGGAAAATTTATCGGTGAACAAAAATTTGATCCTTTCGATGTGAATGACCCGGCAAAAATAAACCAGAAATTTTTGAAAAACTGTCTCTTTAGGTCTTTTTTTTCAGTCTTTCTAAGATGTGTACGCTCGAATAATGGACGAATCTCTCCTTAGAAAAGGACTAATGCATTAATTTGCAGCTTCGGTTCGGCTAGTCCGGTGGATTCGCTACCATCAATAATAATAATAATTGATAATGAGAAATAAACGGCTTACGGATCGCTGCAGCGAGTTGCAAATAAGTACAAAAATTACTGCTGTCTTGACCATTTTCATTGGTGTCAAATGTGATCAAATAATTCACTGTTTCCAGTTTGAAGAAATTTTTCGTTGTGGCCGTTCCCGCGTGTTCCGGGCCGCTTTTTAAACATTTCTATACCTTTTGATGTGCGAACAATTAGCCAAATTTCAAGTTCAAACGGATTCTGTCATTCGTTCGTTCCTCTTCTTCTTCACCTAGGTACGCGCTACTTCACTCAGTTCACGTAATATTTATTCTTTGACCATATAGCATACACGATGCATATAGATACTAAGTAGCTTAGTATACAAAAGAGAGGAAGAGAGAGAGAGAGAGAGAGAGAGAGAGAGAGAGAGAGAGAGAGAGAGAGAGAGAGAGAGAGAGAGAGAGAGAGAGAGAGAGAGTGCAAAAGAGAGACAGAGGAAGGGAAATTAGTTATATACTAACCGGTACAGTATGTATTCAGGGATTCACTTGTACGGTGGACAACGTTTCTACTTGGTGTGTAAAAAAGAAAAAGAAAATATGGAGAAAAAAAACTCGAGGAACAACAAAAAACGGAAAAAAACGACATTCACTCCGACTCTTACGTCACCGAATATATCTCCCGGTCGAGCTCACGGTCATCTTTACACATAAATTCTCCTGGTTTGGATGAAAATATTGAAATCATTTTCAGCAACTTGCGCGGGATAGGGACAAGCCGCGGTTCCTCTACGAAAAACAAAAACAACAACAAAAACAGAAGACAACAAGCTAGTTATAGTTGAATAAACACTTTTTTGTGTAACCATAATCAAGGAATTCTATATATGTACGAATGTATGATTTTTTTTTTTAAATCATACTTTTTTCATGTATGGAGACGAACACGAAAGACCCGTGGATGGGGATTTTTTTTTAGTAAAAACGTGAGATAAAAAACGTAAAAAAAATCAAATATATGCATGTACGTACACAAAATTGAAGTCTCTTGGAGTGGAAAGAATTGATTGATGTATAGGTACCATTCCTGGCGAAGTCTTTCAAGCCTTCAATTGAGGTCTGGTTGGTTTCCATTCACATCTTATGGTATAGCTTGTAGTGTAACGTATATATATGAGAGGTAAAAGTTACGGTTAATTGTAAGTCAAATTTTGTATTTTTCGTTCGTTGAGTCGTCGGTTTCTAATCGTTGGGATTACCAACGACTCTAATATGAAATATATACGTTATTTTCTAATTTACACATGCAAGTATCTATATTATAAAGTTGTTCGTGGCATATTATCGAACGAAAATATGCCACACTCTGTTTTTACTTTTTCAACGTCACCGACGATTTTTTTACCGGTTGTAGTAAACCACGATATTCTTGTCGAAGGTGGGCATTCTGTTATTTCGAGAAGCAGTTTTTTCTCACAAATATACATTCAGCGAGATGGTTGAGAAAATATTTGCACAGCTTATAATATTCTGCAGTTTCGCACGTGGAATCGAATGATCAGTAGAAGATATACCTACATGTACGGCAGTTACAACAGGAAAATCTTACTTCGCATTTTTCGCAACGCATTTATTCTTCCCTTTTTCTTCCAATTTTTTCTATTATTTATGTATATAGGTACAGCCGCGCTCCTTCGGGTGTAATTTCATACGGAACAAATATAGTAATATTTACTGTATTTAATCAAATTTCATTCACATACAATTATAGTAAGTATACCGAGTACTCAATAATTAGAGAGACAATTTTCACGTCGGCTTTTGGGTTTTCTTCGTCGTGTTTTCGGTCTGTCTCTTGTTCTTGTTGTTGTTTCGGCGTTGCGGGGGGGATATTTTAATTTTCACTAAGTGTCGTCACGGAGTCGGTTATTTTATACAGTGTAACTTAATTTTCCCCATCAACCGTGATGATGGTGGTGTCCTCCGTATCCTCCGTGTCCGTATCCTCCCCCGTATCCTCCGTGCGATCCGTATCCTCCCCCGTATCCTCCGTGCGATCCGTATCCTCCCCCGTATCCTCCGTGCGATCCGTATCCTCCCCCGTATCCTCCGTGCGATCCGTATCCTCCCCAACCTCCGTTTCCTCCCCATCCGCCATATCCGCTTCCTCCCCCGTATCCACTCCCATATCCGCCTCCGTAAGGATTAGCTATAGGAGAAAAATCAAGAAAAAGGAATTCATAATACGAGAATTAGCGTAGGGGGAAAAGGTAAGAAATCGATCGGATATTCTCTGAAAGATTTTTCCTCAGTTTATCCATTTTTCTATATCACCGAAAGGAGAATGAGAGAGGGAAACGAAAAAGAGTAAGATAAACGAGATTCGTAAAAACGTGCGAAGTGCTCGTGCTCAGTCGTTTTCGGATCGGCAAAATGAAGACGCAAATGTATCGAGAACAACAATGTATAATAATGTGAAACAAAAAAAGGTAGAAAAGAAAATTGTAATTTTTGTTTGTACAAAACTTACGCATGGCCGTAACGATCGCAGCGAGGGCGATGACGAGTCCGCACACAATTTTCATCATTTTGTAAACGGATTATATGTATATAGATTCCAAGCGAAGAATTTCAGAACTCAATAGTTCAGCCTAGGACGACTGATTCGTTCGACTGATGATCCTTCAGCAATGAACGCCGGATTTTATAGAACTATCCCTTCTGACCAGGCACAAAGTGGAATAGTGGAATAAGGTAGTGGTTGGTGATGATGATCCACGCGTATATTCTAGCAATTAACAAAAATAGAAGAAAAAGATGTTGACCAACTAAGGGAAGGGGGGAAACACTGGTCACGGGTTTTTACGCCTTCTCTCTCTCTCTCTCTCTCTCTCTTCATCTATCCATCGACCTAACCGAATCCCTCTAGCCTTGATATTTGCTTCTATGGGCACCGACCATCATTTAAATGATTATCATTCCCTCGTCGCTCGGTAACAATAAGGACGATTATCGAAAACGAAATAAAAAAAGTAGGAAGTAGAACGAGGAGAAGGTCTGCGATCTCACGATTTCAATCTTCAGCACGAATCGGTTTTATACTCATACCTAGGATGTTATTCGTGGGATACGCGATGCGTGGGTGATGATTTATTCATTTATTATTTATTCATTCTCTAGATGAAACAAATTATAGAGAAACAGAAATTTATAAGCTTATCGAATTTTCTTTTTTCTTTTTTTTTGCTTGCTTGTTTGCAACAAACAATAATGTATGTTGCCCAGAAGTGTATTTATAATTAACGATCTTTTGCCCAGGGATCAAGGTGCTACTTGGGACGCATTAAATAACTTCCTATGTTATCCATTTCGCATGTTTTTTTTTTGTTTTTTTTTTTTGCCACACCTTGAGTTGCTCCAGAGGCTCAGTGCATTCAGCGATAATGGGTGGCAATTTATTCAACAATGTCTAACAATGGGGGTCACATGGGTCCTCGTGAGCACCTAGAAGCGGCGGAAGACAATATTGGGCCGGTATCAAATTTTGAAATTCGTTTTTTACAAAGTTTGTCAAACTTTGGAGAATTGATTTGAATATCCGTCATCGAAACGCACGTGTCGACGCCGGTTAGGATATAACATAGAAAAAAAAACCATGAAAAAAGGATGATAGAAGAGAGAAAATTGTAGATTTTGCAAAATTATAGTATGTATATACCTATAAGCAGCGTGAAACTCGGAGAAAATTTTGTTCATTTCTTTCTATTTCCGAGTTTAACAAATTTGGTAAAAATTTGGAATTCTTCACTGCCGCGAGGGGCCGGTTTTTCGATCCCTCTGTCCTCTGGTTTGCCTCAACCGCGATTTTCTTCTTGGTTTGGTTTTTTTTCTCCACAATTTTGGCCTACTGACCTAAAAGTTGAAAAATCGGATCGCATAGATATAAATATGGGGAATCGAATATGGAAATTTTGTGGCAACGATGAAAGAGAAACTGTAAAAATAAGGGAATTGGAAAAACAAAAAACTCAACGTAATGGATTATCAAGTCAAGGGAGATATTTACTTGTTAGTATAACTATAGAGAATCGTGGATTTGAATGACAAATATAAATATCAACCGTGATTCACTCTCTCGAATAACAAGTTTCGCTAGATTTCGAGAAGGCGTGGCATAACGCGTTAGTCTAAAAACAAAAATGAGTAAATCGTATACGGAAGGATATGGCGGTTGACATTTCTGTTTGAAAATATCTAAATTAATGTACTCGTCTCTAGCCATCCGAATTATCAAACACATATCTAAAATTATCTTCAAGCTTCTGGCCACGAATTGAATGACGGTTGATGTGTTAATGAATTTGCGTGTGAGAAAACAAATTCCAAAAGTGGATATTCTTATACTCAATGATATTCACTCTGTCGTATCTACATATACATATATGGATACAAAATTATGCATTCATATGATAATTGGAAATATGAATTTTTGTGTTTCCGGTATGCGAACATGGAAATAATACGTATTTCCATATGCATTCACAGGGAAAAATCGTGAGATCGAACGAGATCTCGTTGCGTCTGATCGAACCAAAAATTTGTCCAATCACTGATTGATTAGATCTGATCAAATCCGACGCGAGATCTAACTAAATCTGATCACATACATACATTTAATTGGAAATGAATTATCGGATTTGATACGGGTACGTGATCAAATCCGACGATTTTTCGTTTACAGATTAATTTTACTCTGCACCATTTTATTTGTTATTCGTTTATTTGTTTATTTATTTTTCCAAAACTTTCGTTATCGAAAGATCGATAAATAGGATATGCAATACGTATAGCAGCTCATAGCAGTGAATTATATTCGTTATAAAATAACGACGATACAGCATCCTGTTTGCAAAATTTTTACAACACGTCTGCGGTTGTTGTTTTCTCTTTTTTTTTTAAATGCTTATGCGAAAGTGGTTGTTATTATTATAATCATAATGAGCATATCTGCAAACAAGATGAGTAATATGAGCTGTAGCATAACGAGACGTCGCATGCCACTTGTATGTAGTAGCAGATCTATGGACGATAATTGTAGTATTATTATTCAAAAAATAGAACTATTTTTACGGCGAAATAAAGAATTACTGCAACATCCGCGAACATAACCCAGAGTCTTGAACTCCGACCTTCCTGGCTGCTGAGCCGCGGTACCAATATAATTATGTCCTTATATCTCAGCCCAGCTACAGGCTCCGGACGTTCGCCAAGTTCTTATAGCTGTCTACTCATTTTTCATAATTACAATAAAAAGAGCATTCAAATACGAGAAGGAGGAGAAGGAGAATAATAAAAGTTGAGAGAGAAAAAAAAAAACCGAGGAAACCCCGCAGAATAATAATTATTGCAATTATCCAGTTATTGTAATAAATTGTTGTCGGGATAATGGGATACTTTTTTATTGTTTCAGTTACATATCCTCGGTTTTAAATGTTCCAATTATCGCTTGAAAAATCCACCGGCAAATCTGTAAGAGAAGATGTACGAAGTATTAGCAAAGAATGCGAGATCCATCAATCGATCAATGAAATATTCTACGTTGAAGTTATACCCGGACAGCTCCGATTCTGCATCGGCGGAAGAATAACTCTGCGATCCAAACGGCGTGGCGATCGATTCAGCTCTTGCGGAACTTTTTGAAATTGAATCACCGCCACCCGGGAAACCTACATAACCCGAATTTCGTACGTAGCCCGGAGTTCTCTCGTAGTTATGAGGATCGCCATAAATTCCGTCTGGATAATCATAATTATTTCCAGGACGATTTCTTAAACCGCCGAATGGCGACGCGCGACGACCATATTCACCGAATTGCGGACCGGGTTGTGCTTCTCTCCTCAATCTGTCCTCTGGAAGAAGAAACAGAGAAGAGATTAAAAAGGGATATCAATTTTGGATCATGAAGGCTATGAGTCAGTATCACCTGAATGAATCGTGAAACAAAAATTTGGAAAAAAACAAGGAGATATCAAATCTGTGAAGATGATGAAATTGTAAAGAGCTTCGGCAAGAAAAAAGAGACTAGAAATTAGTTATCATCGATCCTCTGCAACTGAAAAACTGCAAATTCAATCTCGTACAATTTGCGACTATCGAATCCAAACACGTTTCATTCATTCCCAGGAATATCCAATTGATTTCCTTCTAATTCCAAAACGCATGTGAGAATTACAAGTTAGAAGATGATTCTTCCATATTTTATTGAAACCAATGTGTACTTTCTCACCGTGGTGGCCATGATGGTGGTCATGGTCATCATGGTGATCATGGTGATCATGGTGGTCATGGTCATCATGGTGATCATGGTGGTCATGGTCATCATGGTGATCATGGTGATCATGGTGGTCATGGTCATCATGGTCATCACGGTGGTCACCCTGGTTTTCGAAGTTGTCGCGAGATACGGCCCTCGAAAATCTGTCTCCTGGAATGAAAGGGCGACATAGGCAAGAGAAACGTGGAGTGTATTTTATACTCGCCAAAAGATGAGAGTGAAAATTCTTTCTAGGCGTCTTTTATCTGCATTTTAGGTACTAAATTTCCGTACCCAATTGGTGGGAATCCTCCACCGTAGGATGTCCAGATATAACAGTAAAAAGTAATACTGTCGCTAAGATGAGAAAATTGATGACTTTGACTTTCGCCATTTTCGGTCTACTTATTTATTTATCAGTTTTTTATCTCCTTATCGCGAAGTTCGCCTCGAATTATACTTGTTTTACTGTATTCCTACTTGATATATGTTTTATATGAGTAGGTATGCACAGCACAATAAATTTCAAATGACAATCGGACGCTCGTCACGGTCGTTTTTATACTCCCATTATTTCTCCGTTTATCGAAATTCGCCGGGGGGCAAAACGAACCGCGGAGTTTTCCACCGATTTACTCAAAGTTTTCGGCCTATCGATCTCTACGTCTATTGATTGATTTTTGTTATGAATTCGGTCTGATGCGATCATTAATGTGTTTCCAAATTTTATTTCAACCGCCATGTCATCCGCCGTCTTACCACACTATAGCCAGCCATTAGCCTCGGACCGTATTGTATACTAATTGCGGTGTTGACAGGTTGTACAATAAGTTTGAAAAACTTTCACGTTCGTACACGCATTCTCAGAGTTTCACTCAAATTTCAGGAAGAGATATATAATAACAGTTTTCCCTGATTTTTCACCGTATTTTCCGACAACGTATAAAACAAAATTTATCGATTCAGTCTTGTCCGCTAGCCGATGAGGATCCTGTTAGATTTCATTAGAAAACTATAATCGACCTCGATGCTCGCGTCAACAAAATTAACACTATTTTCTCCTGGAAACTTCTCAACGCTATGACCGATGCGAACGCTCAGAAAGTTTACTGGGTAACTTTATTCTCTCGTAGATTGGAGCCAATCTCCCGGAGTTGGAAATATGTATCTGAAAATTTGTCAAACAAATCTTCGCACTGACACTGGTGAAGAATTGAAATTTCGAAACTTTGCAACTACCACTTTTTCAAAGAGCAAAAAGCAATTCGAAGCAATTCCACACGGTTTCGGAACCTGCTGAAAATCTTGGGAAAAATAATGAAGCACATGTTTTTCCCATTGCAGGAAAACTTTCAGTTAGTTCTTTTGACAAACAATCTTGAACCCATCGTTTGTTGTTCCTCGTACACAGTTCTTCGCGATGGCCTAACGACAGCTCGGCGATCGCAGAAAATCATCGCTGCGATTTCTGATAATGACGAGAGAGTTCCAGTTTACGTGAAAGATTTTTTCGAAACTGTGAATCGGCAGGGAACCACAGGAACTCAATAGAAATTGTCAGAAATCATTTGTATTCCGGATTCCGGTGTATTGGAATTTTGAAGATTTCTAACGACTTCCTCCTTATTTCCAACGATTCCTCCGCGATTTCTCAGTACTTTTTTTCGGCGATTTCCTCGGTGAACAGCCTCCCGATTGCTCGCGATCATCGGTAACTTATTCTAAAAAAATCGATTTCGCTGAGTAATGAAACTATATATACCGATAATAATGGTTCTCAGCATTCGGAACGTACATTTCTCAGCTGTTAACGGTAATTTGATCATAACTATGAACCACAGCTAACGATAACCTATAGCCTATGCCTGTATACTATAAAGCTATATAATACCAAGTGATTTCGTATATAATTATAGCCAAATTGTTAGTGAGTGAACGTACGCGGATTTAAAGAGGATGAAAGGTGAATGGCCCTGAAATCCGATCGTGAGAGTACACAAGTATATATGCTATGGATCGAAAAATGTACAGAGTCTTAGATTTATTATTACATACTATGGCGAGGTTGTATATGCATGAATGTGAGTACAGAACGCACAGAATATACTCCATGCTTCCGTGTATAGAATGTACATTGACTGATTCATTCAAAAAATGGGAGAAAAACGAAACTTCATGATATCTTAGACTTACTTAGTAACATCGTTCGGTAATCGGTAATTGCTAATCATTGATATTGTTATTGTCATCGTTGTTATTGTCGGTGAGCTCGAAATTTAACAATCACTCTTCACGTTCACGTGCGCGACCTACGCCATGGGAACTTGAACTCGAGGTTGAAAATGAACCCGATCCCCCGCCACCAGATTGGCTGCCAGATTCAGACGGGTATTGAGACCCGCTGGAACCTTCTTGATCGTGACCAAATCCATGACCTGTGTCGTAGCTTCCGCCACCGTAATGTTCTTCGTCGTAACCTCCGTGATATTCACCCCCATATTCGTGATCGTAATATTCATGGGGTTCTGGAGAGCGCTCGTTCCTCTTGATTTCTGAAAATTGAGATAGCCGTTCAAAGTTGTCCTCTGATTCGATCCAAGATCTGTGCGGAGTGTTTCTGATACAGAGTTCCGAGGGATATGTCAAAAAATGTGCGGTAAACCTGCAGATTTTTCAACTGGGTACATCCTTCGAGTAATCGGGATTTTCGCCGAATCTGACCATAAGTACAATCGTTATACGTAGCTATATCTATCTCGAAACTCATGATATCGATGATCGATTGATCGATGTGATCAGTTGGTACGATTCACTCTTGAAGAAGGCTTACAGATCCTTCCTCTTCGAGCCGAGGAGGAATGCACATTTTTCTTCGTATGCCGAGTAAAAAATTTTGCAATTTTTATACCCGTGGGAGGAGTTCAGTCACGCGGTCCAGAAACCAATCGAAAGCTTTATTATAGCGACACTTTTTCAACGATGTTTGATTCGCGAAATTTGGAAAAAACGCGGAAACGGAGGCAGTGAAAGATTGCCGCGGCGTGGCGTGGGCTACAGCTTGAAATCTATGCTTTCCCTCCAAGAATTTTTGGGAATTTCAGCGAAAAAATCGACCGTGAGAAGATTTTGAAAAAAAATGTCACGATAATCATCGAGGCACAATTTTTGTTCGAAAAGTCTACTTTTACTTTTCCAAAGAAGTAATTTTTTCAGACTAATTTTCTACTCCTCGTCAACCCCGATGTCAAATCGTGCGGAGATGAAACTCCACAGTGAATCGTAACGGAAGAAAAATGTATGCAGATCGTCGAATCGATTTCCGAAGTAATTTTAGCAAAAATCGTTAAATTACCTTGCGGCACCGCGGAGGCAATCGTTACCAGCGCCAAGAGTAGAATACACTTGATTACTGCGGACATATTCACAGCTTGTTAATTATCGTTTTCCTCCGATAGATCGGATATAATATTCTGGTCCAGAGTTAATCCCAGACTGCGTTGAGCCCCATGAAATCTTCACTTTTATACACATCCCGCAATATCTAACATTCGCAGTTGCATAAATGTTTAACAATTCGTGACTGCATTCCATCCGATCATTCGGACTGAATATCAAATGCGGTGCTTCTCTTTTCTCCTTTTTATTTCACAATTTTCACACTTCCCTGAGGAATCTCAAAGGTCGTCTTTTGCAGTATTATTATCACCATCGCCACCACACGTCTGCCTCGATTATTATACCAGCCTCAAAATGACTGTGTGAAAACTCACTGGTTCACGCGAATGAACAAAAAGTGCGATTCCCGTTTCTAGGAAAAATTATCGTCAAAAAAATATATACCTATACCTTGGTTCGGGATTTCCTTACAATACTTTTCATTAATTAGGCGAATGAATTGATTTAAATTATTGCACCTTCTCCTATACAGGCTGGACACCGATTCAAGTACGAGATTATCTCACTGTGGGAGATTAACTATCTTCGTCGAAAATGGGAGGAAAATTTCCTCGGCTATTTTTTTCCAAAATACACAGGTTTTCGTTCGTATGGTCGATCGAAGATCGGCTAATGAATCGTCTGTATATGTCGATGTGTGCGGCATCCAAAGCAAACGAGCGAACGGCCAAAGACGAAAACGTTTGTGAAAAAAATTAGTGAGGAGAACTCGATCCCATTTTCAACGGAAGACAGCCCTCCAAAAATCTTGTCAATTCTATTACATCCTGTATAATAAAGTGAAGGATGGAATACGTATAATGATTCCTAATTAACGGGAGAATCAGTGAACAGGTTTTCATGGTTTTGTCGTTCTCGTGCATTTATTCATTTATTCTTCCGAATGTGAAGTGCCCGCGGTCGATAATATTCCTCGCACGATAGTTTTACTAGTTTCGAGACCGTATCGTAAATCACTGCCAGATCGAGGATCGTAGAATTGATCGCGTCTCTCGTGATTTTTAACATCCCGAACGTTGTAGATTTCGTTTTTCGATCTGTATTAAGGATCTAAATATCATCGTTATGAACTCAGACGTAATGAATTGTGAACGACATAAAAAACGATAAAATTGAGATTCAAATTCCAACTTGTTATATTGCCTTCAGGAAGTGCAAGCGCAATGGCGAACGCTGAAATGAGAATGAAAGAATTCAGCATTGCAAAATTTATCATGCTAATTATTTCTATTCTGTAATCTTTGCAGGTTCCGTGTGTTTCGATCGGACTGATAATTCTGCTCATGATTCACCTGGCACAATTTTATACCTTGTAGTACAATTATGCACTCCCTGGTAATTACGCAATCCAATTATCCTTCGTTTGTATTTTGTATTTTCAATTTTTGTTGTTGTACTTATTTCTTTTGACTCTATGTTACCGCAATCTACAATCTGAACGGACCGGTCCGCTTCCTCCGATGACGGAGCTCTTTTTTTGTTCCGTTTTTTAGTTTCACTCGGATATCTCGAATCCAGATGCACATAAAGAATGAAAATTTCCAAATTTTTCGTTATTTTTAGGCGTTTTTGGGCACGCTAATCCGTCGTGAAAAAAGAGAAAACAAATTGTTTTTGTCTTTTTCAAGTTTAGGTACATACAACCAGAATTACTGTGTTCGGGTTGATTTGTACAACTTGCAGGCAATTGTGATAGGAGAACCTTGTTTAAATCCCAACAACTCCGTTATTTTCTTAGGTCTGCTTAATGTTTTTACAAATTATCCATCTTCCACAAATCTCTCGCGAGTAGAGGAACTATTCACTATTCTACCCGAACTGCGCATCTCGATTTCATAGGTAAGACTGGATATTTTGACAGGAACGTTTCACGTTACCGTTGTTGACAATATGCTCCGCCCTTTCGATCAGACTGTGGTCAAACGTTGAGCTTGGATGAATAATCGTAGGTCTGGTATAAGAAGTATTCACAATTGATGATAACAACAGCAAGGCGTTGTGTACGAATCTCAGAATGAAAATAAACAAATGGATCACGAACTCCGACCCTACGTGGAAGTTTTGGAGTCGACTGTACATCGATTTCACTTACAATCATGAATCGAATGACGCCGAATGACGATCATGATCGAGAGACAAATTGAAATGGAATTCAATTGCGATATGTGTACATATACCTAAGTACGAATAATTATATAGACTCCTGATTTTTGAATAAAATGCGGAACCGCGTTCACGCGGGTAGAACTCTTCTCCATATTGTAAACTGGTCCTACTCGATATCGGATCGAGAGAAACCCAATCAACGGATCGAGGATATAGAGAATGAGTAAACGGAACGGTATAAGTTAAAGCGAAAAGAATTGGTTCTTTATTTGGATTGTTATAGGCCGAAATGATACATTTTCAATCTTCCAACAAACAAAGAAAGAACTTGAAAACAATTTGGAAAGATGAAAAATTTGCAGATTATAAAAAGATCGTGGTTCGCGCGAGTCCGTGTATATTCCTACATGATACCGGCAGTCGTTTTAGTACTGTCCGAAGTAACGGCCGTATCCCCAGTTGTTGTATCCAAGTCCATATGGATGTCCAGCTGCGTGTTCCGTACCGTATCCCGCACCCAAGTATCCAGCTGGGTATCCAGCCCAGCTCCTGCCGTATCCCACACCAGGCAGACCATATGGTCCCGGGAAAGCCAAAGCTGGAGCGATGACCGGCGTAGCAATCTCCTTCACCTTGTCTGATTTTTGAAAGAGTACGAATGAATTAGCCTGTTACTTCGAAAATCGTTTCCTTTGTACACAGTGAAACAAATTTTGAAGAGATAAGATTTCAATCAAATTTCAAGTATTTTTACCAACAGGATGAAGGTTTTGTTCGCGATGTCTGACTGAATACTATATTCAAAGAAATTTCAACAAGTAGATATTTTTCATTTTAGAAGATGCGCAAGGTATACGCGGAACGAGTTGGACTGGGGAGGAGAATTTTTGAGAGAATTTCGAAAAATTGATCCGGAGAAAAATGTTTAGCGGAAATTGAAGAGAAAAAGATTCATCAGGGTTTTTCGTAGTCAAGTAATTTAACTGCCATTTGAACAAGTACAAGACCTAGCTATCGCATATTCTGTTTCGATGGATCCAAACTGATAATGAAATCAGAAACAGACGGAACGAAAAGGAAAATGAAAAATTGTAAGAATTGAATGGATATAGCAGTTGCACGAGGCCGTGAAATTCTGTACCTATACGTACATTCAACTTTGGACTTGTGGTACGGATAAAAATTGGAATAAATTTCTACATCGTTTACCGGGTGGTTTCAAAATTTCAAGGAGAAAAGTGAATTACCTGCAACTGGTACAGCGAAGGCGAGAGCGAAGATGCAGCTTACGAGAATGAGAAACTTGAACATCTTGACGGATGTATTTTGTTCTTCTACTTCTTTGACTACTTAGCAGGATCGAAACTAGAGATCGAACTGACGACGTTAAAAATCAGACCACCTTTTATACCCGGTGGAGAGATAAAATAATCCAAATTATTCAGAATAGTTAATCAACTAACCCTATTAAATGACATTTATTTTTATTCCCATTTTTTGTAATCAACATTCTATTCTCAAGAGATCTAGAAATAAAACCACATGAATTTCACAGACTAATGTTATGTCATCTACGTCTATTATCATGATCACTATCCCATGCATAACATAAATCGATGTTTCGCGAGAAAGATCTAGTTATATCTTATAGCTCTATCTGAACAATAATCTGGTTTTACCTCACCCGTGAAATTATGTATTTCGTTTTATTATACATATGCCCACAAATTCCGAAATTCAAGGCCTTCAGAGTATTATATACATATATGAGGTATTTTAAACACATATGTTTCATATATATTTGTGTTTCGATCGTATATATTGAAGTCCGAACAAGCAAAACCAAAATCAAAAATCAATAAAAGAGAAGAAATCAATAGCCAGCCATATTACATTCTATGATACACATATATTTATTATTCCTTTTGTATGCAGTATTTCAAATCGAGGAAGCTCTATACGGGATGCGAGAATAACTGTGATAATTATTATCACTTCGCCCTCCGGTTGATGTAAGTCATCCTGTTCGATCAATTTCTTGGTTTCATTTCCCATAGCCCCATCCTCCGCCGAAACCTCCGCCAAATCCTCCGCCATAACCTCCGCCAAATCCTCCGCCATAACCTCCGCCATAACCGCCGTATCCATGGTGTCCCTGATATCCCTGATGTCCATGATGTCCATGGTAATGATCATGGCCATCGTGATGATGATGATGGCCATGTCCGCCTCCACCTCCGACAATGACTAACGCGATCGGCTGGGTATGGTGGGGGATTGGAGAACGTCGATTTCTGCTGTAGGCTGCAAATTGATCGAAAAAATGTGAGATAAATTTTAAGAAAAAAAGAAATATGTAGGTTGGCCTGTGACAAGTATCTTCAAAGCTTTTGTATCATCGATCTAAGATTGATGGAGATCGGTAATTAGGTGGGTGAAGAAACAGAAAGAAACTTTCGTTTCGTTCCATTTTCTCTCACTAGAAGAACTTTTAGCTTGCACCGAAAGAGCGATGTCCTCAGAGATTTAGAAATTGTTTTATGGAATCGCGACGCTAGATTTTCTCGTATAAGTAGCACGGGGGAGAAGAATTTGTCTTCGGATATAAGGGAGGCTTTAGTTTAGTAACTTTTAGATCGAATTATCCATTAGCCGTACAGATTTGTCTTCGGCGGCCAATCATGCTGCAATAAAAATGAATCTAACCAATAGGAAACAAGTCGATCGGTTCGGTTCGTAACCGAAATTTTACTGAATCGGAGTCCGAGTCGTACCTATAACTCGACTGTGATATTCATACACGGAGGTGAATGTCTTGTTTTACTTTAGATGCAACTGATTTTTTCAACAAAATATAAGTTTAGTTGTACAAACAAATGTTGCCCCTTCGTGTAACACAAATATTTCGTAGAGAATTGAATTGGATTATCTTCGAAACCATTTTGATCAATCCAACCGTTCGATACTCGCACCTATTGTTTTCTGAACCGTTCAATGAAGATATCTGTGTAATAAATAACGAACGCTCTGATCGCGAGCTGCACGATTGATTCTATGCAATCTTTATTTGCGGATGTTTGAATTCCCTGCGAAGTAACACCCTCGAAATTTTCTCGGTAGTCATTCCGGTCAAGGTACACGATATTGAATGGCGCAAATTATTGTTTCGCATGGACGAATTGTGCCAAAAACGGATAAAATGCGATCGAGATTCGTGATCACTCTAGATCTTCGTCGACATATCGTTCCTCCGATGCACCGTGTGAACTTTTCACGTTTTCGCAACGATACGAAGAAAATATGGTATCTTTGTCTTTCCCCATACCGATGCGAAATCTCAACGCGAAAAATAAATTTCCAAAATATTGACAGGGGTCTAAAAGCAACATTGAATTACCTTCTGGCATTGCGGTGGCAATCGTTACCAGCGCCAGTAGTAAAAGACACTTGATTACCGCGGACATTGCGTTTAGTCGTCACTTGTCTCACGTTTTGAACTCGGATAAGCGTATACGCACCTAGTGCGAAAGTCGATTCAAGACTACGATGATTTCGTAAATATATCGCCCCTTATATACCAAGCAGCGGGAAATTTTGGGTTAATAGACAAATGTTTGTGTACTAATTACTGTACTGGATTCTGTGATTCGTCAATTGCATGTAAATGTGCATACATACAATTGTACCGTAAATATCTATGTATATACATACTCAAAGTACCTGCGTGTTCAGCCATAGTTACGAACTCGAGCTTGTGAAGTCCCAAGGATATGAATTTTTTGTTCCTTTTCAACTAACAGGCTACCAACAAAATAATGATAACAACAATACAGTTTCGGAAACGCTTACCTCACAGGTGCCTACACATTCCCGATATACATGCGCGCGTAAATAATCGTATTAATCATTCTCGGGAATATCCGCGCACCGAGTGCAAGCCATTAACTTGATCAGGTTTCAGCTAGTGCTGGTCTGCTGCCTGCTGATCAGTGACGAATTCTCATAAGGTTTATTAATGGTTTTGCTCTGAAGTCGGCTACGCTTGTAGTATAAGTTGCTCCAAGGGTGAGGCAGAGACCAATCAGCGCATTGTATTTCCGAATTTGTTCAAATGCGACACGCCGATTGGTCTCTGTCTCACCCTTGGGGCAACGTACGAACCACAAGCGTAGCTATCTTCAGAGCAAAACCGATAATGAATGGGAATGTATATATATACCTACTCGACATTGAATTCGGGAAAAGCCGATTCACCGGGATGAGGATATGGATGATTAATAAACGATGATAAACGAAACGATATAAGTAAAAGGAAAAAGAATTGGTTTTTTTTATTTGCATTGTTATCGGCTGAGAAGATACATTTTCAATCTTTCAACAGACGAACAATAAAAACGTGAGAAAAAAAAAATTGGAAAAACGAAAAATCTGCAGAAAACGAAAAATCATATTTTGCGCGAGTCCGTGTATAGTCATGCTACGTGCTACCGGCAAGTCGTTTTAGTACTGTCCGAAGTAACGGCCGTATCCCCAGTTGTTGTATCCAAGTCCATATGGATATCCGGCGTATGCGCCTGCGTGTTCTGTACCGTATCCTGCACCCAAGTATCCAGCTGGGTAACCAGGCCAGTTTCTGCCGTATGCAAAACCGGGCAGACCATATGGTCCCGGGAGAGCTAAAGCTGGAGCGACGACCGGCGTAGCATGATGCTCCTTCGCTTTGTCTGATTTGAGAAAAAGCACAAATCAGATTGTTACTTTCAACAATTGTCTATTTAGCACACAATGGAACAGATTTTGGGAATACAAAATTTCAATTATGTGAACCATTGCCACCAAGAGGATAGAGACTGTGTTCACGATGCCTAATCGAATACTATTCAAAGAAATTTTGGTACAAGCATTTTTTATTCTGGGAGATGCAATGTACGGGGAACGATGTACTAGAGAGAAGAATTTTTGATGGAATTTTAAAATTTCGCGTGGAAGAAAAAAGTGGTAGGCGGAAATTGGAAAGGAAAAAGACTGATCGGAATTTTTTGTAGCCGAGTAATTCAGCTGTCGTTCAATTAAGAACAAAATCTAGCAATCGCATATTCTGTTTCGATGGATTCAAACTGATAATGAAATCAGAAACAGACGGAACGAAAAGAAAAATGAAAAATTGTAAGAATTGAGTGGATATAGCGGTTGCGCGAGGCCGTGAAATTCTGTACCTATCAGTACATTCAACTTTGGATTTGCGGTACGGATAAAAATTGGAATAAATTTCTACATCGTTTACCGGGTGGTTTCAAAGTTTCAAGGAGAAAAGTGAATTACCTGCAACTGGTACAGCGAAGGCGAGAGCGAAGATGCAGCTTACGAGAATGAGAAACTTGAACATCTTGACGGATGTATTTTGTTCTTCTACTTCTTTGACTACTTAGCAGGATCGAAACTAGAGATCGAACTGACGACGTTAAAAATCAGACCACCTTTTATACCCGGTGGAGAGATAAAATAATCCAAATTATTCAGAATAGTTAATCAACTGGCCCTATTAAATGACATTATCTTTACTACCATTTTTTGTCACCAATATTTCATTCTGAACAGATCTAGAAATGGAACCATATTATATCATCTACGCCTATCATCACCATCGTTCGCATACCATGAATCGACGTTTCGCGACAGCGATTTGGTTATATTTTATAGCTATCGCTGAACCACAATCTACGGTTTTACCTCACCCACGGCCTTATAAATTTCGTTTCATTACATACACCCAAAGATTTCAAATTCTCAACGAAATTCAAGGTCTTCAGGGTATTATATATTAGGTTTTCTATACACATATACCATAATTCTATTTCGATCGTATTTATTGAAGTCCGAACAAACAAAACAAAAATCAGAAACAAAACAAGAAAATGAAAGAAATCGATAGCCAGCCATGTTACATCCTATGATACACATATATTTATTGATCTTCTTGTATCCAGTATTTGGAATCGAGGAAGCTCTACGGGATGTGAGGATAAATGTGATAATTATTATCACTTCGCCCTTCGGTTGACGTAAGTCATTCTGTTCGATCATTTTCTTAGTTTCATTTTCCATAGCCCCATCCTCCGCCGAAACCTCCGCCAAAACCTCCGCCATAACCGCCGTATCCATGGTGGCCATGATGTCCATGATGTCCATGGTAATGATCATGATAACCATGATGATGATGATGGCCATGTCCACCTCCGCCACCGACAACGACCAACGCGATCGGCTGGGGATGGTGGGGGACCGGAGATCGCTTATTTCTGTTGTAGGCTGCAAATTGATCGAAAAAATGTGAGCTAAATTTTGAGAAAAAAAGAAATATGTAGAGTGTTCTGTGACAAGTATCTTCAAAGCTTTTGTATCATCGATCTAAGATTGACGGAGAGATCGGTAATTAGGTGGGTGAAGAAACAGAAAGAAACTTTCGTTTCGTTTCATTTTCTCTCACTACAAGAACTTTTAGCTCGCACTGAAAGAGCGATGTCCTCAGAGATTTAGAAATTGTTTTATGGAATCGCGACGCTGGATTTTCTCGTATAACTAGCACGGGGGATGAAGCCGATCCGTTCAGTTCGCAACCGAAAGCAAGCTTATTGGATCTAGGAGTCCGGGTCGTATGTACGTTTACCTCGACTATAATATTTATACACGGAGGGAGAGGATTTGCTAAAACAAACGAAATTTACCGCACAAAATGTTTACTCGAGTAGAGAAATTCTCGATTGATTCGAAGAAACGGCGTAAGGTATACATCCGAGCGTTTCGAGTCGAACCAAATTTATTTGAAGCAAATGGATTTTCCAACAAAATAGGTTTGGTTGAAAGAGGAAATTCTTTACCTCCGTGTACACAAAAATCTTGAGGATATGATTTCTCAGATAATTGAATTGGATTATCCGCAAAAATGGTCCTCGAAACCATTCTGATCATTCCAACCGTTCGATACTCGCACCTATTGTCTTCTAAACCGTTCAATGAAGATATCTGTGTAATGAATAAGGAACGTTTCGATCACGAGCTGCACGATTGATTCTATGCAACCTTTATTTGCGGATGTTTAAATTCCCTGCGAAATAGCACCCTCGAAATTTTCTCGGTAGTTATTCCGGTCAAGGTACGCGATATTGAATGGCGCAAATTATTGTTTCGCATGGACGAATTGTGCCAAAAACGGATAAAATGCGATCGAGATTCGCGATCACTCTAGATCTTCGACGACATATCGTTCCCTCGATGCACCGTGTGAACTTTTCACGTTATCGCAACGATACGAAGAAAATATGGTATCTTTGTTGCTCCCCATACGCAGGCCGATGCGAAATCTCAACGCGAAAAATGAATTTCCAAAATATTGTCAGGGGTCTAAAAGAATCATTGAATTACCTTCTGGCATTGCGGTGGCAATCGTTACCAGCGCCAGTAGTAAAAGACACTTGATTACCGCGGACATTGCGTTTAGTCGTCACTTGTCTCACGTTTTGAACTCGGATAAGCGTATTTATGCACCTAGTGCGAAAGTTGATTCAAGACTACGATGACTTCGTAAATATATCGCCCCTTATATACCAAGCAGCGGGAAATTTTCGTCAATAGACAAATATTTGTGTATTCATTAAAGTACTGGATTCTGTGATCATGGTCACATGTACGCAAATGTATGTACGTACACGCAGGCATACAATCGGACCGTGAATACGTGTGTACGTATTTGAAGTACCTGCGTATATTTAGTCATAGTTATGAACTCGAGCTCGTAAAGTCCCAAGAATATGGATTTTTTGTTCCTCTTCAATGAGCATGACTATGAAAAAAATTATAATAATAACAATACGGTCTTGAAGACGCTCACCTAATAGGTGTCTACACATTCCTAATACGCATGTGCGCGTGAATAATTGTAAATCATTCCTGGGAATATCCACGCACCAAGTGAAAGCCATCAACTTATTCAGATGCTAGCCAGTGGTCAGCCGCCTGTCAGTCAGTCAGTGGCGAATTCTAATTAAGTTTATTATACGTACGTAGCTCGTCCGCGGGGGTCCACACGTTCGAATCTATTTAATCTCTTGAATCCTGGACGTGAGGTGCTTCGTACAATTCGGCATTCAATCATCTTAATATACGATGGTTCTGATTTGTAAAAAATTGGATGCTTCGACGTAGTCACAGTCGAGTACTGAAAACACTTCTATTGCCATAAAATTTTTTTATTCATGGTTTTTTATTCATCAATCGCAGCGTAATTATTATCTATATCTCTGTACCCACGACGGTATGATTATCTCATTACTGTTACTATCAACTATAAATATTATTATGTTGGACGACGTGTGCGTCAATCATATAATTGTTAGGATTTAATCAATAATTATCCTCAACTTTCATTTTTCATTCGAAATCATTTATCAATCAATCCATTTACATCAGCTGTTATACTGTCTCTTCGTTTCTCCTCATTTATATTCTTCGTTTTCACATTTTTCACCAATTTCAAGATCAGATATCAATATCCAACAATAACGAACAAATGCATAATTGTTATCCACAATTTGGGACCAATGATTCGAGATAATGTATTATAAAGAAAACAAAGGCAGCGTGTTATTCGTACACGAATTCGTATCACAATTCAATGTACGCTGTTATAAATTTAATATAGAATTATAATATAATGTATAATATATATGTGGTATTCGCTAAAATAAATCACCAGATTTTAATTGACGGGACACAAATCTGCTCTTAGCTCTTAGTGGTATTTTTTATTTTTTTTTCGCTACGTTTTTTATTACACCTCTAAGGAGTCTTCGCTGCGACTTCTGATATTATGTCATGATTCTGCTTGAAAATTCATTCTTCGGCTGTTGGTGCTCGCCGCGCCTTTTTTCTGGATAGAACAGGACAAATATTTCAATAAAACGTATATAAAAAAAAAAAAATATATATATATATGTATATATGTACATCCGCTTTACATGGTTTAATTAGTGGTATGCAGAATAATAATCTTTCAACTCTCATTTCTCACGAGAGTATACTCATTCGAGCACTCAGAGAATTTTTATCCTACCAATTATGGTTAATTATAGTTTGCCATAAATATTTCACAGAAATTTCAACCAGGAATTCAAATTAAAAATTCCCATCTCTCAATTGAAAAAAGAATCTTGAACATTCGAAGTTTGGTTTGGGAATTTCGTAGATTCGAAGTTCCGTACATTCGATGAAAGAATCGAAATCGTGAGCGTCCGAATCCAAAGTCAAAATCAAGAATGAGCAAAAATAAGAAATCCAAATTTCTACCAAATTTAAAAATTCCACGGCTCCAGAAATTGAATTTAAAATCGGTGAGGCGATGGAAGAAGAAAAGAAAAGTGAGCTCACCCGTTGGGAGGTCCGCCGTAAGCAGTGGCGACAGAACTAGCGACTCCACCTTTGCCAGTAGAATAGCTATTGGCGATAGCGGTAATGACGCCGGGGCTGGATCCTGGACGAGATCCAGCTCTGGTCGAAAGACCTGGGAAGCTGAACATCATTGGGAAGAGATTATTGTAATTTGGAATTCTGGCTCCCTGACGTCTCTTGTTTCCCTTATTCACGGGCAAAAATGGAACGTATGGTTCTTCATCTTCAATTTCATCTTCGTCATCTTCCTGGTCCTCGTCGAACACTGGTCTCTTCTTTCCCTTCTTTGCTGGAGGTACTGGCCTAGAAGATACGGCAGGAGGACTCGCTACTTCTCCTTCAACTGGCTCTTGCCCTTCGTGATTTTCAACTCCAGACGATGGCGTAGGGGCCTCTATATCGTGAGGAAGGGGCTCGGGGTCCGAAATTGGCGTTTCATGCTGCCCCTAAGAAATGACGAATGGTAAAGGACCGAATTACGTAGGCAAAAAAATAACAATCCCGACTTCTACACCGAACGAGAATGCCAAATATATCCCTATTCACATATTGAATAACAAATTATGATATTTTGTTGAAATCCTACCTCTGGGATGGCTGGGGAGTCCTGATTCTGATCTTGGAAATCGTGCTGATCTTCCTGGTCGTATGTTTGGTGATAAATTTCCGGCTCTGGAGCCGGCGCCGGGGCTGCCTCAGCCTGAGCACTTGAGATTTCAGGTTCAGGTTCTTCGATCGGCTGAGGACCTTTTCGCAAATGGGGAATACCGCTGAGGTAAGATCCTCCGCTGACCGCATTTCCTTGAGCAAAAACACCCGCGGCTCCTTGATTACTGTCGTAGGATCTCCGGGCTGGACGATAGTAGCCGGTGAACATCATTGCTCGTTGTGGAATCACCGGTTGCCTTATTGGGGCACGTTTCTCTCGAAGGAATAGCACAGGGTTTCCGTAAGCGTCGAGCATCACAGACACTGTGAAAAAAAGGGGGAAAAAACCGTTCGAGATGCCAGGAAAAAATCCAAATCATTATGACCATCGTAAAGAATATATTGTCAAGCTTTTGAGAAATTAGAGAGAAAGCTTATGCAAGAGTTTGTACAACTCAATTGATAAAATTGAGAAGTTTTGAACAGGGATTTGTAAATTTTGAAGAAAATCGTCGAACTTTGTGAGAAGTTGACGAATAAAATGATGGGCTTTAGAGGAAATTGGCAAAAAGATTCCAAATGAAATGTTCATACGACGAAATGAAAAGTGTACAACTTTGAATGAAAAATAAGGTAAATTCCGAGTGTTTCGTTGAATGAAAATTCGCTCGTTGATGGAAATTTTGAATTAAAAAGAAATTGCAGGAACTGGTATTGAAAAATTTGTCGAACGTGAGGCCTTCCCACAACCTTTCATCGGCTGTTACGACAATAATTTCAATTTTTTCTGAAAAAGGATCTTCCTAGATATGAGAAAATCGAATGAATAATCTATCAAAAAATCGCAAACGAAGATGTTGAAAAAATATACCTATTCCAGGGGTTGAACTTTTCAGTTTACTTTTCGTATTTGCTCACCTGGTTCAGCCGGAATTACACGAGCACTGGATATCGTAGCAGAAATTGAAATCGTGAGGGTGAGCGTGAGTATTACGAGGGACAAATACGACGCCATATTGTCTAGTCGATTCCTAGATCCTGGAGTTAGAGTCTACGAAGACGACGCCCGACGTATGATAATCCTTATAATTAATAATAAAACACAACTATTGTAGTGATATTGCCCCGTTTTTAAATAAAATATGAATGTCGATGGAATATGATATCATATATCGTATTGTATCTTCAGTATTGTAACTGCAAGGTGTACAAAGAGTGCAATCGAGAGTGAAATATATATTTCAAATGGTAGGATCTTCTTCTCTCTGCAATTGCTTTTATACCGTACGGTTAGTCCTTACGGGATGTTCAACCCCCTCCACGACTGAATTTATATACATGTATACCGAATTACGAAGAAGTGCGTATCAGAAGAGGGCATGGCTCTTCTGTCACGCATCGAGAATCGTACATACACTGTACACCTACGTGATCATCATCCCGAATTGTTCAAATCGTAAATCTAACGAACTATAATTGTAATTTGAATGAAAATTCCGAATTTCAGCGATCGTCGCATCGTCTAAGTCACATCCTTCAAGATCGGAAGCTAATGTACCTACTCTTCGCCTCTGGAACAAAAGACGCCGATCGAGAACAGAAAAACGTGAAGCTGCAGCCGCACTTCGGGAAAAATATCGCGCACATCGTTCGTTTCTTGTTCAGAAAATTATCAGAAAAAAAGTAGAACAGATTTCTAACACTGTCTAAAATCGATTTCTGATTCTCCATATTAATTACTGCTTTTTCGTTTTCCGATTCTATGCAGACTTCAGCGTCACGAGACAAAAAGGAGAGGAGGCGGATGGAAAGAAACCTATCGGTTTTGTAGTTTCATAGAGCAAAAAACGATTTTTTTACATTTTGGATATTCATTATAGAACAAATTAGGATGAAATTTATTAGCCGTGCTCTCAACCATGATGCTTCACCCAAAAGAGATATAAACATTTATTTCTTTCAAAACGTGAGATGTGATCGATTCTGTGTGTTGAAATCGGAATTTCAACTTCCCGAGTAAAGTCTCACGACCCAAAAAGAGAAGCTTACACTTTTAACTCCCGCGAATAAATTTACGTACAGATTTATATTTAATGCATCCACACGGAGACTCGGTTTAAAGATATCTATAGCTATGCAAATAAAGGAATCATATACTTACACATAGGTAGAGGTAGAGGTATACTTTGGGAATCGTGAATTTCGATTAGAAGCATTCGATCTTTTCTCGTATTCATTTATCTCTTTTTTCTCTCGTTCTGCATGTAGGCATACGATTTTAGGTATACCCACCTATATGATACAAATCCAACAATGAGTCACTCAATCGTCAATACACACGTGTTATACTCTCGGACGCTCGACAAAATGCGGAATATGCTTCTAAAAGTTGACATAAATGAAGAAAAAAAAACCAAAAATACAAATTAATTTCATTTTCCTTCGTCGTTTCTCAAATTTTTTTTCATCGTTGGACAATATTTTCCGCTACCTTTTGCCCAACAATCGATTTTCGGGTGGCGAACAAACAATTCGTAAAAAGTGAGGATTCGAGAGAACCGCCCAAGGTACCTCTGTATGAAAAAGAACCAGGCAAAAAAAAAAATCACATTTGGAACCAATTTTTACATTTTATTTCATTTTTTGTTTCTTTTGCATGAATGAAAATTCTGTACGCACGTACGCATACATATATATATATATATATATTTATATACCTATATACCTTCATGTTTACTCATCTCTGGAGAAATAAGATGAGAGCAGGGAGAAGGGAGAAGGGAGAAGGGACAGTGACACGAAGCGAAGGCGGATCTTGAACGTGAGTTGATTCTGATATTATAAATTCCAGTCATGATATAGTCGGCCACCGCCGGTGGACTCCACCTGACTTTTGATCGGACTTGAGAATCGCACATATATATATATGCATCTATGTGTACATATCACATACATATACCTACCAACTCATACTTCCAAGCTATCGATCGAGGGGGCGATTTTAACAGCAGACATACAGTCACGCCGATTTTATAATCTGTATTCGTTATATAAATATGCATATATATATACTCGAGTGTACTGTAAATATACATAATATTTGTATACAATATATCTTCGACCGTATCTATATCTAACTATCTACCATGTACATACGGTCTGCGTATTGCATTACGAAAAATTTCGGCTCCCCCCCGCCCCCCTGCCCGTGCCACCCCGGACAGGAAGTTACGTCATTTGCAAGAACGTCAACGATCCGCAACGATCGTTCTTACGTTATTATTCATTCTTTTTACTCGACGTCGGCTACTCCCACACCCTCCCTCGCCGAATCTAAATCGTCCTTTAATTATCGTGTTCGGGATATAAATGAGACTCCTATACTACTCCATAGAAGCAAAGAAGAAAAAGAAACGCACGCACAGTTTTTCGGAATCGTTTATTTTCTTCTTCTATTCATGGCTACTACGATCGATCGCGAATACCAATTTATTCTCATTCACAATTTCATGGAGAAAATTGATCAGCGGTATTCGAATTTCTGATTGAATGCAAGAGCAAAAAAAAAATACTCTGGTAGCTCATATTTCTGCTGACGTTTTTTTCTTCTTTTCATTAGATATACAAGCATACGACTAATATTGTTCCTTTTCACGTTTTTCCGGTGTTTTCACGGGTTTTTTTTTCTTCACTTTTTGTTATCTTAATTTTCCGTACGTTCGAGGTGAAATCGTAATTTCCTGGCTCTTCGTTTCTTCTCAATTAGCGAAATTTAACCCAGATGCGAGTACTTGTAGTTCTTTGTTCTTGCTGTTTGTATGCACGAGATATAACTATACCCGTCTATGCTATACATACCTACACATCACGTAGTTTAGTTGGCCTCGATATCTTGCCGTTTGTAATTTAGTATTCGAGATCTAACTCATTGAATGCTGATTGTATTAAGGAGCTGTACATATGGGATGTGTAACTACCTAGCAGTAGTCAGCCGAAAATTTTCCGGCTTCGATAGACGTGTACGTGAAATTGACTTCATTAGTCGAAATAACGGGCTTTGTAATCCAGTGAGCCTTTTAACTATACGAATATTATGAATAATAGTATAGTAATGTATAGCGAACTAAATTTCTCGTTTCGAAATCGATTGACAATATGCGCCACCAAACGAAAACTCAAAATTTGAAGCTAGGCAGTTTAGATTACAGATTCGCAGCTATATTCTTATATATATAAATATATACATAAGAATATGGCTGTGATTTTCCTTCCTCTGTTTTTTTCTATTTTGTTCTTTTCATTTTTCTTGAAATCTACAAGATTTTTCACTATTCGAGTAAATCCATTGTCTGCAATTCGCTGCAGCTTCTATGCGTTTCGCATCTCATATGTGTACAATATACACCATGTACCTACTATATATATATATATATATATATAAATACGAATATAAATTTTCCACAGCTATTTGAAGAAGTTTGGTACAAGACTCTTCTGCATATAATATATGAATGAGGAATAGAAACGAAAGAAAGAGAACAAAAAATCATTAACACGTCCTACCTAACAAGCTTTGACGTTTTTGGGAATTTATTTTGTTTCTATTCTTTCGTTCCCTCTCGCCTTCGTAGTGTGGAAAAGTGGAGAACACAAATTTTGTACCTGTAATAAAGAAAAAAGAATAGACTTTCGAGAAAGAAAAGAACTTGAGTTTATCGAACAATTCTTTCCCCAATCCTTCCCATTAGTTCATTATTAATGTTGTTCCACGACGACACGCGGACTCAAGTTGATACAGAGAGTCCTGACACATCGAATACCAATTGCCCCTAAAACGTTGTGAAGAAGAAAGAAAAAATCAAAGACGAAAACAGAAGAAAGACGCACACGCACACATTTCAAATTCACCGCGATTTTTTCTCAAACACGTGCGAGGGCCTGGTCAAACGCACGGAATCGAACTGTCTAGAACATATATTGAATAACAATTGCGTTTACACTCGATTCAGAATATTGTGATGGAATTATAATTTCTTCTTTTTTTTTTAGCTTTTTCTCGCCACTTTTTTTCTCACCTTCTCCGCATTAAATCTCCCCTCTCGCGCGTTTCCCTTCCTTTCTTCTTTCAATTTCAAATTCTCTCCTCCACATTATACCAGCCTTCTTTCCAGAATTTTATATGAAAATTGAAAACTTGGAAACTTTATTATCTCAATTTATGTAACTAATTAATTAATTAGGCGTGGAGAAAAACGGGGTCTACTGACTCTCCTAACATAATGAACAGCTCTCAACTCTCAAGAGACGATATTGAACTATAATACATCTGCATATTCGAAATTCTATTAAATCGAGCCATCGATTGATCGAATCTCGACTCTGAAACCTAAGTGAGCTCGAAATTCAACGAAGGCTATTACAAAACTTTTCAATGAGTAGTAACCCCAATCTGTATAGTAACGGTTCGTGATCTACACGGAATAGCGAATTGAACCGATTCGTTACAGGTATAACGTATGTACCTGGATACATGTATAGGAAGCTGGACGTACGTGGGGCACGACGACGTTGGATGAAAAATAATGATCGAGCAATCTCAATTTGAAATTGTAGTTGTTCTCCTCTACTTATTTTGTAATTTTTATTTTTATTTTTTTGTTTTCTCTATATTCAGCCAAATTTCTCTCGTCTCTTTCTCCTCTTTTCGTTTTCCTGGAAATTCGCGATACTCGTACAGAATCTATAAATTCTTGTATTTATCGATTCAGAAGCCGTGCCTCGGTACAAGACCGTTTATGTCCGAGACTAACACCCGCGTTTTATTTTATGTCTTTACTGGAAAAACTGGCACTAAATCTTAACGATATACTCCGACTACTGATCGAACGATCGATAAATCGACTTTAATTGTACGAAACAATAATCAATGGAGATATACGATGTAATAAAACATATCGTTGCAAATGTAATATTCATACATATAGCTACCCCACATAGGTATATATACGAGTATACAGAAAATTATTGTCATTCAGTAGCCGGAGTCGCACATAAATCTGTTTCATCTACTCTGATATAATCCCCGTCTCTCGAAAGATGTGAACCTTTTTTAATATCTCTCGTACGTTTTACCTATCTGTATAGATGTAACTGAAAATATTTTATTCTCTAATCACGAATCTACCATTAAATGTATGGCTCTAGGCAAACGCTGCGTATGCTTCGAATACGAGAATCAATTCTTTACTATATTTATATGCATATAAGTACACACACACACACAACCGAGATCTGCGCGTGCAGGATTAATCCTTAGATAAAGCAACTGCAGTACGGGGTTCAGGGATTTTTAATTTCTTTGAGATAAATTGCGATTTAATTCATCGTATACTTCCACGAAGTACATCGGCGGTCAAAACAGACTAGATCTACTGGTTCTACGTTTAAAGACGAGACTATTTCGTTGAAACACTATTATCCTACGTTCTCCAGTTTTCGAACTAGAACCAGTCGAGCCTCGAGCCAATCACAGCTCGTCGAACGCGTGACCGTTACGTCAAGCGCCGCCACGATTGATCCGAAATTTCGGTAGCTGTAATTCAAAAACAATTATACTATCCTCGAATTTTCTTCTGAAACAAATTCGTTGCGGGTTCTTTTTCCCAAGTTTATACAAATTCATTGCAAGATTATTGTTATTTGAAAAAACATTCGCGTGATAGTAAGAAGACGGTTTCGATCTTTTCAAACTCTCGTGTTGTACGTCGAGTGTGGAATCGGCGATCTTCTGAATCTCGCGCGAAGCAAATCAGTGAGGTATTGCTATTTTTAAGTTACAAATACTTCCTCGATCGACATATGTGTACGTTATATTATTCAGAGATGCTGTTCATTTTATTCAGTGTATAATTCCTGCACCTCGATTTTTGTTCTCACGCGAATCCATTCCGAGGATGAAGAGAATTCCTGTTAATACATGTATATATATGTATGCACTCGTATGTACGTGATTTTATCGATTTCCAAAAAGTTCCCGAAACGTTTCCTCACGGGATCGCAAAATAATTAGAACGTAAGTCACGTGCCCGTGACCGCAAGATGCATCACGGGTAACGGCTCATACGCGGCAACCTTTTGAATCGCCCTGCCATATTTCACTATCTTCGGACGGTTGAATTGTTTGTTTTTCTTCTTCTTCTTCTTCTTCTTCTTTGCATTCCTTTTTCCCTCCTTTCGCGTTTTCCGTATTTTAATTTCATTTCGCTGATGCATCAACGTCACAACACTTCATACATAGTATGGAATACAGAATTACATACGTGTACCGTATGCGAGAGATAAATTTCCATGATCTTCCACGTTGAACTAACGCAGTAAGTATAATTATGAGAATCTCTTATTTATATGTTATCTGTGACAGAGGCGAGGAGCTTTTCACTCGAGTGATGGTCCAGAAATTCAATCGCAAAGAAATCGATGAGAAATTGTTAGAGATCACTGCAGGAGTCCGAATACACCGAAATCCGGAATACAGATGACTTTTGACGATTTCCATCGATTTCTCGCGTCTTCCTGCGAAGTCCTCTGGTTCCCACCGAAGCGCCCGATGTTCTAAAATTTATTTTCAGCAATTCCCAAAAACTGGAGATCTCTGAGAATCTCTGAAAATCGCCTACAGATCAGTAAATTCATCGGAAATCGCAATAATGATTTCCCTCAATCATTGCCGAGAGAAAAGCCTGTTGTCATGAATTTACAAACTATGCCTACACCTAACATTTTTTTTAACTCTATTATTATACACTTCCAAACTTATGTATAAGTATATGTAAATAATTAAACAATAGCCTAAATATTATTGAGGCTCGTAATAGTCTGGCTCTATCTACTTATACATACATATTGTATGTATATAACAAACGTCCGCGTATGAATTATTCACATTTTACAACGAAAGGCGCGTCCGATACGTCGTAATTGTGCGTCATCTCCGGACTTTGACGTCAGAGAGGAAAGAAATTCCACCATCTATTCATTCCACCAATAAGTTCCATAGCCATAATTCGAGTATATACATATACATATTATCAGATCAAGATATCGATTAACACTTTATAGGCTTAATGAATTAAACATCATTATTCAAATTGTTATCTTATTTTTATATTTTATATTCCCGGTCTAGAGACGGATTTGAATCGAATACCAAAATTTTGTATGGTTTAAAATTCGTCTGAATCGAAGGAAAATTGGCTAAAGAGTCCAATTCGCGGATAATTCCGCGAAGGAAAAACAATGAAAAAATCAAATCGGTAGAAAAATCGTACGAGAAATAAATTAGAATCTATATATAGTTGGACACACACGCACGCACGCACACGTACACACAAAGTATGATTATGATTATGGGGCAGATGAATTTATTGAATTTTCTTTCTTTTCTTTTTTTTTCTTTTTTCTCTTAATACATGTTATGATTTTCCAGGTAGATAGGTTTCCGAAAAGTGTGATTACAGATGAGATTGATGATAATCGTGCGGTTGTCTCGTTTGAAAAAAATTCAGAATTTTATATTTCAATTTCTAGAATGTAGTATATATTCCGCTGCGCTTAGGTCGAGTCTGAAAAACGGAAAATCGAAGAAAGAAGATGAATAATACGTAGAAAATGAGAAGCTTTCTCGTAAAAAATAAAAACTACCCATACAATGTAGTATGGTTATGAGAATTAGAGTTTGCATATTAAAAAACAAAAGAATACGAAATATATTTACCTGTATTTTGGATTCGCGTAACGGCGGTTTCTTTTTTGAGGCACGACGCGGCTTCCGTCGTCCGAAATTAATCTAGAAACTACTGGATCGCCATTCGCAGTTTGAGTTGTTTTTGTTGTTGTAGCTAGCGGGATATTAGTTAACAATTTTTTTCCACCGCGATTCTCCTTTGATTTTCTACGCACATTCAAATCAGAGGATACAATCACCTCCTCGAATGTCTGGCCAAGGTTTTCTGAATAACACCGAAGAGACACGTAATAATTAACAATAATAATTAGCATTGATATTACTATGATATTCAATCGCTTTCCAAAATAAGCGTTATAAAATATCATGAGAAAGAAAATAACTGGATTTGAAAAAGTTTACAAAGAATGAAGAAAAAAGAGAGAGAGAAAAATATTGCGATGAGCATTTCACACACAATTTATTAGAGCCTTGTATTTCTTCACTTCTGCCGGCAGGCAACCATCGTCGCGCTTCCGTTGACCGGGTTGCCTGTGACTAGGCGTTATTCATTGTGAGATATCAAACATTTCTGAATTATGCGTTGAATACTCACGTTTTAAACCGAAGGTCGATTCCTGGGCGTTGACGATGAGAACGGAGACGCAGATCACAGTGAGAAATAAAAATACGAAAGGATTCGACATCGTGAAGTACAATGTAAGATATGATATTTATTCAAATATTTTGTGACGATGAACGAATTGAAGGAAGATCGAAAAGATGATTCTGAAACAAAGGATAACAAGAATGAACGATCGTCGCCGAAGCCAAATCTATGTAATGATTATTAACAGAAGGTCAATGACTCAGATTCACCTATAATGTAAAGGTGAATATTATTATTCAAATTATACCCACAGAATATAAATTTATTTTCCGCGTTATCATTCTATCGTTGAATCCACATATATATTTTTCAAGCCTCTCAGCTCGTCCAATCAGAGACGAAGAGAGTAATTTATCCGAAACGATAGAATAATTAAAAACTAACAGGTTATGGAGGAGAAGCAAGTACATATGTATAAACGAAGAAGAAAAAAGTAGAAAAAATTTTTAGAACTTCGAAAAATTTGAATAACTCGAATTTCCAGGCAGCTATAATTATGTATATGGATAAATTACAAATTCACGATTGAATTATGGAGTGCTAAATATACATACGCACATCTACGCGTACGTATAGGTGTATTAGGATCGTTTACTTACTTAGAATGGAATTTCTGAAGCCGCGAATGAAGTTTGCGAGTCGACAACCGCACGAGAAATGTGGCTGCAGCAGGTAAAAGAGCAGTTTCAGAGTACCCTGAGACCTGAGTACATACCTATACTAATACTCGGGGACCACGACCTGAGACGTATTATGTATGAGTAGGCTATATAGTGCATGCGATTGGTAGATGAGTATATAGGAAAAGAGAGACACGATTTTGATATGGGTATGCGTAGAAAACTGATACACACGAGAACGTTTAGTGGGTTTAAAACACCGAAGATACGAGGTATTATACGTGTTTGTGGAAAGGTGTTGGTGGCAGGTCCGCGGTCTGTGTACGAGACTGAAACTTGCACCGGACAAACCACTTTCTATTTCATTTTTTACGCCAGAGACTCGTTTCGCCAACTCACACTCAAGAGGTATACCTACGATGGGTGTATAATATGGAGATATATATGTATGTATCATACACAGAATATCGCACTCCTGATTCTCGAAAATACAAAAATTGACGACAAAATTCGAAAACCAAATGTTTGGGCCCATATAGGTATGTACGAGTTACGTTTGATCTTCTCTATTTCGACCGATTTTTTTTTCATTTTCGTTGCCTGGTTCCTTCGATCGGCGCTCCTTAGAATTCCATTTCCAATTCTCTCCTCTCCAGTTTCGAATTTCAGTTTTTTTTTCCAAATTTATATACACTCGGGTATGTATCGTGTGGTCCCGGAATTCGCGATACATACATGAATTTATGTAGAGGGTGGATAAATTCTCATTTAAAAAGAAACAAGAAAAGAGGAATCAACTTCGCGGAGCATATGGCAAGCGAGGAGGGAATCGTTCGGAGTGGATAGCGGGGATATTCAAGATGAAGATAAGTGTGATACGTAGATCTGATGGAATTCAAAGTAATTATTGGTACATTATTATAGATATACGATAGGTTCTCAAGTTTTATTAGAAGATTAACGACACTTGCGCGACGACAAAAATTATAAAAGAAGAAAAATGAAACCAGTGGCTAGGCTATGGCATGATCGTTGATCTTCAATGATGAATATCAATCAGACACTTTTATTAAAGATTCATCACAATGTCAATATGTGCTGATTCGATGATTCAATAAAAGTGGAGAATAATTTAAATATCTTATATTATAGATGTCAGTCTATAGGTTCTCAGTAGTAGTCTCTGGAACAAAGGAAAAACGTATTGAAAATTAATCAAAAATTGACGGATAACAGTTTTTTAGGAGAATTTGAAAAATTCGAAATTCAATGGACGTACTGATTTTCAAAACCCTTTGCAAAAAATAAACGCACGTGTTTTGAAGACCGAGGATTGGAAGACACTGAATATTGTGTTGATCATAAGAGCAATTTGAAATTCGCCGTGATTATGGTATTTCGTGCGAAGTATTTTCAAAATGTGATACCCTGTTGGATGAAAATTGAGAAAAAAACGTATTTTGGACATCGAGAATCAGAATTTTTGAGAATTTTAACCCTGAGGGATAACAAAAATTACGAAAAGTCGCTGGAAATATATCACACTATAACAACTGAACGGAAATTTCAAAAAACAAGTTGAAAATTCGTTGCGATCGTAGTATTCCCCGTCCGTACGAGGAATTATCAAAAATTCTTTTTCCGTTGGACAAATCATTGTGCGACGAACGCGTTTTAAAGTGACCAGGGATTCAAATTTTTGAAGTTTACAAAAAACTGAATCCTAGATGTACCAATTAGAAACTGTGGTATACACGCATGTGTATCACATTACAAAATCGTTTACATTGTGTGAGCAGTATATCTGTCCGAGTCAAACGCACGCACATATTATATGTATACAGTACACAAATACTATGTGCCGTATATGTACTACAGTATATTTTCGAACACGGTTTTAAAACAAGTTTCTGCGTCTGGCTTGCTCTGCTGCACCGTATGCAATTCGCCGTCTGGCTCTCCATAAAGAGAGATCAAAAAAAAACTGTGCAAAACTGACATCTATACATACATACGCCTGCATGCGTGTACTGGGAGCGGGTTTGAATTGAGAGAGTATGTGGGAATTATATACGAGTAAGGATAAGAACGATGAACAGTGAACAGAGAACTGGGAGCTGCCAAGACGATCGGACGCTCCATTTACCTTTTTCAGGTCCATTTTTTGTTCTCCCTTTCTTTTCATTATTTTTACTTTGCCTCATGCAGACACCCCATTCAACCAACGAATATATATGGAACGGAGAACGTTACCCCCTCGACACAAAGAAATTCTACCGCATCTGCTGCTTCTTCACAATAATGTGCGGTAGGTAGAATAAATACGCATGCACAATACTATACCTACTCAAAATTCCACGATACTGAAATCGAAATTCAGATGCCGAGGACAGTTTTTGAATTCCTTCCTTCCTATACATTGCATCTTTTCGCCCCCCCCCCCCCCCCCCCCCCCCTCCCCCGTTCACTTCATTCTTTACGTCAAAATCGGTTTGCTCTCTTTGTCATTTTACCGAAAGATGGACTCGAATCCTAGAGGTCAAAGTCTTTCGAAATTTAATCCATATCTTTCACCTTTTTCACGATGTTTTGTTTCTTGTCTCCAATTTTCCAGACGCGATTCATAGAAAGTTATTGAAAACTTGAAAAGCAAAAATAGTAATAAAGTTTTGTCATTCAATTAGTCGCACTCACTGGTATGTACTGGGACTTGTGATTGCTATATTAGGTATAATCATCAATGAATTACCCGTCAAGATCTCCATATGCTCCGTATCCTCCTCCGTATCCTCCGTAACCTCCGTATCCTCCATTTCCTCCGTATCCTCCGTAACCTCCGTATCCACCATGTCTATTTCCTTTGCTAGACGATACAGCGTGGGCCGCGCTAATGCTTATGGGTCCAAGACTAAGGCTGGCTGCTTCTGCCTGACTCTGACTAGAACCTCCGTGATATCCTGAGCCAGATCCTGCGCTAGCTGAGGCGAATGATCCGGATCCACCACTATGAGACGGTTTGTGATGGTATCTGAAATATAACGGAAGATAACTGACTCCTGCTTATTCCATATTGTTCGTCGAATGTTACTGATCAAGAAAACGACAACAGGGGCAAACTTTGAATGAATTTTTTCGCAGTTTTTTGAGGGTGGTTTTAGTTCGCGTAATCCTTACCCTCCGCAACCATGACCACCGTGTTTCCTGCATCCATGTGGTTTATGATGGTGTTTATAATGACGAGATCCAACGTCGTAATCATCACCGTAATCGAATTGGTCTTGAGAAGATCGCTGATCGCGTTTCACCTCGGACCCTGAAAAATGACGAATGTTTAACCCGTTCGAATTCGCGCGGTGAAAAAGCGGCATGAATTCAGCATCGGACTAAAATTTGATAAATTTCATTTTCGAAGAAACTTCAAAGTTTTCCAAACGCGAAGAAATTCTTCAATTCCCCATTTTCTACGGTCCAATATCACAAGGGTTCTGAATATTTGGCCTGAGGGATCGAAGATTGTGAAAAATTGATACACAAATTTCTGTATAACGTCTAGCTTCAATTACGAATTTGAGTCCAATTCTGGCAGAAACTTGGGACCTATGTTGCTACGGTGAAAAAGAGAACTTATTTTTCTCTTTCCTTTCTATTTTTGATATTGTTACAATCACCTGCACTTTCGTCCACATTTTCCAACAATGTAACGCTAGGAACAGGATCAGGTCCAACTTGGAGTTCTGCCGGTTTAGCAAAGCTTTTTTCAAACGCGATGCAAGAGCAGAGAGCAAAAATTGCTATCGAACATGTCGAAATCTTTGCCATGCTTTTTTCGTCTTATTTTATTCGTGTGAACTGAAAACTACGAGAAAAAGGGCAACTGAATCCTTTTTTTTCTTTTCAATTCTTTGGGGGGAATATTCTTTTTCTTTATTCTTCTACCTTTTCTTCCAACTACACCGAAAGAGCCACGAACTGTTTCTGAATAGTTCAATATCAGTGTTTCATGCTTTTATATACTTAAACTGCCAAACCCCTTCACCCATGTTATACACCTACTTTGAATTTAAATAAACGAGACAGATTTTTGAAACGTATGGATGTATTATGAAGCAGTTAAACGATTTTACAAGGCTGCAAGAAATCACAGCAATCTCAATCCTACCACAGGAAATCGTACACTGGATGACCCTCCGGTTTTCCATGGACAACCGGAATGGCGAATCATCTCTATATCCTCTAACATTACACTACCGCATAATTAGTACCAAAAACAAATCAAAAATCAATATAAATCTAAATTTCATCGAAATATCCGGAAGAATAGAATTGTTGCCGTTTATTACTGCTGTTTCTAGAAAAGAAATTTCAAATTTCCAGCTTCGCCCGTTATCCCGGATTACTGATATTCTTCTTCTTCTTCTTTCTATTTTGCTTATACTCAACTGTGTATACCTTCATATTCAAATACGAGTTTGCGTAATCATCTAACGGAAGTAGGATATTCCTAATGCCATATAATTTTGCCGATATTCTGTTGTACATACGAATAGTTATTAGCATTCGTACGCGGTTTCGTTTGTTCTCCACGCTTTTGGCAATAACCGCAAAATAAACCTGAGGCATTGCCGCATAGTATGTGTGTATATTCATATTACATATCCACCACTACGTACCGCAAGAGAAAAAGGAAACAGAGAAAACAAATACTGTGCGTGGGTTTTGGGCACCTTTTTTTCATACTTTTATACAAGGATAATGCATAATATACCTGAATGTAACTCCTGATGTTATTATCGGATTTAAAATAGGTACGAAAAAACCTTTCTCGACACAGTATGTAGTACCTGTATGTAATTAAGACTAATTAGCAACTGTGCCAAATAATTTTACTCTCACTTTTTTATGTGGTCAAATTTACCGGTTTACAATGAATTATAACATTAGTCTAGATATCATATAGTAACATGAAATAAAAGATCGATCAATTATTTGGGGCACGCGTTGCAAGGTTCCTGATCATTTGATATTCATTTTGATTATCAATTATGCATGATAGATTTCGCGCCAAGCCTATACCGAGTTACGCCTCAAAGTCACCGATTTTCATGATTTTTTTATATCCCCTGCCACCCGCAAAATGGCGGAATCCTGTGTCTGGAAAATATATGAAAGCAGATATGTTTTCCCCTAATATAAAGTTTCTCGAAATTTTTGGATCAAACGGCGTATGTAACGAATTTTTACGCATCTGACCTTTCGATTACTAATTCTCCAATTTCAATGTTTGGAACATATTCTCACGTTGCTGGATGAAAGAGCGAAAAATTGACGTTTTTTTTACGCCGAAAAAGGAAATGAACAAGGTATCTAATTTCGCTCACGCTAACGACCTTCTGCAGCCATTAGTCACGCGATATTAAGATTAACTGATCCAGCTTCCATGTCTATTCTGTTATTACACAGCTGGCCTGCAAGATGTTCATTTGTAGGAAATTCGACGGGAATCGAGACGGAACTTCTCATAATGGGCTCAATGAGCCATGCAGGCTATGAAACGAACTAAAAGAACAATAAAAAACCGAATGATAAGTTATTATTAATTTTTTACATCGTTCATCCCAATTTGTGACCGACGTTCATCGGAGTCGCAGATGGCAATGTAACCTAACAAACATAGGGATTTATTTATTTTTTCCGATCAAATCCGATCATGTTTCCGAAAAGTAAAATACTTAGGAGCTTCCTGCCACCGTGCTCAATGAATTCTCGAAGCTTCATCAAAATCGATCGAGTCGTTTGTGAAAATTTACAATTCTCGTTTTCGAAACGGTTTCTGTACGAAATTCCCTCTCCGTATCACATTGCGATCAAATGAAGTTCACCAACAAATTGTCCGTCACGAAGGGCACATTTTCCCAAATATTTTCCACGTGTAATTATAATATACACAATAATAGAAGTAACATTCTGAGTACCATTGTTTTCGTATTTTTGAATCTAGTTCACAGTTTCGTAACAACCGAAATATCGATGGACAAACGATGATGAACTTACACTTTAACAGAGGACGATGGGGCTGCCACATTCCATTAAAACCGCTTCCGTTTCGGCAATAACATTTTCTACAAAAATTCTGAAAGCAGACTGACGTATAAATTATTGCCCTGCCGTAAATTACCGTATAATGATCTTACAAGATCTTGTCCCAAATGCATGTCCGATCGATCTATATAAACATAAAAATGACATTGGCTCTCCAAATTCTTATAACAAATTGGCACAAGATCTGGGATGAGAATTTACGGCTGCAGGGTAGAATAATTTCAACTCGTTAAGGAAGGGATGTATTCTGAGGTTTGGGAGTACGAAGTTTGTTATTATCACGATGTTGAGAAAAAATGCAGCAGTTTGTTTGCGGCAAAGCCGCCGGGTAGATTTCACAAATTTTTAGTAAGTATTTGTAAAAAAGATCGTCGCTTTTTTCTCTACGCATAAAGATTTTCATCTTTTATATTCATCCTCAGGAGACGTTGATCAATTTTCTATAAAGATAAATCGTCTTCCACTTTGATATTTTTGTTATTCCAATCTTTAGTTCGAACAGAATTTGCAGAGAATATATAAGAAATATTTTTTGTGAAAATTGACCAACAGTGACACAGAATTTTGATTTCATTGATTGAAAAGAACAAAAATGATAATTAATCATAAACAAATCAGCCGGAAATTAATATTCGAAATATTAACGAAGAAAATGGTGGCATAGTTGAATTTGTGGGTTCTATCATTATAATACTGAATAATTTTATTCCGAGGCCAAGGACAAGATAGTTCACCATGAGAATCTTCACAAGTCGTTGAATTATTTATTATTTATCTTTACCTACAAGTTGCCGCTTTTTATATCGTGCCTAACCAGTTTTCAGTTTAATTACTTTGACTCGCGGTATTCGCAAATTGTGAAACTAAGAAAATAATATGGAGTCTAAAAATTCACAACACACGTAGCTCATCCTTCGGGAATAGTATACTCAAAATGAATGATAAATATCCCCGGCTGTGAAAAATTGTTGAACAAAGAGAACAAGTTCATCTCCGAATCAATTGCTAATTAACAATCAGGCGATGGAGAAGATAACTAAAAAAAAAGAAAGAAAGACACAGAAAGGTAATCAAAATTAGCATCGTATGATTTATTTCAATGGTAATGATTTTTAATACGCGATATCCGATGGAACCTTACAATAATTCAAGGACACGGTGTGAATTGTTAATTAATGTGGTGAGAAAAATATCACGATTCCTATTACTTGTTAGATGCAGATATTCGAGATAACAATATTGTTCTGCAGTTGCGAGTAAACCTAATCACGATTAGACATAAATTATAAAAATTACGTGATTATAATAGTTGCTCAATCATATTAACCACTTGAAATATAATCAAGATTCGTGGCAACGAATCGCCGCCAAGTATTGCAGTTTACGTATCAATTTTGATTGCAATCCTTGGCGAATAAGAGAGAACAAAACGAAAAATAAGTAGAATATATAATAATATGGCATTCGTCATTATAAGTAAGAAATGAACGAGTAGTCGGTATATTTGCGGAACTAGAAGAAAAAGTTGAAAATTTGAAAAAAAACAAACAAAAAAAACCGCGATATCTAAAAGAATATTCTATTTATTTGACACAGGTAATCAGAATCAAAAATTTCTAAACCATTTTCGCGTTCCTGTTGGAAAACCGAGACGATTTTGTCTGAACAAAAGACATCGAAGGTTCAATAGTTTTCAAGTTAGAAGGATTCAAAGATTCCGCCAATCCGGTCCGTGACCGTTGCTCAAAGCCGAGTCATGATCGGCGGAAGCTTCTAATTGCTTTCATTCAAGAACTATAAGACCCATCGGCATTTTTGCTTTATGGAAATTCCCTCGGTTTGTACGGGGAAACTTCGCACGGCTAGAAATACCGTCGATTCGGATCACCATTTTGATCTCCTTGCGTCGAAACTTGTGAAAAAAAAAACTCTTCTAATTGTCAGTTCGAATAACATGGCTTAAACAATACAAAACAACGTCATAATATTTTATATATCACATTAATTTAATCGCTGAAAACGAGCATGTGTCGAGTGTCAACCGAAGCCGCAGCTTGACTCGATGCGGAGCTTTTAGATTCGAATTCTTGTCCACTGCCACCAGCCTGACTCGAGGCTTGAGCATTAGCATTTGCGTTGGCACTTCCACTTCCCGATCCGTAGGAGTTAGCTGAAGAATTAGCCGAGGACGATGCAATAGCGTTTCCTGATCCATGTGATGATGCCTTGCTGGAGCTGGTGGCATGTGACGTTCCGAAAACTGAAGAAATCGCGTCGGAGACAGCGTCCGAACTTGCACTGTTTGCCGAAGAACTTGCCGAAGACTGTGCATTCGACTGTGCGTATCCTGATCCATGAGCCTCAGCAGATGCTTTGCTGGAACTCGAGGCCTGAGAGGATCCGGATGAACCACCAGATCCAAAAACTGATGAAATCGCGTCGGAAACAGCGTCAGAATGTCCGCCACCTTGTGCCGATGAAGATGCTTGACTGGAACTCGTCGCGGAAGATCCAGAAGACCCTGAAGCGTTGGATTCTGAAACAGCGTTTGCTGAAGCTTGGGATCCACTACTTCCATAACCACCAGAACTGCTACCGCCGTTTGCTGTCGAAGAGCCTTGTGTTCCACCGATTGCACTATCGCTACCGTAGCTTCCGCCACTTTGCTGATCGTAAGAACCACCGAGAACTGTCGAGCCGTACGTATTGTCACTTGTTTTCTGATCATAGGATCCACCTAAAACGGTTGAGGACACTCCAGGAACGCCGTTAGGTAGTCCACTTGAGCCGTAAGTGTTGTCACTTGTTTTCTGATCATAGGATCCACCCAAAACGGTTGAAGACACTCCAGGAACGCCGTTAGGTAGTCCACTTGAGCCGTAAGTGTTGTCACTTGTTTTCTGATCATAGGATCCGCCCAAAACGGTTGAAGAAACTCCAGGGACACCATGAGGTAGACCATTCGATCCGTAACCGTTGTCACTTGATGTCTGGTCATAGGATCCTCCTAAAACGGTCGAAGAAACTCCAGGAACACCTTGTGGCAAACGACTGGCTTCTCCTGTTGCCGAACCATAAGTGTTTCCACTTGCACCGTTCGATTGTTGATCATAAGATCCCCCGAGAACAGTTGAGGAAACACCAGGAACACCTTGAGGCGAGGAGTCCACTCCTCCGGAACCGTATGAGTTTGAATTAGCTTCAGCATTAGCATTGGCGTTTGCACTTGAAGAGCCTTGGTTGAAGAATGGATTGTTAACGGTATGCTGGCCTTGATTTTGGCCTGTGGCTTGGTTCCCCCCTTGAGTATTGTATCCTGTTGAAGTTTCTGACGTCAGGAAAGGATTTGGACCATTATTGACACTTCCAGACCCGGCAGAGCTTTCGGATTGGGCGTTAGCCGATCCGCCGGCATGGTGAGAATTTTGCTGTTCGTTGGTAGCTCCGTAGCTTCCGGAAGAACCGATATTATATCCTTGATTCTGACTTCCTGAGGCTCCGTTTCCGGCATATGAACCTCCGTTGTATCCCGACTGACTCTGAGCCCCTGCATTCGCGTTTGAATTAGCATTCGCTGATCCTCCACCGTTCAAAAACGGATTTCCATGGTATGAATTATGCCCTGCTTGGCCCTGAACCTCATAATTCGAATCCGAAGAATATTCACCTTGTTGGACGGATCCTAGACCAACAAACATGAAATTCATCATCAAGGAATGCGATAAAATTAGACTTGGTCCACCGTAAAGATGTGAGAACATATCTTCGAACTTACCGTGCGTTTGATGATGTTGACCTTGGTGACCTTGTTCTTCTAAAATAATGACAGTATCCGGCTGGGAATGGTGCTGATGATGATGCGGACGAGGATGATGATGAGGACGTGGGTGTGGGTGTGGACCACCATGAGGCCTTCCTCCCGGTGATCCGTCAACGAGTAAAACTGGAACTACGATAACTTGACCTTGTCCATGACCACCATGACCTTGAACTTGACCTTTTCCATAATTGACTTGTCCATGGCCTTGTCCATGCTGGTATTGGCCTTGGCCATATTGTCCTTGATTTTGGAAGTGCTGGTTTTGCTCATGGCCATAAACACCGCCTTCTATTGGTCCTGGAGTCTGAAGAGCTTGATGATAACTCCCTCCAGCACCTGAATTTGTGTTTCCAGACTGGTAATTATCCGAGCCTTGAATTACTCCACCACTTGCAGCAGCGTTTGCTTCGGCGTTAGAGTTCGATTGTGCATTTCCGTAACCCCCGGTTTGCTGCTGTTGGTAACCATTTGTTCCGTAACCTCCGTAACCTCCTGAAGAGGTAGGATACTGGGATGCACCTTGGTTCTGTCCGACATTGGCGTTCGCATTCGCATCGGCGTTTGCATTTGCATTTGCATTTGCATTTGCGTTGGCGTTAGCGTTGGCGTTACCAATGGCATTCGCATTTGCGTTAGCATTGGCGTTAGCGATGGCATTCGCATTTGCGTTAGCATTGGCGTTAGCGATGGCATTCGCATTTGCGTTAGCATTGGCGTTAGCGTTGGCGTTAGCTTCTGCATTTGCGTGGCTGTTCGAGTTTCCATATCCATTTCCCGAACCATATGCAGACGAGGAAGCATCAGCCTTGGCATCAGAAGAGGAACCACCGTAGCCTATAACAAGTCGAAAAAAGAAATTAGTTAAAATTGTGAAAATGGAGGTAAGATGTTCTACTGAGAATTACAAAAATTTCGTTCTTACCTCCAGCTCCAGCATTTGCGGAGGCTGAAGCTTGTGCGTTTGCACCTGATCCTCCGTAACCGCCATAAGAATTCGATTTCGAATCGGCGTTCGCCGTAGCTGAGGAACTCCCGGAGTTTGAACTAGCAGATGATTGGGCATGAGAAAGACTTGCACCAAATCCGAGGAGTCCTCCGAGGTTGAAATTTGTATTCAACGAATCACTCTGGGCGTGAGCCTTGCTCCCAGTTTCTTTCGGATGAAAGAGACCCAGAGGATCCAAAAGACGGCCAGCATTTCCGCTCAATTCTTTCAAAAAACCTTCAAAAAATATGTCTAAATTATCGAAAATGGAAAAGAACAGAATTCCGAATGTCGTAGAACAGCAGCACTGAAGAAATGTTAAATTTCAGACACTAAAGGATGAAAAAGAAATGATAAATCATTGAATCAGACTCACCTGGTCTAGCTGAAACATTGCTGGCTAGAAGTAAAACCAGAATTGGGACCGAGCACTTAAATATTTGCATTTTTGATCGAGATTTTATGAAACAAAATTTTAAATCATAGATAAAAAGTGTATTTAAAGTCTTGTGTGAATTACCGGCGGCTGCCGCGATCGGCTTACTTACATAGAGTCAAAAGATCAACTGAGGCTCTCGTCTAGGATACAAGATCTTATATACATCGTAAGCGTGTTTCTATCGCGGTTCAATAATTGTCCAAAGAAACCGCAACCGCAACATGTATATCCACAAATTGTCTATTCCTCAAGCAGGATTTGAAAACCGCACGAAACCATCGATTATCGATAGTTTTAAATGCCCACAGGACAAAAATCCAAACGATTGATTTTCCCTTCGAATTTCCAGTCTTTGCACCATACCGGTATAGCCTTTTTCTCAAATCACATAATTTGACAATAAATTATCCGCTATGTATACTAGCCAGCCACAGGCAGACTAGTCTCGCTCATACCACGCGGATTCCCCACGGTCACGGCCCTCGCTTACATTACACAATTTACAATAAAGTTCGACGAAGTTTTGTATACATATATCTTTGAATTCTGAAATCGTCTTTTCTTTCTGTTCCTCCGTTCGTTTATTGTCAGTTTCGTGATGATTTTTTTCACCAAATTAACCGCATGAGATCCCTCCAGGGGATCTCACGAGTTGGGTTGTATAAATTCTCATTAGACTTTTTATAAATCATCATTTCTTGCGGAGAATTATTTGCAATTTTTATTCCTTTCGCTTGTTTTCTCGCGAGCAAGCAAGAAAGAGAGAGAGAGATTCTGATACTTTTATTGTCATCGTTTATTTACTCTGTTTCGTCGACATTTTACTGTTTCAAATATACATCCTGTTGATAGAATCGAATTGTTCTTCATGTACTACTCGTATCCTATACGTACTACCTATCGACCTTCGCAAATATCACGACCACCTACTGTGCTTTTTTCTATTTTTTTTCTACCAGTTGCGGGACGGGTATAAAAATCAATGAATTAATTATATCCGCGTTAAGAAAGTTCGAGGAATAATGCGATGCAGATAGATTATAATAGATTATCCTATTGTACTCATATTCCTATAACGAAGAGAAAAAACAATACATTCGAACCACGTTTGTCATTCGAAATGTGAAGATGTGCTGTCGCAGATGAGAATGTCGAGACTGATGCAAAAACGGAAAAACCTATGATTACGCACTCTGTTATTGCCTCTGGGTACGTACAATACTCTATACTCACCTTCTGTCTATGCAACACACAAAATATATGGAATGAAAATTTTGTTCACGTAAAATTGATCGTTGCGGCATATCGTCATACACCGTATGAATCACTGTATATTCTGTTGATGGATAAATTTACTCAAATTCATCGCAAATCAAAATTCCGATGAATGATTGCTGATAATTTGTTATCAGAAATCGGATTCGCAATGCTGAATTTTTTTGTTCATTGTTCTAGATTATGTTACAACCGCGTAAAACGATCCGTGATAGTAAATAATGAATTCATACAGGATATACAGAAAAATTACAATCGATTGATCTTTAAATTATTGTCTTATTGATGAATAGAAAAACCAGCGACAAAAACCGCGAACGTAAATATGAAGTTAATTCGAAAATTACGTTTCAGAGAAAACCTTCGATTATTTCGGAAAAATTTGATATTGTAATGAGATTATAAGGACTTCAGGCTATAAGGTATGTCTCGTAACAAATTAATTTTCTGAGAAGTACACATCTATTTTATTCATATACCGATTCACGTTGACTCTCAAGCTCTGGCCCTGCCCGGAGTGTATTTACTAACTGATATGTTCCATTGTGAAACACACATATATATGTATATCATAGGTATACGAGTATTGCGTACGTAGTATAATATTGCTGATGATTTCATTAATGTAAGTCCGGTTTGATTTGGGTCAAGTTTAGCAAGACTGGGAACTAGCGATGAGTCTTACGTACGTACACCCAGCGCGTTGAATCGCAACCACTCGGAGTTGCACCAAATTTCGAAGGAAACAATAATACACGGTTGGCGAACATGCGAATTATCTGCGGGCTTGCGCGCGCAGCGTTCTCCCGATTGGCTAGCCCGCTGAAAATTGTCATGCCTGCTAACCGTGTATAATTGTGCTCTTCGAAATTTGGCGCAAGTTCAAGTGGTCCCGGATCCAACACGCTGAGTGTACGTACATACCTGGCTCCTACCATAACGTTAGATAAATGAATGAATTACGTGCCGACGTATTGTACCACCTAAATCATAATGAGATTCAATGAAGATTTAGATACAGCGCCGATGTTACGAAGAAAAGCAAAAGAAGACGAAGACGGAGAAAAAAAACTTCCTACATAACGCGCGCTAGTACTGTACGTACGTTTCGCGTAAAAACGTGATTCATTTAATTGCGTATCGTTTACTTGAATTATATAATTAACTACTGCTAATCACGCGACTAACTATATACTGTAATTTAAACGAAGATGAAAATATACACTATGGCATTCTCGTGCAGTAGCACAGCTTCCGGTTTCTGATATGAACTTCAGCAGACGAACATGATATCGCGGGGTTCTCCCGAATAAACTTTTCACGTTAATGGAGTCGTCGTGCCGTCGCAGATAGGGAATCCCCGTGAAGCCCCGGCACATACCTGATGTATGTGCACAACTTTTGGAAAATTGTCTTCAGGGGAATTTCAGTGACTGGCATAAGAAGAATCTTGAGCGACTATTTGTATGATGTAAGTACAGTTTCTTTTTCCATTTATAAACGTAGTGCGAAAATTTTCAAATATTTCACGTATGACATATTTTTTCATTCTGTTTTCTTTCGTAATAGCTGTGTATGGCACGTTAAGTTGAAGGTCTTCCGTTCACGATAAACTCTCGCGGGGTTAAAATCGCAAGGTCTTCGATTTGCAACGTAGAATAGACATAAATCATTATTTTATTTTGTATTCATCTGTTGTTTTTTCGTTTCTTGTATATTTTTTCCAATTCTCATCAACGCGATTCCCGGTATCCACGAAACATGTTTTTCATCTTGCATTTGTGTTTCTGTCTGTATATAGTGGACTTATACTTGGGATTTGATACCCAGGGCTAGTAATGAATTATTTATTTATATATTTTCACATTATTGTTCATCGTTGAATTCAGAATTTGGAATTTGGAAACACGGTTCTCAGCAATTTTTACATACTCTGAAAAAGTGCCATAGATTCGGGATTTTTTTTTCTTTTTTTGCAAAGCTTCTCGAAATTCGAACACTTTAGGAGCAATAGAAATTTTGTAAGAAAACTATATGTACAGTTTCACAGAGGAAACGCGTAACGCCTCTGTTCCCTTCACGGGACCAATATTTTATCGAAAATTGAGAACGCATATTTGACTACCTCGTTTTGGAAATAGTGTCAATCATTGCGGATACCGCGAGGGACTGTTGAAAGCTGTACCTCAACAAAAGCCCTGAACTGCTTGAATCGTATTCGTTCGATTGACTCGGGCTCGCGGCTTAGCCGATTGCAAAGCGTCGTCTGTGATCGTTTGTCATATTAAAACGGTTTCATTGCGTAAAATTCGCGCGATTACACGCGAGCGCGATTTCGGCCATCCATACTTGTTCCACAGATTCTTGGTACATATTTATAACGTGTACAACCGGTCACAAATTTTCTAAAAATGGATATTCGATCAAAAATGTAAAGATGCGACCGCTGCGCTGCGGCAGTTATCCTCGCGCGGCAATTAAGGAGCGCGTGAAAAAAATGACGCGTGACTTGACCGGAATCAAATTCGAAAGATGCATGTATAGTTAAAGCGACCCATATTTTCGTTATTTCTGCGTTCCGCGCACTTTTTATCCCGGTTTCAGGGCAGAAATATCACGACCGAAAATGTCACGACCGACGTAATTGATTCGACCGTATAACTCATCGTCCGCGAATTAAGGTCGAAGTAGTGTCACCAAGTTTTTTTTTTCATCCGACGACCGTGAAAATGGTATGCAAAAAAAAAAAAAAAAATCATCGAAAGTGTGCCTTGAAATCAAAATTGAGAGGATAAAAAAACCCTCGACGGAACGAAAATGAATTCAAAAATTCCTCTCCAATTGATAATTTCATGCACGGAAAGCTTGTAAATTTTGCTTCCAATTTCTATTTCTATTTTTTATTCCATTATATTGCAAAAATGACATTTCTGCCGTGAAATGCCTATGCAGATTGTGTTTTGTGAAATTGTTGTATTGATATTCCCATATATATATATATATATATATATATATATATATGTATATATAATACGTATATATACATAAATACGTTGGGCGAATCCGGTTACCAAGGACAATTCTGTATGCTTTACGTATTATGTACTATGTATTATGTGTCATGGCATACATATATATTTATTTAATTATTTATAGACAGATAGGCAGTATGAGAGAAAAAGAGAGAAAGCGAGGAGTGAGAAGGAGGAAATAACAAACTATTAATACTGCGAGCGATAGAATATATCGATAGAGAGCGAGCGATCGCACGAATTATTTTTCAGAAACGTTTCGGCAATAAGAAATTCAAAATAATAACAATTTAGAATGGTTTACTACATAACATGAGTACAGTAGCCGATTATCAATAAAAGAAAGAAAAGAAAATAGATGACATTACGAAATTTGGTAAATTATTGTTTATTCCATTATTGGAACAATAATAATTGTTCAAGTACATACATACATTGCGACGCGGTAAATTATCCGCATGCTGCTTTTCCTTTTTTCTTCCATAAATTAATCATTTTTCGAACTAATTATCGTAATTGCACGATTGGAAATTATTTGAACAATTTGTGTCATATCATTGCGTGCGTGTGTGTATGCATACTTGTTTGCATACTTATGTTCCAATGAATTGTATAATTGCTCGATTATTTGAAATATATGATGTAATTCGCAACTAATACTGATATAATACACTCTCTCGTATTTTTATATTCAACCAGCTAATACATATATATATAAGTTATAATAAATTATGAAATTATTAATTATGATACTATATTTAAGCACGAGTATAGCATTCAATATAATTATAATCATTATTATCGGACGTTGAAGCATGACGTAGTGACGTATGAATACGCTCTTCATATCTCGCATCATTTGAGAAACGTATATTATTTTGTATACATACAACGTAGAATGATAATTCAAATAGGAGGATTCATATATATTACGTGAAAGCGCTTGCAATATAAATATTATCATCAACTCGCAGATCATATATTACGATCGAAAATTATATATCGCTAAATATCGGATGATAACGTTCCGTTACTCAATTATTACCGGTTTTATTTCACATTGTTTATAACAAAAATTATTAAAATCAGATGAATCTTCATCATTTTTATTCAACGAAGGACGAAAGTCACACGTAAGGCGGGCTGCCTCAATCTTCGTGGGTACTCGAGGCTATTCGAGAGTTACGATTTCTCACCCCGAGCTTGCAAATTGAATAATAAATGCAGGAGTTGTCCCGCCCCATTGCCGCATGGTGAAAAATGCAAAATTCCAAAATGCTCCTTGCTTCGCAATAATTCGTGTTATAACGTTTCGGTACACAGTGAACAGAGCACTGATGTGCGAGAAAGATATTCAAGTATCGGATTCGGGATTCAGTCCCTATAGCTGCCGAAAATATTCAAAATCCTATTTGTCGATAAAAGATAAATTGTCAATTTTCAATTATTCTTCCGGAAAAAGGGATCTTCGATCTTGAGTTCGACACTTCAATATCTCCATCTTATTAAATTCGAGAATTGGAGCGTCGCGTAGTTTTCCATAAGAATTCGTAGTTTTTTTCTAGTTTGACTGTCGAAAACTAACGAATTGTCATGAGCAACCCATATGAGAGTTCAAAGTGTTCTCTGGAAAAACTACGAAAATCTGAAAACTTTTCTACGAGAATCTGAAAATTTTCCTGAAAAAGTTGTAAAGATTCGTAGGAGCAAAAAATTTCACCTGCGGGGTACGGGATGCATTTTGAAATTCCCATTTTTCCACAATGGTGTAGAGCTTCTGCATTTCCTATTCAATTTCCAATCTTAAGTTCCAAGTTCGCTGAAAAAATACAGATTCGCGAAGAAGTCGATTTTTCGTTCTCTCATAGGAAAAAGAACAAAAGAATCGTGCGAAATTCGGCAAATAGACAAAACAATTGCAAAACAAGAAAGAATGACAGAAAAATCAAATGAAAAATGACAATTTTTTCCGGAATTCTATTTCGATTATATCCTTTGCTCTTTTCCTTTTCTTTCTCGTTGTATACTTGAGAAATTTGATTTCAGTGACAATCGTTACTTCTTTCGTTTCTACACGATGTTAATGTAACGAGAGAAGCATCGGACACAAAAAAATGAGAAGGAAAAAAAATGGAGAAATTAGTAAAAATATTCCCATCACACGCGATAACTTGTACAGTAGGTATATAGTAAATACAGGCATATTATATTATTCCCATTATTGTCTTTTTCATAGTATATGGTATGAGTATAAACATCAATTGATCAATCCAATTATACATAATCAATTAGCGATCCATAATCAATTCACGCGATCGACGGAATAAATTATCATTACAATTATATCCCTATGATTATTATTCAATATTTGCAATCGTAATATAAAATTCAATCTATGTACTATATTCATACCTATATGACATAATCATATATGTATTCCTACTACATACTATGTATATATTTTACCGTAATAATTGCTGCACTTCTTTTTCGCGTTATTTCTTTTTTCTCTCTCTTTTTTTTCACGATATACCATACGACGAAATTTATATAGAGATATATATACCTATTACCTATAATATCAATAATTCTATTTATAATTACTATAATATATAATTAATATATGTATAGTAGTAGTGATATAGTATAGTAGGTATAATTAGGCAACACATTTTGAGGAATTGACGCCGTTTATATTGAAATAATATCGTCATCGTAAGGTCATTACGTGTTCCCGCATTCCGACAAACCTCTTCCGTCCGAACCGTGGAAATATAAGTTCGGGTCGACGGATTTTGCCAAAATACTGCAGTTCGTTCCGGAGTTTTCGAAAATTTATCGTTTTTCTCATACCTGGCTAATAAAAATGGAATTCAGCGTCGTTCGAAGTTTCGAGAGAGGTAGCAGTAGTTCCTTCGCGCGTCACACTTCCGCGTTCTTATCTGGACTTCGATGCATCGTTCGGTACTTCGATAATACGATAATCATGCTCTCCGCAAATTTTTGAAAACTGACCATTTTTTTTCTTTTTGCTCGTTCCTCAACGGAATAATTGATATAAGATCTACAAATTTGTGTTTCTAGTTTCGAGCACGGGTCAATATTCCACCATACTGTAAAATAATTACAAAAATCTATGTTTTATAACTAAAAAGAAGAAAAGAGAGAAAAAAAAAACACAAGAACGAATCTTCGAAACTTTCGAAAGGTGTATTACTCGCCAAACATGTGATAGCCTGGATAGGGATTAGCTTGAAAATGAGTTTCCACGATGTCGGTGCAAAACCAGATTTTCGAAAAATCCGCAACGTAATATATGTTTCTTTTAATTTACTTCGCCTATCTTTCTTTTTTTCCGCTAAATAGTTCAACATCCAGGTTATTTCTCACGTGCAACAACATATTCTGAACATTTGGCAATAATCGGAGATAATATTGTCAAAGTCTAACGAAGGCTGTTTCGTAATCGAATTGACACGTACGGAATGACCTCAGACCTATCGTGTAATACAGTTCGAAAATTTCTTTTCTTCATGTAATATTATGAACTAAAATTTGTATATATAATATAAAATCGTCACTCAGATCGTTCAAATTGTACATATATACAGGTATATATAATACCCATAATACCCTGAAAATGCCTTCATCTCTTTTTCATTAAATCTTGTTTTCTCTACTTTTTCCCATTTTCATACAAATATTCGTTCAGTTTATTTCCAATTGAAATTAAAGAACGAAACGAATGAAATAAAATTAAATCAATACGTACCTACAACATATTCCAGAGATTATATCGATTATAGTAAAGTATACTATAACGAAGTAGAGATGTGTGTTAACTAACGAAATAAATATTTAAAATCACAGTGTATGTAGGCGAATGAACCTGATTCTCCACAATTTCCTTTTTCCCTTTTTTTTACCAAATCAACGCTGCATTATCTACCTATGTATCTATGTAAGGAATTGGATTACCTATATATAGTATATATTTGTATACCGGTTGTATACGTAATACTATAATTATATATCATGTGTATAGTTATAATAAATAGTGAAATAATTGTTCAATGTATACCGCTAATAATTTTTAATATAAATCTAATTCTATATCCTATAGGTATATTATTTGTATACTTATGGCAGCGAACTTGGGTCAGGAGATTCTGGAGTTTTTGCAGAAGCCACACTCTCGGTGTCGCTGGAGATTTCTTTGGCGTTAGCGTCAGCCTCTGCGGATTCGTGAGCTTCGCCGTAATTTTTCAAATACTCGACTACCTGCTGATGACCGAAAGTCTGGGCCTCGTTTATCGGCAGATTTCCCCATCTTTGGAGAAGGAAACAAAAGAAAGAACAGATGAATGTTCGAATCCACAAAAGAGACTAGAAAAAACCGAAATTGGCAAAAACAAAAACTCGGACAAAGAATTAGATTTCTTTGCCCGAATCTGTACGTATACCTATACGACCGAAGTGGACGAATCCAATTCCGGTTCTTTGTTCCATTTTTTCAAAATCTATTCGCATTTTTTATAATGATCACAGTGGTAATTGATAGCCTGCTAATCTTACGAACGAAACGTCTGAAATCCAAGCGGCAAACTCGTCACCACCAACTTTTTGGAATTCAACTGTTGACATGTTTGGTCTACCCTGAAGTTGAAGGTTCGTTCGTAAACGTGGTGCAAATATAGAGTAAACCCCAGATTTTTGAAAGTCAATCCCCAAAATCTGATAGCGATGAATCTACTGCCTAGATTCAAGGGTTCGTTTTTCGTAAGAGTATCAATTCTCAATATTTCCAAATAACAAATATTAGCTGAAATTTTAAATGAATAGCTGAGCAGAAAGTTTCGAATGTTCGCCGTACAGTTCGAATCTCGAATGTGTTTTCCAAATTTTGAAAATTTCGTGGGGAATTTACCTGTCTTTGGGATCGTGGGGTACACCGCATTGTTCGATAAGAAATTCTACGCAATCCAAATGCCCCTCGCTAGCAGCTAGATGCAAAGCTGTACGCCCATCGTAATCTGACAATGTCATATCCATGCCGCTCAAGCGATGCCTAAAAATTATGAAAATAGTAGATAGAATGAAAACAGGAACGAAAGTAAAGAGAAGAAACGAAAAGCTGGAGGTAAATGAATTCGAAAAAGCACGATCTCAACTTTTAGCCTATTCTTATGCCTTTGTGCGATCTTTTGTTAGGCTCAAATCTATGATATGCGAGCATTCTATAGTTCTATAATTTGGCGCGGTTCGGGAGTCGCCGACGCCCGGAATTCTGCGTTACGTATCGCTTGATCAACCACCAATGATAAATTATACAACTGATTGAGTAATTAGGTACAATTAAATTGAAAAATCTCACCTGCGCATGGCCGTGACGTCGCCACTGGCGGCACTGAACAGTAAATTGACGATTGACAATCCCTTAGTTTCGTATTTGTGTCTTCTTGGATCTTTTTTATTCGTTGCATGCTTCAAGTTGTCGTACCTATGATCATAGTAGGTGCTAAAGGTGCTAACACAGGTTTTTTGGTTTTTGGAAATTTTATTTACGTGCATATAAGTACGTGCATATAATATACGTACAATCGTGTATGTACGTGTAATTTATTCATTAGTTGAAGTAAACCAAATAATTGAAAATCAAAATTCAAAATGACGATAAGTTTTTGGGGAAAAAATTGTGACGGTCGAAAAATTTGTTATTAATTAAGTTATGCATACGAGGATGTAGTTTATTTTTTTCATTTTTTCCAATCATCGTATTATATGTATCGTGTGAGATATTACAGATTATTGGATGAGATATAGATTTTATAAGCGAGCGGATAGAATTATGTTTTAGGGTAAACGGTGGAAAGCAAAACAGAACAAAAAAATATTAAAAAAAGGGGAAAAAGAGAAAAAGAAAAGGAAACAAACAAACAAATCATTAATCAATCAATTAATCATTAATAACAAGTTTAAATCAGAATTATCCGATTCAAGTGATAATAATAATGATAAAAATAACAATTGAAATAATAACGAGCCAAATTTTTATCCAATTCTCAAATTTTCATACTATTTCTTTTTTTTCCTCCCATTTCTTTCGAATCTGCGTACCTACACACATACGTTTGAAAATACGAATCATTTTCTTCATTGATAACAATAATATGATAACGAACCTGTGGAAATTAAACTCCGAGACTAATTCCTCGCAGAATTGAACACCTCGACAAGAATTTCCAAGAGGATCCAGAGGCGGAGACCACGTACAAATTCCCATCACGTTTGGTATTACAACCAACAGACTACCAGATACTCCAGATTTGGCTGGTATACCAACCTAATCGATGAAATTACGAATAGAAAGAATTGAAAAAACCAGATCACAGAGCGAAAAAAGAATGAAAATTTAATCAAAATCGTTCTATTTTTTTTCGTTGTCAAAGGAACTTGGAAATTTTTTGCGAAATCTAGGATTTCGAACGATCGATCGCTCTGAACAGCTATATATATCAGCGTTGAAACGAAATTGGCTAGTTTTACGAAACTCGTAACGGAAACAAGAGAGAAAAGCTGGAAGATTGAAAATTAGAAAAACAAAAGTAATGTAAAAAATGCGGTCAAATTTTACCTTGAAGGCGAACTGCCCACTGTAATCGTACATTCCGCAGCTGTGCATGAGGCTCAAGACATCGCGAACGCTGTCAGGCTTCAGGACTTTTTCATCGGTAATTGGGCAAATTCCACCATTTGCCAAAGTTGCCGCCATAACGGACATAGCCTCGCAGTTTGCTTCCATAGCACAGCACTTGGGAAGAAAAATAATAACTTGTAAAATGAAACAGACCGAATGAAGAAATCACCGGTGTAGGAACCGCATTCGAATAACAAATAACGCAGAATTTCGGGATCCCCTCCCCCAAATCTTCGTGCGTTATAGGTATCATTTGAACGGGCAGGCACTACTCAAATTTGGTAATAATATTTTTACAAAACCTGGAAATAGAAGTCCATAATTTCTCTGAGATTCGTTTTTTCGGGATAGCACTTGTGCTCTCTCATGTAAAAGCCAAGGGCGTAATTTCTGTCAGCGGCTTCCCTTTCGGATAAAAAAACCGCGTTGTTAAAGCCGAGACTCTCGCCGCCTGATAGTCGTTTGAAATAATTCATAGTAAAATCGAATTTTTCTGCCAACGTCATTTCGGGTTTGATCAACGTCTTCAATAAAGAACAAACCAGTATTGCTCCGGCGTTTATCATCGGGTTGTGTGGCTTTTCTATAAACCACAAAATAATTCCGTCAATTGATTGTTTTTGTTTCGTTTACATCATATGCCTACTGGTTGTAGTTTCTTATTTCTTAATTTCATTTCAGCAACATTTTCTTCGCCCCAGAAATTTACGTGAAGACGAAGGAAAAGAAAAGTGAAAGGGAAAGGGAAAGTTATTTTTACTTACTGTTATAGTCTAAAACAAGCTCGTTAAAATTTCTCCCCGAAGGTTCCTGGCCGACATATTGATGGACAAGTTCTTGTCCGAGTCTTTCGAGAGCAATGGCGTAAGTCAGAGGTTTGCTGCAACTTTGGAGAGTAAAAGGAACCGAAGTATCACCGATGCTAAATCTCTGACCATCTATCGTACAGACTGATACACCCCAATATTCAGGGTTCATTCTGGCCAGCTGAGGAATGTAAGACGCCACTTTACCCTCCGTGTTCGTTTTACATTTCCAGTAAAAGTCTTCTATGTGCTTCGTGAAACCGTGCCAATCGGGGATTATGAACTGGTGACGAAATGCCCGAGATATTAATACTATGTTCGGGTTTATTATCCTGCCGAAATAAAGAATGAGAAAAAATGGTTGATCAGATTGTTCGAAAAATTGATTAAATAAACTGTTTCTTTTGCTGGAAATAATCGATTCGTCGAATTTCCAGTGATGGTACAAAATTTATTCGAATTTGATTATTCGTTCCGACTTCTGAGTGAAATTTTGTTTCAGTAAGAATCGACGTTTTGTTCACCTTCTGAATTGTTCTCTATCAAGCTTTTGAGTTTCGTGTGAGACTCCCTCGTGTCCGCCAGTCTTCGAATGCTCCTTTTTGAGATTATCCGACAGTTCTTGAAGCCTGGGATCGTTTTTTCGCAAGCCGGTGCTCCTGAGTGCCTGAAAGTGCGTCGGGGATAAAAGAAAAAGTTCAGAAGTTTATTCAAATTTTTAAAATCGTGATCGAGAATAGGAATAATTCATATTATTGTTGTTTAACTTACAGCCAGAAATTTTCCAACGGGTAAGAGTCCGGTTTCTTCATTTTTGAACATGTCGAACAATACATCTTCCGCATTACGTACTTGATCTTGATCCCTCGCACTGAAATTTCATTATGAACAAATAAAAAATTACAATTTATGATTGATTGGCCGGCACGTGAAAAAATTTAAATTATGTTGAAACTGTAAAAAATTAATACACTTAGGTACAATATGTTTCAGCTAGCATCCAACATCTAGATACTAAGGTAACCAAAATTGATAAGATTCAAATGTGAAAGCCGGAGGACGAAACCAAAATAGTTACCAAAATTCAAAAATAAACTGAATTGTAACAACGGTTAAAAATATTCAAGATCTTCAGAATTGTGCAATCGATTTTTTATTTTAAAAATACATTGAACCCATCACATGACCAATACAGTCATATGTATACTACTTTATTTCTACAAAAATAATTCGCCCATCCAGAAACAAATCCGAAGAATTTAAGACGGTCATACTTTTATTTATATTTTTCATTTTTTTTTTTTTTTTCTCTTCAGGCGATCAAGTATAATGGATACAAAAATAGTGAAAAAATGTCCAGGATCTTCGACCATACGTGAGTACACTTATTCTATACCTACTGGGTTAAAAAATAGAGAAAAATGAAAATTCGGAGAAATTTGAATATAATAATTTAAACCAAAAATCTGAAAAGTAAAAATTAAAAAAAGAAAGCAAAAACAAAACAGAACAAATGATCGTGAATAAATAACTGTATTAGCTTTTCTATTTCTCTGTTGAATGAGCAAGCAAGGGATCAGTACGTCTAGACAATTTTTAATTAATATAAACTACCATCACACCACTCCATGCAAAATACAGAGAAAGAGGGAGAGAAAAAGAGAGAGAGAGAAAATGGGCACGGAGATAAGTACTCACTACATGTAATGGCTGTCGTGAATAAAGCTGTATTCACTGTAAAATAGTTGTAAGAAAAAAAAGAAAAAAAACAGGCCAATATTATTTATTGATAATGATAGTAGTAAACTAAAAATTAAATTTACCTAAGAAACCTAGCCAGCAGCTTCACGAATCGGTCCGAATGTAAGCTACGTCCATTCGCGCCGTTATATTTTTTCAAATCAATTTTTTTATTGCTTTTATCGCTATTGTCGACGGAAGTATTAGACATCTTTTGTTTATTTATATATATATATATATATATGTAAAAAATATCATTCAAATTCGATCGATCGATCAACCACTTATAACATAATATAATAAGATCAAATATTTAATTTAAATAGTCCAGTATTTCATTATAAAATATTTATATTTACAGTAATGATTTAATTTTGATTAACAGCTGTAATTTTTCGAGTATTTGTTGTATTTTGTCTTTTCTATCACCTTCAATTATCACAGAAATGTATTATTTTTATTCCACCGAACGCGTACGTGTGTTCGACGAGTGGAAAAGAAATTTTCAAACAATTTTGAATAAATTTTGTGAAAATTTAGTAAAATTTCCGCTCAAATTGAATTATCAAATTATTAACGAATTCTTTTTATTCGATCGTGATGCAGTTTTTTTTAAATTTATGTACACACTTTTTCCTGTGTAAATTGAACTTTTTCTCTTATTTTATTATTTATCTAGAGTCAAGTAGCCTCTGATTTATCTTCCAATTCCATTGCTCCTTCGTCTGTTATATCATGGTGGACTGACCAAACTTCCACCTTGAAGAGTTCGAAATGTTTAAAGACGTTAGATCATTTACTCCGGTCTTATATAGGCTTGACAAAAGACCCCCCCTGGCCTATGCGACTCAAATATGTATATAAATTATTCCAAATCACTTGAGTATATAGTATATTGAGACGTTATGTTTAATAAATAAATATATCGCGCGAAGCATGAAATACATACAATGCAAAATATAACGCGTACCAGTCGCATGTCGATACAGCGCGTATGTACTACATAGATAGACATACACATACATACTGTACTTGTAACGTATTACAAGTAGAATATACCCTGTGAAAAATTAACATAATTTATCACAAATGCGAACTCTGACTAATGACATATAAAAATTTGCACTAATAATTATCATCCGTCGATTTGCTCCTATATTTGTCTTTTCTTCTTCTTCCATTTATTTTTTCTGTTCGAAGATAGAAGATGACTGGAGTCGAAAATTTGTCCATCATTCATACAACGAAATATGACAATAGATATACATAAGCGTGTAGGTGTGTATAGTTCTTCAAATAATGAATTCATTATAAATTACAGTTTGTCTGTGAATAATTAAAATTCTTACCGAATTGAGTATCTTGTCTCCATAGAATCTTCTATATAATAATTATATACTTCGAAATCGTCCATATTGAATGATCTTCATAATCTTCATACAAACGATTTTCCCGTGTTTCTCGTTTTCTGGTATTCTGTCTTTGGTTTTTTTTTTTTTAAACCTTATCGTTAATATATACTAAAATTTAAAAATGAAGGACGATATTATATGATATCATCGTAGTTTCTCTACATGATCGTGATCGAGTATTGGAATATTTTGAGTAATGTATCGTCTTTATATAGAGTGGAGAATAAATAATTTCCATATAATACATACATTAAATTTTTATCGATTATATACTACTAAATAGTGTATCGATGACACAATATACTTCTACTCCCAGGTCATAGATGAATTAAGAGACGCCAAATTGATACCAATCATTCACTACTTACTATCGATATTACATGAAATCACGTTGTATTGTCCAGTGTGTGTGTGTGTATGTCTGTGTGTATATATATGTATACAATATGCAATCATATATATATATTAATCAATCAAAGATTTATTGACTACGATCAATCCGACTCCTGCAGAGCAGATTTCATTTTATAATAATAAATCTGATTGTATCACATTGAATATCATCAATACCCCATGAACAGGAAATTTGTATGATTATCATTATTATTGCTATTGTTGTTGTTATTGTAGGGTCGAATGAAAAATTATATGAGATCCTTGAAGTACCTATACCTCTGTACAATAACAATAAGTATAATAATAATTCATAAACGAAACGAGATCGGAGGATTTTTTTTTCTGCAATTTACAGCTGATCACCTAAAAAAAAGTTATTGAGGACGGCATTTCTTATGCCAAAAATAATAGCGCCTTCCGTGGACACGGGGGCTTAGAAACTTATCCAGTAATAACGTTAATTTCTATGAAATAAATTCAATTTTGTAACACCTACGTGTACTGTTTGGAGAAACACTTGAAACTATTTTTGCAACGCCATGGTCGTGACTTGATAATTAGTTGAAAAACGACAGCTGCTCCAGGTAGGTAGTCCAACCTATTCATACCTCCCCAGCTGCTCCGACGTGTGAATTTGTTTAGTATCTATAAATCTCCACGGAAACGTTGAGCTTCGGCAAAATTTTTCTCCTATTCACGAGTACCTCGGCAGCTTATTATCACAAATTCTTTTCATTTCACTTTTATAAATTCCAAATTCTCGAAGATTCAAATTCACACTGGAAAAATTTCTATTTTTATTTATACCCATATGCTATGATAATTGACGGTTAAAATATACGATTTTCTTCTTTTTCCCCCCGTTCGTTGCTTTTGCCATTCGAAATTTCATAAATTTCGATCATGTATATACCTAGAATTGTGTTTGAAAATCGATTCAAGTGATCCAATCGACTCGTGATCGTTGTTATCTGACATTTTTCGTTTGTTTGTATAACATAGTATAATATAGGTATATCTGATTTGGGATCCACAAATTTTCCCGTTTTTATAATTAATTGATATTGAACAGACTGATGTCGGTTCGCGATAAGATAACCTAAACCTGTGTATAGTTACTGTAGAAAGAAAGTATGTTCACACGAAATTCTGATAATAATCGCTAATTATCATCACGCCACGATACATGCACCACTATATACATATAATGAACGTTAGAGCATTATATCAAGTGTTACAGTAAACATTTTCACCTGAATCAATGAATAAATTTCTGTCTGTTGTTTTTTACTCCGTGAGGATACGATGATAAAATCCAATCAATTATACGGCGACAAGCTGTATCGCAAGAATTTCAATGATACATATTTATTCGGTATTTAAATATAATTATATATCTGTGTATATTAATTATACGGTTTTTTTAACTTTTGTTCGTTTTATATAATGTATATGTAGATAATTTATTTTTCCAAGTGTAAGCTGCATAGCGTTTTATACTGGTGTAAACGATTCGAAAGAGATAGTAATATTATATAGATATATGTATATGTACATATGTATACAGTTAGTAATTACTTGAAAAAAAGAAGAAAAGGAAATCTAAACCCAGAGTGTCCACTAAAAACTGACGCCAAAATTCCCTGAAAATTCCATGTTTTTCCAGGTAATTTTCATAGTTTTTCAGGTATATCGGAGTCATGATTTTCCATTATAGACTACCCAAACAATGCTGAACGACTCTTAAAGACTTTGAATTATTTTTTGATACCATATTTCAACAAGATTTGAGTATCACTATACTGTTGGCGCGGTCATTTAAATCCGAATCATACAAACTCAATTTTCAGAATTTCTTAGTTACTTTTATCGCATAAAAAAATGTTGAACAAAATCACTCACGTTCTCGACGAAAAAATTGGTTGTTTGCCGATCATTACAAAAAATTTGTTCACTCATGAGAAAATTTCCTGAGTCGCTACGAAATGCCCTGAGATTTCCAGGTTTTTACATAGATGATAAAATTCCCTGAGAATTCCAGGTTTTTCCAGGTTTTTCCGGTAAGTGGACACTCTGTGAAACGTGCTTAAGAACACAAGTTCAGATACCGTAAATGTGACTTTTGCAAATCGAGGCCGTTTCCAAAGGCTGCATCTATGTATCTCGCCGTTCCCATTTTCATTTTTGTTCCAGGTATAGCAGCCTGTCGCTGGAAAAGAAAAAAAAGCAAAGCTTTCTGTTTAAAATTCTCCAAATTAGGTAAAAGAAAAATCAATAATTTATCACAGAAAGCCAATAATTTTGGTTTTCTCCATTTTATTTTGTAATTCTTATCTATCTTCACCTCATCATTTTTTCTTTTCTACCGATCTGAAGAAATCAAAAACGCAGTCTGTTTTACCGACCTAGAAAGATTGGTAAAAATTATCCTTCGAAAGCATACCATGAACTATAAATGAGCTCGCATTTCATCAAATAATTCTAATTCATTCTATTTTCGGAATAAAACGCAACTATTCTAATAGCATAGTTATTGGCTATGTGTGTATCGAAGGAATAAGGAAACGTGGAAGGGATTGGCCCTCTCTCCCTATACACGATCTCCTTGAACACGATATAGGAACATATACCTACAAGGGTGCCAGCTATGAGTATTGATCGTCAAATGGATAATGTGTATGAGGGGTAATCCAAGTCATCCCGACCAGCCCGTATAGATCACCACTTCGAATTGGGCATATTTCATTTCCTGTCGCAGTATTTACCTCAGAAAGCGCGTCTAAATTATTTGAGACATTTTTTTCCCCATTTCCGATCGAGGTACGAATTTTTGTAATTTCAACTTTTTCCAAACTTCAACAGTTTCAAGTGATTCTATAGTGCGAAGAGTAATTGTGTGGTATGACAAAATTGTTTAGATAAAAGTTTCCTGTCATAGCATCGTCTTTTCGAAAGCGGTGAATTCATTCTCATTCTAATTTCTCATGCCGGCGCGGCGGGCACGAATTTCGTTCACTGAGGTGGACGATGTAATAACAGGAAACTTTTGTCCGAAATTTTTTCTTATACTACGATTAAACTTTCCGCAACATAATCACTTGACAATCTGAATCTTAAAATTTGGCAAAAGTTCGGATTTGAAAAATTTGTACTCTAACTGAAAATGGGCAAAAAAATCTGAAATAATTCAGCTGCCTTTCTTGAGGTGGATACTACGACGGTCTGATAAAAAGATACCGAATCAGAAGTGGTGATGTATATAGGTACGGGCTGATCGAAATGACGTGGATTACCTCGTAAGCATTTTAACTAGATGTTAAATTCCGGCTACTGTTAATTTATTGAAATAATAGCTGCATATGTTATATATCGTACTTCTATCCTGCCTATACATAAAATACTACAGGAATTTCTCTGCTCATGTTCATCATAATTTCATCTAGATATTCCTTTTCACTGTAATTTGAGATGCGAGAAGAAGATGAGAAACTGTGTGTAAGTTGTTCAAATTTTTAAAGCATCCTCTATATCAATAGCGACGTCGGCGTCGTTCGCGTCATAATGATAAGTACATAATTATTCAATTATTAAATTCCGGCGTCTCGCAGCATGGGTATCTAGTCTTAGACGATAATTCATTAAACACCGGCATCGTCGCGGGTGCTGCTGTCATCAGAGATAAAAATCTTGATCTGGCATTTATGCGGCTGCCTGTCTACAATAAGAGTACAATTGTATCTCTTATTTTCCATTATCTACAAGCGTACAAGATATATAGGTATATGATTCACGTGCCTTGTGTCAATATTGCACCAGCAAATTCATGGGTCGTACTAATTATTAATTATTTATAACGTTATTCGCAGGTTTCACGTAAAAAGATTAAATTCATTAATCATAGATACAAAAGTATCACAATACACGCATAAATTGAAAATTCAAGCTGCATTATGTACCAACTTATATTTCATAAACAAAACAAGTTTTGCCATACAACAGATATTTGCAATGTTGAATTATCGATGGAAAAAACAAAAAAAAAACAAAAATCTCTATCTTTTAACAAGAAAAAATCTTTGCTTTCCTACAACAATAATGATGATCAATAATAATAGCAATAACAATAAATTTTGTAACGTTCAAAAACCTTAAATCGCCCAAATTATGATGAAAAAATAGCAAAACATGAAGTTAATTTGAAGAACGAACAAAAACCCAGAAACGACAATCAGAGATTTCTAAATATTTGTGGCCCTCAAAAAAAAAAAAAAAAAAATTGAAAACGAGTTTGCGGTGATTTTTAGCGAACTGTTACCTACACCTTCTATGCATCGTCGTATTTGAAGTTTTGCGCGTGGTATAACAGAAAACATATTTGGGTGAAAGGTATATTACGAGAAGGTATCGGTACGAGTATAATCGAATTGATGTGATTATACGAAGTTATATACCTATAACGACAGGATCAGAGACCTTGATATAATACATAAGAATTACACATATAGGTAGTAGATATACAGTTTATAAGCTAAACTATGAGCCTATAGACGCTGTAGACTTCGCATCGTTACTACTTAGTAGAACAACGAAGATTATTTTAGTAACTTGAATACGGTCATTGCCAGCACCCACGTGGGACTCCGGCATATCATATGAGCATGACTAATTGGAAAAAAAAAATGCCAAAAAGAGAGAAATAATTGAAAAAATTGTGATCAAAAGTACGTACAAGTATTTCTAATCGTTATTCCTCTTCTTCGGATATATTATATCTATGCATTGGTACATAGTATACGTGTCTATACTGTATAGCCGTGTGTTACGTACGCTATGATTCATTTGAAAGACGTTATAGGCAAGACGAATTGAAAAAAATAAAAAAAATTTTAATTTAAAAAAAAAGGAAGAAACAAATGCCAACTATTCTTTTGCAAATTATCATATAAATTGCTCGAAGTACATATACTATTACTAGTAGTATTGTAAAAAGAAGAATATCTAAATCGCACTATACCTTGATATTAGTGTGTAATTTCCTTGAATGAAATTTTTGAGTAAATTTCATCGTAATTCGATAAACTTTCACCATTTTTCTATACATTTTTAATACTGCGGTTTAAATACGATTATTGAATATATACCTGTAATATGTATATATAGATATATATAACGGTAATAATTTCCAGTTATCGTGTGTAATTATTGATTATTATTAATAATACAATATTTATACTGCATATACAGTAGAACTATATTCAATCGATAGATCCGTGTTGTATTTACAGAAACAGTGTAGATACAGTATAATATAATATAATAGTATAAATGATTCGGGGGAAATTTAACACACACACTACGAACGCCGTACGTTTGTTGGAGGGAATAAACGACGCTCGGCGTCGCGACGACTAGAATCTACAGCAGACCGGGCATCGTGCCCCGAAACGAGAAATGACTATAGTAATACAAACTCAGCAGAAATACGAGGCATGCGCGATTCGCATAATACTATCAGTATATATGAAGTATATCGCTACTGATTAATTCATATGAAAAATATACCATATATAATACTGAATACAATATAACCTGTCCTCATGTATATATATATATATATACTATACTCTTATTATTGTACGTAAGTTATTTTTATATCTACTCTACCATTTTTCCTCCTTTTCATATCAATTTCCAGAACTTAAGGTACTATAACATTATATCTGGGATACGATGTTCAAGAGTAGAAGAGAAAAAAAGTATAATCGTATTTATATCAGTCGTATTCCATCGCAAGCAACTAGACGATGAAAAGATAAGACTACGGCCGCGCGGATACGATAAGTAGTCAACGCTTTTCCTGATCGGTCTCTTGGAAAATCTTCCCGTAGAATAAGGATCGCGACGACCGCACCACATGAACTCAAGACAGAGTTAGTGATGAACGTTTTTCATAATCAGACGGTCAGCATCGCGGAGACACGAAAGCGAGTGGCTGAAAACTGTAACGGTAAGACGGAAAGAAGTAGTGAACGCTTTCTATCGTCGGACAAAAGTGGTTCACAATATTCTTTCCGTAGTGACGATCGAAGAACAGAACCTCTTCTATCGATGGAAGAAGTTTGGTAGTAGCCGTTTTTTGTAATCGCATTGAAAGTCTTTCGTACGTATAATAAACTGCGCGTTTATTGGCGAGGAAAAAATTCCATCACCGCATTCTTGGCGAGGAAAAAATTCCATCACCGCATTCTTAAATTGGCTGTAATCTTGTTGGAATCAACAAAGAGAGCGACATGGGTAAAAGAGAAGGAAAAACGATGGAAATGAGAAGTCGGAAATCGAATGTTGTATCAACCCATATCAATTATTTTCATGAAAAAAAAATCTCGGACAAAAAATCCGGAAAATGGGGAGGTGTGAAAATGGAATATAATCAAAGCACGGTTATCAAACAATGTCAAAAATTCTTATCTACGATAATCGTTTTATCTTCATTTCTATTTTTCATTATCTCTGGTGTTCTTTCACTTCTATCATGTTATAAACGCGATTCATTGCAACATTTTTGTATTCATTGTATCGATCTTAAGTATATTCAATGAAAACATAATGAGAAACAGAAATTATGCTTATATGTAGAATTAGTATCATAAGACTATGTATATATATATATATATATATATATACATATATGCATTATATTATGCATATATATATATATATATATATGCGTAATTATAAAACTCAATTATAAGAACGTTACGAGAACATAATTAATTAACAATTGATCATCGACATAAGATGATTGAACTGAATTAAATTAGGTATACTGATAATTTGGAATCGGGATCCTCGAAAAATCTGTAAAATGCATCACCAAAATTGTATATTATTTTATTTTATTATTTGATTGTTTATCCTAAGTTGTACACGCGATATAATATCTAACATACTATCGGCGTTGGTAAGTATCTGGATGCAATCAGTATCTGAGATACAGGATTGTGATACTTATCTTTTTGGTATCTCGTACCTGTATCCAGGTACTTTTGGAAGGCATTTCTACCAACGCTACCAATACTATATACTATACTACAATAATCTACCTACACTATAAAATGAAAATTCAAAACATCAAATTATTATTAATTATGTAAATTAATGGGAAATATTATTGACATTCTTGAACTTAAATTATACCTTAACATTCATTTATTCATAATACTTTGGTTTACCTTTTCTTTTTTTTCCTTTCTTGCTCATTTTTTTTGTCTGTTTTTTTTTTTGTCGTTTCATTGTGTTCGTTTGTCCTTCGTCAGTTTTCGGTTCGCTCTCTTCTACCTATTACAGTACAGTATTATACTGTGTAACATAGGTATTGGTACACCTATGTGATCTCGGCTCTTATTAAAATACTATATTATAATAATAATCATAATAATGATAGTAATAATAATAATAATAATAATTTTTTAAAGACACGTCTCTGCTTTCTTATCTGTGATACATGATTTTGTAACTTCTTATTTAGTCACTTGTTGTTTTCGTTTGTTCGTTCACTTCTTTCGTTTATACTAAACGATATGAACGTATATACAATTATTTATTCATTTATCCATTCATTCATTTGTGTAAAGATTCAAAAATTCCACATTATAACTCTCTTTCAATTAAATTTTTTTGTAATTTTCCAATCACTCTTTTCGGTATTTTTAGTTTTCAATCTTGAAACTTTTCCTTCGTATTGCACGCTGAACAAGTGTATAATATGTATACATATAAGGTATTTATATACGCGTCCGTATAAAAAATATGTGTATAGCTATATACTGTGTAAATTCATATATAAATTTATTCAAGTATGTATTTATCTCGAAAATTGGAAGACCGTGTAGATAGATATAGTTTAATATATAGTTTTTTTCTATTCATTACTTCTCTTCTTTTCTCTTCAATTTTGTCCACATTACCTTTTCTACATCGTGACATACCTAGGTATAGACGTGTATGTATAAAATAATGAATTGTCAATTTGTTCATTCTATTTGTCGTCGTGATTGTTATTCGAATATAAGTATACCTATAATAATCTTTCTAGCTTTCTAATTTCCATGTTTCTGTTATCTCTTCGTTTTTACAATAAATATAGGCGCCATACATTTGTTCGTTATATGTATTTTATGATTATCAACTGAGTGCGGTGATAAAAAAAATTCAGATACCTAACAATAATGATAACAACAATAATAATATTACAATGAAAACTTGTATGATATAGTAAGTACTACGTAAAACGTAGATATCGTATATCAAAATATTATTATCACTGTTATTATTATTGTTCATAAAATTGCATACATTCAAATAACATCCAAATATGCAATTTTATGATTCTTTATGTTACATCATTAACACGACGCTTTTGATTTGAGATTCAATGAGATTCACCAATTATAAAGTAATTATTATACCTACATACCTAAGTCGTCAAGTGTTTTCATGTATACATTTCTAATATCATATTACACATAATATTATTGATATTAATTTAATATAGCTGCCAATAATAGAATAAAATTTAAGATAAAATGATAATAATAATAAACAATGTAGTTAATTATTGATAAATTGTGCAGTGCGATTGATTGATTTTCTACAAAAAAATCTACTCCCTTATTTACCTAATATATCGAAGATGTGCTATTAAATGATGCTTTATATAAATCAACGAGAAATACCTCGTCGAACTTAATGAAAATTGATAATAAAATAGTGAAACAATGCTTCTGGACATACGGATGGACGAAATTCTAAATTTAATAGGAAGAGATTCTCAGCGTAAATCTTTAGGAATACTATACTATATATTCTGAACAATGAAATTGACATTTGTGAGAGTTCTTTGAGCAAATCTTTGATTTCCCATCAGAAAAAAGAAGAAGCGAAAAAGCAATTAGAGCAATATAATAATCTCTAGAAATCAAAGACTGTAAAAACTTGGATAGTGAACTCAGTCTAGTCTAGAACTCTTTGATGCAGAAATGATTAAATTTATGTAATCAACTTCGGAGATCGTCGATTCCCGTTCTTAACTGTAATAGTGAATTATAAAACGTCAAAAAAACGATTTTACACTCAAAAATTTCTTTGACTCTACGTTAACTATAATTAAAGCTGTGAAAAGGAGTTTCTTTAACTGCGTAAAGTATCCATCGACGTTAACGAAAATTAAAAGAATAAAAACGAAAAAAAAACTTCATTCTCAAATCACAGTATCCTGATAAGCGGGTGGTCCGCTAAGAACAAATTGTCGTTGGCTTTGCCTGACGATATCAGTCCTGCTAGGAACCTGCGGAGTAGCTCTGACGCCGTGATAATTGCTGTAACTCGATCTGGCGCTGGCAGGTCTATTGCTATACATATCGTCTAAATCCTCGCCGTTCAAACTCTGGGTACTGGTTTGTTGAAAAGTGGGATTGCTCTGGCCCTGCCATTGCATATTGATATCATTAGCTTGCCAATTATCTGTCAGATTCCTAGTCGAAGAAGAAGTTCCGTTGGGCGTATCCCAATTTGAATTTTGTGTGGAATTTTGACTAAAATTATTGGTGTTAGAATAATTGCTGGAATCTTGATTCCACAGAGTGGGAGAGCTTATGGCCAAATTAACAGCCTCTGGTTGCCAGTTGGGATTTCTGTCCCTATTTCTATCTCCATCCCAAGAATTTGATATTCTATCGTAGTTGAGTGTCCCTTGAGAAAGCGAGTTCACATTTTGATTCGTCAAATTACTCGGCTGAGTATTTGCGTAGAGATTTTCTTGCTGGTCGATTATTCTAGTCACGGGATTTTTCCGACGGGATTGCCGCACCGAACTCCGCCTACTCGAACGACGTGTTCCATCCCGGGATATCACAGATCGGCGTTTTACTCTGCGAGGCGTCATCGGCTTCGGCGATATATTATCGTCGTTTGGCGGCATCGGCTCCACGGGCTGGGAATATTCTATGCTGTACAATGGACGTGGCTGTTTCTTCTTTTTTTTTTTTTTAGTTTGTACTGCTGGAAGAAAAATCATGTTGTTGGTATCTGGTTCATTGTTTTCTTTGAATATCGATTGAAGGGAGAGAAGATTCTTTTTTACTTTAAAAACTTTCGTCGACATTTTTTTTCTATTTTTTTTTTTTTTCAGTTACTGAGATATTTGTGTAGAATAATGAGAATAATAAGTTTTGTCGAAGAAAATTTATGTGAAAAGCACAGAATTTGATTGTATTTTTACAATTTACAAAATTCAAAGTAGACATACGTATTTATATGTAATTTGTGAAAATTTAGCTACTTGTTACTCAACCACTACAAAAGGGAATCGGAGATATTAGATTAAAAAAAGAAGGATGAAAAGGAGTTTACCAGCAACCTCAGCAAAAAACCGTGTTAGAAAGTACGTAGTGCAATAAACAAGTTATTAAGGGAAACAAAAGTATTATAAATGAAATATGGGAATACATATGTAAGTTATTAATAAATAAAAAGCCAAGCGGCTAGTAAATTCTTGCCATAGCACATTTATTCTTGTCCATTAATAGTAACCATAAAATATATCACTATACTATTATCTACTGTGATATTATACAGAATTCTATACATATTGATTATAAAGTACTAATTATAAAAAAAAAATAAAATAAAAAAACCAACAAAAAAAAAACACGAAAAGTAAAACCAACTTTTTAACTACTTATCATTATTAAACGTCATGCCTACGAGGACAGGGGCGTTTCAATCAAAAATTACACCCAGCCAAAACTAATTGAAATATCTACTAAAATTCGAAAAAAAAATATTATAAAACTAAACAGTCTAAACAGGGTTCAGGGTGAAAGTAAAAACTGGGCAATTTCAAACGTGAATGAAATACAAACGCGTTGAACGCTCTTGGTGATCTTTTATCTCCCAGAAGCTAGCAGAATCGAATCTGGCTTACATTCGACGTTTCAAGATCAAAGATATCTCCGTGCGTTGCTTTGAAAACGAGCGTTCAAAAAATTTGTTCGAATGAACGGTCATGTATAGCAATGTTCAGCTCAATTTCCATGTTTATAAGAAACTTACTGGGTTTTCGGAGATAGAGTTCAGTATGAACAGTGGATATTTGAATATCGAATTGGAATTTGCAGGATTCGTTTATGGTGAAGCTTGATCCGTCTAGTTTTTGGGAAAAAAAAAACTGGGATTTACGTTCAGAATTTATTCATGTTCTGAAACTATCAAGTTTCCTTTTCCGCCTAGCCGTCCTGTAGATAATTATATTGTGTAAGTATGTATGTAAACTACGATGATTGTTGTGGAAGTGATCAAATAACTATAAAATGGGACAACTTTATATCTGGAATGTTGAATGGACTAAAAATCTATATAATTTAATGAAAATACTTGGAAAATTTAGATATAAATTTTTTTTTTTTTTTTCTTCTATCTTCCTTGGATAGAATCGACTAGGAATCTCGTATCGAATATTTGAGGCTGAAGTTTATAACGTTAACGTAACGAAATTGTGAAAAATAATATCAGCTGTTTCGGCATTGACAAATTAATTTTGTTTTCATCATCTCCGCAAACTCCAACCGCATGATAATGAATATTCTGATATACAATAATTAAGCGATCATAACGAAAAGAACGAAAAGAAGAATGATATGCGTGATTAAATTTCAATAGAAAGAAACCAATAAACGATAAAATTACCGAAATAATTTAGTAGTATATATGTCATACTTTTATAATATACCTACTGGATATATTAAAAATTGTAACACATTTATGAAACTTTGTGAAAACTGTAATCTACATCATGATTAAAAACTGTTTTTCACAGCATAGTATGTGTACTGGAATGTATAAAGCTAAAGATTAAGAATGTATAATTGAATAAATATAATAATTATCAACTAATGATTGATACGAAAATCGCGTAATAAGTCTTTTTGTCTTTATGAAACAATTTTGTTTTTGTAATAACTGTTTCTTTCTTCTCTTATTTTCACCTCTCTTCCACACCTTTTATTTACTATATTTGTTCGCTTCACCCCCCCCCCCCCCCCCCCCCATCTCTCTCTTTTTTTAATATGTTTTCGTACTTATTTTCTACAAGTATTCATAAAGTTTCATATCCCAAAGTATGAAATCTGAAGTATAATAAGAGATCAATCTACACCATCTTATTTATCACTCAAAATCGTGAAAATGGAATATCGGATAATCAATTTAACGATAGCATGAAATAACAATTCGTACTATGCTACAAAGAATGTAATGCGCAGAGTGCCTACCAATTAATTCAATTCAATTTCAAGTTCATCAAAATAAAAGAAACTTGCAACTATCATGCACACAACTACAATAATTATCTACATATGTCATTACTTAGAAGAAATGAAAGGAAAATCAAAAAGAAAACAGAGCACAATCCGTAATGGAGCATCGTTTAAAAATCGAATAAAACTTTACAAAAACACTTCATATTGTAATTATTAACTACGATGAGTGAAAAGTTTTGAATTACAAGAAAAATTGTGTAAAGTTCTATTCCGGCCTGCCTGTTATTTCTTTTCTTTTTTTTTCCTCCTTCCGTTTTATAGGTATTATAAATTTAGGATGTTTAGATGCTGAACCATGAGTTCATTAAGTAATTTCGAATTCATCCACTTTCAAACTAAGGAAGACAGAGGAATTTTCTATCCGTTGTTCAAAAATCTCTTATTCCAGTTTACTTCATTATTTTTAATTCGGTATAATTCCGAATTTCCTCACAGTTTCTTTTATCTCCCAAAACGAAAAAGTGAAAAGACTGTGATCGCGATTTTCCCTCAAGAAAATGAAAATGTACTACACATGACAATAATCCTAAATACGATATAAAAATTCTAAAATCACCAGGATGTAACAAGACTCGCATTATAATTGGAAAAAAAAACCATTAAATAATCTAATATAGCATAAAATCAAATGCGTCGTAATTCTGACTATTTGGCAAGTTTATAGGAATTGAAAAATTGCACTTCAATTAGAGAAAAAGTGTATTCTATTTTAAGTGAAAAAAAGAACAGAAAAAAAATAAATAAAATACAATAGCACACTACCCTGGTGAAAAAATATATTACGAAAGAGTACGAAAAATATCTGAAATTGAGTAAAAAAAATCACAGATATCTACAAATTTTTCGAGAATTGGGCATGTTTTGAAGTTTTTCATAGTTTTGTCCAATCGATTTTCACCAGGGCAAAGCTTTGATATCTATCGTCAACATAAATAAATAGAAATACTGTTGAAAAATATTTCGTCACAAACTTATTATGCTTCTTTATTTCCTATTTGTTTTTTTTTTTTTTTTTTTTGTTCAATAGAATATTAGCTGCGACAGAACAAACATGTAGGAATTGATTCAAAAATTATTCCCATACAAAGATAAAGGCCTACTATCTTCTCTAGGTCTATTAACTCTTCCCTGACTACAACTTCCAGGATTGTTCTGTTCTATCGCGAGTCTAGGATCAGAGTAAAACGATCTCAAAGGCTGTTCACGGATATGATCAGTGAAAATCCGAGGTTTATAAGCAGAATTTCTGTGCAGCTTATTACCCGGCGCGTTACGCGGAGCTCTCAATTTTGGCTGAACGACTGGACTGTATTTTGAAGAATGAGGATAATAATGTTGTTTACTCTTTTCATATCTAGCTTTGGCTTGAGCCTGGCCGTCTAAAGAATCATATTCATCGTCATAAGGCGGAGAAATTGATCTATTATTATGCAAATGATCTAAAGGATTAGAATAATCGATCGGATAATCGAAATTATCAAATTGTTGTTGATTTTTGTTGGTTTTTTTGTTCGATACATTACTCCGAGTACTTCTATTTGTATTATTTCTAGACACGGAATGAAAATTTCTATTTCTAGTGCCGGTCGACGTATTGGATAATAAAATCTCACTATTTTTCATCGTCGACGTTGTTGTGTTGGCACTTTTATTGTAATCGCGACTGTTTATTGATCTCTGAGAACTCGCTGTTCCCAATGATGAGAAATTCTGATTCGTTTGATCGAAACTTTTCTTATCAGAATTAGAATTAGAGTTATTATAAGGCGGAGGAGGGGGGAGTGCCGAATAGCTGACGTACATAGGATGTAACGGAGTATGTCCAGCCAAACCAAAGTCACCACCTCCGACAAAGTCAACTGAAATTTCACCCATACCAATTTTAATTAGATTATTTTTATTCAGTGATTAATGACCAACGTGAAACAGTTGGAAATTCTGTTCATAAATAAAATACGGGAATGATAAAATGTTATTTCGTGTCTCTTATTATACACATACATTTGACTTTTTATCTGAATTGAATTCTTGAAGTTTAAAAAAAAAAACGAATAATAAATTTATATTGCATATTTTTTATACACAAAAATGAAAAGTTTCGCTATTTTACATCAAGTGATACTTACGCATGCTAAAATTCTATGAAATTGAATTCAAATATTACAGTTGAAATTATAGAAAAGAATTTTTGGAACTAAAACTAAAATTACATAATCGTGCAGCTAGATGTTTCTCATTGATTACGTAATTTAATGAACTTACCAAATTGGTGGGTCAAATCCACCAATGAAATCAACTGTAACCGACAACCCTTTTCAATAGCAATTAAAGCATGATAAATACTTATTTTACCCCATTAACTTCATTATTATCATTCATTAACATTTTCTAAGTTAATATTTTGATGTAAAAGATGAGATTTTCATTGAGTATGAATATTTGCAACTCTGTCAATCAGAAGATTAGGAAATTTCAATTTCTGAATAATATATACCTATGTGGCGTATTCCACCAAAGACCGCCAAAGTTTTCGACAGCGAAAACTTTGACTCTTCTAGGTAGAATACGCCGTGTATATTTTTTCATCAATAACGTAATAATTATATCGATCGATTCCTAATAGCCATGAACTCATCTTTTGAGAGAACACCTTGTTAATCAATTCTTTGTAAAAAAGACAAAAAAATATTCATAGTACCAACAATACTGATGATAAATTGATAATAATTTATTATGATAATTAATCAAAGTTTTATAATGAAGAATGAGTGAACATTATCAAAGAAACGCTTGTTAATACTGGGAAGTCTTTAGCGATAGTGGTTTGAAAGATTGAAACCCCACACCTGACCACATCCTACGATACTGACAATGAGTAGAGGTACACAGTGTTACGTTTTTCCCCAATAGAACTGGCTTTTTTTCATCTTTTATTTTAGTCCTTGTAATTTTATTTCTCTTTCACCATAAAATTGGAGTGAATTCAATTGATGAGAGTTAGGTAATATCTGAATATCTACGCCAGTGATTGTCTTCTTGGTTAATGAGAGAAAAAAGAATGAATGAGAAGGAAGAATCTCCAGACATTTCACGTGTTTGTTTGCTCAATGATGAATTGTTTTAACGAAAAAGATTATCGATTATCGAAAAAAAATTAAAAAATCAGCGAAACAACTAACAAAAATGAGAAAATCGTGTTTATCTGCTTCTCTCATTCTTCTTTTTCTTCTTTATAACAAATGAATGCGCTCCAAGTAAATCGAAAAATGAATCGATCAATGTTGAGGTATCAGAAAAAAAAAGAAAAATACTCACAACTATCATCTTCCTCGAGGAATACTCGGCTCAGGCAAATTCCACCAACGATAGCCATTAGCTAGATCGGAAGGGAGAGAAACAAAAGAAAAAAAGAATATTTAAACAGATATTGGATAGAAAAAAAAAACTGTAGTAGGTAGTAATATATTCTTCCGCCGATAGATGGTAATGATAATGATAATGGTCATCGAGATCCTAGAGAAATGAAAAACAGCAGGAGTGAACAAAAACAGAATAAAAGAACAAGAACAATTTTGCAATTACCGCGAATAGACATTGCGTGCTTGCGTGAAGAACCTCTATAACTTCATAATCCAAAATGCAGCCTGTAACATTGCTCGGTTTAACAGGTCTCGATAGTTCTGGTTCGGTCACATTGTAGCTTGCTTTACAACCGGGAGCATTGGTCTGCCACCACGAAAAGCTACCTGTACCTAGATTCAAGAGGTCGCTATCCTGTGGAAAGAATATTTCGAAAATGAACATACATAATTTTGTATTCTTGTTTTTTCTGTATATTATAATACAGGAAATAATTAACAAATTTCTAGATTTTTCTACAGCTTCTTTTCTTCCGTTTTCATTTTCTTTAGTTTTCTATTTTCTTTTCTTCAGTTTCTGGTATTATTTCTTCGTATTTTTTAATGTACGAGAAATAAGAACCAAAGGAAGAACAGAAGAAAAACGAGCATAAAAAATAGAATCGTTAAGAAAAGCGAGAAGTTGAAAAACAATTGTTAAACCGTGGTAAAAATCGTGTGATTGACTGTTCCTTTTCATTTCTTGTGTCTTTTGAATTCGAATTTCGTTCGATTTAAAAGTTTTAAATTTAATTTAATCAACATCACCTTGTTCAAAATTCCAACGCTTAGGTAAAAGCATATTAGAAATACATTCCATCCAAGCCATAGCGTATTCCATACGCAATACTGTAATAAAATTATCAACATATTTATCGAAAAATGCATCAATCCTGAATTCCATATCAATTACACAATATATATAAGAGTAAGAGAAAGAAAAACATGGAAATTATATGGTACGGACATTATACTATAGGTACGATTGTGCTTTATTGGAATTCTCTGTAACGTTGCCAGTTTTTTCGTTCACAATTTTCTACGTTTTCATTATGAATAAAATGTTTGAGTACCTATTATCATACTTACAACAATAATGTATCTAGGTCTGTATTGAAAGGATCCGAAGAATCCAAGAATTACGAATATTATATTGAAGAAATTGACCAGTATCGGTGCCCACATAAAACCAAGGAAGTCGAACACCTGCCGCTCTATTGTTGTGATCTAAATACATAATTAAATGACGAGTAAAAACTATGAAACATACGAAGGTGGTAAAAGAGAAAAAATATACTAGAAAAATGAGCAGAATATAGTAAAAATTGAGAGTATAAATATTCTAAAAAATGATGATTCGATAGGAATATATCTATATCCGTTCTCGAGATTTTTTCTTCTTCTCTTTTCACTTTCGAATAATAAAAATAACACCATCAATTTCTTATTCAATCATTTCAGACGCATAAATAATTATAAAGTATAAGTATATTTGTCACAGCGTTCATCATCCATATGATCTCATCATCTATCATCATAAGCGGTAATTCTTCGTACATCTTAACAAACTATAGAATACTCATGCGTACGTAAATGTATGCATGTGCCAACGCGAGAAACAGGCTGAAGAAGAGGATTTTAAACATTCTAGCCTTCTTTCCGCAGATTTGCCTGTGTATTCAATTTTCTGTTGTTGTCGTACCCTGAACGAACATTCTAATTGCTCCAATTTATCTCCGGCTTCGCTCTAAACTACCTATTATCACTTACATACCATACATTCGACTCAATTTAATTCATTCGTTCATTCATTCCTTCATCCATTCATATGTTTATCCTTCTGTCATAATGACGATAGATTCTACATACAAAGAAATGACGTTAGCGGTTTCACCGCGCGAACGTCACGAAAAAATACAATTTTGGCTCACATTTTTCGATGACAATAAATTGTTCCTGGATCGTAAAAATGGAAATTCGATACAACTGATAGTATTTTTTGTGATTTCATTCATCTTCAGCCTTTTAAAATGTTACGAAATAATAAATAGCGGTGGATAAATTCCGTTTGGTTTGTATACCTATTGTCATCGATCAATTATTATCATCACATTTTTTATTAATAATAAATAAACGTATTAATGATTACCGGATATATCAACGTAGGAGTTTGATAATTTCTCCACCTACTAAATGTGTGTACTAAACATAAGTTGGATCAGATTTGATCTTCTCCTTTAGAATCTATACATAGATAAATTATCGATACGTTTGAAGATTATACGAAGGTATATTGATAAAGTTCGTCATTCATTATCTCGCTTGGGTCTGATAAGCTTCGTGCAACGTTTATGAATAGAAAAAGAAAGGAAGACTGTGTAGATGCTGCTAGCTTTAATATATTATTAGTTCATTAATTAATTAATCTATTAGCAGTTAAGAAAATGAATTACTTATAGGTTATAAAAACGAGATGCCTTTTCATTCGTCGCATTATCGTACGAATGAGTGTCAAATCTTTTCGGAGAAAACAAAAAAAAGAATCATAGATGATTTGCATGCAGTATTATAGTTCTGTGATGGAATAGAGAAGAGCTTCGATCGATGTAACAAATATCGGTAAAATATGACTCAGTCGCGTATGTACGATGCGTCAGGATGGCATGCATTCGCGTCTTTCATACAACGTAAAATTATATTGAAAAAAAAAGCTGGTAAGATATCTAGCATAGTGATGCTCGATAATGTAGGTGGAAAATAGATATACCTATACAGTATAGTATAATATAGTATAATGGAAAGATTCACTTACAAGCTGAAGGGTGCATATTGTCAGTAGAAAGTGCCTCCTGCTACAAATTCCCATGTCATTTGGACGAGTTGGATATTAATTTAATTGGACAATAATATACTCTGAAGTGTACTTTAAAATGTGATCTACTTTATGTTTATTTATTTTGTCACAACAAGTTCACAACCACGGTCTTCTCTTGATGCGCTGCCATTTTCAACACACTTGTTGTTCTCCGGTCTCATGTTACAATGTAGTTAGGTATACGTGTATGTATACCTATATCGTAGCGCAGGTACAACCGTTGAGTGTAGAAGGGTAACAACTTACAGGGAATGGTCAGTGACATCTGTCGTCTGCTTTAAGCCACCTGCTCGCGCCGCGGCGTGACTGCGCCGGCAGGCTTTTGTTTTTATCACTCAGCAGTTCTCAAATTACGACAGCGATGGCGCTACTGGTCGACTTATTTCTCATTTTGGAGCGCGTAAAAAGTGACACTTTTTTATCACACAAATGCACCGGCAAACAATATTCGTTGGGGTTTCGAATCTTTTCTTTATATTATCATCTGGGGGTAAAACGCTCATAATTTTTATGGGTTATAGATTTCAAATGATTTCGAGTGACTTACATAAGATACATTTTACGAGGATTCCAGAGATTTCAAATGATTTCAATCTTTCTCAAATGATTTCCAATATTTCAAAGATTTCGGAAAGTTTATAAAATTTCTAATCATTGCACGAGATTTTGAGCAATTTCACGAAGATCGTCTACCGTCCGATTTCAGTGAAAATCGCCGCACTCCGTAGTTCGATAATCCATTTACAATTAGTTCCGTTATCCTCTTTGGTTCCGTCATACTGCCGATTCCGCGTTATATTCCATCGTCTGCTAGTTGACGCTTCCTGTTTTTTTTTCGAACATATCGATGTAAATATATTCCAAACTAGCTTGAGATGTCGGAATTCATAGACTTACCTTTGACGAAAGACAGCGCTTACGTTTGGAACGCTAAAGGTTTGTTTCAAATGCTTATATTTACGTCTTGAAATTGAATATTCATTAATCCGAACCTAACCTAACCTAACCTAAGCTAAACTAACCTGAATCCGACTTAACCCGTACGAAACGATAAACAAAAACGGAAAGATGTTGTTTTCTTTCAATGATTGATTTGTTCTAAATTTTCATTGAATAGATTGGCTTAAATTACGAACGGAATACAGAATAGTTGGAGAATTGATAGGATGTCTTCCGAAGTTACCCAGACAAGAAGTTTTTCTAGGATTACCGATGTTATTAACACCCGAGGAAGTCACACTTTTAATCGAAAAAAATATTGCTAGATTAGTGGATTATCCATCGATGCATAAATCACCTAGTCAAGAATTAAAAACAATTTTTCAGCAATACAGAAACAAGTTATATACCGAACAGGAAGTTTGCTTGAGAGATGAGAGAAAAAAACAGGTGAATAATTAATATCTCTTTCTTTTACAATTTCATTTTTTATCGGCTCCCTTTTTCTGTGATTCGTGCGTTCGAATAACTAGTAGAAACAGAAAAATAATTCTATAAATTGAACGTTTCATTTTTGAAATGATGATAACAATATCAATGAAACTAATTGAATCTTCATTTACTTCACAACGCTGAAGTTCATAACGTTGACGCAACAAAATCACATAGGCTGGAATTTGTTGACAAAGAGATATCGGAATTTTTTCTACCAGCCAACGAAATGAATTCCCGCCGAGATCCTTGTTTGTGATTTTCTTGCGCCAACGTTATGAGCTTTTATTCAACAAAGGTAACGTTGATGATGGATAGAATAGTCGAGGGGAAGAAAAGAAAGATATTGGGAGTGAGTACAAGCAAGAAAAAGATGAGGAATAATAAAATCGATGCAGAAACTGAAAACGCAATGAAAGTTATCAACATCGATAGAGACGCTTTGCTTGAAGAAGAAATGGCCAAATTACCTAAACTGGAACAAAGCGATGCTTTAGTTCAAACTCATACTGGTAATAATTGGAACATGAATGAAATGAATGTGATCGTTGGTTATTCTTACACTCGAAAATTTCATTTTCCGCTTTTTGTTTTTCATTTTGTTTTTGTACGATGAAGAAGTGTAGAACCTCGTTAATACCTTTGCTGATCTAAAAAATGAAAACCAATTGAAAGTAAAATACAAATTCCATCTCTCGAAAAAGAAAGAACTCGGTTTAGATTGAGACAATTGCCTTCTTAGGATATCCTTGGACTGCCGATGTCGAGGTGAAAACTTCTACTTGGATTTATCCCTCTAATCCTCAAGAAGTTGTCAGATATAAAGTTTATAAAGATCTTTGGGAGAAGGGTTTTTATGTCACCAACGGGGAGAAATTTGGCGGAGACTTCCTCGTATATCCTGGTAATAATAATTTTTATTAATATATGATTATCCATTTCGGATATAACTGAAAATGAAATCTGGTTTCAACCGTTTTTCAGTCAGACTTTAAAGAATTTAGAATTTACTCGATGATTGGATCACATTCGAGGGATTTCGAAGTCCTTTAAAAGGTACAGAAGAGTTAACAAAATTGATTAACAACAACTTTTTATGGATTCAACGTTTTTCAACTTATGTAGAGAATTCAACCTTTCGATTTCGTCTGAGAAATACAAGAATTGACTAAATAAAAGAAAAACCCAGCAAGGCTTCGGGCTGAACAAAATTGATTCAACATTCAGTCCTTTTTTCAATTTTACTCGCGACACTTGGCTTAATTTTTTCTAGTCCTTTTTTGTGTTCGGTTCTTTTCAAATTTCTGTGATTTCCTCTCTTTCAGGTGAACCTATAATGTTCCATTCGCAATTTATAGTACTGTGTAAAGAAAGGAAAGAAGAGATGCCAATTGGGGAATTAATCGCTCAATGCAGGATAGGATGCCACGTTCGAAAGACTCAAGTATTCGCGACGCTTTCTGAAAATGGACAGGATGTTAAATACCAGTCTTTTCAATGGGCGGAATCGTCTCAAATTTAAATGAATTTCAATAAACAATTTTGTATTTTGTGTATTACATGTGAATAAAAAAAAGAAACGAAAAATCAACCACACCATTTCATCTGATCTTCCGTCACAAATCTGTCTCCAATTTCATTTTTATTCGTCGCGCATGACGAGTACCGCCGCTACTGCTGTGAGGAAATATTATACTTAGTATTGGAATTAGTGCGATTTTTTTCAATTTGAAAATAGAATTATTCGAATATTTTGAAGCAGTAGAATAATTCGAACACGTAGATCTTCGATTCCGAAAATACATAAAAAAAATCATGAAATAAGAATCAAATTTGCGAATTGGTACAATATATGGAGCACTCCGCCGAAGACCGTCAAGGTTTTGGACATCGGAAATTGGATTTTTTGGTTTCATTATAAAATCCTGTTGTGCGTGGCATGAAAAGACTACAATCTGTGAAGTTTTAGGTCAGCAGGTGAAAAAAGCTCCGAGAAATACGATCTTGAGTTATTACTTCTCGTTCGATGTTAAACGGTATTGTAAAACGGATACAAGAATTAAAGAAATACTGTCTTACGTCTGAAATTTTCCGAATTATCCACTTTATCCGAGACGAAAGTTAATCTCCAAATGTGAGAAATATGCGCTTTATGGCACATCTTTCTACGATGAGTAAAATCGGAGATATTAATACCCAAAGCCGACCGCGCGTCAACTTTGCACAACAAGAATCCTTTGAGAAAGGGAAATCTGGTATTCTCTTTGGGCCTGAGATATCGGACTAAGCGTTCATCAACAGTGATTAATAAGTATCGTGAAAATATGAAAAACTTCAATCTTCTAACTATACAAGCATCGTAATTTAAACGACGAAAATTTTGAACGCATTTTTCTCGAAACGATGTTTTACAAATTACTGTGACGTAAAATAACTAAGAAAGTAGAGAACCAAATAACTCTTTGCAAATCATCTTCGACTCTTATAGTTTCCTCCGGTGCTTAAGTACCTAGAGTTATAGTTTTATTGTTTATTTTCAACATTTTCATCATCAGCAATTAGAGAAAATCAATTTGTTTGCTCGGAAAGATTACTTTTTCTCGCGATTGCTATAGCTTCCATATCAGGGGGGGGCAATATTGGTGACGTGAGTGCTTAATCTATTAGTAGCTACGAAGCTAAATAAAGAAATTCATTCCTAATCTTTTAGGCACACCAAGAAAGTTTGATACCCAAGATACATTGATATTTTCCAAGAGGTAGCAATCCCCGCGTGATGGATCGATTAAGCTCTGCAGAGAGATTTGGATTTTTTGTTTCAGATGACTCATTGTCAGCGCGGTGCTACACTGCAGCTCGCCGATAGACGACCACCGATACCCATAACGATATACCATATAATCTCACATCATCTTAAACTGTCCTTGCGATCTCGCATTTGATAAATAGATCCTTCCAATCCTTCCTTCTAGATGATTTTGAATCACTCGATTATAAATACATACTATATCTAATCTAACCATCCTGTTTCCGCAGAAACACATTGTATCGATGTATCAAGAAACATCCCCGTTGTCTCGGAACGATCATAAAGATATTTAATTTTTCCTAGTAATCGTCCGATCTTGGATTAATTTTGATATGATTGGTACGCATTAATCGAAGTGCGCAGTCTCGAGTCCAGGAAAAAGATGATGTCATCTGTTATGTTGATAATTGGATAAGATCAGCTATCACTTTCAAGTATGCAATTATTTCAAATCAAAATTGCTATGTGACACAATAATTTATTGTTGCTTAGGTCGGGGGGGGGGGGGGGGGGGGGGCGTCTTTTTCCCTTTTAACCGCTAAATTTTGCAATCGTGTAATTCAATAAAATGTCATTCATATCGCATACCTACTCTGCAGTTATTCATGAACCAGAAATACGAATATCTACCATTTTCGTACGACAATCTAGCAAACAAATTTTCCGACGGAATATACTATGAAACGTTCCGACGTTTCCCTACAATATTGCAGAAATTCGTGGGAGTAAAAATTCCATAAAGAACACATTAAGATGTTGCCAAAATACGGCGCGTGATCGTAGTTCGATTACCGGAGAACGTCTAGTTGATTCTTCTTATGAATTGATTGGCTCCATGGCGACAATCGCGCTAAAATCAATGTAACGTTGTTATATACTTAACAATGCAGCCTTCACCTACCGCGATAGAAAACGTTATTCCTGGCAGCCATGCTGACCACTGCAGATGGATTTTCAGGCCTACTTCTCTCCATTAACGGCGAAGATACTCGATGAATTTGGTAAACAATTTCATTCAAGTTCTCTCCTTCTCCCAATAGAAATATTTGGATTATAAATGCAGTTTATCACGTTACGGTTGAATGCATTCGCCGCTGACTATTCTACGATTCTTGGTCCAGACGTAAAGAATAGTAATTACCGCTCATAGTCGAGTCCAATATCGCATGGAATGCCGCCCGTGCGCCGGAGATCACCAAGTCGATTCTCGGCTGCATTGGCATACGTGGACACAACGGCTACCGCACGTACCAGGAGATGCAGATAACAACGCCGAAGGCATCAACGATAGAACGACACCCTTGGAGGCGACAACTCGATAGAGGACATTGTTCCTACGACGGCTGCAATTTCGGAAGTTCCGCTGCTACGACACACCTCTCTCTATCAGCTTCTTCTCGGTAAGCCTGACATTTGTCTGCCTCATCGAGATGAACTAGTCAGCGATCCCTGTATGAGAAACGTGGGAGTGAATAGAAGATCTACGCTGATCCACGTATACTAGTGACTCAGGGATTTTCGTGTAAGATCACTTCGTTTGTTCGTCAGATGTAAACGGTATAAGTATTCTTAACAATAAATCATGTCGAACCAGCGATCTTCGCTTAAACTTGGTTTATATCCCAAAACCACATAGATGAATGATGATTTGTGAAGCGTGATGCTATATCGGCACACGTCAATTGTTAGCTCCTGTTATCAGCAGAAACAATTTGCCCCAAGTTCAAAGCTTTTGCCCAATTCAGGAGAACGTAGGATTTCCAATACTTAACTCATTCCCATTTCCATTCCCCAATAATGCATAGAAAGTTTCTGAACAAATCAGACGTCTGTGGGTCTTCGAGGCGCGTGTAATAAAAATGGCTCTTGAATTCGTCTAACACAAATTCGATTGAAACCGAGGTGCCGCCTATCTTCCTTTTGCACAGTCACAACGTCTTGCCAGGGTTGTGAACCTGTTATTTCCCCCGAAGGATTCTTCAGAGAGGTAGGCCCCTGTCGAAAGGAGCTCGCATCCTGGAAACAAATGATCAGCACTCAGCTTATTACAGCTGTTGCCAATTATCGACTGATCAACTAATCGCAGTTCTCTAGATGTTATCATCGTCATTGCGTGAAACAATCGAGTTTCGGGGTATTCGGGTTCGTTATAACTTGGCGCATTTTTGTGTCTGTGATTCCTAGGCCTTGATAACAGTCGAAATAACTGATATGACCTAATTTCAGGTGATATTTTCTGGAGTAGGAGCATACCATACTCTCAAATGATTAGGATCAAAAGTTTGATTGTTATTTGCTGAATTATCTTCTTCTTCGTGTAGTGTGTCCCATTCATCTAGCTACCCTCAGATTCAAACCAACAATCACTTATTTAACGAAGAACGTATTTTCGACACGTATGCTTGTGGGAATAATATAGCGACGAAATCCATGCTCTCCATTAGGTTCCTCCTTCTATGATGTATCATTAATTTTCCATTGCGATTGGCTCCTTACTCGCATATTTGAGACTTATTTCTTCGATTCGCTAAAATTTTGAGCTGCACCCCAAACTCGATAGAACACAATACAAAATTACATCAAATAATGGTAAATCCTTTGGCATCTGCCGGATGAAAAAATCGAGGGGCTACTGACTTGTGAAATCAGCGGGACACACTAGCCTGAGATCGATAGACGTAATTGAGACAGCGAACGCGCGAAAGTCATTCAAAATGTTCGATCGTCAATAAGTCGTTCTTCGGCGGACTATCAGCTCCGCCTGAATCAGTTTTGGATATCGGCAGTAAGATATCAATGGAACTACCAATTAACTGCTCTACAAATGTCTTGAGTCATCGAAGCACGGGGCATGAGACATACATATCGTATCGTTGACGACATCAGACTATTTCAGAGATGTCCCACGAATTATTTCTGATGACCAAATAACGGTACGCGGCGAATGGTAGGAAACTAGTCTGCGTGTGTATCTGAATGTCATAATGAATTTCTCAATTCTGTTGTTCTCGAAGCTGCAGATCCAGTTACTGACTCACCTCGCAGACTTCCCCCCAACAATCGTGAAAATTCGCGGATGTTACTTGACTAAAAATGGCCGGGGGAAGAAGCTTACGATTTTGCATGGAATGACTCATACGTAGAAATATAACTTCAACGTATACGAGCATACATGAATCACAATGTTTGTTCGAGAACAGGGAAAGAGACAGCAATTTATTAAATCTCTTGTATACTCATTTTGAGGACATTCCTTAATTTGGGGACACGTCCTCAATTAGGGGTGTTCGTATATCTAACGTGTGTTTTGACGAAACTGTATCACAAATACAGCATTGGTACGGTACGGTACGGTTCACTGGTCCAATTTCATGTGTGAAAAAACCACACGGGGCTACACTCCGAGTGGTGTGGCTTCAATACCAACGGCAGAATACTTGCCGGTGATGCTATCGACAATTGTGTAGCACTCGGGGTGATATGAGCAGGAATATAACATGAAACCACCTGCGTAATGGCAATTAACTAATACCTCACGCAGCGGACGGTGGTATCTTTAGACTATACTTCGGCAACCCATGATTGGCAAGTGATAAGATTATGAGCACCCAAATATCTGTCGGCTAGTATCAGACGGTATAAAAGCGACGAACTGAACTTGATACTGGAAATAGTCCTGCCGTCCGTGAACTGCCTCTGGTAAGTGTCATATTTGCCTCTGTATCGTTATCATAATCATCACACTCTCGATTTCGGCTGAGTGTAGACGCATACGCAATTCGGCATGGTCCGAATACTACCGCGCTTTGAGGAGACACGAGGCAATCAAATGTGCTAACATCGGTTCTCGTCGAGCGAAAAAATTCTTCGAGGGATCCTCGACGCAATAAAACCACCGAATCTAAGGAGTAAATCTAAACGTCATCTTAAACTTTTGGAGATTCACACTCAAAATTCGGGGTTTACACTACATTTCGAGGAAGCTTTCTTGGGAAGCGGAACCTCCGGCTCGAGTGTAATCCCCGAATTGTGAGGGTGAACTCCCGATAGTTGAGGGTTAAGAATTCACCCCTTAAAATTGAGGGTATTTTTCCACGAGGAATAATTAGTCTGCTATTATCATTTTTGTTATGCGTTTTCATTTTTTCTGACATTGAAATCGGTTTTAAATCATCGTATGTAAATTTTACCCGAAACCAACACTGTATCCGTGTGTCGCCCGAAACAAATTTCGAAATTCTCTGTTCAGCGCGGTGTTGTGGTGATCCCCGTAGTTCTGATATAATCCGTGATCGTAGGGCAGGATTTCCTAGTTCCGAATACTACTTACGTAGACATGATCATAAATAGATTCTGATTCGAAAAACGAACACAAACTTTGAGGTTTTATCATAACCCTTAACCCTTGATTACGGAGACTCAATGCCCATTCTGGTTACGCTACCACCTCGGCTAAAACACATCGAATTTAGTCTGCACTATGCCCAATAAATTGATTGGCACACCAAGCAGCACAAAAACGCATTGCGCTAATCGTCGTTTGGAATTCTACATACAATTATAGACTATAGAGTAACAATTCACCAAGTTTCAAAGCTTTGCAGCTTACCGTTAATACAAAAGGGGTCAAAAATTGTCCCATTTGGAGTAAATTCAATTTCACGTGCAACTTTTTTTTAGATCGATGATATCAGATCTAGGGCATCGCTTATATTTCTGATTAGATTCAGCAGCCGCTCGCCGGTGACAATTTTATGTTTAGATAATCGTTTAGAAAGATAATACAAAAATTATTCTCCGCAGACAGTTAACAGGATGACCATGACTAAGGTTACCTTGGCACTAGCCCTGTTAGTAGCCCTTGCCGATTCCAAACCGTTGCTCGGTCGGCCAAAACTACCCAAGATTAACTTCAGAGACCGCGTTGCCGGCGACTATCGTCTTCCGACGAACAGTGTCCCCATTTCCTACGACATCAGTCTGGTGCCACACATTCATCCTGGCGATTTCGGTTTCGATGGTAAGGTCAGAATATCCCTTCACGTCTTGGAACCAAGCTACACCGTAACTCTGCATACCGATGGGCTGACCTACGATGAAAGTCTCACCACACTCGAATCTGAAGCTGGCATATCCCAGGCTATTATTCAACACAGCTACGTACCGGAGAAACATTCCTTGACCATTGTAGTCGCAAATGAACTTCCGGTTGGTAAATATACGTTGAGCTTCACATTCGTTGGCACTCTGGCGGACGATGGACGGGGATTTTACAGAAGCTCCTACACCAATGCATCCGGCGATACGGTGTAAGTGCCTGGTTTATTCATTTACAGATAATATCTAGGTGATGGAACGATTTGTCTGTTCTCTTGCTTTGGTCGGGCAATTATATGCATAATTTGAGGCGGTTGCCGGCCGCCACAAACAATCACATTCCTTTATGATGCGAGCGCGTGCTTCCAGAATTGTTGTCAGCGATTTTTAAGAGATTGTAACATCCGTTTGTGAGCTCTTTCCGTTTCTCGAGCGTCCAGACTCTTACAGTCCGAGTCTTCGCTAGTTCGCGCGGGGATGGCGGGTTCTTACGCGCTCATCGGCGCTCATTGCTACCTGCTACTTCCCACTGGGTATGAGCCAAAAGATTGGAAACAGAAAAAGCGCTCACTGCTCTGGTGCTTTAGGCGTAAACGAACTTCTTCATCGGCGCTTATAACTTTTTATCCCTAATATTGATAACGTGACAAAAATTTGAACGACGTGCAAAGCCTGGAACACAGTGAACGCCGTGTACCCGCTCGGCGGATCACCTATAGCCGTCAGTCCACTCGCACAAGGCGCCGCCCGTCACAGGCCCTGTAGGTGATCCGTCGAACGGCACACGGCGTTCACTGTGTTCCAGGCTTTATACTGTAGATAAGGGGTGCGTTTTATGTGCCATTTTTTCAAAACGATAGCTTGGAAACCGAGGTGTGATTGGTAATTTTTGAGATATTGACCAATCCGATGTTATTCTCGTCTGTTTCACTTCCAGAAGGTGGCAAATAGAACGCACTCAATGTCTGTGGAAGCTCCACTGGAGTCTGCTACGACGCTCTAGAGACGCTTAGGTATGTGCCATTTACGAGCGCTTGAAAATCGGGACATATTAAGTCTCCGCGACGTTCCCGCGACATTTATCAGGAGAAACCGTTAAACCTGGCATAATTATAATTTATATTATAATTTCCAACGTGGGAACCCGTCTTCGAAGCAAGCGCTTGATATCGATGAATCATGAAACTTGTTCAGTATCTTGTGACACTGAGAATGATGGTTTAATTTACTCCGGTAGTCGTTAGATCTTGAGTTGAATCTACTGACAAGATCAGTTGCGTGCCTCGAGTCCAAGAAAACGGCGGTGTTATCGATTATATCGTCGTATGGATATGTCCAGCTATCAGTTACAAGAATACATTCATTTCAAATCACAATGTCTAGAACTCGCTGTCTGATATTCGTGATCACGATACAGAATTTAATGGAAGTGAGTGGGCAGGGGGGGGGGGGGGCTGCTTTGATGATTCACAAGATACAATATCGAACAAAGTAATGATCTATTTTTTCATACTGGCGTCAAAATGCATGGACTACGCGTCTACTAGACCCTCGAATGCTATGCTTAAAAAATCTTGCTCCGATGTTACCATTAGTGAGAAAATTTGTATATACTTCTGCAGATGGCTTGCTACTACGCAGTTTCAGCCAACGAGCGCTCGCCGAGCCTTTCCGTGCTATGACGAACCAGCGCTGAAAGCAACCTTTGACATCGCGATCAAGCACGAGCCATCGTTCCACGCCCTCTCCAATATGCCCATCAAGCAAACTAGTCTGGACGCAAATGATGGAAAAATATGGACTAAATTCGAGACCACCCCCGTCATGTCTACCTACTCAGTTGCCTTCGTCATTTCGGATTTTGTTACCATGAAAAACTCCGAAAAATCGTACAACGGTTGGGCTAAACCGAACGCAATTGACGAGGCTCAGTGGGCCTTCCGCATAGGATCAATAGAATTGGCGAAACTCGAGGAATTCACACATGTCACCTACAAAATCCCAAAGATGGACCAGATTTTTACCCCTGATCGTTCGGATGGTCCCACGGGGAACTGGGGTCTAGTTATTCACAAGTAAAGCAACGACTGCAGTTTTTACCTGAATTTTTCATCGAACAAAATTGTAACCAGATAACTGACTGGACTGGTTCATGATTTTAGCGAGAATATGTTATACTTCAACGAAGAGACTTCTACGCTTCCCAAAAAACAGAACTCAGCGATGGGCATATCCCACGAGTTTTCTCATCAATGGTTTGGAAATCTTGTCACTCCGTCCTGGTGGAAGTATCTGTGGCTGAGCGAAGGTTTCGCAAATTACTTCGAATGGCAGACAACAGATGCGGTAAATCAATCACATTTTCATCATCATGAGATTATCGTACCTTTTTTCAGAAGTGTTTATTCATTTTTTGTATAATGATATAGGCAACGGATAACTGGCGTTTGATGGACCAGTTCGTAATCGAAATTCAGCAGTTGAACGCATTTACCATTGATGCTACGGGGAATTCTCACCCCCTGAACCAAGATGTAGCAAGTCCGGATGAAATCAATGCCATCTTTGACGATATAACATACGCTAAAGGTGAGAACGATCATTTAATCTGCATGCAATTTGTTCTCCGATTTTGAAGCACTTCCCGGGTATATAAAAGACACGGTTCAAAGTCTCACGAATATACCGATTTATATAATTTTTGTCAAACTGCTGCTAACTCTGCTCGAATGTTATATTCCAGGTGCTTGTATTATTCGTATGATGTCTCACTTCTTAACTGAGGATGTCTTCAGAGCTGGACTAACCAAGTACTTGAATGCCAAGTGAGTCTCATAAATTCTCGTAAGTTTCATACGAAAGGTCATAAAACATATTGTCGTTTTCAGTGCATACAGCGCAGTTGATCCAGATGATCTTTTCGAGGCCATGCAGGGGGCAGCAAATGAAGCCGGCATACTTCCGAAACACGCAAATGTCAAAAATGTCATGGACACTTGGGTAGAGCAGATGGGGTACCCAGTAGTAACTATTACAAGAAACTACGATACTGGGACGGCGGAAGTTACCCAAGAACGGTTTTTGTCCGGAAAACCCGACACTCGCGATCAGCATGATTACAAATGGTGGATCCCGCTAAGCTGGGCTTCGCAAACGAACCCAGATTTTGACGTGACTACCGCACAAGATTGGGTCTCGAACAAGGACCAAAGCAAAACTATCAGCGGCTTGAATGTCAACGAATGGGTCATCTTCAACAAGCAGCAAGCAGGTGAGCATCCGATGCTTTCTGATGAAAGTTTTCGCCACCGACCGTCTCCTGACTACTGTTTGCTGTTTAATCTCATTATTAGGCTACTACCGTGTCAACTATGACGACACCAACTGGGGTATGATCGCCAGTTATCTGAACAGCGACAACTATCTCGACATTCACGTACTGAACCGAGCAGCTCTCATCGATGACGCCTTCCACTTGGCTGAGGAAAACCGGCTTTCTTATTCCGTGGTAGTACAGATTACACGTTATTTGCAGCGTGAAGTTGACTTCGTCTCGTGGTATCCCGCGTTCAACGGTTTGAACAAACTCCACTCCCTACTGGCGAACGCAAACGAATACGAATCAGTCAAGGTAATCTGAGTAATGTCAATTTTCACCTAACTAGAGAGAAAATGTTATTGCTACACGCCATGCTGACCACTAGACGAATTTCAGGCCTACTTGTCCCTCTTATTGGCGAATGCTTTCGATGCAGTCGGCGTCGAGGAGACGGATATAGACGATCACGCGTCACGCTTGAATAGAGCCAACGCTATTAGCTACGCTTGCGAGTTTGGACTCAAAAGCTGCAGATTCCAGGCTGAGGGCAAACTTGTTAATTGGCTGCATGATTCCACGGCTAGCCCGTAAGCCGAACACGTTGAACTATTACTGCACGTTCTCTGCTCACAGTTATTGATACTGAGTGATCTTTCAGACTCTCCCCGTCTCTGCAGTCCAGCGTAATTTGCGCTGGGCTTCGCAGTGCCGATGCTACGGTGTGGAACAAAGTATTGCACATGTACCGGATATCAAAATCAGCCACCGAAAAAGCCGCGTTGCTTTCAGGTCTCGGATGTTCCGAGGATGAAGATATTATCAACAATTGGTTAAACACCATCATTGACCCCGCAACTGGCCTCAGCAATGCAGATTCATCAGCGGCCTTCTTATCTGTTATTCAGAAAAGTGTGTACAATGTGGATCGTGCCTTCGACTTCATCGCCAGCAACATTCATCCTTTAGTCTCATAGTAAGTTTATTACCATGTGAGCATTTCTAAAGATACTATCCAGCCATAAAGAAAGCTTGCTAACATGCATTTCTTTTTCAGCTTTAACGATGACTCATACCTCGAATCATTCGTCTGGGAAATAGCTTCCCGAATGACAACTCAGACGCAGCTGAATAAGGTAAAACTTGTTTGTTAGTTGCAAAAGCATCATAAATTTTCTTCGAATTGATATAGACTGATCTGTGAGATTCTTCATCACGTTATTCGTTGGTATTACAGTTGAATGCATTCGTCGCTGAATATTCTACGATCCTTGGTCCAGACGCGAAAAGTAGTCACCGCTTGGTCGAGGAAAATATTGCATGGAATGCTGCCCATGCGCCGGAGATCACCAAGTCGATTCTTGCTGCATTTGCGGATTCGAACATAACAACTACTGCACCAGGAGATGAGATAACAACTTTGGCGGCGACAACTTCGAAGGCGACAACTTTGGAGGCGACAACTTCGAAGGCGACAACTTTGGAGGCGACAACTTCGAAGGCGACAACTTTGGAGGTAACAACTTCGAAGGCGACAACTTTGGAGGTAACAACTTCGAAGGCGACAACCTCAGAGGCGACAACTTTGGAGGCAACAACTTCGAAGGCGACAACTTCGGAGGCGACAACCTCAGAGGCGACAACTTTGGAGGCAACAACTTCGAAGGCAACAACCTCGGAGGCGACAACCGCGAAGGCGACAACCGCGAAGGCCACAACCTCGGAGACGACAACCTCGGAGACGACAACCGCGGAGACGACAACCGCGGAGACGACAACCTCGGAGACGACAACGTTGGAACCAAGTTCCGCTGCTTCCACGCACCTCAGTTTTTTCTCAGTAGCTCTAGTTTTTCTCTGCCTCATCAGGATGATCTAATTTCTACCAAAGAGATGTGAACGAATGAAAAATATATGCGTATGATTTACCGTCTTACAGGGTTTCTCTTGAAGTTGAGGGTTTTTTGGAACGATAATCTATACAAAATCTAGATATTGTATTACGCCTCTATCTGCCCCGGTGAAAAGGATTCTACGTATTTTCAGAAAAGTTATGAAACATTTCGTAGCTCCTCATAGGAAATTGTAATGTTCTCTAATTTGAATGACAAAGATACCGAATTTTTCGGAATAGTAATTATACAAAATTACAATTTTGTATGAAAATCCACGAAAATCTAGAATATTTCACATAAAATCATCATAGGTAGTGTACTAATTTTCCTCATCATTCATACAGGTATATAGAAATTCATAGAGGTATAAATTTTCACTGGGTTCACACTTCATTGATAATGGTATTTATCATAAATACCTCCAGTTTTGACAGAAGATAAATTAAATTTCGTTTAAAAACTGCGTTAAGCATTCCCGTTTTCTTTCCCATATTACTTCCTTTCTTCCTTTATATTCTTGTCAAATTTATTCCTTTTCAGTGACACGCGAGTATATGGTCTTTCGGATGATGATATCGGATGATTTTGAATTAACTGTTAGGGCCAATTACTTACCCGAACGAGGTTCAAAATTCAAACAATTATAGCGCCCGTTTCCTCCGACGTGATTCAAGATTTATTCCCGGTTCAAACTCGGAATTAGCCAATCACCGGCGACCTATCTTGAACCATGTCGGAGGAAACGGGCGTAGGCAGTCTTCAGCACAGTTTATTAATCTGACGGTGGGCTTCGCTAGCGCGTGCTTAAGTGAGCTTTCTGATTGGGTGATGCTTAAGTTAAGTCAAGGCCGCTGCATGAACTAGCCATGATTTTTATTCCTTAAGCCTGGTCCATATGAGGCCTCATTTCCTAGCTCTAACCAATCATCACTCGAGTCTAGCTGCAAGGACCAATGACAGCGGTGGTTCACCTCACCAGGCGAGTAGACCAGCACAACCCTACTCAACCTAACCTGAACATCGTGCATCTAACATAACCTAACCTGACAAACATTATAGAGGAGGCAAATACGGGGGATTTTTCAAGGTTATGTTTGCGAGTCTCGTTAACCTCAGAGTTAAAGGAATACCATTGTTTTCCGGGTTGTTCACGAATGTAGATGATACGTTGAAATTGTATAAATTGTTGACTAATTCAAAGAGGATGAGTGTTTTCACGCAAAATTTGAATCCAATAACTGGAACCACGTGCTGGGAGGAAAAAGATCCGGATTATGATTATCACCAGGAGGTAGCTCGTTCGGCATTTGCTGATATGTTACACGATCATGAAAGGGTACGAATTATCCAATGTTATTTATTTATTTATACTATTCAAGTACTAATTAACATTCATTTCCGGTGTGAACTTAATTCAGTTTAGAAATTTTATTCCCTTACAAGATTTTCGTCCGGCTGAAGCATTGTAACGTTAACGAAACAAAATCACGACAATAAATTATACATTATAAGATGAATTCTTTAGCCTCATACATGTTGGTCTTTTTGTCCTTGCTTATTATGTTTATTGATTGATTTATTCATCTTGTTCGATAAACAGAATGAGAAATATTTCATAGCCCTGAAAGCGGCGATAGATAAGAAACATGCTTTAGGACAAAAAGCCAATGTACTGGACATCGGAACTGGCACAGGTCTGCTTTCAATGATGGCTGTGAAATGTGGTGCCGATACGATAACTGCCTGCGAGGTAAACCCAAAATGTACATTATTTCAATTTATTATCCGAAATTCATGGGAATATCAAATAAATATCTATAAGACTAGAATTTTGACAAATTATGCCAATTCTAAACTCAAAGATCTCACAAAGTCTATCAATTTCATTTTCGTTCATTCTTCCTGCCTGTTTTGAATTGTTCACATAATCTTTTGTCTAGTAGAGCATAAATTCAGACTCTGTGCGCACTATTTGTGCGTAAAGAATCGTTTCTTGAAATATTCTATCCATTCTTGGATTTCAAGTGGTGAAAGGATTGAAAAAGAACAAAAGGTTCTAGAAGAATTGCAGTTCTCTTGTATTGCGATTAATTCTTAGATTTACAAAATAAGAAATCTGTAAAAATTTCGCCTGGAATTAATAGAAATTTGAATGAGGAATAATTCTTATAGGCATTTAGACCGATGGCAAAATGTGCACTGAAGATAATAGAAGACAACGGATACTCGGGTAAAATAAAACTGATTTTGAAACGATCGACTGAAATTACAGTGGGAGAAAATTGTGATATGCCCAATCGCGCCAATATTTTAGTCACAGAAGTTTTCGATACAGAATTAATTGGTGAGGGAGCTCTATCCACCTTCCAACACGCTCATCAAGTTTTATTAGAAGTACGTAAACAAGAATTAAACATTTGTCGCTCATTTCGGAAGGAGAAGAATATCTCGGAGACCTTCCTTTCCTTGTAAAAACCAATAATTGATGGAGTAACAAAAAACGACAAAATTTCATACTTTCAGAAAGATAGTATAGTAGTCCCAGATCGTGGTACAGTTTGGGCGCAGATAATCGAGAGCCAAATGGTGCGAGCTTGGAATAAAATGGATCCAATATTGAATTCTTCAGGGGAAAAAATTCTTATAGATGTTCCAGTGGAAGTCAAATCCTGTGGCGGAGCTGCGGCTGTACATGACATACAGCTGAGTCAACTTCCGCAGGATGCATTTAAGTCACTATCGGCACCTATAGCAGTTTGCAAGTACTTGAAGAAAATAAGCTCCAATCAGAAAATAAATCAAATCTTAGTAATTTCCGAGGAGTTTTTTAAAGCCAGTTTCCTAAAATTGTAGATTCGATTGGTCAGGAAAAACTCCGTTAAAGTTCACAGAGAAATTTTACAATAGGATTAAACCCATTGCATCTGGTACAGCACATGCTGTTTTCATGTGGTGGGATTTAGACATGGATACTGATGGAAAAGTAATAAATTGTTGAGAAATTAATTGACGATTAAAAACGTGAGTTTCTTGCTCGTTGAGAAATGAGATTGACCAAATTTTATCATTTAGGTTCTTTTAAGCTGTGCTCCCGTTTGGGAACACCCGGATGTTAAATCCAAGCTACAAACAGGACGAAATATATCTGAATTGAAGGACAAAATTCCTTGGCGGGACCATTGGATGCAAGCAGTTTATTATTTGTCCCCAGAATATGAACTGGTTGCTGAGAAAGAAGTATTGCTGGTGACTTCGCATGATGAATACTCGTTTTGGTATCATCTTAGCGATGGACCACGGTACGAAATCCCCTGCTCATGTTTTTGAGACTATCCTTTATTCGAAAGTTGGATCTTTAATCCATTCTATGATTTCACAGGATGGATGAAGACTATCAGAGACCAATATGCGACTGTTTTCTTCATTTAGCTTACTCTAGGACACGAATTGGACAATTAAACGACAAAATACGGACAAACAAATATATCAAAGCACTAGAAAAACACATAACGGAAGATTCTGTGTGTCTATGTCTCTCTGATGGCTGCCTCCTTGGATTGGCTACAGCTAAACTCGGAGCTAAGAAGGTACTCTAAGAGAATTCCAATTCCGTGTAGTGAAATTAATTTTGATACAAATTTTTGAAAATGATTGAAATTATTCTATACATTGATATAGAATTGTTCAAATCACACGAAGTCAAGTGCGGTTTCTCACTTTCTGAATCTAATTTCCTCAGAAGTTTACACGCAAAATTATAATAAACCGAATTCTAAAGCAGCAAATTTTACAAATCGTTAAAAAAGTTCAATCGATTCCCTTCCCGCAGGTAATAGTACTCGAAAGTAGTAGTATATCTCGTAGAGCAATAGAAATGTGGATAAAATCAAACAATCTTAGTGAAAAAGTAGAACTAATATCATCGAAAGAAGAATTGAATCCTTCTGACGAAGTGGAATTAATATTCGGAGAGCCAAATTTCGTAACATCGATCATTCCATGGGATAATATATATTTCTGGCATCTGAGTTCGAAATATTCTTCAAAAATCCAGAAAATACCAACAAGAGTGACGATAAAAGCTGTCGCAATTGAATTTCATGATTTACACAAGATCCGTGCGCCTCTTGGGATTTGTGAGGGCTTCGATTTATCAACTTTTGATAAGCTCGTTCAGGTTTGTTTAAAGATTATGAGAATTATGATTGTGGGCCGTTTTTACGATCTCGAGTCTACAGGTTTCATTCAATTCGTTATTTAATGTATCTACAGGCGTCCAGTGACATTAGTGATAACCCAATCGAGGCCCATCCTCTTTGGGAATATCCGGGCAAAGCCTTAAGCCATTCTTTCGAAGTTGTGGAATTTAAATTTGACAAAAATATCAATGAAGAGCCTAGTACGAAAATTTCTGACCAAGTTCCTATAGCGTAGTAAGTTCTGAAAAAATACAAATTACGGAATCTTCGTATTTTTTGATAATTTCTAATTTTAATTATGCAACTTTATTTACAGCGATGGAATTTGTAACGGTATCGCACTCTGGGCAGAGTGGAGTTTAGATGATAAAATTACCGTGAGTACAGGTCCGTTGAGGGAAATTGTACCCGGAAAAAATATATCTTGGGATTTATATACACGCCAGGGAGTTTATTTGCCGAGAAATACTTCGCGGGTGAATGAAAACGATAAATTATTATGGTCGGTAAATTTTTCACCCCTTAGCGGTGACGTAAATTTCGAATTCAAGGTTGTTTAGTATAATAAATTGAAAGAAGAAAAAAGAAAAAATGATTTTATCTCTTTCTCCTTTTCCTAATTACTCATTTCCTTAATCTATAACTTTCTTTTTCATCAAAATTGTTTTTAAAACTATTCAACTAATTTGATTACCTGGTTCTGGTAAAACTTTCAGCTGTTTAGCTAATCTCTTTCCTATCAATTTTGGATAAGTATTTTGTTTTATTCTCCATTCTTTACTCTGATGTGTAACAGCTCCATTCTGTAATTGAAATCTGGAAAATTGAACGATAAAAATAGAATGAAAATGAGGAAATATTACTTTTCTTCTTATAGAATTGCATAAATAATTGTTTCTTATTACTTACCTGCATAGATAGTGAAGCGGTCCTAACATATCTTCTTTCAACTTCGAATTTCCTTCTAAAATTGAAAGTGCTAAAGCCCCAGTTTCTAGCGTCGATAAACATCCTTCAGTCGGTTGAGTTCTTATCACATATTCGCTTATCGGAACTCCAACAAGTTTGCAGGAACGAATCGAGTGGAGAATCGGACTCGCGTGATACATTGCCTGAATATTGAAGAGCCTTGATTAATATTTACTAATTAATAACAGTCCTTTATCAATCTTCTTTCGATCCAACGGAACAGTTTCAAGTTTCTGTAGAATGTGAAATTAATAAGAATTCCAAATTCAGTGTATTATTTCTACAATCTTGTACCTTAGCCTGGGGCCAAGTTCCATCTAGTATGACTAAATTGTAAGGTTTTTGGCCGTTAATTCCAACTTTGTCGAGTGAATCGAGCGCCACAGAGTCATCTGTTGGATAAAGCATGATTGTGTTAGAATCGTTCAAGATTTCAGTTAGACCTTCGTGTTTAGGAAGTGGAAATTTTTTTCCCCTGAAAGCAAAAGGAGCAGAGAATAAAATTCCAGGCTTTATAGATTCTTTTGAATCAATTTACTCTCAAAGAAACAAAAAGCTGATTTAAGAATCGATGTTAATCATAATAGAGATTGAAGTCGCTACCTGAACGTAAGACACTTTCCTAAGTCCAATGCAAACGTTAACATCGGTGCTGTTCTCAAGCATCTTTTCACTTCTGCCGGATGTTGGAGTATAATTAATCTCGAGAATGGGGATAAACGGTCTTTCGGTAGTCCTGGACACCAACAAACAGGAACTGGCCTCCTGAACAGAGAATATATTCAAAACGTTAAGGTTCCATGACGATTTCTGTTCTCAGAATATCGAAAGATCGACTTTTGTCTTATTCACTCATTCTTGGGACCTGAGGGAATTAATTAGCCTATAATCTGCATATGCTGGTGTTACATTATCGAGATTTTTTCAATTCAGCCGGTTTCTAGGAGAAATTGACAGGGGTCGATGAATTAGAAAAAGGTAGGTAATACCAAAATGTGACGTAACTGATCACCGTTTCAAAGTGATAAAGAATACTGATTTTTGTTGTCATCCCTAACTAATCTGACTTGTTCTTTATCCTCTTATTTCCTGATTACTAAGATAAGTTGACCTAGACAAAGATGTTGAAGTGATATTTACTTATCAAATGCTGGCTAAACTTGTCTGAAAATTCTAGATTTTAGCCCTAAAACACCGGAAACTTTGGTCGAAGTTGTAAAATTCTGAAGAAAAAAAAAGTTAGGTTGGATTAAATTAACCTCATACCTGCATTGCAAACATTTATCACGCATTTTCGGAGGATCGGCATCGATACTTGCGAGATCTTCCCATGCCGTTTCGGCACTTGACATGTTTAAAAATGCTCAATATTTATTCTATGAATTGAATAAATTATTTATAGGTTATAATTTAATTGACAGTTCAATCGTGTGGAATCAAATTTTTAAACTGGATCGTGGCTCTGACTGACTGGGCAACGGGATATACCTTACAAATCTATCGGTAAATAAGTTTTGTGCTAGCGGTCGGTAACCTTGAAATCCCGTCGATCGGGGGAGGATTACCATGTGGGCACAGAACCACGGAACACGGAAAGGCGGAACGGAATGAGTGGGGAAGTTACCAGATTCCGAGCTCCGTATTCCGTGATCTTCGTGCTAGAATTGGTTGATCCGTACGGAAAATAACAAACCTCGATTTTCTTTTCCCAGATCCCATCAGCAATCGCGGAATCATTATTGGAATATTTTTTCATTTATTATTGGCCATTGTAGAAGCTTGATCCATAAACTACATGGTGAGAAACACAAATTTCCAGGTTACGTTGTTCTGGTGGGAAGCCGGCAGTCAATCACAGCGCGTTCCGTTCCGAGCGATTCCTCTTCCAGCTCCCCTTGTAACAGCATCGCCGAACGGAATGCTATGCGAATCACATTTTATTTCATACTATAGTAGATTATAAAGGCTGATCATGATTTACACAAAAAAAAATTATAAAAATTGTGCACTTTGGTAAGCGAATCTCATTCAATCAATTAATTTAGGCATGAACATCGAAAATACAAATCCGATCCGTTCCGTCGTTCTCTTCAAATTTGGTACTACATCGCAGTGTTGCCAGATGGTTCACGTAGGTTCCCCCTAGGTAATTTCTATTTCCCCCTAAAAATCCCCTAAATACCCCCACCCTTACCCCGCCCGAGATTCATTTTATATGAATGCGGTCGCTTGCTTCGATAATTAATGTTCGATGGACCATATCATTCCAATTATGGCAGCAAAAGAAAAAAATATCAATTTTGGATGTAAATCATAGACTGGACCTTGCATTGCTCGCATACCTGCGTATGTTATACTATGTTGGGTTGTTTTGGATTCAGGTTTGGGTTGGGTTGTGTTGGGTTATTCTGGGTTCAGACATACGGCTGGCAACCTCGGTTGCTTGATTTGCCAAAAAAAAACGGGAATTTGGCTTCCCCTAAAAAATACCCTAAACATTTTTTCCCCCTAAATGCCCCCTAACGTTCCCAAAAAACCCCTAAATCTAGGGGGAAATCCCCTGATCTGGCAACACTGCTACATCGGGACCACTGATAATATATATTAGTGATCGGGATCTAGGAGAGGCATCGGTCGGAACGGCAGAGAGAAGCCTGGAACGGAATTGGAAAAGTCACTAGAATTCGTTTGCACTTCGTTCCGTCTTTCCGCGTTCCGTGTTTCCGTGCCCACGGATCGTCTCTCACTCTTCCCTCAGTCATAGAATTGAGGTAAGCCCAGCGACCAGCCGCGCTCATGCGTACTGTTGCACTTTCCCGATCAGATTCGAAAGACCGGATTCGTAATTAAACTCGAACCGATGCGAAAAATTATTATATCCATACCGAAAAAATACCGAAGCTGTTTTACGCAGCTAATTAGTAATATCCTTCCATGTGAGTATTTGATTATGTAACATATTATTTAATATCGGCGTCCTTTCGGTTGGTAAACAAACGAACAGCGACTTCGCCACTTGAGGCATCAATTGTTTTAACTCTGAAACTGCGATAATGTATGACAATTCGTAATTATTTCGTAAATTATTTGTTCCTTCATGCAACGTTTTGTAATAAAAACAAAGGGTCAGATATATTGCTTACGGTATAGCAATCATTTGTTAATACATTTTTATTATTAGTATAAGCAACGTGCAATATGTAATGCAGGACTGTACTCAGCCGATGAGTTCAGATAGGTAATTGGGTTATACACAAACAAAAAATTGCATTTTTATTTATGTATTTTCGTAGGGTAGCCTAAAATTAGTTGGGTTGTATTTCTTTTTCTTTTGTCTTTAAAATGAAATTACGAATGTTATAGGCGATCAAATATCAGCGCTTTTGCTATAATCGGTATAGATCTACTTTAGCTGGGTGACGTCGTCGGCTAGCTGACGCTTTCAATCCGCTGTATGAGCTAAAATTTCCGTACAATTGAAAGACGAACAAATATAACCTAATTTCTTTCCGTGATCTATCAAAGTACCAACTTTTAATAAATCAAATACGAAAGTCACGTGGGCTTATACCATATTTTTAACAGCCCGGTACAGGTTGCATGCCTATGATTCAGCTCATGTTGATTAGTCGCTCTAATCAATTGATACATTGGTGATTGAAACAAAATAGAAATCACTGTCTATAATTATTATAATCATCTTATTTCCAATGTGTAAGATATCTATTTCACGAATTTTCCATGTAACCTTGTATCAGAAATAATAAGTACTATTAGAAACATAATACAGAACAAATATCTTTTTCTCTCAGTGGGCCATATTCCAAACTAATGGTACGAGTGAGAGTTACTCGAGATGACAACAATATCTCACACAGCCAGTTCTGCCCTGAAGAATTTGAGTAAGAAACATATTCTAACAAACCTTTCAATTTAATCGATGACAATTTAGGCGATGACTAGGAAATCCTGTTGGTCAGAGTCTGGACACAACCTCCAAATAAAATTATTGTACTATTTTCTTGTGTAGTCGAAATGAGCTGTTTTGATGAATATATTTCATTTTCATCAGGCAGGAATTCGTTTTTTTGTATTCCAATACAATAAACCGTTCGATATCTGCATGCGGAGTCTCAGCCTAGACCTTAAATCTGATATTTGAAAATGAGAATATTAGATGACAAACGTGTTTTTCAGATGAGATATTTCTAAAAGTTAGCGCATCATTGGGATGGTAAATCCAAGTCCATAGGAGACAGTTTCAAGTTTTGTAGATTCGAAAGGTGTAAGTGAAGGGTCCCAATGATCTGCAAGATCATTTGTAGATCGATCTCGTAGAACATTGAATATTGGAAATGGCCCATTATAGTCGTTCGGTATAATCAAATTGTTCAAGAATTATTCTTTTACTATTGCTATCATTCAAATTTTTGGGAATGATCAACTATTGGAGCATGGGGATAGTGATTTCAGGTACGAATCGTTGTTGGAATTTGTCAAATTAGTATATACTATTCTGAAATTGATACTCAACAAAAGGTTCGATTGGTTGTGAATCTCATTTTCAATCAGATGACTGATGAGTGATTTTTTCAAATAATATGAACGATATAAAACACATTTTTCTTCACCACTTTTCTCCATCTATCCTATCCTATTCTTGAATCCTCAAGAAAACGACTGTCAAAGAGGCTTCTCTTTATAACCACGAAAAATCCAGTATACCTGACAAGCGATATTTAATCATTGCACAGAACTAGACACAACTTTATCTCGATTTCTTTCCTACTTGTATTGTGTGCCCGCCGACTGGGATTTAAGTTCGTCGGAGGAATTCTATAATCTCTGATTAACGGACGAGGAGAATGTCGGACCTTTGTGTGACGCCTTTGGATCAAACTGCTATAGGGGTATTTATTTGGTCCAAAATATGAGACTCGCCATGCTTCATCTAATCTCATGGGCCCTTAGAGTTGTAGCGCAGCCCTAATTCGAAAAATTTCCCAAGATTCAGCACCTTTCTTAATAAAAAGAACGCCAGCTTATCAATTTTCCGTTTGACTTATGAAATTTCACGATCAGACTTGCAAAACGTATAGTTTCTATGGTGTGAATACTTGTTCTTAATTATTTATAATTGTATATAATTAATAATAATTGAGTTTCAATTAAGTATTTCGGAGGAAAGGTGCTGAATCTTTGGAACTTTTTCTAATTTGGGCTGCGCCAAGACTCTATGGGCCTATGAGATTCAATGACGCATGGTGAACCTCATATTTTGGCCTAAATGAATACCGCTAGCAGTTTGATCAAAAAGCGTCTTCCGATGGTGCGACACTCTCCTTGTGAGAATAAAGTAGATTGATTATAACCATAAATATTAATAGCTATAGATAATTTTCGTTTCTGTTTTTGTTTATTCATATATATATATATATATATATGAATATCTGATATATATATATATATATATATATGATAATATCCCCGAAATCGTTTATTGTCAGAAATTTCTTTTTTCCATCGATAAATGTAGTATATTATTGACACGATTCCTTTTCATACGAAAAGTTTATGCCGTAATTATTATTTTTCTACGTCATTATTGACAATTAGGTTATAATTGTGCTCGCTAGATCGGTAGATGAAGCAGTTCATCCGTGAATGTGTATGAGTATCATATTTTTATTTTTGATTCAACTTTTCTGAATAAGTTCTAATTTCGTGGCCTTGAAAAACATTTGTATCGTCAAACTTCACACACTATGAATTCTATGCTCGAAGGGGATGCTGGGAAAAACAATAGACAGTTGCTTATCAGTTATTATGAAGAGACGTAACAGTAATCGGCATAATTATATTTTCAATGTGAGTCTATTATCCATTGTGTAAAAGTCGCTGTTTACGATACGAAATATGGTAAGAATAAAATAATATTCATTTTGTGTATTAGTTGTATAGTTTAATTTGAATGTGTTATTTATATTAAATAAAACTCGATTTAAAACTTTGTTCGAAAAACACATGAATCGCGGCGAGTGTTTTCTTCTCACGGTAGAATTGAATTTTGTTTCTAAATTCAAGTTGCTAATATTTCGATACTGTTGTTAAATATTTTTTGCAAGTAAATTCGGATGTATAATCGTGGGATTAATTTTCAATGAATCTAGATTTGAAACTTTGTTCGAAAAATACATAGTCGGTGCAGGTCGCGTGTTCTTTTTTTTCTCGCGTTGAAACAGAATTTATGTTCCAACTTCAAGCTGTCGGTAAATATATTCTGCGAAAGAGAATTCGAATTGATAATCGTGTTAAAAGTCAGGTAATTGTATCGTTTCGTTCTTCTCGATGTATTTTCTCACATTTGCCGTTATTATCCCAAATTAATTTCAGATCCATGACAAAATTTTCATATTCGTACTTTTCAAATCGATAACATCAAATCTGTGCTCGAAATAATGCCGCGTAAACAAAATACGATCGTGTTACGAGTGACGTCATGCATAAAAAACTGACAATCGTCATCCTCAAGAAATATTTTAGCGGGATAATTCATTCTTTCGTAAATTTATATTTGGAGGTATGAAAGCTGATATGATGTAATAAAAAGAGTGGAATATAGCTTATCAGTTATTTTCCATCAGCGTAAAAAGTAAAATGAGAATCTAATTGTGCAATTTATATCCATTGATACTCTGTTGGAAAAATTCATCGTCCTGCGATCGTGTTCTGTTCCCCAATGCATCGTTTATAGCTTCGTCGTCATTTGTTTTTCGTTCGTAACTCGATGTTCGAACATTTTTTTCAATTAATTGTAAGTACCGAAAAAATAAGTTTACGAAGAGAATGTATAATAATTAAATAGGATATTAATAATTTTAGAAAACAAATTCATGGCATAATAAATATAATTGTTCAATAGTGATGATAGGTATTACTATAGATTTAAATTGAATATTTGATTTTTTTTACTCTGGCGTCCATTGTGTTCACGAACAAACTCCATGAACTTCTTTTTCTCCAATATGTCGGAAATTCATCGCTAGAAATCTTATCGGTTTGAAACAAAACCAATCGTAAAATAATATGATAAAATGGTATAGCAATGAGTAGGAAAATGATAAGTTTTTACAGCTTTAGATTTTCGATTTCCTGTTTATTAATATAAATCAAGAACAGAAACTAAAATTTTTGAAAAGTTCTCTACAATTTGTAGAAATTTTGTTTCAAATTTACAATATTTCATATCATGTCCCTAATTGATTCTGCATCTAATGTAATAAATACAAAAAGAAATAACAACAAAATATCGTTTCTCGTTTCAGTGGGCCAGATTTTCTTGATGGCATCAGTAGACATACTCTAAATAACACAAAAGACACTGTGCACACTTACTACATCGCCCGGAATGACTTAGGTAAAGAAAAATTGAATAAATCTATGTTCTAGTATTGACTTGTCAATAGTGAGTTATCAATAAGAAATTTTCCACTTGTAACCAATCTTTCGATATGCTTTTAATCCTATGTTTATTTTTCTCACTTTTTGTCCCAGAATTTCTTTCATCGGATTTAAATACGAGTTGATACGGAATACAAAAAATATTCTGATCATACCCAGGATCAGTTTGAGCAGCTGTAGCTCAACCAGCAGCCTTCTGAATCTTTGGATTTGCTAGATCACTGTTGTGGTTTTCAGAATAGAAAGAGGTGAGAAGAAAGATTAAACGATGATTTGTTGCTAGTCTCAGTACGTTACAACACGGAATCGTTTATATTATATTAGGGAAGATGATCATCGTTGGGCTGTTTTTTAAATTGCCTATTGATAGTATAAATGGACGGTCATCGTTCATTGTATGAAAGTTATACTTGAAAACAGTGGAAGCTGGGTGTAATAATTGTTAAATTCGATCCAAGCTGTAAAATATTAATCATAGCATAGCCAATTTTTCTGGGACATTTTCAGGATTCTATAAAATTAAAGTTTATCACGAGTATGTAACAAAATTGCGAACAATATTATCAGCTGATTTGCCTGCTCTGAAACATTGAGAGAAGTGCAATTTTTCAGGAAACTTAGGTGCAGGCGAAGCAAATGATATTATTTTCCATGCATTGTTTGTATTAACATTATAAACTTTGGCCCCGGATCATCTCAGAAATATCCTAGAATAATAAATCAATTTGTTGACCGAAATCCTGTTCGGCAAACATCTAAAAATATCTGGCCGTTCAATTCATTTCAATTAACATTCGATATAACTTTATAACATTGCTGATTTATTTTAATCAAATTTTGGCAGAGATATACTGCAGGCCATCCTTCAACCAATGCAGTGATCAACTCGAGTTTGGAGTCCGCTCATATGAAGCCTCTCGGACAAATCAAACAATAGGTAAATTGGTACAACCATAACTTGTATGCTTGTAAATGACATGCTTGTCATGCATGCTAAACATGCTTGTAAATGATGCCATATTTTTTGTCGATTAACATTTTTTAATAATACAAAGTACTGTTCAAGTAAAGATTAGTATAATTTGAATTCAGCGCTCTTCATTTTTTGTACAATTCTCAATTTGATCAGATAAAATTGTTTTCGATATCGTATTAATTTCGTCTAAAGTGTTTTTCTCTTCCCACTTTATCACAGTGCAGTAATGGAGACTCAGCACAGATCCCGATGACCCAATAAACTCAAAGAACTTACAAGGATGGCTATCACATCCTTTACTAGAATGCTTACATGACTTATCAACTTCTGTTTGTGACAGTCAGTTGAATATCATATATGATTGTAAGTAACAAATAATCGCATAGTTAAGCCGAGAAAATGCAATAAGTAGTAAAGGAATACTACCGGCAAATGCATTCAGCACAACCTACCCTGGTGAAAATAATTTCTACGATTTTCAATGAATTTTTAGTGGAATTGGAACATTGCAGTTTTTTGTACAAACTTGTAGATGTATAATATGCACAGTGTTTCATAAAAAATTGTAACTTCCATTAAAACTTTGTGGTTTTTCATGGAACCCCGACAACATACCACAATTTTGAATGAAAATCTACAACTGTTTATGAAAAACTATTCATATTTACAATTATATACAAAAAATTACAAATATGTTACAATTCTACTGAAAATTCATAGTAATGGAAATTTTCACCGGGGCATTCAGTAGTTCGAGATTTTGAACTTGTTTGGAGATAAAACTCAAGTCTAATGAATTAGTTATTTTGTACCGTTCTCACATAGTTCCATTATTTTGCCCATTTTTTGTCTATATTCAATAGGATTTGACTGATAATTATATTTGCGCTTTTATTACTTTTACAGTGCGATGAGTCGATATATCGCCCATTGAATATGGTTAAATTATTCCAGCAGAAAACTGCTGTGGGCTAATATTAGATGAAAAATACGGATTCTATCATACCACAATTAATGGGGATTTATCTGCAACCCTGGTATAAAGCTGAAAACTCTCCACGAAATTCAGTATGAACGAGCTATGCAGGTGTTTGTGAGAATATGTTATATATTTTTCCATTTAACATCAAATTAAAAAATAAACAATAAGGAGAGAACAAAAGTTAGACTCTGAAAAGGCGACAAATGAAAAAAACAATATAAAAAAGACCAATTACATAAATCTGTAAATAGATAATTATGAGTTATCCCAGATATTACATGTCGTTTCATTATTTTGTCTGATTTTCAACTCATATGTTGCAAATTATCAAGTCTAATAAGTTTGCTCCCCTTTCATCCCTTTCACAGAATGATAAGGATCCTGAAGTCTCAAAATGGACCAAGTACGTAGGCCTACTCTGACGGTTGAAGTAGCTAAGACGAAGCCGGGACGCTGGATGGATGCACGGTTACGGAGCAATGAAAAAATGGTAAAAATAACGAATATGCAGCCGAACTCTTCATTTTATTACGATTATTTGTGTGAAACAACGTGAGAAAGCGGCAGTTTTCTCTTTTCATTTTGCATAGTCAAATGAATAACTTTTCCCATCCAAAAGGTCACAATAACTTGATATCCCAGATATATTTGAGCGTAAATTCACTGGAAAGTATAAACATTTACCATTTTCAAGCGTCGAACGCACAATTGAGACTCTTTTTATAATTGATGAACGAAACAAAAATGTAATCTGAGAAAATTTGTCAATTCAAATCTCATATCCATTTTTTCTTTCCTGCAGATGAACGAATATCTTTTCCTCTAAATCGTTTAGAAAATTTGAAACTTTGATAATACCTCATTATACAGTTGACCGAAGGATTTTTGTACTAATGGCCTTTCTGTTGATCTCTTGCAGCGAAGGACCTGGGGCCTACTCTACGAATCCGATGAATCGAGGAACCTACAGGATAACAGCGAAGAAACCAAAAAGATCAGGGAAGCCGAGAGTACGACAAAACCTCGAGATTGAATAAAATGTAAAGCGAAAATTTTAAACAAGGCCACCGACTGTCTTGAATTTCTTTATTGCCGATGTATTTATTTTTCCACATTACTATTATTGTTTTTTCAAATCCCAAGGCAATTAGAGAAAGTCGAGACAATCGATAGACAAGATAGATTCAAGACAATCTCGTTTTCATTGTTAATCATGCTTGAACAATAATTTCATGAATGTTCAATTAATAGATCTCTTTTGGGTTCCACTCTGCCGCCCACAGTATCATGCCAAGTTCCATGAAATCTTCGCAGACTATGAGATAGCGGATGTCAATTGAGTACAAGAGAGTTGTGAGACTCAGAGACAGTTCCAAAAGAGGTGGGACTAGGTGTCTAAAATATAATATATATTTCAATTATCTTTTGGTATCCATATGGAATGTAATTCGGTGGTTTGGTGGTTTCAATATGATCATGGCTGCGACAAAAACAAAAATTCGCGTACGTGATTATTATAGGGTTCGTGGATACTAAATAGAGAACAATTACTGTTTGTCGAAAAAGTTTGCTTTTGCAACAAGGAGAACGCTACTTCAAATTTTAAGAAAATCTATGATTTCAATCATTCAGCTGATGAATAACCTGAACAAGTATTTTGTGTATTCTTTTAATCAATTTTGATGATTGAATTAGTTAACGAAACAGAAAAAAGTTGAAAAATGAAACCTCAAGAAAGACTATAAAATTATAACTAAATTAGACCAATTAGTTATCAATTCATTAACTGATGATCAAAGATTGATAATTATTAATAATTGATTAATATATTAATTGTCAATTAATTATTATTATCAATTTTGTATTCGTTATTATTAAACTATCGAATCTTTCTTATTTCTCCCAAGACTACAAAAGCAAACTTCGACGGGGAAGCATACATTTTTCCATTGTTTTGAAGGATGACCAATAAGAAAAAAATTAACCGAACCCTACAGTCATTAGAAATTTTTTCTCTCTCATTGACCGGTGCAATATCAACGAAAACAGAAGATTTTTCCACTTTATCATCATAATTTCATACCCTGAATCACATTAGCCTAAGTCGGATCCAATTTATTTATGTTTAGATTACGGTGATTATGCTAAAATAGCGGGCAGAAAAATCATTCTCTAAGCAGCGACATAGCTCAGTTTTGATTCATACATAAATGGGAGGAGGGAGTGAGATATCCCAATTTTTAATATATGAATGTGTAATTAATTATTGCCACTCCCCCTCTTGTGAAATACTTTGTACCTTAATTATTCATTTACATGATTTCTTAATAATATACAGTTGGAAGATATGATCTGTTAGTAGGACTTTGTACGCCCGAAGTGGTTCTAGGTTCTACATTGGGCAGATATTGCATACCCCGAAACAATTCTATCAAATAACTCGATGGTATCTTCCATCAGTTATGTAATATATATTTTATTTCGTTTGTTTCTCGTTTTCAACCGTTCGCGAACGTAGAGAGTAATCCTAAATACAAAGGAAATTTGAGTTCAAATCGCTTGCAAATTCAGAGAATAATACAAGGTCATTGTAATTTTTGAATCTCAGTGTATTTTCGAAATCTATTATAACGATACCAATAACGTAAGCGAATGATTTTTAATTATACACATATGGCATGAAAAACATTTAGTCTAAATTATTTCAGTATTTGTTTCTGAAAGGAAAGAAAAAAATTGTCTACTCAATACCTGCTTATCAATTTTATTGAGTATTATTATTTATTATTCGCTTATTTTGAAATAGTATATTAATATTCATTTTTTGAATTTAATGCTATCAACCGCGAATTGAAAGTAAAGAGATCTAAAGAAAGCCTCGGCAGGCCGGGAGGGGGAACGTCTGTCCTTTACTGATGTTGCGTGCGCACCCAAAGTGGCGACCCGGGTGGGGGAATGGAGGGGACGTTTCACGTTGCCTGTTGCTTGCCGAAATTTTACACTTCCTTATTGTTAGAGGCTTTCTCCTCATATCCCCTACACGCTCTTTGGTCCCCACTTCGCTTCTAAATTTACTGCGCATGCGGTATTAAACAGAGATAGCAGTGGCCTCGCCATGTTTTCTCTCTTTCTTCTCTACAAACAGGAATCCGGCCCGCTTTCCTACTCTATGTACATAAGCTCTTTGGGTGCTTGAAGGGGTAACATCGTCTTCGGTCGTTCTCGCGTATCGTTCACCACGAGTGTACAGCTTTGGTATCAGATAATTTCCTCCGTTAAAATTTTTTCCATAATAGAAGTATAAATACTGTACAGTGGGATATTGGAAACTTTTCTATCTGTTCAGGACAATCATTGCTGGTTAGTATCACATGTGAAAAATTCATGTCTACATGTATATTTTTCCTTCGTGAATTGTGGGTATAATGTATGGTACCGAAGAAACGTCTGTGTGAGCTACACAAACTGTTAATACCGTGAAATTGCGGGATAAGGTTTTTGTGTCGTTGGAAAAATGAGACCGGCCTTCTTCAAGGCCATATTTGTTTACAAACGGCAGAACAACCCAGCGAGCTGAGCGGCGGTTCATATTAATTGGCCATTCAAGCAGGATAAAAAATGTCAACAGTTGTGCTTCTGAATTAATTCTCAGGTGAAAATACATATTCATTTGATTAACTATTTCGTTCAGCACAAATTTGAAAAAAAGACCTTTCGTATTCTTCAAAATCTAAAAAAAAAAAAATAGATTGGGTGCAGGCCGACAAAAAAATCCTGAATTTAGTATCGCAACCTATAGTTTGAATTTTTATTTTCAATTTTTTTTGTTTATAATCTTTTTATGAAATTATCAACTCTGTTTCAAATTCATTCGAAAAACAAATAATATTCCAATGGTATGTCTATTCATCTCAGAATTACTTCAAAACCATTCGAAATTCGACATTGTTTGGTTGAGTTTTTTGAATTCGCGATGTTCAGTTATTTTTGGCTAATTTCACAGGGTGAGCGGATGGGACGCGATCTCTTGTTGATTGGTCTACTATCACGAGATCTGTTCCCGCCTAAACTAGCTTTTGTCCATCCGCCATTTTTTAGTGGTGCGAGCGTATTCAGATGTTCTTTGTCAAGTGATTATAGCGAAAATAGAATCAATTGTTTTCCCATGTCGGAAGATTTGCTTGCGAGCTTGGTTCTTTTTATTTTTTTTATTTCTTTTTTGTCCAAATCTTAACTCTACTCCAAATATGTTTGGAACAGAAATGAAAAGAAAAAAACAAACAATATTCGAATAGCATATTTCTATTCAGAGTTACTTAATTTGAAATCGTTCGAGCTTCGTCATTGGTCGGTTGAATTTTCTGAACGCGCGATGCTCAGATGTTTGACCGTTGGCTTTTTTCACGGGGTGGAGGAAGGAACTTGTTGGAACTTGTTAATCAGTCTACCATCGCGACATCAGTTCCCGCCTGAACTCGTTCTTTTTTCCATCGGCTGTTTTTCATTGGCGAAAGTCTATTCGGATGTTTATTATCAAGTGATCATAGTGATAATAAAATGTACTTTTCGAGAATCCAAAGATTTGCGTGTGCGTAAGAATGAAACAATTAACGTCGATATAGGAGCGTTGAGAAAACCCACGATCATCGTATATAATTTCTAATATCGTGATATGGGTATGTTGCATGTTTCCTATGTCCAATAATATATGGAGCTCGTTTCTTTTCCGCGCCACATTTGTTTACAAGTGACCGGTCAAGCCCGTAAGCTAGACTCTTGATTTTTCAGAATTAACGACGGTTTAATCAAGCTGAATAATAGACTGCGTAGAAAAATAACAAAATGAAAAAAAAATTAAATTACAAAAAAAAAATACTGTAAATATAAGAACGAGGTGAAGTGAGTAGATAGATCTATTTATTGTTCTGTTCATTCGTGGTTTTCCTGTGCTTCAAATTCGTTCGGAAAGAAAAAGAGGACAAAACATGTTATTAGAATAGAATTTTTATTCCCGAGATATTTTGAAATCGTTCGATATTCGGCGTTGGTTTTTTGTTTCCCAGTCGTTTTACAGCGTAACAATTAGTGTATACATAGATCTTGCCCACCATTACTTTATCGTTGTGAAGTATACTCTGAAGCGGTGATCAAAATAATTCGTTCCGCTCCTTTCGTTTTTTTTCGGAATTATTATTATCATTATTATTAAATCCGTGTGCGAAGTACCCATGCATCGAAAAATATCTGTATAAACAAGTTAGGAATAACGTGATAATGTAAGGTGTGTGTTGAATTTTTCTACCGTTTGAGAAATGAAACTAATTTTATTTTCCTCGGCGAGTTTTGTTTACATTCGAATTGCTTTGTCCAACAGGGGGGCAGGGGGGAGGGGCGGGGGGAGAGCGCTGCAAGCGGGATTCTCAGAATTGTCGGTTGAATAGCGGCACGGAATATAAGCTGGAATACCGTCCCATCTAAAATAAAATTATCCGAATTAATTCGTAAAAAGAAAATAAATAAATAGTACGAACGCAATCGGTATTCAGCCCCAATAAATATTAATCTTACGTATGCAAACTACTGTTGATGCTACGAAACGGGTAGAAAGAATGCATCATAGTCATAGTCTTTTGTCTTCGTTGACAGTAAATTAATTTGAGTCGGTTCGTGCAATTTATATGGAATATAAAACTCGATTACGGAACACACATCGCGGCTGTTTTATTTTCCGTTTGTTTTCATGCTTTGCGCCGTCATTTGCCTTCTCTATTTGTAACTGTTGAATTCGAATCTCAATTCTAATCGTGAGTACTCTGTCATCAAAATACTCTTCGGGTAGAATAACGTAACCACTGCAAATGCGGAAATGATTCTTTTAGCCAAATTGAATTATATTTTTTCAACTTTATTTTCTTACGATTAGGTATGAGAATTCTTCAATATATTTTTCTTACGTCTGAAAAATCTGGTCATTTTTCTTGTTTCTCGCGCTCATAAAAATGCTTTCCCGATAATAATGTTTCCTTTTTTCTCTTGTTCTTGCAGCTCAGTGAAGATTTTGATCCACGAAACATAGACCCATCATAATATATACCTGTGGACCCAAATAATTTGCAAAACAACCAATGTCATAAAAATCCCACCTTCTGGAACAATCGCACACCAGGTAAATGCGTGTAATTAAAACATGCTTTTGATTTATGTTTTATCATTTCTTCGATTTAATTTATTTTGATTTATATCGTTATTCGTTTGCACATTATTGTTATGATATACCTAATAATTGTATATAATAATTGAGTTGGCGTCTCATTTCTGAAAATTCGATTTTTTTCTATAGAGTTCTGAGATCCTTTCGAATAATTCCGGAGTTCGTGATAGGTTTGAAGAATAGTTTCGGTTGTTCCTTTTCCAAAAAAACAGTGCTGTTTTTTGACTCGGAACTGGAACTCTCCTTTAAACTTATGAGCAACTCCAGAACTGTTTGAAAGGATCTCAGAACTTTCGATCAAAAATATATATGAAAAATGAGGCGCCAACCTTACAGACACATAGGACAGAGAACTTTTGTTGCGTTTAATAATTTGTAGATGATCTGTGACAAATTCTAAGACAAGACTATTTTTTCTGTTTTCACTTTGCAATCTCTGACATGGGATTAACTTTCTTCGTTTCTTCTCTCCACAGTTGACTACGTTTCTGAGGCATCGAATATGGGCCAAGTACGAGTGCGTTGAAGCTAAGATAGCTACAAATCGGCAAGACTGTTACACAGTGGAGGGGACTAAACCTTCGAATAACATGAAGTTATTATGATATGTCCTCACATGTAGGTATCTTATTTATTCGTTTGATTCGTTGCACAATCTCACAAATTGAGTCATGTTTTCAGACAGCTAGTCACGATTAAGACAATCAATTTTTTTCATTACGTAGACTTATTATAATGATTCAAATTATGAACACAGCTTCAATCAGTACATCTCTTTATTTGATACATTAGCTGTGTGCATAGTGATTGGCGATTCAGTCTTAAAATCTATTTAAACGCTTTGATACAGTTTCCAGAAATTATCCAAGTTTTTCAATTCCTGCATCTTCACCGAGATATATTCATCAAATCCAGAAAAAATATTCTCGGGCGATCCGAGTAACTTAAGTATTTAGATAATGTTGTTTTCTGAGAAATCTGATTGGGGTGTTCTACAATTTGGAAATTATGAAATTGTCTAGAATTTCTAAAAATTGTTCTTTCGTCAGTTTGTACTTTGATATTTGGGGCACGATGGAACAATATTCGAATAATGTATCGCCCTAATGACTTTATTTGAAATATTCCAGAAGACAATTGATGCAGGCCGATGTTGAATGAAAAAGTAGAGAAGATTCCGCCACACATCGATGACTGGAGTTGTCTTCAGCCCACCGTACACGGATGCAAAACTCTTAATCAATTCAATACGAACAAGGTACATACAGGTGCTGGTAGCACTGTTATGTTTTTTTCTTTCAACGTCAGATTATTCTAGATTTCCAACAGACTTTCATTGTTATGTCCAAATTTTGATCCCCTTGATCTGAATCACCAGATGTGTCCGATAATTTTTTCCCTCATTCAACAGAATTTGACTAATAATTGTCTTTCCACTTTGATTTCTATTGCAGTGTGTGACGAGGATTCCCGAGTATCGAAGCAGAACCAAAAAGTTGCGTGCGCCCATCCGACGGTTGGAGGAGCCAAGGGGGAGGCGACGACGCTGGATGGATGTCGGCCTACGGAGCAATGAAGAGATGGTAAAAATAACAAATATGAAACCAAATTCTTGCTTGTATTACAGTATCGGAGATATGAAGTTCTGAAATTGAAAGAAAAAACGCCATTTTCTAAAATCTGAGAACATTCTGAAAAATCGAATAAAATATAATATAATTTTTGAGCTCTATTAGAACATTTAGTTTTATATATTTTTTTGTCAAGTTTTGAGATTCAACTTTAACCGTGACGAACTCTCCATGTTCTAATAGCGCCTAAAAATTTTGTTATATTCTATTTGATTTTTCAGAATCTTTTCAGATTTAAGAATATGGCATTGTTTTTTGATTTCTAAAGTTCATATCTCCGATACGACGGGTTAGAAAAATCTGCAAAAAAAATTGGGTATGTATTTTTTGTCAAAAACTTGTGTACAATGGATTGTGGAGCAGATCTGAGACATGACTGCCAGATCTTGATCAAGTTGTTATAGGAGGCCCCAATATTTTTTGCGATATTTTCGTGGTGCTTGTTTGATCATTGATTAACATTTGTCATTAGGACGATCTTCTAAATCATTTGTATCTGTTTAATTGCAGATGGCCAAGCAGAGACATCCGAGTTAATCTGCTCCAAACTCGGCAGCGTCGGTAAGTCGCATGATTTTAATTGCGGGCAACTCTTGGTTTTCTATTTTCTCTATCGCGTGGCACGACGGTAACATTGATATTGTATCATCTACGATTTCCTAGCTCAACTCTGTCAGACTCACTTGCTGCTGCAACGGAACTAATAAAATTGACTTCTCCTCTCTCAAATTGAAGCAAAAATTACTTTTGCCTGATACTGGTAATGAAATATTACATGTAACCGAAATTTTCCGTTGCACAAAGCGGCGAGTATCGCGACAGGAAACTCCGAATCGCTTAACCAGTTTCGCGATAAATCTAATCACTTTGTCAATTCCCGTCTCTACGGTAATTTGCTCAGACTCTCACTGGTTGAGCGGTCGATTTTCCTGAGATTAAATTCACACACTCCTGAAAGGAAAAAACACAACTCAGATAGATTCAAGTACAATTTGCTGATATTAATTTATACAAGATCGTAACAAGATCATTGCAAGAGTATTTATTTCAAATTTTCTTTTTTCTCTCTTTTATTTTCAATATCAACTTTTGCATTGAATAGTCCGCTTAAGAGAAACATTGACACTCAGTCTAGGATGTATCTAACCCGTTCTCTCCCTACAGATACAAAACGGTAAGTCTCTGACCACGGTGTACGAACTGCTGAGAATGTTTGTGTTGGTGAGAATGTCCTTTTCTAGATTCCGACAGGTACTTGTCGGGGAGGTAGGTTGGGGCATCTGGGGTATTCATGTCTGTGTGCGCGCCTGTTAGTTTTTAATTTCTAAGTCCGTCGGGTGGGTTTTGGGTTGAGGCGTAGGGTAGGAAGGCTCGGGTTCCTATTTTTAATGTGTCTAATGCTATTTATTCCGCAGATGATTCGGACGATTACAGGAAAAATAAAGACAAGATTTTGATATTGCTTCGTGACTATTTCTTAGTAAAAGATCTGTTTAAATTCTATTTTTCTGCAAAGAGAGCAGTGAAATTAGACGATTTCCGTATTGAGTCAATGTATCTCATTCGATCGCAGTAATTGAATTACTGTTTTGTAAGATCGATTAAATCGTAGAATGATTAATCAAATGCTGTCTGTAATCGTCCGAATGGGCAAGATGCGTACCTCCGTTTCCGTGTTTACGTGGGGCATGGAAACGAGGGACGCTGCGCTCGAAGACGTCGCGTCGAAGAGGACCGCCGACCGTCGTGCCACAAATCTTCTCTGCTTGCTTCTATCCCCCCTTTTCATGGAAACACTTGTTGATTTTCTCCTAAAATCAAGCCTAGATTGATGAAAATTTGTTATTTTCGTGCAACGAGTGATTCCATGCATATACTCTTCCTTGCTTTACTTAATTTCATAAGACTTCTTTTATTACGTTTCTAATTTTACAGGTTTATTTTTTTTCAGGGCGCGTATAACTTCATCTTTTCTTTCTTCCCCACAGGTTCCGCTAATAATTATTTTTTCTTTCAGAAATTGTTGTTTCATATATGTGCCTAACGAATCTTTTATCATTTCAGGTGATACTAATTTTCTCTCTGTTTCAGTTTCTTGCGGAAAGTCACTTTTTTGCTTTGTCCTCAGTGTAATGCCAATGATGATGCTATTTCTATGGATTCTGGGATACAAATACGTATCGGATACAACAGAACCAGGGGGAAAAATTTCTGCTGTGCAGAAAAGGTGAGATGAAAAACTGATTTATGAGAGAGTTCAAAATTAGTTGACATAGTCGAGCTTATTTAAATTTATCTGCTCATTTCCGCACTCTTGATGAACTTCAACCGCAATTAGGTGTGTCTTATTGTGGTCTTTTCTCAATTTCCAGAGTGGTTGATCTGGTTCACCCCCTGTGGAATGCTAGAGATATTCCTTCCTTCGACGCTTGATTGATTCATCATATTCGTACCCATGTGAATGAGATGATTCGGAATGATCAACCCAGAGCCAGGGAACGGAGGGATGAGAGGGTGGTAAGTGTTGAACGTTCGTTGGATAATCCGATGTGCTATTGCACGATCGAGGGCATCGAGGCATCGTTCTTTCTCCAATTCTAATGTGATTGTACAGTGTAATAACTAATCCCTTCTAATTACAGTGGGCTGATTTTTTGGGCATCGATACCGGGTGTGTATCTGAATAGAGACGCCGCAGAGGACAATATTCACCAGGCTTCATAGAGTTTTTTCATCTCAACTCCCAGTTTGTTTTTTCACCTCGATCACCGGACGGTAATTTCTTTTATATTTTTTGAATAACTGAATAACTTTTTATGCTCAACATTCCAGTATAACCTGATATTTCAGACATATTTCAGAAGTAGATATATTTCTCATTCACGAGTGTTGAACAAAAAAATCAAGATCGCTTTCGAGATTGATAAATGAAACCGGAATGTAATTTGGAGAAATTTACAAATTTGATTTTCATATCTTTTTCGTTTCTCGTAGATAAACAAATACCTTTTTCAAATCAGTTAGGAAATTTGAAGCTTTGATTAGACCTAACCGTACAGTTTATAACTGACGAATTATTTTACTGATAGATTTTCCGTTTGGTTTGCTTATCTGTTTCAGCGAGTGATCTGAGACCTACTTCTCAAATTCGGATGAATCCTGGAATCGATGGAACAAAGATGAAGAAACCTATCGGCCCGAGGGAGCCAAACGTACGACAAAGGCTCGCGATCGGATAGATAAAATGTAAGGCAGATCTGCGCCATTTTTGAGCGATCTTCTTTCCCGAACTGGGCCGCGTAATATCTTGAGAAATCTGATTGGGGTGTTCTACAATTTGGAAATTATGAAATTGTCTAGAATTTCTAAAAATTGTTCTTTCGTCAGTTTGTACTTTGATATTTGGGGCACGATGGAACAATATTCGAATAATGTATCGCCCTAATGACTTTATTTGAAATATTCCAGAAGACAATTGATGCAGGCCGATGTTGAATGAAAAAGTAGAGAAGATTCCGCCACACATCGATGACTGGAGTTGTCTTCAGCCCACCGTACACGGATGCAAAACTCTTAATCAATTCAATACGAACAAGGTACATACAGGTGCTGGTAGCACTGTTATGTTTTTTTCTTTCAACGTCAGATTATTCTAGATTTCCAACAGACTTTCATTGTTATGTCCAAATTTTGATCCCCTTGATCTGAATCACCAGATGTGTCCGATAATTTTTTCCCTCATTCAACAGAATTTGACTAATAATTGTCTTTCCACTTTGATTTCTATTGCAGTGTGTGACGAGGATTCCCGAGTATCGAAGCAGAACCAAAAAGTTGCGTGCGCCCATCCGACGGTTGGAGGAGCCAAGGGGGAGGCGACGACGCTGGATGGATGTCGGCCTACGGAGCAATGAAGAGATGGTAAAAATAACAAATATGAAACCAAATTCTTGCTTGTATTACAGTATCGGAGATATGAAGTTCTGAAATTGAAAGAAAAAACGCCATTTTCTAAAATCTGAGAACATTCTGAAAAATCGAATAAAATATAATATAATTTTTGAGCTCTATTAGAACATTTAGTTTTATATATTTTTTTGTCAAGTTTTGAGATTCAACTTTAACCGTGACGAACTCTCCATGTTCTAATAGCGCCTAAAAATTTTGTTATATTCTATTTGATTTTTCAGAATCTTTTCAGATTTAAGAATATGGCATTGTTTTTTGATTTCTAAAGTTCATATCTCCGATACGACGGGTTAGAAAAATCTGCAAAAAAAATTGGGTATGTATTTTTTGTCAAAAACTTGTGTACAATGGATTGTGGAGCAGATCTGAGACATGACTGCCAGATCTTGATCAAGTTGTTATAGGAGGCCCCAATATTTTTTGCGATATTTTCGTGGTGCTTGTTTGATCATTGATTAACATTTGTCATTAGGACGATCTTCTAAATCATTTGTATCTGTTTAATTGCAGATGGCCAAGCAGAGACATCCGAGTTAATCTGCTCCAAACTCGGCAGCGTCGGTAAGTCGCATGATTTTAATTGCGGGCAACTCTTGGTTTTCTATTTTCTCTATCGCGTGGCACGACGGTAACATTGATATTGTATCATCTACGATTTCCTAGCTCAACTCTGTCAGACTCACTTGCTGCTGCAACGGAACTAATAAAATTGACTTCTCCTCTCTCAAATTGAAGCAAAAATTACTTTTGCCTGATACTGGTAATGAAATATTACATGTAACCGAAATTTTCCGTTGCACAAAGCGGCGAGTATCGCGACAGGAAACTCCGAATCGCTTAACCAGTTTCGCGATAAATCTAATCACTTTGTCAATTCCCGTCTCTACGGTAATTTGCTCAGACTCTCACTGGTTGAGCGGTCGATTTTCCTGAGATTAAATTCACACACTCCTGAAAGGAAAAAACACAACTCAGATAGATTCAAGTACAATTTGCTGATATTAATTTATACAAGATCGTAACAAGATCATTGCAAGAGTATTTATTTCAAATTTTCTTTTTTCTCTCTTTTATTTTCAATATCAACTTTTGCATTGAATAGTCCGCTTAAGAGAAACATTGACACTCAGTCTAGGATGTATCTAACCCGTTCTCTCCCTACAGATACAAAACGGTAAGTCTCTGACCACGGTGTACGAACTGCTGAGAATGTTTGTGTTGGTGAGAATGTCCTTTTCTAGATTCCGACAGGTACTTGTCGGGGAGGTAGGTTGGGGCATCTGGGGTATTCATGTCTGTGTGCGCGCCTGTTAGTTTTTAATTTCTAAGTCCGTCGGGTGGGTTTTGGGTTGAGGCGTAGGGTAGGAAGGCTCGGGTTCCTATTTTTAATGTGTCTAATGCTATTTATTCCGCAGATGATTCGGACGATTACAGGAAAAATAAAGACAAGATTTTGATATTGCTTCGTGACTATTTCTTAGTAAAAGATCTGTTTAAATTCTATTTTTCTGCAAAGAGAGCAGTGAAATTAGACGATTTCCGTATTGAGTCAATGTATCTCATTCGATCGCAGTAATTGAATTACTGTTTTGTAAGATCGATTAAATCGTAGAATGATTAATCAAATGCTGTCTGTAATCGTCCGAATGGGCAAGATGCGTACCTCCGTTTCCGTGTTTACGTGGGGCATGGAAACGAGGGACGCTGCGCTCGAAGACGTCGCGTCGAAGAGGACCGCCGACCGTCGTGCCACAAATCTTCTCTGCTTGCTTCTATCCCCCCTTTTCATGGAAACACTTGTTGATTTTCTCCTAAAATCAAGCCTAGATTGATGAAAATTTGTTATTTTCGTGCAACGAGTGATTCCATGCATATACTCTTCCTTGCTTTACTTAATTTCATAAGACTTCTTTTATTACGTTTCTAATTTTACAGGTTTATTTTTTTTCAGGGCGCGTATAACTTCATCTTTTCTTTCTTCCCCACAGGTTCCGCTAATAATTATTTTTTCTTTCAGAAATTGTTGTTTCATATATGTGCCTAACGAATCTTTTATCATTTCAGGTGATACTAATTTTCTCTCTGTTTCAGTTTCTTGCGGAAAGTCACTTTTTTGCTTTGTCCTCAGTGTAATGCCAATGATGATGCTATTTCTATGGATTCTGGGATACAAATACGTATCGGATACAACAGAACCAGGGGGAAAAATTTCTGCTGTGCAGAAAAGGTGAGATGAAAAACTGATTTATGAGAGAGTTCAAAATTAGTTGACATAGTCGAGCTTATTTAAATTTATCTGCTCATTTCCGCACTCTTGATGAACTTCAACCGCAATTAGGTGTGTCTTATTGTGGTCTTTTCTCAATTTCCAGAGTGGTTGATCTGGTTCACCCCCTGTGGAATGCTAGAGATATTCCTTCCTTCGACGCTTGATTGATTCATCATATTCGTACCCATGTGAATGAGATGATTCGGAATGATCAACCCAGAGCCAGGGAACGGAGGGATGAGAGGGTGGTAAGTGTTGAACGTTCGTTGGATAATCCGATGTGCTATTGCACGATCGAGGGCATCGAGGCATCGTTCTTTCTCCAATTCTAATGTGATTGTACAGTGTAATAACTAATCCCTTCTAATTACAGTGGGCTGATTTTTTGGGCATCGATACCGGGTGTGTATCTGAATAGAGACGACGCAGAGGACAATATTCACCAGGCTTCGTAGAGTTTTTTCACTTCAACACCGGTTTATTTCGTTACCTCGATCGCCGGATGGTTTCGTCTTCATTTTTCGAATAATTGAGTAACTTTTTCCACGTAAAACATTAGTATAGCTTGATATTCCGGCATTACTTTAGCGTCAAGTCAAATCACTGGAAAGTAGATATATTCCTAGTCATAATTGTTGGCCAAAAAATCGAGATCACTTTTGAGATTGACGATCGTAGCCGGAATTTGATCGAAAAAATTTTGTAGATTCGACTTTTATCTTTTTTTTCTTCCATCGATAAACGAATACCTTCCTTCACGAATTACTATTTAGAAAACTTGACGCTTGATTATATCTCATCGTACAGGTTGTAACTGATTGATTATTTCACTAATGGATTTCCTGTTTCGTCTGCTTATCTGTTTCAGCGAGGGATCCGAAGTCTACTCCACAAAACGGATGAATTCCGGAATCGATAGAATAAAGGTGCAGCAACCGATCAGACTACAGGTGTTGGGAATACGACGAAACCTCGGGATCGAATAAAACGTAAGACAGCTCCACCGGATTCTCAAATGATCTTTTTTCGTGAACTAGGCGGCCCACTACGTTGAATTTATTCCTCGCAGATGTATCAATTTCTCCATATTGGTATAATTATTATTTTATTTTCCATTCCAATTAGATAGAATTGTATAGGCTCATGACAATTTATTTTCCTTAGTTGAATATGTTTAAACATTAATTTTATTAGTCATGATCCATTTGATTGATGTATCCGTTCTTGGTTTTGCTGTCCTGTTCAAAGTATAGTACCGAGTGTCATGATATCTGCAAAAGTTCTGAAATAGCGGAAGTTGATTGAGAACAAGAGTCACCCGATCAGAACTAAAATGAATAAAGTTTCCTTCTATTATGCGGCAAGAGATGTATGGTCTACTCCACGGATTGGATAAAGTAGAAAAAAACCTTTCAAATAAAGAATCTTCAGGCATATCTGTGGGATTTGAAAATGATCAATTTTTTTAATTCGGTTGTAAATTATATTGAATTCAGAGGAAAGGTCCTAATCAATGCAGACGAGTCAATGGTTCAACAAAATTCGCGGTTGTTTCGACCGTCATGTACTCCCCTCATCGGAGGCTATATTTATTAAATAAACACAACTTACAATTAAAATAAGTCGAAGAATATATACTATGAGTGAACAAAAATACAACAATCAACTCACATCAATTGAGTATCAAAAGTTGAAGAACAAAAGTGAAACTGAATAAAATAAATGTAGCAGATAGACTACATAAAAAACAAACAAATGATTACTTTCACGGTATTTTCTGTAGTCTACCTGTCGCATTTATTTTATTCAGTTTCACTTTCGTTTCCCAACTTTCGATACTGAATTGATGTGAGTCAATTGTTGTATTTTTTTTACACATAGTATATATTTTTTTCGACTCGTCATAATTGTAGATTGTGTTTTCAATAAGTATAGCCTCTGATGAGTGCAGTACGCGACTCCCGAAACGTCGGGTGAATTGTTCTGAACCACTGACTTTTGGCTGGATTGATTAAGAGCTTTCCTCAAAATTGACAAGTTCGAGTGTTAACTTCAATATGGATTATAGAGGATTCATTGCAATACATTGCTTTCATCATATTTTCGCTTCTAATTCAGCGATCGTTGAATCATAATTTTATGAATGTTCGATTAATATCTCCATTGTTTGTTCTATTTCATAGTGAATACCAAAGACGATGTTATCTCACGAGATTCAAGGGTTGTGGATATGGATTGTGTATAAGGAAGTTATAAAATCCCAGAGATGCGGACACCATTATCCAAAAAGGTGGGACTGAATCTCTAAAATGTAATCTTGTAATCTTATGATCATGTATCGCATTACTTACTGTAATACTGTGGAGTTCCGATGCGATTCTAAATTATATCACAAAAATTTATGAAAAATCGGCGTCCAGAGACTTGCAGAATACGTAATTTACGTTGCAGCATAGTATTTTGTAAACTTCAAACCCTCGGATTACAATCTAATGGGTATTTATTTTTCTTATTCCAGTTGCAATTCGAGACGTTGACGATTTGAGGATTCAAAATCATCGAGAATATTGGCTTCGTGCTTCGATGGTTTGTCTGGACATCTCCAGAAAAGCTAAGTGTCTTTCATTCTTCAATATATTAGTGTTTAATTTTTGGTTCTATTAAGTTTCGGCTTTGAATCGATACTGACTATGTATTCTATGTACCGTAATTTACGTTGCAGCATAGTATTTTGTAAACTTCAAACCCTCGGATTACAATCTAATAGGTATTTCTTTTTTTTTATTCCAGTTGCAATTCGAGACGTTGACGATTTGAGGATTCAAAATCATCGAGAATATTGGCTTCGTGCTTCGATGGTTTGTCTGGACATCTCCAGAAAAGCTAAGTGTCTTTTATTCTGCAATATATTAGTGTTTAATTTTTGGTAGTATTAAGTTTCGACTTTGAATCGATTGTGACTATGTATTCTATATACCGATATCATATGCGAATTAGGAGGCTATTAAAAAAATTGCTCTATATATCACTCGTGCTTTATAAATTTCCGCTATTACGTATTGTCCAACTTGTGATAGGGCTTTCGGCTTTTAGCACCGCGAAAGGGGGTCGTTTCGCGTTCGCTTCTGTTTTCTTATACGAAATTATTCCGCTACGCTACTCCGGCAATGGAGAGTTTCCGAAGGTCTGCTAAATTTTTCTGAATCTCCCTCAGGTGTTCTCAATTTCTTCTAACTGCTGTTGCGTGCGGCCACGGATCTCTACACGGAGAGACATTCAATTACTATTACATTTGCTTCATTGCATATCCACAATTGAAATAGTGCATGAATTTAGGGATAATCGACGTACCGCCATAATAAATACAATAATGGAAAATCATGGTAATTCCAATATGTTTGAGTACAATCATCAGGACCGAGAATTACTATTGGCATACTGATCATTAGTATTTGAATACTAATATTTGGTATTGGAATACAAATTGTGGGTCCTGAAGATTACAATTATACATATCGAAGTACCTCTACTACCATTTTTGTAGGGATAATTACGACGGAACCTCGGCGATCCCCTAATAATTCTTCTACTCTATTTTAATTGAGAACATGTAATCAAGCAAGAATTGTAGTTGAAAGTCTCTCTGTGCAATGATATATTGAATAGCGTTCGCGCGGGTACATCGGGAATAGGAAAGCCGAGGACCGTGCATGGCGAATGTAAATTCCCATTAGCTGGGCGTTGTGATATACTTTTTTTTCTATTACTTTATCGATCACACGATTCTTTCACTTTGATGTAACTTTTCCGAGTATTCTAATTGATCGGCGAAGCTTGGGTTTCGAGTCTGGCCTTTGGAGTCCGGCGGTAAAACAGAGCCGGAATTCCGCTAAAGTATGTATCGTGTTGTAGGGAGGGGTAGTAACTTTCAAATCTCGGCAGGACCTCTATTTGTTATTGCAGGTTCGAATTCTTCATGGAAGAATACGTAACAATTATTGGAAACGTTTCCTCCGATTCGATTCGAAGCGCATCTTTCGAAATCGTTATATTTTCAACTGATCCACGAAATCCGCATCGTTCCGAAAATCAGGAGGTACGTGTCCATTCTTCTCAGGAGAACGATTCCATTGAGCGTAGGTACGAGTTGAAAAATTAGATAGTTTGATTTCGTTCTTTGCACGCAAGTGTATCATTGCAATCACATGGACGCTTACATTCAATGGACTAACTACTATTAGCGCTACTCAAAAGTGGAACCCCGATGGTGAGAGGGCCGGGACTCACCGAAAAAACACCCCGGAGGTGAGAGGCGTGGGTACTCACCAGTGGAGTGCTAAAAGTAGTTGTTTCATCGAACGTTTACGTCCTTGTTGTTGCGATGCGAAGCTTTCGTCTGAAACACGAAATTGATCTGACCATTTTCTGAACGCCTTCGAGGTGATCGAGTTGAAATTAGGCACGATCGGATTGTTTTTCCGAAAACACTCGTGACATAGTTTGTTGTCTTCGATTTCTCGCGTATCTCTTGGAATCGTTATATTTTCGATCTCTTCACGAAATCCGCATCGTTCCGAAAATCAGGAGGTACGTGTCCATTCTTCTCCGGAGAACGATTCCATTGAGCGTAGGTACGAGTTGAAAAAGTAGATAGTTTGATTTCGTTCTTTGCACGCAAGTGTATCATTGCAATCACATGGACGCTTACATTCAATGGACTAACTACTATTAGCGCTACTCAAAAGTGGAACCCCGATGGTGAGAGGGCCGGGACTCACCGAAAAAACACCCCGGAGGTGAGAGGCGTGGGTACTCACCAGTGGAGTGCTAAAAGTAGTTGTTTCATCGAACGTTTACGTCCTTGTTGTTGCGATGCGAAGCTTTCGTCTGAAACACGAAATTGATCTGACCATTTTCTGAACGCCTTCGAGGTGATCGAGTTGAAATTACGCACAATCGAGTTATTTCTCTGAAAACATTCAACGCGCGTTCTTTTTTCACGGATCGAAAGCGCATTTCTTCAACAATGTTATTTTTTTTAACCACAGCGCCATGTTTCTCGAACTGAACGGAACTTTCTTCGTCAAAACTTACGTATTCTTCCATGCAGAATCCGAATCTTCAATATGTTTAAATGAAGGATTTGCGTCTGTAATCTTGAAGTCACTATCCCTCTCGCCGTCAGGGGCTGGCGATGGGGGTTGATTTTCACGGTGTCCGTTTTTCCCTACGAGATTGAAAAGTTTTCATTCCGGTGCATTTTTGTGTATGATAGGTATTCCTGGAGACATTTCGATGTCTTGAGATAAGAAACTTGCCCCCTATATTCTCAGACGTTTTGTTCTTGGTTCAAATCTTTGCAACAACAAAATGAATAACAAGTCTCATTTGTTCGGTAAAATTATTTATCCATACAGAAGAATTTAGCAGACTATTCGAACCCCATAAGTTTCAATTAGTACAAATGATTTTTCGTTACGAGGAACGATTCTACCTTCATTCGATCGTACAGACGTTGCATGAATTCGAAAAATTCGGAAATCATCATTCTCAATTCACATTTGCTCATTACACCTATTCTTATGATTCAAATATTTCGAACGTGGTTCCAATCAGTACTTCTCTCAATACCATATATTTACCGTATATATATTTATTGGTAAACTAATTTTACTAATTATTAAGTACTTTCTGATACCGATCTCACAAATTAAAAAAATTTCTGAATCTTTATGTCAACCGAGTTATACAACATATTGAGAAACGTCGTTGATTACGAGTTTCAGTAATATAAATTTCATTACCCTTGTTTCGAAAGAAATCTGATTTTCATTGTTTATAATTCACGAATTATAACTGCATCTAGAAAGTGCGAAAGTTATACTTTTTTTTCTATATTCGAGACGTGATAGATTAATGTTCCGAAAAGTTATCACCCATTTATTATGATCGAATTATTCCAGAAAAATACTACCGCATGCTGATCCTCGATGACAGTCGTAGATTCTACAATGTGTTAATCACTGGAGTTATCTTGAGCCTTGGCGGACGAATGAAAATTTTACAAAAAATTCAATACAAGCAAGGTACGTAGTTGTTTGTGAGTGTTCCTTTCTCCCTTGTTTATCATCTGCCGGTCATCTTGGATTTTTAATAAAGATTTATTATTCTGTCGAAATTTCGTTTTCCTTGTGTTGAATTAATTTTTCTTTTTTCATTTATCATCATTTGACTAATAATCATCTTGTCGATTTTATTTATTTTTCAGTATGACGATGCCTCCGAAATATCGGAAATGGAACTACAGCGGGGTTCTACTTTGGCGGTTGGAAGAGCTGGAGGGCAAGCGAGGACGTTCGATGGATGTATGGTTATGGAGCAATAGAATGGAGGTGAGAATAACCAATTTGTATCCAAATTCTGGTTTTCTGAATTGCAGATAGCCAAGCAGAGACCGCCGAGTACAACGATGTTCGCGGAACATCGCGATCCGATATAATATGTAAGGTAGATCTGTGTGACTTTTTCATTAGCTATTTTACTTCATTAGGCCGCTCACTATCCTATAACCTGCTTCATTACTGACGTATCAATTTCTCTACATTGCTGGTGTTTGTTTTTTCTTCTTTTTTGTCAATTTTCATTACAGTCAGATTGGGTTGTACTGATCTCATTGCAATAGTTCTTCATTGTATAACGTTATTTTCATAAATATTCGATTATTACATGTAGATGGTGTCATGGGGTTCTACTTCATGATACATCGTGTAAAACAACTCTTGAACCGAGTGACACTTCGTATTCATCAGTATGAACGGAGATATCTGGATTAGCTTCAAAGTAATTGAATAATTGAAAAATGATACTAGAATGAAACACTTTGGAATTCTGGAAATTCTCACATGAATTTCGTTAATATTTTCTGATGAAACTTTCATCCGTTGCAGGGATCGTTGATTGTGTGAAATTGGCTCGGGAGCAATGTGGAGGAACCGTTTTCACTCGCATCGTGAGTTCGCAGGTTGTAAGTAGATTTGGGTTCGATGGCTAACATCGAAGCCTATTCTTGTTTGGCTCATCTCAGTATTGTATTTTCTCAGATATCAGTCTATATTGGAGAAGCAACATTTTTAAAGTATACTCAATAGTATGAGAAATATTGATTCTATGGTAAAGTCTTACGTATTCATTATTATTGCAAACAATCGTCTTCGAGACTTATTAGTTTCAAATGTCGACTTGATCGAATTACCTCGAGCTCGTGTTCGAGAGGTATATTGTCTCAATTTATATTGATGTCGAATATTATATCTTGCAACGTCTAGTGATCGAAGAAAACTACAAAACAGATGAAAAAAGAATAATATCGTTCTGTTTTCCTATTTTAAATCACCAAACCGGATGATGTCTGATACATCCGACGTTATCATATTCAATTCTAAACTCTTCAATCAACACTTTTATCATAACCAATTCACGTTGTATATGTGCATAAATCTCTGTGCTCTCGACTGTTTCAGATCTCCGAGGGTATATTAGTCGTATCGCATCTCACGCTTACAATGTTCTCCAATTGCAGCATCATTTCCATTTTCCTTCGTATGCTCTCAAATTTCTGTGCTTTTGACTGTTTCAGATCTTCGAGGGAATCTAATCAATATTGTCTCATATATTTTTCATGTTTCCCATTCGTATGATTTCGACTTTGCCTTTTATGCTTTTGAGTTTCTGTTTCCATGATTCTGTGATATAATTCCAATTTTACTCTGTATATCTCTAAACTTTTATGCCTCTGACTGTTCCAGGTCTCCGAGGGAAACTTATTAATTATGTCTTGCCTATTTTTAATACTTCCCATTTTTATGATCGCGAATTCACCTTGTATGCGTTTATATTTCTGTGTCTATGACTGCTTTCTCTTCCACTTTGCATGCCTCTCAATTTTATTGCCTTGTCCTACAGATTTTTTCTAGTGAGAGCGGCTAAGGGGAGGAAGTGGAATGGTGGGTGGCCTTGCCGTCCGCCGCACTCCGGATCAACCTGCGACCTTTGTGAATTTCCCGTAATTTTCAAATCTCCGCGGTGAATTGATTAATATTGTCAATCATGGTTTTGAACTCAATACTTTATTATTCGTTTCGAGTTTACGTCATATGTATTGGAAATTCGGATTCGCAATTTTTTTGTTTCTCTTTCATTGTTCAATTCGGCGAGTGTCGGTATTGAAGGTTTATTCTGGAAGTTCGTTTATATTATCTCCTTCACAATTCGGAAGTTCTGTTTTATGTTACAACTGCGGCGGTGAAACGTGTGGAGAAGGTCACGGAATTTCGGTAGCTGTTCGATGGACATGGCATCGATTTTGAAGGAGATAATATAGACGACATTTAGGATCGATCAATATTCAACACCGACGACACTTCTTAATACGGAAATCTTGGAATTTGTGTTGATGAAACCGATGATGTGAATTCGGCAGGAACATCATCAAAATGGCAAAAAAAATCACGTAGAGTTCCGATTTGAAAAATTTAGAAGAAGAAAAAAAAACATAAAACAATCCGTAATTTTGGTTTGAAATACTTCTGAAAATTAATGCGTGGATCAGGCCTAAAGGGGATACCACATCTGAAAAAAAATCGCGCCTGAAACTCTACCCCCTGCGGTGGTGCGGAAAAGAGTTCAACGTCGAAAACAATAAAATTTGGATTTCACGTTCAATTTGCATCCAGTTCTTGCCATCGAAATCAATTATTTCATTTTTTGAAGTTTCATACCCAAAGAGCTAGCGGATTTCGAACTGGAGCGCCTCTGTCTCATTCTAGTTATGATTCATATTCTAAGCTTATGCTCCGAGCCAAGTTCTTCGATAATTTTGCCATTAATATTTTGACTGAACGGTTTCCGTATTCGAATCTTATCGCACATTCCACACAACGAGTTACTTCCAGATTCTTCAATACGAAAAAGAATTTGCGATCCTCCCGCTCGTTTATCAGGGGAGAATTGATTTTTGATTTTAACAGCGCCACCCGCTGGTATTGTTTTTCACCATCTGCGGGATCGATATTCATGATGTATCGGTAATGGATCGTGTTCATGTGGTTGCATATAATGAGGTGCAACGCGGGAGTAAGATTTGAAATATTACAGTTCGATGTTTCATTTTTTGAAAAGAAATTTCAAAATTCGTACGAATTAGGTAATCGGAAATAAAAATTAAACGACAAAACGGACGCAAATTTATAGATCACTTGATCTCGACAGACACGTGGATATGAGTATATCGGGATTGTTATCAACTACATACGAATCCATCTGATAATACTTGAATAATTGTAATTATATTTTTCTGACGAGTTGACTGACTGATTCGAAAACAGCTCGCCGTGGGTAAATTCGTGAGCCGATGTAGTGGGCTTGAGGTGGACTTGAGGATGCAAGCGATGTCTAGATTACCGATCGAGATTCACGGTTCGCGTTGAAGCGAGCTGACTCCCGTGGTAAATTCAGGTTGATAATTGTAGGAATACGAGATATTCGTAATTACAACGTAGCCCAAAGTCGACGAATGCATTCAACAAATAATTTCATGGGTAATCATATTTTGCAATCCGGTTACACTCGGATAATCTCTGATGTATCATCGCGGAGACGGCGTACTCCAGTCGGTAATTGAAGCACATATCCAACGAGTTTCAAAACTTTTTGCTCAAATGTTAAACGCGTTGTCAGAATTACGAACGGAATCACGGAGAGGGCGCTCGCTCGCCACGAAATTTAATCGGCTCAAAAGTGCACGAGAGGGAGGGGAGCTGTCTTTGTATTATTAGTCAGTCAACGATTCATATTCAATAGTTGAATATATATCAATTCATTCTGCAGAAAAATATGACGAAATATTACGTTTTGATTTTCGTGTAGGAAATCGCATGTAAATTCGGTTACTCACGTCTGTTTAGATATGAGATGGAACAAATGTTTATTCTTCAGGTTACTTCGTCAATTCTTTCTTCTGCCGTGAGAATAATTTTTGCCTTCGAATGACATTGAAATTTGTCATTCTCGTTATCTGTTATATATATATTTTTTTTTTTCTCAAACATCCGGTAATTTGGAAAACTCCAATATCCACGATGCATTTGCAAAATGACTCATCAATCACAGCGCATTGCGAAAAGGAATGTCGACAACTATGTATTAATAAACGTGACAATATTCGTATTACCTAGAGCTCTCATAGAGGACTTGTGATATTAATTTGTCAGACGTAATATATAACGAATTGGTTCTTACGCGCTGGGCGCATAAATTGAAATGCTAAAAGCGGAATTGGAAGGAATTAGGAAAAACGCCACGAAATGGGATGATGATTACCGGAGGGGGTTGAAAGAACCGGCGAGGGCTGGGGCAGAGCTAGGAGCAGGGGCGTTAGGTCAGGTTGAGGGCTGGCTTGATGGGCTATACGAATAATGGTATGGGGCAGGGCCTGCTGGGGTTGGGAACAAAATTCTCCCCAACTGCCCCCAACCCCCTCAGAGCTTGGATTTTCAGCAGCAATGGTGGGTAAAGTGCCGACTGCTGGGTAAATAACTTCCATCTTGCGCAACCCACGGACGTGCTCCACCCCCACAAACCCCTTTATATTCCCAGCTCCAGCTCTCGCGTATAAGCTATGGTAAAATGAAATAAAATGAAAAAAGGGGGGAGGGGGAGGGATCGGAGAAAAAAATTAAAAATAAAAATTGAAGACTGAGGACGAGGAAGATAAAAAGGGGGAACGGGGGGGGGGGGGGGGGGGAGACGTAAAATATTCTTTTAATGAGCAAAGACTTTCAAGTATTGACTCAAAATGGCCGACGACTCTTTTGAGTCAGCTCGTTAACCATTATTCCGGACTATAGGGTTCTCCGTCTTTTTTTTCTTCCTCCCATTCTCTGTCTTCCTCTAATTCTTCTTCTCCTTGCTCTATTTTTTTTGCTTTCGTTTTTTTTCTCTCTCTTTCTCTTGTCTTCTTTCATTTTTGCGGATACTTTCTATGCGAGCGGAGATGGAGAGAGTCGCGTAAGCCACGATGTTGAAAGACTTGTAGGTGGGAGATTTAAGGACGTGGAAGAGGAAGAGGCAAGGATTTACGGGGAGGGTGATTTTCAAAGACTAACACGTCGATCTGCTCCCAGAATTACTATTTCTTGTTGTATCTTATAAAATTTGACCGACTTGACAGATGCCCGTGAAATTCGCCGCGATTCTTTGCCAGCATTTCCTTCTTCATTTCTTGTAAAACGAACATTTTTTTACCCGTTTATATTTCACCTATATGTGTTGACTGTGCATCAGAGCTAAAAAATTGAAATTTTTTTCCTGAATTTGATTCCGAAGTCTCGGTATGAGCAGTGAGATCAAAATAACTCGGGAAAGTTTCAGATGTTGGAAAAATTCTTCAAACAATTGAAATTCCGTTATCAGTGACAATTTTATCATCTGTCACAGACGTTAAATTTGATTTCATTGAATTATCGAGTCTAATCCATTCAGATGTGAGTATGACTCATTCGCGGATAAGGAAATAAATCCTACAAGTGTCATACTTTTCCGTTCACGTAGAAAGATCTGGGCGGTCTATGTGACAAATTGTGTACATTGATCGAAATACAAAATTGACAAGAAACCAGCCGGAATCTAGATAGAGGAAAACATGAATCTAAACACAATTTCGCTGTTCATTTAATATGATGAAAACCCTCTGCGAGAAATTGAATACCTGCTGAAAAGCGTTGGATCAAATTTGTCCTTACGGTAGACTATGAATCTGTTTTGCAATTTTTTGTTCGTTGATACGAAAAGCGTATATCGTAAGTGTTGTCACTAATAATTGAATACCTTTCGTCCGAAGGTTGGTATGAGAAGAAAACGGCGATGGGAAAAAAACGGAGAAAAAGTAAAAGGCGTAAAGAAAAGATGGCAGGGGGCTGGCAATAAATAATCTTTCGTTAGGTTTTAGCCCGCGGAAAATCGCGAGAGTTGGATACAGCCATGTAGGGGCAGAGGAGGGTGGGGACTGCGCGGGGATGCTGGCTGGGCAAGGGTTGTTTTAACTTGAGACTTTGCTTCGAAGAATCCGCAAGTTCTGTGCGTACAGCGGCGTTACCGTCCTCACTTTCTCTTTTTGGAGCTTTTCACAAGAAATATATATATATAGGTACTATACTCATGTACAAGGGTTAAAAACGAGACGGGACAAGACACTATGACGGGGTGGCCCGGGGTAGTCACCCTTTCCCTGTCCCCTAGCCTCAGCCTCAGCCCCAACCCCTTCTTCGTTTTTCTCATTCCACCCCCGGGGGGAAAATTTCTCGCAAACCGAACGCGCAACGAAGAATTTTCTCCTGCTTCTCCTGCTCTTCTTCCCCTGCCGGTTTTCCTGCTTCCACTGCTTTCGCTGTCGCTGCTGCTGCTGCTGCTGCTACAGGGGTGGAGACGAAGAGTGGTTTCATTATTGATCAAAGAACCGATGTAGCTTCAACCCCTCCCCCCTTCCGCCCCCTTTTTTGCACCCTATATTCAACCTCCTCCCCAAACTCCCACACCGAATCTGAAAGACCGCCCTTTATATATTCACTCTTTCCTTATTCCAGCATCACATTATGTATACAAAAAGTATGGAGAGCCAGAGCATCCCGTAGAATCTTTATTTCTCTTACTTTACTTCCTGTCGTTTCTGAATGTTTGTCACGCAGCGCACGTAATGATGAGAGAAAGGAAGAAAGAAAATGGAGAAGAAAAAATAGGGGATGAATGTACTTATCATTCGATGGATGAGGTATATATTGCATAGTTGACGATAGATCCGAAACTATAGACTTCCGTGACAAATATATTATTTGAGTTTTTGATAAAATTGAATTACGTCGAAATAGATTTTTGAGTTCAGGCTGCAGATCTAGAAAATTTTGCACTTCACACTGGACATAATCTTCAACATTTCTGAAGTACTTTGAGATTTTCATGGCATCTGCCTACTACTGTTTTACCTATACCTGTCATAGATTGGTACTGGAATAATTTTTGCCTCCCCAGCTTTCTTTCCTCTTTTCTTCTTTTTGTATTGTTCTACTCGTATATTTGTGTTCACTAATGAATTAGAACTCGAAATCGAAATTCTGAGTACCTATACCCCCGATCAATTTTTGAATTGCTACAATTCAAGGGAATATAGGTATGATAATTAATTAATACCTGTATTATTCCAGCAATCCCTCATTGGATGAATTTTCGTCTTATTTCGTTTGATTTCTTCTTTGAAACGGTTCACGAGAGAAATAAATAGAATATTTCCTATAAATTAGAATCGAGATGGCGATTGACTGGAGGTTTTTATTTTTCCTCCGAAAATGGGATGAACTTGATCAGTAGAATCTGGTTTCTCCGGCAATTGCAGAAAGCCGGAGATCTGCAAATGATGTGTCGATCGAAAATGGAACCGTAATTTCTCATATATCAATACATCATATAGAAGACTCCGATTACTACATTTTCATGTAGTGACAAGACAAATTGAAGGTTTGAACATCGATTCAATGACGGAGAAAATTAGAACCGTTATGCAGTAAGTTTAATTTCTGATATACATACATACGATTTTCACGAATGAAAATTCGTTCTAAGATCTGTACGTTCATCTTTTTCTTTCAGTTATTCGTATTGTTCGGTCTACCGCTTTGGCATTCGACTCAGATTATAACATATCAGATTTTAACGAAATCGCGATTAAATTGCGTTCTTTTTTTTCTTTTTCTATTCCGGCAAAAAGAACAACAGAAAAGCGCCGACGGTGAAAAAAATAAAGCCTTGAATCTAAGGGATAAATTCGTCACCCTCAATTCCCGGGATTTTTCCATTAGAAAGGAGTCAATCAGAAATCCAGCCCGTAATTTTCCAAACTACGTGAATTTAGAAAATCGAATTCCCTCCATACTTTCGGCATTGAATTCTTTTTTATAAAATAATTTATCCGTAATGTGCAATCCACGGATACCTAATCTCATCGAAAATTATCAAATTGGAATAAAAAACAACAAAACGAAAGAAAAGAATCATCTTTTTTTTTTGTAATAACTGCACCAAATATTACAAGAATCAACGTTAACTTGCTAAAGAATTTGTTCTTCCTCGATATTCATTTCTCATAATGCCATTATCCATTTTTTCTTCCTTTCTTTTCAATGTCTTGAACAATCGAAAAGCCTATCAGTGCTACAAACCCACGTTCTTTTTTCCTCCTTTCTTCTTTCAGACTTGATTCCAAGTTAATTGTTTCCAACGAGGCCGCCTCTTCAATGCCTCTCTCCCTGCCTTAATTCTTTTCTTGTAATCTCCTTTTTCGCTCCTTTTTTCTGATGTACGCATTGTTCTCTTTATTCCATTCTTATATACATCTATAATATAATTCCGTTGTTTCCGCCCACTCTTGCCAATTTAATCTTTGATTCGACAGATTTTTTCTCTTTCTTTTTCTCCCCATTTTCTCTCCCTTTTCTTTTTTGTTCGCTCTTCTCTCTCTCACGCTCCGCGTCGCAGGTATCATATATCTCTGTTTCTCGTCTCGTAATTTTCTCTCAATTTTCTATCCTGCATGTTTATGTACATATATACACATATAATTATCCATCTTTATTTACGTGGATTTCAGTACGTATGGACCAACGAATCCGTACGAAAGAAAGATTGTTCGGTACGCTATTATACGTGGATGTATAAAATATTATCCATATATATAAATATACACGAGTACCAGTTGTAAATTTTCGAAAATTAGTTCACAGGATTTGAAAAAAGACCGAAAGAAAAAAACCCCTCACCGTTGGGAGTTGAAGAGCGTTTTGAAAATTTGTTATCCTACTCGACCCCTCGGGCGATTCTCGCGAATGCACGTTACTGTACCGCGCACAATATGCATACGCATACGCGTTTTACGCGTACACACATACGCGCGCAAGGGTTGTAATTCTGAGGGGTGAATCAAGGCGGCGTATTAGTAGGCACAGTAAATCAGGTATTCTCATTCGCGTTCCCATTTTCAATTGTATCAACTTAACCCTTTCATTGTTTTTTGCTAGCATAGACGAACCGTTTGACCGAAGTCGGTCTCCGTCAGCCCTGAAACCCGACGAACTCGATTCTCTCTTCTCTTATTCAAATATATATATATATTATACTCGAATATACGGGGTGTGAAAGAAAAATGACGATGATTGAGGCGCGATAAATAATTAGCTCGTCGAAAAACAAGTATTACAGATTGAACAATAATTAGTTCGGTACATATGTAGGTGTAGGCATATTTCTTTTCGGGAAACCTTCAACAAATTTTTCTCCCGTTTGTCACGATGAATCGTCTGTACGGAGGACAGGTTTTGAAAAATTGATCGGAGCGAAAGAGAGAACCGAATCAAATATTCGAATTTTCTCGAATCCTTGAAATAAAAAAAATAGGAAGAGAAGTTTGTGAACGAAAATATATAAGAAGAATCAAAAAATCACAAAATTACTAAAATTTCACCGACGCGAATATACCTACCTACGATAATCATAGGAGAACCATTATTCATTGTAAAATTACAAAAACACCCTGTAGGTAGGTGTGGGTAACGTGTATCGTGGCAACGGGTCCCGAATCAACGAAAAGAAGAAAGAGTCTGAGAGAGTGAGAAGAATTGAATGTAGCAAATTGAAAAAGCTTCCTATGTATGTATGTACCTACCTACTGTACTGTACCTATATATGTATTATAATAAGCCAAGTGAAACAAAAACTAGTCGTGCGAGGTAAAACAAAAGAATGAACCCTTCCTCGCCTAGTCTCGGACCCGTTTTTTTTTCTTTCTTTCGTTTCGGTAGACGCGCAACGTGAACAACGTGAACAACATTTACAAACCCCTGGTTGCCCCCCTCCCCCTTCCCTCCGCCGCCCCTTTTCCATTTTGCACAGCAGATCTACCGCGGCGATGGGAAGCCGCGTGAAAAGCGAAAGAACCTGTATATACTGAATATTAAGCCTTCGCATTTTTAGTTCTATAAGTTCCACCGCTGACTCTACCTATTTATAACGGTATATATACCGGTATATATAGGTATACATATAGGTAGAGTTGCTCAGCTAGAACTAGACGCAGAAACTATTGTTTCGAATCCTTACTCATTAAAATAATCGCTATTCATATTTTTATATGTTGGTACATACCTATGTGTACACACATACAGGCATAGATACATACATACGTCTAGATCCAGTTTGCAATTCTTTCATTTTCATACAAGTACCTATGTATGTAGGTATATACATACATGCAGGCACACAGGTATGCCGAAGAGACAAAGAACCAAATATAATATTATACATACATATACCAGTCTTCCGTTTTCTTCTTTTTTTCTCTTTGTTCGAATTTTTTTTTCTTTTTATATGTTATTTTTTTCCCCCAATTTTCATGCTCTGTATTTCGAACAACGATTTTTCATTCGCCGCATGATTACGAAGAGGATCACTTGCAGATGATGAAATTTTGTACAGTTTGAATTTTTCGTGTGTTATCAATTGTTCATAAAATCGGATCAAATTCTCCTCAATTATTATAATTTGATATAAATTTCGATTAATTCCAGTGACGACGATGGTGTGATAATATTGTAGAGCTAGATATCGTTCGGTACGATTCAGTTCGGCGCGATTCTTCCGGGATTAGGTATAATATAATTGCAAGTAGGTAATATTAATCGGCTTAAATTCCGTTTAAAAGAAGCTATCATAAGCCCCGACGGATAACGTGCTGATAACCAAGACGAAAATGTATATGTATATAGATATATAGATATCGGTATATCCTCAAGATTTCGATTAAACGCCTTATTCAAATAACGTTGGGAGGTTGATCCTTCGACGTGAAATCGATTATGGCAAAATCAACTGACACGTTCATTACAGAGACATTTATTTTTCTCTTTTCCTCCCCTTTCCGCGCCTCCGCCTTTTCTTGCGTCGTTTCGCCGTTTCTTTCATTTTATTTTTTTTTTTCTTTTCTGGTCTTTTCAACATTTCTTCACGCGAACGGGGAAGTATAGAGGAAAAATCTACGAGAAATCTTACGAAAGAAATTGGAAATTTAGAAAATTCTTTCTCTCGAATTTAACTTCACTGCAGATCATGTTATTTGAATTTTTTAAATTTGTCGGAGAACAAAAACTGCGATAACCAGTCGGTCGACAAAAAAGATCGAGATTTTCGGCCGTCTCTAGGTCTTATTTTTGTTATTTCTCACCTCCGTCTTCTGCAGCCAGTTATGATAATAGATATTTTGAAAATGATGATGAATGAAAGAAAAAAAAAACATAGAATGATGGTCTGAAATTAGAATAAACAAGCTTCGAACGTCTTTTCATTCGAATTTTACTAGAATTATTTTTCACATGGTCACGAGGTTCAGACGATCACGATTCAGCGCTGTTGCCCCAATTTTTCGTCGAACTGCATTCTCCTTATCCGTACCTCGGCTACACATAACTTTTCGGGAACAAAAACAAAAATGGCACAACAATCGCGAAGACATCGATCCGAAACTGGCAAATCTTCATCTTCGAAATTGATCTACTGTTATCTAACTCCAGATCCAGATTTTACTTTGTTCGAAAAACTTTGAAAAAGTGTGTTAACAAATTCTATCAGGACAGATATATATACCTTGCGTACACGGAACATTTTTCTGCCGAGTATATAAGTGTATTCAAATTCGTTGAATAATCCCTATTTTTTCCGGTTCGACCATTTTCTATATTGCCTCCACCGCGTCGTCTAACCCGTCCCCAGGGATCCGTTGGCCAGGCAACAACTAACAAGAATAAAAATGATGATCGTTCCCTTTCTATTTTTTTTTTTCGGCTAAAACTTATGGTAACGCGCCTGACCCGTCCAGGTGCTGTCCGAAAAAGGCTGCGTACCTACCGAAGCTAAAGTATTCATCGGGGGGGGGGGGGGGGGGGGGGGGGGGGGGTTGTCCACCCTTCAAAACCCTTTTTAATATACCATGGATAGAGAAAAGAATACCTCCTCTCTTCCTCCGGAGAGTCCGGATGGGAGGGGAGGGGGGTCGGTGTATTGGGCATTGAATAAACATCGTCCAGGTTTTTCTGGACCCAACCAAGCGACCGCGCGTCTGGACCCGGGTGCAAAAGGTGAAACAATGCAGGCTGGACCGCACCCCGGATGCACGCGGTCATTAAGTAGTAGCTTCCATCCCTCAGCAGCTGGCCAGCTGTCGTCGCGACGCGACGACGGTTAGTGGAAAAAAGAAAAAAAAAGATGAAATACTCGAACCTTTCGTCTCTTGTCTTTCACTTTGTATGTATGCGTGTACTGCGCATGCGTCACTCGGGTAACGCGTTACCGTTTCTCTTCTTCGCGCTTCTCATTTCAACTGACGTTTGATTCGCAATTTTTTCTTTCTTCTTGCCTATTTCGATTGAGTTTTTACCGAAAAATCGAGATGTCACGTGTTCTTTCTTCGTTATCCCGATCCGCAATGATCAGAGATCGATCGCCGGTTGGAATTCCTGAGGGATGCGATACAATGGAAGAAACAGAAAAACGAAGAAAAAAACAAAAAAAAAGAATAAAATACGTGTGATAAATTCTCGAATCTGTTGATCGAATGAAATTGATTGAATTACTATTCTATTTCGGTTCGATAATTGGGTCAAAAGGACGGTAATTGATTAAAATTTTCAGTTTCTGTAGTGAAACAGGTATGAAACGAGAAATACGATGAAATGATGATAAAAAAATATGATGATGAGATAAAATGAAGTATGAAAATGAAAAAATAGAACGAAAATTGAATGGACGTAAAACGTAATCCCGATATTGTTTAATTATTCGTAGAATTCGAAATGTACTCCTCTTAATTATTGTTGTAGTTACCTGACACCGTGATTAAGGCAGATTAAAAATGAATGAACGTCGACTGTCCTTCTCTCCTCGTATTCGTCTGGCTTCCTGTTCCTTTTTTTCTTCTTCCCTTTTCACGTTTTTCATCCCCCATAGCCTCCCGAATATATATATATATACACACACACACACACACACACACATATGTACGTTATAATTAAATTAAAACTGGCTCAATTAATTAGCTTCGTTCGTGCACCGAATAAATATTACATTCCGAATTACCGGATTACTGCGGGATCCGCAAAAACGGCAAACTACGTAAATAAACGGCAAGCTATAAAATGAGAGATAAAAATTCCATAACGAGAATAGTCGAAAAAATCGGTCGTTACAATTAATGAAGCAAATGACACTTTGGAAAATATGTTTTCCGAAATTACTTTCAAATTTCAATTACACGATATTCTTGATAATAAATTATTAATCTATCGACGTATCAATTGTCTCGAATAATTATCCGTAATAATTGAATCATCAAAATCTTATTAATTCAATGGTAAAATGTAATTGGAATACGAATTCATGACTGAGCGGTCGTCTCGCATGCTGTTCCTGAAATCCAAATCTAAAGACGGTAGAGCTGGTTGTGAAAACCGGCTTCACAAGCCATCAAACTATACGTCCGCGTATAAGTATATGTATACCATATACGCACCTTTGTATTATGGCGATCCCCAGACTCCGTAATGTGTGCTGGACAGTGGCTGCAGAGCTTCCTTCCCCATGTACATACATACACATACATATACGCCGGAAACCACGTACGAATTGAACCACACTCGACAGTCACCCTCCACGTGGTCCGAGAAACGGTTGACCCATAATTTCGGGGGTCATTCTTTCGAGAGGATTTTACGTATGATATTTCGAATGATTTACGAAATATATTTGCTGTTGAATAAGCTTCGATTTTTAATGCAAAATGTTATAGTGTGAAATTCAGGAATGTATACCCCTACGCAGAGCTCGCCCGAGAGAAACGGAAAACAGTGAACGAAATACATTGTACGCCGATAATTATATTTTCGAAATTTTATGTGGAAAATTCAATTTTCATTGATAAAAAGAAAAAAAAAACAAAAAAATGAAAAATAAAAGAAGGCATCGGTCGTCGATCTTCTTCAGTGCGTGATTATTTGGATTTTACTGCTTGAATCGTTCTAACCTCAGTGAATATTTGAATTATCACACGAGTGAAGTGAAATTAATTACATCGGAATATATAATGCAGTTTTACTCTTCTTTCGTTTGATCATGAAGACGATTTTCAGAATCAATTCTTTGCTGCGTTGAGGTGTTTTTTGAGCCCAGGGTCACGTGATCGATTTTACAATTTTTCAGAAGCTCGGTCTCATTTTTTCACAAAAGTTCGAATCGATCCGGTATATTTTGTAAAATAATTGCACAGGTGTCAGAAACTGCGCTCTGGTCAACTAGAGAATCAGAGAATCGTCGTAATTATTATTAATCGAATAAATTGTAAAATGCAACCTCGAATCCCGTCTCGTAACGAAATAAATATTTTCAAAATTTTTACGATGTTTATTTTGCCGCAGCTCACCGGAACGCACTTTCCGGCTCCTGCATGATTACTTCGCAAAAAATACCAAATCGATTCGAAGTTTATTTGTAACAAAAAATGAGACCGAGATTCTGAAAAATTCTGGAATCGGTTACTCGACCCCGTGCTCAAAACTCCTCAAGTATACGAATAATAAATCGAAACAAGCGTTGACGAACGTTGTTGCATTCTGTTCATCCTTCCGCGACACGCCACTAGATTTTTGGATTTCGACAGGTTTCGGGTTTTTTTTTTTTTTCTCTTTTCGTATTCCTCTTCAATTTTTCTTTTACAGTGAATGGGATTGATACAATTTTGTCGCCACGGGTTACAGATTCGTTCGGTCGTATCGTTTCGTCACAGATGGATTTTTGGCTTTCATCCTTCGTTTTATTTCCGAATTAGGCAGAAATAGAGTCTAAACTCAATAATATTAATAATTTCAACAACGCCAAATATTTTTGAATTGAAATTTTTTGGTATAATTCCCTCGAAATTCGAATGGCCGGTTCCGATTGTAGAATAGCCCGAGAAATTTTCGTTACTCGTATTATAAACTCGATAAAATTTGTATTATCCACTCTCTGGCAGTTCGGAAAATTTAACTTAATAGATCGAATATTCAACGGCTCGAAGTTCGGACAATATTTTCATTACGATCAAGAAAGCGACGCATTAATGTATCACACGACAATTATTTGGAGAAAAGATAGAAATAAAAAGAAAACCCCTCAGAGCTACTTCGGTAAGGAAAATTTGCAAAAAATACCATTCAAATGTAAAAAAATTCGAAGAAAATGCCATAAAAAATAACATCGCGAGCAAAGTTATGCGTGATTCTTGAATCCGGGATGAAAAGAAGAAGAAACTACCCCTAAAAAAAATCGGATCATAGAATGAAATAGAATAAAATGAATGAAAGATGAGGGTAGTTTTCTAATTTTTCCCTTTTTCTTCTGATACGTGAATAAATTTTCGCCCACAACAAAAAGTAAAGTAGAACCCGGGGGCATCAGCCATTGATTTAGTAAACTGGTAAGCCCGGACATTTTATTATTCCCCCATGATCAGTGGGTGGGGGTTGGCGGTAGTTGGTAAGCTTCGGTAGAATGGGGTATGATAATTGGGGCCGCCCTCGATCCGCCCGGCCCTCGCGTGTAGCCCTTGACACTTGATTGAATATTTTTTCGGACCGCCCGATTGGTTCGTCGTTTTCGTTTGGAGCACCGGAGGATCTGCAGGGTCTGCAGGGCAGCCCGCCTGTCAAGCAAAAGAAGAAATCGCCATGGTAACGGTCGGTCGCCATCAGAGGGTGGCTAAGGGGCGAACTCCTAGCTGGCTCGCTGCTGGCTGCTGGCTGCTCGCTCCTGCTGGGGTTGCTATATTGAATTTTCAGGAAATCCACCAGCCATGGAGAACGAAGAAACGAAGAAACTCAATATACGTACGTATGTAGGTACGTACGTATGTACGTAGGCATTACGTGGAGAACGAGAAGAAAAATTTTGTTGGCGGCGAGGAACTCTATCCCCAAACTCACCCTCCACACCGAGGCGACGATCCCCAATGCAGAATTTTTAATCCCCTTCTCATTCGGCTTCCTTAATTTTCATCTTTTTCATTCGATTATTATGTGGAGTAGTGCGTATCCGTCGATATTGTGAAAGATGGGGGCGGAAAGAAAAGAAATCTAAAAATGTACATCGATTTGTTGAAATGGAAGAAACGAATTTTTTACAATCTATATACCATTCGTCATAATGATTTTTTGACTCGTCGATAATCGAATACCTTTATCGCGTGCGGGTTATTGTTCGTTCAAACTATTTTTTTGCTTTTCTAAACGAGGGAAGAATTCGCGAGAATGTCAGATTATAATATTGCCAATTGTAGTTCACAACGCGGTATAAATTTGTCTTTTCTATAACGTATGAGACGCGGAGCAGAGTACCGTAGTGTTTTTTTTTTCTTCCTTTTTTCCGATCGTCCAGTGAGCATTGGCTCAGTTTCTTCATTCCAGATTTTCGACGACGTAAGTTTTATCGGATAGAGAGAGAGGATGATTAATAAAATACCGCAGCTCCGACGACGAGCCAATGAAATGTCATTATGACGTATAACGCGGAAGAAAAATTAATTGTGCGTTTTTGTAATTTTTGTTGATCAACCGCTGAATCAGTTTCCCAATTTCACATTTCGTGGGGGTTAAACTTTTCAGAATTCCTAGATAGAGTACAGAGAATGGTCAAATTTTCAAAATTGTCAAATCTTCAAACGCTAGGAAACAAGAATGAGGATAATAATTGTCAGCGTAGAATGTTGAACTGAAAGAGGATGAGGAGGAGGAGGAGGAGGAGGAGGAGAAGTCTGCTTTTTTCTCGCCTCTGATTCATTAATATGAATCAGTTTCGCGATCTAGTGATTTTTTATTTACAAAAATTTTGTCGGCACTCCAACATGTTGAAAAAGGATTGGAAAACCTAATGTTACCCAATCTAATTCGGTATAACTCGAATAGTAAAACTATTGAAAAGTATATCTATAGTAATCCAGACTTCGGGCGAAAGATTGATTTTCATATATTCTCCAATGATTATAACGATGATAAATGAATTTCTATTTCTTCCTATGCTCGTTTCCTTCTTCCTTCTTTCTTTCTCTCTTTCTTTCTTTCTTTCCTTCTTTTTTCCATTCCTTCTTCTTCATCTTGTTAAAATTCCTCCGGATAGTACGCTGTGCCCGTACCTACTAGAATACTGTATATAATTTGGTGTAGCAAATTGTTGGGAGTGTAGACGAGAAGAGTCGACGAGGTTCCCTGACTTACTTAGCGATGGGGGTGAACGTGAAGGAGTAAAATCGGTTTCAAGGGGGTAGACTTTCGAAGGGGGGAGGTCGAAGCTTGGGGTAGATTGTGAAAGAAGAAAGAAGGAGGCGGCCGCGGAGGAGGGGGAGGGGGCGGGGGAGGGGGGAGGCACCGACGACGGCCCTGTAATGATCTTACGGGTAGGTACGAGAACTTTTTTAATCAGCACCAAGTTTAATTATACGGTCGATGAGGAAGGGACTCCTCATTCCCATCTTTTCGCCCCCCTCCCCTCCCCCTTTTTCATCCCTTTTCGTCCCTTCTTCCATCACCGTTGCCCCCGCCTCCGCCCCCGCCCCCGCCTCGTCCGGATCCTCTAACTAGGCAGCAACTCGCAAACAAGGTTTGACTTATTGCGAGAAAGAACGCAGAACGGTATATACAGTATAGAGTGTATATACGTATATACCTACGTCTCTACCTCTCATTTCTTTTCCCTCTTACTCCGGAGGATTTGGAAAATACTTTTAATTAGCGGAATTTATATTAGCAGAAATCTCACCGCCTTCTTCACAGTCACGTAGTATTCAATCGCGTTGAAATTGGGGGAGTATTGGACTCCGATATACATATTCGTTGAACGTCCGCGAGTTTTGTTCTATGCAAGATAAATGAAAATCAACCGTGTTTTCTATACACAATATTAGAGTAACGAATGCAGCAATTTCTTTCGTCTACGACCGTTTGAAAATTGATTCCAGAAACGATTTGCAAACAATTGATAATTCTATAATTTTGCATGTATACGACTTGACCGCTCTCAATAACGCGTTCAAATTTGCCCCGACGATCTCCGATTGGCCCCCGGCTAGTTATGACGTCACGGTTATCCGCAACACCGCCATCCGTTGTATACGACGCGACGTGCGGGAATCACCGCGTCTTTCATCATATCTCACGCTGTGTCGGTTGAATTTGAAAATGGTTAGATACACGCCTTTCGTTTTTTGTCTCTTCTTTGCTTTGCTTCGTGTTCGGAATCTACGAGTTCGTTTGAAGTTGAATTGAAATTTCATCAGTGAATCGTGGAGCTCATTATGGATTAAACCAAATCTCATGGATAATGAAGGATAGTAAAATACTTTTAGAATGAGGAATTTGTTTTGTAAAGCTATGATATGGTACATACGCGACAAAGGATGAAACGTAATCGGCTACAACCTGTTATAAGCATGTCGTATATACACGTGCATATATATATATATATATATATATATATATATATATATATATATGTATGTATGCATGTGTGTGCGTAAACCCTTTTGAAGATCACGATCCATCTGTAAATTTGTACCTGCAGTGTTATATAATGCATCGAGGGACCCCGAGCCTGAGATCCTCGAGGATCGAATCAATAGCCGATATTATACCTGCAGATGTATACTTACCGTAGACCTTTGACTACTGCTCTTCGATCCACCTGTAAACCGAAAAAAAAGGAATTTTTCTTTTTGCTTTTTCTCTTCATTACACAGCGGCAAGTGTAGCGAGGATCAGGATTTTTGTCAAACAACTGATATATCAGAGGCTCGATTCGTGTCTTATTCGAATTCGATGTTATTCCGTATACTTTCTTCGAAGATATTTTTGTTCATAGATACAGGGAATTTGATGTGTAAAAATTTGTCAACTTTGTTTTATTTTTGGAATTTCTGTTCGTACGAAGAGGGTATTTTTTTATGGGTACATGTGTGTGTATAGTGCGTATACCTATGTATATACGTGCATACACATGGGTTGAAATTCTGAAGGGCCTCATTCCAGTTCTTCTTGTTCGAGGACGAGTTTTTGGCGCCCTCAATTATACGCTGCATAATAATGATTATAATAATTCAAACAATATGCGAATATAATAGTTTGTATAAGGTGTGCGAGTATTCTGGTTAGGTTACAAATTTTAATTTTTTTCGTTGTTTTTTTTTCTCCGTTGTTTCTTGTTCCTCGTCGGTGTAATAATTCCTTTTCCCTTTGACAGAGATCTGCTGTCTAAAACTTTGGAGCTCTTATATTATAACTAGGGAGGAATATAAGGGTGGTTTTTTTTCCTCAACCCTTTGAACGAAGGGCTGGGGGTTCCGTTGAGCGATTCTTTACCCACGGTAACTTTTCAATTATACATACATGTATATTATAATATATGCTATTTTCAAGTTTTAAAACTGAAGAATAAGAATAAGGAGAAACTTGTCTGCAGCACAACTGTGGGAAGAGTATTATAAAAAATTGATATCGCAACTGTTCTACCCTCTCTTTCCCAGAGTCTCGGGGTGTATTTGATATCGTGCGATTTTATGTGCATGTAGTAATGTACAAAAGGAGGAAGAGCTTTCGTGGCTATGGGTCTTTTGGAATTGCAAGAAATCTCGTTCGCGGTGAGTCGTACAGCTGCACGATCGTCAAAATTTTGCATAACCATCTTCATTAACGGAAGAAACAAAACGCGGAAAGATATTGAGATGATATATTCCCATACGTGCGTTATAAAATTATTCTTGATGATATATCTGTTTTCGAAAAAATGAAAATAAATGCTCCGTTGGATCGAACAAGATTGTTCTCGTCCCACGCTCGATGTCGGAGAAAATTTGTTGATCTAGTAACTAAAAAATTTACACAATTCGAAGATGATTTGCTTTGTAACAAATTTTTGTGTCCCTATCAATTCTTTCTATTCCATAAAAATTATTTTTCACGCGGAGTGCATATAGCAACTTATTTCTTTCACAATTGAATCGAATTGAGAGGAAATCAAAATTATTACTCAATCGAATAATCAACTGCAATTAATGATCGCGATTACTTACAAGTCTGCGATAATGTTTATAATTTTTTAAAGAATCGTCAATCAATTCTCTGGAAATGATATATAATCTCAGAAACACAGAACAGAAATCCACTACATAAATTCCCGTGAAAGCCGAAGCGAGAACCGAAACGAGACACAAATTCAAAAGTCATTGAGTATTCTCGAGTTTAAACGAATTCAATTATTTGGCCAGAAATTATTTCTCCGACTGTACGACCTTCCCCCTGAATCCTAGAGGATTTTACCTGCCGATTATTCCATCCCTCGAGATGTTTCGGGGTTTCAACGACGGATGGCGCTAGTTCAAAAGTACCAATTCAAAATCGAAAAATATAGGATCGGTGCTACGCAGTTCGGTCGGTAATAATGTTTGCTACTTTTTATATCAGCTTTTTATGGATCTCAGCATTACCGAGGTAGATGAGGTAGATTTCTTTTATACTACACAGCGGCTCTCAACTATCCAATTCCCCCCATCATCATCATTATTATTATTTTGTAAGTGGGCTGTTTGAATCTAACTCACGTAGTACCGAATCACCTTAGATTCCTTTTCTAAACGATTTATATACATGCAATAAAAAGAGACTCGGCATTACAGTATTATATGACCCTATTACACTGCAGAAAAGGAAGAAGAAGAAGAATGGAAGGCAGAAAGACGAAATTTGAACCACGTAGTTAATTTTGAGACACTAAATTCTAATTTTTACAGAACGATAAATTTAATTAAATTTCTGCATTTAGGTAGGCAGGCAGTGAGCCCATTTTTATCCCCTTCGCATTTTGATTTCCCGCGAACGTTATCTCGCCTTTTTTTCCCATTCGCAATAAAATTCTTTTTTACTCTCGGTTTTCCAAATTTTCGTTTCATTTCGCAGACAAGTTGAATTTTCTGCGGTCACCGGAAAACGAGGAAAAATAAGTTCAACTTGAAATTTTCATCACCTAATTTCATAAAATTTATCCTACAGCCGTTTGATATCGGTATATCGCGTATGTATATGTATAATATTGAATTTCTTAACCGGTTTTTACTTTTTCCCGTACCAGTACAGGGATCGAGGTACATAGCAGTATGTGTACCTTTAGGTATATATCGCGAACCTTTTTCTCTCTTCCTTCTATATATTATATTATTTAATACAATGAAGAGTATAATTTAATTTATGCTACAAACACACGCAGGCGCATATCCCGTGTGTGCGTGTGCGTATGTATCTTCGCGTATGCGAGGGTCCTTTCCATATTTCTCCTCCTCCTTTGTACTTATATTAATGCGAGGCCACTTCATTTCATTTGATTCTATAATATAGAAGAAAGAAAGAGAAAACAAAAAAAAAAAAAAAAAAAGAGAAAGAAAACGGGGTGTGGACTATAACACTGTTTTGTATCAGAGTTTTCAGGCAGAGAAAGAAAGAGAGAGGAGCTATACACAAATGCATACGCATACATAAGTACATGGTCACGTAGAGATGCATGAGAGAATAGTAGTGCCGGTGGTCGTGTCGGTGTATACCGGCCTAGGCTAGGACTAGTCTACCTGCTTTCACGATTCGTTCCTCTGCGTCTGCAATATGCAAATATAGGCGTATAACATGGATTCAACAGACATCTGTCTCTCCCGTAGTGGGTACGCACGTACCTTTTTTACCGTCACCTTTACCTATGCATTTACTTCTCGAACCAGCAGTGGAAAAATCAACCCCAATGAACAAACGTGTACCCTGATGGAAAATATATAACTACTGTTTTTACAGGACGAAGACGCTCCGTGACGCGACATCGGGACAGCCGCGGGCGCGTGAATACATGTGACGGGAGAAATAGTCCCTAGCCCTAGGATTCACAGCCTTATAGACGGAGAAGAAAGAAAAATAATTAGGAACGAAAAATTTGCGTATCTAACTAAATTGGAAATATGGCAGACCAGCTGCAAAGATTCTACCGAATAACCATTCGCGTAAATTACAAATCAATTCATTGCCGCGTTTGAAGACTGCAGCCGCAACCCCGCGCCAACTTGTTTTCGTCCCTCCATCGGATTATCATAGATACATTTTCGGAAAGCTCGTTCCTCGGCGGCGAAGACAGATTTTCCCAATTTCCGTACGCCGAATGAAAGCCACGTTCTTCTACTTATCGGAGAACCGAGAAACGCTCGGATCGATCGAAGCGTTCGGGTTCTATCCGGGTTTTAGTATCTCCCCGTTTTCATTGGCAATTCAGAAAAAAAAGAAAAAAGAAAACAAAAAAAAACAACGAAGATGAGAAGACCATTTTTTCACGTGGGTCAGAAAATTCAGAGAACTAACTGTACGGCGACTGTGAGTATACGACTGAGGAATGATTGATGCGGTTTTTATCCACTGGAGAAATGGAGGAGTCGAGTTGTTCATTCGAGTATATGAATAATTAGAAGAGAAAAAGTAAAATTCACCGCGAACGTTGGCTAAAATCTTCATAATTAATACAAATGTAATCGGTGGACGCGCAACGGCCCGGCCGCCGAAATAGTTCCAGCGGCCGCAATTCTGATACCGAGGGTTCGAGTGAAAAATAACAAGGTGAGAGGGGCTTGTCGTATAATAGATAACCACCGTATACAGTGTCTCGACTGTCTTTAGTAGACGCTCTGAGTGATATCTAGACATTATAACCCCCTTTTCCCTCCCCCGACCTCCTTCCCAGTCGGCTACCGCGGATTACGAAAGAGGGATGAAATCGGCATATTTATACAACTACAAGATGCCTTCAGGCCAGCATCCCTATATATCTAGCTAGTTCATTCGTCGTCGTCGTCGTCCTTGTCCTTCTCCTCCTCATATACCGATAATCTTTATTAATCGTCACGATAACTCCTAGTCTGCGGGTTTATTAAATTATATATTACGCATAATATACTATAATATATATGACAAGTTTTTTTCAACCCCCCGCAGCGATCTGCGACCTAATTTTTCTTACTTTTTTCTTGTGTTCTCCTTTTATTCTCTCAATTCCGTCTCCTCGGTGGATCTCAATTTTCTTCAATGATCTCGTTTCGTTCAATTTTCATTGGCTACAGTTTCACTGCACTGTACGATGATGCCGTAATCAATCAGTCGCATTTCATTGGCCGAGGAAGGCGAGGCGTAAAAATAGTGAGGAAATCAGGTGTATGAAATTATTTGAAAATACGCTGTTCGTCATTTTTCTAGTCAAATTATAACATACGTATTTTATTCTTCAACGTATTATAATGGAGGTTTGCGGGAATTAGATGGAATCATTATGATGTGGGTATACATTGAGTCGCGCGTATAGGCATACGTCTATGTATAATGAGCATTACGGTCTAGGAATCGTGATCTTTTTTCCCTTCTATCCTCCTTTTCTTCCCGAGCGAGATGAAGGGAAAAGATTCTCCTGTATATGTACAGGATACGTTACATACATATCGTATAGTATATCATATTTACGTATACATACCTTACATACATATATATCCGGTTTCGGCGTCTACAATCAACCATATGCTCCACAGCTTTTGATTTCTTTCGAGCTCACGCAGGTTTTTTTTTAGTCGTTTTATTGCTTTCTTTTTCGTTCGTTTCGAGTGCGAAGTAATTGTCGCGTCGCGGGATTAAAGAAGCGAGAAGTTATAGGTGTGCGTGTAGTAATATCTACTATATACACGGAAAAGCGAGAGTGAAATTAGGAGGATCGCGTTATAGTCCTACCGTACTGTATACCTGTGCCTGAATATAGGCACGTATGTGCGTACAAAGTGAGTGGATGGTGGTTCAGTCGCAATGCCAGCCACGCAGCTAGATGTCAACGGGATTTGAAAGAAATGTTATGAATGCGCAAATGCTCGCTAAAACACCCTACATGGTAGACTCTGAAGCCATTTTTATCCTACACCGTACAGTACTATGTATACTATTTTATTTGGCGTATGTGTGTACTGTGTGGTAGATATCGTACATGGTTTGCGAGTGCCGCTTCGGATAATCGTATAATTACAGGAAAACAGAAGAGAAAGAAGCTAGTATGCATGAATAGGTATTTCCAAAAACGTTGTTACAGGCTTCATGCAAATTCTTGATCGTTGTATACGAATTGGTGTGTGAAATTTGAGGAAACGGCAAGATGACGTGACAATTTATTCATATTCCACATGAATGGAAAAAAACCATTGAAAATCAAACCGGAAAATAAAGCCAAAAATAAAAATGGAGGAAACGGAAAAACGCTGTTTAATGTTCTGCGTAGTGTATACATATTATACACATATATATATCGTAATAACGATTACGGCACGGAAGTGCAGCAGTTTGCGGATGGGTTTCAAACGGTAGATTTCTTTCGCTCTCATCGTTACTTCCTTTCTTTTCTCTCTCTCTCTCTCTCTCTCTCTCTCTCTCTCTCTCTCTCTCTCTCTCTCTCTCTCTCTCTCTCTCTCTCTCTCTCTCTCTCTCTCTCTCTCTCTCTCTCTCTCTCTCTCTCTCTCTCTCTCTCTCTCTTCTTCTACAGGCATTCCAAAAGATTGCACGCGCAAAACAGTACCACGGTACGAGGCATGAAAGAAGGCGGAAAAAAAAAGAAAGAAAACCCAACGTAATACCTATCTAATTACTTAATTGTTATTGATATTCGTATATTTTATTCAACCTTACAATTGGGTATAATCTCGAATCTTTCGAAAATTACGGAAATTAAAATGTAAACTGAGCGGAGTTAAAAAATTACGAAGTTAAAAAATTGTAAGTTACAGAAACGCACGTTGCTTCCATGTTGGTATGATTGCGCAGTCGGAGTACGACGCACATCGATCCGCGTCGCGACGCCTTTCGCTCGGTTCTTCGCCATGTGTTTTCTAACCCCCACCCCCCTCCCGCCAACCTCCCTCCCCCTCCCCGCCGTCGCTTCGTCCCCCGCTACCCTCCCTCATATTTCCACCCCTTCTATCATCGTCCCCCGTCAAACCAACCCCCACGTTCCACATCCCACATCCCACCTCCGTCCTCGTTCTCGTCGTGTCGCCAAGCCAACGAAAGAACGAAGGAATGAAGGAAAACGCGAAAGTGTCTTTCTTCTTTATTCCAAACTTTTTCACAAAACGTACGTGCGTGTAACTTACATACGTACATGCACACGTTATGGCTTATACTCCATCAGGTATATATACGCAGGGTGGTCTGCTATAATATATCTGGAAAAATCTGAAAAACCCGGAATTCTTGGAGAATTCAGTTTCTCACGGAAAAACCTGAAAATCTCTGGGAATTTCTTAGGTCACTCGACTCATGATATGAATACAACATCCGGATGTATGTAGAAATTTCTTCAGCTCGAGTCAAATAGTATAAAAATGGGAAAAAACAAAACGAAACAAAAAAAAAAATTGAAAAGTATGACGAGGATAAGCATCGTTCGAGTTGTCTATGAATGAGGAATCATTGCTCCGATGCACTTGGAAAATTATAAAAATGACCTGGCAGAACCTGGAATTCTCGGGCAAATATCATACACCGCAGGTTTCAGTAGACACACCCTGATACGAAGATATGCGGGAACAAAAGTTCCGCACTTTTCACAGGTACTTTTTTTATTTCACATATATATAAAATTCACGTATCGTAGGCATATATACGCAATAAATATATGCACAGTACACGCGTATCTATACTGGGCAGATATCAGAATCCAAGATCTAGATCGCAAACTGGTAGATATCGCGATTATTATTATTATTATATTCACTATCTGCGTGTTGTTGAACGTGTCACCGTTGCGCAGGTCATGGCTGTGACCTAATTATACGTAAGGGGAAGGCTCATCATCAACGTCGAAATTAATAATTCAAAATGAAAACTGATCGTAAACGAGTTACTTTTGTTAATCTATAAAATCAATCTTTTGCATCATCGTCCGAGTAAGTATTCACCTAGAATACTGAAAAATGAGAAAAAGAAAAGGTAGGAAACCATCTTTTTCGAGAATGAGGAGAAGGAATAATTCGAAAGCCGATTATAAACCATGGACATTGTTGGAACTTTGAAAATGACGTATGAATAATGATGTGATATCGAGTAACAATAATGTCTTTAGTTTCGTGCTTGAGATATATATGTATTTCATCTCGTGTTTCTGTCTCAAAGTTTTCGTTCTAAAACGTACACAACAGACGAAGAAACGGATCAATCGGGTGATCACTGATCTGTGAGCTCGGCGAGAGATCGAGAAATGATAATGTTGACCGAAGGCGTAATTTGATGCGTTCCAAAGTCAAACCCCCCCTCCGTTTTGATTTCTGTGGCTGATTTTTGCCCTATGGTTTCTCGTCCCTCGTAGCCCGAAAGCTAGCGAAGATTCTTTTTTAGAAGTTTGAAATAGCTAGATAGCATATTATTCTTACGTTTTTCCCATGTATTTGACAAGTCTCGATTGTATTTTTTGTTTTCTTCCTCTTTCTCCGTCAAATGGGAAGAAAAGAAAGCAACCGCCTCGAATGCTCGGATGAGAATAAAACAGAGAGAGAAAATAAGAAGTGGTTCGGGTCAAAAAGCTCTACCCCTACCCACGCCTCTATTTTTTCCCGATATCTAATATACGTCTATATATATATGTACCAATATACGAGTATGCGTTCACCCGGAATACATATACACACTGCACATGGGGGGGAGGAGCAGATTGACTCGTCTCCTAGAGAATGTTACGTGTACGAGCTTGCGAGTTCTGCACGCAGACGAGAATCGGCGAGTCCGGGAATCGGGGTTGGAGGATGGAGGATGGAGGACGGAGGACGGGGGTTGTCAGGGGGTCGACGAGTCGGAGGGATGAATACGTATACGTATATGTATACGCAGTACGTAGTACGTAGTACGTCGGGAAAAAGGAAAAAAGAAGAATGTCGAGGACGAGGATGAGGGGGAGGATCGTAGCTGGAGCAAAACCGAGGCGCGTTTTTCGCGTCTCTTTCTCTCTTTCTCTCTCTCTCTCTCTCCCTCTCCCTCGCTTGCTTCTCTTTTCCTCTCTCTCTTTTTCCTGTGACTTTTTGCTATACCTACCTACGACCATCAGCAGCAGCAGAAGCACACATACATCGTCGTACTTCGGAGAGTACGTCTCCCTGCCTTTCTCCCCTACCAAAATCTCCCGATCCTCACGATCCTTCCTACCATTCCCCCTTTCTCTTTTCCTCCTTCCCTCCCTCCCTCCCTCACTCACTCACTCACTCACTCCACGATTCTATAATGTGTGTGCGGAAAGGCGGCGTAAGAATACACATTATTGATCGCAGCGCGGCGGTGAGCAACGGACTCAGGTTATACCTCTACCTTATACCTATACCTATACCCATACCTATACCTATACCTTTACCTTTACCTTTACATTTACCTTTACTTTTACCTCCTTCGCCGGGCCTGAAATCCTGAATAGTATATTTGCCGCCGATAAGCTTGCCATACGAACAAGAAACAAGACAAAAATTATAATAATTGGAAAAATATGATCAATTCTTATTTGCCTTCTGCCCTATTTTCTCATCTTTTTCACTCGGCTTGCCGCGGTTTCAGTTATTTTGCCAATAATACGAGAGCAACATATATTTCTTTGCTGTCCCTGTAACTGTAGAGGTGCCCATTAGGTAGGTAACTGAGGTACGTAGGTACGTACGTACGTACATGCATACATACATACATTAACAGAAGTATAGACCTTATGCAGTATAGAATTCATTCTTTTCTACGAACTCCTAGCTCTGATCCCGAGTAGTCCCTTATATGAGCGTTCGGGGTCCCCCTCCTCCTCCAGGTATAAGAATATTTGAATATATGATGAATATTTCGAGAGTTAATGTGGGAACGTGACCATATACAATGGTCACGGCTGCATGTGAAGGTGCAGATCTTTGGCTACACTATACTGTAACAGTTTGTTACACCAATTTTTCCTTCCTTTTCTCTCCCTCCTTCTCATCTCCGAGGTACCTATATATATATGCATGTACATGGTATACCTGTACTATAAGGCATTAGGTGTAATGAAATATAGCTATATACAGCGAATACATTTCGATATTGGAAAGGATTATGAGTAAAAACGGGCGAAAGAGTCATCCGAAGACAATAAAAACACCCCCCCCCCCCCCCCCCCCCCCAACAACGAGATATCGTATTTCAACTTTATTGTCCCCGCATGCAGGATTGAATTATCCGCGATGAATTTTGGGAATTCCAACGGGGCGAGTTTCACGGGTGGGAGCAGGCCCAGGGGGTACAAGTGCACAGGTTATATGGGGTAGGTAGACGGTACGGTATAGGTATAGAGGGAACCTACCTACCTGCGACGTCACGATTTGACATTTGAAACCCATTTCGTAGCACCTATACGCGCGTGTGTTCCTGTGTGTGTATATATATATATATATATACGGCTATGGCGCTGCAACAGGGCGAGAAAAAAAAGGGAGAAGAGAGCAAAAGAAAAAATGAACTACCCCACTTGTGCCGATATAGTTAGGTATAGTGTATCCGGGTACAATAAAACCCTCGAAACAGGCAATCGTTGAAATTGGATGATCGATTCCTGATCGGCATTTCATGCCATTATATTGAAATTTGATTTTGTTCGGAACGAACCACCGAAAGAGACGAGACGACGAAAGAAGACAGTTTATCGCGGGACGTGAATGACAATTTATCAATTGATTGATTCAGTCATTTGATCTAATTGTGAAATTATGCTTATATTATTATTATTGTTATTGTGTAATAGCGTTGTTTCTACGGCGGTACAAATTTCAGCGATAAAGATTATCTGTGTACGTATTAAACGGGCGAGAGCAACATAGCGACTACCACCCTCGCGACTTTCAGGGTGTAAAATGGAATTAATTAGGAAGACAGTCTCTCAACAGGTGGCCAGCCCACGTAGCCACCGCCTACCAACGTTCCCGACCAGCCCCAAATAATTTACTAAGAAATAAATAAACCGGCGTGAACACGACGAAATCCTCGAACCACCGCCGCCGCTGCCGCGACCGACGCCAACACCGCTATCGTCCCTTATAATGAACTTGAATGCAGCGGAAACCTCTACGTTTTACTTGAGATTTAATTTAGTCGGAGAATTTTGATAATTTAGTTTCCTCTTCTTTCGTTTGTCGGTTCTTTTTTACGTAAAATTGTAGAAATAATTCGAGATTCTGATATACAATCTTCGTAAAATACCAACGTAAATAATACGACGGAATGAAAGATATGTTCCATTAGCTATATGCGTTTCAATTCAGAGTTGAGAAAATTGGTTTTTTTTTCTCTCCTTCCCTCGACTGAATTCAAAATTTTCATTCGGGTATATTATTATATATACGCAGAGAACGACAAGCTGCGAAAGAAATTTCTAAAAATCGATGAACGATTCAGATGGAGAAAAATCCATAAAATTCACTACATTTTGTGATTGATTTTTTTATCATATTTATTTCTTTTCCTTTCTTTTTGTTTTTTTCTTTCAACTCTTCGTTCGACCAATTGAATCTCAGTCAATGATTTTTTAACCCCTGTTCGGACAAATTAGCGATAAGGAGAAACACAGAAGAGTGCGTACATGATAATTTTGGTTTTCTTGTAATTTTATTTATTTTATTTATTTTTTTCATTCCAAATTATCAAAAAACTCTCCGGGACAATGATTCTTCGAATTTGTTCTTCGTCTTGATTGATTAAACAATTGATGAAACAGATGAAAAATAACGAAGTTTCAAATAGCAAAAGGTTCATGGATGAAAATATACCTACACAATTTAACATACATCATTAAATCAGGGTGAAAAAAACCCGGGGTGGGGGGATCTGTTTCCATCGGTGATGATCGACAAGCCATAATGTATTGTCAGGTAAACCATCGCGTATATAGCGCTCAGCAGGCTATATACGTATGTATACTTACATATATATAGTATACTGCAGTAGACATGGTAAATCGAACTGCAAGCAAATGGATATGGATATGGATATGATTATTATTATCATTATTACCCGACAATCTATCCCCAAATATTATATATTATAATTTATACATGAAAGGGGTGCGGTAGAGGGGGGGGGGGGGGGGGGGGGGGGGGGGTCGGAGTGAAGTAGGTACAGTAGAATATATAATATTGTACAATGCCTTACATCCGATAATGTAAATATTATTGTACAATAAAATTCGACGATCAATCAATCAATAAATTATCCAACGCAGGATCGATCGTTCGATCAATTAATTAATGATATCAAAATTTCCTAACATCTATTTCATTGGATTCTCTGTTCCTATATAACAATGATTCGATTTCACCTTCTCGGGCTTTCTCGAGTGGTTCTGTATTTTCTTTGCTGTTTTTTGAATAAGGTATTTAATATCATATACTCGAATAGATTATTAGCGAAGCAGTAGTCAGTATTCATAGCCATAATATTCACTCCGTAGGCACATACAATCGAGCCTATAGTTGTGTATATATATACGAACAGTATGTATTTACTTGCTGCAAAAGCTACCTATACCTATAGAATCACTTATTTACAGCTGAAGTCTTTCATCAAATTACCAAGCTGCGCCCAGCAAGTAATTGGTAAGCAAATCGGTTTATAAAATCTCTCCTCTAGGTAAAGTGAGGTATGGTTAGGTAAGGAAGAGGCAGTCGCGCTGTTTGAGAGAAGTCAAGTCGAGTCGAGTCAACTCCAACTCAGGGCGAGGCGAGGCGGAGCAAGGTTTGAGGTAAAGAGAACCGGAGACAGTATACATTCCTACGGTGCAGATTAAAGTAAATTGGTTATAACTGGTGAAGTTATAAAAATGATCCCACACGTAGGTATATATACTACAACATCGTTTATTGTATACATAATACGTATGTAGTACCACGTGATATATATAATATTATAGGAAATGATTGCAAGTTTTTGTTCTTTCCTTTCTTTACGATTTCTTCGCTAGGATGGTGTTGTAAAGTTTCGAGTAAAATTATTGTACACAATATAATTGTGTAATATAATATAATAATGTAGATGTGTACACGTAATTAAGATTGCAGTGGGTACATTTTTGGAAAATTTGAATATTCTCATTTCTTTTTGGTTTCATATCGTTACATGAAATGGAGGCAAGAATAGAGAGAAGAGAGAGAAAGGTGGATATAGAAAGAGAAGAGGAAAAAGACACGGGAAAAAATCGAGAGGCGCGAGACAGAGAGAGAGAGAGAGAGGGAGCGATATTTGCAATTCTCTAAATTGATTCATGAATTCGAATCAGCGAGGCGTCTCGTTTCGTTTCGTTTCGTTCCATTCCATTCCATTCCATCCCATTCCATTCCATTCCGTTCCGTTCGCGAATATATTGATTTGTAATGGCTGTGAGCATACGAATGCGAAGACGCTTTCCGGCGCGGACACACGCGTCACTGCTTTTTCGCCCACGTACGGGGAAAATCCCCCCCCCCCCCCCCCCCCCCCCCCCACAAGAAAGTTCGACCGAGAGAACGTTGAGCTGAATATGAAGAAAAATAGGAAAAAAAAGATGATGAAGAAGTAGTAGAAGAAGACGAGCTTTCTTGAATTCAATGAAAAGCATGATTGATTTGATTTTTGAAAAATTGATTGATTGATTTGATTTATTATTAATAGATTGAATATACATATTGAAATATGATAATATATACATACAGGATAGCATATAAAGATACCGATAGCACAGCTATCAATGATATAACGATAAATTGTATCAACTTATATCCAGTTATTATCTCACAACCGATGAAAATAATTACTTAGACTAGTTAAATTGGTAGACACGGTTTATCACGTGAGCACTCCTTCCTCTTCAAGCTATACCAGCCAATAACACAAAATTCGTTGTTTGTTCTAAAAAATAATAAAAACCGCCACTCGTCACTCTGTGACCGATAGGGACTAACGTGCACGTCCCTCCTCGGGTCAGAGATGAATCTTACTCCGGTATTTACCGGCTTCCGAAGCTTGTCGTCGAAGTAACCTGGGTAGCATCGCGATGTACTGAGTAAGAACGGAAACACGCAACGTTTTAACCTGCGGATTAAATTGAAAGATCGCCACGATGTTTCCCTTGCCTTGCACGTAACTATGGCACGGCTATACACCTTCCTGGATATTTGTAGAACGCGCGCATTCCAGGTGAGACTTGCAGATATGTGTACACCAAGACTGCGAACCAAGTTGACTCAGGGTGCAGCTCTACCATAAATAACAATGGGCGGCAGGTCCCGCCGACTTAAATACTGAACGTATGCCGAAATCTCAGGAATAATTGCCGTGGTCTTGGAGTCATTCGGCCGAAGACCATCGTTGACGGGCCACTCCGACACTGCCACCGCCACTGCATCCTCATTGATACTATAGCTAAAGAGAGAGATAGAGAGGAAAAGAGAGAGAGATAGATAAGAGATAACCAACTCTGAATGCCTTTTATCTCAATTTTGTGGATAGATGTAGAATACTGCATCGGCCATCCCAACGCGAAGAACGCATACATGAGGATGAAAATAAATAAATGAATAAATAAAGAAAGAAAGTATGCGAAAAGAGGAAAGAGGGATGAGATACGAGGGTGGATTTTCCTCGGAGACTCACGAGTAAACTGCGCGCAAGAGGGGCAGGAGGTGGCGGTCGTCTGTATGTATAGAGTATGGAAAGGCTCGGGATGTTAGGGCGGGGGGGAAAAAAAAAACTTATTGCCTCGAAACGAAACATCTCCCTCAAAAACCACCCTACTACTCTCTCTTCAACCCAACCCCCCGGTTCCCCGGTATCCAGTTCTCCGTCTCCGGCGTCACTCTCACTCTCTCTTTCTCTCTCTCTCTCTCTCTGTCTCTGTCTCTCTCTCTTTCTCTCTCCGTCTCCTATCTTGGTCGTCTTCTTCGTCTTCGTTATCTTCTTCCTCTTCTTCTCTTTTTTACCGCACTAATATTGATTCTATTTCGCATGCCACGGCGTAAACAACCCGAATTCTATCACTAAATTATATATGTATACGAAACGTCCATTATATGAGCGAAGTGTATCGAGTTGGAGAAGAAGATATTCATAATCGTGGATAAATAAATGTCGGAGAAAACAAATGGAATAAATGAATTATAGAAAAGTTTGTTGGAAGATGAATTTGCGACGAAATTTGGAAAAATCCGTTTTTTGGGTGAAATTCTTTTATTGTCCCAATCAGATTGGCAAATTGAAGGACGATTCAGATGGAACCGTTTTCTTTTTTCGCTTTCGAATATTTTCTTGTCATGTTTTCACAACTGATTCTTCTACTTTTTCTAAAATTATTCTATCACTTTTTGTAGCGCTGGGCGGGGTTTTTTTTTTTTCTTTTTTTTTGTACCACACGCGCGAGTGTAGCGAGTGTATATAATATATCGATGAGTACACGTAGTTTGAGAAGTGTTTGAAAAGTTATCCGTCGAATTGACTATACGTCGACGATTTAAAAAGTTTTAATTTCAGTTCGAGGATTCATTTAGGAATATTACGACGCTACAGTCGGGGTGGTAACAAAAAAAAAAAAAAAAAAAAATAGAAACAGACTACGAGAAGAAATACTGAAGGCGAAATATCGTGGATAAAGTTTGCACTCCAACCTCCACGCCTGCGTCTCGCGCGATACCATGTGCCACACAAGCTTTGTTGTATAAATTATTTATGATCTGTACGACCTTATACTATATTCTTCTTCTCCTCTCTCTCTCTCTCTCTCTCTCTCTCGATCTTACGCATGGTGAAAATAAGTCACAAAAATAAGAATGGTATTTTTTGCTTTTCAGTCCGGTCAACGTAAATAATAAACTTTGCTGAACAACTAATACTAATTTCGAATTTTTCTGTGAAAAATTAGAAAAATCTATGATTCTTTTTTGTGCACGCCAATCGACGGAAATTTACAATTCCTTATGAAAAACCAAAAAATTCTACAATTTTCGATGACAAATGACGAAAATCTACAAATTTTTCTGGTAAAAAACTTAGCGCGGCGTTCCGATTTCGTTGAAAATCGTCGCAGGAATTTGTAGGAGTAGAAATTTTCTCCAGGGTCATTCATGATGAATGATGTACTATACGCGCGATACACAAAACATACGCTTATTCCCTATCTCTGACAATCAGTGCGACTGATATTTGATTCTTCAATTTCTTTTTTTCAAAGATATATTGAGAATTTGAAAATATCGATCAGTGATCGCGATACTAAAATCAGATTATAGTTTCTTGAAAATTTTTCGATTTACGAATTTCAAAAACAATACGAAAATACCGATAGACGAATAAATGTCTCGACTTCCGTTCATTTTTTCTTCTCCACTATCGCATCGGAATTCATTCAGCAAGAGAACTGGAACTCTGTAGTCCGAAAAATAGTCTCAAATCATACATGCCTATGCACTTACGTAGAATCTGTATGGATAGGTACATGAAAGTTTGACTACACGATCGAGTATTGTTCGTTCCGATTTTTACTTTCTTCTCTCTTTCTTTCGTCAACAGCGGAGAAAATTATGATAACAGCCGCAAAATATTACGTATAATGTTTTTCTAGCATAATAATTATAACAAATAATCGTCACTCGGTGTTATGTACAATATCGCGTAGCATAGGTATATTATATCGATGGGAGGACAGGAGAGGGTATGTTCTTCTCCTACCCTCAGTGCGAAACTACCCCTCTATCCCTCGACCGAGAAATCCAGCTCGGAATTCCCCCATAACATCGCATCGCATCGCCACGCGTCGTATCGGCGGAGAAGAAGCAGCAGAAGCAGGAGGCAGGGAATGAAGAAGGGGAGAGCGGGACTTGGGGATGAATTGTTTTTTTCCCTGTGTTTTTCCTTCTATCTCTCTCTCTCTCTCTCCCCCTCTCTTTCTCTTTCTCTCTCTCTCTTTTCCAGGGGGTGGGATTGTGTGTTCGAGATAAACCATCCCCATCGCAACCCCACGTGTGTTAAGAGCTACCATTTTGTAGAAAAATTGTATATAACGTAAGCACGCACACGCACAAGCGCAAAACGTAAACTACCGAAACAAGCACAAAGAATACATTAGTAGGTGTAATAAATTTCATTCGTTTGTATAGTGATATATGATATAACGTTTGTCAAAAAACAAATTTCAAATATCTTTCAGTCGCTCCGTTATTTTTCTTCGACTGGGGGGCACGGTTCACGTTATATGGGAAAGGTTGTTTCCAGAAAATTGTACGATATCGCAAAATCCAAAAATATGTTCAGCTGCAATTAATAAACTCTATACATACATTTACATTTTTACCTCTTTCTTTTCTTTATTTCTTCTTCGTAATTTGCTAGATTCGCACATTCGTAACGTACATGTAGTATACAGTTGAACAGATTTTCACTGTACAATTTACAGGCCTATCATTATAGTGTAAAATTTCAATCACAGAGTAGCATAATAATGTGCGGAGAGAAAAGGACGCGAAAATATAATATTCGTAGAATTTCGAAAATATGAACACCGGAGTGTTTCGAAAAAGAGACAAATATTTCGACTTTCCAACGGGCCACAACTGAAATAGTTAATTTAGGCGGAAACAGAGATTTTGTCAAAAGATGAGCATTTTAGGTTGAGTGGAGGATCGGGCTTGTTTGATTTTCCATTTTTTTCATTTTTATCGAATTTGTGACGAATAATTGTTAGCGCACAAATGTTTCAAATGGAGTTTATTCAAGATCCTGTTCAATTTTCAAAGTGATACCCATAACGCAAACGATTCTTTCACTCAATAATAAACAATAGTTTATAGAAATAATGGAATAGCGAAGTGAAAATTCATTCGGCACCTAATTTAAACATGAATTAAAACGATAAATTTCAATAAATTCTTTTTCAGGACGCAGTCTGACATTCTGACAGCTTTCAGTATGAATAAAGATGTTCTCCAATAATTATCCGTCTTAAATTCGATAAAAATGGAAAAAAAAAAAAATTAATAATCAAATGAGCTCGATCTCCTACTCGGCCTAAGACGATGCCCATCTTTTGACAGAAATTGTGTTTCACACCCAAACTAACTATTTAATAATTGAAAAATGTTTCACCTCGAAACAACCTAATAAACAAAAAAAACTCACGATCGTACAATTAACTGTATGACTATACATATGAATGATCATCTACACTCTGTACACATACAATAATGTTAAAAATAGTATATACATAATATAAGTTTTTCTCCACTGCACTCCTTTTTTCAATTTATCCAAGTAAATTTTAGACGAAAAAATTCGAAAGAAAAAAATCTACTTTCCAGATCAAGTCGAGTGTTTATGTGCTACTATGTATAAGTATGTATAGAGCTTGAACGATGAAATCGATGAAGTATTAGATAGATAACCACTGTACGTTGAGGGTTGCAGGTCAGTAGCTAGGTCAGTACGCGAGGTGAACGTTCAGCTGTTATCGAGCAACTGACCAGCAACTGCAACGTTGCAAGCACTGCACTCGATGAATTCACTTGCACCTCTACACGTATAGGAAATTTTACACGCACATGATCAACTCTCGCGTACGGATTCTATGTGATTCCGTCGATGGACGATCTGCTTCCGATAGTCTTTTTTAATTTCGTGATTTCACTCTGTTATCATTATTATTATTATTGCTATGATTCACATTCGCAAATTATCAATTGACGGAAGTCAGAATAGGTTTAAGAAGAGAAATAAAGAAGGAAAAGAGTAGAAATCCAGAGCAATGGAATCTAGAGGTGGAAAATTATCAGTCTAAATCTCATTTAGACTGATAACATAAGTCAGAATTCTCAGATACTCGGTCACAGCATTAGATTTTTTCTACTTCGATTACCCACTTTGTCGTACAATTAACGGAAGATTAGACGTTCCGAATGAGTAGAGTTCTGTGAAAGATACGGTGTTTTCCCAAAATTCTAGTCAAGGCACATTAATTAAGAAAATTGAATTTCTACTCAATATATCAGCACTAGGTGTACATATAACGACGAAAATCAAGGAAGATAAGAGGATCAAGAATGAGATTCAATGTAAACCGAAACATTAATTGGTATTCCGCAGTATAGGTATGTACCTATCGTCGAAGGAGAAGAGAAACGAAATGGAAAAGAAAAGGGGAAAGGGAACGGTGAAAAAATGGAATTACAGATAAAAATTGTATAAAAAATGAAGAAGAAAAGATAGAAAACAAAAAAGAAGAATGAAAATTGGGGGAAAAAAGATAATTGGCACTGAAAATTTGAGTACGAATTACCTGCGAAGTATAACGAAGAAAAAAAATTACGGTGGAAGATATTATATAACGAATTTGAATAACGCGTTTTCGGTGATTTGGTGGACCGACGTGTTCGGAATTAGCGACTCGAATGACCTAGCTCGGGATTCCTATGGTAGATGGGAGATGGGACCGAGAGGGACCCTGCAGGAAGAAGAAAAAAATAGCCCAAATGTTCTTTTCTCTAATTTTGTTACGGCCCCCACCCTGCGACCAAGGTTCAACATATATTACGTATAACAACTATTACTATTACTATTACTATATTCACTATGCTTATACGAGTACCATGCTACGAACAAAAGGATATTTGAATAAATCGAAATGGGCTGTTTGAACAATGGTCACGGTGTCGATGAAGGGAATCCCATCCATCCATCCATCCATCCATCCAGCCAGCCAGCCAGCCAGCCAGCCAGCCAGCCAGCCAGTCGTTCCCCTACCTTCGCCTTACCTGACTTTCCCTGAAAAATTTTAACCCCACCCCGAAATATTTTTGAATATTTAATTCACACGCACATCCGTACGTATGGATATTGTAGATACACAGTTGGGCTTTGTCTTTTACCCATATAAGCCCTCATACGTTACGTTGTGGCGGTAGTGGGTTTCGAAAAAGAAAACGAACAAAATAAACTTTCGGCTTCGCGGTATAATTGGTTTTTATATTTTGCATTTTGTCAATCATGCATCACTAAATCCTCGATTTATCTCCTTCGGGCTACGAATCCTCTTCGTCACGCCGCGCCGCGATCTTTGCAATAGTCGGTTCGAAATATTAACATATGTAGGTTAGAGGATAAAATTTTGACCAATTTTCATATTTCTTTCTTGTTTTTTTGTTCGTTTGACAATCACAGCGTCCGCACATTTGCCAACGCGATGCGAACACTCCTCCTCCACGCTTTTCTGAGAGTTTAGATTCTTGCAATGTTCAAAGAACGCAGATTTAGAAATCTTTCGGAAATACGGAAATTAGTTGGACGGTCGAAGATGATTGAAATAAAAAATCCTAAGATCATAAATTTGGGAGGAAAGACGAGCTTCAATTTTGTCTTCTTGTATCGAGCTCAATTTTCTTACCAAATCGCCTCATCATGACGATTCGAAAATGTTGCTTTTGAATTTTTGTTCAAGTATCTGCACACCTACGACAAAGCCAATTTTTGGTCCATATACTCAACTTCATTTACGTAATGAATTGGAAAATGAGAAAACCTACAAAATGCAAGATAACGCGCTAAATGCGAAAGCTCCGATCGATCTCCCGTTTTCTTCCGTACACCACACCGTTCCCAGACACATACATGCGCTATACTGAATATTTATGTTGGACGAGGTATCAAGACTACTCGGAATGAAAACGAGGCTGGGAAAAGAGCAGTGAAAGTTTTTTGATCATGCATATATGTATATACCTTGGAAAGAGATGAGGGTATATAATCCTGCATACTGGATTTCACTGTAGAACCATTATAGGAGCAGCAGCGGCAAGAAGGAAGGAAGTATCATACTGATCTGCATAAAAACCAGTAACGGGACAATAACAGACACCAGAACTCTCGAGCTATGTGTGTACAGTTCTTTTCTCTCTAGCTGCATTCACATACGTAGTCACACATCCATCCGTTTATAGTACATGCAAATTTATATATACATGCATGTATATGTATATACAGCTCATGTTCATATACGAAAAAGACACATGCACACTGTTACGAAAATCAGGGTGCATCATCCTCCGGAAGCATATCTCGAGGTACATCATGTATAGATCTGATATACACGGGCGTGTATGTGCGTATACTTATATTTGGAAGAAAAATGAAAACTGACCGGATTCGAGCGGAGAGTTTTGGGTAAAGGAGAATTTACATTACTCTAAATTTACCTAAAATTTTCATTTCATACGATCGAAGGATCTGCTCCGTTTCGAAAAGAAGAATCGCATAACTTTTGGCAAACGACTGGATCGATTTTGACGAAACTTTGAGAATTCGTTGGGCGAGGTGGCAGAAAGTGGCTGTGCATTTTACTCTTACGAAACATTGATCAGATTCGATGGAAACGAATACTCTCTATGTTAGCTAGGTTAGATCGCCATCGGCGACTGCAATTGCCTCTTAGGAGCGGAACAGAGAGATCGAGTCGAGTACGACGAAGTATGCAGAAAAAAAGTAAAGAAAAACAAAAGGAAGAAGGAGAAAATAATAGACAGCTGAAAATCTGTACGCAGTACGGATACGTGGAGGTATGTATACAGTACATTGGAAATAATAATGAATGGTGTATACATACCTTCTATATACGGAAGAACGGAAGAGTTTTTGCGCCTACTAAGGTATTATTTGTTAGAGAATGATTTTGAAGGGTTTAGAGAGCGGAGTAAAGTGAGTTGAATATATCGTCGTATAATGCTGCAGTTGACGGTGGGAACTATAAACTTAAGTATAAATACCTACCGAAATTTTTTCTTCTTCCTCCTCCTCCTTCTTCTTCTGGCCATTGTCTTCGTCCTTGTCTTATGCAAATATGGGCTACAAGGGAAGAGAAGGGAAAATAAAACGGAGACGAAGATGAAGAAGAAGGAGGAGAAGAAGAGGAGGAAGAAGAAGATGGGAAAAAACAGAAGAAAATTTATTAGAGCGAGTAGGCGGTGGTATACGGTCGCAACGGTACCGCGTTAGGATGAATAATTAAATAGAAAGGAGTTTTCTTCGTTTTTCATGAATGATTTCGTAGAGATCCTGAATACAGGTATGCAGTATACATACATACATACAAACATGCATATTCGTATTTCAGGATTCACCTCAAAAAACGTAATTTGGTGGACGAAAAAATGAAGCATAGATTTGTTCCGAAGACTACGAGTCTTTGAAAATTTGAGTGCTATGTTATCCCCTCTTTCATTCTCTCTCACACAACCGCGTTTTTCTCGTCCTCGGAGTCCACGCTGGGTTGAACAAACAAACAACAGACTGAATTTTCCCCAAAAATTGTACAAATTTTCATATTACAAACTTTTTCTCTCAGTTTTACGCTTTTTGTAGCGAACAGGAAATGGGAAGCACCTGATTCGTTTGGTACAAATTAGAAACCCAACAATATAGTATCTTTTTGGGGTTGGTTTTCGATCTCGTGACCAAGAATTTTACAGATCCAATAAGACGCTGTGTGTGATATAAGAGAAAGGAAATTTTATACGCTGTGTGGTCGAATGCGTCATATAACACAATTATGTATGCGTGTGTATATAGTACATAGTACATTCTATTGTGTTGATCTAGCATTGTGAATCAAGAAAAGTGGCCCGAGAGCCCCTGGGTCCTAGATCCTGGCTACGAGACCTTCTTCTCGAAACCTGCAGGGTATGTAAATCAAGAGAAACGTGAGACTACTAGCTCGTACAAAGAAGAAAAAACGTGTGATTAAAAATTCAGAAGACGCGGAAGAACACTGGTACCAACATACCGTTACCATACAAGAAAGAAATGAATTGGACACAGGAAACGGAAAGCCAATTACGTACTTGTCGTTTAATCTCCATTTTTTAATCGTTTCTTCTGTCTTTCCCTTCTTTATCTTTCGATCATTTCAGCTAAAAATGAATATAGTCGAATAAGAATTTAAGACTGCGATGTGATACAGAAATTCTTTCGATTAATTACAGTTCTGGGAATACAATATGTATAGACAGGTAGATGTAATCATGTAAGAATAGTAGTTTTTGTTCATGCTGATGATTATTTATCAAGTATTCCACGCTTAGGATGTTTCTGCAACAACTTCTAGGTAGGGTTGTTTGATATCGATATTACCAAGACGATGACGTAGCTCGTCTAAAACCCCAGCTTGAATTTGATCAACGTCTTCAGGGGGACAGTAATCGTCCAAGCTCGATCTTAAACAGAATTTAATCGATCATTGTGATTTAGTAAATCTTGCATTCGACATAAATACTCGTACCACGGAGAAAGTCTCAGTACGCAATTTGCCGGTGTATCATGACACGAATTCGGATACTTGTATAAGAATTTCAATTTTATGATTAATACAGAAAAAAGAAAAAAAAAACTGACTCGTGATATTTTTCACGAATTTTCATTTTCTAAAATGAAAAACGGTAGTACGTCAGTTTTATTTTCTCTCCGTTGTTTCAAACTTCACACTCATCATATGTTGCTGCCTGATAGTTCACGGCAAAGAATTAATTTATCCTAAGATCAGTAAATAGGAATTGGTCCGGAGGCGACATCCGGCGGAGCTATAGTTTGTTTGTTTTTACCGGAAACGTGTCTGCACTGAAAAAGGGGTTTGAGAGTTCGGGGCTGTTGGTGCGGTCCTAGAATATGGATCGATTTTTCACACCGCCCCCGGAAGTAGCGAGAGAACGCCTCCGTACCTATTATTTGCAACAGATGGCGGGAGTGCCTCGATTTTAAAAAATCTCTCAACAGCTTCTATTTCAACCCTCCGAATTCACGGTTTCGATTTGGGTGGGGGGGGGGGGGGGGGGGGGGGGGGTAAAATAAATACAATCATCGAAAACGGAGATGCGAAGCGATGGATGAGTCGAAAAATATAAGAGACGTTCAATGGAAATGAAAAATGAATGCATGAAAATTGAGAGAATACCGTGCATCTTTTATTTTTTGTATCTTTATATTCTTTTTTTTTTTTTTTTTTTTTTTTTTTTGTGCACCAATTTCACGAGATCTAGGCAGGAAATAAGAATTTGAGTTCTCAGTCTTCGTTTTCTATGCCGAATCGGAGGAATAGATATAATTTTGGTTGACATTTTTGGTGCCGTCCGTCGGAAGCTGCCATCTGTTGAAAAACATCGGAAGGATAATATCCCTGTAAGATTTGTTCACCCCTGTCTATGCTTCCTCCTCCCCTGTCGTCTCTTCTACCGTTTCTTTTTCTCCCGTTCATTTGCCCCCCTGTTATTTTTGGAGGCTGTGAATGGGGTGGGCTTTAGTCGGTTCGAGGTGGAGCCATATTCTACCCTCACGAAAATCTAAACCCACCCTTCTCTCTTGTCCAACCCTCTTTCAGCCCGTCGACGACTCCCTTTGCCAATCCTCCAGCCCCTGGCCCCTAGCCCCTAGCCCCTAGCTCCTGCCCCCTTCATTCATTCCCCTTCGAACATCCTCTTCCATTCCTACTTTCGTTTTTTTTTTTTTTTCTTTTTTCTCTCCTCTAAAACTTCACCAGCGACATCTGTGATTGTTTCGGTGAAACTGCACGAGCTGGCCCCTCATCTCCGGCAGGCGACAAATGAAATTCAATTACACAGCTGTACTGTATACTTTACGAGGAAACATTTTCTTCAATTCTGATTCGCTCATTCTTCCCCATCGCTCTCGATAAACTTACCTATCCATCTTTTCCTGTGTTTTTTTTTTTTGGTTTTTTGTTTTTTTTAGTTTTTTCTTGTTTCCTTCAATTCTCTACCGAATTTGTATTTGAACTAGAAATTCTGATTCGAACCTCACATTACGATATAATTGTGTTCCGAGATCGATTTGAAAGCATTTAGATCCGCTGGACATATTATTTCGACGCTATTTTGATTTCCAATTTTCTCTTCCTCCGAATCCGTTCAGTAATGAAAAAAAGTCTTCTAGATCTCATTTGCGCGTTTGTTCATTTAATCGATAAAAATGAAGAGAAACAAGTGATACCTAAAATTAATCGAATCGATCGAATGATATGTCGTTGCTTGTGTTCCCCGCCACCTTTTCTCACGTCCCATTACCAGAAAACCCCGTATGGTCGGAGAAAATTCTCCGGCAGTCGACGAAAATCCTGACCCCGTACCAACAATCTCCTTCCTCGTGAACATTGAATGCGCAGAAAGAGCAGAGAGAGAAAAAAAAAGAAAAAAAAAAAAGAAAAAGAAAAAAGACAGAAACCGCGATATTAGTAATAATCGTTATACTCGTCACATCACTCTCACCTAGCGACAGTCACGACTGTAGGCGAGGCTGGTAAAGCTGTGAGAAAGGCTCTGAAAGTTCCAGTAATTAGTCGGTCCAAATCTTGCTGATTAGTAACGTGATGCGGAAGGTCCGTGTCGTCTCTGGTGCATCCGGCATCGTGAACCAGGTTCCAATCTACTTCAGATTCCTTGTAAACGGCGGTGACTTCTCGATAAATTTTTTCCACTTCCTCGAATCTGAAAAACAACATACGAAAAATAATAAAAAAAAAAAAAAAAATCACCTTAGGTTTCTCAGTACTTTATTGCAAAGGTTTTCAATTTTTTGGTTTTAATTTTTACACAGTAGAGGATCGTGGTTGAAATTATCGTGCCGCGGGTGACAATAATCGATCGCAGTGACAAGTTTCGAAAATTCGTCGTTTCACGTGGCTGAAGAAAATTTCGAAACTATTGTTTCATCTTTTTTTTCCCGATTTTACTAGTTCCCTGATAGTTGCAATCTCGATTAACTTTTTCCCTCTTTCAATGTTTTACGTTCAATATTTTGTCTCCATTCTCATTGTTATTCGTTATCGGATTAACAACGTATATGGGTAGGTATAGGTAAACTTTATTAGCTCCCTAACTGTATAGTATAGCAGAGGCAGCTGCAACGTCCATGTCCATGTCGACGTCGAAACGTCGCCGCAGGTCTTTCATTTTGCGCCTGTCGCGCACCTAAAGAGCCGAGGGGCATTCATTAAGCCATAAAAATGAAAGTAACAAAAAAATTTTAAAGAAAAAACGAATCTACGGCTGCAGTTGTATATCTGAAGATTTGTCGAAAGGATAAAATCGAGCGGTGTGTGGTTAGGTATAATATTCTCATGCGGCATAAAAACGAAACCGTAGCTAACTCTCATTGCCGCGGTGGAAAGACCCCAAAATTTTACGAAAAAAAACGAAAAAAACAAAAAAAAAACAAACAAATCTACGCGAAAGTGAAACGCAAAGAGAATCGAATATCAAAACGTGTGTATGTAAATATATGTGTAAAAACAAACTTGCAATAAGCGTAGTGAAGCATGGACAAAATTGAGAAATCCAAAGAAAAGTAAAAAAAGACAACAAGGCAACAAACGAACAAAGTGATAAAATAATTTAAAAAAAACTGAACATTCAGTCGACATTTGAGATTGGAATTCTAACGTGAAGAAAAAAAAGAAGAACATCGACATGTAGAATAGAAAATTCCCGAAGAACTTTCTTTTTCTCGTGCTATATTTTTGAGACGGTGGCGGTAGAAAAAAAGTGAAGAATGGGGTGAAATAAAAAAGAAGACGGCAGGTACGGGTGAAATTATAGTAAAAAGGGGTGGTTTATATACGCGATAAAAAATAGAGGACGAAATGAATAGCCCTTCTCAGTTCTAGCGATGATTGTTTGTCACTGACACGAGGGAGTCGAGGCTTCAAGCAAAGCGAACGTCGTCCTAATGCCAGTAATGATGGTCCTGCGGCTAGGCAAGAGAGGTGTAAGGGAGGTACAAGACGAAGACGACCGCTACGCCACGGACTAATACGCTGCGGTCAGTGATGTAGGTATGTATACTGAAATGCATAAAAAACAAAAACACAGAAAAAATAAAAAACGAACAAAACACGAAAAAAAAAATTAAGGGCTGTTGTAGGTACCTGCGGTAGATAGATAAGATAGCCGCACAGTTATATAGTTAGAGACATAACCTATATCTATATCTTTGATATATATATATATATATATATATATATATATATATATATATATATATATTTGTCTTTTTTCTTCGGTGAACGTCGGTTGAACGCGCTGCGGGACACGTAAATTACAGGTTTTAAAAACAACTCAAGCAAAGTAATGCTCGCCCCGGGTTTTCGACCCGGGGCGCTCGATTTACCCTCGAAACTCTTTAATCCTTGAACCTGCCGCTGGTTTCCGTTTTTATTTATTTTATTTTTTTTTTTTTTTGAATTTTTTTGTTGGTTTGTGTTCTTGTTTTTGTTCAACCGAAGCTAATTTGTCACCCTGCTTCTATACGCCGCAGTTATTTCGTATACACGTGTATGTATATAGCATATATATAGCTCATTTGATAAGAATATGCGCATCACAGGATCTCTGGTACATACATTTCAGAAGAAAAAAAGGCGAAAATTTTGATATATTCCGCTGATTGAAAATCGTGGGAAGGATTTAAAGGCAGAGGAAGACGAAAACAAAAAAAAAAACGCAAAAAAAAAACGAAAGGAATATTGGATTCTTTATCTTTGCCACATTGTCTCAGACCTGTTTTGAAAATCGGTCCTTGCGGGGTCTCTGAATTTTCTTCTATTTGTTTGTTAGTTTCTCTTCATATGTTATAATAGCTTCATTCATTCGGTTGCGGAATCTTCGAAACCGATGAGGAAAAAACGCATTACAGAGGAAAGGAAGAAATGAGTATCGAAACGTACTTCCTTTAAGATTATTCTCGTTGATTTTTTGTTCTCCGAAAGGTATAGGATGCAGAGAATAATTGAGTTATGGCAACTCTGAGAATACACGTATCCTGAATCTTCGCATGATGCACGGGTTTCTTTTTTTCCACACGGTATATATAAATATGCAAAAAGGTCTTCGAATAATTCTAGAATCGGCCGTTCAGAGGTTAGGGCTATTCGTTCTTCGTGTCCTTTTTCCTTTCCCCAGGATTCTTCTACAATATTTATTTACCGAAGGAATGTCACGATTTTGCGAAGCCTCAAAAATATGGAAAGACTCGATGAAAATGAAACAGACTGCGCGCGTGCAGTTTTTCGGAACCAGAAATGAAAATTGTTGTAGAAAAAAAAAAGAAATGAAAACGACAACAACAGATTTCATAAATTGTTCGGGTATTTCGTTCGATGAAGCTTTTGTCCAAGGACGACCCGTTTTTCCATTTTCGGTGGTTTTTTTTGTCTCCATTTTTCTTTTCTATTTCACTTTTTCCACCGAGGCTACATGATTGCTTTTTTATAATCAGAAACGGGCAACCGCGTTTCTTGGAACCAAAGAAATGGAAGAAAATCGAAGCAAAAAATGGATGAAATGTTAAAGATAAAAAAAAAAAAAAAACTGTGGCAAGGCCTCGACCCTGCTTGTTATTTTTATTCATTTCCATATCTGTAACATTAACCTTCGTAACCTGTAGCCTCTTGTGTCCTTCGTGCGCGGGTTATAAATTTCCGCGGTAGATGATTTCAATCGAATTAGCCGTTAGATATGTATTTACAAGATGTAGAAAAGGGTTTGAGATATTTAACAATAATCAATAATCGAATTCAGATTTAACAGAATTTGTCGAACCTCATTATTTTATACTATCTTCCGGAGATCGGTAATCTTCGCGATATCGTCTTTCATCAATTTTCTTCAAGTTCTTTCTCATACCTATATTTCATTCATTTCTATACTTTTTTTTCCACTGCATTGAAATTCTATTTTCTCGTTTTCGTAGATTGATGATGTAATTCCTCTTTTCCCTCGTGCAATCCGAGATCCAAAATGTACCCGTTTTACATTGTTTTTGGAAAATCGTTCGTATAAATACATTTTCACCGATAGAATCAAAATCGTCAATGGACGAAAATGCGTTTCAGAATGAAATGGGAGACGAAAAAAAAAAAAACGTCAACTCGAGCATTGATCGCATTAATTGCCATACCTACTGAGCTTACGAGTCTTTGACGATCGTTTTAACATCCACCCCTCACGTATTTTATTCACTTATGTGCATATAATCCAATTTTTCGTTTTTCTTTTTTACCCATCTTTTTTTTGGTTCAATTTCTTCTTCTGTTTTTTTTCTGTTCGTCGGTGTGATTCAATAATTCAATTCCGTTGACAGTTGGTAAAAAATGTCAAGCGGCAAGCGAAAGCCGGTGAACAGAAAAAAAATAAAAAATAAAGAAAAAAAAAACGGAAGAAAAAAACGAACGTTCAAATATTCCAATGTTAGAAGCATGCAGGCGGGCTCAGAATCAGGATCACGATCACGATCACGATCAGGATCAGGATCAGCATAGAACACATACCTACGTACACGCGATATATATTGTTCTATATTATATATATACATTAGGTAGAAAACCGAAAGCGAAAAAAGCTATTGAACAATGGCGCGGATGTTAAAAAATGAAAGAAAAAACACTATGAAAAAACATAAGGGGCGTTGGGTGGTGGTGGGGGGGGGGGGGGGGGGGGGTTCATTACGAAGGGGCTCGCCATACACATATTGTTTGTCGATCATATGGCCGAGCGAGGAACGGGGGGTGGAGTGGATGGGGTGGGGTGGGGCACAAAAAATAAAAACGGGGTGGAAGAGAAGCAGAAAGAGAAAATGATAGAGAGAGAGAGAGAGAGAGAGAGGCATGCAAATGGCGTTCCGAAAAAAAATGAACGAAAGGAAGAACACTGAAGAGAAGAGGTAAAAAAATGACCCGCTAGAATGATATAGAGACAATATAGAGAAAAAGAGGATAGAAACAAAAAAACTAGACAAAGAAATGGAGAAAAAAAATTTGCCCTTGATGACTGATAGAGAAGGGCGGGGGGGTTAGCACCAGATAGACCTCACCAAAGCCCGAAGGTAAAGGTAGTATATATATAGAGAGTAGGCATAAGGTGAGGTAAGGTAAGGTATAAAGCGATTTAATCAGATGATCAATTATTGAAATGAGGTTAAAAAACAACGAGGGTTTGACGTATGCTATAGTCTATACATCACGTAGTACCTAAGCGCGACTAGGGTTTTTCTTTGGTAGGTATAGGGTAGGGTATGACCTACCCCTAACGCTGACGTACATACGTATGCATGCGTGTCTTGTATACTGCATGATTTTTGATTATATTATGAAAAACAGAGAGAAAAAAAAAAAAAGAAAAAAGAACAAAGACAAACTGCACGCATCGGGTATCAGTTACACATTTCGTGAGACCGGTAGGTAGCAGCTACCGGGGTTTTCGCCTTTATATAGCCATACTTCTACCAATGGGACATCGGCATCCGTTGATTTTGATTATTTCGTATTTTAATTTTGTTTCTTCATTTCCTCGATTTGCAGCCTGTTATATTATTCGCTTATAACATACGGCATGCATAACGCGCGTACGATAGATTTTGAATTTTGGATTGCCGATTGGAAGTAGCGGTCTAAAAAATATCAATACGTGTTACGTAGATGGGTAAGATATACCAGTATATTGGACGGATCTCTGTAGTTTTCGTAGGGTGAGGAGAAAACCGGGAATTCCTATTATTCTCGATAAAAATCTACTCAGATCTTGATTTTTTTTCGAGGAACAGGGGTGTGGGGGCTTTCGTTAGCTCTTCAATCTTTTCTGGTTTTCTTTCGTTTTATGTTTTGTTATTGTCTAGGGATTCCGGATGGAGGGTATAATTGAAGATCAGGATAACGAATCATAATAATGAACCGGGATAAATGATTCTTATCTTCTTCATCCCTTACCGTTTGCACGTTCGTTCACAATTGTTTTCATCCCTTCGGATTCTTTTTCCTTTTTTTCCTTCTATTTCAATGTCTCTATAGAATTTTTTTCTTGTACATACTCGTACCTCGTCAACCCTTTTTTCTCCTCTATCTCATTGACTCTGTCCGTGAGCCGTTTATAGGAGTGTATGATGTATACGTACGTTGATAATAAACGATGAACGATATCGATGAATGAATGATTCGTTTTGTTCTTCTGTTTGCGGCCACGTTTTTTTCCCGACATTTTTTCAACGAGAAGGATTTCCATGATAGGTGATGAAAATTCGACAGAATATACATTATACCGCGTTCGCACTCGCACGAAATTCGAAATGTTCAAATTCCGTGTCGAAATCTAAGCTCGATCCGTCAACGCAAATTTCAATCTATATTATTCACAAACCCAAACACCAATTCCTCCGGAGAATGACATAGAACAACGCGATATAATGTGATATTGATATGTTGGATGGATCGAAATTTTCTGTTTATTCTAACATTTCGATGAGTTATGTATGTCAATATCGAGAACGACCCCGATATTTGACTATGGAATAGAGCTTTTATAACGCTAACTTTCCGGTAGAAATTGTTACTTTCAATACGTTTCTCTGGCGTTAGAAAAATATGAACGCAAACTTCGAGTTGATTGTCGACACCTCGATACATTTTCATTTGATTTGTACATACATAACCTTCTTTTCCGTAATCGAACGTTTCACGTGTTCAAAATTAAGACAAATTTTTCAACACCGAGTGGTCATCTTACCGATCAGACCGATTATTTCTACTCGTTTTGTTCGTTTTTATAAAATTGCCCGGATCGTTGATGATCTCTACTACGAGGACTTTGCATTTTTTTACATCGAAAATCTTCGAAAATTTTTTCTTCTTTGACCATTTTCTTTCGTCGACATATTTTCCGAATAATTCTTCGTTCATTTCCAAGTTAACCCGATTTTTGACATCGGAATATGTAACAATAGACAAATCTTGTGACTCTTGGCAAATTTTTATTTGTTTATAACGGCTTGAAGTGGAAGAACTGCTTTTTATCATCGCCGTATACTTTGTCGGACGAATTTGCAAAAATTGGAAACTCGAGAAAAGTGGTAGCGAAGTGTTGCCGAGTAGAGAAAAATAGCATTATATGTTGTAAGTCCATCATTAGAAAATCTTGGCATCGTTCTACATACATCAATAAATTTGAAGGTAATATAATATACTCGTAGTTGTAAAGCTTGAAGTGACGAGCGTGGATTTCGGGACTCGCTGTCAGAACTTATTGATATGCAGCACTAACGTCGGCTCGCATACGTAATTAAACGAGTTCCCGCGCATTAGTTCTCATCGTGGTCTCATACTAGATTCAGATGCGGAAAGGTACCTACTACCCCTAGGACAAGGGACAGGCACATACATGAGTAACACATATCGCATATCCGTCACGTGGTCTTGAAAAACATTAGGGTGGATAAATATCACAGAGTAGTAGTAGCAGTGGTAGGCCGTCGGCGAAACCCATCCGGGTGCAAAAACGGTCCCTTCTCTCCCGCCTCATGCCCAGGCATATTATTTATCCCTGGCGTTGGATAAAAACAGAGAAAGAACTCATTATGTGTTTCTAGGACCTAGGTCGTAGATTCCAGTCCCACAAGTAGTCATTGCTGATTCAGGACTGCGGCGGTTACAGTATGAAATCTGGGGGAGGGGGCAACTAACCAACTATGGGAGGGAGATCGCCGCATATTTATTTTTGAACTTCAATCGTCCCACCGTCTCGTCTCGTCTCATCGTGTGAAAGTTTTATCTTTCAATTTCTTTATGTTTTTTCTCTTCGAACTACTACTGAGTCGCGTTATACCTCGTTGGTCCTGGTCCCGAGCATCGTATACGAGTGTAGAATATACGTACATACAACTGAGTATGAAAAAAAATCAGTCTAATTAAAAATTGTCAGGTTCAGCGGCACAGTTACTTCGCGTGGAATGCCCCATATATCCGTGTACGTATCTACCTACGTAAACGTACGTGGAATTTTTACCAGGGACCGGATCATTCTCCCGTTCCGGTTCTTTCATCCGAAATTAAATCCCATTCCTCAACCGATCCTGTTTTTTTTTTTTTATTTTTTAATTTAATTTTTTTTCTCTCGTCGAGCCGGTATGATGAACGGTGTGTCGCCGTAACCATGTGAGGGTAGAGAAAAATCAGGGCTCTTTCTTCTTATTTTTCATTTCATCCATTTTCAATTATTTCAACGTGTTTTCTTCCGAATTCATATGATCCACAACGCATGTCAAGTCATTTCGGAACATGTTTTCATTGCACTCGAAATAATTTCTACACGCTTCCGGCCATTTCGGAACATGTTCCACCTGATGTCACATCATTTTAACATGTTTTATGCAATCTTGTGGGAAGCTTCATTCGTTCAAACTGGTTATGAACATTTCACACACTCCGAACATGTTTTACTCAATTTCATATCGCTCAAACGCGTTTAATAGAATCTCAGAAATTACTTTACTCGTTTAAATTGGCTATCGAAATTTTAGGCGAGTTTTGAACATGTCTCACTCAATTTCACATCATTCGGACGTGTTACACGCAATTTATCGGGCGGTTTTCAAAACATGTTCAAATCGGCATTCATATTCTTCAACTTGCTTAAACATTTTTCAATTCATTTGTCCTCATGTATAAGCGGTTCAAATTGACTTCGTGGACTTGCGATTATTTAACTCGAGGCTTGACCGAGCTCTAAATTCACTTCATCATGTGCCGCATAATTGAAATACGTGTTCCACCATTACTGATCTTATTGAAAACAAGTTTAAGCAATTTCCACCCATCCATAAAGCGTTTTATGATTTTCAATCTATTTCCGTGTAGTTGGAGCAATCCTCATGTTCCGGTAATATCAAGTTCATCTTAACATGATTTAGTGTGTTTTTACGGTTTTTTTCCAACTCTCTGAGTAGTTTTTTTGCCGTCAATGTCAACTATTTTTGATATGTTTTGATTCAGCTGATCGAAGATTTCCGTCTCTTCTGATATATTTCGAAAATGTTTTTGCGGCATGTTCTGTCGCGTAATTACAGTTTTACTCGGAGTTACTGTAGCTTATGTTTCACTATCTTTGATTGTTCCGAAGTTTCGAACATGTTCCCGTTAATTTCCCTTTTTTCTCCCATGTTCCACTTCATGTTGATAATTTACAGTATCTAATAATCGAATCAAGCTCTCCTTTCGCTCAGTGGCACTAATTTAATGAGATTTTGCAACCAAGAACGTATTCGAGAACGCTTAATCAAGAAATACACGAAATCCTGCGATTGGAAACCAAGACTGAAAGAAGTCCCCAAATTTATAACACGCGTCTACATCCCGCAATAAATGAAACACACAATCTTGACTATTATTTGAATTTCAAGTAATTGACAGCTGCAGGTACAACAAAATCACACATATTGTGTCTACAAGGTATATAACAGAAGTCTACACTCTGACCCTCGTTCAAAACCGAATTAGTCTTGTCACTCTCGCTCACTGTACTATATAATAATACGTTATACATCATATACTATAAAAAATCGATTATTGTCCATTATATCGATGTATGCTACCTCATACATTGAGGGCGGTGCTGACAATGCGTGCAGCGCATGTTCAACCTGTCGATACCCGATACTCAATCCCGAAAAATATTTAGAGTCAATGTAGGTAGGGAGGTAGGCAGGTATCGAAAAGCCAGGTATCGAATTGAACCGCTCGACTGAAGCGGCAGGGGGGGAGCTCGTATGCAGGAGCCCTGCTCCGAAAGTCAATCAAATCAATAGATTCGTTCATCCCTGTCGACCCATCGACCCATCGACTTCATCCATCCATCCATCCATTCATTCATTCTTCATTCATTGATGCACGTTCAGCAGCCACTGCATTCAACTGCACCGCCGCAGACTATAAAAAGGATAAAGAAAACGAGTAGGAAATAAAAAGAACAGAATGACAAAAAGAAAAAGGAAAAAGTCATGTGCACAAGTGCGACAGGTTGGATCCCTGCAATTTTATACCTGTTCCAGTGTTACGCAACCTTTCATCCTCTGTGTATAATTGATTGTTTGATTGATTGATTGATTGATTGATTGATTTGTCGATTTTCATGGATCGATTCCCTTCTAGTAAACATAAAATCAACCTGTCCGGTTTTTTGCTCGTGGCAATAAAATTGCTTCTCTTTTGTACCCGCATGCGGCAATGATCCTGATGACTTTGAATTTCCTTTTAATCTCGTCGGGTTTACGGGCATATTTCAATTTTGTGTCATGTGATTGTCGATGAATTGTCAGAAATAAGTTGGACAGTTTCAATCCACAGTTTGATCAAACGATTGAATCGCCGCAGTTTTTGTCAATTCTATGGAGAAGGAATATCACAAGAACCAATAAACATCGAAAAATGTTTGATGAGGGAAGTTTACAACTTACTGTTACATTGTTTCCGTAATGTGTTAATTGACGGATGAGATAATTCAGTGGATTTGCTACTTGATCCGACACCAAATTTCTCATTCGTTGGATTTCAAGTTTCTAATTGTTAACGCGGCCCACCGGAGTAGAAAGAATTCTGAATTTGGGGTAAAAATTAATATGCTGTCTCCCGAAATTCGATACACGTCTAGATATAAATAATAGTTAATATCTAACCTACAACAGAGAGATGAGTCTTTGATAAGTTTGAAAAGAGAGGGAATATAGAGTGAGGAAAGGAGATGGAAAGAAAAAGAAAGAAAGTGAAGAAGAAACAAAAAGAAAAAAGAGAAGAAAAAAAACGAACGGAGATCAGGGATGGAAGATAAGTGAAGAAGATTGACGACGGTTTGCCCGTTGCCCTCTGAGCAGCTACCCCGACATCCCCACAATCGTTGATGGTGGGTTTTCGGGGCGGTGAGGAAAAGAGCGAAGAATCAACCCCCCTTCCTCCCGCCGTCCCATTTCGTCCCGTTCTGTCCCGTTTCGAAACTCACCCCACTCTCTAACAGCCCTGGAAAAGCAGCACGTAATTGCCGACGACGCGGCACGCCGTCCTCGTTAAATACGCAAATTAACTGCCAGAAAACGAAGTGAGCTGACAAACGGCGCGGCCGCTGCTACTAGGTGTGTTCCGAGATGGTAGGAAAAAAATGAAAGCAAGAAAGAAAGAAAGAAAGAGAGAAAGAAAAAAATAAAGTAAAGGAGGAAAAAAAAAACGGGAGATTCGGAATTAAGAAAAATATATGAGGCAAGGTGAAAAAACAAGATCAGAGAGAACCTCGATTTTCAAGATATATGTGTGTACTATTTCACACTATTTCATATGTACATACATGCGTATGCGTATGATATATATCTGGTGGAAAATGTACCTACATTTGATTATTTCTAAAAAAGAGAAAAAAAAGTCATTTTCGTAATGATATTCATTGTTAGATAAATTCTAGAAAAATTTACACAAGCGTCGTAGATTTTCGCCAGTTTAATGAAAGGTTCTGAGAATTCGTACACAATTCTCATTTCGGATGTTGAAGGAAGAATTGAATGAAAAATGTGATGTTTGGCCGATCTTAGAGTTTTGCTGAAACTTTCTAGAAAAAAAGAAAATGATAATTTTTGTAGATTTTTCCGAGTTCATCCGGAAACGATGTCGAATGGTTATCAGAAAAATGATGAAAAAAAAATCGTTTTTTCCGTCTGCAGGGATTCAGTCGCATCCGAAAAAAACTTCGATCTGGTTGTGTAACTTGTGTAATAGTAAAACGATTTACATTATTTTTTCGGAAAAGTTTTGTTCGAAACTTGCGGGAGTAAATTTTGAATGGAATCTACGAAATAGTTAAATTTCCTCGCTCTCAACCGAATTCCCGAGAGTCTCTGTGAGAGTTTCTGGTAATATCTCCCAAAATTTCTGACACGAAATACAAAATTTTCGAATCTTGAAAATTTTCGTGTATCATACTGTATATGTGTAACACACAAATGTATTCGTCAGAGTTATCACACGTATTTAACCGTCTCGCTTCGTTTCGTTAATATCTCCTCACCCCCTCCAATTGAATTGAATTCGCTCCGAATTCAGAAACTTACAAATGATTAGGTATCCAGTTGATATGGTGAAAAAAAATAGAATTGAAGAAATCAAGGAATCGAAAAATTGAAAATGAAATCTCTGCTCTGTGAAAAAAAACCTAAGATGCTACCTAAAAAATGAAAATAGTTTTGTCAGAGTTCGTGATCTGGATTCTCATACGAGTATAATAATATTGTACTCAATATGCCACCGGGTCCACCAGCTTCCCAGGAGACGAAGAGAAAGAAGAGTGTAGGGACGTCGTCTAGTGAAGAGAATAGAATAGAATAATACCTAGTGACTACTACTACTACTACTACTACTATTACTATTACTACTAGGTTCATATTTATTCGTCTCCACGTACGTAGCCCGCCCATTTCTAATTATAAACGAGATTCACATATATACATATTATAAATTATTATTATATAATCACGCGCCGTTATAAGAAACGAACGAGGGGGTAGTTTTCCCTTTTTTTTTTTTCTTGCCGGGGTTCGTGGACCTCACACGTCCCGTCCCTTACGCGTATACCATAATATACATGTATACCCCCTTCGAGATATGCAAATTTGTATATTTTGTATAACCGGTAGGACGATGCTCCCCGTTGCTTAATTCTTCACGTAGAGACAGCTGTCTTAAGCTTCCGTCGAGGTCCCTTTATTTTTCAAATTCAAATTTGCTTTCTTCTTCTATCGGTACTCCCAATTATAAATTAGAATCCGAGAAACAAGATCGTGGATCTTTGGCGTTTTCACAACGACTCATTCCTCTTCATCTTCTCGTCTTTTCAACACATTCTCGACAAGTTTCAATAAATTATTGCCCGGACAATTATTGCAAATTAGTTGTAAGAAAATAACTCAGAATGGTGTGAAAAACGAAAATTGTCCAGATCTCTCCTTCCCTCGTTCCTCTCCCTCTTTCTTCGTTCCGTTCATTCGTCCATTTTCATTCTCATAATATTTATGCAGGTAAACGGATTCGAAATTCATGCGTAAATTAATGCCATGCACGAATGCGTGCCGAGTAGAGGTTCGCGCTACTGTTAACTGCCTCCAAACTTCTTACCGTGTGATCCTGCGGCGCATAATTTGCATACACACAGTATCTCTAATTGGGTTATAGCGAACGAGCAGCGGTTATTATGGTAGCAGGATATACGAAAGGATCTAAAACTGGTTAGAGTTCACACACTATTTCCACCGTAGCTCATTCGCCAACTTGTTCTCTAGCTCTTTCGTATTCTTTTTTCATTCCCAATCGTTTTGAAAGTGAACAGAAAACTAAGAACGAATGAATAAAAAAAAAAAAAAAAGAAATAAACGGAAACACTTCCACTTAATTATTCCGCTACCGGGCAAGAAAAAATTTTGCACAAAAAGCATCTCGCTATTGACGTAAAACCGGTGCAAATGAAAATGAAATAGAGGGAGCAAAAATTGTGTTTCGGTTTACTTCTCTTCCAAGATGCCGCGACATTTTCGAAATTTCAAACCGACAAGAGTGAAATTTGAAGTTTGAAGACTTATAATATACTTAAGTTTGCATGAAACTGCATTCAGGAAATGGAAAGGTCTGAAGAAGACGTCATTCGATTTTGGACCTACTTTATAATAGGTTAGTATTTTACACGCTAGACTACTGACGAACGTTGATCTTCCCATTCCCGTTGTATTAGAGATGCAAACTGATGGGGAAAAAAACGAAAAAACGAAAACAAAACGAACAAATTTCAATCGAACTAAAACCTAAGAGAAAAAAAATAAAAATCGAGATACTAAGGCCCGGATGCTGTGTATAAGGGACAGCAGAAAAAACAATCCCCTGTGCTTATTCAGTCTCTAGGAGGTCTCGAACCTTTCGTACAACCGTAAATGTTCTGTTCTCAGATCGGTCAGTCGCTCGGGTTGTTGACCCAAAAAAAACGGTGGAATTCAGAAGGCTGATGAAAAACGGAATTGGTCAACATCGGCGGCTGATTTTGTCTCGAACGGGAAAAATGTAAGAAAACAAAATTTAATTCTCTTCCGTTTATCGGTCGCGCCGGGAGCACTCCCTCAATTTTCCGGAGTAAATGTTTACCATTTTTATCGAAAAAGTGTAGTTTTGCTCCGGAAAATCTGCAGAGCAATTAAGAAAACATATACCGACATCGTTGTTCGGCCTTTATACCGGATACTATACGCATGCGAAGGGCTTTTTTCTTTAAAATTTTGTTCCGTTCGATTTTTTGTCCGCTTTTCGAAATGACAATGAGTCCGTTTGGTTCCTCGCGCGTTATGATCGTTAACCGGAATGATTCTCAAAGCGGGAAATAAACAGAAGACATACATACACAGTAGGCTGGCTTTCTATAGGTTATGCCTATACTAGAAAGGCCCTGAGGATATGAAAAAACGACACATTATGTTATGTGAATTCTTTGACGCATGTATGTGTATACCTTAGTATATGCATACCTGTGCACATAAAAGGGCTGTGCAAAGGGTCTTCGAGCTATATGCTGCGGGGACTAGAACAAAGCTGTGATAAAAAACGCTTTTGGGACCGGTGCTTGGTCGTGGCGGTGGCGGTGGCGGTGCAACTAGAAGTGGAAGTCGGAGTGGAAGCAGAAGGGGACAGTGACGATGCATAGGGCCCAAAAAAATCTTCTTTCGCACTCGCACCCGTGGATGCGGTCTTTTCTTTTTTTTTTTTTTTTACGTCAACAGAATCATAAGGCCAGCAGAATTTTACGCTTTTCTCGACTTTTTCAAATAATCAGAATTCGGAAATTTCGTTGAAATTCATCGATCAAACTGGCAGCAATTACTCGACCAGGTGATTATACCTACAAGTTTCATTATAAGGAGAAGAAGAGGAATGATGTATAAAAGAAAGAAACGAAATAGGTTGTCGTTCGTGACCAATCAGGATCTTGATCTAGATCACGGCTGGATGTATAAATTTGAATAATAGCTATAGATGGATGACAGGTATATTTATATATACCTACATATATACACACACACACATACATCGCATATTCAGATATTTTCGTGCCTGTCCCAAGATCCTCCGCATTACGTTTAAGTACGCATAGAAAGTACTGTGTGAACTTATCCCCACGTATGCGTATACACATACGTGTGCATACGCGCGCGTATGCATACCTATGTATAATTATACGAAAGCGGATGGTACCTTATATACAAACAACGTATATAGGTATGTTCTTTATACCTTGAACACCGGAGAATGGAGGCCAGTTTCAAGTTAGACCCCGACCGGTGAGGATTAACCCGTTCTCGCGTCTTCGAATTAATATTGCCTGTTTGCTGTATATACCTATATAACTCGCGTTTCGAATCGATCGATAGTAAAGTTCATCCAGCGAATTGGATACGCTAAAAACAACCAAGATAGTAAAAATTCCGGAGAGATTTCCTTAATTTTCTGCCTCACATAGTTTTCTCGCTGTTCGTTTAATTTTCGTTTCTCTTTTGATTATGACCAACAAAAATACCGATCTTCCTGACCCAAAACCAACCGGGAGAGACAGATAGATAGATAGAAAGAGAGAGAGGGAGAGGGAAGGAAGAAGTAACTCATAACCTGAATAACTGACTAGATTCTTTGGCTTTGGTTTTTTGTTCTCATTTTCGGATCGTCCTTTTCCCCGAAATAACCGCAGCAGCGGTAATGGCGTACCTCGTTAATCAGGATCGAAAGAAAAATCAGACGTGTAGAGACGGTGATTTGAGTTCGAGTTATATCTGATGATAGAGAAATGAAGGGCGGAGGAGGAGGAGGAGGAGGAGGGGGAGGAAAGGGGTGGGGACAGGGCGGAGAATAAATTGAGAAATTTTAAAGTATATATATATTTATATATATCTATATAGATATACATATATTATATATATACACACGTAGATATCTTCTATGTGTATATAAAAGGGAACGTATTTCCTGAGTCTTTATCGAAGGATTTATCACTTGTATCTATCTGTACATCGTATATCCCGTTAGATGTATGTCTGGAAAACGGTTCAATTTTACCGCGGGAAGTGGAAAGCGAGAGAAAGAGAGGAAGCCGGAAACGGGGGTGAAGATTTTCCGAATTATTATATATCTGTTGTTTAAAATATTTTTATGTAAAATTATACGTAATATGAGTGGAGACACGGTGCAGGAAACAATCAACCGGGTTTCTAAATCGAGAAAAAAATACTCCGACGAGGTTGATCATTCGTTATTGCATTCTGAAAATATCCAAAATGGCCGCCGTACGGCCACGTGCTTCCGGAACGCCACGACATTCTCAAATTTCATGTTCGCAGTTTACCTGTAAATATATAACCAGTTCATCAGATCGAATTGCCACTCGCAATTAGACGTTTTGTGCGCAATGATTGGTATGTTGTACAAGTCTGCGGACAGAATTTCGGAGAATCGGCATTTTCTGAAGTTTTCAAAATAATTTCCGGCTGCCTCGGCGTGTTCAATAAACATTCGACATCACAGAGAATTGAAATTCCGTTGAATCGTTCGAAGTTGGTTCACAGCTATACACATGTGATATAGAAAATGTAAAAGCGCTGCTGAAAAATGTTCAGAACAATAGAGCAAAGAAAATTGAAGTTTTCGAGACAGTCCAAGATTCAGATTTTTCGCAAATTTTTACGTCAGGCAGCGAACGATGGAATTTTTGTTGCAAATTTCTGCTTGCAGGCAAATTCGAATGAGAGAATTTCGTATGAAAGTATACATCAAAATGGTCTTACAATTCGCAAATATAAGTTTTTAGGGTAAAATTAATGAAAAAATTGCGTTCACGGACGCAAACGCGAACGCGCACGTATTACATATCGTAGCATTGCCCCGCGTAGGAGTTAGCGCCATAAGAAGTGAAGGAATAAAAAATAAAAATGGAGGGATATATTTTATACCCCTGCACGAGAACATTCATCTTCCATACTCTATTGATCCGTAAGTGGCGCGGAGCGGTAAGCTTTTGGGTTCCTCGCGAATATATGTATATGAGAAGGAACGGAAAAAGAGAGAACGAAAAAATAAAAAAATTTGAGGGTAGCGCAAGAGCCAGCGAGGGTGCGGGCACCACGGGGGTGTATGAAAAGGGGAAACGCGAGGAAGCCGATGCTTTAGGATAAGAGAGAAAGAGAGAGAGAGAGAGAAAGAAAGAAAGAAAGAAAGAAAGAGAGGAAAGTAGAAAAAGGCGAAGTAGGTACGGTACATATATAGAAGCTGAGGGGGGTGGATTTAAAAGAAAGCAAAAAGAGAGAAAAAAAGAGAGGGAAAATGGGAGAGAAAAATTGGAGATAGTACCCACTCGCACGATTAGGTACAGCGACCCTAAAAAAGCCCGAACCACGCGCGTTCCCGCGTGGAATGAAATAATAATATTAAGTTGGAACGGGAACGGGAACGGGAACGTCGTCGTCGTCCTCCTGCTCCTTCTCTTTATCCTCTTCCTTTCCCTCCTTCTTTTACTTTTTTTTTCATCTTTTTACTTCCATCTCGTCGTTGCCGATGATGGGTGAGAGAAAAAGCAAAAGAAGAGCGAGGGAGGGGTAGTAAGGTGACTGACAGTGAGGCAAGAACCTTTTTTTCATCCCTATTTCTTTCCCCCCGCCCACACACCCCTATTACCTTGGTTCTCTTTTCCTTTTTTTCTTGTTCCTTTATTTTCTGTTTTTTTTTTTCAGCACCTATAAGCTAGTATTTCCGGGCACAACACCCCCCTTCCGCAGGCATACCTATATCCCTTATCACCGGGAAGTCCACGTACGTAGCGATAAACCAAAAAAGGAAAAGAAAATCATAAAAATGACTAAAATTCGCGTACTCTGGAATTCTGATTATGTATAGAAATGGTAGGGTAGTTTTTGGAAATGAGCTGCAGGATGAAGAGGAGGAAGGAAATAAGGAGGAGGAAATATGAAAAACGATAAACGGATTATAAATATTGTAAAAATATAAATTTGGCATAGAATTGAAAATTCGATGAAGTTTCGTAACGAATGTTTTGTTTTCTCCTCCAGTCAGATTCAGTTGCATAATTTCAGTGGTTCTCGTCGATTTAAAAGTTGCTATCTCTTCATCAAAAGCGGTATAGCAATTTGAATAATATTTTAGTGATCGGCGCGACGATGGGTATAGAAAGTTTTATATTGTAATGAACCAAACGTTGAATATCTCAGGCGTATACCGAAAATTTGATAGAAAATATAGTTTACGCGATGAATTACAGCTATATAAGGTAGATAGCTATAAGATAAAGAAATACTTGATCTAGTTTGGAAGAACGAAGCAATGAAGAAGTCGGGAAAATATCTTTAACGTAACTGAAATTTTAGTGATAAGGTATAAAAGTGAAATTTGAAACGTAAATAGATTTTGTAGACAAAACTGAGACCAAAAAGTGAACAAAAACAAAATTAGATTTTTGTGAGAAAGTTATGTTTCTACGTTAGAAAGAAAAAAAGGAACATCAAATTTGGATAAAAGAGATTACGAAATTTGATTCCATACACTTTTATATGAACGGTTTTTTCGTATTTCTTTCTTTTTTTTTCTATATCATTCGAAGTTTTTTTCATCCCCCTCGTTTAATTTTTACCTCCCTCTCGCGGTTTTTCGTTTGGCCGTGAATTATACGCTGCATATCTGATTAGATGAATTTTTTAAATTACCGTTTGTTTTTTTTCACCGATCAAATGAGGTAGTATGTAAGATCGTCACGTTTTTGATTCGCCCTATACTACGATACCGATTACTTGCTATTATAAAATCGAATAGCATTCTCATTTCCTCCGCATTATGGACAGAGCTCCACTATTTTCTTCCTTTTTTTACGTTCATGTATACGAAATTTGTATTGCATTCTTTTTTCATTCCCTTATCGATTTCTGTCTAGTTTTTGTCTTTCTTTTCTTCTCTTTTCTCAATTGAGTTTTCTCCTCTCTCATGCCTCTAACCCAATTCCACCTATCCCTCCCTCTCTCCCTCCCTCCCTCTTTATCTTCCTCTCAACTTTTCTACCTTCTTTCCTTCTTTTCACCGAAAGAGGAATTATTCTACGCACATGAATCGCCGAATCAGTACCGATCCACGTCCCGTCAATACATTAGTACTCGCGTGCATAAAAAATTCCGAAAACGGGGGATAAAAGTAAAGAACAAGTAAAAATAACGACGACAACAAATTTCTAGTTTCGAAATTCATCCTCCCGTAGGCATCAACCACTCGTTCACCGCTCTTCGAGGGAACTTGTACTAACTGTACCGCAGAACGACGTAATTTGGAACGCTATGGCCAATTAGTGATTTTCGAAAATGGAACAATTCATGAGGAGAAAACAGAAAGAAGAATAAACCACCGTTTTATTGACTTTTCAACAAAAATTTGTTTAGCCTCAAATTTATTCCATTTTCACTTTCATTTATTTATTTTTTCTCTATTTCCCCCCGTCACAATTACTTATCGGCTGTATGTATACAATACCGCGGCGTGATTTCCTTCATCCCTCATTGTTTCTCGAGCCCGCGGAAATGGGGGTAGGCGGTTTTATTATTACAGTCCTTACTTATTTCATATCAAATAATGTTATGTATACAGCTAATATATATAGGTATACATGCATATACCTTTGTAGAGAGAGAAAGAAATGAAGAAACGAAAGAAAAACAATAAAAATACATTATTATTATTATTATTGTTTCCCCATAATAAGAATTTTCTTCGGTTTTTTTTTTTTTTTTCTTCTTTCTTCTCTTTTTCTCATTTCCACGGGACAGAGAGGAGAGTTTAATTACATCCCTTAAGCGGATACGGCCTTACATTAGGTATCCCTGCAAGCACCGAGTTCTTTTAATGAAATCCCGAGACCATAATATCGTTATACATATGTATATACATGCATTTATGTATGTGTATGTACATACCGATGTAGTTAAGGTATATAATGTACCAGTACGTCTGCTGCCATTGTAGCGGTTATAGAATCATCAGAAGGTGCTGCGCGATATGTAAATAGGTATAATATATCATTAATATGATCTTTCTTACGTATTTTTATGTGTTATTACTGTATTATTACTGTATTGTTGATAATAATTCGAGATCCGAAATGATGGAATGGAAAACGAAACAGCGAGTGAGGTACCGCGAGAGGGAAAGAGAGAGCGGGACAAACGAAAGAGAAACCTGATTGAAACAATTTGCAAAAAAAAAAAGAAAAAAAAAACTCCCCCAATTTCGGATATTGATAAATTATTGTCCGATTGGTCAAAAAAAGGATTACAAAATGGGACGGAAATCAGCGATCGCAGTGTTCGATCAAGTCGTCGACAGAAAAAATGGTGAAAAAAATAATTTTTCTCTGTTTTTGTATTTGCTGGGGAGTGGGGGTTGAAATTTTTCGTTTCTCTCCTCCGTTCGGCTCTACGTGTTTTCTAATCTTTTTACGCGTACGGCGATGGCGAGGTACCCTATACCTACCCTACAAATATAAATACGTGGAGGGGCGAGGGAGAGGGACGAAGGGCGCAAGCGCGTAGTCCTATTTTTCCTCGCGCTCGCTTCCAAAACGAGGGTGAATATCGCGGGGGGTGTGAGTTCGTCGCAGTGATGGTGATGTTGATGGTGGTGGTGGTGGTGGTGGTTAGCTAAAGGTAAGGGTGTTGCCACGGGCAACGCTAACGAGCTCCATGAGCGACGTCAGATAGGGCGAGTGCCTTGGTATCCCCCCCCCCCCCCCGCCCGTCGTTTCCATCCCTCTTTTTCCCCATTTTTCCCCATTTCCCATTATCCTCAACTCCCACGTACCTTAGGTATACCACCTACCCTCCACGTTACACATATATCGTCGATCCTCCCTTGCCGACGAACCGCCGTATCATATCGCGGTGAACTTTGGTTATATATATATACACCCATACATATTTTAAACGCATAAACATCCATGTGGTTCTACTGACCCTCCCACTTTGACTTCACGATCTTCAAGAAATTTCGTTTTCTACCCTTGTTTTCGTGCAAATAGAAAATTCAAAATTGAACCCCCTCCCCCCAACCGCATTTTTATGGATATACGTATGTACGTAATTATACAATATACGACTCTGACGACGACGCTACGACGATCTCATTAGGTCTGTTATATAATTTTCTCTCTAAACTGTAACAATACCCATGACTCGTGTTCGACTTTGTTAGGGGTTGTATGAGGATAAAATAGAAAACGAACGAATGGAAATAGGGCCTTCTTCTGTAGTCTTATCCACACGAACGTGGAAAAATTCTACAAGAAAATAGAAAACCAAAAAATAACTGGATGAATAATTGTAAATGTGGGTTGAAACAAAGATGAGCGAGGGAGAATTAGCGAAAACAAAAAAAAAGAAGGAAACAAAAAAAATTACAATTCGCAGCGTTTGCTGGAAACATGATTCGAATTCTCTTCCTCAATATTGTTACTCCCGAGTTTTTTCAGGCGCTAATTGTTGCTCTAGGTCAGTTATTTTTTTTATGGGGATGTGATTAATGGATGCACGACGAAGGACTTAAGGAATTCGATGTCCCACGAAAACGAAGAAGAAGAAGAAGAGAAGGATCGAGACGAAAATACGGAATGAATAAGAGAGAAATGAGTAGGAGAAGACAAAGAAGGAGAAGAAAATGGGCTCGACATTATCGCTAAAGACCCTGTAGCGCGTCGAGGGATGACACGACGGCGAGAGGAAGCGAAGAGTGGCGGTTGGGGGAGGGGGGAGAAAAAAGTGACAGAGATAATAACGTGGTCGAGGTTTGCGAGACGTGAAGAAGAGAGCGAGTCGCCGCAGACTCCTCCGTTACTTCCTTCCATCTGTACTTCCTACAGAGAATTTTCAACCTTTAAAAGGGACTTAAGGGAGACGCCACGCCACGCCACGCCACGCTGCGCGATCCCGCGCAACGCCATACCGTGTACCTAGTAGCTACGGAACCAGGGGAAGGGCAATTACGTAATCAAGTAATTAGTCCCGGACCTCGGATAACTGCTTTCGACGAAGCCTTGGCTTCGGGCCTCCACCTTCATTTCTCCTCATTCTACCTTTTTCTTTCTTTCTTTATTTTTTCTCGTTCTTTCTTGCTTTCTCTCTCTCTCTCTCTCTCTCTCACTCTCTCTCTCTTTCAATCCCCACAGGTCACGGATTGTGAACCAAAATTAATAGTGGAAAAGAAAAAATCACAAGACTGTAATGAGGGAAGAAAAAATGAAAACGGATGAAAAATTCACGAAGCTCAAAAAGATTTCTAATTCATTTATGTTCGTTGACGATGAATTTGTAGGGTTCGCCGGAAGATATTCATGCGGATGGTACCTACAGGGAGAAAAACTTGCGGCGATATAATGACAAATAATTATAATACAATAAATAAATGGAGTAGAAGTTGTAGGTAGGAGGATGGGAGGGATACCGAGAATCGGAGACAAGGTAGAAGTATAAGAGGTAGCGATATTTCAGTCCGAGAAAAGAAGAAGAAGAGGAAGAAGAAGGAAAAATACTGCGTTGTGTCTGCTCCAGCAACGATGAGGCATTATTATATCCAGGCATTACCCTCGAGATATGGGAGCGTCCTGCTTTGTGCCTCACGTAATAATTGCGAGGTAGTAGCTGGGTATATCCTTACCCTCCTCATCCTCATCCTCATTCTCATCCTCCACTTTATTCGCTTCTTTTATATTCTCTTGGAATACTTTTTTTCCCCCCAACTTCACCCTCTGCAGCTTTCTCCTTCCCAATATTCTCTCAAACAACAATCTAGAATACTTATTTTTTGCTTTTTAATATTACAATTTGCAATATCCATATATATTATATTGCGGAGCTTTTAAGGAAAATAAACGTGAAAAAAAAAAAACTCTTACTTCGTTTTCTACACAATTATCACAACTCTGAACGTGAATTCGGTTTTTCATTCCTTCGTCTTCTTTTTCCGTTTCATTTATGTTTTATAAAATTTTGAACAAAATTTCAAGTTATAATTTAGAAGAAAATATATACGCGTATGTAATATAATATTTCTCTCACGTATACCTAACTACCATTTCGCAATATTGCGCACGAATATTCCTAAAAAATATTTCACACGCAATTTTTCATCCGCCGCAATGTCATGTGATAATGATATGCAGAAATATCGCAATATCGTAGCAATATTATAGAAGTATTTCTACGATACGACAAAATTGGTTTACGGTTGGAATACCGTTTGCCACGCGGTGGCGGTCGTTTGAAATAATAATTACTATAAGCTGCGGGATGATTTTCAATAATTTTGTCATTGCACAGGAAGTTTATTAAATACCTACTCAATGAAATACTGAAAGGTGTGCAGCAGGAGGTCTGAAGGTGGATGGGGCGGGGCGGGAAAAGGGAGGGGGGGGGGGGGGGGCAGGCCAATTAGAGGGAGTAATTGTTACGTTGGCGTAATTAATTGCTTCAAAATTGTCCTGGCCGGGGGTTGATACCTGTACAGCCGTTGTTGGGTACAGGAGCACGACAAATTAGGTACAACAATATACCAACAATTAAATTTCATTCCCCTTTGGAACGACGACGACGACGACCACGACGACGACGACGATGAGAAAGAAAAAAATTAAAGAAAAAAAACCCAAGAAAAATGAAACTCCACGACGACGACGAAGACGAATCCGCAAAGTGCGAGCTCTGCAGCGCCAAGCGGACATCATTATACCGTAGTTATATTAATACACAAACTTTTATATACAGGTAAATACGTATATATTCGTGATACATATGATATGTATTTCTGTAGTGATTTATTATCATTATTGAAATAATATACACGCGGTCACACAAACACGTTCACAAACAGAGGCATACATTGGGGGTATAAAAGTAAAATGTTATAAGCAAGTTTTTCTTCAACGTCTCCGTCGTTGGAGTCCGTCGGCAACGCCACCGGGTTCTCTTTCTGCAGAGAGATTCTTCGCTGTGGATGAGGGTCGGCTAAATCCGGGGTTGAGAAATTGGTATTGGTCGAGCAGGCATTCACGGGACGTGAAATATTATGTACTATATTGAAGGAAAAGTAATTTTTCTATCTCAGATTTGATTTTCTATGGAATGTAAGATTGTTTTTTCTCTTTCCCGTCCGCCAGTTATTTTTGTGTATTCGTATACATCGTGGTACCTCCATAGGGAATATCTACGCAAAATTTACATTTTCGAACCTTCAACACCTTCAATTTTTCTCTTGATTTATAACATGCGGATACGTATCTTTCGATTCTGCGATTCGGCAATTCCTTTTTATCCTACGCCTGTAGTTAGAGTCTTCCGATTCTTGAACATTCCACTTTTTCAAATTCGTTTATCTCGCGAGGATTTTCATATTTCGTTTCGTTCGCTAATCACAAAAGTTCCGAACAGATATCCTCAATTCCAAGAAGACAAAAGTTGGTTGGATATTGTAAAAGTGAGAATCTTGTGTTCCCAGTGGATTGGAATCATGGCTATTCTTTTTACTTTTCATATTGTACAGACATGCCGAAATGTTCTCTCGAAACATCAGAATTATTTGGTTTTTGATTACTGCCTTTGTTCCATGTTCGTCGAATACTTCAATTGGCGTATCCTCCGATTATCGCAATTGCTTATTGTTCTGGAAATTTCTGCAATTTATCCGTATTCATATCCGTAGTGTCCGAATATTTCAACCGTCATGATATTTTAATATCATGATTTCCATGCTGCGCTCGAAACACTTCAATCATTACATTTTCCAATTATTGAAATTGCCACGTTTTCCAAATACCAAAATTGTCACTTTGGCATATGATCTATTGCGAAATTCGGCCATTCTGTGTTTAATATTCCAATAACCACATTTCTGTTTATCACTGTAGTAACCGCGTTGTTAGAATGACGTAACGCTCAAATCTACAGCAATATAACGTCGTCGCTCCTAATAAATCTGTAATTTGTACCAACAATCACTTTGCCGCAATATATCTATCCAAATAGACGAAAAAGCAAGGAATGAAAGAAGAGGAAAAGTTTTCTCAATCTCTGCATTACTCAACCAACCAGACAGATAAAATCCGTCTATAATTACCATGATCGTTTAAAGCTCAATTACTAATTAATTCTGCCCCCGATGAGGAAAGAAAGAAGGATGAGTCGGAGGAGGAGGACGTAGAAGATTGTGCCATAATTATAATTCTCGTCAATAAAACTTTACATTCAAAACTTTTCTGATCCTAACATTAACCCGATTTTTCTTACAATTCGAAAAACTTACTACACGGTCTTTTCAAATTTATGACTGTCGATTTATACCAAACGGCGAATACTTCTCTTCACGCGTTGCTAAAAATTAAGAGGATTGAATTATCATTCAGGGAAAGAGCGGGTTGAAAACCTCAGTCTTATTTAGCCGGACCTGCCCCCTAGAAACCGGTAGATACCTATATGTGCATAAATATTAATATCGAGAAATCGTGTACTACATATTATGTTACGACGAGAAGGTTGGTCGTCGTTTCCAACATTGAAGGTCCTCCAATTTGCGCGGGTGGAACTCCGCGGCGGTCCGCCCTCTCTTGCTTCTTTTCATTTGTTTAGCCCTCGAAAAAGAGGGAAACAAAAAAAATTTGTATGACACTTTTTCTCTTTTCTTTCTCTCTGCTTGTTCCTGAATTCTTCTCGTCAAAAGTCCTCGGTGACGGCGACGTTGGCGACCACTCGAAACCACCTACCTACCTCCTGCAACCCGCTTTCCTATGTATTTCTCTCTCTTCTTTAGCTTCTCGACGATCCCCTCCCTGCGTCTCAATTAAACTCGATTCCTTTCACCAACTGTAAACGACCCCAACGATATACAACTTACATAGGAAGGTATGTACGTACCTATTACGATGCGAAATAACCATCCATTCGTGAATTCGAACTCGCCAAAAAAATGTTCACGATTCGGATATAAGTGTGCGAGGGAATAGAATGAGGAGAAAAACCACCGGGAATGAACGAAAATGTGAAATGAAAATGAAAATGAAAAGTTAACAAACATCGCTTCGAATGAGGATCAACATTTTTTTGAAAGCCAAACTTTGGTTCAGATTTCATGAAAAATTAGTGATAAAATCACCTTTTTCCCCCGTTAAATTACACTTCAGATAGTAAGTTAGTCGATTGTGGAAAATCTCGCCGCGATCATATTCCACACTCCACGATCAGACAGTTCGCTTTGTGTCGATTCTTTCTTTCTTTTTTTTTGTTCCGTTTTTACAGCGTAACTTTCGAAGTCCAATTGTTATCACGTGATTGCAGATTGTGACGTCTCGTTGTTTTGGATATCGGCCGGACTTTGTCCGATCATTGTAGAGAGTAAGATCATGAAGAATAAACGGAAAATCGATTTGAAAAGATCTCGGTGCGATTCTCGGCTCTCGGTGTGGCGGGTATTTGGATTCGTTGCCGCGAGCTCATTTCCGAAGAAACTACACGCGCGGCGTAGAAAACTTTGCCATCGCATCGCGCGTGCGGCGCTTTGGGATTTGGTAAAAAAGCTTTTCTCTTTCCAATATCCTATCCGTGATACGTATATATATATATATATATATACAGGCGCCAGCAATATTTCCAAGCTTCGTGCCTTCCGGGCTGAGCTTTTAAAATGCTAAAATCTGGCGTGAATGCGGGAAAGCCAGAAAATGGGAACGAACGTGGCTCGTACTTCGACCAACCCTACCTAAAGGGGCTGCTACCGCTTTCAGATGGAGAGGGGCGAAACCTCAGCCACTACCAGCGTAGAGGGTGTGAGTACATTTCTCTCCCAACATCCACCAAAGGCGTAACAAAGAAATGGTGAGAAAAAAAAACCGCAATTTTCCTTCTTTTTCTTCAAGATTTTCCTCTCGTTCGTTCAATCATTTCTTCACAAAATTCTAGTACCCAAATTTTTTAGGGTAGTTTATTCTGATTAATTTTCCTTCTTCTTCGCTCTCTTCTGGTTTCCAATCGTTCTTCGTGCCCCTTCATTTTTTTTTGAAACCTGTTGTAAAATTCGTTTCGAAAAGGGATAACAAAATAGAAGAAAACGAACGGGTATATATGGAAGAAGGCGAGGGAAATCTGTCGTGGAACAATTCCCCCATGCCAGCTTATTGATCAGATCACGCGTCGCTCGTGTAACCCTCGCGCCACCCCTCGCTCAAGCTCAGGTCGTCGCAGGACCACGGAGTTGCTGCTGCTGCTGCTGCTGCTGCTGCTGCTCAGTGAACGAGAGGCGTTTTTATTCGTGCGTCGCGTCGCGACGTACCCTGCCAAGGGGAAACTACCCCCCCCCCCCCCCCCCCCCTCACGCCCCACGCATTCTCCGCGATATGAAACCGAAGAAGCGAACAAGGCGGCCATGTTTGATCGTTTTGTTTTGGCTAAAATATATTCAGGCTAAAAATAAATAACTAACTGGATATAACAATGTAAAACCCAAAATTTGGAGTCTCTCTTTCGATTTCCAATTTCTGTTTTCCGTATGGTTTTCGTATTTTTCATTATTTTGAGTACGAATACGTATACTATAAGCTTATAACAAATTACAGCTCATTTTCGACCTCCGTATGTATACTCCTAACCAGGTAAATGTACATCGTATGATTATATCGCGACTAATTTTGTTATCGGTAGACTACTTGGATCCAGGCTTAATAAACCAATTACTTACGGCCTGGGGGGGGGGGTCAATTCTAACAATGGCTTTCGGCAAGGGCTTCACAGCACAGGAGTGTGCCGTGAAATTTGAACTGTTTCCAAATTGTTTTTCGACCCACTTTTTCCGTGAAAATAGCTCGTTGTTCTCCTCCCACTGTTTATATTCACTATCGAATTACGACGAAAACGTATCATGGTAGTCGGATGGGTGAATTTTATCCAACCCCTTTCCGCGGGCACAGAAAATGAATTGCTAAGACGAGAATGAGGCGGAAAAAATGTGAACTTTGAAAAATGTGGAAAAGCTAGAAGGCGAAAAACCAGCAGCGAAAAGAGAGGAGAAAAAGGAATGCAAATTAACGTTGAAAATATTGCTGAAAATCGTGAAGAGAAGAAGAGGGTTTCGTGCAGAATATTCGTGGTCTGATGCCGTTTCATAGTAAGGGTAATGGTCATGGCAATGCTGATGGCAGTAGTCTCGTTGTAGGTAGGTAGAGGTAGGCACTCGGGAACTCGTGGGAGTCCCCTAACGAGCTGCTTTCTTTCCTCCCTATTTATTTCAGCTCTTTATTTACCCCCGTTTCAACCTACTCGGACTGTCTCTCTTATTTCGTCGTCGTCGGGGTTTCGTTTCCTCTCCTCTCGTTTCGTTTCGTTTCGTTTCGTTTCGGGGAATGTTGAAAAACTCGCAATAAAGTCTGCGGGGTGGGGTTATGGAGGGGGGAAGAGGCTAGAGGCCAGAGGCCAGAGGCTCGAGGCTTGAGAGTTGAGGGTTGGTGCTGGAGTAGGGGGTTGTTAGTCGCATACATATCTACATCTACCTTTGACGCAGATCCCGCGATCTAACCAGCAGAAGGTGGCCAGTAGTCACTAAACCCCGGTAAATAGAATAAAAGCTTTCATACTAAAAATGGGAGAGAAGACAAAGAGGAAGAGAAGGAAGAGGAAAAGGAGGAGGAGAAGGAGGAGGAGGGGGAGGAGCTTCTGTTTCTGCAATTCAACGTTCTATCTGACAATCTTATTCGTTTTTGTTTGAAGCCTTATGCCTTTCATCCCCATTAAAAAAATTTTACGATAATAAATTATACAATTCTACAATCAGTTTGCATACATTGGTACACTGAAAAATTATAAACGTATTACAGATTCAACGAATAGAAAATTTCAAATTCAGCCCGCGATCTTCGTAATTGGTTTCTTCGAAGATGCGAGAATTATCAACGATGGGAAAAATGAATTTAACAAATTTCGTTGTAGCAGGATAATACCCGAAGTACAAAATGTGGGTCAATCGCATTATTTCCAGCGGTTATTTCCCATTAACAATAATCGTATAGAAGGTGGGAAGAATAATCTCTGTGCAGGGTTACCCGATAGGAGTGAGTTAATGGAGGCAATGGCGTGTAACACCGAGGGCAATTGCCATGCGCCCTCAATATATCGTCGGTATTCATTCAGCCTGCAAACTCAAATCGGACAAACATTTTGCCAAAATTCAAATTGTTCTCAAAATATAACAATTTCAATCCATCATCTACTACTTTATCCATTGTCTCTATCCTGAATATTTATCAAATATCGCGATCGCCATACGTCTTTGCATCGTCACAGATTCTCACGTATTCGTGTATCGTTAATTGCCATTTCTATAATTCCCGTCAATTTTCACGTACAACTAATTTTTCATTACCTATAGTCATGTTTCATCATTATTGTCAATGGATTGCCATATTCTATGAACATTGTAATTTTCATTTCTTCATCTTCCAATCACTACGGTCATCGCATTTTCGCAATGTACGCGTCCGGTCCACTGCAATTTCTTTTACGTACTCTCCAAATACTGTACCATCATAAGAATTTTTTCTATCGTTATACCCCGCGATTGCCATGTTTCAGGAATATTGCAGTTTTTTTCTTCATATCAGTGTCACGGTATTTTTTCTCAAAATTTTCCTCCAATATTTTCTGCAATTTTCTGCAATCGTATATTTCACGATCGAGCCAATAATTGAAACGACCCGACGTTTCGGCGATCGCAAAAATATTGATGAAATGGTTGGTTGGGGGTGGTGGTGGCGGTGACTCTGAACAGAAGATGCGAGCTAATCCCTTACGCGTAGAATCTTTTTTCCATTGTCCTCTCTCTTTTCTTTACTTCTTATTTTTCTACAGAAGCTTTATAGGTTTGCGGTAATGAAACGTGTAACGAACGAACGATATACCCGGACCTAAAGCCGGGTAGGTATTACTGAACGATGTGTGATTACCCGAAGGTAGCGGAAGCTGGCGAACTAATCCCCTGTAGTTACATCGCCGTGGATAATATTACTTGAAAGATAACTGCGACTACGACTATACCACGAACCGCCAACCTGCACCGACCACCAACGACTAATTGTATATCCGCAACCGTACCGCGTATAGTAGTGAGATTACAGTAATTAACGAGGCGTTTAACGATCACTTCTAATTCTCTTCGCCGTCCTCCGGTTTCGCGGCACTGCAGTATATAGGTATTATAATGCCTTGCCGTGTACCATGTAGATATATTGTATATACGAATGAGTAAGTGTCTACAAATTGTATTAAAACTCGCAATCAAGTTGGGCGTTTATAGCATATTACGTGTATATTATTATACATTCAAGCGGAGATTGTAATGATTTGGTGGCGTATACGCGCAGCAATGCTTCGGAGCAAGCACGAGCGGCAGCTATAACCCAAAAATTTGGTGGCTCCGTAAAAATACCGTTCTCCCGTATATGTTGGAGGATAGACGGAACGAAAGGCTGTTCGAACACTTTTACTCCGTTTACTCAAAGAGGAGTACAAAAGTGGAGGAGGAGAAGTAGAAGAAAATAGAAAAGGCAGGGGAAAAAAACTGTCTCTGCTTCCAAGTCTCCGAGGGACCGCAGGCATCTGTAATGGTTATTAGTATGATATTATACTAGGGTTCAGGCAGCGGGGGTAAGGTTCACCCCGCGTCGCTATCTGCCATTGTAATCAGCCGATGACAACATGGCTTCCATCGAAAGTTCACCCTGAAGCTTATCCTCAGACTCTCCCCCAGCCCTCGCTATCGCCCCCCTCTCCACCATAATGCTTCTGCACACAAGGTCTACAGAATACACGGACGTGTGGCTCACGTGGCATCAATATTTGATGGCTGAAGGGCGAAGGACAATGGGGGAGAGCGTGGGCGGAGCATGCGGACTACCGTAATACATACATTCGTGCAGTATAAATGTATAATGCAGGTGTAGGAGACACGTATCTACGGTATAAGGATTCATTAAGGTGGATAGATAATTGGATATTCAATTGAAATATGTATGATCTATGATACATGGATGTATCCATTGCATTTCTAGTCGAGGTTTTTGAAATATCTATAGCGCGACGGAACGCGACGCGATAGTATATATATCGCGATCAAATTTTCGAAGAACGAACGACGTGCCAGTGCCACGTGATGAAAAATATGCCGAATCCCGGGTTTTTTTTTTTTTTGACTTTGTGAAACTCTCGGGGCTCGTCGAACAGCGCTCTCGATCACATCTACCGTGTTATTCGGATGCGTGGAATATACCGCATTTCTTGGTCCTCCGATGACACATCGTGCGCCGTTCAAATATTGCCAATTACATGTTGGCGAAGAAAATACCGTCAATTGTCACATTCTTCAAATATCGTGGCGATTTTCGTGTTTCCAAATTATAATTATCGCGGTACGACACGTGTTCGTCTGATATCGTATACAATCCCAAACCGCAATGAACAAGTTTCAATTATTCGTCATCATTTTCCAACCACATCTTCGTTTCATTGCCACCTTCACGATGCTCGATCCGATCAGAGACCCGGGATTCTTCAGCTGATGAAAATCCATGTATAGCATTGCCTCCTGAACCACATATAGCGAATGTGTCGAGCTAATCGACTGTGTACCGCGTACGACATACTCATGGCAATTTTTCCATAACAGAAAACAATCGTCAGTGGACACCATTGGCATTTGTTACTCGGTGTATACCAGTGTATTATCAATGCAATATTTTTGTTACAAAATTATTGGCCTGAAACGCGTAGAGTCGGATTATCAAGGTTGGGCGGCCAATTTGTGAGCTTGTGCACGCATCACACCGCACACCTTTGCAAACGCAATTATGTAATAATCCATAATTATTATTGTCATTAGAAACTTTGATGGTGCGCACATTGGCGGGAGACCTATAATAATCTGCACCGCTCGCGATTGCATCAGCTGGCAATAATCGACTGCGGTGTAAGTATATTATACAAGTGGACGATCTAGCTCGACTCTTTCACATGACGTGCATTCTCAGGCAGCGTTCGTTTTCTTCTTCTGCTTATACTCGCGTTATGCGCGTATACTACCATTGCGCGTAATCTTCAATATCGAACATCGTTTGTTTGCTTGACTTGCAATTAATTAATTATGCAATGGTTACCCCGACCTTATCTACAATAATCGCGTAATCGCGCTGCCCTCCACCGTTCGTTTCCTTTCATTCAACTTTTTATTCGTTTCAATTATTATTATCTAAAGTCTCACGCACAGCGGGCTCACTTTACACATACCCCGAGCTTCCACTCCGCGATGGCTATCGAAACGGTCGTCGAAATCAACCCGCTAAATTTTTTCCCTCTTTTTTTCTTCTTCTTTTTGCTTCTCTGTGGCGAAGAAGAGGCGCGTGTTTACTGACGATAAGAAAACAGAGCTCCACGCTGTTCATCGTCGTCGTCATCGTAATATTATAACTTGGCGAAAGACTGAAAGGACGAAAAGAAAGACAAAAAAAAAAAAAGAAAAAAGGGAAGGGAAGTGTCGTTAAACTTCAACGCGTGGACAGGGCGTGAAGGACAAAGTTCTTCGGACTTCTTTTTTCGTTCATGGTAGATAGAAAATTATTCTATTCAACCGAAAGATCGAACGAAAGTAAATTACACGAGATCCGACGATTTGTTGCGTCGCGGTCGGCTTGAAGAATGCAGGCGGGTGTGTGGGCGATTACCTAACCTTTCGGGTTCATGTTGAAATACTCAGCAGGTATGTATGTACCTGTACTAACAAAGTACCTTGTTTGAACGAAAACCCTGCAGGAAGCCTGCAATTGTTATATAGGTAAACATCGCCTCTAGTCACGCGATTCTCGAACGCCCATGTAGGTATTAACTAGCGTTATGCCATTCGGCAAAGAAGGGGAGAGAGAAAAAGAATGGAAATAGGGACAAGAATTATACCCGATTCGGAAAAATATTTGTGATTCGTTCGAAACGCGATTCGAAGGATGTTTGCGAAGAATTCGGATCTGCCGGACATCGAAATAGGGGAAAACAAAAATTATTACCGTATAGTATTTTTTTTTGGCGAACGGAAAAAAAACTTGTTCTGTGAAAGTTGATTGATCTCGAACAACTCCCTCACCACGCGGACGCCGTACTTCTCCTGTTAGTTTCCAAGTTTTTCCTTTCTCCTTCTTCTTCTTTTTCCTCTCCTACCATTCTCTCTTCTCTCTCTTCACTCTTGTTTTCGGTTCTCTTTGTTCTGTTATTCTCTCGTCTTAGAACCGGGGCCCGATCTTCCACTCGGATTAACGCTCTCCTACGTACCACAAGGTGCCGCCGCGTCCTACCAGCAGCGCGCTGCCGTTAAACGATACGACGATCTTCAGGGATTCCGGCAGATTAAACCCCTGTGAAATAACCCGTCCACTCAGAAAAATCTCGACCGTTAAAATTGTTCGGGGGCCACTGGCCACTGGCCACTGGTCACTGGCTAACGGCTAGTCACCGACTTCCTTGTCGGTTGACTCGGTTGACTCAACTCTTTACAAGAGGGGGAAGGGCCTGAATCCTGCCGCATCAATTACTACCCGCTTCGACTTACTTTGACTCATTTACCTCGGAGCTAGCATCCTCCAAAACTCATTTCTACTTTGTTTCTCACCGTATACGATGCTATTGGCTTGGAAATATTTTCCGCCGGTGTGATTTTCCTGGAGTCATGAAAATATTGCCTATTGCTTCTCGAGTGGGAGAGTAATTTCACACGATATTTGATAAATATATACCCTCGCAATATTCACTTCACTTCGCGAAATATTTTAACAATGTTGCGGTGCTGCAATCATTGCGTAATATCGCGCGGTGTGAAATTCCGCTCCAACGATATATACGGGTAATTTTTTCCCGAGGCTTTTGCACAATATTCAAGAAGTTCGTTTCATCGCGTTCGGCTTGAGTCGCACGAAATTTTCGATGTATTTCAACGGTGTTAGAAACTCATTGCATTACGACGAAAAGACGCTGTGCAATTGATGAACAGTGTGTCGCAGAGTACGTGAATTGATGTTCTTTCAATAATTTTTTTCATCGTTTATTTGTCGAACTCCCGGAGTTATTGGGCAGCAATAACCAAAAATGAATCAACAGAAATAAAGGGAGAAAGAGAAAATAGAAGAAACCACTGGACTGGAAGAGACAATAAAACTTTAAAAAACAATGGCAGTGCCTGCCCTGCCCGCAGGTATTATGATCGTAAAATATGAACCAACATTTTTCACCGAGCAATCAGAGATCCCTGATAAGCTCGTTGAAAGTGGCCAATGAAAGTAATGAACATGAAAACTCCGGCTCCCGCTAGTCGTTCGGGGCTTTTAAAATATTCATATCTCCGGTGGTAAACACCTTTCGCAGCCGTCACCGCCACCACGGCCGCTTTTCTGTTCACAAACTTCTAAACTGCCAGGGTATACCTATGTACAGTGCAATACCTGTCCTAGGTATACCTACGTCCCATGTATAATGTATGGAGCGTGGAATGATAATGATAGATGTGTGAGTAAAGTCTGGCCGGCCAGGCTGTATGTGTGCGCTGAGCACCGGCAGCACCAGAAGCAATTAAGTTAATGTCTTACGACCATTTGCGCCACGGGCGAGGTATGACAGGTACTTTTGCTACCCATATCCTGGTAATTCATCTTCCAACGTATATTATGCTATAGGTACGAACCTACACAATATATACGTGTACATCTACGTCGTGGTACGTGCGTATGTATAATAGACGGAATGTATTTCAGATCGATGCCTGGACGATGTCCTATACGCCTTTTTCTTTTATGGCTCATTTGAAAAAAAAAAAAAAAAAATTGAGAATCGATAAGCCCCCCAATTGGCCGCCCCTCGGGAATCGGTTTCACCTTCATCATAAAATTTGTATATAATACCTCGCCCCGTTTTCTACCTGGTTAACAAAATTCCACCCCATGAAGAACGGAGCGGAGAACGGAGGACGGAGGATCAACGTTTTCTAGTATCCTCATCCGTTATACACACGCTAACGACCGCGGTGTTTTTCAAATCACAATTTCACTTTCGTTTCTCGATAACGAGGAACAACCCCCAATGTCGAATATTCCCTACCGAATCGGTTATACGCCTAATCCCATCATTCGAGATTTAATGGTAAAACTCTTACAACACTATACTTGGATTATTCAACGACTCCTTCTTCTTTTCTTCGCCATTTTCTCAATAATCATCACCGTTGCAAGTGGTTATCGGTGTTGCCTTCCTCGCCCCTTATTTTTAATTATCTTACTCCAAATTCCACCTTCTAATCGTTGTAACGACGATCAATTAATGCCGCAATATTATACACGTACACAATCGAGCTACGATATACTGCGGAAAACCACGCAAAGAAAAAAAATACAAAAAAAAAAAACACAAAGAAAAGAACAAATTTCGCGTGTAATGATGGAAATTATAAAGTCCTTGTAACCTGTACCTAAACTCAGGTTGTGGGTACCATCAGGGCATACACCGGAGGAAAAAAATAAACCATGCACGTACGTACTTATACGTACCTACATACATGGTTACGTATATCGTTCACCTGCCCCCATAATCCCACATGTCGCCCGCAGGCGGGACAACTTTGACCAGCCATACCGGTCTTGGACTACCGAGCACCAATCACCGTTCTACACACCGCTCTGCGGTAATATTGTACGAAGCTAGTTGGTATAATGTATCACGCTAACAATGCACCGTATTGCATGGATGTAGGGCCGTTCCTTACTCGAGGAAGAAATATATATATCAATCAACCGACTTGAATTACATCGAATAATTTGTGAGCAAAGGAAAATCGGTTATATAATGTATAATTAACTAATTGAACTATGACATCGATTTGTTCAATGCCTATACAAACGCGGACGAAGTGTTTTTTTGTCTCTTCGTCACTCGGAAACCACGATCGCCGATTTAATCCACGATGAATGAACCGATTTCAGATGAAACGAATTTTTCACGGCAAAATCGGTGAAATTTTGTCGAACAAATGTAAAATCGGTTTTGAACGGGGTTTCAGGAGACTTCGTTATCTAATTGCTCGATAATTGTGGTGGATCGATTTGTGGGAATCAGAAAATTATCACGTCAAGAAATTTCGTTCCCACGATGGGGGTGATTTTCCGAATTCTTCATCCTTCTTCTATTTCATTTTCGGTTGGTATAAGATGAAAGGAAAGCTTCACGCGTATTGGAAAGGAGAGAGAATCAAGGGATCGGAGCGAACGGGTTGAGTGAAAGAGAGAAAAGGGAAAGAAAAGAAGATAAGGAGAAAATCTATCTCAAAACACTCAATAAATCTGTTGAAAACAGAAAGAAAAAGTAAAGAGCGTAAAAGAAGGCGATCCCTTGCGCCGATTGTATTTCTCGAGTACTATGACTCCCGTAGGTACTCGATGCTGCTGCCCTCATGCATATTCAACGGTCTCGTATACATACAACAGCCGTTATACGTTTTTATTATAACGATCTCTCGCCTCGCGCACACCGTGTACACGATCTGATCGCGCCACTTTCAACTGATTTAATGGCTTGGCTTAACATTTATATTCGGAAACATGGTAATCAGTTCATTCAGATGCCAATAAATTTCTAATTTTTGTTCACGATTTACTTATCTCTCTCTCTCTCTCTCTCTCTCTCTCTATATATATATATATATATATATATATATATTCATTTATTTAACTTTTGTTCATCATTTTCCGAATTCACTCTCTTTTATAGATTCCGATATTTCGTTGTGTATGCTTTGGAGGCGGGGGGCTGAAGAAAATCGAATTGGGAAATACGTACCGTCGAAAAAAATTGATTCTGTTTTCCTTGCAACGATCTAGGGACGATATCCGATGATACCTGATAAATATTTGAACGGTTTAATTGAGGCTGTTGGTCAACGGAAACAGGTCCTTGTTTGTACATAGGGCAGGTATACGAGTTGTACATACCAGAAAGACATACATCGTCGTTAATGTTATATGTACGTATATAAAGGAAATAATAATTGTCGTTGAGAGTTCAATGTCTAGTCTGTAATCATTCTCTCATTATATTCGTCTTTTGTGATCTGGTTTCTTGTGTAGTTCAGATACAATAATGCATACGTAAACCCTATCATATACGCCGCATGCGTTGCTGTAGTCGCAAGTGTGTTCATGTATACATAGAAATTCATGTAATTACAGGTACATATGAATTGGAAAGTGATAAAAAAGACAAGAAAAAAAAGAGTGAAATTGTAAAATGAGAGGGAAAGAGGCGAACCGACGGGGGAGGAACTATTTCTCATGCTGATTTATCGTTCTTTTGGATTTGTGGAAAACAAAGAAAAAACAAAAGAAAAAGAAATTTTCCATATAATTATCGAACAACAGATAATTATGTTTGCGTTTAGAGGAAGACAAGGACGGTATAATAATCCAGGTATTGTTATTCTTTCCCGCTTACTTAAAGAAAACTTGTGATAAGTACTTGACGAGAGTTGATGAGCCACAACATTCAAGAAGGAGTTTTACGATGACGATATAATGATGACGAGGCATCTCGAATGTTGTATGTTGAATGTCGAATGTTAAATTATTTTATTCTTGATTCGGAATGGTGGAAACGAGACGGAGGCGAGGATTCGTGTCTACGTCTGCGTCTGTCGGGTTTTTATTTAAACTTCGTTGCCTATCAGAGGTACCCGCGACACTAATGGGAGGATGGAGAAAAAGGAATAAGATGTGAAAAAGAAAAATATGGTGAATACATGTATATAAACCAATGGAAAGAGAGAGCGAGAGAGCAGAAAGTGGGAGGGATAAGGAATCGAGGAAATTGGCGAAAGAAATAAAAATAAAAATGAACGTCGATGAAAATAGAAAAACGAAAACGGCCCTGCATCGAGAGGATTTATAATTGACGAGGGCGATGAGGTGTCGTTATCCAAACTCGATTGAGACGATCCTTGCCCCAAGATCCGGATGTCTATCCAGTATACTTCTTTTGAATTTCCTTTTTTTCTAAATATCAATAATTTTTCAACTGTTTGGTAAATTTATCGGCTACGATATTCTTGGCAAATGAAAACCGTAGGAGAATCCGGATGAAATAGAAACGAACTTTTTCGAAAGCGGATAAAACAAGCTTTCCAATCGTTTCGCAGTTTGTGGTTCCACAATTGTTTTCCCTCTTCTCTGTCTCTACCCGGTTTTGAAAATTGTTCCCCTTGGCGTATTGCTTTCATACAGTTTATCTCGAGTCGTTGTGAATTCTGGAAGAAATATAATGAAAAAAAACTGAAGCAAACAGTGCTGCAGACTTCGATTGACTTTCTTTGTAAATATTCGACCATTTATTCTCTGTCGAAAATTTGTACCGTGTAGAAGAGGCGTACCATTCGACACCGCGTAACTTTGCATGAAACGAAATTTTACAAAAATTTCAACGAGAAATAGTCAAAGGCTAATGTCACCCGCGTTGAAACGCCGTTTTTCAAACTCTCCTACGATGCTTCGTGCCCGAAATATCACAGTTTTTATTTCCTCGTAAAATTTGAAAACTGATGAAAAATGTTGAATACTTAGTCTACACGAACCCCGGCCCGCACACGTCGCAAGATGAAATTTTCCGCGGGTCCTTTCTTTACCGTTTTTATATGCAAAATATATTTTCTTATCAGTTTCTCATTTCCCGGTTATCGGATTTGAGGGGGCGGGAAAGGGGGCTCGAGGTAAAATGACGCAACGCTACGGTTTGGCTGCGAGTCTTATAGCTGGGAGGGTTGCTGCTGCTGCTGCTACCGCTGCTGCTGCTGCTTCTGCTTCTGCTTCTGCTTCTGCTTCTGCTTCTGCTACTACAGCTTCAAGAATAAACCAAAGAGGGTTGAAAGGTGGAGGGGGAGGTGGTTCCCGTGTTCCCGTTACGACGAGCTCGTTACCTCCTCCTCGTTGGGATGTAGGATGTAGACTCACCTTCGCTTTTATACTACATAGGTATATATACACGTATATAAAAGTATAAAGGACGTCCGATGAAAGGAAATTCGATTGGAAAAATTGCAAATATTTGATAATGAAATTTTCTTGTTTAAATATTACTGAATATGGCAAACGGATCGAAGAACGATTTCAAATCAACCGAGTCAATTCTCGCTCTAATTTCCTTTCTTCATACTTGAGCATTTTTGCTCCTCTCTATTCCGATTCCTGTTGCGGGAGAAATTCGAAAATCCATGTATATTATAGATCAGAAATTTACTCTTCTCTTTTCTCATTGCTGTCTATGTCCGAAACCTGATATTTTGTGATTATAAAAAAACTCTCTCCGAACGTTCCCGCGCGCGTTCGTTTTATATTTTCTTCTCTCTTTCTGTCTTCATTTTCTTTCCTCGTTTTCGAATTCCCCGGCACCGGGTGGTGCCCCCTTGATATTATATCTTCGAATAATATCTGACTGCCGCCGAGCCCTAAACACCGGCCGTTTTTCCATTTTTCTTTTTTTTGTTTTTTTTTCGTTCTTCCTTCCTTTTTATCCTCAATCTGTATTATACATCAAGTCGATGACAAGTGGCTTCTGGGTATGGAGATATAAATTATACTGTCGAAATTCGTCGACCCTCTTATATCCAGGGAACTCCGTAATAGAGCAGGTATACCTGCAGCTATAACTTCATCGAGGAATCTATCAAACTTGGGTAGCAAACGGTTTGCGGCAGATAGATTCAAAAATTCGATAGGATATAAGTAGATATGGTCGTCGTATGTGCGGCAGGCGGCCGTTGCGGGATGCATGATGTCCGGTCGAAGGAAAATTCCTATACCCTATATAACGATTATTTTTGTCTCAACTTTTTTCCGTTTTGAATAATATCTCACTCTCCGAAGATCACGAAATGCCATACCGAAAAGATGAAGCGAAAGAACAAAAAAAGAAAAGAAAAAGAAAAACGATACGAAATATAGGGAATTGGAAAGAACGTCCCCCCCTTTTTTTTTTTTTTTGTTTTTTTTTCCTCTTCTCTACAGAAAAGCCACCTGCGCCACCGGTGCTTTTGTGACAGCTATACAGTTATTAATTAATCTCCATCTAGAGAACGGAAGAATGAAGTTGTATTATAACGAGACAAAATTCTTTAGAAATAGGAAATCCTGTTTCAAAACTTGAAGAGAAAATGGAATATATATATGGAGGAACACAAGGGAGGAGCAGAGCAGATGTTAGATTTATTAAAATTTGTTGTTTCAATGCGGTATCACAATGTCGCAAGACCAATGGCAAACATAGCGGAAACAGAAAGCGAGGAGAAGAAGGAGAGGAAAAAATGAAATATAGGTATACGTCTGAAAAGACGAGAAGACGGTAATAATAGAGAGAGAGAGAGAAGAGAAAATGAGAGATACCTATGCTCGAAACAAAGAGCAAAAAATGAAATGAAAGAGGAAAACAGAAATAAAGAAACGAGGTACGATATGAAAAATAGAAGAAAAAAAAGAAGAAGAAGAAGAGCGGTCATTAGGGGAGTTTGTGAAATGAATAGCCAGAGCTTCGGGGGCTCCGCATGCACGACGCGACAGTCGAAAGACAATCCTTTCCCTACAGCTACTGTGCGGCTCGTAGCAATTCCTTTAAAAAAGAAAAGACGAAGACGAAGAGGAAGGAGAAGAGCGAAGAGCAAGAGAAATGACGGTGGGCGAGGGTAGGCAATGCAAGGGAAGGCGCCTTGCTTCGTCAGGGCCCAACGAACTATGACCAAAAGTCGCGACTCGACTCGACTCGACTCGGCTCGACGCGGCGCGACGCCGCGCCGCACCATCGTGATACTCTCAGTGAAACCTGCGAGCGGAGGGACAACAAAAGGTGTTCCATGCGATAATGAAAGGTTTGATTCTCCGGTAATAAAAAGCACCCAGTGTCATTACCTGCGCGCTTGTTTTTTGCTATATATTTAGCTATATATACCCAGCTCCGCTCGTCACTGCATGGCAGTTCAGTCCTCCAACTGTCTTTCAGCTTGACATTTTTCAACTCGGGATGAAAACAAAAACAAAACAAAAAGAACGGAGAACAACGACCGAAAGAAAAACGGTAAATGGCGTTCTCAATACGCCAAAAGCAAGAAAAAATGAAAATAAAAAAAACGGCGGAAAAAACGGCGATAAAGGAAAACGGTAGGGAAAAACGACCGCGGTAGTTCGACGCACCTATACTAGGTATATGGATACATGAATGGGAAAAACGTTCACACTCATTATTATATCATATCGAGTCCGTTCACATTTCTTCAGGCTCAGATATACATAATATAACTTATGCAGAGTGCTGCATATGTAGCGTTCTTGATCGTCAACTCAACCGCTGCAGTCAGTCAGTCAGTCAGTCAGTCAGTTGAGCCGGCTAGAAAGAGCACCTGTGTCGCGTTTTCACCTGTACTTCCGATCACACGAAACGATCATGGAAAGAAAAGTAGCCTCGATAGTATCAGGTTTGGTCGAGATCTTGAATACGCGGAGAGCCTCGATCCCTTTTTTTTCTTTTTTTTCTTTTTTTTTTTTTTATTGAATTTTTTTATCCTTTCGTCTATCTTTTGCTCGTTTCTAACTTTTTTTCTTTTTTTCTTGTTTTTCGCTTTTTTGTTCTTGAATGAATTCGAAATCATGGACCTACATAGTCTGGTGGTATCATAATTGTGTCGGACTTGGATTAAAAATTTGCTCGTCATCAAATTCGAATCCAGATTTAGTCGTATGATTGAACACGATCTTAATTCACCGCAATTCTCTTCATTATTCTACATTACAGACACGCGGAGTTTGAATATCGTCGATCTCTCTTGTTCCTTTTTTTTTTTTTTTTTTTATTAACCAGCACCGAATTTTAATAGTATTTGTATAAAATAATTTGGTTTTTTAGCCGTCGAACAGCTGTGAAAGTTGCTGGTGTAGGCGTGGGCGGCTTATTACTGTAGTTGTCATCGTAAAGCGATGATGAGGAATTTGAACTTGGGGACTTTCGGACCCTTCTGGCGCGCGTCCTCTTCGTCTCCTTATACGTTTATACTTATCGTTAGTTTAATATCTGAGATAATTTACATACGTATATATGAACGATGAAATTAGAATAGCGTGAACTTGATCGAAGTTGGCTGCGTGCTGCAGCGTTATTACGAAAAAAAAAAACGAAAAAAAAACCCCAAAAGAAAAACGAGAACCTGATACGTCTAGAATTTTAGACGACTTTCGGATATTATTAACAGGACGCGTGTTACGCGCCGGGTAAACGGATACGTTTTTGGGAATAAAAAAAAAAGCCGAAATATAGCTGGAAAGGTCGAAGATAATAAAAAACAAGGAAGAAAAGAGAAGAAGTATAAAAAAAAAAAATGAAGATCGTTACGTAACGTTGTCCGATACCGCGGGTTTTGAAAATTTGAAAAATTTTCAGTCATCACGTAGGTGTAGGTACCGACGATTTCCTCGTCTTTTTGTTTTTTCGTTCCGCCTTTTCACTCTTCGGCATATTTCGAGGTGCGGAATTTGTTGTTTCCCCTAAAATCTAAATAATTGAATAAATTAACCGCTCACCGACCCCTGTTATACTTAGCCGTTGAACAAAATTGTTGCAGGATCACGTACGAAGGTGTGAGGGGTTGCCTAGAGTGAGGGATGATTTTGGAACTGGGTAATTCTGTTTTCCATTCCCACTGGATGAAACCGGATCGATAAAAAGTAACGAAATAGTATTCCGAATGACATAACTAAAGAAGTAAATATCCTGGGGGTTGACATATATTTTGTAAATGATTTCTCTTTGGCCCATGGTATGAATTACTGGTCTATATTCTTCAGACTATAAATTCCATCTCAATGGGGATGTTGCGCTGCCGAGTACCAAACAGCGCCACGAGTGTCGCCGCGATCGCAAAAAAAATAACTACCCCAACATTGAACTGGTGTAAAAAAGAATTCTGCCGCATCGATCCGCCCTAGGAAACTCGAACGTAACGGGGCTGGAGGGTATACCACCCCTGGGTCTATTTTATCGGCTTGTAAAAAAGTTTCAAGTAAGTTCCCAAATCGTCCGCTAGATAGGTCTGCGGATACTTTATCAAAATCCCCTATTTATTTCCATGTTCTTTTTTTTTTTTTTTTTTTTCTTTCCTCTTTTTTCTTTCTCTCCCCCTCTCGGTGATTATTGGTCATCGAAATGATTACCTGAGCATTAATTACTAAAAAAAGACCGGAGAAAATATTCACGACGATTTTATCGATCTGGTAAATTTGAGAAATTTAACGTGGCTTTGATATTGTTGGGTGACGATAGTTGGGGTTGATTATCGAAATGTTTCGAAATTACTATGATCATTCGTCGTCGTATACCATATTCGGTTCAACTAAAATTTCGAAAAAATTATCCAATTGTACATTTTCACCGGAATAATGAAAATATCGATGACCTGCAATTTTTTGTTCAATTGTAACATACGTTTCTCAAATTTCCATAGTCTCGTTGAATAAATTCTACAATTTCTGAATAGCGCAGGGTGTTTATACTCGTTACAAGGCGATTAAGGCTCGAAACAAACAAATTTCCTCCAAAGTTACAAGTCACAAGTTACAAGCATGTAGACACATACCTACGTAGGTACGTATGTACGTACATACATACATACAGCAGCCTAGGTCTGCCGAGGAAGTAAAATATGCCTGACATACGTCACTATCAACTGCAGACGGTGCTTTTCCACCCCCAACCCGCCGACCCCATCTATACCGAGACTGCAGGGTACTTTCTGTTATTCGCGTTTCAAATTGCATAGAATATGAAACGTATTTTCATGCTCGATACAGCGGATGTGAGATAAATAATTTGTTCTCTCATTTCTTGGCTCGGCGAAATTTCTATCAGGTAGGTATATGTTGCATGAGAAAAAAAGAAAAGCAAACAGGGAAAATTGATCATCCATACTGTGGTGTAGATTTGTTTGTCCAATTTATCATTTGGCTTCTTACGAGATGAGTGACCTCAGTGCTGACTGTCGAAAATGAAATCGAGCCAGCAACTGAGATAAATAAGTGTGCGCGTGTTTTCTACTATTTCGTTCAGCGTCGTTTCATTTTACATCAGCTTTCCGCCGTTCCCGAGGATTTCTGTTAGCGGGTTCGCAATAGTTTCGGAGATACGAAGGTCGTACGAATCAGCCCGCTTTCGCCCATAATAATATCTATGATATAGTATACATATAGCTGCCTAATCCTTTCACGGAGAGACAAGTCGGCGTATGATTCGAGGAGACAGGACCAGGGGTAGGTAGAGAAAGACGGAAATAGTCCTGCGCATAAGGTACGAGGTTTAATACTATAACCTGCGGTCATATTATATATTACATGTATACATACACATACATATACACATATACAGACCTATATGATATAAAACACGGATAAATATATGATATCTTCTGTTATTTAGCTAGGCGTATGAGCGAGTAGAGCGATGATGATGCAGTCCTCCGTCTCCTCCCTTCTCATCCCTAGTAGGTAGTAGTATAGTATTCGTCCTGCGGATGCGGGATCTGCATTTTCATATCTCTTACGTGTACATCCGAGCCATGTGTTCTCCTCTCTTCTATCTCCGTTGCGTAAATGCCTACCTGACCATCGTAGGCATTAGGTATATGTATATAGATATATATATATATACACACAGTATAGGAACCGCATTAGCATATGGTACGTATAGATCAAGTATACACGATATATTTACTTATGTGCCAGCTAGATCTATATTTATATGGAACAAACTTGGCTATTGATGAAATTTTTTTTTCATACTCATCTTTACGTCTATGCGTACCCAAATTTTAATTTATTTTTATTTTTCCTACCTTTCTTTCATTTTCTTATATGCGATGTACGTGTGTACCGAGGGGTTTTTCACTTGCGGATTGAGTCACGAGCTATTTCGATAATCTCGAGCCATTCCATGCGATTACGATTGCGAATTATTTCCAACGATCTCGTGTCCCGACTTCGATTGATCGCACACGCGATTTGGACACTTCGATACATACTTTTCAGCAATATTCCGGCAAATCGACCGGAATTTGCTTAATTTTTTGCGATTTCGAGCGATCTCGAGCGAGTGTATAATTCTCCATCGATTTCATTGATTTCAAGTCGATCCCATGATTTTAATAGAACATTTCCACATCGTTTCTCACAGAGTAGCTGTCTTCGATTCCAGCAAGCGAAAATATAGCTCCTCGAAATATGCTATCCAGTATCTTTGAAATCGTCGCAGTATTCGAATTCGATCGTACACGTATGATATGTATATTATATGGACATACGTGATTCGGTTTTGCAGGCCCGAAATTAATTATACGGGAGGAGGACAATGATACTTTTTCAAAAAATCCAATGTACACAAATTATTTGCCGCATAAAATCTCGATCCGATTTCTGTTTCCAAGCGTCCGAAATTCGATACTCCTCCTGCTTTACGCGAAATTCAAAACAGACGAGGTCAGTAGGCCAGTATGTATACGCGTGCACGATCCGTCCGCATATGCATCTATTCAGCACAATTTCATACGAAACGGTCAACAACCGCAGGTCTAGGCGCAGAGCGCTACTACATTATAACGTTAAATACGGGTATTCCACGCCGTGCCGCTTCCCAATTGGCCTAAAAAGCTCGCGACTACCGCATTCGATATGCTAGACCCCCGACGCTATCTGGACCGGCGTTACTCACACGAGAGGGTAGATTTGCAGGGGCGCGGCCATCCCTGAAATTTCTATAGGTAGCAAATTTGTGGGATAACGGTCATAATCTAGGACAAGAATTCTTTTTTCATATTTTATTATATTAGCATCGTTTCATTGATTCGGTTAGAAGATCGTGACGACGAGGTATCACGAAATTTCCAAAAATATATTGCTACGTTATATGCTACTGAGAGAATTTCATCCCTTCGACAATCGATTTATCTTTGGCGGTTCAAAGATTCAAGGATCAGAGTATCCAAGAATGAGAGACAGAATCAATTTTGGAATTTGGATCCTCACCATTCTGGAGTCATGATAAATTATACAAAATGAAATTCTGCAGTGTACTATAGGTAAAGCAGTCGTAGGTACATACATAAATACATAATTATTGGAAAGAGAGAATTATCGAACAATTGAAAACGCAGATCCAAAAATCAATGATCTGTTTCAAATGAACAGATAATTGAATGTCTCCATTTTACTCTGGAGGTGATGAAATTTTGGTAAAAAAAATTCGTTTCAGAATCCTTGTCGTCGGGCTAACTCGGTTGAATTTTCATTTTTTTTATTTTCTTTTATTTTTTCGTTTGTTTTCTCTTCATTTTGATACACTCTTATCTTGATTTTGAAATTTCATTTACATAAAATTCGCGATTTTTATGTAATCTTGAGTGGAAAATATAATATTATATCATTATATTTCGTCCGAAGTTTCATTTCCACGTGCCGTGGCGCGGTGCGGTGAGACGGGTTTTGCACCATTGCTAGCTGGGCATAAATCTACCCTCTAGAGCTCTACATCACTCGTTGGCAACCAATTTCGAGCCTGGCGATAACTCATACGTGCATCGATAGTGGGTCGTAGGTATGTACCTACGTTCAAGGCTTATGTACACTTGAATATACCACATATATATATATGTGTGTGTGTAGGAGCATACGGTTTAGGTATATAGGTATGTGCGGTTCTCTCTTACAAGCCTCTCTCACATGTATGTACATGTATACGTATATACATACTGCATGTATTATGGAAATTGTTTCATTTATATATTACACTACTTGAAGAAATCTCTTACGATTCATATACTTCATTTTTGGTCCCGGGTTTTCTCTTCTTTCTCTGGTCTTTGGAACCTGCGTTCTGGCAATATTCGCCATCGTATCGGTATTGCTGATGTAAATTACAATTTTCGTGAATTTCATCAATATTTGAGTCTCTGCTGTGTTATTGAATTGGAAGATTTTGGCGATTTGAGGTTCTGGGATTCTCTACGATTTTAAATATGTACTTGGACAATACTCCAGTTTCAGAGTTTGGAGGAGAAATACTTAATTCGGGGTTTTTTCATTCGGAATTTTGAGGGAATCTTCAAATTTTTTAATACCTCAGAATAGGAGTTTGAAGTGAATTGTATAGGTTGCGATATCACTGGAAACGAATTTCAGAAGACATCCTCCATTCTGATATCTTTGAAGAAAAAAAACCATTCAGGTGATATTCGGATGCTAAAATATTTGTGAGAACGGTTCTAACATATTTTTGAACAAATATTTTCAATACAGCTCCAAATTCCGATACCTTCGGTAAAAAGTGTTCAGCGAAAACTTGGTTCTTACAAAACTTCATACATCTTACGCGACAAGTTTTCGTGAAAATTCTAGATTCTAGCATGTATGAGTAAGGTGGATTTTGAAGATGGCCAAAAATTTGCATACTTTTCAAGAAGAATTTTGGAAAAAACAAAACTAAATTCTAACACTTAGGGTAAAAACGCCAATTCTAATATATTTGTTCGAATAGGAATTTCGAAAAACACCGCACAGTGCCAAACTCAAATACATCTGCCTTCGTGCAAAAATTTTCAAAAAAATGTCCGACTTCGCCATTTGGAATAAATTTATAAACGAAAAACTTCAAAGTCGTAATATAAAACGTGGAACTCTTGTATTTTCGGGTTAGAGATAGAAAAGGGGGGAAAAAAGTGAGAAAACCAAGATTGCTCAAATTCTGATCCCGCATATTATAGATATATCTACGTAGAGTTTCCAAGCGTACGAACAAACTAGGAAGCGACCCTTGCCTGCATTGGTATATTTCGTCGTTAGATTCTACCGGTCGTAAAAAAAATTTACGGTTTTCGATCATACTCACATACATATACACGGCGCGCGCGCGCGTGTGTGTGGTACGTGCATATAATTACGAGGGCATTGAATTTGAATTTTCTATTTCTCATTCTCATTCTCGTTTCACTTTGAACGGGGTTTTCTGACGTGAGCGAGCGAGCGAGCAGCGAGCCCCTTTTCCCTTTTGCTATAGCTGATTTGAATAAGAGCAGGATGTCAATGTGGCCCAACTAGGTATATGACGCCAGGTATAAGTCCAGGGGAAACAGGACCCGAGACGATCCCAAGGAAGGGATGCTGTAATAGAATACAATACAAGCCGGAATGAAAACGCGTAGAAAAAAAAAGAAAACTGCGCGGCGAGGAGAGGAGAGGAGAGGAAGGGACGAACTAAGGAACGAAATAAATAAAGAAAGGGTTGCGCCACCCCGTTCCGTCTACACGTGCGCCGGGAGGCCACCTTCCTTCCTTCCTTCCTTCCTTCCTTACTTCCTTCCTTCTTTTCTTTCTTTCTTTCTTTTTCCCTTTCGCAGGTAGATCACAATTTAGGTATTCCATTCTTCCATGTATATACATACACGCCATGTATATACCTATACCCCGGAACATATGCATATTATGCAACAATAAAATTCCCAGCCTCAGGTACGAGCCTGAAAACGAAAATCTTGGGGGCGAAAAGACTCGCGACTCAAAAACGAAAGTTTTGTCCGATTTATTGATTCAGTTTTCAAAGATTTATCACCGCATTTTTTTTTCCTCTTGATCAACGGTGTATTTTCTGTTCGTGGATAACTCAGGAGAAACGATTTTCGGTCCTGGGAGCCGAAAATTTCGTTTCGAGAATCCATTGCAGCCTGTATTTCTTGTACGTTGTCCATCTCAGTGACGGAGCAGCTTGAAAAAAAAAGACAAATTTTGGGGACCCTGAACCTACGGCACTGGTTTATTCTTGATCCGCGGTGTTGTTCCTTCCTTGAAAATTTCGTGCCCCAGAAATCACGGAGGCATTGATAGAAATTATATATGCAGGTAGGCAGGGCATTGTGCTCTTGGGTTCCAGGGTTTTCTCGCACTACCTCAGCGGGGTCCGATGATAAATTATAACATTGAAATCGTTGCTAACGAGGGTTCGAGGCATTACATTTTCAAATATCAAATTTGAATATCGTGGATCTTGTGTCGCGTAGTTCTCGATCGTTATGTACTCCTGTAGTGTGCAGCACATAGGTATTACATATACCTATACCTATACCGTTACACCGCGTTTTGCATTTCGATTTAACCTTTACTTGACGGGGCGCTTCTTTTCGAAATATCTAGATACATACAGCGCACATGTATATGTATGTATGCGTGTGCATATGTATATGATGTATAGCTCGCACGGTCGAAGGGTAATATTTCAATTCGACTTGATTTCCAACCCGTTAACCTTCTAGAATTATGAATATATAATCTAGATTTCATAATTATTCGATTCATTGAAATTTCGATCGGTTTTCAAAATTCGAAATCCCGGATGTCGCCGTAACCTGCAATATTGAATCAGGGCAATTGAAGTTACACAGAAGAAAAAGATGAACGTTGGGTTTTTGTTTTTTGGTTCTTTTTATTTTGTATTTCAAATTTTTCTTTCCCGTTTCAGAAAAAAGCAAGAATAAATTATGTAAGATTATTGGTAAACGTATATAATAATCAATTGAAATGGCAGACTTTTTCATTCCATTGAGACAAAATCTATCGTTTCAGTTTTTTTATTTTTCCCAAGATCGCGCAGGAAAGTTCAACAGTCCGAAGATAGTATTTTTTCTTTTTCCGGAAAATTTTGAGGCTTCTTCTCGTAAACGGATAACAGAAATTCATGTTTGTGTACTTTTGTTTCTTCTTTTTTTTTACAGAAACACATACATTATAGAAAGTTCGTAAAAGCAGAAGAAGAAAACGAAATTTCTATTAATCAGTTCTCAATTGATCTTACTCCTGCGTATTTATTGTTCGACGATTACTTCCGCAGCTTCTCCCCTTTATTTTTGCGTTTTTTCATTACTATCCTTCACAGAAAGAAACAGAAAGAAACAAAAAAAGAACAGAAAAAAACTAGTATCAAAAAATTTTCAGAAACGATGAAAATTTGTATTTCATTATACTATAAGTACGGTAAGAACAGTCTTCTGCTTTTTGTACAATTTTCAAAATACTTCGGCCTATATGAACGCCAGATTATGTGACAAGATGATGAAGATGAAAAAAGGAAATGATCGAATGAAAAATCGAAAAACGAATAGCTGTGATCCAGACGAACGATTTGGCGAGGATCGCGTTGACTCTGTTTGCATACCCGACCACACTATTATATTCAGGGGTGAATGAATTACAACAGATTTCGAAGCCGATCGTTTCACGTTATACGTGTATCATGCATATAAAGTTAGGTATAGGCACATATAATATATTTTCCTTCTCCAGCACATTCCAGCTCCTTCGAGTTTTCCTCGTAAACAAATCTTCATCCCGCAGAAACTTTTTGAATCTACGGCCTATCTGTTATCTATGATTGCTCCTGTAGGCTACGTCCCTCAATTTGATCGGACGGAATTTCTCCTTCGCTGTATAACAACGCATAATACAAATCATAATATTTTGATGTAGCCTGTATATTTCGTTAATGGTATATATATATATTGTTGAAGCCAGAAATTATTGGTGCATGTGTGTGTGTGTGAGAGAGATGGAGCGATAAATTAGGAAAACAGAGAGAGGATAACTCGCGGCGAGACCAACGAAGAACGCCCGATAAGGCCATAATAACGTGCGAAGAACAGTTGAGTGTGAACCCTCGATGATTGGCGAGTGCGTCGCGTGTTGTCCGTGTGAAACTGTGCGGTTCCATTGTCCGTGAATTAATATCGTGTATAATTTAGTCGACGAACAATGTTCGTATTCAATTATACCTATTCGTATCAACTTGGGCGTACTTATTGCGTTAACACCGAGCATCCTGTAATAAAAAATATATTCCTTAACAATATATATATATATATCGAGATGTTACGGTGAAAGTATACACGCGACAGCGCATGCGCGAAATAATGCAACTCGTATTGGCTGCTTTGATTTGAATGCAACTGCTATCGGTTGTTTCGATTTTCACAGCTCAAAACAGTCAATAGGAGTGCATTATGTCGCGCATGCGATGTCGAGCGTATACTTTCACCGTATCATCTTCTATGTATATATATAAATATATAACGTACGTATATAACGCGCGCGCGTGTGTAGAATTTTTCTTTTTCGTTACATTCTCGTTCTTCTTCGCCAGAAGCGGTTCTTTCTCCCGAATACATATCTGCTGTTTCAATTATCTTATTCTGTTCTCACTACACGTAGTACCACTAATTTTAAATTTTTGTTGCTTTGTAATTTCGTTCTCTTAACTTTGTTACATTATAATCTTGTTTCACACAATAGTCCGCAGAGAATCCTTTACCCGCGAGTTCATATTCCACTCGTATCACGGGTGCATGCATGCCGCAACGCAGTACACGAATACGTAGTAGGTACTACATACATCTGACTTCACAAGTGTAAAAAAGTTTTGAGCCTGCACTCTTCTCCTCACCCCTGTCTCTTTCTGACTGACTGAAAACTTTCGGGTTTTGTTATACACGGATGGAATACTGCAGCCTTAACAATTTACCGAGACTTTGAAAACTGGAACAAAACTTTGGGAAGAAAATATATTCTCTCTCTCATCCGCGTTCCCACTCACCACTTCTACCGTAATTCTTCATCGCTATAATGTACTTGAACCATACTTAGATCACCGATCTCCGTTCAAATTTTGCTTCCTTTTCGCCGTTCTCCTTTTTTTTTTCTCTCCTTCCGTCTTCTTCGTTCGCATATCCTACGATCCTACAAACCTTTCTCTTCGTTCATCTGATCACTGTGACGATAGACTGTAAAAATTTAACGGTGTAAAATAGAGAGAGAAAGAAGAACACGCGAAAAGAGAAATAGAAAAATTGCTCGCACTCGTACGAACAATTGCCTAATCGGTAATATACATACATGTATGCATATGCATATGCATGTAAAACACTACGAAACCACCCGCTGGAGGGCCGGGGGTGAATATAAGGGAGAACATGATGGCCGCCATCCCCACTTGGTTTCTCCATGCCCTTGTCGTGTCCTCGTATCCCTATCAAAAAATAACGAGGTTTCCTCTCCCTTCTTCCCTCCTATACTCCCCCAATATTCTCCCCCTCCCTCCCACCACCCCCGCCCTCTCCTGCTTCACGAAACACACATGACACACGCGACACACGTATATATAGGTATACGTCCAATATTATGCATGCATCTACCTATTTTTTTTTCCTGTGAAAAGAGTAAGTGGGAAGGAGAAAATAGAGAGAGAGAGAGAGAGAGAAAAGATGGGAAGAAGAGGAGAGAAGAAGGGAAAAAGGGTAGTACGACGACAGAAGTTTGATCTCCCTTTTTTTTAACCCCGTGAAAACTCCCCTCTCGCCTCGCGGGCTGATTTTCTGTCCCTTTTATCCTTTCTTCTTTCTTTCTTTCTTGCTTCCTTCCTTCCACGTTTCCTTCATTCGTTCCCTCCTTTCTTTCTATATTTCTGCTCTCTTTCATTTTTACACGTGTGGTGGTTCACGGTCGTAGAATGATTTGCATATGAGGAAACCAACGCAACGGGGCCGGGTGCGTGACGTGCGTTGGTATCATACATATATACATATGCATGTATACATTATGGATCTACATACGTGCCTGTAGCTACCTAGCCGCCTACCCTTCTACCTAACGTCACTTCACGTAAATTTTATGCTGTGGAATATATAGGACATATGTATACTATATACTATATATATATATATATTTATTTTTATATATATACTATATATACACACATATTTAGATTCTCAATTTTGAAAACTCGATCTCGTTTTCTCACGTGGCTAGTTTCTGTTCTCTCTGTCGTTTACCTACTTTTAAAAAATATTGAAAAATCTCACCGAACCCATCGATCTGTGCTTGTAATAGTACATACGGTTTGCTATTGCCATTTGCATAATACAATCAACATTTAAAGAATAATTTTCGAAGTAATCGACGATGAAAAAGAGAGTAAAATGGCGGATAAAGAAATTAAAAATTCAAAAAATGCTTTGTGAATCGGTACAAGGAATTTATACAGTTATTTCTAATTCGTCAGTTACTGAATTAATCAAAGTTTTCACGTATTATTTGTGTTTCGTAAAAATTCCTGCAAGTGCCGTATCTCACTTTCTCTATCGTCCTGAATATAGCAATTAATTTGAAAAATTACCGTTACAAATTGTATTATACGTGTACGATTATATAGGTATGGGAGTATAATTTTGAGTAGGTAAAGGTTGCAAAATCGTGTTTCTCCGTGAGAAGCATGAAATCTCTGTTTTCCGAAAGTAGACCGAAAGAAAAAACAAAAAGGGCAGGATTAAATTATCTTCCAATTCTCGTTCGGAGCCACTAATTGATTTTTATTTCCAATCAGTTTTCATTAGACATTCATTTTGAGATTTGTGTGCCCAAACAATGAAATATGTCCTACCCATCACAGATTTTTCTCAAATCAACGATTAACTTTCATGTGGAGGGATAATTGCAGTTCGAAATTTCATTTTTTCGTTTTTTCGTCCTTCTTCTCTTCGTCGGGCTTTTGGTTTTGTTGTTCTCTGTTTTTTCCCTTCTTTCTTCGCAACGTAATCACACATTCTTCATGAGTAGAGATGCGATAGATTCTCGATTGTTTGCGCAAAAAGAAGAGAAGGAAGAACAAAATGAAGATGAAAAAAAAAAGAATAGATGTTCTACGCATGAACTGAAAATCTGACTTAATAGGTAATAATCTGATAATTATAATTGTGTAATATCGTATTTATTGTAACATCGTAATTATTTTAGTGTAATTAAAATTGTGCATACGTGTATACAAGGATTATACAAAATTCCAATCATACCGGAATTTCCGTGAACGAATCTTACCGGCAAATGAAACACAACACCCGATAATATACCGGCGTTGAAGTTATTTTTTGGGGGGGGGGGGGGGGGGGGGGGGGGGGGGGGGAAGAAGCGAGAAAATGTAGCCGCAATTACCAGCCACGTGTCAAACAGTTTTGGAAAAAGGGTAAAAAAAAAACGAGAAAGCAGAGAATAGACGATCAAAAATTGACACCGTGAACCACATAGACTTTTTTCAATCTCGAGGACTACACGGAGTTATACGTTTCGCAAAACGACGGCCATGTTGACGCTTGCGTACGTAGGGCGTCCGCGTCGCGGCGCCCACCCTCCGTCAACGATATCCAATGGGGGTGGGGTTTCACCCCGGCTATACTACTGTTGTAGAATATGACCGTTCCGTTTTTGTTACGGAGCAAGTATTGACCAAATATCGGCATCGAATTTTGGGGAAATGAGGAAGAAGGGCTAAGAGAAGGGAAAAACGAAAGAAAGAAAAACGAAAAAATGAAGATAACAAGAGAGAGAAATTTGATAAAAAAATATTCATCCAAATCACAGATCCATGAAACGTCAATGAGCAGCGTGTACAGCCGATGAAAATAAGGAAATTGTCCGCAGCGAGGACAAAACGACGAAACGTTATAAACTCGTTTTCAAAAATACGTTCGCGCTTCATTTTCATAAATGGAAATTCATTCTGATTTTAGAAAATTTCTACAATTTTTGCTATTCTTCTGCGTCAAGTTCCGATTGAAAAAATTAGAATGAAACCGAATGTGGGAACGGAAATGAAGATGATAACTAACGCAAAACCAACGTGAAGAGAGAAATAACCAAAATATAGAAAGACACGAACGAAGAACATGAAGAAAGAAATTAATATAGAGGAAACGACTAGCCCCTCATCTCTCTTCCACCAAAAAACTGAACGAAAAAAATATATATCAAAGATGTGGGTGAAACGGTAGCGCTAGCCGGCTCGCGACGCCGGCGTCGCGACGTTCGACGATTTGATAGGGCGGTAGGTAGTAGGTTCGCGGAAGGCGCAGTTGTAATCCGACGTTCCTCCAAGAAGGAGGCCCCAGTGCCTCTTCGAAACGGATCGAGTAGTTCAATTTTTGTCCCTTAACGTTTCTCAAATATTTCGTCAAGGGGGATTTTTTTTTAGAGAGAGAGAGAGAGAGAAATTTCGGGAGACGACAAAGTTTTTCGTCGTGGCGAAGGAGAAACGAAAAAAGTAACTTTCGGGATTCGTTACACATAATACATGAAAGACAAAATATTAATTTCCATTCGCAATATAATATGCATCTTTCCATTTCTCTCCTTCTTTTTCTCTCTCTTATTATTTCGGATCCAAACATCGTATAATTTTGTAGAATGTATCGACGTCCCGTAGTCCCCCGCAGGTTTAATTTTCCAAATAGAATTGTCTCCGTTAAAAATCAGTGACAAGAGAAATATCCTCGTCGTAAAGTAAGTCCCTATGCGAAGTATCGTATCTAATGTTATATCGAAAGAAATAAAATGACGATAAAAGTTAATCCGCCGCCACCTTCGTTCGATATCACGCACTGCACATTTATATAATTTTTATGAAAAACTGTTCTTTTAATTTGCCACTTTATTCGCTTTTTCAATCATTTTTTGTTTTTTTTTGGTTGTTGTTTTTTATCCTTTATTATCGAATTTTTTCACCGTCTCGTCTCGTCTTCTTTATAATATTCTCTTTTCACATTTGTTTCCAAAATTTCGAGATTTTGATCAATTTTATTGTTATTGTTTTGCTTTTCGTTGATTTTTCTTCGTTTCTTGAAACAGATGTCCAGACATTTGTTCAAACGTACCTACGTCACGAAGATTCGTATATTTTACACAATTTATGCTTCGTAATAATTATCAATATCTTGATGTGAAATCTCCGTAATTCTCTCGGTTTATGTTACATCGTTACAGTATAGGTATACAGTTAATTTGAAGATCATAAGTTCAATATCATTGATCCAAAATTTCGAAAAATGGGAAAGAGAGAGAAAAAAAAACCAATCGATACAAATTTTCGTAGCTGCAGCTTACCGAATGAAATTGATAAAGAATGTATGCGATCGATATCCGAGATCCGACGATAGAAAAGAGAATAAGAATGCGAGAGGTGAAGAGAAGAGAAAAGAAGGGAAGAGAGGAGAGACTGTAGGAGTGTTGAGGAAGGTCGCGCGCGGACTAAACTGTCTCCAAGGAAAGCCGGCAGCTGATTGTCCCCTTTCGCGTTGCGCCCTCGCCTTTATTTCCAATTAATTACGTCATCCTCTCCCTCTTTCTCGTTCCCCTTAACGAAAACCTAAAATCCACCCCCACCTTGACACTGCCAACCGACCCGCGCCATCAACCCTTCCGCTCTCTCTTTCTCTCTTTCTCTCATTCTCTATCCGCGTTAATCACACTCCCCACCACTTTCGCTTTCTCTTTCTATTCCCCCTTTCTGTATTTATCTCCTCCCCCCCCCCCCCCCCCCCGTCGCTCTTCTCTTTTACCCCCCTCCATAATACGCAGCTCTTGCTGTTTTTTTCTCTATTTCTCTCTTTTTTCGTATACATATAATTTTGATAGCTCCACCCATTCATTCCGGGTTTAGGCATGTATTATTATAATTTTGAAAAATTTGTTTGTTCCCCTTCTTCCGCGATAATCATGAATGAACTATGTATATACCTACGATTCAGGTGAGAAATCTGACGAAGTATAGGATAATTTGAACTGTCTTCAACTTTTCGGTGCTCTCTTGATTTTGATTTGCAATGATTTTCTTTTTTCTTTTTTCTTTTCAAACACATACTATACGGATGATGATTATTTTTTCACTTTTTTTTTTTAAACAAAGTATGTCGAGTCCCCCCGTCAATGTAAAATAACGTAATGACGATGACAATGATGAGATTAATAATAAGACAATGAGAAGAAATTCTATTAGTATAATTCGTTCTACTAAAAAAATATTTCGAAGGGATGAAAGAAAGAGATAAATGTGTTCGCGACGCGGTTGAATAATCATTAAAATTAAACAATTGAAGAGGAAGATCGGGAATGGAGAGACAAGAAGAACATCTCGATGCGGTGAGAAGAAAAATTATCTCCACTCATCAATGCGGTAAGCAAAATTGTTTCTTTCTTGTACTCATGCTATGGATTTCAGTATGAATCAAAATCATCGTGTTTATAATATGTTAATTGTTCCGAACGAGCGTTTATACGCCGAGACGAAGTTTGGGAAACTGTTATACGCGGCGAAATTTTCAATTACGAACAAGCCGAGAACAAAGAGAATAGAAAAAAAAAAACGTAGAAATTGAAGAATTCGCCTCAATCGAGCGATATTTTCGTCCTGGACTAGGACAATGTTCTTCGCACGTTCCTTTTCTTTTTCGCCACGCAACACGAAACGTATATTTCCCGAACCCAAATTTTAGAATCGAAAAGAGTGGAAAACATAAAAAAAAGGAACTCAAATTCCGATTATTTCTTCTCTCAACGAAATACGAAACGCTGGTCATTTTCATCTTTTCAATGAAAATTCATTGGAATCAACGAAAAATAGTCATCGGTATACCGATCTTCACTGTTTTACGATATATATATATAATATATGTATGTCTCAAAATTCCCGATGTCGGAAGATATTTTCCTCGATGCATGGATCGAAATTCACGAACATCAAATTAATCCACTTTTCTTGTTTTCACGTTTTATTCACGATCCGTCCTCCATTCGATATCCCAGCATCTCGATATTTACCTGTAGCGATACGAGTAACGATCAAGATGTAAGTAAATCCGGATACAGGTGTATATATAGGTACAATATCACAAAATTTGCCAAATTCCAAGATCTCTGTGATCTTTTGTCATCTCGACAAAAAATAGAAAAAAATAAAAATAAATAAAACTGGAGGAAAAAACGAGCAGAAAACAAAAAGAGTTGAACTGAAAAAAATGAAATGATTGCACGCAATCGTCGAAAGGATCGGTTCAGAATCAACTTCTCTTCACTCACAAAATCAATATATCGACCATGAATATATGTTTTATATTTATATCGCAGAGCTTGAAAAACTCGCAAGCATGCGTCTGGTCTGAAACGCGAAATGAAACTGCGATGTTCGGATCATCCGAACCTATACATATATTCCGAAATTCGTTATCCAGACTAGTATATGTATATATGAAATATATACACCGTCGTATATAGTTAGAGGCTTTTAGTAGCGAGCTGGTAGCGACAACGAAAGAAAAAAAAGAATAGAAAAAAAAACAGAAAATAAATAAACCCAGGTACATACCTACTCCGGTGGTGGGAAGGATAAAAAATTTCCATATGAACGTAGGAAGACGAAGAAGAGTGAGAGAGAAGAAGACAACTATAACACGGTACACGCGGACACCGGTTGCGCTCATCAGGGGCGGTTTTCTCGTTTGTTATTTTCTTTCTCTCCCTCTCTCTGTCTCCCTTTTTCAACCCTTTTCCCTAATTTTTTTTTTTTTTTCTTTCTACTCCTCAGTCAGTCAGAGTCATACAGCAGTCGCCCGGTTAACCAGGAAGCTCGTATGTTCTCTGTCGCGGTTCGTATCCTGAATATATACATATATATGGATTTTTCCTTCCCTCTCTTCCCTTCGTTACTACTATTATTATTATTATTATTATTATTATTATTATTATTATTATGTAGAAGAGTCCTGCATATAATTATGTAATACTATAGAAGTGTATCAGGTAGGTAGGTAGGTAGGTAGGTAGGTAGATAGGTAGGTGGGTATGCATACGATATGTATGCGTACGTCCTGTAAGCGCGCGCCCGCGTGTGCGTGTGTGTGGATTATATTATATAAAGGAGGAAGAACCCGTCCGACGTACATACCTACAGTACAACGTCTCCCGTTTTTCCTATGGTCGAGGCGCGGCAGTACCTACCTATACATGTATACCATCAGGTTTCACAGGGTCTTAATTTATGCCGAGTAAGTATTTAAGGACTCGTCGTCGTCCGTACACGGGTTTATACATGGGTATGGAATAGGATGAAAAAAGAGGGAAGAAACGAAACAAGACCAAAAACAAAAAAAACAACAACCGGTAACGTGCGTTGTTCCTCTTCCTTTTTGTCCCATCCTGTTTTTTAGCCTCTTGTGTTATACATACATATATATATACCAACCGACCTAGCTAGCTAGCTAGCTACCTCCGCTCTATATAGGCACCATATATCGCGTATGTTGTCAAGGGTTGCAGACGATGCCTGTTTGGTAGGAGGTATGTATATACTAGACTATGAGGACATTGACTAGCGCGAGATGCAAGGGTTGCTTATCGCCCGACGCGATGTTCGAACGGTGGTGAGATGAAATTGGGGGAAAAAAAAAACAACAAAAAAACACCAAGAAAAAACAGTTACGTTCGAACGAAAAAGAGAGAGAAAACAAGAAGAAGATGAGAAAAAAAAACAAAAAACACACGCTAAAGTAACAGAAAACATATGTAAAAACGGAGGATAAAAACAGACTGCGCGGACACGCGCGTACGCAGAGTTGCTCGCTCGAAAGCCTCTAGTTTTTTTTTTCGCCTCTTTTTTGTGGTCGGGTTTTTTTCTCATTTTTTTTCTGTGCTTTTTTTACACCGGGTGTGTATTTTTGCTTTGTATATGCATTGGAGTGAGAGTACCTATACGCCGATCGCAGAGTGTCGAAAGTTACTCAATTATGTGTGAATAGTATGTATGTACACGAGTAGGTACATGAGTGGGTACGGGGAGGAAAAAAAAAGGAAAAAAATTGAACCTACCATTTTCAAAATTTTTTGCCGGTGGAGTTGGTGGTTTTCGGGGCAAGAGTAGTTTTTTTTAAATGAAGATTTTATATTTTGGTGGTTCGAAGTCGAAAAAATCTTCGTACAATGCGCGAGACCTAAAGATTCGAAATTTTGTGACTACATTTTCAAATAATATATTATAAAATAGTTGTACAAGATTGCGCATATATTTTGAAATATATTTATGTAGTAGGTGTATATATATATATATATGCACGGTGAATCTGGAAGATAGCGAGAATATAGTACCTATTCGTATATAATACATACGTGCTATATCTAATAATGCACGATGTCACGGTACGGTAAGGAGAGCAGAGATTTGTTCGTCGTGAAGTAACGGATGAAGGGCGGGAGGGACGGAGGAAGGGAGGGAAGTCTAGCTTTCATGAAATGAGATGAAATGAAATGAAATGAAATACACTTGTACAGCAGAATATAATATCATACTATACCGTAATGGTATATGTATAATACAAGTAGATATTCGGTATATTAAATGTAAAGAGAGTGGGGGGAGGGGGAGGACGGAGCGGCAACGGATTTTTTTTTGTTGCCAACTCGGTGTTCTGCAACCTTTTTTCGTGCCCGAATTTGAAGGGGATACCTATACCTATGAAATTTTAGGTCGAAAACGAACGAAAGAAAACTAATTGATGTTCAAAGAAGCAAACAAAAAAGAATAAGATCGTTTTTAAATTTTGCGAAAAACGAGGAAAAGAAAAAGTGATATTTCGGGGTGATGGAAATTCGCACAGAAGAATATGAAAAACGAATAAGTACGTGTATTACGAGACAGAAGAATCAAACAAACTTTTGGATCCAGCTGTCTCGATGATTCTATAATTTTTTTTTTTTTTTTCTGTTCTTGTTTTCTACTACAATTACAGCTGTTTTCGAAAATTTAAGAAAACTGTTTTTTCGTCAGGATTTTATTGTTTCCTTGTAACTACAGTCGGCGAGAGAAACCGTCGAACCAAACTTGCTCTCCGCATGGAAATCTTACGCATATCGCGTTTCTTTCATTTCTTAGCCACATAAATTTGGTCAGCGTTGGGGAGGGAGGGAGGGAAACTGATGCATAAATTTTTAACAGTAAAAGTAACCCACAGTTGTTCTTTTTTTTCTGTTTCGAAATGCAACTCTCGCCGTATTTCTTCTTCTACGATTTTCCTCATTGACCCAAATATCCCGATTTTTTTCGCTTCGTCGGTCACTCGGGTTGAAAAATTGTATCGAATGCGATCGGAAAAATTGACCATCGTAACTTTACAGCGAACATGCAAAATACAATAACTTATCCGAATATCGACGCACGTCAGTATAACTATAATACACCTAACGGTTACGCACTTTACAATATGTACATACATATCCTACACATAGAGATAGAATTAACGCGTCATTAAACACGTTTATATTTCCCTATCTAGGCTATAAATTGCAGAATACAAGAACTGACGATACAAAAAAAGTACCGAAAATGAACAAACAAAAATTCGAAAACGTATGTATAATACCTTTGAAAGAGGTGAAGGAAGACCACACATATGTCGCACAGGGTGTTTTAGGAATCCGCCCCCCCTTGGGGGTCGTCATCGACGACGTATGCAAACCCATAGTACATATGTGTATACATATACCTATAATACATAATAATTCTACACTGCATATCGCAGCTCATATAGATGGAGGAAAAAAGAGACAGGATGTTTTAATTCAGATACATATAGATAGGTACATACCTCCATACACCCTTGCAGGTATATATGCATATGTATATGTACACATGTTATATATTTAGGCATATTTCACCCATTCATTCTTTCTCTCTTCTTGTCTGGTCTACGGATAGTAAAAACTATTATAATATCCATGCTTGGTCGGAAAAGAAAAATATAATTCATTATATTATATGCACAAAGCGAAGCGACATCATACGGTTTTTTTTTTTGAGGGGGGAGGGGTACATCCCGCCCAGGGATGCTCTGTCCCAGCAACCGTTGAAAGGTTCCGAGGGTTCAAGGGTTGTAGGCTGTTATAGGTATAGCTACCCGAGCGCAGAATAACCGAGAAAAACGCCGAGAATTAAGGGTGGCAAAAGGGAGGCTATATTTTATCTTAACCCTTTCCTTTCCTTTCCTTTCCTTTCTCTTTTTTTTGTTTTCCTTCTTCTCTCTAAAGTTAACTACTTCGCTCATATAGACTCACAGCCATAAACCTCTGCGTGCGTGTCCCGCGCGCGTATGTTCAAGTAGGACAAGCAACGAAAGAGAAATGGAAAGAAAAGAAAATACATGTATATAAATTTGATCCGAAAACAAGAAAATTAATTTTTTGTTCCTTTTTTGAAGCTCGATTTTTGTTTTTCAACAATTCTTCGTTCTTTCATCTCGCTTTGCGGATGAGATACAAATATCTTGAGCCCCCTGACGAGATTCATTCCACTATTCTACTATACTTTTTGAAGTATATTTATTATAAGAGACGGAAGGATCGCGGTGCGATGTTTTTGCGAGCGAGCATCGTTCAGTACCTACATGCATATGTTGAGAGGTGTCGAGACTGCGATTTGTCTGCCATGAAATCCGAAAGAATATTTGTCTTCTAATTTTTCATTTGATATTTTTACTTTCTTTTTCCCGTTTCTTCGCGTCGGTCGGTTGTAAAGTTTCTACTCGGAGAACATACGATTAGCGTTTGATATCAGGAACGAGGGCAGACAGCCAAGACAGACGTATAATTTGAGGGATAAGATCGTCGTGAGGCATCGTCCTCTCCCTCTTTGTCTTCGTTTTCCTTTTCATCTTCGTCTTCGTCTTCCTTTTCATTTCTCATTTGCCAGTATAGGTATACGTTCTCAGTTCTTACCTCTTTCTCTCCCTCTCTCAAATACGAATGCAAATACAAATGCTTCGTTCGGTAGGTATAAGTCGAAGAGAAAAATACACGCGCGATAATAGCTATACACACAGAGCGGGATGCGTGTGTGCACAATACGTAAGTATACGTCTAAAATTCAACGCCAGACGGAGATCGGCCGTGTATAGTGTATACCTAATATAACGATCCGCATGAATCCGCTCGGTTTCAAGCATGAAGGGGTGAGAAAGAACCGAAACAAAGTTGGAAAAAACAACGTCGACCACGGCGATCGCCATATTGTGTGATGTTATGTACCATTATCCTAAACCTATATACTCCATGATCTGCCTTCACGAATGAGAAATCGGTCCAAGTACTATCTCTCATTTTTATGTTCGTCAATTTTTCCTACGTTTGATCGTGAAAGTATACATGGATGTCGTTTTTGTATCCGATACAGAAAGAGAGAGAAGTTCCAGTCACACATTATGACAATCGGCACAGAAGAACCGTGATCCAGTTTTGTGTAAAACGTGCTTTAAACTTCTTTATCCAAAATTGGAACACCGGTGTTTTTTCTCTCGAATGATCTGTACGAAGATAAAAAAAGAAACAGATGGCAACGGAATTTGTTCGTTCTGGGTGGTTTTCTTTCTTGATTGTCTTTTTCTTCAACTCGGATATGAAACTACGCGCATATAATACAAGTTATCAGAGGTGCAGGACAGAGATGTTGTAATAATGGCATAACGAGTATAGTATAATATAAAACGTCATTGAGAGCCGGCGATGTTGGAGAGCTACAGGTTCTATGGGTCAAAGAGGGGGAAAAAACCCGCCCTTACTCATTTTCGGGAAATATAACAAAGCGAGGTTTTCCAAACCCGAGTTTAAAGCTTCGAAAGCCAAGTGTGTAGTAGTGGGAAGGTATTAGGTACACACAACAAGTGTATACAGTATATTCCACCACATACTACTTGTGTGCGATTTGTTAACAGAGGTTTGTGAACACGGAGCTTTTCGTAGATTATCCTGAAAACGAATTTTCCAATGCGGTTGCTTCAACCGTGTTATTAATATATCTATGCGGTATGCCGTAATGTGCGGCAGCTACTACTATTATTATACTATTACAGATAATGATTCACTTATTGTTGGGTACGCCATGTAGGTGTAGTCAGTGCAGAAGAGTCTTATTTCGGATGAGAATATTTGGTGAATCGAAATTCAAATAGATAGATAGAATCGAATTTTCGAGAAACATTATTATAAGTTTGTCCGAATGAAATATAAAGTATAATTTTGTGAGACGATTAGTTACATTCTACGGACAATTTGACGAAAAAAACAAATTGAAAATATGAAAACTGCGGGAGCTGAAATGCAGTTTGAAGCTCCGGCAAAGTAAATTAGAGCGAAGATATGTATATGTAGAAAAGAGAGGGAGAGAAAGCGGGAGAGGGAAACCGGAGAAGATTAAACAAGCGGTGTGGGAGCTTTAAAGCAGCTTAACAACTTCCCATAAAGGTTGACCCAGGTCGTTGCCTAGTATACTACTCTCGATTTAAAACTTCAAGAGCCATTTAATAAAATCTTTGCAGGGTCAGGGGTTGGTATTATCGAAAATCATCCTCTGTATCAACGATTCGGGCACGAGGATAGGCGTTGTAGAATATATGATGTACCTACAATAAGTGGAAAATCACAAAATTAGCCGTGGATATATTTGAACAAATTTTTAACCCCCTCTCTCCACTTTCTCTCTCTTTCTTTTCTCTTTTTGAGGGAAGAGAAGAAAAGAAAAAAAAGAAAACCCACCCAACCCCGGCGCCCTTACCTAGCTGTGTAAATATAGTAGTACACCTCACGCAGTGTATAGTATACAATATTATCATTAGCCCTTTGTTATTAGGGATATTTTTGAGCATTTTTTTTCACCCCAAATTCGTTTCTTTTTTTTTCTCTCTCTTGTCTCTCTTCATTCTTTCAGAATAGAGGGTCAAGAGTCCTTGACGCGCGTTAAATATTTGCACATCTATGTAGGGTTTTTTTGATTCAATTTTTTATTTATTTTTTTTCATATCATACTTCACAACTCGAAACCGATTTTCGAACTTCGAACCCATTTAAAATAAACCCCCTACTTTTCAGTGGTACAGGTATAACTTGAGTGCGACATATACACATACAGATATAGGTATATGCAGACGGTGACAGGGATTATACTTATATATACACAATCCTTGTGACCTTAAAAGTCCTTTTTGAATTCAGATCCATTGTCAAGATTTTTTCTCTCGCTCTTATATATGTATACCACTATATACCTATCTACATTATGGAATATAGATTCTGTATGGTAGCAGCACTCACTCGACATATTGTGGGAAGAGAAAGGAGTAGGGAAACAAATTTTTAGTTTATGTCCGAGGAGTGGCGATACGACTCGTTATACTCGTGCCGGCGTTCCAAATTCAAAATACACCCCAAACTCGGTATTGGTGAAATTTTTAATACCTATAATACACCTTTTACACGTTATGCATTAAATGAATAAATAAATTAGGGGCGAAACGAGGCTACCGTATCTCATACTCTGAGATTTTTCATTCTCTCTTTTGTTTTTCTGCTTTCATCATTCACGGGAAATGAGCCTTCGTGATATTTTGACTGGTCTCATGCGAAAATTTCGGAATATAGTGTTTTTTTTTCTTCTACTCCTGTTCGTGAGCGTGGCACTTTGTACTCTGTTCTTTTTTCGAGCTTCTTCTTTTCGTCATCTTGCGACTATGCCCGCGGCCCGAGTCAACCCCTTTTCATCACCAAGAAATCGAGTTTTCTTGTTTCTTTTTTTTTTTTTCTTCCGTTTCGTCTCAAATTTTTCAATCCAACAACCAGTTCATACGTCGCGCGGTTCGGGGAACGAAACACATGACTGCGGACGAAAAATTTGACGAGCGATGAGGGGCGAGTAGGGGGGGGGGGGGGGGGGGGGCAGGGAAACCGTGAAATGCATACGATTACTCGACCCCCCCGTGGGTCGGGATTCTCGTTCGGTACCGTACTGTACACGTACAGATTTTGAATAAAGCACAAAATAAAAAACGGTAAAGAAAAGGGTTATTTGCCCATAAATCAGATCGCATGGGTGAACTGGCTCCCTCCTCTCTTTCTCTCTCTCTCTCTCTCTCTCTCTCTCTCTCTCTCTCTCGCTCCATATAGTGTATGCGTATGCATATATTTTTGTTCTATATACTAGCAAAATGTAACCTTTAGTATAATGATAAGTATATATGAGCTTGTACCTAAGTAGTTTCCTCGCAGAGCCATGCGCATGTATACCGGCTGCTGGCAAATCTCTCTGCGATGGATGAATATTCGAAAGCTGTATGCTTCTCGATCGAATGAAAAATTCAATTTTTTTCCCCCAGGTATAGCTGTGTGTTGTGAGAAATTTCGTTTTTGAGACAAGAATAAAAAAGACGTGATTCTTTTACTTTTCACGCCGAAACATGCAGGTTCCGCGGAATGTAACCGATTTCATTCTTTGCAAAAAAAAAAGAAAAAAAAAACCAATCGAATCCCTCTACAGTATCAATCAGCAGGAGTGAGAGAAATTTATTCTCAATGGAAATAGAAAGTTTGTGCCCTTTTTTTTTTTTGTTTCAAAATCGGTCACGATTTCTTTGCTTTCATCCAAATATCGGTAGAAGTGTGAGCAACAATTAATAACAGAAATTCCTTGGCAATCTCCACGGTTTGTGTTTATAGTTTTATATTATATATATATAGCCGGTATAGGTACACGATTCGAAATTATCATTTTTTGTTCTTCCATTCACATCTGTTCGCTACGGTTACCCTCTTTTCTTTTCGGACAGAAGAAAAGAGAGAAAGTAGAGGAGCAAAACAGCAAAGAAAAAAAACCAAACAAAAAAAAACAAGAATAAAAGAAAAGAAAAAGAAAACAGACACCGTGAAATGTGTGAAAAATTGTATAAACGGGTGAAGATTGGTATAGAATTGTATACCTATATCGTAAGCAGGTATATTGCGACGAGTTACGACCGCCGAAAGACGGATATGAGATGAGCTTCGGTGGCGTATGAATGGGATCTCGAATTCAATTACCGATGATAATTTAATAGATATGCGGTGTACATACTCCTCGTATCACATAGATATATATATATGTATATACTTTACCTCAACTGTACACACCCTTATATATTCTCGGGCTAGCACCAGTATATATATATATATATTCGAGTACATACAATTTTATATTAATCTATTCTGAGCACCTACATGTACATTATACGTACCATATGTACAACATCGTACCACGTACCACGTACTACATACATATTACTCATGTTCCTATTATTTTCATTGAAAATACGCGTGCTCACGTTAGTAGTAACGTTACATGACATATAGTGCGAAATTGTTTCGTTAGATTTTGAATTTGATCGAAAACCAAAGAAACGTTGTTTCGATCGATGAGACAAATCTGAATTCAGATCGACGATTAGGAAATATTGAATCTGAGAGAGAGCCCTCGTTTTTACTTTTTCATCTTCATTTTTCATTCCGTCATACCGTCTATGAGGGCGGAGACGGGGGGGATGAAAGTTTGGGCTTCGGTCGGTACATAATAACGGTAATAAAAAAACGAACGAGTACCGGGGGTATAGACTGAAATTACGAAACCGTCATTAAACAACAATACGATCCTCATAAAGGCCGGTACACGAAGGTTAAAGGATAAATGGACAGATAGGAGGATCCATTATATGCAGATCATGAACATGGAGCGAGAGGTTTAGGTGGTCCCTTGCACGATCGGCTAGAATTACAACAATGGAAAATAAAAGGCGCGGCGGGATGGGTCATACATACGCATATGCGCTGGTACGTACACAGACACATCCTGTATACATCCGTCCACACGCTATGAACAATATCATAAAGCTTACGCAAAGCAGCCAAGAAAGAGAGAGAACGATAACAATAATGATAGTAATGGATAAATTCAACAAAAAAAAAGAAAAGAAAAGATAAAAAAAGATGGCATCGTTAATAACCGTAGCTAGGCCAATATAATGCCGCATTAGTGCTAGTTTTATACCTAGCGCTGCCCCCCCCCCCCCCCCCGCTAGAAATTTACAGGATCTCAAGCCCCTTCCGACCTCAGAGTGGAGGCAATCCCGAAACCACAAATATAAGTACACTATCATTTTCTGTATTTTCTTCACATTTTTTTTTTCTCTTTGGGTTGGTTTATTTGAATTTCGAGCTTTCGTTCTCACATTCATTTTTACGCCAATTTCGAACGTTTGATACATACTTTGCCAAACTGCTTTGCATCGAGTATGAATATTATTTAGGTACCATACGTAATAGAGTTAGGTTCAGAAATAGGTATATCCGTGAGCTTTTGAAATTCGGTTACCTCGCATCGACATTTTCGAAAAACGAAAAAAAATTTCTTTACTGACCGAAGAGCAGAAAGAAAAAGAAGGAGAAGAAAGCGGGCGAAATTTACGCGAGGGAGACGCGCAGCCGTCATATATCCAAAAGTCGAGTTATATATAGTTTCCTCAATTTTCAGGGATTTGATACGCTTTCTTTCACTTTTAGTTTCCTCGAATAGCTGTCTATTTGTTTTTTTTTGCTTCTTTCAAAAGAAAAAAAAAAACCTGGATAATAGAAAGTGCACGAATTCGTATTGTGGAGAAATTTTTTATTTTTTTTATTATGTACAATTCAATTGCGATTCGATCTCTAATCGGATATGAAAGAAGAAAAAAAATTGTCTTTTGCGAACAGTGTGATTGAACCTGCGCAATATTTCGTTCTTTTCCTCAAATGGTGGGACCGCATGCGAAGTCTAAAAGTTAGATATACGTATGCAGTACATACATGCGTACGCTCTATATCCACATAGGTAGTCATATATACATACATACACATGCATCCAGCAGACATAAAGGGGAAAATAAATAAAGGTGAATAAGATTGAAGTGCCCGGAAGTGGTTGATCAGCCAGGTATATGTACCTATAGGTTCTAGATGCTAGATTCTCGATTCTAGTACCTGGTACCTGGCATACCTATCCTATATGACACAACCGACGTATAAGGGGTTGTAGAATGCGCCTAGATAGGAGCAGGTAGAAAGTAAAGGCAGGAGTAGCGGCAGCAGCAGTAGGAAGCTTCAAATGGCACAATGACACCAAATAGGCGGTTGATTGCACAATACTTGGGTGCCTATCGACCCATCAATAGACACATTGCTGGAACCATCCGCTTTTTCTCCTTCTCTTCCTCTTCCTCTTTCTCTCTCTCAAACTCTTTTCTATATCTCCATCTCTCTCGGGTCCGCGGCAGTTTATAGCTGTGACTCCTCTTCTCCGATACATGTACCTACGCATTTACGAAAATCCATTGATGACAGATTCGGATGGGAAATATCGTCGACGAATCGTCCTCTATAGAGTATATAGAGCTTGCAAACCCAGAGTCAACAACCAACGTTACACCCAATTTAAGACACTCAATGGCCTCACTACTTACCCCCCTCCCTCACCCATTTCCCATTCCCCGTTTCCTCTCGTATTAGGATGTGCCAATCCATTCTCCGGCGCGTTTGTATTACTTACACACTCGATTTTCCAAATTCGATATCCGAATTATCTACTCCCTATTGAATTTGAATATATATATATATATATATACGTATGCAATTGGAGTTTGAAGAATTTTCCCTGTTTGTTCATTTTTTTCCCTCCCTCTTCAACTTTTGAAAAGACAGAATTTTGATTCTGTCGATTTGCTTCTTCTTTCTTGTTTCCTTCACATCTGTTTTCGTTTCCTTCTCCCATTGAGATGGAAAGGAGAAGAGAAAAATTCATCTCTCACCCTCCGAGATATGAAAAATATTTGAAGAGGATCGTATATTATAATAAAAAAGAGATAATTCAAGAGCAGTGATGAAATCCTACTTCTTCATAACCTACCTACTAGTATGACTTCATCAAGATTTTTTTCTGCTGCAACTCTCTCTCTCTCTCCCTCTCTCTCTTTCTCTCTCCTCACGTTCACGCGCGCCTAGGAATTCTTCATTATTTTCAAAATATGTGTATTTATGGGCATATAATGACGCAAGTTACTGGTATGCATGTGTATAATATATAGCTACCGTATATATGGGCAATGGGCATGCAGAGGAAATAGAACGGAGTCCTTTCACTTAATTTAATACTTTCTTTCTTTCCTTCTCATTTTGCTTTCTGTCTTCACAATTCTGCAGTAAAAGTTTTTCAGTTCTTTCCGCGTGATTCCTTGGGTTTTCCATTTTTGTCCGTGTTTTATACAGTGTGCAGTTTATTATTGTTCAAAGACTATATTCTCCACCTTGTCATACCTCGCGTACGTATATAGTACAATATTATCCACCCCCGATAAACGGATTTTGCATAATCGTAGGGATCGATGGGCGTTCGATTAATGCTATATTAGCATTCTATATCCTGATAATTTGCAGAGTATTTTCAGATAAATTTGACGAAAATTCTGAAAAACCGTAATCCACGGAGATCCAAATCGTCCGACATCGTCGTTTTTCGAGCCGTAATAACGTTACCCTTGAAATTTGTTGAAAACAAGAAATCATCGAAATCTGTGAATATCTGTTGGATTCTTTTGTATATGCTGTGTTTTTTATTTTCTTCTTCATCTCCTCGAAAATTCTGTGTCCCAACGAGAGTTCGACTCGATCTTGGGATGAGGGTGGTTCGAGAATACGCTTGCATGCCTCGCCTCCGTTTTCGCTCTTCTCTCCTTCCTCTTTTTTCGTATTTCTTTTTTCCAGCTCGCGTGCGTATGCGTATGCGTATGCGTGTGTGTGCGTGTGTCATGTGTGGATCGTGTGTTATATATCGGCGGGCGAAGGGTGGTTTGATATGGGGTGTATGTAGAAGGATGGGGGTGGTAAAGCTGGCGTTGCCAGGCAACCCCTCCCGCCTCCGTTTTCGTCGTAATGGCCGCCACACACGTCACACACATCCCCCTTCGCGCATAATACATATCCTCGACCCCAGCCTTGCACCGACATAGGTATATGGGTGTAGGAGGGGGGGAGGTAGGTGGCGGGCGGGGTAGGTAGATTCTTAAATTTTGCCCGAATTGAAAATTTCCATATCTTATTCTCGAACGAGCCCAACCCAAGGGGTAGAGTCCTACGTCCCTTCGTCTCCTTGTCTTCTCGTCTCCTCGTCTCTTCGTCTCTACGTCATACAGCAGTGACGGTTTTCCTCCCTTATATCCTTATAGTAGTAAAACGTCGACGTTGACTGTTCAAGAGCCCAACCATCCAGCCATCCAGCTATCCAGCTTTTCGCATCCCCCCCCCCCCCCCCAAACCTCTACTTCAAAATTTTCTGTATAAGCGCGTCGTTAGTCCTGTTCACGATTTGAATTTCATACAGCAACTTGCCCTCGCTTTCTCTCTCTATTTCTCGTTTTCCACCCTTATCCTCCCCTTATCATCGTCAGATTTATAAATCGTGAAGTCCGGCCGAGTTTTTCTTATTTTCCCCTTCTCCTTCTTCTTCTAATCATTATTTCTGTTCCTTTTCCTCTTTCACTGTGAAATTTTCTCACTTTCATTCATTTTATTATCATAACGATGGAGGATTCTTATCATATAAGAGAATCGTTTACCGCGGGGCGGGGGTGCTGCCTGGATCCTCTCATCCCTGTTATGGTAGGATGTATATTTAATCTCATCGACTGCAGTGAATCGTTGAATTATAAAATCAAAATTTTCACCTTCAAGATCGTTTTTTATTTCGATGTTTATTCCTTATTTCCCCCGTTTTCAACGCCTCGAAACTTTTTTTCTCACCCTTGAATAACGCATTATTACACATATTTCAAAACATCCCTATATACATATTTAGAATTCAACAACTTTTGGCTAGAGTCTTTTGGCCAGTTGTATAGTGGAGTAAAAGTTATACGAATAAAGCGTCTACCTACCTATCTACCTACCTACCTACCTACCTACGTTCATTTTCTCTTCTTCTCTTCGTCGGGGGGTAACAGGGGTAGCAAAATATGCAAATTAAGAACGCGCGAGCTATGGAGCGCGCGAGAGAGTAAGTGAGAGTCTTAAAATACCACGTTTGTATACAGCAGAGATATTTGCATGACAATATCATTCCGCTCAACCTATGCAGATTAGCTACCCCTTTTTTCTTTCCCTCTCTCTCTCTCTCTCTCGTGCTCTCTTTGCGTCCCCCCCCCCCCCCCCCCCCCCCCCCCCGTGCGTGTATGCGCGTAGAGCACGTTTCAAAAATTCTTATAAACTGATCGCTCTTCTAGGGATGACTATCGGATAACACGAGTCTCGTTAATCTGGCAAAAATATGGAATCCCGACGCGAAATTCTATACTGCGAAATAAAATAGGAAAAAGAAAAAGAGAATTTGAAGCCATTCCGATTTTACGACAAATTTTTGCCTCTCGAAATCCATTTACAGATTTATCTGTTTTATGTATACCCTCGTCAGCATGGAAAAACCCACATTTCAAAAAGCACAATTTTCTTGAAAAACCCACATTTCAAAAAGCACAATTTTCTTTTAATTTTCACTCCTTTTCTAGGCTAGAAAATCGGCCATTTTGAAAGTGAAAGTGACGGAGGTGTTTCAACGATTTGCCAATTTTTCGGTCCTTCGATTTTGATAAGAATTCGAAAAAGTATTTAATTGCCAGTATGCAGGAGAGCTGCGGACGCGATTAACCGGGTATATTTTTGATTAAAGAGAACAAAACAAAAATAAAAAAAATGTTTCACAACCGGTTTACCGAAATTTTGGTATCGGTGCGAAAATTCGATGGAATAGTTGAAAATCTTCGAGATAAAAATGTGAGTCGAACGCCACCCTTAACACTTTATTTTTGACATGCGTTGCTATGTAATCGGTACAAGATGAAGTTTGACTAAATTTTGATGTCGGTATGTATATACGTACATACATAGAATACATACACACATGCGAGCCTGTACATTGTAGTCAAGGATTGAGAGGATGCAAATACGCGATAAAAATGGCGCGCCGGCCCAGTCAGTTCCCTTCGTCAGTTTCAAACGGACGGCGTACGGAATCAAAAGGATTTGCATAAGTGTTGTACTGCGCGACGGCAGCTGCAAACATTTCTTAACAAAAATCTCTTTCTCTTTCTCTTTTTTCGCTTTTCCGTACCTACGTAGGTATAAGGCACGTTGGTACCAAACCGCTGCAGGACCTTATTATGCTAATAATTTGACATCCTTTTCACTCGCTGTGTCTGTCCATCCCTGTTTCTTTCTTTTATTCCGTTCTATTTTTTGTCATTCGTCCGGTGGAAATCGCCTAACGGAAGCGAATCACTGCGGATTGAATTGCCTCGAGTGTATAGCACATATATATCTGTATAGGTATAACTTACGTTGAACGGAAATTCGATTCGCTTACGAATTAGAAGCGAAAATTTCAGTTCGTTCGAACGATTCTTTTTGTTTTTGATGAATTATCGACGACCCAGTGCCTATACAGAGAAATCAAGAAAACAGAAACGGAAGAGAAGAAAAGAGAAGAGAAGAGAAGGGGGCGGCGATATCGTCGAAGAAATTATTGTACCTATGTGGTAAAAATTTCCTTAGGTGAAGTATATACGAAACAATGAGAAACCAAAAATTATCGATAACGTGAAAAAAAGAATGTAGACAATATGTTGATGTGTCTGGCAGAATGATATATTTCTATAGTTTATGCACAGACGTTTATATAGGTAATTTTAGTCGGGGGGTGGGGGTAGAGAGTATAACACAGACCTCCGTAAGGCCCTGCGAAAAAAAAGAAACCACCTATCGGTGTGTGTCGTGACGTGTGATCCCCAGGTAGAAACTACCCACCAGAGAGCAACGGACCCTGAGGGTAGTAGAAGGGTTGGTTTCGGGGATGATAGGGTTAGTATGTGAGTAGATCTGGCCCAGGACACATCGGATCGAGTTTGAGGACCCAGGTTTAGTTATCTTCGAGTTTTTCGCCTAAGTAATTGACAGGCAGACAGGCGGACAATCTACTTCTCACACATCCGGTCAATATCCAGTTTTCAAATTCCTGTTTTTACTTTATGTGTTTTCTTCTCTTTCACTTGCTCTCCCTTTCTTTTTCTTTTCTTTCTCTCTTCCTTTTTCCGCTACCCTATTATTTCTCGTTGAATCATATCCACACTTTCAATCTTTGTTTTTGCTTCTTTTCTCCAATTTTTGCTGGCGATCCAAATTCTACTATATACCTACGTATACCATGAAGCTCTGAAGCTCTGTTGCATGAAGGATAATAATTTGTGATTTTTGAAGTGAAAAACGACGTCTTCCAACATTATTCTCTCGAAGTATAATTCTACGATCGATAATAGAGTTACGTCATACGTATACTTACTCTCCTTTTTTTTTTGTGACTTATGAACTATTACGTAGCCATGATGAGTAGATGTTACGTACTATGCATACGGGAATCGGACAAATTTGTAAAACCGCGTGTATAATTGTATAGCTGTCAAGAAAACGCATGGCACGGCGCGCATGGAAGTGCTCAACAGTTTTTCATATTTTTCTGACACGGTTCGCGCGCTATCGGGGGTAGAATGGGTGTTTCTCTTTCATTCATTTCCTCCTTTTTCTTGGTCTTTGTTCTTATTCTCGTTTCCTTTCTTTTTTCTGGGCGATGACGGAATAGAAGAAAGAAGGAATATAGAACGAGAGAAAGAGCGGAGAGTAAAAAAGGGGAGGGGAGAAGGCCGAGAAACGAAATATAACGAGAAATCGTTGCTTTACGTTGAGTTAAGTTACGTTATGTTAGATTTGGTTGCCTTCCGTTGCTTTACGTATACAAAAATTGTTCACTACATTTAACCGGAATTATGGAACTACCGAGGTTTCGCCTAACCCGACCCGCCCTCGAATGCAAATACAAATACAAATGCAAATTATCCTGGCAACCATTCCTCGCTCACTTTTACCGCAAGTTCAAGGAGAAGGAGGGGGCTCTGGGTGAACACCCGTACAGGCTGAAGTGTTAATAGGCTATAAGGCACACGTAACAATTACCCGGGTGAGTAACGACTTGGCACGATTATACCGAAACCTCCCCCTCCCTCGCCCTCAAAGCTACACGCCATTCTACACTCGAATCCGCGCACAAATCTCACCAACCGCGAATTGATTCCTGCAGGCAGAGATCAATGGTAACTAATATATTTGTGAAAGTTGAGTTGGGAGAAAGAATAACACATGAAGGTTTAACACAAAGTGAAGAGATGAAATTGAACGATTTTCTAAAATTTGTGCGCGCACGCGTGTGTTTTTTGTCTTCTGAAATTTGAATACGATTATCAGTGCTGTGCGACTTCCCGAATTTTTGGAAACTCGAGATCGGGTTCGGGTCTAGTTTCCTGGCCAACTCGATATCTTCGGGAATCCCGAAATTTCCGAGAAACCCGAAATTTCGGGAATCTGAAAATCATATTGAAGATTACGGAAGAGCAATTCTTCAACGGTAGGTACCGCAGATAATTCCGTTCGTGCAGGTACCGAAAGACGATCTGGGTACGAAACGATTTACATTTCGTCGAAACAAAATTTCGCCATTGAAAGATTGAAGGCCGAGATGATTTCATTGCCGATAAAAAATTTCCATAAAATCCGATACAGTATCGGGAAAATCAAAATTTTTGGGAAACTGACCCGGAACGGTCGGATTTTTTCCGACCCGATCTGAGTCCGAGAATTCCACTACCCGCACAGCACTGATTGTCGTACTGCCATAACTATGCTATGGCTAAAAGGTATGGAGGAGATCAGAAATTAGTAGCTACCGATTTTTCTCGACGATTTATTTGTACTCGTGTGTATCTGTGGCGGGTATGCCTCTATGTGTGACGTACGCTTGTCAAAAAAGAGGTTCTCACCCGGGTCGCGAAAGTATTTTCAGTTTCTCCCGTAAGGCTGAGGTAAGCCCCGTGGGGCCTTGTCTCAGATACCTATCGTTGGTAGAGAAAATGAGAAAATCAAAATAGAAGAAAGAAAAGAAGACAGATCTAGAGAACGGAGAGCATAGGAATATATCTTACTCCCTCTCTCTTCCTCTCTCAATTTTATCACATATTTTTGCATAGGTATCATAGCGCTAGTCTCGCACGCTCGACCTCGTCTCCTTCTTCTCCATCTTCCTCTTCCTTCTCTTCTTCGTATATCGCCACGGTAGGCGACCACATTAATACCGTGGGGCATCAACCCTGAATCATGTCAGTGAAAATACATCGCGATATCGCAGTATTCTCACTGTTCGCGAGTCTACAGTGTCTATGTATCCTTCTCCTTCTCATTATTATTATTATTTTTGTGTCTTTCATAATTTATGGATGTTGTGAAAGGGTGTTGTGGTGAATCGAGAGAGCGCAAGGAATTATCCAGATCGATGGAAGAATCGACGCATACCTATAGATACCCGCTATCCAATTATTTTCCAAGCAAATTTTCATCAATTCTGTCAATATGACATCATTTTCGTCTGCCTCGGATGATTTTTATTTCCGAAAAAATGGAAATTGTACCTCAACAATATATTGTCGTGATTGTTATCAATAATTCCTCGTTCTCATCCGCGGAAAGGTTGTACGTATACATTTTTCCGGTGTACATACAGATATATTTATGTCTTCCTATATACATACGTAACACATTACCCAAACGAAAATTATACGAACGAAACTACCTCTAACTATGTATATTATGTGAGTTCTCTGCGAGACAGATCGAGGCTTTCTCCGGTTGAATTTTGTCGTGGAATAATACACATATTTTCATACAGTATATATTTAGTATGTGGCGTACATGGTATGTACCGATGCCATTGCCGGTACTGGCGCACCAGCAGAAAAACGATACAATATAATATCACCATCTCGTATTATTATACAGTTATACAGCGCTCTCCGAGCTACGTACTGTTGGCAACAAACTAGAATGTAGGAAGAGATTCTAGATGGAAGGCATACCTAGCCCATGCCCATGCGCACACATGGACGGACAGAGATGCCTATAAACTTCTACGCATATTATACATATATATACATATTATAATGCGCAGGTGGTAATAAAAAGTAGAATCGTAACTTTGTACATATACTGTGTACATGCATGTGTGGAGAGTATACCGTGGGAGACGCCGACGAATAAAGGGTTGAAAAGATCAAAAAAGAAGGGAAGGGAAGAAAGGAAAATGAGAAAATGAGAAAAGCCGGGGTTGTAGTTTAAAGAGTGCAGCGTCGACCCGCGAAATTGTTTGGTGAGGTACGCGAGAACGTTATACTATGCATCCTGGAGCAGCGATATTGGATAACCACGACGAGCTAGCTTCTATACTATGGTCTGTTATCTATCCTACGTATCCTCTCCTCTCCTCTTCTCTCTTCTCGAGTTGATGGCTTATACCTAAAGAAACCGAGAGGAGACCGCAGCTTCCTCCTCCTCCTCCTCCTCCATTCCTCTCCTTCTTTTTTCCTCTTTTTCTTCTTCTTTTGTCATATATTAGACTGGACAGAATTTATTTTCTAGGTTAGTTTCTCGCTCTAGAATTTTCGTCAACGTAACCGTCAAACGTCGTCCTAAGGATCCGGAATACGGGTTCGAAAAGCTCCTCATTTCTTTGCTCCTTTTTCTCTTTTTTCATTCTAGGGGAATTTTTCGGAAGGTTGAAACGTGCGGTAACTATTCTTACTCCTCAGATTCGGTATTTCGCCTAATTTTTCTTGCTTGCGCAATTAGTGAATTTTTGATTCGTACAAAACGCTTTGCCATGCGAATGAATAAGAGAAAAACAGAGTGAAAAGAAAGCCGATCGTTGCAATCATAGATCACTGAAATACATGATCGATTTGATTTTTCGTCTTCCTTCGTTTTCTCCTTTCCTTCTATCTTTCATTTCTTCCTATCTTTATTTTCTTTTCATCGAAGTAGCGCGGATCACGATAGTTGTGAAGAATTCACAACTAACAGCACACACCTTTACTCTGTTCATGCATTGGCGGATGCTCATACTTACTCATCGGAAAGTATAGAGTAGCATGCGAAGAAATATTGAGAGTTTCTCAATACTTGTTTCGAAAGGGTATTTCGTCAACGTCAACCACTGCCGAACCTCACCCCCCGACCACCCCCACCCCGTCCCTTCTATTTCGAAACAGTTTCTTTTTCTTTATTTTATACTTTATAAGTTTATACCAACGATTCAAAGTTTACTTTACTTTACTCTTCTTTACTTTCGTTCCTATTCATTTTATTTCTATTGATATGTATACGTGTATGTATGTATATATTCTCTATTTCCCTCTCCGCCTCTCTCCTGGTCGTTTTTACTCTTCACATCGTACATCACACTCTCTTCAAAAGAGAATATATATTGACGTTCGGCAAAGGATTCACCGCATAACTTGCGGACTCCTCTTTCCGGCTGCAGTTAATTTCCTGTAAATGGCAGTGATTGATCTTCGCTACACAGATGTAGTATGCCTATGTAACAAAAACACAGAACGGAACGAAGAATGGGCAAAACGTCACTGTATCGTCTCTTCCCTTTTTGTTTATCCTTATTTCCTCGCACATGCATGTAGCACGTTTTTTCACCTAAGGACATAGGTGTATATATATATACGTATATGTTTGCAACATACTTAGGTATACACAACAAGAACATCGATTCCTCGATATTTTTCAATAGACCGAACGGTTTTCACTGTTTTTTTCTATTTTTCCAAAATTTCCCTCTCTGTTTTTCATTCCTCCCTTTCACACCTTCACCGGCCAATATCGTAGATAATTCTCCTAGATCGTCATCCTACCTTGTGTATACTACACACTCATGAACATTATATATAAAAAAAAGAAACACCAAATGAATCAATATATTAAGAAAAAATCTTCGAAGGACAGATGGATAAGACAGTCTGAAATAAGTATTTACATATACGTACTGTAATACATATTTATATATATATATATATACACTTGTGCGATATTTTTCAGCCCTGCCGCGTACTCGCATGTATATTGTCGTATAAAACGAAGGAAATCGAATAGTAAGTTCCTCGCAAAGGGAAGCATCGCATATAGGTATATACATAGGTACAGTGGTGCCTTTTCCTTCTATAACGGGGTTGTATAGGTATAGTATACGTATATATGTGTGTATATATACGTATACACACCTACGACGTACGATGCAAATGGAAACTGTCCTAAACAGGCATCTCTCATACATCGGATAGAAAATCAATACGTACGCGAACCTCCCGCGAGCCAGGAGGCTCTCGCAATCCACCCCCCGCCGCCCCCTCCACACCCCCCTCCGCGAGCAAAGAATTCCCTCTCTTTATATATCATATTATATGTACATACGTGTATGTACTTTCGTATGTCCTCGCATGAGGCGAGAATACATGTATGTGTATAACGTTATATCCACGACGCGCTACCAAGATGGCAAAACATCCCCAAATATTTATTATTCTTTGGTTTCTTGTGCTGCGTTGCGTTGTGTTGTTTGTTTCTTCCCTCTCTCACTCTCTCTTTTTCAAATTTCACAAGTCATCTCGTTTTCATTCGTCGTATTGCATTTTCCTCTCGTTTCGCCCTTCCTTGTCTTCTGTCTTCGTTCTTCTTCTTATTATTTCGAGGACGAAGACGAAGTCGAAGGAGAATAATAAAAGAAGAGAGATACGTACGGATATTTTTCACCTCTTACATCGTAGGCATTGTAAGAAAAATACCGTGTATGTTATATACCTGCACAAGTTTCCGGCGGTAAAAACCTCGTGGTTAACGCATACTTATATACCTACGTATATATGCATATTGATGTGTATATGCATTGCATATATATATATATCCATGTGTCTGTACTCTACTCCTGGTGTTCAATAATTAAGTACCACCTGTTGCAGGGCTCGCCCTCATCCTCGCACAAAGTTTCTACAAGCCCCCTCTCGACGCCTCACCCCCTCGCCGCTCTTTTCTCGCCACTTCTTATTAGCTGACAAGCCGAGAGACTATATCGTCCGGAATTCATTATTCATGCCAATTAAACGTCGACTGTTGGCTGTATATTATGTACTCGTACTCTAATATACTGTATGCGAGACACTGCAACAAACTCCCCCCCCCCCCCCCCTAACCCTCCCGCTCCCGCCGCCGGCCGTTGCTTCACGTCGTATAGTAGGTCTCATCATCAAGCCTCGCATGGGAGTGATAATAGATATAAATGTACGGGGTACGGGCTACGGGGTATGGCGGGAAGGGGGGGGGGGGGGGGGGGGGCGAAGGAACAAACAGAAAACTAAAAAAAACTGGTCAGTTTTCGGAAAAGTGAATGAAACCGGAACGCGAGGATCAATCCCCGCGGAAGATCGATCACTTGTTTTTCTCACGAGACACTACAAGAGCAAGAATTTTATTTACCGTCCGAAGATCGGAGATGACGAATCTTTTCGTTAATTTTGTCGTTGCGATCGCGCCTCATTAAAAATTACCGAGCCTTTGAATAATGATCTACTGTATTTTTTTGTTACTTTTCAATTTTTTTTCCTCAAATTTCTTGATCTCTTCTCGAATCCATTCTACTTCTATACATAATTTATATAGTATACCTACCTTCTTAGGAAATTTCTCTCGCTGTACGAAGTTTCTTGATACATTTTACTGTTTTTAACATTTTTTCATACGCACATACGTACTCCCCCCCCCCCCCCCCCCCCCCCCCGCCTCGTTCTGTCTCTCTCTAGTTTCTCTTTTTTTCTCTATTTTGTCTTTTTTACCTTTTTCTCTTGTTTCCCAAACTCTGACACAATTCGAGCTGCCTTTCAAGTTTTGCCATCAGTCAGCCGAGACTCAGCCTTCAGTCTCGGTCTCCGGTCTTCAGTCTTCAGCCTCTCCCCCTCGCCCTCCCAACCACCATGTTCATACATATATTTCAGAGACTTGTCTCCCCCTCTCTTCTTCCGTCTCCTCGACAACACACATGCGATTGTTCCTTATACTTCGTATTTCGTCCGTTTCTTTTTATTTTTCCACTTTTTATCTCGTTCTCTCTCTCCCTCCCGCTATCGTTCCGTCACTTTTTCACGGTGGCTTCATTCCATTTCCCTAATACTCCGAGCTCTTCTTCTATCGTGACTCCGAACACTGCGCCGTAGGCACGTATCAATTTTGAAAATAACAATCTCTCCGTCTCCGCCTCCGTCAACGTCTCGGCCTTCCTTTCTCTCTATGCCTTTAATTTTTTTCCTCTTGTAACGTGGAAATATGAATACGTGATATAGGTAGGCAGATAGACAGGAAAAATATGTGTATACGTTGGTATAGATAGAAAAACCAAAGAAGAAGAAGAAGAAGAAGAAGAAGAAGAAACGGAGGAAGTAAAGTGTCCCTCTATTTTTCCTTCAGCTTCGTCTCCGCTTGCAAAACGAGTAGCTCATACTTTCCTAGTCTTTATCGTTATGCGGAACTATACTCTTGCGTGGGCTACGTACGTATCCTGGGATATACAGTACGTATAAATGTATATACATAACTCACCTACTACTCAACTCCTCGTTATAACCGTCTTGACGTTTCTTCTTATGCAACGACAACGGCGCAGTATGAAATCGAACTGCAAAAAACGAAAAACGAAGCGAAAAATAGGAGACGGCGCATCCTAGATCCATATCCTGTTGTACCTACGAGTATGCGGTTCTGGTTAATCGAGAAACTGAATTTTATTGACTTCTTATAGCGTAGTAGACAGGTACCTATATCGATGGATAAAATATTGTTTTCGAAAAAGAATGTCGAAAAAAAAAATTGATCAACTATTCCTTTATCCTTCGGTTAGAATCGGTATCACAGTTCAATAGGAAAAGATAGAAAGAGAATCAGGAACATATATATCCCTGGATTTAGGATCCTTGATCCCTTATCAAGGAAAAGCCTCTTTATAACCACCCCGAGTCATTTTTCGCTGTAAGAATGATTACGCGACTGTAATAGGATGTGTTATTAGGTGTAAAATTTTGAAAAAAAGATCTTTATATTATATGAAACAAAAAAAAAGAGAAAAGAAAAAAACAGAAGAATCGACAAATTCCTTTGTTTTTCGCAACAATTTCGCACAGGAGTTTCTCCTCTACGTGCATACATACAAGGTTTAGAAATGGAGACGCCCGTGCACTTGCTCGTGCTCGTGCTCGTGCTCGTGGTGGTAGTTTTATGGATTCCATGTTCTCTTTTGCAGCTCTCCCTATTTCGTATATAGAACCACCTACTCATCCCCTCTCCCGCCCCCATCTTCGTTCTGTGGCGGCGGGAGAGGGTGAGTTCGTTTTTTTCCTTTTTTTTACTACGTTTTCCCGTAGGTACGTGACACTACGCTGACAATCTAAATAAAAAGGGCGCCGAATTTTGTTATATTATATTATATTATACAACACATAACGCATTTATATATATATATATACATGTATAAAAATCTATTCAGATACGTGTGTAAGGGAATAACTCGAAAGTGAAGAGAGAATAAAAAAGGCGAAAATCTCCCTCGAGAGATAGGGAAAATGTTACAGCTGGGCTATATCGAACAACGATGTATTATAACGTATCGCGCGTCCCTTCAAAATTACCATTAGGACTGGGCGCTATACCTACTTCGCCAGATTCGTATAATTTTGCAACCACATCGTTGTATAAAAAGAGAACGAGAAAACAAACTAGAAAATCGGGCGAGAACATAAAAAAAATATCGTACACTCTAAATTTCATTTCATTTTTTGTTTCGGTCTTATCGTTGTTTGTAATTTTTGAACAACTTTTGGAGAGTGGGGGGAGGGGGGGGCGCAGGATTTTTGCTTTTCTTCCTCTTTTATCGCGAGCAATCAGAGAAAAGATGGAAGAACCAAGTAATCAGTTCGATTCAATTTATAGTTCAATCTATTCAAAGTATTGTTTCATTACCTACGCTCTCCATGTATATAACCTACGCTCGATGAGCCGCGGGATAAGTTGGTGCAGGTCAGGATCAAGCAGACCGAGCCCTTTATTTCTTATTCGAGTAGGCGGAAGATCCGTGTTAATGGGTCCGCGACGAAACATGCGCCAGCAACGACTGTAGGTACGACCCGTCAACAGGAGCTATTTACTCCTGAAGGCAAGTCACTCACTCGGGGGGCGCCCACCCCGGATAGGAGGGCAATGGTTGAGATGAGGAGTTAATTTATTCGTATCTTTTGTGGCTAGAGCGAGAGAAGAACGAATTTCTTCTCGGTGGCATTTGTTGGAAGAAAAGTAAAAAATTGAGTTAATTATCAATGCGAAAAAAGTGTGAAGTGTTGAGCGAGGAAAAAAAAAGAAAAAAAGAAGGTTGAGGTAAATTGCGTACGGAAATGATCTTTTCGCAGCTCAAAAAAACTGGATTTCATACCTCGCCTTCTCGCGTTTCTCATTTCATCTGTATTTTCGACGATACGGTTTTTCTTTTTCCGCTTTTTTTCTTTCACCTTCTATACAAATTTTTCTACTTCGAGTCTCTCGAGTTTTTATTTTTTCCCTCGTACTATACCACATATATGCTCGTGCTGTAGTGTATATACTGTATGGTATATGTGTAAATATACATATATACACACATAACTCGCATGTATGTGATACCAAAGAAAGCGAGGGGCGGGCGTCGTCGCCATCGTTTTGCACATATGAAATTCCGTGAGCGTATATTCCTCCCCCCCCATATACCGCCGCCGCTGCCGCCACCGCCAGCGCCGCGCTAGCAAGCGACCCTCCATCTCGGGGGTAGGCAGAGGCAGGTAGATAGGTAGGTACTACATACGTAGGAACGTGGCTACTACCTACTATTATACCTACTCGATTCGATGTGCCGCGCCGTCACACACGACCCGATATGGCCTGAGGTACTACCTATGTATATTCACATGCATACCCATATGCGAACTCGTCGTGTATTCTTGTTCTTATTGTTATTAGTATTTTTTTTTTCTACTTTTTGACCTCGTTTCTTTATCTTTTCCGCTATTTTTCTCATTGTCAATCTCATAGGTATATGTAGTATGTAAAGGATGAAACAGTGTAATCGAAACACATGAACTCGCATGTGCGTTTTCCAAAACGATAACAAAAAGAAAAGAAAAGAAATATGCATCGTACCGTACCGTAGAAGTTTCAATTCCCTAGTTTTTATACCTCTCGCCGCTCTCTTCCTCCTTTTTCCTTCTTCTTCGTTTCTATAGTTTCTATATATATACGCATCGTCGTTTTTCCGCAAACCTTCCTATATGCAGTGAGGACGAAGAAGCATGAAAAAGTGATAGAAAGAAAACCAGAAAAACAAAAATTACAACCAGCAACAAAAGAAAATCTCTTTTTTGATACGGAGGTATATAGGTATAATGTAGTACATACCTGTAACATTGAAACTTTGGCCATTTCTCGAATTCGTCGTACCCGGCGCTATTATATCGATGAATTTTTATTGAGACATTACTAGCTGGCTACTATACGTATAGCGTATAGGTGTTCCATAGCGGCGGTGATTTTTCTACTTGTGTGTATGTGCGTATGCAAACGCGGAAACTGGAAGCGACGAAACGTCGGAGCGTCGAAGGGTGCAGCTAAAATCTTATATATATACGTATACGATATGCGATATATAGGTTACCTAGGTTTCTTTTTACGAGACTGTTACTTGTTTATGTCCTCTGTAAATCTCGCTAATTTCCAACAAGAGTTTATATGCCCTCGGGGTATGGGCAGAAAATACATAACATACATTGGCATGCGTAGTAAATACTTTTACGCGGATCATCTATCTTATATCTCAGATACATGCCTAATATATATATATATATATATATATATATATATTTATCGTGTATATCAGGAATAACGTCCACGTCATTTTGTTTTATCACCAAATTTCCATTTTTAATTCGCCTTGTATTATTCGAGTCGATGTCATATATGTGAAAGAAAGTGCATTAAAAATGTTTCTCTACTCTTGAGGTTAGTATTTTAGCTTTTTTGACAAATATTTTCTTCACAGAATTTGGATATATTTCGTTTCCAATTTTTTCATTTACCCTTGGGAAGAATTGAACCAGCAGGGTCGGAATTCATCCGTCAATTCGAATAATTTCTCTTTTCATTCGGTAAGTGTTTCACAATTTGTGCATGTATAATTATTGTAGCAAATTTTTGAGCAATTATTTTTCGAAATATGAATTTCACATCACTCTCGCAAATCTCAATTTGTTCCACTGAATATTGGCCCCTCTCTTATATTTTACAAAATTCGGGGATATTCAGTTTTCGAGATCCTAATTTTGTCACTATTTTTCAAAAAATCGATTCACTGTTTCGAAATTTTTCGTCCGTTCCGTTTCGTCTTCCAGAACAATGAATCTGGCTATCGGAATCCCAGCACCTAAACTTGGATGTTTGTAATCCGAAAATCCAAATTTTATTTCAAAAGTTCCATTTCCTCGGTAACAAGTCGGCCTCGAAATTCTTCACATTCTTATCCTTCTCTCTCGGTTTTATGACAGATATTCAGACTCCTGAATATATTCCCACAAAAAATCTGTTGGTATGTCATTTTCGGAATCCCAATTCGACAGCCCTTTCGAAAATCTCGATCGATCAGTCTCAAAATTCGTAATTTTTCCTCCGCTTTTCTTTTTTTTTTCTTTATGTTTCACGAATGTTATTTTTCAACAAATTTGCGAACACCGAATGCCGCCAATGAGTTTTGCAAATCTGTGCAATTTCACAACCATCGTCAGAACTCGACTCGAATGATATTATAAACCCAAAATTCTTTTCCGCCTTCTTCTCTTTCTCCTTCTTCTTCTTCTTCTTCTTCTTTTTCTATTTCCTCTTTACCCCATTTATTTTCTCCGCTATACGTGTGTTTTGTAGCCAAGATGATGAAGGGTGTTTAAATAATGTTCTATCAGAGGGAAGGTAGGTACCTACCGCGGAGTACCTACTGGAGGTATAAGTATACGAAGGCGAAGAGGGCTTTCCCGATTTCCCATGCATGCTTACTTAGATTATGTATCAATATTCGTGATACCGGGCGTATAGCTCCGGCTAGGTATGTATACATACATGTATACTAGGTATAGGTGGGTGGATAGAGGATGAGAAAATAGCCTCGCGTATCTCGGCTTCGGCTTTGGCATAAGCGTCTGCGCGATACATAAACACCAACAGATTACACGCCCATTGAGCTTAAGTACATCCATTCCCGTCAATATTATCGTTCGACGAGAATCGAGTGTAAAATAGTTTCACCCGAGAACCCCCATGACCGCTGAAAATCTCGAAAATGCAGAGAAAAACTGAATCAAAAAGAAAAAACAAAAAAAAAACAAGAAAAAACACAGTGGGGGCAGCAGTCGTTTGCAAAATTAGATGATCTCGAGTATATGTATAGTGAAACTCGACATTTTCTTCTTCTTTGTCAAGCGAGTTTCCAGTTTTTGCGCGGCTAATTGTGGCAAAACTTTTGGGGAACGGTGGAGTATATTTTTTTGTACAAAAAAAATGTTAATGTGAATTTCGTTCTTTATTTGGTATCCGTGATGGCAGATCGTTGCGGGAAATATCGGACTTTCTTCGATGAAAAAAGAGACACGGGGGGTCGGATGTCTCGGGAAAAATTGTGCACAACTATTGAAAGGGGGGGGGGGAGGGGGGGGGAAGAGAAAAGTCAAATTTCTGTATTCTGAATCGAAGATTTTTGAAAAACCAACAGACTTACCGCATTTATTTTTCTATGTATTCGAGAATTTGACTATGAGCCAGGCACACGAGCGAGCATGGAGGAGGACCCTGATCTGTGCTCGAGGACGTGAGAACGCGGGGTGGTTCAGGTTCTCTGAGATAAGACAACGTTGAACGGAAGGGGTGTTTCTCGTCGAGGGTGAACCGGCGGGGTTCTCCTGGGTTCTTAGGTTCTTGGGGGTATGACAAGCGGAGATAATAAATCATGTGATGATACATTCTATCATTCCATCGCTGCGCCCCCGGCCTCCATCCTCCGTTCACCATCCTCTGTCCTCCGGTTTCCAGTCGCTGGAATATTCTAACCGTCGCGCGTCGCATAGTAGCATGGCAGAGTTTGAGCTCGAGGTTTCAGATCCTCTTCCAAGCTTCGAGACCGGATCCAACGAAGCCGGTTGCTCCGTGGCAGATCACCGTAGGCGAGACGAGACGGTCTCGGTATACGCCGAGGATGGTAATCTATCATCCATGATATTCCCGCCTCCGCCATACACTCGCATCTCTTCGTCATTCTTCCCCCCTCCGACGCAGCCACCCCGCGCTCCTCGTTCTCTAGCTTTTGCGATAGTGCGGCGTTTCTTTCCAATGAAATTCTATATACTCGCAAATACCGGTAACGCTGCTTCGCACATTGATAAAATATAGAAATTTATCGAAATTTAAGCACGGACTTCAGCTAGGGCTCATCAATAACACGAAAGCTTTTATTTCTCACATCGTGAAACGTCAAAATTTTCAACATTCTTTCATGGTACATATATACTTTTTTTCTGCAATATTATCAAATCTTTCACCGTCGTGCGAAGCTTCGTGAAAATTGTTTACTGTCTTCAACCGAAAAATAAAGCTTACGATATTCATCGAAGCGGTTATGGATGCGACGTGGGCAGACCTATATGTTTGTATATATTCTTCGTGAAGAATGGCTTGAGGATGGAGCCCGAGGATAAGAAGAAGGGTAGGATTCTCTTTCTCTCTCTTTTCTCTCTCTTTTTCTCTTCCGAAAAACGATACAGTGATGATTGATAGCACGTGTGAGGACATCGAGGAGACATGATTAATTCGAGTCAAAAGATGCTTTGAGAGGGAGGCTGTACTCTTCAGGAAAAGAGTATAGCAGGAGGAGTGTGTGCGTGTGTGCTCCTTCTTTTCTTTTTCTGTTTTTCTTTTCCCTTTTCTAAAGAACTTCTCCCCAATCGCAAGCCTTGCGGTTGAGATTGGGCGGATAACTCGCAGAGAGAATTGTCAACGATGAATTCTATCCGTTAATCATTTATCTCCGATATTCTCACCAAGTCCGAAAGTTTCTTTGCCTTTGTCTTTTCTCTGGTTTGGAAATCCTGAACTCTCTGTAAAATATGAGGTGAAAATAAGGAAAGAAGAAGCAAAAGAAGGGGGGCAGCAGGGGATTTGAAGGATTGTAGACACCTCGTATTTGGAAATAATTGGAGCTTAAGGACGACTTCGGAATATTGTCGATATTATAACAACGCTGGTATTCCCACAGCACATAACTTAACAATAACAGGACACATACCTGTACTTCTTTTCTTTTTCTTCTTCTCCTTCTTCTTCTTCTTCTTCTTCTTCTTCTTCTTCGACGATTTTCTCGTATATGTATATGTATGCCTATGCACACGTATGTGTGTATATACATATTTCTACCGCGAAATATCTCTCTGGCTGAGCCGTCTGTCAATATTGGCATAAAATACATACATACATACATCTGCGTGTATTTTATCGGTCGGTATAAGGTGTGTGATAAAATCTGGTTGCAATATTATATTATACTTTTCATCATAGGCTTTACCGAATCCCAAGTTTTCGATGTGTTCCCGTTATTCTAATATCGCATACTCGTATTCGCTGATTCACGTTCTTTCAACATGCTTTTTGGCCTTGAACTCGGCGATGCAGATTTCAGTCACGGAAGGATTTTCTCTCACATTATTTCACAACATAACGCGTGATCCAGAAAGGTTCCATTTTCCTTCTGTCTTTCTTTTTGGACGTTGAAATATTTGGAACAGAAACAGAGAAGAGAGGACATTCATTTTCCTGGTTTCCTACTTCTCCCCATCTTTGTACCCGACGTTTCACTTTTTTGAAGCCAATCAACCATCCGATCGGATCGCGTAGGAAAAGAGTTCTCGCAGTAGTGGGCTCTGCTTTTGCTACCGGTGCTCACTTATTGCCATCTCTGCTCTTCCCTTCTCTACTCTCCTCTTCTTATGCCCCTTTCTTCTACTGACGTAAAATCCTACGAGCAAATCCCCCGGTTAAATAAGGAGTACCGTGCCACGAGCACGCGTGGCATGGCGGTTACTGAGAAGGCTGAAAAGGCAGTGGAAACGAGAAGGAGGAGGGATGAAGTAAAGGGATGAAAAATAAGAGTGAGAGTGAGAGTGAGAGTGAGGGTGTTCCTTGGGAAGGAGAAGGAGATATCCTATTACATATCAGTTTACTCGGCGAATCAATTCCACCCGCTAAAAGCCGACTATAAATTTCAGAGGAACGGAACACCCGCGCAACGGTGCTTAGACCGGGTTGGATTTAAGAAGAGGCTGAAGTCAGCACTTTCTTCTTCTTCTTTTGCCTCTTCTTCTCTTTCGCCGGGTATACGTTATACGAGAACAGCAATATAAGATGCGGCATAAAATGTCTAAAAATGGACTACCCATAAAAAGTGACAAATAAATTGCGATCCTTTTTCTTTGAGGCATCATGAGCACTTTTTTGCGTCCTACTGTGATATTTTGCAGTCAACTTTACACGAGAGTAGGGAGTAAAAAGCTGGAGGAAAGCACGGGAAGATACAAGGGGAGGCAAATCTCCGCGTCATTTCACGATGGAACATAATTCAATACCGTACGTACGTACCTACCAACCTACGTTTTCTTACCTTTTCTTTTTATTTCGCTTATCGAGACCAGCGAGAGAAGCGGCTCGGGAGATAGGAAAGACCCGCGAGTATAAATCAAAGCGAGCTTTTCAAACTGCGAGAAGATACCGAAGACGGTATTACAATACAATCTGCGAGCGAGAAAGCAAATCCAAGAGATTCTCTCGATCTCTACATATTGCCTCGATGGAATCAGAATCGGCAACTGAACAATCTTTCCACATAAACTGTATTAGCTAGCTAGCTACCGCATCTTGCGTAATACTCTCACGCAAGACGGTTGTGAAATTGGGAAAATAAATTCTCACTTTACCCCCCGATTCTCATACTCGAAAATCGGTTTTCTACTTCTGATCATTTTCTAACAAAAGTTGAAGGGGCAAAGAATATTGGCCAGTTCGTATCGCATTCTAATGGGTGGTATATTAATTAAAGAAGGGTTTAAAGTCAATCGAATTCCTACCCTTGTAACGGTTCACTTAATTTCCGGTTGAGTAGGTCCGGTATATTTTTATGACGTGGAGATATCTTGTAAAGAAAGTCTGAGGAAGGGAATAAGAAGAGAAAGAAAGAGCCAGCCCGTGGTGTTTCATATCGCTGATTTTCTGGAGGGATGATCCCGCCTCCCTCCGCCGGTCGTCCGCCTTTCGCCTCCTACTCTTTGCCTTCCGCCTCTTCCGCCTTTTCCGGCATCAGCGAGTTTTGCGCGCGGTGGTAGGTACATTTTTCCGTATTCATAGTAATTTAATAACAGCCGTTGCATCTCTATTGGAATTCCAGAAGAGATTTTAAAAGCGTAGATGTTAGCGGTGGTTGTCCGTAGCTTTCACAAAGGGGTTGAAAATTTCACTTTGTCAGGAAGGCGCTATTCCGCGGCGGAGGTGGCCAAACTTTTTCACTCCTACTATCTGGCACACACTTGCACGCCTTTTTCAAGCAGGATTCTATTCCCCGAATACGCAAGATCCCACTTGGCCATGGGCTTGTCATAACGAGCACGGAGAATCGAAAACAGCTCGAGATGCTGATTTTATTTTATTATTTTATTCTTCTTCATCATCTTCGTCATTGAGAAACGATGTGTGTCGGGCTTAGAGTGACGATAAACAGGAGTGAGTCGACCAGGGGTTTGGCTGGGTCCTTCCTTCTGGGTGGCCAGGAATGTCGGTAGAGAAATTTAGGGACCTTGCGTCGCATGAGCTCCGTAGGTTTTGGTCCTTCTTAGTTTTACCTCGCCTCGCTTCACCCCACCCTTCTTGTTCGGATGGAGATACCGTGTAGATGTTATTCGAATTTGCATTCCGACTTTCGATACAAATTCTTTGTCTCTTCAAAGTGGAGGATGCGAGGGAGATCTCGAAGACGAGGAGCATGAGCATAAGGAGGATGAGGACAACGGTGAAGAGGATGGAGGATGGGAGATAGAGAAAAAGAAAGAGGAGAGAGAAAAATAGGGGGATGGAAAAAGGAAACGAGCCTTCGATCCCGACGGGCTCCTCATATCTCTTCGGAGAGGACGGACTGTGCATGCACACGCATATTCATACGTTACGATGAAAAAGAGAAAGAATAAGAAGGAAAGGAAAAAAGGAAGAAGATGGAAAAGGAGAAAAGGATATTAGAAAACTAGGAGAAAATAGAGAGAAATTAAGACTGAGGTACCTACTATAATGTGATTTCTTACATCGTAGAAGGCGGTATTCGTTGTCTCAAGAATCGTCGAAGATCCTGCAAGGGAAATGAGGTACCTAAATCGTAGGAGTGTAGAGTAGATGTTAAATAGGAAAGCAAACGTTCTAACTAACTCTGAAATACTCTGCAATATACTTTGTGAGGCTACGTGTCTCCGGAGTCACGGATGGTAACGAAATTTCACCTTCTGAAATATTCACCCCGCATAACTGCCTCCGTACACATCACTCTCTACGTCGCTTTTATCTTTCCCTTTCCCTTCCTCTTCCCCTTCCTCTACTTCCTCTTCTTTTCTATAATTTGTATTCCTACCTCCCATTGAAAAATCTCCCTGTACCCCTCTCACGATGCGATGTAAATTTTCATAACAGTTCATTATCATCACCGTGATAGGCTAATGATCAACTCTTCCATCCGTGACGAAGCTTGATTCTTCCTTTTCGAAAGTCTTGCTTGATCATGCTAGTAAATTCTCTAGGAGCACATGCACCCTCATGTGCACATCCATGCATGCAGGAGAATGTTGTACATTAGCAGCGTGATAAACCGAAGCGGGATGGATTTAATGGACATTTCAAGCTTCCGTCAATGATAGGTGGTTAAAATTTCTATGAGGATATGGAATTCCGTACAATATAGAGGAAGAAGAGCCCGATCGCTGGAGGCATGCATGACGTCGGAATTCGTCTGGTTGTGGACAAAACGAAGCACCAATTTGAATATGACTTTATATCTCTAATAATATGAATAAGAATTGAAATTCTGGGGTGAAGGAGTATGAAAGGACATGTTGATTCTTCGCCATTTAGGATCAGCACAACAGCATTCGTAACGTCTGGTGATTGCCGAATGAAAAGAACAAACTTGGCGGATGTAAAAATGTGCTTTGAATATATGTGCGGCCTTTAGATTCGCCGAGACCGCACCCTTAGCCTCAGCGATCCTATTTCACGATTCTCCTGACTCTCGTTGGTTCGTTCGTTCGTTCGTTCGCTCGCTCACTCATTCCACTTGAGCTTTCCACCCCCTTCTCTCATCCTCATCCTCCTCCGATCCTCATCCTTCCTTTACCCTTCACCGATTTCCCTTCCCATGAACCAAAAAGGAAAGAGAGAAACGGGAATGGCGGTTCTAGCTGTTCCTTTATTCGTATTTCGTATCCCAGAGTCCCGACACTGACATGCCCTGGTCCCTGGTCTCTAGTCCTGAGTCCTTCAAGTCCCTCAAATCTACCCCCATCCTCCAGTCGTTCCACCACTCCTGACTACTTCGCTTTTGTGGAAAAGCGTATACCGAGTGTGTGTATATATATATGTATGTATATATAGTTGGTATTCCGTGGGGAGGAATGGTATGTGTGTATTGATGTGAAGACGGTATATTGGTAGCAGCAGTAGCAGCAGAAGCAGCAGCAGCAGCAGCAGCAGCAGCCGGAGAAACCTACATCCAATATCGAGGATACGTCTCAAAGTCCCTAGATTCGAATGTCTCGTACACCACGAGCCGACAGCAAGAGAGACAGAACCGATCACGAAAGAGAGATAGTGAGCCTGCTGAATCGTATATGTAGATACTGTGGTGTGTAGATACGGTTCAGGCTGTAAGATATATATACAGAACATGCGACGAATCGATCTCGTACCTCTCCCTGATGCCGTAAAGCGCGTTATGTGGTCCTTGGTGATGTTTTCTGCAATATAGCAATATCCGGTCGCCTTTATTTTGTTACACTTTTAAGACACAGCATATTCCTCTCGAGACTTGCGTGATGGCAGTAAGCGGATCGCGAATAACATGTACCGGCAATCTTACAGTTCGAAGAACATCAAATTTTATATTGTCAATTTTTCCAGCAAATTCACAGTTATGCACGCTGCTATATTTTGTACGACTGATCAAAAAGATCGAATACCATGAGAAATGGAATGAAGAAACGGGAAGATTATTTAACGAGTGCAAAGAGAGGCGGAGGAGGGCGTTAGGCAGTTGGAGGTGGAGGTCGAGGTGGAGGACGAGGATGAGGTGGAGAAGGTCGTTCGTGAATCAGCTGACGTAATTTAATTCCGGAAGAAAGTCAGGAAATGCGAGAGACCAGGACCGCGCGCCGTCGCGACCTACCCCAAGACATTAATTATAAGCGGATTCCCTCTCTCTTTCTCTCTCTATCTCCTCTTGCCGCCACCCCCGCGGCACGTTCATTCATGCCTCGATTCCTCTCTCTCTCTCTCTCTCACTTTCGCTTTCACTCTCACTCTCACTCTCACTCGCTCGTTCGTTCGGCATTAAACGAGACCAGGCCACGCCGTACCATCACGTTGTTAATGTCTATACTTGCGCACTGGTAGGTCACGAACCATCAATTGAATTCATTCTACATTTGTTTCATTGTCAGTCAATCCGTACTCCAGATTCCAATTTCGTTTACGAATCATCTCACAAACCAATATATATGTTATCAGAAAATACGACATCGAAATGACAATAACGGATTATTGAAAAATATTGATCCATGTTCACCTGGACATTCGGTTGGCCAAAAAGTGGCAAGAACATCGCCATCGTCGGCATGAGCAGATGATATCAGAATCTTCGATAATTGATTCTTGACCTGATGACGCAATTAAACAGTTTTCTCTATTAGTTCGATCATCTGATTCTAAATGCTGCGGAGATGGCCTGAAATCGAACCTGAATGAGCCTTTGCTTGATCGCTGTAGGGTACAAAAGAACACTGACAGAACGTGATCCTGAAGATGAGTAATCACGGAAGAGTTTCAAAAAAGAAAATCTTTCGAAGCGTGTGATATGGAAGCGGACATTTTGTGAATTGAGAAAAAGTCCGATGGGGTCCACCCCTAGCTAGGCTGGACAAGAATGTTTGTTCGGTTGGTGTGGGGGCTGGGCTTTGTGACAGTTTTCCTGTCACGTATACATCGAGCCAGCCGCCTGCTCGGTTCTGGTTGGGTTTAGACCTCAGGACTTTTACTCGCAGGATGTAGTACGCGTGTGGTATACATACAAGGATGGGTTGCCGAGAGGCTGAGCTTTTGGGTGGCGAGGGGATGACGGCACACACTCGGCTGTCTCCGTATTGATTCCGTTCCCGCTCTGGGGACGCGCTCACCCACCGCTACCTCCCTTCTCAGCCCCCTGGAACCCCCGATTCCCCCCGCCGTCACCCCTTGCCACATCCTGTGATCTGAATTCTTCCTATTTTCCGTACATCTTCTACCCTCTGCCCCTCCGCCGTACAAAACCCCGTCATCTCCCGTGCCACCGCGCCTCGTCGCAAAATCCACCCCCCTCCTCAAACTTTATTCCTTATCCGACATTGTTACCGGCGCGCACCCTCTCCAGCTTACTCTTACTACTTCTCTTACTCCCTTCAAACTGAAACGTGTAGCGAACCCCAAGCCGGCTAGAATTTTATATACATCCTTTCTCACCGGTTCCCGAAGAAGAACTTCTGAAACTAGACCTCGCCTACTAGCTCGAGCTCCGACTCATATTATTCCAACACATCGAACAGCCCTCCCCCCACGTTCAACTCTTGACAGACCAAAACCAAATTACCAGATCAGACAGAAAATATTCATGATTAGGAATTTTTGGTTATCCTTCGCTCTCTCAAAATCCGTCAAGTGTCAATATTACTTGCACCCAATTTGCTACAGACTGCTTTTCCAGTTGAGGTTAATCCTGAAAGCTCGTCACAGCGCTCATGAGCAATTCACAAGCACATGTATACACTGTATTATTTCGACCAATCAAGTTTTAGCCCCTCGGTGTTTCTACATTCCAGTCATATGTGGACAAGCTTTCAGATGAGAAAACAAACGAGCATGTTCGTGATTGGGCATTGTCCAGACATGATTCACCTCCCAACTGATCATGTTTGAAGATCGTTTTCCACACAATTACTCGCAATTTTCTTCCGAATCTAGTGCGGCAATGATTTCTGGAAATTTCAAGTTCCATTGTGGTTGTCTGATGAAATGTATGAATATGTTATACGTACATCGCTGCAGTAGAATGTAAGGGAATCAGCATCAGCGTCGACGATACGATTGGAGGAGAAAAGACAGAGACATTGCGAAAAAGGAAGAGGGAGAGTTGAATATGAAAAAAGGTGGATGGGGCTCGGGCGAAGGAGGATGAAAATAGGGTGGGATGGTGAGTCTCTCCCACAGTCCGCCCCATCGCCCACCCCTTGTGCAACCCGTAGAGAATTGATAGAGTAAAGAATGTTGCCCCCGGCTACACGTCCTATCCTGAGGATGAAATGGCGTTGGCCTCCCCCTCGCCAGCCAGCCAGCCAGGGGAATCGATCATACGTGATGCGAGTTTTATTTTTATTGGCGACGCCGGCTAAAACCGATACCTACCTACGTACCTACGTACCTAACCATCTACCTACACTTAGGCTCCAGCCCTCGAAGTTGGTGGCGATGTTGTTTTCGATTCGTTGATATTCATTTTTTTGCTCTCGTTTAGTTTCTGGGTCATTTTGTAAATTTATAGAAAAACCGTGATACCGTACGAACAAGGAAGATGGCTGAGCTTTACTGACAGGAATTTGGAACCCCTGCAGGTTCATTTTTTTGAGGCATACATAACATATGATCAGATTTTCTTTCGTCCATCTTCTTCTTGTTCAATATTTGATCGAGCCACAAATTGCTATGGCTCACAGCAGTGATTTATACTTCGATTATGCAGTATGCAGAGTGTCGAAGCAAAATAAGAAGATTGGGAAGATGAATGGACAAATGAACGAACGAACGAACGAGCGAATGAATGAATGAATGAATGAATAAAAATATGGTTATCAAAATTCCTCAATTCCTCGCAGATGTACAAGTAGTCAAGTGATAAACGAAGTGGCAAAGAGAGTGACGGGCGCTCCACTTGCGAAGAACAGACGAAATATTGTAATACATATTTCTAAAATAATGAAACCAGAGCGAAGCAGTGGAGTTTATTTTCTTTCACTTCGTGTATATATATTCTTTTCGTGTTTTTCTTATTCTTTTTTCTCCTTATTTCGTTGGTTCTCTTTTTTCCGTCATTTCTTATTCCTTTCTTTTCTTCGTTTCTCCTCGCCACACTTTTCTGTGGACATATATGTATATATATATATATATATATACACCTGTGTACCCTGCAGGCACGACTTTCGGGAAGATCTTTCCACGTGAACTTTCTCGACTTTTCAAAACTCGTACCATCGTCTATACAACCGAACTTTTTATTTCCTCGACGTGGTACAAGACAAGTTTCAGCAGAAAAAGGTCGAATGTAAGTCGCCCTGTGTCTCCCACTATCTGAATGCATTATCATTATTGTTATTATTGTTATTATTATTATAAAGAAGAGCATTTAAAACCCTTCTGACCTTTCCTCGAGTACTCCCTTAGTTCCAGGATCATGGGGCTCTTCGGCCTAGAATCATCAGACAGATGAGGGCGGGTTAAAAATGAAAATTATTCTTATATTCCTACATTTATGCTCTTTAATTCATGTTTTGATTAAGGAATTTTGATTTTTCTCCTCTGTGTTTTGAGATCAAATTTGGCTAGCCGAAATCACGAATCCTCCGTAACGCGAACGGGTCGAAGAAAAATAAAAGTTGATGGAACCAGCTGTTTCGTCGAATGACAAACAAATTGGCTGAACAAGAAAAATGAAATTTGAATCGACCGAGGTGAAAATTGATTCGTTACTTTTCTGTATTTCTACGTTCGGAAGGGTTGAAAAAAAGTAGCAGGTACTTCCGAAATCTGAAAGATAAATGAACGGAGGAAGAACGAACAGAAAATCAACTTTCTTATACATACATCGGTTCTATGACTTTTTTTTCTTCTTTCGATCGTATTTTGATGAAATTTCGAACGTTTTCGTACGTGTCTATACATATTAGAATAAAGAAAAATATCCAGAGACGCGAGCGTTTCTTGAACGCGCCGGGGTTGTCATGGAGATGAAACCGAATTCCATGGACACGCGGCTACTGCTAGCTGCTGCTGCTGCTGCTGCCGCTGCTGCTGCACAGTCCAGGCTGTTCGGATAACGCAGGGCTCTCGAGAAAGACCTGGGGGGGATGGATGCTGATTGGGCGCGATTCTTTTCCTACAACCGTGGGCTGCACGGTGCAGAAGCACTGCGCGTGGGTGGGATGAGGAGATTCCGCCTATTGCCAAGGGGATTCTATACCTATATATTTTAGTATTGCCACGTGTGCATCAGTCTTTTTCTCATTCGCGTACATTCGCTTCATATAGTTGGACGTAGAGTCCTCAAGACAGCTCTCCTCGGTGATAAGGGAAAGGAAGTGAGGGGGGAAAGAAACAGGAAAGCCGGTGGTGGTTGCAGATACTTATAGTATTTCTCGTAAATTTGTATAAATTCGGTAAGGAAGTTATTGTGATTCTTTTGCTTTTGTTGAGCCAATCATGCCGGCGCGGCGGCGGTGTCAATGCGCAGTGAAATACTTGCAATTAGATTGTTGTCCCATTAAATTGCTGCTGCGTGTCCGCGAGTGCAAAAGATATAATGAATCATACAGATGCGTGATTCCGTTGGAAAAATGAAAGGTAAAATGTGGTTTCCTGTGTAAAAATGTGAGGACAAGGAGAAAGCAGAAAGTTGTATTTTGATCTTTTCATTGGTTTTTGAAATCTACGTGAAAGTATGTGCGCTGTCCTTATTGGTTTTATTGTTGTTCTTGGATCGCGGAAATTTTTGTACAAGCTGCCGAGCTGACGGAAGGGAAAAACAACAAAAGAGAAGAATACCTGTACCGCGGTTCTGTATGATCAGGTTTGATTAAACTCGAGAGATATGACGAGAATGGATTGGGAGTAGAGAATGGAAGTAGACGGAGTAGAGCTAACATGCGAAAAGTGACGTTCTGTTGGTTTAAAATATAACGTGAACCACCGGGGGCGAAAATTTTTTTATGTTTTTATTATTTTCTCCTCGTTTCTTTCGTTTTTCACGGTTTCTCGTCTCACGAAGAGAAAACAAACGGTATCGCGACTCTTGAAATGATGTTCGAGGGAAAACAAGAACAGCAACAAAAAATTGTGGATGCGGAACAATTGATCAAACCAAAGTCGTTATTCTGTGGTTAAATTTTGTTTTCCAGGCGATCCGGAAAACGAAAAGTCGGAGTTTCCTTCTTCTTTTTTTTTTCTTTTTCACTGACATCGGGAATGGATCGTCCATCCCTCTGAGAGGAGAGCGTGAAACCTGGTGAGTTGCCTACAAATATAAATATATATATATACTGTATAGTATAGGAAGAAGAAACGGGATCATTCGAAGCGATCGAGCGATGAGCGAGTCTGGTTTGGCTTCTTTTCACATTTCATTTTCAGTTTCGTTTTTGTTTGTTTTTGTTATTCATCCGGAAGTCCGTTAATAAATCAGAAAGTGTTTCCTCTTGAGTCTCTTGTGTGAAATATGATAATAGATATGAGAGCGATGGGTGTTGTGTTGGGGGTAAAAAGGGTAGTAAATCCCTGCGCAAAAGAGCTTTGGAACTTCTTCTTCGTCTTCTCATTCTTCTTTTTCTTCTTCTCATACTTCTCTTACTTCTTATTTTTCTACTTCATCTACGAAAGCACAGACCCCGCGTTCCACCTTGGCATAAGAAAGTTACGCCGCTGTGTATAACTGCACACAACAACAATCTATATCCCACTTTCTTTCAACAGTGGAAAAAGTATAACTTATATAGTACTCGTACATGCATACATAAAATATACCTATATATACCTGTATAGCTCAACCGCGAAAGCTCAAGTTTACCTTAGCTGAAAGTTTACTGTGTTTTTTTTTCTCTCTTCTCGTTTTATCTCTTTTTACTATAGATTATTCACGCGAAGTATATAGCATATACCGTAGCGTACTATAGATCGCTGCATAACGCGACACCGGGGATTAAGATTGTGGTATACAATACTTTTACGTTTTTCATCGCGGTATCTAGAAAAACGAGAGTAGAAGGAAAAAAATCGTGTTTTTCGCATGGATCAACAGAGTAGATCGAATGGAAAGCAAAGTTGTAGGAGCTTGTAATTTTTTTGGGCTTCATTTTCAGCCGGTGGAGGGAAGGATGCGCGTGGGTTTGTTATTTTCGGGGGTGAGAGTTCTTTTCTCGTTATCAGTGCAGAAACCGTTTATCGAGATACAGAGGAGGGTAGAGCAGAGCAGAGCAGAGTAGAGTGAAGCGGAGTAAAGTAGAGTAGAGTAAAGTTGGAGAGATCATATCTTTTATTCTTTATTGCTCGTAGTAATTTGAGAAAAGGTAGCGTGGAGGTATCTGCGTACGCTTCTCGCTAAGTGGTTACGGTAGGTCACGGCTCTGTCGCCATTTCCCTCACCCTCATTCACTCTCTCATACTCTCATACTCTCATCCTCAGGCCTCTCTGCTCGCCACCCCATTTCACCACGTAGCTCCGCGTAACACTATCCAACTTCTCCTTTCTTCACCGCCTCCGCTCATTCATTCCGCAATCTCTTTAAGACTTTGCGGTGGCGTTTCGGCGGATGAACAGGAGCGAAAGGAAAAACGATGAAAAGGACAAAAGAGAAGGAGAAAGAATGTAAAGGGAGACAATAAAAAAATGAAAAGAGCTGGAAGCGGTCTCCTCCGAAACGGTTCTCTCTCTCTCTCTCTCTCTCTCTATATATATATATATATATATATATACATATACATACATCCATGTTTGCTTCAACCAAGAGAAAAAGGGGGAGGGTGTATTAATAAAAACTCACATCACATCATATCATCCCTAGATGCCATCCCCGAGTCATCCCGAGTCCCCCAGCCCCCAAACTCGGAGATCCTCCTCCTTCACTTCCATCTTATTCTTACGAGAAATAGAGACTGAAGAGTATAGAGGAGAGGTCGCGAAAAGAGAAGAGAAAAATATTCCGAACCCCCCCCCCCCCCCCCCCCTGTTCGCGATTCAAGAAAGAAGAGGGTATCTCGCGTTCAGGACGACGTTGCTGTATATTGTTTTCCTTTTGAATAAATTTTTGTTTCTTTCCTCTCTCTTATCATTCCGTTTTCATTTTACTCTTGTTGTGTTTGGAGCATCGTTTTTTCTCCTCTCCTACGAATGCGTGAATTTACTTCAAAACTTTCCCTTGACCCGTTTTCCATCTTTTTTTCGGTCCCTTACCGTATCGTTCTTGGTTTTACTTTTTTTTTTGTGAAAGCGCCGAAATGACGTGGCGGTACTCCAAGCCCAAAAATTATGGTATACGAATTCGCGAAGATCTTCGCTCTTCCGTTTTGATTTCGGAGAGCGAAAGAGACAGAGAGAGAGAAATATAAAAGTAATAAGCGAAAGGAAAAAGAGAATCGAGTGTCTACTCGAGGTAGTATACAGGTATAATTTCACGCATCGCGAAAACACTTCGGTGGCACCTATAGTTGGGAGTTATACATCTAACTTTAACACCGCGGTGACACAGTTTCAAAGGCGTGGCGTGACCCTGCTCTTGATAATAGTCCGTGCCACGCTCCCCGACAAACGACACCCTTGAAATTAATTAAGCTCACGAGGAGGCGCCACCTCGCATACTCATCGTCCCGACGCGGCGTTTTGGCGCCCCGATGCCGACGCCTCGCCCTCCAAACTCTGTTCGAAACCGCTCGATTCATTTTGTCTTTTAACACTTTCTGATTTTCATTTCATTTTTTTTTTCTTCTTTTTTTCTCTTCTCTGTTTTACTTTTCCTTCGGTGGAGGATTTCGAATCTTGATTATCGATCGTTGAGGCTTGAATGAACTAAAGAGAAGACAGAGATGTAAGAAAAAAAGCAAAGAACTAGCGTTCTGTGCAGGGTGTCGAAATTCGAAGAAACAAGGATTTATTCCTCGGGAATAAATATTAAGAAAAATAGTGAAAATATTCAAAGAATGACGAAGATAAAACGAGAGGTTGAGAGCGCGGTCGGGCGGGCGCGCGCGTCTATGGAATATCTTTGACGCGGTGGTAACTCTAACTCCTCTGGTACATTATTCATTCCTTTCGAGCAATATACTTATATAGTTAAACCTCTGCATTATGCAGACAGTTCTCTGACTGACGCGTAGAATTCACCTCGTCCTCGTCCTCGTCCTCGTCCTCGTCCTCGTCCTCGGTTGGGTATACTTCGTAAATCTACCTACTCACTCGCCTACCCAGCACACAAAACAATTTTAAAAGTCAAACTAGGTAGGTACGGTTCTTATATCTGTCAATCATTTATATCGTAGCCCTTATAAAAAATTTCGTTACATCCGCGCTATTTTGTTACGTCAAATTCTGCACCCCTATGCTTCGTTGCGAATCGTGTCAATTTTACTCGCTCGAAGTCCCGCCTAAGTTGTGCACGAACGGAAGAAAGAGGTCAAAACACCAACGACGACAACAGCACAAGAAAAAAAAAAAAAAAAAAGAAAAGAAAGCAGGGAATTTGATTCCCCGCAGAATCCCAAAACTTGAATTCCATTATTTTAATTTGTGAAGAATTCCGGTTTTTTTATTTCTATTTTTTCCTTTCGTTTTTCGCACAATAATAAGGGATGCAAAATTCCTGACGCGGTATATATATATATTACTGCGTCGTTTTCATACTCGTTGAATTTGTCCAATTTTCAACCCCCTTGACCTCGCAAGCTCGTATTATACGAAAAAAAAAAGAAAAGGGAGGACAAAAATAAAAAATGATGGTTGGTAAATTCGTGTTTCCACTTCTGGAAACCGGGACAATAAATAAATCTCTCGTTTCGCGAAGCAGAGAGATTTTCATGTTTATATGCAGTTCAGAAATTTCCCGCCAAGGGTGAAGTGGCACCACTTCGCGGAGATGCTGTACCGGAGTGGAAGAGGCGGGGTTCAGTTCCCAAGAGCCCCATCAACGAGCGCACCAACGGATTACATTATTATTATATCGAAGCTGTATTATGTATGGTACAAAATGATCACACAGATATACTTGAGTAGTATGAAGAAATGGTCAATCGATTAGGATAAATCGCGAGATCGATTATTACGTGTTGTTGTTTGTTTCTCTGTTTTTTCTTCGTCTTCCGGTCAAGCGTGTTCGAAAAGAGAACAAAATAGAAATGTCTGCATGGATCATATAGAATATATAGGTATTGTACGAAGGAATATCGCGTATGAAGTGAAATGTACGTGACAGCGCATGAATTCACTCAGTCTAATTTAACACCATGGAAGAGAAGAAAAAAAGGAGAAATATAACAAAAAAAACACCTTTGGGGGCTTGGATATTAACGAATGTGCAGCTGCCTTCGACTGACACGAATGATTTGCATCTTATCCTTAATAAGCATCAACTACCGAACGAAAGTCGAAGCATGTATGTACTTATCCTTCTTTTACTGCGGGTTCAGGTATGTAATATTGTGTCTACGTACATTCGTTTATCGTATGGATCCTCGGGTATAACGTACCGGTAATCGTCGTACTCGTCGCCTTTGGCGGCATCGCGTTCAACTCGAGGTGATATCATCTATATAGATATATATACATATATATATATATTGTATACGTACAATACATCTGGATGTACTTGACTCTACTTCAGTTTTACTTTATTCCACGTTAATCTACCACTCCATTCTCATTATTACCGAGTCTTTAATTATCGGTTGGCCATCGTCGTACTGCAGCTGTGCTGGAAAAGATGGTCGGAATGTTCGCACGTATCTCTTCAATCACGAAATCGTATACAAAGTAGCTCGAATCGGTACCTACTGTAAAAAGTCTTGAAATCGTGCGGAAATATGTGAAAAATGAATGAAATGCTTGAAAAGATATGATATCGTCGATGTCCTGAACAGAAATATGCCCGAAAAATGTTTGGACAGGGCCAATCGCATGGCAGGAACATGTCCACCATGTTCGATCGATTCGTCTTCGTGGACAACATGTCCGCGAAGTTGAATAATCGCAGTTGCCGCGGCACGAACACATTCGAAATATTCGAGAATTCATTCCACAACTCTGAGGAAAAATTCTGAGGATCATGTTAGAATGAATATTGGAAGGAAAATTAGAGAGGAAGAGAAAAAAGGAGCCCCTACAAATTTCAGGGTCGTTGACACTTTGCTCTTTCTTGGTAGGTTGTTGGGTAACCGTTGAAAGGCTGCGAGGCCGTACCGCTCAAGGTGCGAGCATTGTGGAGCTTCAAAGTAAATTTAAGTCTATTGGTATGGCAGATGTTGGACGCACCGTGGCACCGTAGCGTCACCTCGTCGTCGTACCCGTCGCCGCGTCCTTTCGTCTCCCACAGCTAATGTATGCGCGTACGCTGAGCTCGGCTCACAATCAGCTAAGGCTAAGCTGAGCAACGCCTAGCCATTGCACCCGCTGATGGATGACTTACTAAAATTTGAACAAAAAATACTTCAGAAACTTCGAGCTTCGAGTGGTCCTATCGTCTCGGTGTGAGTATCGGTCTAGCCAGAGGGCAGCGGAGAGTGAGGAATTAATCAATTTGATACTCCGCCGTTTCTATCCAAAAGAGGAGTAATTACATGTATCTAATTTATCGAAATTTACAAAACGATCGGGGAATCGTGTGTGCGCGTGTGTCGGGTGTGCGCAGCGGATGGGCACACAGTGATCCTACCTGTGTTGGAATTTAACCCCGGGAGTAAAAAAGCTCGTTGATCCATTGGAAAAATGGGCATCGAGCAAATGAGCAAGTTATACGTATATGCGATTATATTTGATGAAGTGAGGGAGTAAGTTCTCAAATTGGAAAGAGCATGGACGAGTAATCACGTGACATTTATCGCGTCATGATGCGGTGGCTGGTCAAGCCCTCCGGTTATTCGGATCGAAACCTCGGAGTAGGGATCGAGAGGGTGAATTCTCGTTATGCGGAAATTGCTTTGTCGCAATTACCCTCGACACCCCACTGTAGATACACATCGAAATCCCCTCAGATTTCTCAGCCTCTTGTTCTTCCGCTCGCTTCCTCGAGCTACGAGATTCGCCATAGTCGCGAAATAAAGCTCGAACCTCAGAGTACCAGAATTTCCTTTTCTGGACATATAGAATGAAAAGGAGGAAGTATATAAGTACTCGAGAAACTAGTCCGAGAAGATCCCGGCTACAGTATGCATGTACATACCTACCTACCTCTAAAGCACATAGTACCGAATTGGCAAAACCCTCGTAAACGACAAATTTCTACACGCATCCATCTACCATGTACAGCGAAACTCGAGGCTTGTAATTTACGGTACAACTCGTATGTACGAGAGTATGTTGTACACGGATAGACATGGAGATGTATAAAATATAGTTACAGCTAGCGAATGTCGTTGGATTTTTACAGGTTTGCCGTCTTTGGCTTTACGACCGGATTTACATACGCGTGTTTATCCAAGCCTAACTTTCATAAGATTTCTCGAACAATTCCGTTGCGTACCTCGGGACATCACAGAGACTCGATATAATGTACGTTATTCCACGTCGCGCGAGCTCAGTATACACGGGATCAATTGATTCGCTAACGTCAGACGAAAAGAATTTTCTCCGTTAATCAGAGGGCGAATTTTTAGCTCAGTAGTAAATGTATGTATCGGTATATCTTCGGATGAGGAAAATAACAAGAAAAAACTGAACGAGTGAAAAATAATAAAAAGAAGAGGTTGCTTGTTCGGACGAGAAAGGTGGACAGCTGCAGTGATCGAAGAACGAGTACCAAGAACGATGACGAGCTCGAGCCTGTGCTCGATCCCTTTTCCCTTTTTTTTTATTCTCGTTTTGTTTCATGTTCCTTTTTTCTTCTCGTTGGTCCGCCGGATAGTATGTAAATAGGAATAAAGGGTGAGGCTACAGCTCGGCTTGGCCCTTTCTGTGCGAGCAAGCTGGTTCGTACAGTCTGTATATATGTACCAGTACGTAAAACTTAGTCTAAGAACACATGAAGTGTATTGGTAGGTATAATCAGGCGACCAAACCACCGAGTGAAGTAAGTAAGTAAGTTTAAAGTATAATCGCACACCTGCCGCTTGTGCAATAACCGTACCTCTATACCGTACTTTGTTACGTATGTATGTTATGTACGAAAGTACACGCCGCATGCAATACCTCCTGCGGCAGAACGGTGCAGAATATTTGTTTTTTACCCTTTTTCATAGTTTATTGTGAATTTTTTCGTTTCATACTTGTTCTCAATACGGTAATAGCGAGGATTCGAGGATTCGGACATCGTTGGACTCCTTAGGGTACATTGAAATAGCATTCGGTTTACGTATAAGCATCGCCGGCAATATGACGTCCATTTGAATCGAACAATGAGCAATTTTGTGGCTGCTGCTATACACGCTGCTGCGCGATCCATTTACCATGTACAGGAGAGATGTGCTCAGTTTTCGATTCGTTTCCATTTTTTTTCTTGTTCCTAATACTTCTTTGCCTTCTTGCGAGTATCCGGGAAATTTGTGAGACGCCCGCTCGTAGCTCTGTATAAGTACATACTTAGGTACAGTGGAACAATCTACTCCATAATCCATCTTCTTTCTCGAGCACATTATTATGACCGGGCATCATGCTGGAATTACGTATGAGCCGGTAAGCATTAGCAATATTAACAGCATCTCAGCATTGAGCATGCAAAACTCACATTAGAGTTCTCAGAGTTGCAGTGTGCATCGTTATTTTTATACTCACATTCTATCATTATCTCGGTTTCAATATTTTTACTCATGTGCTGGTTTGTACTTATGCTAGAGTCTGATGATCGTCGTAGAATTTAGCACACTGCTCAATAGTTACTCGGAATGCAGCTACATATTATTATCGAGCCAATCCATTCCTTGATCTCTGTAACTGTTCAACTGTTTAAAGCTACGCCTTCCAATAAGCATATTTCAAAGTTTCACGTTCACCGCGCACCATAATGGCTCTTCAGGCTAGAATCTTTGGGAGAAGATTCACTCCCCGCTGTGAGCACGATTACATTTTTTCTTTTGTTTGCTTCTTTTATGTTCAAGATTGAGATTATGATTTCTCGGACTCGGACTTGGATCACTTGGACTTGTTACTTGAACTTTAGCGTAAATATTTGTCCTGTTATTCTTATTGGAATACAAATATTGAACTGACGTGATCAGCTGTGTCTCCAATGCGAAGCTAAACTTCGAGGTATGAACCGCGTGGATATGAAATTCGCGAGGAGATTTTCTTGCTTTGGATTATCGTGATATCGCAGAAGTTCGTTTCAGTCAATAATTTCAACGTGCCTCTCAATGTATACTGGCTAGACTTTGTAGTCTGCGGATCACGCAACACGTGTATTAACATACCTGCCCGTAGGTACCTACGTGTGTACATACATAGTACGTAATGCGTTTGAGCGTGCAGTGATATGTGTACCGAACACCCGGCCATTACACGCATCGGTGAAACCTGGCAGCCGCAAATTCTCCTACCTTTGTGTACATCCGGATGGGGTGGAGGCGGGTGCGCAGTTCAGAGTCTAGAGCCGAACCTCGTCCCCATACCCCGACCGATTTTCCGTTTACCATTACCCCTTCACGGAAGTAAACTTGAAATTGAGTTGCACCAAGTAGTTAGACAACCCGTTTCACTTCGATGAAACATAGGTGGCATACCTACGCCTTGATATATAGCATGGGTCAAGACTTCTGCGGTACGCTAGTGGGACATCGGTTGCCAACTTTGAGGCGCAAGATAGATATTTCACGGATCATGAGGTCGTATAATTCGATTTCTGTTTTAGAGATGAGAAATTGAACGGTTGATGATCGAGAAGAGAAGAGAAGAGGAGAGAGTTTCGTTCGGTGATTATTTTTCGGGGTAGATGTGGATGAACTTCATCCACTATAATCACTAGTCTCAGATTTTTGATGGATAAAAAAAGTATTTCGGAATGTCTATCGTAGATCGTGTGTAACGCGATTCCGACTGGAGGTTTATTTTTGAGCCAACTTTCTTCCAGAGATACAAAGGCACGTAGAGAGAAAGCGAGAGAGAGAGAGAGAGAGAGTAAAGCGGATGAGTGCTTGAACGAGATTACCAAGGGAAAGAGTAGAGGAAGATTTGGTTGCCTAGTTTGTCGTGTTCCCAGCGCAGAGTTATGTAAGCGCACTAACGTAAATACCAAAAGGAAGGCGGATGAGAAAAAGGATAAAGAGGGGCAGTGGAGGAGGAGTGTATAGAGGATCTGAGAGGAACACTTTTCAGTCTTAGACCGATAAAACGAGGCAAGCAAGGTATTCGATAGGAAATAAAGAAGAAAAGAAATAAAGAGAGAGAGAGAGAGAAAAGGAAGAGAAAAGGGGGAAAAGAGAGAAAGAAGAGAGAAGAGAAGAGAAGGGATTGGTAAAAGTTAGAGCGAGTCGTAAACAACTGTCGAACACAATCTCCTAATGCACCTTTTCTTTGCCGCTAGGATTCCGATTGGTAATAGGAAGTTATATCCTAGATGCTGATAGGGGACTCTGTCTCCTGAGACACCGAAACACCGCACGAGTCTACGTCTACGTCTATGTCCAAAGCTTTTTACTAAATGATACGAAAAAACACTACCCTGGATCCGACACATCACTCCTCCTCCACTCACCCATTCGGATCCACTGAGATATTGTACCAAATCTATTGATGTTATACTCATTTCACTCTATGCACATCACTTCTGAATCGTAGATGCGAAACGGCAATAGATTTCGCAAGTTTCTGTCAGGTGTTCTCTGTTTCTTCAGCTACCAAAGTATATATATATGTGTATATAATTTCGCTACATGTCCACCAGATCAAATTTTTATCCCGAATCATACCAAAGTATCTGAACACGTTCATCAAGGATATTTCGGATCAAAATAGGAGAGAAAAAAAAAAGGAGAATTTATCCGGTAAGAAATTTGTTCGGAACGCGTAATCGTGTATGGGATATAATAGGTCCGATCTAACCCATAAAACTGAAAGATGCTCGGTAGAAGATAAATTGAGAAGGTGCGCACAGGTGGCTATGGCGCGTCTGTGGAATAAAAATCCCACCTATACACATTGAATACACGCGCATATGCTTAGGCATAGGGGTAAAACGTGAGAAATGATCGCCAGCGGACGGACGGGTGCGTCTAGGTTTGTCCGTGGTCGGATAAACCCGGATGCCATTGGCACCGTGGTAACGGAGAAGCTGGTTCCCGGTCCGCCTTCCTCGCCCGCTACGCTCCAGCCTCTCTTAACTTGTACCTCAGGAATTTAACGATCTAAAACGAAGGGTTAACCCTCTAACACGCCGAGCAGCATTTACCTGTGACGCGACTCGAGAGAAGCAGGTGCCCGATGAAATGGACGCAAGAATTTCATCATCGTTCTGAATTTTGAATTTTGTTTTTCCTTCAATATTTCCATTCTGCTCGATTCCGCGGTCGATATAATCATGTGATGTTATCATTGTTGTTCGGTCCTGCGTACCGAAATATTTAGTTGTACAGTTTATTATAGTTTAAAATTAATTTTCTAAGAAGCGACCGTGCGGAGTCGTGGGCTTTCCCACACATCTGCAAGGGAGGAAAGGCCCAGGCAAGGCCAACTCCGAGTCCGCAGTCCGGCACAGGCAATCGCACCACATCTGGCAAAACAATACCCGTACTTCGCGGCTACGTGCCCTGAGACAATGACAACGCTTTCTAGCAATAGTCGAAGGGTACTTTACAATATCTGGCCCGGGTTCTTACGCGTCGGACAGCATACAGTTGGTCGCCAAATGTGAGTTGCAGCCTTCCCGGAACCGCGTGGTCGAACAGGCCAAAAAGGGTCCTATACTGGTATTCGCTACATACCTGGTCTTTCCTCCCACTCGCGATATGTTCTACCTATGTACATTTTCCTTTCTTTTGTATATACCTAGGTGAGCTAAGTTATCATAAGTAAAAGAAAAGTAGTTGCTAAGGAACCGTCGTCGAGGGCACTACTCCTCCCGGTTCTTTCCTCGCGATTCCCTCAGACGCACTTCAGTTTGTTGTACATTAATAGCACTTCAGTTTAAGTTAGCTTCACTAATATTAGTTAGCTTAAGATAAACCCAATCACAAAGTATTACCAAGTCGTACTAACGACGACGGCCATACATGTAAACCCTATTTTGAATAAATTACTTGATTTGTTTTAAATCTGGTTTATTACACACGACGAGAAAATAATACGCCCCTGGAACACCTATTCTAGGGTACGAAACATTTTGGTCCTTCGAGCCGGATCCTCACGAACGGAGTGATCCAGTGATAATATTCGTGCCTAGTAAACTATAGACAATCGTGCGTAGTGAGCTATTGACAAGCGTGCATAGTGAACTATCGACAATAGTGCTTAGTGACCTAGTGTTAATCGTAAGAAATACAATCAATAAACAATTAGTGTAGTGCCACGAGTGCCTGCACAAAATACAGACGAACTACGTCGAATTCTACACATCGGACTACTAGCATCGACTTGAATATACCTACTCATGGCGAATTTAACCGCGTTGATCAAGGCCCGAGGAGTGATCAAGGGCAAGGTAACGCGCTTCGCAACATGGCTTGACACCTTCGACCCACAGACCGGCGACGTCGGGATCTTGGAGTCACGGTTAGACGAGGCACGTACTATTCCGGCTGAGTTTGACAAAGTCCAAGGCAAGATCGAAGATGCGGACCAAGAATCCGATCACGAAGAAGAGCGTCTAAATTTCGAGACTGCTTACCACGCGACTGTGGGTAGGGCAAAAACTTACCTTCGGAGGCAGACCAATGCTACGCCCAACTCGGATACTGCGTCGACAATTGCCAGTATGTACAATAACGGGAGTAGCCCTTACATAAAATTACCGACCATGAGCTTACCTACGTTCAACGGTAACTACGACCAATGGCTGAACTTCCATGATGCGTTCAAGACCATGATACACGAAAATACCTCGCTATCAGGAATACAAAAGTTCTATTACCTGCGCACCTCGCTTACGGACAGCGCGGCGGAAATCACACAATCACTGGTGTCTTCCGAAGAAAACTATACGATAGCTTGGGAGTTATTAACGAAACGCTTCGACAACAAAAAGGTGATGATCGAGAATCATCTGCAAGCCCTCTGCGACATCCCGGTGATGCAGAAGGACTCAGGCATAGCTCTTCGCCAAATGCTCGATAATTTGCAAAAACACACTCGATCATTAGAAGTTCTTGAAGCCAATACGTGGGATGCGATGCTAATGCACATGATGACTCGAAAAATGGACAAGTGGACTAAACGCGAGTGGAGTACTGTGACGAAGGACAAACCGAAGCCTACCATCACCGAATTAACAGCCTTTCTAGAAGATCGGTGCATCATCGTGGGTGCTGGCACGGCTGGGAAGACAGGCCCCAAACCCAACGCGATAGCTAACTCGCGACAATCAAAGGGGGCGTCGCAGAGCTTCACAGGTGTATCCACAGACTCAATATTGTGCCCAGTGTGCAAGGACTCTCACCAAGTGTATAAGTGCCCGGTGTTTCGAAATCTCGCGGTATCATCTCGCATCAGTGAAGTGAAAAAACATAAACTTTGCATGAATTGCCTACGAATCCACAGCGGCAAGTGCACATTCGGTCGATGCCGCAAGTGCAATCAATTTCATAACTCGTTATTACACGAGAATAAAGGACACGGTGCATCGAATAACTACATACCTGGCCCGAGTACTTCAGGTACCGAGCAGGTGAATCATGCAGCAATAAACGACGGCAACAATAGTACGGCTGGCACCACTCCACCGTCAAATGCGACCGTCACGCTGACGCAATACGAAGGAGCCAGGGAGTCGCAAGTAGTACTCTCCACTGCTCTAATCCTGGTTCACGATAAGGATGGAAACGTTCACGAGTGCCGAGCACTCCTAGATTCTGGATCTCAGTCGAATCTTGTGACAAGAGACCTCTGTGACCGGTTATCATTACCTCGACAACGAGTTACGATGCCTATCAACGGTGTCAATAATACACTCACCAATGTGCGCGATCGAATAACAATGACAATCAAATCGAGATTCAACGAATACGAAGTGAAATTACCGTTCCTAGTTATAGACGTCATCGTGGGACGTTATCCAGCTACCCACCTCAACACATCTGGGATACGAATCCCGGAGAATCTGACGTTGGCTGATCCAACCTTTGACCGTCCTGGAAAAATCGACATCCTCATAGGAGCCGGCATCTTCTGGGATCTCTTGTGTGTTGGACGAATCAAACTGGCTAACGGACACCCGATGCTTCAAAAGACACGACTCGGTTGGGTAATCGCAGGAGAGCTCTCTGCTCCCATCCAGAGTACAAAACAGTCTCAACAATTCTGTGGGCTATCTGTGGATCAGCAGATCCACGACAACCTGGAGCAATTTTGGAAGCTCGAGGAATGCGGTGAAAAACCTCGATTTACTCAAGAGGAACAAGCGTGCGACGAGCATTACGAACGGACGCACAAACACCTGTCGGATGGACGGTTCATCTTGCAGCTACCTTTCCGCAACGATCCAACGCATCTGGGAGAGTCAAAACAAATCGCCCTGAAGCGATTATACACGATGGAACGAAAGTTTCAGCGACAACCTGAACTGAAAATTCAGTATACCCAGTTCATGGATGAATATGAAACTCTAAACCACATGACCGAGGTCAATAGCACCCTGCCTCAACCACAGACAGCATATTATATACCACACCATGCCGTGGTGAAAGAAGACAGTGAAACGACGAAGCTCCGAGTGGTGTTCGACGGTTCCTGCAAAACCTCGTCCAACGTCTCTCTCAATGACGTATTATTAGTTGGACCGACAATTCAGCAGGACCTCTTTTCCATCGTATTGCGGTTTCGACAGCATACGTACGTCATAACCGCTGACATTGAGAAGATGTATCGTCAGATCGAAGTAGTCGACGAGCATCGTGATTTACAACGTATCTTGTGGAGAGGTTCCCAAGATGAACCTATTCGCATCTTTCGCCTGAATACTATAACGTACGGACTCGCCTGCTCACCGTTTTTAGCCATCCGATGTCTGCATCAACTAGCAGATGAGAACGAGGAACGATTTCCCACCGCCAGCCGCATCATCAAGGACGATTTCTACGTCGACGATCTGCTGTCGGGAGCTGACACTCTAGAAGAAACAGCTCGTATCCTGACGGACGTATCGGCAATTCTTCAAACGGCGGGATTTAGTCTGCGAAAATGGACGGCTAGCGACCAAACTCTACTCGACGGTGTTCCTAGGGACAACGTGGCAGCAGTCCGCAAAATCGGCGAACAAGTAAAAACACTGGGTCTGCTATGGCACCCTCGACGCGATGAACTGCAATATCGTGTGCGGACTCCAGAGGCCCCTCAAAGGGTCACGAAAAGGACAATCCTGTCCACAATATCACAAATATTTGACCCGCTTGGCTTGATCGGGCCCACGACAATAAGGGCGAAAATTATTCTACAACGCCTGTGGCTCGTGAAAATCGGCTGGGATGAATCAGTCCCTTCAGACATTCATACCTTGTGGATGCAATACGTTGGACACTTACACAAGCTGGAAGAAATTCGGATTCCCAGATTGGTACGAACTACGCACCCAATACGAATTGAACTCCACGGCTTCTGCGATGCATCCGAAGCAGCCTACGGAGCATGCCTCTACATACGCTCGTTGGCGGCGTGCGGCACTTGGATGGCTCAATTACTATGTGCAAAATCTAAGGTGGCACCGTTAAAAAACGTATCGATACCACGGCTGGAACTATGCGGCGCACTCCTACTGGCAAGACTGAGTCAGAAGGCAACACAGGCTCTGACAATGCCTATCAACGAGACAGTATATTGGAGCGACTCGACAATCACTCTCGCCTGGATCAAGGGTGAGGCTTGCCAATGGAAAACATTCGTGGCTAATCGAGTGACCGAAATTCAAGGAAGGAGCAGCCATGCAACCTGGAAACACGTGCGATCGGAGGACAACCCCGCTGACGTAATATCACGGGGTATCGACCCTCGACTCTTGGAATCAACCAATATCTGGTGGCAAGGGCCTACCTGGCTGTCCCTCGGGCCAGAAACCTGGCCGCGGGAGGAGCTTCCCCAGACTGCGGATATACCTGAGATAAAAACACCGAAGGTGGTATTCGCTAGTATAATAAATGACTTTATGATATTCGAGCGATATTCGTCATTAACTCGACTAACTAGAGTCACGGCCTATTGCTTGCGATTTAAATACAATTTATTGAATGCTTCAAGTCGCAAGACGGGACCATTAACAGCTAGCGAGCTAAATTTCGCACTAAAACGGCTAATCGTGTTAATGCAAGTACAAGAATTTTCCAACGAAATAAAATTCCTCAATCAAAATCGCGAATTACACGTAAGCAGTAAATTGATACCATTGCGTCCAAGTTTGGACAAAGACGGGATTATTAGAGTCGGAGGTAGGTTGGAAAATTCTAACTTGCCATACGCACAAAAACATGCAATCGTGCTACCGGCGAAACATCGTCTCACTCGGCTTATCATACGAGATGAACACTATAGACTGCTGCATGCTGGACCAGAAGCGCTTCTCGCATCGTTGCGATGTAGGTACTGGCCACTGTCAGGTCGCAACACAATTCGAAGCGTCCTGCGTCATTGCATAGTATGCTTCAGACATCACCCGACCTCTACGCAACCGTTAATGGGTAATCTACCTGCAGCTCGCGTCACGCCTGCACGTGCCTTCTTAAAATGCGGGGTAGACTACGCTGGCCCATTCGGTATAAAAATTTCGCGAAACAAATCGGGAAAGGCCTACCTGTGCCTATTCGTGTGCCTAGCTACAAAGGCCATTCACTTGGAGTTAGCCGTGGACCTATCGACTACCGGATTTTTGAATGCATTCAAACGACTTATTGCACGTCGGGGGCGGCCCTCAGACATGTACTCGGACAACGGTACTAACTTTGTAGGCGCAAACAATGAATTAAAGGATCTCGCCAACCTGTTAAAGAACGACAAACATCGAGCTGATGTTGCAAAATACCTCGGTGACCAATTAATTACGTGGCACTTCACTCCAGCTTACTCGCCCCATTTCGGCGGGCTATGGGAGGCAGGTGTAAAATCAGCTAAGACACACATGAAAAAGGTGATCGGAAACGCGCTCTTAACCTTCGAAGAATTATATACAATTTTCAGTCAAATCGAAGCTTGCTTAAATTCGCGACCGTTATCACCCATGTCTAACGATCCCGACGATCTTATGCCTCTGACGCCGGGACATTTTTTAATCGGTGAGCCGTTGACCGCGATTCCTCAGGTCGATCTACTAGACGTACCGTCAAATCGCTTGACTAGATATCAGCACTTATCGCAGTTAAAACAGCACTTCTGGTCGCGATGGAGCCGCGAGTATCTAAGTCAGTTGCAACAACGGTCAAAGTGGGCTCAATCTAAAGGCGGTCCCGAATTGCAAGGAGCATTGGTGATTTTAAAGGACGACAACGTCCCACCTATGCAATGGCGCATGGGTCGAATAATAGACACTCACGCGGGCAGGGATGATCGTGTGAGAGTCGTAAGTATTAAGACCTCTCACGGGGTAGTAAAACGAGCTGTGGCCAAGGTGTGTATTCTACCCTTGGAGAAAGACTCAGAAATACCTAGCTAAGCAACTAGTCTTAGATTGATTAACCTGCTTGTTGTAACGATAATAATGTAATAGTAATAATCGATGTAACAATATATGTAAATGTAATAATCTTTGTTGAAAGGTAGTCGTTTCAAGGCCCGCGGGATGTTCGGTCCTGCGTACCGAAATATTTAGTTGTACAGTTTATTATAGTTTAAAATTAATTTTCTAAGAAGCGACCGTGCGGAGTCGTGGGCTTTCCCACACATCTGCAAGGGAGGAAAGGCCCAGGCAAGGCCAACTCCGAGTCCGCAGTCCGGCACAGGCAATCGCACCACATCTGGCAAAACAATACCCGTACTTCGCGGCTACGTGCCCTGAGACAATGACAACGCTTTCTAGCAATAGTCGAAGGGTACTTTACAATATCTGGGCCGGGTTCTTACGCGTCGGACAGCATACAGTTGGTCGCCAAATGTGAGTTGCAGCCTTCCCGGAACCGCGTGGTCGAACAGGCCAAAAAGGGTCCTATACTGGTATTCGCTACATACCTGGTCTTTCCTCCCACTCGCGATATGTTCTACCTATGTACATTTTCCTTTCTTTTGTATATACCTAGGTGAGCTAAGTTATCATAAGTAAAAGAAAAGTAGTTGCTAAGGAACCGTCGTCGAGGGCACTACTCCTCCCGGTTCTTTCCTCGCGATTCCCTCAGACGCACTTCAGTTTGTTGTACATTAATAGCACTTCAGTTTAAGTTAGCTTCACTAATATTAGTTAGCTTAAGATAAACCCAATCACAAAGTATTACCAAGTCGTACTAACGACGACGGCCATACATGTAAACCCTATTTTGAATAAATTACTTGATTTGTTTTAAATCTGGTTTATTACACACGACGAGAAAATAATACGCCCCTGGAACACCTATTCTAGGGTACGAAACAATTGTCTCTATCTTTCTACAATCACTTCTATAGTTACGTCGGGAGATACGCCACTTTTTTCGAACGGCAAAAAAAAGTAATTAGAAATTTATGGCCACACAGGAACATGATGAATATAGCCGACTAGACGAATGGTGAATCCTTGGTAATGCGTATTAATACTGCGTGCAGTGCAGCGCGGTGCTATAGCTGGTATGTATATATGTATGTATGTACATAGAGGCACAATTAATATAATTAACTACGCCCTGCGCTATGCGTGGTAAAGGTATGTGCATACATACATACATATAGAGTATAAAGTATAATTAACCATCTACTGAGACGGAATGTCCGCAGGATGACGAATGGCCAGAGTAAAGTTGAGCGGGGGCTGATGGGGGAGCATAGCTCGTTTCTCGTAAGGAAGAAGAAGAAAAAAGAAAAAAGAAAACAAAGCAAAGATCATGAAAATCCCTAAATACAAAAAAACAAGAATTTTGAACGAGCGTCAGGAAACAAAGAAAAATAGGTTAAACCCGCGTTCGCAGATGGTAATTATCTGAAAGCTCAAATTAGCAAAATAAATCTGTCAACAATTTATCAATCTATCTCTGATCTGCTCATCCGCTCGTTCCCAGTACCGGGCAGCCTCGCACTTATGCATGTAGGTAGGTATAGACAGTGAGTTGGAAGGGTTACCTCCCACGTTGAAGAAGGTTGATGGCGTGATCCGGTAACGTAAATAACAATTAAACGTACCTACTACAGCTACGGGTAGCTGTACTGAAGCGGAGAAGAGAAGAGCAGGGAAGAGTAGAGTAGAGTAGAGTAGAGTGCATTAAGTTGAAGCTCACCTCGGATAATCGTGATGGGCATAAATCCCAATTACGTGCAGTAGTAGCGCTATCTAGCTGGCTATACCCGCTAGTATAAGTTATAATGTACGTAGTAGGCATAATTACAAATAATTAAGGAGAATTTGCGCTACCGGTTTTCATATGGTAGTATCCTCATACCTGAGGGCTGTAGGAAGTAGGGGGTATACTCTTCTTCCTGCACATAACCTGGTTGGGTGGTTGGGTGGTTGGGTATTCCAGCTAGTAACTCGGAATACTCCTGGCTTAGAACCTTCCAAGTTATTTCCAGGCACTTGGAAGAGTTTTGTGCCTGTGCCTGTGTTCGATATCATTATCCATTTATCGTTGGTTGATTAGTTCGTTATAGTTAGTTAGCGAGTGAAGTTAGGATAGTTACGTTACCGCCGAGCAGTTACACAAACTTTCGTTTCACAATCAGTTTGAAAACATAAATACACTACTCTGACGTTCGATCCGTGACGCAGTGACGTAGTAGTACCTAGACCAAGTTTTAAAGATGAATTATATTGTTTCCCCGCGATTAGGATAGAGCAGCTCGTCGCTATTACTTGTACCAGTTACCCGAAAGTTATTTCAGGTCAATTATACATACGTTTGCTTGCTTGTCATTTCGTAAATTCTAACTCGAGTCTGAATAGCAACGCGAGTACGGCTCGCCGTGTTCAAATCATGCCAATATCCAAACGAAATAGCAATACCATGTTTAATCGTGTCTCTCCATAGCCTGAATAGCAATTTTGATTCGTAAAATTATGCCGCTATTTACCCGAAATGGAAATAAACCATTGCATAGTATTGGCCAAGTTTTATTCTCCGTCCGAATAGCGAAAAAATCATTGTCATGTGGTCAATAATGTTGTTCCTCTTTTCCGGGATAGCAGTACCGTTTTTTCATATTCTAGAAACATGTTCCCTTACCGCAGAAATGATGACGCGTTATTGGAACATGTCGGAAGATATTCTCCTGTTGCCAATACTAGCAATTCTTCAGTACAGTAAATCACGTTGCTATTTCACCAAAATCCGAATGAACCATGCAGAGTATTGTTCGCGTTTATGTTTTTGACGTGTTCGTCAACCTCGCTGCATGGTTTCCTTTTCAAGTAGCAATACCATTGCTCAATACTGTCAAACATGTTCTCATATTGCTTGAATCAAATGTTCAATAATGTTTTTTTTTTCATTTTTTGAGAAGCAATACCATGCCTCGACATTCTGGAACATGTCTTTCACCGCCTCAATAGCCAAGAATAGATACAACACGTTCAATTGTCTATCTCCATTGTCCGATCAGTAATAAATCATTGTGACACATTTAACGATGCTATTACTTAGCCTAATGCCTGCATCAATATAGCACATGGTATAATGTTCTTCCTTCTCATGCCAGACTCTTTCCAGCGGACCTAGTCCGACGTTTCTTGAAAGCGATTAGAGTTTAGTACATACTCGTCCCATGTGAAGAGAGAAAAAAAGATAATTCAAATTGCGTACCGACCTGAGTAAGTGTACATCGCATGACCAATTCCTGGCGATAAACACTTGATTATTATGTACCCAGGTCAGTTACATATGGTAATATACACGGAACTATACAATGTGTTCAATATTGTACGAGCCAGTTCGAGCTAGCTGCTCTGGGGCGAAAATAATGAATCGGTTGTGGAGGACGCGGTGCGTGCGTCGTGGCGCGGGTCCGCTCGCAATAGGCATTTATAGTAAACTATTGAGGAGCGTATGCCTTCTCTTCTCCTCTTCTCTTCTTATCTTAATTATTGCTGCTGCGCCGACGAGTCTCTATTCTTCGCCTTGAACGAAGCCTGACCGTAGCTTTTCACGAGTTTCTCGTCACGATTTCATGCTCCGAATACACAGCTAACTTGACTCGCTCTGGTCCATCCCCGCATCATGTTATGCCATGTTGCGTACACCAATGCAGAGAAACAGTAAATCGCTGGTGAAAAACGAAATCTATTCATACGTGGAATTTGAATCGATTTCATATCCGGCATGAATAATTTGCTCAATAGATACAATATTAATTTCAAAATCTATGGGGAAAAAACTCGCATTCCGATATTGTATGATCGAACATGTCACGTATCGGATAGTTCATTGATATTACTTTGTTCTTAAGGAGAAACACGCGTCGAATGTCTCATTGCTAGTCATTCAAAGTAGCTGTAGGAAATAAACGATTATAATCGAATGCTGCAGCGCTACTATCACAGGAAGAACGGCAAGACTCGAACACGTTACAGTATGCCATGGCTAATGAAACGCCATTGGAGTCGCCGGTGGCAATCTAACCTAGCTAACATAGGGAATATTTATTTTTCGGTAAATCCGATCGATGTTTTGAGAAAGCGAAATACTTACAATTAGTCACTTTCTGCTGTCGTGCTCAATGAATTCTCAATGTTTCAGCAGAATCGATTTAGTCGTTTGCAAGAATTTATGATCTGCGTCTGTACGTTCAAGATATCGAGTCCTATGGCTCTCTAAAATACAGTAGTAGCAACATGTCGTGGTATGTTTCACCGTTCAACTTTGCTCTAGCTGAACGAGATGAAAACATGATCGACGCGCATGAGATGACCAGTGTATAAATTATATACTCGACGGAAACGGCTACCAGATGCTTCTAGAAATTTGTGATAATTGGGGTTTACGGCTGATTGGTTTTTGCACGTGAGTAGATAGTCAATGTATAATAATACGATCAGGTACATACCTACTAATGCCGAAAAGTAAAAAATTGCAATATAGCTATTATCGCCGTTTCGTGTATCTATAAATAATGCGTAGGTACAGTTATTTCCTACGCCGAGGCGAAGAATACGCGAGACTTTAATGAAATTGCCAATTATTATTATAAAGCCCATAACTAAACGGAGGTTCGCGTATAATAGACCTAATCACCTCAGAACCATTACGAGCGGACGTTTTTCAAAATATGTATTGCTATACACATAGCTATAAAATTAACGACATACGGCTTACGAAAGCAAATTTGTCTTATTTTTTTTTCCTGCTCTCTGTTTTTGTTTCTAATCGTCGTCAACGAACGCATCATCCATTTTGCACGATATCCATTGATTTGTTTAACGTATATAGATGGCCAGAAAATTGGAGTACAATCTCATTTCAGTTCGAATATGGTTCGAAAACATTCTGGGGCTTCTGGATCCCACCGTAAAAATGCGGCGGGGGGGGGGGGGGGGGGGGGGGGGGGATGGCACAATAAAGTGATCCTGAAAAAATGATGAAGACTTCGTTATTGTGGTAAAAGTGAAAACGCGTAGTAGGCCCGGATTTTTGTATATCTGGGTAGAAACGATGAGCGAGACACACGTACGAATACAGGCAAGGGCGGTCGGCGTCTTCCTAATCAATTTTCAATCGCTACGATTGATTCTCTTTCTTGGCTTCTTCGTCTTCTTCTTCTGCTTATTCTTCTTCTTTTTCTTGTTCTTCTCCTTCTTCTTCTTCTTCTTCTTCTTCTTCTTCTTCTTCTGCTTCTTCTGCTTCTTCTTTTTCTACTTTTTCATTTTTTTCATTTTCTTTTTCTTCTTCGTCTTCTTCTTCTTCTTCTTCTTATTTTTTCACTGGCTGTGAAATCTCCAAGGAGATTCAAGATTTGAGAGAGAGCCGGCGAATCTCAGCGACATCGTAAAGTATATAGATTTATATAAGTATATATATATATTATGTATTACGTTATGTACAAGAAGAGTCGCGGCCAACTCCGATTTGATTACGATTTATTGGGGTTCGTCGTACCTACGTACCCTATACTACTCCTCCGAAATAGGAGTACAGCTATACGCGACTATGGCTACTACTATTACTACCACTACTACTTAAATTCAACCCTTGAACCACGATGATTATTTGACTCACCGACGCGAATCTCCACCCCTTTCGTATCCACGTAGACTTCGGTGCTCCTGGAGATGTCCAAAAAGTGATTTCAGCTCGTTCAGCTGTTCGTCTCTGGCCGCTACTGCCTCCTTCAGTAACTGTGAACAAATTCATTACATGATCGTTTATTCTATCAAGTATTTTTTCGAATATTTATAGCACACGATTCATTCTCTACTCTGTCTTTTTGGGGTTTTCATAATTCGGAAAAAAAATTCAGGACCAAGGCGATTTTTATTATTAGAAATTGAAAATCTTGGTTTGAAACTCTTGATCCATGAGCCAAGTATCATCTTATTTTTCAAATGAATTTCAAATTTCAACAATCGTGATATCGTACTTCGTAAACACTCGCTTATAGATCGCCGTTAAATTTCTAATTAGACTGGAAAAATCGTACGAAAGAATAAAAATTCGCGAATAAAATCTCGCTGGCGCAAAATCGTGGGATGAAATATTTCGAAATCTAGAGAAAAATTCGCTTCTACTGTTTTCGTATCGCCGCACATCTTGTGCTAGCTACTTTCTTCCGAATCTGTTAGGCGCAATAAAATATATCTACGATATTTATATATTATGGGTACAAATAAGCGATATGGACCGTATGATATTATATCCTTTCGACGCCAACGAGACGTCAGTATTTATGTAATACAGTAGGTTATAGTGTTTACGCCATCGATGCAGGAAGTACTTTGCTTGGAACGGTGATGTTCGAGGGGGCTTCCGGTTCAAACGATTCAAACGGCGGAAAACTGACAATGTGAGTAAACACGATTTTTCTTTCCGATATAGTAACGGTTAACTTTCACAGACACATAAATTTCCTCCTATCATGATTCATTTATTATTGATAACACAATATGCATCGAAATCCGTGATCTATGAAAATTGCATCATTCTAATTCAGGAGGCCATTGTAGGAGCTGCCCCTGGCAATCTAACCTAGCTAGCACAGCGAATATTCATTTCCCATCAAATCCGATCAATGCTTCGGAGAAGTGAAATACTTAGCCGCTTCCTGCCAACGTACTCAATGAATTCTCGAAGTTTTATTGAAATCGATCGAGTCGTTTGCGAAACTGTACGATTCTTCTTTTCGAAACGGTTGCTGTACATTTGAGATAGCGACCTCAAGTTCAAACGTTGTGACGATGAACCACAATCCTCTCATTCATTAATCGACTAACGCTATTGAATAAAGATGTAGAAAAACGGACGCAAACAGTTCAATCTAATACAAGCCAAATAGTCGGATGAGAAATTTTTTTCTTAATTTTTTCTTCTCTTTTCTTCTCAATATGTTAGAAAAGTTAAGACGAGCAAAATCCGAATCTTCTAACCCGAACAAAGTTGATGGCGCACCTTCAGCAAGACGACGTTATCGCTGGAGCGAGATATTGGAGGGATCGCGCTACTATGGGCTCTCGCCAACTAGATATAGGTATATATGTACCAACCTACCTACAATATTATTTCGTTCCCGATCTCACATCAAAGTCTCTTGAATTCTGTTTCGAATAGTCATTTTACCAACTATAATTGCGTTACAGTAAAGTTGAAAATTGAAAGAGTGAGAACAGAAATCTGTTGAACTGAAAATGATTACAATAATCACGATTTTTTTTCTTCATTTTCGAGTTAAATGGTTTTTAGGCGGGAAGGGGGGGGGGGGGGGGGGGGTTTGTTTCATACGGTGGAAAAACTAATCTCGTGAAAAACAAAAAAGAACTGTTCATTTTGGGATAAAGGCAGGATTGGGGAGGGGCGGGGGGCAGCGATAAATAAATTTTGTATAATCTTAGGCTCCGAACTACTGTATAGATATACCTATGATACCTATACGTGACACCTACTAAGCTACTAAGAAAGATGGATGAGCTACTTCAATTATTATTATCGATAGCACAATCTTGCATGCCTGCAGAAGGATGGCAGAGGGAGGAAACCTGCCTCCCCCATTAGCATAATCACATTATAAGTGCGTCCGAGAGTAGAAAGTTATAGCTTATACCTATATCTACCTACCAAGCTATGCCTAGCTATACATATATATTGTTTACGGTTTCGCGGAGATAGTTTACATTTCGGCAAACAATTTTCCTCGCTCTGAAAAAAAATCCCCTTGTCCCACGCCGCCAGAAAGAAAAGCAACTTTCTTCCTCTTTCTCTCTCTCTCTATCTCTCGCTCTCGCTCTCGCTCTCTCTCGTGGTCTTTTGGCAAGTAGCGAAAACAAAGTAACCGAATTTTGGGAATAGTGTTTTTGAGCCAGGAAAAGAGCATAGAAAATAGAGCATAGTAGGCAGTAGGAAAAAGTGTACAGAAAATCAAAGTTATAGGCAATGGTTCAAAATTTGCGACGGAAGATTTGGATTGGAATGGATAAAATTGAAGTTGGAGAAAATTTTGAACGAAATACGACCGGCAAACAATGAAATTTTCAGCGGGACTAGCCAGTGACGTGACTGCAAATTTCCCTGTTTGCCAGCCGTATCATAGTATTCTGTTTGAAATTTTGTGCATCTTCGAGTGATCGCAATCCAACCTATAATACATGTCTATAACTTTTATATGACTCATCATTTGCCGTTTTTTTGCTCATTAGATTAGAATAGCTAGAGCCCGGCTTCACCAAGTTGAAAAAATAAAGAATACCTATAGTGTAACAGTTGGACGACGTACGGCGTTCCATCCAAAATTTATCTGCCTAGTTTAACTATGACTTGACTTCTTCGTGTTGTTACATCTGCAGGGTGGTATACTCTACAGTCTATGAAAACACGTAACGTGAAACATCCGGTATGTCGCTAGCGATGTGTATCGAGTATTAAATTAATAATGATGATGATATAAATAATAACGAAAATTGCAATGCATGGGCTTTTCTCACTTTTTTTGGTTCTTCATTTTGTTTGAACGAGCCAGTAAAATAGAAACTTATATAAATTCATGTGAATTATACCGTTTGATATGCAGCGTATGCAATTAAACGCACTCTGCGCGGTTTCCGCACATGAAATTATTATACTAACTACTACATGCCTACTATATATAAAACAACCAGTTCCTACTTTTATTGTTAGTTGCAATAAATGGTAATTGGGTATGGGCAAGTACGTTATATGGTCGTATGTACAACGTATGTGATACACGAGTGAAACAATTTTATACTAATTGGTGCGCACGTCGAGAGAGACAAGGTGTATTGTACTGGGTGATTCAAGTTAGGCGGGAAAGATTTGGTGGATAAATTCTTGGGGAAATTGTGAAACAAAAATTCCTTAGGGAAAAATTCCTGTGACCGATGGTTTACGAAATAAAGAATATTCATGTCAGTGCGCGAATACTATGTATATACACTCACAGATCCAAGCCCACCGTGTCTCGCTCGCACAAAAGCTCTGTGACAGGTCAACCTTGATCTGATGTAGCTTGAAAACCAGAGGTGACACGGATTTTTGCCGAAGGACTTTGAATTTTAGAATTCCTCCAAGAATCCTAGCTATCCGCAAAATGTATCCCTCTCATTCCGAATCACCCTGTATATATATCTCCAGAAGAGTGTAGCTATATAAATATAAAAAATCTAGATTCTAGGCTAAGATGCGGATACCCACGGCCGGCAAAATTATTACGAATAGGATAAATAAATTCTGATATACTGTTCTATCGAGATTATTATACCTGCACGTATCACATGCATACGTACGATCGTAGAGTACCGTTTACTTCTTTTCTTTCATTAGGTAGGTAGTGGTATTTTTTAACTGCACATATACGGTCATTTGAATATGCCCAGGTAGTTGGTACATACGTGGTAAGAAAACGACGAGGGTGACGCAATCGGAGAATGAAATTACAGAACTTGGAAGGAGTGAGAGATTTGGAAGATTGACCGCAATATTTTGGTCAAGATTTACAAAAATTGGTAAACTTGCATACCACGTACAGCGAGAATTTCATAGTTGTTTTCCTTATCTAATTCAAGGTAAGCGGAAAGGAAGGATTATTCTTCTCTGGAAATCCTATACATGGGAACCGTGAACTTTTGTATATCTTCCACAAGAGTTCTTTGAAAGTTTTAACGAATCTTTGCAGGCATGATTCGTGCGACGACATTTCGGTGAAATTGTAGTGAATAAAAATTGGATCCTGCAGCGGATCAGATGCATACGTACGTACCTACTACACGCCTGTATGAGGATACAGGAATTGTCAAGAAATGCGCCTCAGATTATACCTATAGTACGCGATATAAGATTAAGTTTCAGTTTTCAGATCAGAGGTCATTACGCGTTGCATAATTCAGAACGAGCAGGCTATACTTGTGTAACTATAGGATAGCTACCCGATTAGAAGACGCGATAGCCCAGCTTGGTTTCATATCCAACTTGACCCAACCTAACCCAGCTGCCTACATTTCTGTATAAGGGAGTTTTGACTTTATACTTTATGAACCAAGCGATTCCTGCATTCCTGGACCGAGCTAGCATAAGCTGGACTCGAATGAACTGAACTTAACTTAACTTAACTCAACTTAACTCAACTGAACTGAACTGAACTGAACTGAACCGTCTCACGTAGGTACGTATACCTAATGTATCCACATACCTACGCACGCACGTAAATGTCCTTATACTAACCACGTATCCTAGTAATCTGATATTCAATTCTGCAAAAGAGAAATAGAAAAAAGAATCAGGGTTATAGCCGTCTGCCTGACAGGGCGTAGGAGTCTGTAGGTATCCCGGTGATTTGAAAACAGATTTCTGTTCGAAATTCGCAAAATTTCATATAGAAAACCGAGTGAAAGAAGAAGAGAAAAATACTCGTCTCATTATCGATCTGGAAGATTGTCGGAAAAGAGGAAGAGAAATCAGATTCAAAGTTCAATATGGAGTTAGGCGATAAAAGAAGATATCATGCAATTTGGATTCTTTCGTTTCTCGTCCTTTTTCTTCTTGGCCATTACATTATATACCTAGCAAACGCATCTTGAATGTTGAATGTTTGCAGCTGCCCCTCACGGCACGCATGAGTCGTGAGTCGAGTATGATAAGCTTATGGTAAATCTAGGCGCCATACGTGAGTTAACTTGGTCTCAAATATATCCTGCAAGCTGTTCACAACTTTGTACCACGATGCAATTTTTCACTTGCCGATGTCTTCTGACATACTAATCTATGGTCGACGATCCTAGCGCTGCACTTCGATGTATATCTCTCGTGGCAGTAGTTTACTTCGAACTTTGTAAATTACATCTTCATTTTCTACCGTACAGCCGATCGTTCGTAGACATGATAGTGTTCATGCGTGTTCAGTTTCGAACCGTAAAACAAGCTGCACGGACTCCATCGAGACGATTTGACATATCCTGAAGCATTTCACGTATATTGATCTATAAACTTATAGCGTGAACAAACTGGCTTCTCGAACATACAATTTTCGATGTTATACAGGTATATATGATGCTGCAGCATATTCGTTCTAACCTCTCGAGAAAATACAATTCCGGTTACGAAATACAGATAAATTCGATTGAAACAGATATTCGATTCTTTGGTTCACGGTGATCATGAACAGGTGAAAAGTAAAACTGAAACCTCAATCGAGATCGTTAGTAGAAATGAACATGAAGAGGTCAGCCCCGTAATTGAGAATATGCTTGAGTTTTTGCCAACCTCCGAATGTTCACGAACGAATAGCAGAAGAGGAAAAAATACTGCGGAAAAGTCCAAGAAACCGTAGAAGACTGAGTTTAATCTCTGGTCGATGATTAGAGAGCTTTTTCGTACGCTGATGGGAAACTTTTGTTCGCGGTATGGCGATATGTGTGTTGTACTGTACAATAAATAATCAGAGTGCGCCGAAGCAGCTGTAAAACAAATTCTTCGTACGTGGGAAGAATGAGATGAGACAGAACAAACATCAGAAATAAAATGAAATAAAACGAAGATCACAATAGAAGCTATACGGGGCAAAGAATTTTTTTTCCGCACAGTTGGTAAACCTGTTGCGGTAAGAAAGAAACTTTAGAGAATAATGATATTATATTAAAAGTAAAGTCTAGGGTTGGGCTGTCGAGTTTCGACCCGGTAGGAAAGAAGAGGAAGGAAAAAGAAGAAAAGAAAAAACAATTCCAAGGGAAAAAAGGCTTTCGAACTGGACGCTGTTACGTTGAACTGCCTAGCCGGGCTTTTTCTGTTTCTTCCTCTTTTTCTCTTCCTCTCTTTTTCTCTCGTTCCCCAGCATCAAAATGACCCCTGGGATTGCGGTCGGGTAGGTTAGGCTGGCTTGTAATGCGGTGGCTAATTGTCGAGTGTGTAGAAAAGCTGGGAAGAGGAGCGCATCTGGATCGAGTAGCCTCCGCTCTCTATCTTTTTATGCACGGCCAGCTATTATGCGAATACTTTGTAATGGAAATATCGAAGTGCCTGTGAACGACTCGCCAGCTAGCTAACAACTAACTGCATTATTCCTCAACTGTCCCACGGTAATTACAAAGAACAACACGAGCAACGATAACAAGTCCGTTGATATTGTAGAAAGTCTTCGGGCTTCTTGCGCACCGCGTTGCGATCATAACTGGAACGAGAGAGAAAAAAAGGAAAAAAAAAAAAAAAACGGGAAAGGGGAAGAAACGTTATAATATCTCGCGATAATTTGTAGCGAGGTAAAAGAGCTGGAGCAAGAACTTGAACCGAATTGCAGCCGTTCAAGGGCTACTGATGGAATTCAGTAGGAATTTGCTAAGATATTTTGATGATGATATATCCGAGCGTTGCGTTGGCCATCGCCATATCGAGAAAGAGAAGAAGTTCGATATTCGGGCTACCGCGTAGCCATCAATCACGATGTGTGTTATTAATGAAGAACGGACATCCAGAGGGATAACGGTACATGGAGTTCTGTGATTCGATCGGTATAATAATGCGAGGTATAACGTGCCTCATGCCCCATACATCCAATCTCTATCTCGGCCTCATACTTGATCATCATTCCGTTATGGTCATCTCAGATCCTAAACTATACGTGTATGCCACTGGCGGTAACGTTCGCGTAGGCAGGATGGGTCGCATCAGAATGCACAGTCGCGCGCGTGACGTCTCGTCAATGTCACTTGTCAAATCCGATCGGAGAATACAGGTGCCTTTATTGTTTATCAAACTCCTCGTCATTCTTCATCATTTGAAGAGATACCGTACCCACCTAGGCACTCCGTGACAGGGAGCTTTCTGACTTACAAACCTTATTAATCAACGGAGACAACCTAAGCTAGACTCAAAAATCGGACTAGGAGTTCAAATTTGATTGGGTTTTGACGACAATCCGCATCCGGAAGTCCAATTTCGAAGGTTTCCTTGGGCCCGTCGGAATCGAATTCGTGGCTAAAACGCCGAATTCAGGTAGCAGATGTCAGCGAAGCCAGATGTGTTGATTCAAAATTCATCAACAATACTTCGAAACGTACTCCGGATTCAAATTTGAGATTGAAACCGAGAGAAAGACAAACGGAAAGAATAGCGGACATCTTGGTTCAAACCGATCAGATATTCAGAAAAGGAATGTTCTCAGGGATTTTTGAAGTCGCCGCGTTCTACTTTGAGATTGAAAATACAAAACGGTGGATATCTGAGTCCAAATTCATTAGAAATTCGGCCGTGATGTACCTGTTTTCAGGATTTTTTCTAATCGCTCGGTTAAAATTTGAGTCAATAAATGGCAAATCAAAGGATATTGTAATAGAAATTGATTGGAAATTGACAAAAAAGATATTCTCACAAGGAAAATACAAACTTCCGAGAATTCCTCTGGAAAAATATATTTTTCGGTGTTTTCGGAGTCAAAACGGTTTCAAATTTGAGATTCGGAAAGCAAAAAATTGCGCACAGCATATGTTTCAAGCGGCGGTCATCCGATTAGTGGTCATTGCGGTAATAATTTTATGATTATCACGACGAAGAAAACAAACTGCAGGTAACCGGCTACACTTTTACTTCAAAATTATGAACGGTTGAAGATTGTTCGCCTCATTGAGCGCATATCTGTGCAAAAAGATTGAACATTATACCCAGAGAATTCCTGCTCTCAATTCACCTAGTTAATTCTATGAGCATAGTTAATATCTGTAGACATGTAACTGCTTATCTGCGTTCTGGAATATACAAAGTTGCTAGTATGTTCCTCAATGCCCAGCGATAAGACTCGTTGATAAAGCTCGTCAAGAATTGCATACAGATGTATTATATCTTTGCAGTATCCGAGTGGATATAAGCAGGTACGCCGTTCCCTGTCGTATCGAGAACCCAGTTTATTACGTATCTAATACATACATACATACATACATAAATACTTACTTACTATGACGCTGGTATATAATTAGCCCCCACAGCATTCTGTATGCGCATAGCGCATGTATGTGAGCTTGCTTATGTGATGCGAATACCGTGGCAGACTAGTTATGCTTATCGTCGGTAATAATTGTCTAATAAAACTGCATTCATGCTTCTCGAAAGTAAATGCAGGTCGCCACAATTTTTCACTCCTGACTTTTCACCGTTCATTTTGCTCTTTTTTTCTTTTTGGGATCGGTCATCGAGTTCATGTCTCTGCATACACTCACGTGTACACGTATCGCGACGTCTGCATGTTGCAGGTTTGAAAAAATCACCGTATGATGAGATATGATTCTGGAATTCTCAATAATCTTATAACATTATAGAATTTATGAATTTGAGAACATGGAAAGGCTATATTGATGTAGAAATGTACAATTTTTCGGTCAACATGAAGCAAGCCCTGCTTTTCCTTCTCATGCTTTCTTCTTCTCCCTTTTTCGGGTTTTTTCTTCATTTGTCACCGCTTTCTATAAAGTTTTGAAAAATTTATCACGCGTAGGTACAGATTGACGTGCAGCTACGTGCAATTAAAAATAAAATATTACTCTTAGACACGACTTCGTCGAGCCTGTAATTATTATTCTGCAGGATATTAATATGCGACGCGAAGACACAAGTCTGAATGGCAAATTTGCATATTCGACGATAAATTCGCAGCGATTTAATGTGCATCTGCACAGCTCGGACGCAACCTACTTTACAGCTGTATCGTGGAGCGAGGTGAAATTTTATTTTATCAAATTTATAAAATACTTTGTGACGTTTTGAGATAAGTGAGTGTTGGCATGCAGGCGATCATTACACGATGGATAAAATTACCAGTATATGTATATACAGGGCGGTTTAAAAATAATGAACACGTTTCCCACCGCGGATAAAATCTGACCGCGTCGATCAATCCGGGCGATTTCTTTTTCCCCGGAAACCAGGCGAACGAGGCTTCCCATTGGCATTTCAAAATAAAAAAATAAAAAATCGTCGCCCGTTGCCGAGAAACAAACGTTTGGAAAATTTGTTTTTTTCGTCTCAAACTCGTAGATGCGGGACTAAAGAGAAAATTTGAAAAATAAAGAAGGCATTTATAGACGATTGGCCGGTGATCCGTGTGATTCGAGATTACGGAGAGTATGATATTTTTCAACAACGTAGGTTCGTAGTCTATACCTATCCAGCTTCGGCGATAACACAAAAAGATAAAAGGAAAAAGAAAAAGAGAGGCTCATCCGGTTTGCCTCTAGCAAGCAATTAACGACTTTTGTCAACTTTACGACCACATTTTTTAATTACGGAGGACCGAGCCCTTTACGGAACGCGGGAGCCAATTAGCACTCCCATGACGCCGCGCGCTGCTTGCTTTCAGGTATAATATGTATGTACATGCATTATACGTATACCTACCCGGTATGTATGGACATATAACCAGCTGCAGCGAGGCAACTTATACTCACCACGCATTTACTTTATTTCTATATACATGAATAATACATAGATATACCTATATACTAGACAGAAATAAAAATGTAAAAAATGAAAAACAGAGAAAATTACAGAAGTACGTAAGCAAACACTAGCTCTCGGGGACTAACATCTTTAACTGAAAGTTCAGCGTGCAAAAGCTGTGCCGAGGATCATGACACTTTGAAAACGGATCTTTTTTTGCAATTTTTGGCGGCTTTCTTTTTTTAACGATTGAACGCAGGTTTCGACGAAGACATAAAATCGGAGCCTCGATCGAGTATCATTTGGTTTTATCATCTCCATCTTCATCTTCTTCTCTTTTTCGCTAGATGTTTAATTATCATACTGACTTGAAAATGAAAAATAAAAATCGAAGTACTGCACTGCAGTGCAATAGTACCGTCAGCGGGTATAATAATCGTCGATGCCAAGTAGGTAAATGATTATTGGTGACATTTGCCTATCTAATCAGGGAACATTTCCCCGAGTTCAAAGCGCCCACTTCAACGGCATGGCATACCTATGTATACTTGCCCAACGTTTAGTTGCATAATTGGCCAGGCAACAGGCAGGTTGTAGAGGTACGGGAAGATGAAATTGGACAAAATGAGATAACGGCTAAGAGGATTGGACAGATTTGTAGCCTCGATGATATCCAACATATTCAATTACCTTAGCCATAATAATTAAAACCCTCCATAGGTCTGTTATAGGCTCAAAGAATTCTGACCGTACGCCATTCTCTTTTTTCTATCTCGATTTTTTTGTTCATTTGATGCAGAAGGTATCGTTTATCACGTCGTCGTATTATATCCGTTCAGCTACTCAGTTTGAGTCAATTTTCGAAAAACTTGAAGGAGTACGTTGTGAAGCGGTAAAAAGTGATGAAAAAATTACAAATTTCGACTTTTCGATGGATTATGATGGTTATTATTATTATTTTAATTTTTTTTCTATTTCATCTCGTACAAAAACCAGATGGAAATAACAATTTCAAGTCACGAATGAGAGTCACTGACGACGTCCGTCGAGATAGATGACTGGAATAATCAGGATCGATGTATTAGAAAACTATCCGTCGGGGTTCTAGCTGCTTCTATACGTTGCGTGCACCTGTCTACGTAGGCAAGATCTTTCGTACCTATTTATGGCCGAAGGTGTTTATAGGATCTCTGGGAATCTGGTAGCGCAGTGAATTCGACAATATTTCCAGTTATCACACGATCTTCTCCCTTTCGGCATACAGTAACTTGGATGAGTAAATTGCAGAGAGTTGGAAAATTAACTGAGGTGAATTTCTGTCGAATTGAAAATGAACTTGCGACACTTTGAATACAGATTTTCCTCGCTCGTAGATCATCGATCCAAGAAAATCCGAGGTACAGGTATACCGATGCTCGTGAATATATAATCAACACCGAATTGTAAAGATTGGAAAAATCATTGGTGAAACTCGAATTTTGAAACATATATGGTTCATGAAAAATTCATATTGAATCATAGAATCTGATTCAGGATGTTAGTCCTAGCTGGAAATTGGATTTCAAATCGTGAGTCATCAGAGATCGATATTAAACGACTAGAGTTTTCAATTTTGCACCGTATGAAAAACTCAAATCGCTGATTGCGATTCCTCCAAACCTAGTATTCGACCCGAACCTCTGGACATTGGACCCGGAAAAGTTATATTTCTGATCACGAACCTAAAATCTCGAGATTCGTAATGCATTTCCTGGCATTGCATTGCATTGCGTGACGTATTAGGTAGCACGGCAGTCCGTCGCGTTTCAAAAATGACTCGAATATCATCGTACTAGATGCCTGGCTGCCTGCCTCCGTTGTAAAGTGTGCCAGCATGGACGAAAAAAATCACCTGGTGATTGTTGTGCCACGATGATCGTCGAGCCGAGTCCCGAGTCCCGAGCCCCGAGGCCCGGAGGGTTCTTCGGCTCTTCGCTCATCGGTTATTTCACGAAAGCCAACTAGCTGTACAACATCGTAGCAGTGTGTAGTAATCTCTTGATTATAAATAGGTATATTTATATTCAGGAAAAGAACCGAGGAGCTTGTTGTAGAATATCTTAATACTTCCCAGGGTTTAATGGCCCTGTTTTTCCCCCTTCCCTTCTTCGCCATGACACACAACTTGCATATACTACTATACTATACACAACTACCACTATTCTGTACAATGTTACATGAAAATCAACCAAGTTATCGCCTCCTTCACTCCGATGCAGTCATTCGCCCGAATACCGTTATTTATACGAAAATCAAGCAGCCGTTATGATCGAAAAATGAAATTTTTCGACCCAAAGGTGCAACGCCTCGAACAAAATCACTCTCGTCAATATTTTTCGCCACTTCTCACTTCCCTCGCACTCGTGAAACTGCTTGTAACGCTTAACGATACAAATTATGCGTCGCACCGAAAATTTCGCATAAACGCTTCGAGAATCGCGTTTGGTTATAGCTTTTTATCGAGCTTTATGTTTGTTCTCGAACTGTTTTTTCCATCCCAATTTAATGATAGGCCACAGAGAATTCTTGTGCGGCTGTTACATCCGAATCGCAGACTTCCTCTCTAACCACGTTAATTTCATTTTCAGTATAATAATTTTCAAATTCAACTGTTTACTCTTTCAATTAGGACTAAGGTGGGCAGTCGAGCAGGCCGGCACCTGTTTATTTACCGCGGCGGATTTTCTCTTCTTTTCTCTCTCCCCTCTCTCTCTCTCTCTCTCTCTCTCTCTCTCTCTCTCTCTCTCTCTCTCTCTCTCTCTCTCTCTCTCTCTCTCTCTCTCTCTGTCTTTGTGTTTCTCTCTTCTTCTCTAAACGTAACTTCCGCTACGTAGGTATACGATATCTTAACTGCCCAACGCCGTTATGCAAGTATGTTTGCGCGAACCTACCGAAGCAAGCTGCGAAAGCTCGTTCTTTACTTCAAACTTATTTGCAATTCGGTTTTTGATCCCTTCATCCAATCATTTTGTTTTTACTCTCTCTCTCTCTTTTTTCTGTAGAACCACGCTGCGAGAGCCCCGAGATCTCCGAGAGTTAGATCTTTGACTCCCAGAATCCGCCGGAGTCCCAACTTCTCTCTAACTTTTGATACCCGGCGAGTTCATAGACACGCACAAACACACAGATTTATAGCAGTTATACCTGTTCCTACCTGCTCTCCGCGGTTCTCACCCCCCTCCTACTCCCCCTCATCCCCCAAATAGAACGAAAGAACGGAACAAATCGAAAAAGAAGAAGAAGACGAAGAGGAGTCAAAGCTATGTTGGTAGGTACCTGCGGGCGTCTAGACTCGAATCCCCAGGTATAATAATTCGGGTGGTGCAGAGGATGATTCTGGGTTCAAATCTATGGGTTTCAGGGCGGGATGGGATCGTATTACTTCCAGGGAGCAGGTGCTGTTGGATTTTGCCTTTTTTCATCCTTCTATTCCTTCTTTTTCCTGTATAGTTAGGCGAGGATTTGGGTGTATATCAAAAAATCGGGAATCTCGTACCGGAAGGGTTCGTTCTCAAACTTGGAGAAGAATTTTTTTTCTTTTCTTTTTTTTTTTCTCGAAGTGCGAAGATAATTTTGTAATTCTGAAATCAATCCTCGTTTTCATCCGTCTTCCTTCGTCGGTTCCTGATTCTTCTTCAGTGAATGAACAAAAAGGAAAAGAGAAAATCAAAATGAGAAACCGTCGCATCCAAATTCTGTCGTCGATCGGTCAATATCAGGTATTTAGCATTATATCTTCGGCTCCGCTTTTCGTTGATCCTGTTCGTCGCTTTTTTTATCAGTCTACCCTCCATTAGGGTAATTCGCAAGTTTAGGCGTTTAGCTATTTAAATGAAATCAATTACGTTCGGTAATCCGGTAGCCTAAGTAGAGCTAACGCCACGCGTCATCGTCCTCGCGTCACTTAAGCCCTCTGCGGGGGTCCTGGCAGCATCATGAGCTACCTAACTAGCTAGAAACCAGCAGTGGCAGCGGTATTGGTGGTAGTATGTAGTTGGCAAACTTCCGCAGGTGAATTTACATTCTCATACTATAACATGTATTGCATAGATTTATTTTCGAACTGCACGTCACAGCCCCGGGGAGTTCAATCAGAACCACCCCCGCAAGGAAAGATTAGCGAGGACGATTCATCCGGCGGGAGAAGAGGAGCTCTGATCTAATAAGTCGCCTTCATTTTATACGTTTAGCTTAAGGTTCAGGTTTAAGTTTAGGTTTGGGTTTAGGTTTAGTTTCCACAGAGCGTTTGCTCCATCGTGACAATAGACATTTCCTATTTTCCATGTCGTTTTTGGTTTCTGTTTCGTTTGTTTTCTTCTGCTCCAAACATCGCGCCTGATCCTTTGGATCCAATATTCAATCGTGACTTGCTGGATAGGTAGATGGGTTTTTCTCGTTGAGCTATTGAACGTTGCTTTTTTTCTACGATAATCGTTGATTTATTGGACTGAAATGAACTAGAGACGACAAAGAGATTTCTTATGACAATATTTTTAATCATTACAATTACGTATCCTTATGAAATTTGAATGGAGGCTGGAAATGAACGAAAATGAATACAATTAAATGAAAAATCAAAAAATTTGATGAATCAAGGAGAAACATCGAAAAACGGTGGTGAACAATTGAACGAAAAGAAAATTACGGAAACAGGCTGAGAATTCGGTTGACTTTAAATACAAAATAAGTCTTGAGTTGGTTCGAATCACAATGGTCAAATAATGTAGAGAAAGACGAACTTGAAATTAATTGAATTTTCTCTCTTTAATATCTGGAAAACTACTGAACCGATTGAACTGAAAATCCAATCAGTTCTGAGTTACACAAGTCCGCATCGATTGGTCCATTAAATGTCTAAATCTGTTTATCCGTTCTCAAGGTATCATCGGACGTGAATTCGATCACACACACACTCCGATGTACCCAGCGTCCATCTAAAATTCGCCGAAAATGATTTCCCGGATCTCGAACGTGGACATCTTGTGAGTACTTGACTTTTTATTAATTTTCAGGGTGAATATAATAACTTCCCTTGTCAAAGCGGGAAGTTGAAGAAGAATTAGGTCGTAAAGTAAACGAAGAGACAAGAAGAAGGTCGTTAGAAATAATTACGTGAACAATTTTCAAAAATACAAAGCAACAGTTATCATCAATTTTCTAATACCTGTGAATTATGATACGAACCGCAGCGCACGGAATTCAGGGTGACTATAATATGACCGTACCAGGGGGTTGAAATTTGGTGTAAGAAAAAGTTGCGAGATGTCGCTAGCGCTCGGTAATGCAGTGTATACCGCAATATCTTTTCCATCACATTTTTTATTCTCCTCTCTTTTCAACGGAGTGAATAACAGGGAGCTTGAAATCCGGGACTACGTCGGTAACCCGAACTTTACATATTCCTTTCTAACCGAACGAGTATGTGGGACATGAAAAAAAATGTGTGATCGATTTTGCAAAAAAAAATCAAGATTCGTTGAACATCGGATGCAATGGATGAACAAAATTCAAGGAATTTAGAAAGTCTGTAGGAAAAACTCTACTTATCTTCGAAGTTTCAACTCCGCGCGCTCCAACTTGCCGTTGGACGGAGTTTGCAAGCTTGAAGCTAGGTGGCTCTGATTTCAAACGACTGGCAGCGCCTCCAATGGAAAGCTCTGTGAACCTCTAAGTACCGCCATGTTTGAAAACGTATACATTGCCGAGCATAAGGTTCAAAAAAGTATAGGCGGAGTTTAGGAAAGAATGTGACGAGGGTAGGGGGATGAGAATTTTTTCTCTCTTCTTCTTTCTCTCGTTTTTCACCCTCTGCGGGTTTCCCCGCTGCGTGAGACGAGGCGGTCTCTGGGAAAGAAACGAGGAGAGAGAGCGAGAGAGAGTGAGAAAAGAGAGAAAAAACTAAACCGATAGGGTGAAACGGGGTGACGCGGGGACGTTGGGAGGAGCAACCGCATGCGCCCCGGTACGCGAAATAGTAATCTACTATATTTTATACGGACATGGAGGGGAAACAAAACTCCGGTTTTTCTACCCGTTGGAAGGGATGACGAGGATTTCGAAGGGTGGGCAAAAGAAGTGAAGGGGAAATAGTAGGTCGTCCGTTCTCATCGCCGTCTACCCGCCGCGATCACGATACGCCAGTTGAACGCCAGTCGAACCGACGTTCGTATTATAAGACGTTGCTTTTTTTTCTTACTTTTCTTCTTCGTTTTCCAACTCTCGACATTAAATTTCATATTATTTCATATTATCCGTCTATTTATTTATTTGCTTTTCGTTATCTGGTTGGAGCTGTTAAACACATACATACAAATATTTTGTGTTCGTTTATTTTATCCTTTTCTCGTTGAGTATTCACAATCCGTACGAAAACGAAAAAATTACTGTTTTATTTCTTCATGCTGTTAAACAAAAACAAAACAAAAAAATTTTAAACGACAAAAAACGAAAAATCGACAAAACTTTAAAGTCAAAACGTGATTCTAACGATTATTTCGATCGAATTCATTTTGCAAATAAATTTGAATCAAACGTAAAATCATTTAATCGCAGAACATGAATGATGAGGAAGAAAAACAGTAGATGAATAAAAAAAAAAAAAAATTATGAAGTAATTCATCGACGATGAATCAAGCAAACTAAACGAACATTAATCGAACGAAAGATAAAAAAATAAAATGAAGTAAACAAATAAAAATCTATAATAAATGAATGAAATTTGTATAATTCATGAAAAAGATTGTAATTAAAAAAAGAAAGAAGCTATATGTATCTGTATATAATACGGCATGTGCGTTAATTTATACATACATATATATATATGTATGTATGCATATTATGTATGTCATAAAACACTCGTTCACCTGCAGACTATGGACTTATCTTTGTAATACATTAAACATATTCAAGTATTTAAACGTTTCAGTTTTCGAGGTGAATGTAAAAGTAAAATAATAAACGGTAAAAAATAAATTAGAATATAAATAAAGCCGAAAGACTAAGAATCCTGTCTCAAAGAAACTATATAAACCATTAGTTACCATTACATAAAACCTACCTACCGCTGTTTATTTAATTACTATACATATTATGGCGATTAGGTTTGCCTCGTTATAAATTTTTATTGAATATAGAATCGTGGTCGCGGATCGTTGAAAATTTATACGTATATTATAGGGTATATTTGTAGGGGAAAAACAACATTTATAACGTAGGGGAATAAGAATAAAAGAGAGAAAAAAAAGGACAAGTTGAAAGTATATGCATGAACGAAACGAAATGAGAGAAAAGAACAAAATAATAGAAGATAAAAAAAGACCGCGGTTAAATACTTCAAAATCATCTATAAATTATACATACATAGGTATATATATATACATACGCGCATATATACCCATGAATAATCTGCATTTTTCGAGAATTCTCAAAGAAATCTGTGAGACTTGTTATACACGGTGTTGGGAGATACGATACGACGACGATTATAGAAGGCGAAGAGAATAAGAATTGAAACGAAGAACACAAAAATGACAAAATTGAGAAAATAAAGATGAGCAATGGGAAAAAGAAGATCGAGACATTGACATTGCTTTTGCGAATATAAAAATTCATATTACATACGCATAGTATATGTATATATGGATTACCGCTCTACCTATACTCGAGGAGAACCGCGGTGCGAGTAGCGCTGTTGCGCTGATAACTTATCTATCGTTCTGCAGTTATAAATAGGTATATAATGTATATACATACGTACAGTATAACATAGCATGTTAAATGTCATACGTGCATATATATGTTCATATATATATACGTGTATGTATAATATGTATGGTGATAAACGCTCTGAAGCTTGTGATAAACGATATCCAGTGTGATAAGATAAAAGCAGGGGTAATAATATAATATAATATAATATAATATATTATAATACAATATCGGCCACGACCGCTGACCAGCGCGTTTTTTAGACTGTGAGAAAGAAAAGCTCCAGCTCGAATCTACAGCGTCTACATATTCCGTATAAAATTCAAATAATTGATTATTATAGTTTACATGTCGTTCATGTATATCATGATAATTTTACGTATACCTACACAGATATCCGTGTGCCGAAGGAACGAGAAAAGTAATTGAAAATACGAAATAATACTGCAATAATACTACGATAATGATAATAATTGCTAAGTTGTCAATATAATGGAAGAAAATTAGAATCAGATTGCCATAATCGTTATCCTTTCACCTGATAATTTTTGTAAACCACCAGATTCAAAAAACGAGAGATAAGACTCTGAGTAAAATAAAATTTTTCGAAAACTTGTTCCATCAGTGTTCATTGTTTCGTAAACGATCGCTTATCAAACAAGTATTACGTTGTGCGCGGGTTCTTTGCTCCGGAAGAACGATAAATTTTATTTCTTTATAACAAAAACGAGATTGGTGAATGAAAACAAAAAATCAAAATATTTCGGAAATTGAGTAATTTGACTTCGAACACGCGGGATCCAATAAAAATTTATCTTTTCTTTTCGTTTAAAGAAACCCCAAGAGGAGAGAAAAAATGAAAATTTAATTCCGTTACTCAAGAACGTGGCGGCAGCTTGATTAAAATTATGAAAAAATGAGAAGAAACGAAAAATAAAAATAAAAATAGTGCCGTCATCCGCTGTAGGATGCAACAAACTACTAACTCCCGCAACGTCTGCATCCATGGTTGCAGCAATCCGACGGGTGAGTTCTCATTCTCTGCACCTACCCATACCTATATTTCATTCACAATTGAACGAACTAGAATTGTTTTAAATGAATGCCCCAATTTGATGTATTATATTGGGAATGGATTGTCCGCAGTATATTTCTCAAGCTGAACTACAAAAAGTCGTTTTTCGGGAAAATGAAAAAAAAAAAGGAAAAATATTGTACTCGAAATGAAGTTTTTCTTCGTTCATTCAAATTTTGATTTCTTTCGGGTTTTTGAGGGATTTCGGATTCTACGATGAGATTGAGATTTGGTTATCATAGCTGTATAAAATAAATCGTTCGGTATAGCACAGCTTTTTTTTGTTTTATTTAGGAAAACATCGATATAGGTTTACTTTTTTTATTATATGTATACGAGGCGAGTGATGTAGTGACATCGTTTGTCAAAGATTTCATTGACGCGGAAGAGAGTCGAGCGAGTTCAGTTTACCGACAGTGATTCAGGAGACATTCTCCTCGTTCATTGAATTCGCTCAGTAGAAATTTTTCGCATTTTGACAGTGAAAAGCAATCGGCATCTCAGATCGACAAGAGGCCGATAAAAAAAAAAAAAAACGTAGAAAAGTGTAGAAATCGTTCACATTTATATTCACCAATTTCTAATTAGAATAAATAGACAAACCGACAATGATACATTCATATTGAAGAGTTTTTGATTTGTCAAAAAATTTTGCAATGTGTTCCCCATACATGAAAACTCGATTCCGTCACATAAAGTAGCAAAAAGTAGATGAAAATTGCTCGATCATCATTCGTGATTTTTAGGCTACTTAACTACGAAAGAGAGAAGAAATCAATTGGCGAATTATAAAAGATGATCTTCCGAATATCGTATGGTTTCAACGAATTTTGAGGCTCAATGAAATTTGAAAAATGTGAGAAATTGTTCACTTGGGATTTTATGGTGCTGCCAATCCGGCTTCTGAAATGTTGTTTCAAATACGGAAAAGAGGTAGGATATTCTCTTCTGAATACAAGCGGTGATAGAAGAACAAAATGGAGAGAGAATTAAAGAAAAATGTGTATTATATCAAGGGAGAAAGAAAAAAAAAACATAAAAAAGACATTTGACGCCACGGTTTTTTTTTGTTTTTTGTACTGGATATGTAAGGCCGGGGGTCTTCCCACTCCCGATGGCAATGTGTACACGCACAAGTCCTACGCATCCTATTCTCTTGGATTTTTTTATTTTCCCACCACAACCACCACGTGTAGCTTGGGGGACGCGTCGGATCCAGGAAGAAGTAGTAGAAGTAGAAGCAGAAGCAGAAGCAGAAGAAGAAAAAGAAGGAGAAGAGGCAACAGAAGAATAAGAATAAGAAGGAAAAGGGGAGGCAGGAGGAGAAGAAGGGCTGCTGTTGGGACAGCAAAGGTACATAAAATCGTAGTACGTTTGGTGGTGGTGATGGCGGGGATGAGAATTCTCTGTACCGATTCCCCACCCAACCACAATTCCCCATAGTCTCCCTCTCTTCCTCCCGCCCCACCTTCCCCCACATATTTTCCATAAAACGCACGCTGCGGGCACCGTGGCTCCACTAGGCGGCGTTAAAGAGAACTAGAAAATGCGCGCGCGCGCGCGCGGCATGCGGCGCACAATTTCCTTTCACCGTGTCGTGTAGGTGTAGCTTTCCACTCGCCACTCCACACTCCACACTCCGCACACCACTCTCCGCTCTCGCTCAACCACAAAGCATTCATATCCAACGTGCATGTGCCCGGGGCTCATGCGCTCAAAGCTTCTCATACTTCATCGGCCGAACTACCGGGCGCAGAGGGTTCGGGTTGGTCGTTGAGAGAGGATGGAGCCGCTACATAAGCACCGTCCAACCGTCCTAGTGTGGTTCATAGTTAATTTTTCAACGTCAACGTCGCCACGATGTCGCTCATAGAGAGTTCCATTTCAACATTTTCTCACTGTCCGACATTTGTTCGATACGAAGTCATTGGTAATCCGTACGCCGCGGTATACATACCCTCAATAAACATCAGTATCATTGATCATCGAAGCCACATCGCCGTATTTGCGTTCGGTGCGGGACACATTAGATCGGCAATTATCATCAGTGGGAGTCATCATTCGGAGTCTTCAAAATGATTTTAGTTACCTACTGAAGATGAAATTCAGCGAACGGAGAATCTCCGATTATCGCGAATACGCTTGGTCGTTTGGTTTTTTATTCTGTATCTCTTCGGCAAAATTTGAAACTACAAGATGAAAGAGAGAGCGTAAAAATTGATTAAACTCACAGTTGAAAAGAGCCAGAATTTGAATGCGGTCATTTAGATGCAGAGGTTGAAGAAAATTCAGTGTGTCCGTGTCCGTGGTGCACATGCGTGCTCACACGTCGAAAATGTGAGAAAGGGAAAGGTATTGAAACGGAAACAGGCTACATTGAAGATTCGGAAAATTCGTGAGTGTTGATTTTGAAGATTTGATAACAGACGGTATACGGTATACGCGGAGTGCGCGATATAAATATGAAACAGTGCATTTATTGTGAAAGAAGTGAACGGTCTCTCAGCAAAGCTAAACCATTTCGTCAGAGACTAATACGACTGCGTTCATTTATCATGAAAATATAAATTAAGGCGAGAACAGCATGATGCCCAGGTAAGAAACCGCTCGAATTAGCCCTAAGCATTATTTTTCATTCTGGTCATTTTTTTTGCTGGTAAACCGCAGATCGTTTCGTGGCACTTATGTCATGACTGAATTGCAGGAGACGATTCCCTCAATTTACCCTTTTTGTGTCACGAAAGAAATTGTTTTGTGTATCGTGTTCAACCTGGTATGGAAAAGGATGTTTGAAGTGAAATTAGGAAAGGAGAATTGAATGAATAGCGTGAAATCCGTCGTGGAAAAGACTCTTCCGCCCATCCGCCCTCCTTTTTTTCTTTTTTTCCTATTCGTATACCTAACTCACGGAGAAGTTTAACTAGCTGAGCAAATAGATCCGTTCAAATTTCTTCTTACCTGACTTGAAAGAGGCTCGGCTTCGCGGCAGGCCGATGGATGAATGGTTTGGAAACCAAAATTTTGAAAATAATATACGTAAAGGTATTTTTCTGGCGCGTGCCGTTGACAGGTTAGGGACCGTTGTTGCACCAATGTTCAGTGCGGTGTATGCCTACTATATAAGAAAAGAGGAGACGGGAAAATAAAGGAAAAGGAAAAGGGAAGGAAAGGTGAAGAGTCCATTATCCTCCTTTTCTAGGATTTGGGTTTAGAGTTTTAAGCTGTAAATATAATAAAAGGGCCTGAGAGTGTAATAGATCGCCTGAAGGAATAGTTGTCGTCACTGGCTGGTGCCGCATTGTATTTCTCAAGGATTGGGTCTGACTGGGACTCTGCCCGGCCCCCGAATTTGTGAAGGTTCCAAGTCGATGACTGACGTCGTAATGGGGCTTAGTTCCCTTCGTGGCGTAGCAGTAGCCCGACTTTTAGCCGCCAAGACAAAAGGCTAATACAGTTTTCAACAGATTTTCGTGATTTCGAATTTACCGAAGCCAACGAGCTCGGAATCTGATGACGCAATTTAATTGAATTTGATATATATAAAAAAAAAAAAAGGAAACCCAGTGAATCCGTCGACTCTTCACGGAAATCCATTGATTCTTCTTCCCGCAATTCATCATCATCATCATCATCATGATCATAGTTATTTTCCGGAAAGAGGACAGTCTGCTCCTCGGCGTCGCGTCGGGCCGAGCGTTCTGTTGTGTTTAGTTGCGTTACGTTGGGTCAGGTTCGCTTGGTTAGCATAGTTTGCCGTCGCATTGAGGCGCGGCTCTCTCAAGCCGAGAGTTTCGAGATCAAGCTATTCCTCGAACTCACAAGCCAACGGGTCCCGTTGCTTTCCGAGTTAGAACCGGTTTCCCGCCCTTAAATTCCAACGAGAATTATTTAGAGAATGGTGCCCCGCGATGACTCGATCCTTTCGACCGGACAAGAGAAGAACCTCATCATCACGGGACGCGATGCTGAACCATCGCACCGCAAATATCTTCCAAATTTTCACTCGTAGATTCACTTCTTGCTTGCAATGTATGACGATGATCGAAGATGATGATGATGCAGCAGACCAACACAGCTTGTAGAGAAAATAATAAGAGAGTGCCATTACCGAGCCGGTTCGTTGGCTGCTCGGTTGCTATTATATCGTCACGGAATTTGAGCCCTGGGCCTTTCAACTGGGCGTCAAATTATCTCAGGGTTATACAATGCGCCTGCAGATTGATATCTTTCGTTACCCGGTCCCTGTTCATTTCACCGTCACAGGTATATAATTCCGTACCTACCCGCATCCTCAACTATATTAACAACGGTTTCACAATGCTCTCGTTTCAAAGCCTCGTTTTTCGCTTTCTTCTCTTTTTCAAATTGCGGCAATTAATCGTCATCGAAACGCGTTCCGATCAGTAACGAAGTGAAGATTGTCATTGGGAAGGTACAGAGAATTGCATAACTTTTTCGTACATTTCGATCATGAAAGTATGCATGAATATCAAGATGAGAGGAAATTGGTTAGATGGATAAGGCGCCCGGAATGAAATATTGTGCTCAAATGATAAATTCATCCTTCATTCGGGTCGGTCATAGTACTGACATATATCACTTGCGAAATGCTTAGCTATTACGAACCGTACAGACGCGAGGATCGCCCAAGGGAGGGCAAAAAAACAGAACTTTTTTCACCCATGAATGCATCTTTTATGATCGCAAAGACTATAACAGCGTATTGGACATGTATAAACGAAATGAATATAGTTGATCGATTAATTATTGTCATCTAATACTACTTATAATTCCACGCTGCATCGGCACCTTTCATTCTTCATCTTAAAGTTTTTCACCTACGTTATCCTATTTTCTCTATTCTAGATCAATTCGTTGAAGAAACTTTCTAGGTTATAGTTATCCACAAAAAATGAGAAAAGAGAAATCATGCTCGAAATAATTTCACCGTTTCGCTCGCGGTTATAGTGCCATTAAAGACAATGGGATAAGGAAATTACACTCCGTTTTACACCGCCTTCTTCTAATACGTTTCATCGCAATTATAGCAATCAAACCACGTCGTTGATTAAACTCGCGTTCAACGTTACCTCTCAATTTCTATATTATCGCTATGATTACAAGCCTCGTTAGTCGATCGGTTAGCATCGCCTTTTTTGCTGCCTGATGCGTTAGCACCGAGATTTTTTTCAATCTGACCATTCTCTTCCACCTTTCAGATTTTTGATTCACGATCCAAATGGAATTCTAACTCGTGACTTTTGAGAGGCCAGTCGAGTCGCCGGTGGCACTCTAACCTAGCTAACACAGGGAATATTCATTTTTCATTATATCCGATCGATGTTTCGAAAAAGCGAAATACTTGGCTACTTTCTGCCATCATCCTCGATGAATTCTCAAAGTTTCATCAAAATCGATCGAGGCGTTTGCCAAAAACGACTATTCTCATTTTTAAGACGGTTTCTGTACATTCAAGATGGCGAGTTTTCTAGCATCATAAGTAGTTTGATTGTGAATTTCAATTTAATCGGCAGAAGAGAATATAAACGGGAGTAAAAAAAACTGACGGAAGCACGTCACCGTTCGTGACAATTTTTGGCTTCCATTCCAATGATGAAAGATCTCTAATATTCTACGATGGTTAAACTTGACGAACATTTTCTTCATAGCAGCCGTGGCAGCAGCAACGGTTTGGGAAAGAAGTTTAGTTCTCACGATTCAAAAGCATCTGGTATTTCAGGATCCATATATTACATTAATGGGATGATGCTATGCAGATGAATGATATACATATAGAGTTTCTTGTGTAGAGACAGTTTTTCAATCTTTACATTACCCGGAAGCCAGGTATACCCATTTTAAGGGACACGTAAGAAATGGAACCGATCACACCATTAATATTACCCCTTTTCCTCTCTCTCTCTCTCTGTCTCTCTCTCTATCTGTGTACATAATATATTTATGAAAATACATGGAGGAATTATTTATGCGTTTAGATGATAGTTGTACCCATGAGTATAAGGGTGATAGGTTGTACACGGGTGTATAAACATCCCTTAATAGAGAAAACTACCCTGTGTTCATAGTTCGCGATACCTGTCCATAACCCTGAGGGTAAGGTTTGGGGCAAATACCAGAAAGACCAGAAAGGACGAAAGTCATGGGCTCCTTGTGGCAATATATCAGTCTCCGTGGGTAACGCTGCAAGGGTTGCTACTTCGTTCCTTGTCTTTTGGAGAAAAACGAAACCGGTGCATAATGTTATGGAAATTCTATGCTAAGCATGTAAATCTTTTTCTCGTCACATTCAGGGACCCAAAAATCTTCGAGGTCCCTCCACTTTCTACCTGCTCAAAAGCCTCCCATCGCATCACCTACCTCTTTTCACCCTAGACACAAATATTACGCATTCGAGAGTTCAGTTTTTCATCAAATAATTTCATCCTGATTTTTACTTTTCCCGATACTCAGAGGGGCGTTTTTTCGTTTTCGTTCTGCAATTGGATTCCGAAAAAGCTACTTCTGAGAATTCGAAGAGAATTGATTGAAAGGAAACATCCCATTTTGAATTCTGGGTTCAAAATGTTTGCAGAAGTAATAGAATATGATGAAACCTGCATATATACGTAATTTCGAAAGAATTCAATAGAGAGACATGATATTTTCTTGCGAATCATTTCTTCGCTTTTCATTTTCATCCTTTACATACTAAGACCACGTTTTTTTTTTACACAGGTGGTTTTCTGTGACCTTTTTCACCCGGTCTTGATCCCACCGTCAAAATACTGACTCGATCCTCTAAGGGTAGCAAAAAATCATGTGAAAAGGCGGTTCAACCCCTTCGGCATATACGGGATATAAATATTGTTCGTTCCCAAATGCCTAGGCCATAATTTATGTGGATTTTATTAAAATTTAATGGGCAGTACCCGATCCCATACACAGTTTCGTTACGTCGGAATTCAGCAGCCTTTTTTGGGAAGGGAAAAATTGAATAAATAAATACGTAAATGAACACCTATAGCTGAACCTATACCCCTGTTTGAACAAGAGAAGCAACTTTCCTGACAATTCTGGGAGCCTGGAAATTCTGGCCTGGATTTTCGGGATCCATTAGATAAAAAAAATTAAAATAAAAAAGATCAGTGAAATTTTAAAACCTGTCGCCTGCTTTTGGTTGAAACCCGCTTGTCTTTTCAATTTACGTATCATTTTATGTCATTCTCTTCTTTTATTTCGGAAGAGAAAGAGGAGGTCGGTTGTCAGTTTCACGAATAACTCTCAGGGATTTCGAAGGCGTATCTGTAACTGTTCTTTTTCTCTTTTCGTCCCCCCCTCCGCCAATTTTTGTTCAGTTTTTATTTTCAAGTTGAGTTTTTTGTTTTTTCGCTATTTTTCCCAATGCTGTATGAGCAGTACATTGCCCTCTTCGGAACTCCTCGACCATCCCATTATAAGCACATCATCAAGTTTCGTGTAGTATACGTCCGATGATGCCAAACTACAAATTATTCCATGTAATTTTGGGGCCCGAGCAAAAATTCCAGGCCACAAAGCGTGATCTTGAGATTAATGGGGCTTCCAGATTTCTCGTTCGGGTTAGTGCTACATATGTATATACATGTATATATATATAGATACACATATATATACCAAACTCCCCTCAAGCTACTAACCAAGAGGCACTTTGACGCCGGGTGCAGGGTATAACCCGATTTATAAATTATAAACCGGTAGAAGAATTTTTTTCTCCAATTTTTCCTTTTACTTTTCCTTCGCCATAAATCATACTTTGTATTTACAAAATTTGATAAATTTCGGGGTTTTTATGGGAACCCTTTCCTTGTCTCCTTTTTGTTTATTCGTTTTATTTCGTTTTTTGTGATTCTTTTTAAATTTGTATTAGAGGTATTCGAGTTTTTTTTTCTCATCTTCTCTCTATTCGTCATTTAATTTGGAATCAGAAATTCTCTTTTTATCTTGCAATAGACCCAGTTTCTTGTTCTTGGTTCTTTTTCTCCCCCGAGATATCTGTTATGTGTTAGCCTCTAAGTTGAATTCTACCACATATCTGTAGAGCAGAAAAAAAGATTGAGAAAAAAGTCAGAAAAGCTGACCGAAAAAAATGGAACGAGCCTGGTACTCGATAATTGAAATACGAGTAACGGAAAACGACGACCGATAAGTTCCAGATGTTAAAGTCGGACACACATACTACATTATAGTCTGTAGAGTGTATATTTCTAATCTGACCTAACCTAAGTCGAACCAAGCTGCATACGTTGATAAGCAGAAGAACCAGAGATAGATAGATAGAGAGAGAGAGAGAGAGAGAGAGAGAGAGAGAAAGAGAGTGAGAGAGTGAGACACAAAAATAGTTTCGTAAATTGAATGCTTTCGATGTAACGAATGTGATTTCATTTATTAATTTATGGAAAGATGATTTCATTGAATTTGACATTAATTTTGTTTGCCTTTCCAATTTTTGTTACAGATTTGACGATTTTTTATACACCGGAGATTATCAGAAAACAAGAAGACGAAGACGGAGACGAAGAAAAGAACCGCCGGACCTCATTGGAACCGTAATCGAGAAAGTTTGTGGTACGTAGAGTCGAAAAACGAGAAAGAAAGCGAAGAAAAGGAACGAAAAAAATAAAGGAAAAGAACCGCCCCCCCCCCCCCCCCCTCCCCCCAATAGAAAAAAATGCTGCAACATGTGCTGCGGTGAGAATCTCTTTTCCTTTTTCACATGGCGATGATATTCCCTTTGCTGCACAGATTAATACAGACACATTTTTACACGTTTATTTTGTCTTTTCATCGGTGTATGTATGTATATACGTGTGTAGTGGATTCATCCAAAACACATGGCGATCCTGTGGCTACGCCCGCGAGTCAATACCAGCTTGAAGCAGCCCGGGTCTAATATAGAATACCGTGTCGTTTATTAAAAACGATGGTAAAGGGTTTTTTTACGGGAGCGGGGGAGCGGGCCCACGGTTTCGGGTTTATTCAAAGACGAATATAAGATGAATTTTCGAAGAAACTAGAAAAAAGAGGGGCGCGGGAAGGAAAATCACGCTGACGATGTTACAGGCAATTTTAGAGCGCACCCTGCGATCCAGTTTGTCAAATTTTGAAAGATCTCGTGACCCCACAAAATTGCGCATGTGTTCGTTTCTCAGTTTGAGACGAACGAATGCGAGATTTTCAAGATTTCGAGCTTCATACGATCTAGACATTTTTTCATCCACAACACATTATATCTTTCAATATATATAATCACGGTAGTTTTTCTCAAATTTTTTGTTCTTCCATGCTCTACTTTTACTTTGTCGAGACACTATATATGGAGGAACGCAGTTGAGAAGTGCAAAACCAAAATGGCCGCCTTTATTAATTGAGGTCATCAAGCTCGTTTAGCAATTGTCATTAATTACAACTTATATCGTTAGGCCCATGGTCGCTGCGTACTGGGCACCTATAACTGGCTTTCCGCTATAATATGTTCGAATTAGATAGGTGCGTACATATACGTGCGGCTTGATAGTTGCAAAAATTATTATATCACACGCCATATTGTTTCTATTTTTTTTTTACTCGTAGTTTTTTGAAATTTGATCCATCAACACGTTGCTCCTTTCCACATAGTCGTATCACTCACTGATACATTCATGTTCTCTTAAATTATTTGAAATAGACGTGGAAAATGTGGTGGAAGAAGAAGAAGACAACCCCGTTCATAATCTAGATTTCCATCCATTTGCAGAAATGTAAAACGATAGTTTTGCGACTGCGCAAGAACCCTTTGACCCTCGGCCGAGGTCTTTAACCCTCTTTGAAATTTGGAAGGGTAGGGGGTTGGGGGTTGGGGGTATGGAAATGTATGCTAATTCAACGTTGGCAAATACACACGAGGGTATAAACGGCTGGCCAATCAAAACCAACGAAATGTAGCATCCCTTATATTGTGTTACTTGGGTAGGTAGATAGGCATTCCAGCTACTCCGGCTACGAAATACATTTCACGCAGTTTTTGAACGCTTTGCAATTTTTACATTTTTGTTTGTACTGTTCGGAAATTGGATTATCGCGAATCGAATTGATTGATCAACTAATTCAATCACTGTCCGACGATTGTTGGAAGAGACAAAGATCTGAATCGCACGATTCTACACTTAGTTCCCATTATTATATCGTACATCATATGCATTACGGTTTTGCAGGTTGAGTTACTAAATGTAGTAAGTAATCAATGGAACCAAACCAAACTAAACTAAACTAAACTAAACTAAACCTATTCTCCCACGACCTCTATCGAATATTCAGGAGAACGAAATCATAGGGTTTGAATATTTTATTTGCCAAGACTTTGATCAGTCAGTCCGAGAACCTGGATAACTATGGGTAGCTATTTTCTCCTCTATTTGATATTCACAGGAATTATTATGCAGATATATCCATCAGTCTATCCATCTGGGTATCTCCTAGTATCTAGATATTCTATTAATTCGTTATAATTCTATTGGCGTGGAAAGGAAAAAGGAAAAAATGAGACTAAAGAAAATTACAGTAATGTGTGTAGAGTATCACGAGTATAGTGAATACTTACCTATCGACCGAACAATTAACTCATGATAGTTTGATAGATGTAGGAAAATTCTCTATACCTATCGGAACATGTACCTACGTTATACGGATCGCAATCTTGTGAAATGATGGAATGTGAATATAATAATGGCGGAATGAGAATCAGCGATTCCATGAATGAATGAATTTACATCTCTGATTATTATTCTGTTTCCCTATTTGCCAATTTTTTTAGGTTTTTCTTTTTTCTCATCTCGATGGAAAATATCATCGCAGAAACAATGCGATATCTGTGCCGCAATAATTACGTAACTTGAGCATACTCGCAGCCGAGGATCGTGTCCTACGAGATTTTTTGTCTGCGTCTATACGCTACGTGACGCGAAGCTTTCGCTTTTGCTTTTGATTCTGCTTCTACATTTTCAACCTCGGCGGGACACCCTTTCGTGTGCAAATAACGGAACACCTGGAGCAATGGCCGAATGCAAATCGGCCCCGGGGCCATCAGATTCTGATCCCTAAGCGATTGGCCCCTGGGTCTTCGCTGTTGCTGTTGCTGCTAGAGAGGACGAGGCTAGAAGGTTAAATTTTTTTGGGACTGTTTTGAGACCGGCTCTCTCGTTATAGATTCATATCCAAAAGCCTCTTACTTTCATTTATATTTTGTACTGGAAAGATATTTTCAAAATGTTGTCTTCTATTTTTGAGAATATGCACGGAAACGTTAACCGAATGCTCTCCTGAAGAAATTTTCGATAATTATAATTCGACGAAGAGAAAATTGAAATGAACGCTTCTAGATTTTCCTTGTTATTCATCTCTGACTCCCCCCCCCGTGAAAGTCTGATACAAAAATAATTACGGTTTTTGGTTAATTGCTTAACCTTAACCCCGGCTCGCATAGCACGAAAACCTAACCTATACGATGTATTAAATACGTAAATTCAGTTGGGGGCGAGGAATGAAGAGAACAAATCCCCCAACTGCGTGTCGAAGAAGGAGAAGAGGGGGTGGACGATAAAAATGGCGTTTATCTATATATATCTGCACGGAGCTTTGACAGGGGTGAAGAATCTCTATTTTACCCCCTTTTCGTGTTCTCTCCTTTTATCACGTTCGTAATTCTACGTCGTTGTGTTATAGGTGGGCATAACTATGACGCCATCAGAGCACGTCGGGGAGTGATAGAAATTCAAGAAAAAAATGGGATCAAACTTCCTTCATTTTCATTTTTATACCTATAGTTGGTATAAAAACTATAAAAATAGCAAATTATCGAAGGAGCATAAATTATAGCGGGGCAATAAATTGCAACAACTATATATTCTATAACTAGTAGGTACGTAAAAATATACGATCGGGAGAAATCATGCGGTAGATTTTCTTAGGGGGGTAGTGTAGTAAATAAATGTGTGTAGAACTATACCCCAGCAGTAATTTGTGATTGTAAACTGCTTTATTGCTCTGTTTTCAATTTGCTTTCTTGAGTTCTATACTCCGCAGCTAGCTGTGATCGAACTAACGACGCATCCCATCGCATCGCATCACGTTTACGGAATATAAAAACAAGAAATAAAATTATTGTTTAAAACCGAAGAGAAAAAAAAGGGAAACACCTTCCATGAACCGCAGTATAGGTAGCTACTATAACCTGAATTATATATTACCAGAGGGAAAACAGAAAAATTATACACTGAAAAAACTGATACAGTTTGATAGATTTTTACGATAAAAAGCGATGATTTTCTTTTTCTTCTCATTTCGAAAATTTCACCCGTTAGTGTATACTGTACGGGTAACTTCCGCGTTACTGTATTCAGGTTCGATATCAATTTATATAAATGTATCTGTATTTGGTGGATGAGATCGTGCGTTCGTTTACGTGCCAGAGGCCCCTGCCGTCATCTCGGTATCCGGATCCCACCGCAGAGCCATAAAAACAGGTCGCCGACTAATTCCATTTCCGGTTACAATAAACGAAACACGATCGAACAATAAAGCCATTCGTACCTGCCGGTTGCCCCGGGGGTTTCATACATATATATGTGTATCTCATACATACTATATATTATAGCCGTTGAATCTTGACGCTGAAATTCAAAATTTTTATACCAGGACTAGAAACGAAGGGACAAGAGAAAGAGACCAGGAAGACAGAGCTGAAATTTCAATGCGAGGCTTTCATTTCGTATTTTTATGTTGTTTTCTTGAAAAGAAGAAGAAGTAGATCGAACGGATTATCAGAACCGCCATTTTGAGTATTAAATCTGTGAAAAGCCTAACCAAATTTTGGGGTCAACTCCGTTGAAAACGTTTGTTCATCCCTCCGCAGCCTGCGTAGGGGGCTTTGCAGGTTTTCGCTGTAGTTGGATATGACGCGCCAATAATATTTCATACTTCATATTTCATTTTGTACGACGCGTCTTCTCGAGGACATATCACCTTCGTCCCCTTCGCCAATTTGGGGAGTGAGGCTTCGGCCAAAAACTTTGATTGCTCTAAGAGTTTTTCAAGACTTTACTCTCGGAGCCGTGAGAGGGCGATGGCGGAGGAAGTGAAACGTCTACTACGTAGACTTCGATGATTGATTGAAAGATCTGCATGCAGATTTACACCACGTGATATAGCTAGACTTCTCTCTTTCTCTCGTGTTCGAAAGAAAAGAAAGAAAAACCATAGTTTTTCTTTAGGTAGGCAAATTTGCGTTAAGATGAAATGAAAATTGGCAAAAAAAAAGAGACGAAAAAACATCGCGGGGAAAGAAAATTGGTCCGATAGATCTCGTCTTCCTCTTCTCTCTCTCTCTCTCTCTCTCCCTCTCCCTCTTTCTATTTCGTTTTCCTCTAGCTGTCTGCACAAGAAAAAGATAAACGAATAAGCATGCATACTGTATAAGGTGAAATGGTCCAAATAACCTAAAACTCAGTGCAACCCAATCCAATCACTAGACTCTTCTTGGGGGGTGGATTAATTGATTTGATTCCAAGGGTTCGCTGCTTCCCCTGCGGCCTATGCCGCTGCCTAGTTGTCCTCTAGCATAAGGGATAAGGGGGACCTGAATTAACCGGTAAACCCCCCGTGAGGCTTCGGCCAAAAACGCCGTTGAAAGGTCGCTTATACCAAGAAGGGAGGTTCGCTTCTTCATTTCGTTTTTTCATTCTCTATTCCTACTCGCGTGAATCATTTGTTCATTTATTTGTTCTCCAGTTCTCCTACTCTCAATAAAGTTGGGTAAAAATTCGGAATAATCTGCTAGTATTATAGGTATACAAAACGAGGAAACTCAATCGCCAATCGATATATTCGGAATTCTTCTCGGCCTTTCTCAGGCGTATATAATTCTAGACATATATTATATCGAGTCCTGATGAACATATTACGAAATTATTATTCCAGCCCATCGAAAACGATGCGATTAAAAATTCATGTAGCCGTCGTCGTCGCTCAATCATTATATATAGCGAACCATAGAGTGGCCGATGGATATCGTGATGTAAGGTTTACGGCCACCAATAAATATATGTTATATACATATGCATACAGTATATAGGTATGTAAAGATATGTAGATAGTAGGTATATACCTACACATGTACATACGGGTATAAAGGTAGGCAGGTAGGCATGTACCTCTCCACTTGACCATAACTCATTTACGTCGCAGGGTACGTTCTCTTCAATTATTCAACCGATCGTCTTTCAGCGCACTGTCCACACTACCACCGTATCAAAATAATGATATAACAATAAAAATAATAGCAATAATAATCATCATCGTCGCCATTATCATATTAATAATAATCCGAACAGAGAACCGTTCCTTCGGACCATCCAATAGCATACTCATGAATTTTTATGCTCCTTCTTCTCGTCCATCTTCTTCTAGCTGTTGCCGTTCTTCTTCTATTCTGTTTCTTCATTGAAAATTTGCGCGTGCAAAAAATCGGTATCACGGTCTCATCATCGCGATCTTCATCTTGAATATTAATTCCGTACAGTCTTTACCGCATGAAGCCATCTATTCACGGTTTCATTATAAAATCATCAAGCATTTTTTCTTCTTTCTTTGTTTTTTTCCTCACTGAGCATGCATGCGTCCGTTGTGCTTTGTGCTTTGTGATTTATAATTTGCGGTTTGATGCTGTTTGCAGAACACTGCAGAGCAGGCGAACGATGATTATGATTTGTCATAAATTATACCCACTGCGCAATTATACCATCTTCTCTACTTATATATATTCTCGTACCATCACCAGATCATATGATCAGCGGATTGGCTGCATAGAATACTATGTGTAATCCAAGTGTTAGATGAGATGAGAATAAAACCGAAAGAGAGAGAGAGGGAGGCAATTAGATGCTGCCGGATGCAGCAGCAGCAGCTGCACTTCACTGCATTAGATCATCAAATACGTTCAGTGTCAACCTTGATCCTTTCCAGAAGTCGTTGTTATTCATCGTTCCTCGTGTTTCTCTCTCTCTCTCTCTCTCTCTATCTCTCTCTCTCTCTATCTCTCTTTCGATTCCCTGGCAGTTATGAAATCCGACAAGAAAGAGGAGAAGGAGGACGAGGCTTTCCGATTGGCCACATCGCGAAGTGAGTTACTTCAGAATGTATAATATCCACTTGCGCGCTCCCACTTCATCGACCTGCAATAACGCGATTCATCGGTATCGGAGAACGAATTCAAATTCAGTATACATCTTCATTGTTCGGACACGGACACGCGATACCACAAATCCTCAATTGTGTAGGCATTTTTGAGATTGTAAAGAGCCGAACCACATTCTCGTTTTCTACTCTTTGCCTTCTGCGGGTTCAACAGCCATCATCCTCTAATCTCTTAGAAATAATGCGGGCGTTAAATGTGAGAGAAAACCTACATTAGCCAGTAGAGAGAGTAATGAGTCGGGTTATGTCAAGGTCTGAATAAAGCTAACCCATGATTTGGGGTTGTTTGTGTTCACTATGTGGTGTTTAAGTAGCGTAAGTAATTTTATAATTTGAAAAATTAGACGAGGTTTTCGTATAACGGATCTTGAGATGCGGGTCTCTAGTCTATCCGCCAGACCCGAAAACCAACTCGGTCTTCTTCTTTTTTACGATGATAAAAATCAGTCCCCTTTAGCTCGACAACCTTGCATCCTCCCTCAGTCCTTAAGATTTGAATATCTGCTGGAGAAAGAAAGCCAGAAAGAGAGAGAGAGAGAGACGTAAGAAAAGGGTATTGGAGCATCAGCTTCAGAAGGAAATATGAAAGAGACCGCCTCCTCACTCCGGAGAGTATATATAGAGAGAGAGAAAACAGGAAGATAGTCAAGAAACACGACCTGTAGTAGATCCCTTAAGGCGATGCTATACTCGATTTTTACCGACATAAGTTATTCCGTCGAATATCTCGGAAACTTCTATTCCAAGTGGATTGTCCGTTTGAGATTCGATTATTGATGATGAATAGGTTCGATCAAAGAGTCGAAAGTCACGAGGATTACGGATATAATGATTTTTTATGCATCGAGAGGTCCGACCGCGCCACACATTTTGACCATTATTATCTGTGATAGCCGAATTCTACGTGAAATGCCGTACATGTACATCCATACCGGAATATCTCTGTCATACAATTAGGCAGGAATAGAACCGTAGTTTGGAATGGCGAATTCCGTGGTAATTATTGCGGTAAGATGTCGGAGGCCATGACGATCCTGACCATGCCTCTATGAGCGTCAATTGGTGCTGCGATCAAGCGTCAATGGCCGGAACTGAACATAGCAGCGAACGATGCGTTCCGTTTTGACCAGTGACGCTCGATTGCAGCGTCAATTGACGCGCATTTAGAAGTACGCTTTCAGGATTATCATGGCTTGCGTCAATCTATCAGCCATAATTATCACGAAATTCGCCATTTCAAACTACGATTATAGGTTTGCCTAAAACAGAGATGTTCTGGTATGGATTTATTCGGCATTTCACGTAGAGTCCGGCTCCTCAACCTTTTTACGCGAAAATGATTCGTGGGCTTCTTCAATAGTCAGAACGTATAGCGCGGTTGCACCTTACGATGCATAAAACATAATTTTTTCGCGATTCCCCTCGCGTTCGACCTATCGAACGAGTCTGTTCCTCATAAATCATCGAATCTCCAAACCGACAATTCATTTGGAATCATCTTTTTCGAGATATTCGGTAAAATAATTTATGTCGGTAAAAATCGAGTCAGCGTCACCTTAACACACATGACCAAACGGACAACGACATATAGGTACTATAACTCAGCGTGAAGTAATGTCTTCTAACATAAGACTCTAAAAGGGTCCGCTGTTGGATATTTTCGACCCCAAGTCTTAGATTTCCAGGAGAGACACACATGTAGTCGGTATTATAACGATAGGGTCTGGTTTCGGGCTGGGGCCCTCGGTCCCTGGTCCCTAGTCCCTGGTCGGGTAGGTTTTACGGTCAGGTCAGGTTTGGTTAGGATAGGATAGGCGGTCAGGTTTGGGTTAACTCCAGCGGAGAAGAGGATGCATGTCTTCTCCCTCAGCTTCAGCTTCTTATTCATTTTTCAGATGGATAAGACACTGAAGCGAGAAATGATTGCGCAAGATATATAACCTAAGATTCGTGCAATGGGACCAATGCCATACGTTGCGCACACTGCACCAGATGGCCGACAACCACCTATCATATACTAAATCCCGTAGGTTTTATAGAGACAAAAAAGGCACGAGAACAAGAGCCGTAGACGAGCAAAAAGAAAAATTCTATCACACGGTCTATCTCATAGCGAATTTGACTTGCAGGAAAAATGTCCGGACTCATGTCCGTGCGCATTGAGCACGCTATCCCTAGTTTTCCCGCCTTCAAATTCATTGGGATCTGCAAAATGCGCACTGAAACGGCTGATCGATTTCGACATTAGGTGACGATAAGTGAGATTTACGACTCATTGTCATTTCGGTTACTTGGATTTCAGTTACTTGGACCTTTGCACAGATTGTTGACAACCGTTTGAAAATAAACCATCCGTGATGTTCTAGTTTCGTAATTCTAAAAGATTCAATTTTTAATAATCTTGCATAATATTAGAATGAAATGTCGATTTTCTTCAATTCTATTCGCAGTAAGAGACGTCCAGACGCGAGCAGAAGCCCGAATGGGTTTCCTGATTGAACTACATAAATAAATACATTCTCTTCTACAAGTACCCTCTATGACTACCGAATCAACGATGCAGTGTGTAGTAACAGAGGCCAGAGGTTAGCTTTACTATACGAATTACGAGGCTATTGGAGAGGAACAAGATGGTCGAGAGTAGTCCCACTACACTATTTTCGTGATTTTTTTCAATTTTATTTCATTCTTCTTCTTTCCTTCATTCTCTTTTTCTCCTCCCACCTTTTTCCCCCTCTCCTTTCCTCTCTTTCGCGTCCATCGTCTCGTCAGTCAAGTGTCACTTGCAGCCGGCAGAGGCGTCGCTGTCGTTCAGTGCCGTCGAACAAGAAAATGGGAAGGGAGGGAGGCTCGAAGGGGGGAAAATAATGGGCCGGGGTGGGGGCAAGGGTGGACGAGGCGGGGTGATGAGGGGATATTTTGGGGTGGGGGGGAATCTCGGGCGCGTGTGACTTGCTCGCGTGTGTCTCCAGTCCTCGACACTCAGTGCGTCGGAGACGGTCGTCCTACTGGGACATGCAAGATATTTTCTAATCGCGTTATAGTTTAGTTTACCGTTTTTCTCATTTCATATCTTTTTCCCTTTGTTCATTTTGTTCCTCCCTTCTTTCTTTTTCTCGTATATATATATATATATATATATCCTCTCATATCCTCGCATGGTACATTTACCTTTAATAGGAGTGAATTTTCGTCTATTACTGATTTTTATTGTATAGATACGGAGTACGGTATCAATGTGAATTCGAAAAGTGGGTTACATTCTTTTTCTTTTTTCACCATGACTATCTACTTTTTCAAGAAATTTCTATAGTCCGATTTTTTTTCGCTCACTTCGATTTTCCATTCCCGTTCACTGTATTTTATGCTCCCATTCATTTTTCATCTTCCAATTTCTCTTACCACGAAATATTATTTCAAGAAGATCGAACGCACGAGCGATGGAACAAACGAAGGAAAAAGATTACATGGGACGAATATGTATGCGTTTATCAAGTGATAATAACAATAATATACATCGACTAAAAATAACAACAACGGCGTCGGCATCAACCGCAGTTGTGTTATTATAAATAATTGAAGAAAAAAGCACAAGACAGGACACAGGAAGAGAAGAGAAAATATTGTTTGTGAATATGGTAGAGATCCAGCAGCGAGGTATAGAGTTCCTACGTAGTATTCAGAAAGTAGGAACTTCATACCGTGCTCTTGGACTTGCCGAAAGCTCTTCGTTTTATGAACAAAAAACAAAACAAAAAAAACAAAGAACAAAAAAAAGACCATCAGAATAACGAAAACAACGAAACAACAAGACAAATGAAACAAAAAAGAAAAGAAAAACGGATGATCCTACAGGAATAAGGACTGGCTCGCGTACGCAGGCACGGCTGCTTCTACCTATAATTAAGGAGAATTCAAAACGAGATATATATGTGTAAATAAAAGTAAAAGCCATACGCCACGTATTATATGTAATTCAATGAAAATAAATTAAACATTTGAAATCGGGAATTTGAAATTTGAATTCGAAATTGAAATATAACAAGATCGGAGCAGAATAATGAAAAGCAAAAAAAGAGCAAGAACAAAAAAGAGATACAGAAGAAGAAAATAAAGAAAGAGAGTTAATTCGAAGAAACTCTATATTTGTAATATTTCTTGCGTATATACACACATTAACACAGAAGATAGCAGAGAAGACAAGAAATAAAATGAGATGAAAAGACCTGCTGCCTGAAAAACGAAGCCTCAAACTCTACTTCGTGCTGTACTTTGAGTAAGTTGAACAAACAATTAATTTTATCCATATTATGAAACACGTGTTTATCATATATATATATATACCTATGTACGTATACGCATATGTACGTACTGTGTTAACATAGTGTACAGCAGCGGTATGTATATAATACTTGTGCTGTGAGTACATACAAACATACGCATATATACGTATATATGAAGAAAAAAATTCATACATAACATAAATTCATATTAAAGTAGTATGTATAGCGTATAATTTGTTCTCTGTGGTCTCTCCTCTTTCTTCTTTCTTTCGCAACAATAATAATAATTATGATATTGTTATTATTGATAATGTTAATTTCACTTCTGCGTAGTTATAACAAATACTCACGCCTGCACGTTAGTATAAAATGATAATTATTATTTTATAGTAGGTATAGTATATATATATATATATATGCGTATTACAATTCTTTCGTAATTTGATACGTCCACCATGACGATTCTTAACTGAACTTTGCTCCCTGTAGCTGTACGTACTGTGCTTTTTGCCTTTTTCGAGCGGCTTCAAAAACAACGCGTGGCCGTAGCGGTCGCGTTGCTGGCGTTGCGTTTGATGATGCAGCAGGCGCGCGAGGCGTGGCGTGGCGTGGCATGGCGTGGCGTGGCGTGGCGTGGCGTAGCTGGCTTCTCATTATAATACTTATACTACTTATAATTTCAATTCCTACGTACTACATACATGACATAGCTACACGCCGAGCTTACGAATAATATACGTACGCAGAGGTGAATATTACATTATATCGAAGGTAAAGCAGTGAGAATAATGAAACGTAAAATGCGATCAAGATAATTTGTCGTTTCGCGACTTTTTCCCTGTTTCCGTTTCTCCGTTCTCTCATTCCTTCGTTCCACGAGAACTTCGCCATTTCAGACATTCCTTTTGTTCTCAAGGCTCTCTAAAATTCACTGAGACAATATCTTCAAGTTGGTCACACCTCACGAATTATATGTATAGAATTTTCAAAATTTTTCGGGGATTATCTGACAATTTGTCTATCCATTTTTCATCTCACCACTCGACATGCACCCCGATATATCTCGAGTCTGGTTCACTCGCAAGCTATGCCACATATTTCCCCTGCAAGCTCTACTCCGAGTACGTCCCGGGTACAGGCCCTGAGTTCACGCAAAGTCACGTTTACCGTTACATGCATTTCAATTTTATATCGTATCCACGCGCGTACGAATTGCGCGAATTTCTCTCCGCTTGTATACATGAAATTGATGAAAAAAATGAAATAAGAGAAGAGACGGAGAGAGAAGAGAAGACGTGACATAGGATAAGATAGGATAGGCCGTAGGGTAGGGCGCGTTTAATCCCTCCACGTACCTACCTCTAGCAAGGTTCTAACAATAAGTATGCGCGTTTATGATGCGTGCGCACAAACTAAGCTGCTGCCCACGCACGCATCGTACCGGAGCTTTCCCTATCTCTCTCTACTTTATATCTCTTTTTCTCTCTAGCTGTTCCAATGAAAAAACTTAGGTATACGCCCCCCTCGTCCATATATATATATACTATACTATACTGTGGTCGTAAATGTCCTGCGTAGATACCATTATATGCTCCATACTATATATATATATATATATATATATATATATATACACACTATATGCGGACATTTTTTCCCGCGCTTTATATAGTTTAGCTGCGCTATCGTGTATATATACCTACATCATTCTTCCTCTCTGTTTTCTCATTCTTCTTCTTTTTTTCTCTTTTCCGTTACAATGATGTGTTACTTCGTTATAGAACGCGGTCATTATTACAAGTCATTATTATTCCAGCGTTAATTAACAATTTTCATTTTTGACTGCGTTTCGTTATGCGGTAGGTACACGACGTGAATTTCTAACGACCGTGCATTTCGTTACTAGACAACAGTCTACGAGAGTGTTCAGATACGCCCAGTAGGTACGCATGCGCGGTTTCTTGAGTTCGGTTGGTATTTGGGGTTACCAACCGTCAAAAACTTGAAAACTACATGCGACAGGTTGCCGCGACGTATCTAACCTCAATCATTTTTACAGTCGCACGCTCTACGTCGATCATTCGTGCTTTGAAATTATTGAGAATAAAAATACTCGCATTGCTCAGTGGTCAAAAAATTTCAGGTTACATAGATAGCGGTGACTTTCGCATTGTCGTTCACGATCGGACGCGTGCTACTTCGAAATTTCCGAACATTGATCCCCCTAGAAAAAAAAACAACCGAGCACGTAAAACCGCGCGTGCGCACTGGATTTGTCCAGCAGACGTAGTGTACCTATTGGTCGTTATAAAAATTCACGCTGTACAGGGCACACGGTTTTTAATTATCAAATCATAGGAACAAACTGAAAGGAAGATGATGCTTCAGAAGTCTGTAACGTTAACGGGGAAAAAATCGGGGGGAAAAATAATATCGGCTGAAATTTTTCGGTGAATGTAAATTAGAATTTTTTTACGTTTTTGGAAATCCTCAGATGGAAGATTATCAGTTCACAGTTTCCATAGTATTGATGGATCATTTCGTGTGCACGTTTAGGAAATATCACTGCATCCTGCATCGGTACGCATGCGTCTATTCAGACGCATAAAAGTACCTACGTATGATATGCAATGAAATTATGGTATGTATGTATAGTATAGACAACGATCGGATCGATATATTCAGCGGTGGCAAATCTGTGTTTGCATGTGGTGACATGGTTGGATTTGAGTCACCCGAATCGCAGATCAGTCCTGGTTTACTCTACCGAATGAGTAGTACTAATACTTGTAGTAGTAGGAGTAGCAGTAGTGGTACGAGTTGTAGTACTATACTATACTTACTATAAACGACCATTCGTCACTCGAAGATTAAATGGAAAGCCCGCAACAACTGCCGCATGCATACGGTATGTGTGTTTGGATATGTAGTTCTAGCCGTATTACAACCCTATATAGATTGTCTAGATACCCGCGAACGTATAAATTTACATAGATATCTCCATTTCGCTGTTCTACATAGCACTGAATGATGGTTTTTTACTCAGGCAAATGAGGGAATGGGAAAGAGAAGTAAAGAAAACGAAAATGAGATGGCAATTATTGAAATAAGGTTTCAGAAGATACTTTTTTCAATGTAAAATTTAAAGAGGATTCGTTGGTTTTTTGGGGAGTGTTCGTGGTTTGCGCGAGACGTGCATCTCCACAAGATCTATAACTGTTTGAATTTTTATATTCGCGTTTTTCGTTTCTTCAGAATCGTGTACACCGTGAGAAATCGATCGATTAACAATCATACTCCTCGCAGAGTTACGACAGCCAAGCCGCCTTGACAGTCTTACTACGCACGAGAAGTTACTACTGCACTTTGCACCGCATCGACTCCTGATCGCGTTAATTCCTCCTTTCTCGCTCCGTTTCCTTTTGTTTAATTTTTGTTTTCTCTAATCATAGCTATATCTCGGTCAGTTTTCAAGATTTTCCAAATTTTTTTTTTTTAAACGCGCACAATTCCGTGAACTATGAATTTACCGGAATTAAAGTTCCGTATCACGGATTGATCGATTGGAAAAAAAGAATTTTTTTTTTTTTTTTCTCGCCTGTCGTCGAAGCAGGTACTCAACGATATTACGGAAACATATAGAATAATTCATACAATTTGTATACATCGACGGTGAAATAAATGCAATTACATTCTGGTCTGTCAAGCAACGGAGAAATAGAGCCTAATGAGAAGAAATACGTATGTATGTACTACATACGTAGGTACAAGAATAGTTGGTACACATAATCTAGATAGCTTGCAGAGGGAACGGATGTAGAACGGATGAAGAAAGGGAGCAAATAATAGCTATATTTTTACAATCAAAATTTCGAATTTTCTTCTACTTTACTTTCTGCAGATATTTCATACAAATATTTTACCGCCAAACCGCGAGTCTGGAAATTCCAGTATACGGATGTAGGTATAGAAACGGCCACCGCTACGTCCTGCTTTGCAAGCTCCGCAATTCTCTTTCTCGTGTGGCAATATAGGTATGGGAAGAAAAAAGAACGGACACGAAAAAACAGAAAATCTATCCTACGATGAAAGATCTTCTATATATATTAAATATAATAAATCAGATTTTCTTTTTTACATCCTTCTTCCGGTTTCTCACTTCGTAACAAAGTTTATGATACATAAATTTGCCAAAAATTGCCAATTTCATATTGAAAACATGGATTTCAACACTTTTGTTTTCCCATTTGTTTGTTTGTCCTACGTTTTCCCGTCAAATTTGTTGTTGTGGTACTTATTGCAAATAGTGGTTTAAAAACAGGGAAGAAAAACGACAATTCGGAAGAATTTCATATAATGTAACAGGACAAAGAGAAAAGAAACAAAGAAGACTAGAAGAAAGTCTGAAATATGTAAATTGGAAGAACGGACAAATTTTTGTCATTGCAGGTATAAAATAGGATCGTCCGTAACTGAATTTCGTTAAATTTAGGTCGTTTTGATTCTGATTTTTTTCTTCTTATTCTCTCGCGACGATCCATGGCTATAGACTATTATATATTCTCAACGGATATACCTATATGTATATACGCATGTATACCTAGAGAAGAATTTAGGTGTACCTCCCTAAAAAAGCATCTTTTTGAGTGAAGAGACAAATAGACTCTACTATAACATAATACTGGTATACCTATTCGAGTATAGTAAAACATACGTTGTACTTACGTACATGCGAGCATACACACATACAATACATACGGAGAGTAGTATAAACCATTTTTGTTATCTAATCTCCTAAAGCAAATTCCAACGCCGATGTATTGTATAGTATAGTGTAGCGTAGCGTATAGTATATAGGTAAGCCACGAGTAAATATACTATAGTATCTGGCATATATAATATGCTAACAAGTATATTTATAGTATACTTCTCTTCTTTTCGTCAGAAGAAAAACGAAGAAAAGACAACAACAAAAAAATACCAGAGTGAAAAACGTTGAGTGGAAGATGCAGAGAGCCGGAATGAGAGGGAGGAGCCCCGCTGCAGCGGGAGGTGAAAAACGAAAAAGATGAAAGAAAAAAGATTTCGATTAAGATAGAATGATGGAAAGCTACGAGGGAAGAGCATCAGGTATTTTAGAAAAATTTTAAATCGACGAATCAAAATACTTGTGAATGGAAAATAAAAATACGACTCTAGATCTGTTGATCGGTTAAATGAGCGTACACCTTACTTCGAGACTGCAATACTTCGCAGACTTTCTGAAATCAAATGACTTCGGATCACGCGGTGATGTCACGTGATTTCGAATGACATCACGCGACGTCGGGAGACTTCGCCTGCAAAAAAAAAAATGTAAAACATCGTATCCGAAAATGGATTTTGTTCCGTGGATTTTCGTTCCAATATTCTCTACGGTAAAACAATGCAATGGAACGCGAAGTCTTGGATGTTTTACGGTCTCTGAAGCTTCCCCGGACACAAAACTATTTAGTATAAAACTTCGGTGGGTTACCGAGATCTCAAGATTCTTCAACATTTCAAGTTCGATTCGATACAGAGAGCACTGCAATTTGATTGGAAATTTCGGTCGCTAATTTAGGTTCCATGTTTCATCATTTCTTTTGTATTTATCTTAATTTTTTCGGGGCGGTGGAGGGCTCTTTCTTCATCGCATATAACCCTTTTCCTCTAACCGTACTACTTACGATATAGACCCTCGACGGCTGCGTATGTAAATGCATATGTAGGCATAACTGTACACCCCTGGCCCCGGCTAGACCAGTCTGATTAGGAAGAGTTTCAACGGAGCTGGGTCCCCAGGTGGTCCCAGATAGCCTCTATCACTACCCCATACACACGCCCACCGACAACAGTTGCTCTACCACGAGCGTCTGCAGGCATAGCGATAACGAGATGCGATGGTTGTGAGACAAAAAAAACTTTCATCCTTCAAATAGTGTATTTAGTTGGCAGTATAATTATTATATTCTTTCATAATTGTACTGTACCAGGTAGAGGCAGCATAGCCGCATTTATCCATCGTACGCGTACGCGAGCGTTAGCAAAACGAAAGAACGAGACGATTTTTCATTATTTCTAGTTTTTGCTTGGGTGGAATTCGAAATCGTCCTCGGAATATTGATAATTCCGGTAGACATGGAAATGAAGTTTAACGTTTTTACAGAAATACCCATTTGCAATGTATATATCACGCGTATGTATGTACATAAGTTGGTGGGCGTTCTTCTTGCTTCTTCTCTAGTACTTCGTCATGGTTTTCGAATTTGACTGTTCGTTTTTCTTTCTCGTTTCGTTTCACATATTTATTTTCATTCCGGTTATGACCGAGCTCGCACCCTATTTTTGAGAATGATAAGACTGATCCCTCTGACCATATATGCCGGTATAATCGCTGTGTTAGATAAGAGGTAGGAGGATTCCTCTTCACTCTCTGAGAATGTCTTCATTTTCTTGTTTTCTCTCCTTCTCCTTTTTTTGTTTTTATTTTTTATCCGATTCTGTAGCTTTCTCGTGAAATCTTGGGAGTTCGACGTAGGACGGAGAATTGACGTCCATTGAAACGGGAGGAAGCGAGCGCAAGCGTACCGAATATTTGTTCAGTTTCTTCGTCCTCATTTTTCGGCTTTTCTTTTTGTCTTTTCTATACATCGATGTCATACATTTTTCATATTCCACTGAAATTCGTTTCGCACGCGCATTTTCGTGCGAATTGTACACCTACTTAGTTATATTAATTGTTTTCGCTGTTTTTCCATTATTTCTATCGGTATGATAAACATATTCCTATCATCTACGTATGTTAATTGCGATGTGCGTAAAAACTGTACACAATATAGACGCGGTAATACAATACAATCCCACGGTCCACGCCCAACAAATTTTCGCTGATAAAAATTGAGCGGAGCAAGGGTCAGGGGGGGGGGGGGGGGGGGGGCAGAGAGCCAGAAAGAAAGAGCGAGAGGGAGCGACGGAACGGAGCTTTTGTAATGCTAATTTTTTGCTTTTTTCTAATCTATATGCTTCGTAAATTATCAATTATCATATTGCAACTCCGATCAATGAATTCAATGAATTTCCTGTAACAAACTTCATTTTTCAGATAAGCAATTGAAAAATAGCCTTATGGGTAATTTTTCGAATCTTTATTAGAACCCTGAGAGTTTTCCGCCCCAAATGAAAGAAAAAGGAGCTCTGAAGCATCAATATTAGCCGAGTTATGCATTTGTTAAGAAAAACTCGCAAAAACGTTCGATTACATATATCTGAATAAATTTTCGACTGTTTGCAAAATCCTTCAGCACAAGAATCAAATTTTCCGAGGACTATCCGCATGCAGATTTCAAGAAATATCTGGGATCTGGCTGATTCTTTTCACGTGGAATGGCCTATTTGCACACATAAAATATAATAATAGCATGAAGAGAACAGCTCTTTATCTAAATTAATTAATGATTCAGTCGTACCGTATAATATTATGAATATTTGATCAACAACGCGTGAACCGAGTTATCTATAGGGCCTAGAAAACGTATAGTATAACTAGGTGGAATATTAATTTGTGTGATCGGACTGCTCCATGGAATTAGATTTGATTTATCAGTTTATAAATATTAATTATCGATGTAACTAACTATATGTTATCATATAAACTAGCGAATAAAATACTATTAATTAATATACGTGTGGGAAGTACACCTTTATAGTATAGTTACATAGTACAGTTGTACACGAGTCTTTAGTTGTGAATAACTAAACAATTTGAATATTATAATACAGTCGAACCTCGTTCCCTGTCCTGCCTCGGGACCAAAGGATTCAGTCTCAGTCCACGGAATAACTGACTGCTGCAAAAGGTCTTCGACCAGTCACGAAGTAGCTACAGGGACGTAAGAATTGCTTTGGCGTTTGGTATCTGGACGATTTTTAATCTACGAGAAGAATGAGAATCGGAGAAGAACTGGGCTCCAGTTTCGCGTTTGAAAATCAGAATAATAGCTACGCGCTGCTGAGAAACAAGCGCTTGGAGAACGAGCTTTCAAAAGATCGATCAAAGCATGGAGAATGATATTGAGAAGCAATGTTCAATCCGATTTCCCATCCTCTGAGACTTATTTTCGAAGCGCTTGTTTTTCAACAACGAGTAGCTATTGTTTTGATTTTCAAACGCGAAATGTAAGGCCGATTTTTCTAGTTTCTGGAGAAAGGAGATCGCCCGAGTTGATCGATACGTTTGGAACAAATTACCGTTTTCAGACCGGCTGTTTTCTCTTCTCTACCCACCCGGTATAGTAGATTATTGAGGATAATGGAAAGTTTTAATAAATTGTATTTCATTTCCATCTGATATTTTTATTTCTAACGTATTCAATGCGATGGCATGCGGCGTGCGACAAGCGTGGGTTGTACCTACGACTATAGTCTGCAACTGGTCAAGCTTGTCGTATTTTTTGGGTTAGGTTGATAGGGAGGTGGGTAGGTAGGTAGATAGGACGGGGCTATAGCTTGCGTGATGCCAAGTAATTAGCAGTTTGTTAATTTAATATACAGTCTGAGATATAGCGCATGCAAATTTACGCGCGCATGTCCGAAGCACCGTAGATTTCATCTGATCGAGTATATAAACAAAACTGGTTTGTGTATCGGTAGGCACGAACATTTTTTCCCTCGCTCTGTCCATTTTTTCTTTTTCTTTTCTCTTCCATTTTTTCAGGAGACGGGATGCTTGAATTTTGAAATGAAATACAAAGCTCGAAATTCGATTGAAAATTACCAACGTATAAATAATGAATCCGGATATCATCAATACAGTCGAACCTCGAACTCTGTCCGTGACACAGAACCGACGCATATAATTATTTAGAATTTGCAGGATCTGCAGCTTATGGCACGGCTCAAGTATATTACCAGCTTCCCTCGAAAGATGTCGGCATCTCTTTTTCGCGGTAGAATTCGAATGACATTGAAATTCGAACAACAGTTCAACCCGAAATTCGAATGTGAAATTGATTGAAGATAACTCAATTTTAATTGAGCACATATATCGATCAGGTTCTAATATTTTCAGCAGGATGTTCCTGAACGACGCTGGGCTTTGGAATCGTGGAACGATCCATAGAGGGGTGAGCTTCCGGATCATAACAGGCTACACTGTCTGATCCCAATTATATCTCCTTACCGAAAAACAACGTGCACATTGAGAGCCGATCTACGCTAAAACGATAAATGAATAGGCACCAGTTGACGTAATCCCAAGACTCGATCGATATGCTCTCCTTCGCTTTGAGGAGGTGAAAGAGTGATACTAACAAACAAGCAAGTCCCCATGGGGCGTTGGAGAATCCTTGTATTGTAGAATAAGTTTGACGCATAAAAATACGCATAACATATGTATCTAGACTATAAGTATATGCGTGTATACGATAAGGTGTGAGTGCGAGCGTATGTACTAGAGGAAAACGCCACCTCCGAAGTAGTTTCTCATGTGAAAAGTTGTATATATAGAGTGCTGGACTGTTATAACGTTTGATTTTATTGTATGTACATATTGAATCTGTAAGATCCAAATAAATGATGATGATTACCTAAGCTACATGTAACTTGTTATTTGATATGATCCTTCAACAAAACCTATACCAAAAATCGATTCAAACCAATAGTCTAGAAATTAAGATTTTGGTGGACTCCCTCTTAACACTTCCAGTGGCTAACAAAATAATTGCCTATTAAAACATGGCAATGAATTTTGTCGCAGATATAGAATTTTAATTTTACAGCATGAATTTCAGTATCGAATCCAGAGAATATTTCAGCCAGAAAGGTGACATAGGCGAGAAGAGAGACAAACGCTGGCATGAGGATATCTCGTCGAATTTCCAGATTCTTGGATGATAAGTCGAAATTTCAGTATGCTTAAGTCGAAATTTCAGTTTGGTATCAGGAGAACATATTCGCCGAAGAGGTGGCACTAATTTTGCCTACATGTATGTACATGTGTATGAGCACAGGGACATAGGGGAGAGGAGGAACAAAACCCCGGATTTTTGGATTTTTAAGTCGAAATTTCAGTTTGGTATCAGGAGAACATATTCGCCGAAGAGGTGGCACTGATTTTGCCTACATGTATGTACATGTGTATGAGCATAGGGACATAGGGGAGAGGAGGAACAAAATTCCGGATTTTTGGATTTTTAAGTCGAAATTTCAGTTTGGTATCAGGAGAACATATTCGCCGAAGAGGTGGCACTAATTCTGCCTACATGTATGTACATGTGTATGAGCATAGGGGCATAGGGAAGAGGAGCCACGAATTCGGGATTTTTGAATTTTCAAGTAGGAATTTCAGTTTGGTATCAGGAGAACATATTCGCCGAAGAGGTGGCACTAATTTTGCCTACATGTATGTACATGTGTATGAGCATAGGGACATAGGGGAGAGGAGGAACAAAATTCCGGATTTTTGGATTTTTAAGTCGAAATTTCAGTTTGGTATCAGGAGAACATATTCGCCGAAGAGGTGGCACTAATTTTGCCTACATGTATGTACATGTGTATGAGCATAGGGACATAGGGGAGAGGAGGAACAAAATACCGGATTTTTGGATTTTTAAGTCGAAATTTCAGTTTGGTATCAGGAGAACATATTCGCCGAAGAGGTGGCACTAATTTTGCCTACATGTGTGTACATGTGTATGAGCATAGGGACATAGGGGAGAGGAGGAACAAAATTCCGGATTTTTGGATTTTTAAGTAGGAATTTCAGTTTGGTATCAGGAGAACATATTCGCCGAAGAGGTGGCACTAATTTTGCCTACATGTATGTACATGTGTATGAGCATAGGGACATAGGGGAGAGGAGGAACAAAATACCGAATTTTTGGATTTTTAAGTCGAAATTTCAGTTTGGTATCAGGAGAACATACTCGCCGAAGAGGTGGCACTAATTTTGCCTACATGTATGTACATGTGTATGAGCATAGGGACATAGGGGAGAGGAGGAACAAAATACCGGATTTTTGGATTTTTAAGTCGAAATTTCAGTTTGGTATCAGGAGAACATACTCGCCGAAGAGGTGGCACTAATTTTGCCTACATGTATGTACATGTGTATGAGCATAGGGACATAGGGGAGAGGAGGAACAAAATTCCGGATTTTTGGATTTTTAAGTCGAAATTTCAGTTTGGTATCAGGAGAACATACTCGCCGAAGAGGTGGCACTAATTTTGCCTACATGTATGTACATGTGTATGAGCATAGGGACATAGGGGAGAGGAGGAACAAAATTCCGGATTTTTGGATTTTTAAGTCGAAATTTCAGTTTGGTATCAGGAGAACATATTCGCCGAAGAGGTGGCACTAATTTTGCCTACATGTATGTACATGTGTATGAGCATAGGGGCATAGGGGAGAGGAGCCACAAATTCGGGATTTTTGAATTTTTAGGTCGGAATTTCAGTTTGGTATCAGGAGAACATATTCGCCGAAGAGGTGGCACTAATTTTGCCTACATGTATGTACATGTGTATGAGCACAGGGACATAGGGGAGAGGAGGAACAAAACCCCGGATTTTTGGATTTTTAAGTCGAAATTTCAGTTTGGTATCAGGAGAACATATTCGCCGAAGAGGTGGCACTGATTTTGCCTACATGTATGTACATGTGTATGAGCATAGGGACATAGGGGAGAGGAGGAACAAAATTCCGGATTTTTGGATTTTTAAGTCGAAATTTCAGTTTGGTATCAGGAGAACATATTCGCCGAAGAGGTGGCACTAATTTTGCCTACATGTATGTACATGTGTATGAGCATAGGGACATAGGGGAGAGGAGGAACAAAATTCCGGATTTTTGGATTTTTAAGTCGAAATTTCAGTTTGGTATCAGGAGAACATATTCGCCGAAGAGGTGGCACTAATTCTGCCTACATGTATGTACATGTGTATGAGCATAGGGGCATAGGGGAGAGGAGCCACGAATTCGGGATTTTTGAATTTTCAAGTAGGAATTTCAGTTTGGTATCAGGAGAACATATTCGCCGAAGAGGTGGCACTAATTTTGCCTACATGTATGTACATGTGTATGAGCATAGGGACATAGGGGAGAGGAGGAACAAAATTCCGGATTTTTGGATTTTTAAGTCGAAATTTCAGTTTGGTATCAGGAGAACATACTCGCCGAAGAGGTGGCACTAATTTTGCCTACATGTATGTACATGTGTATGAGCATAGGGACATAGGGGAGAGGAGGAACAAAATTCCGGATTTTTGGATTTTTAAGTCGAAATTTCAGTTTGGTATCAGGAGAACATATTCGCCGAAGAGGTGGCACTAATTTTGCCTACATGTATGTACATGTGTATGAGCATAGGGGCATAGGGGAGAGGAGCCACAAATTCGGGATTTTTGAATTTTTAGGTCGGAATTTCAGTTTGGTATCAGGAGAACATATTCGCCGAAGAGGTGGCACTAATTTTGCCTACATGTATGTACATGTGTATGAGCACAGGGACATAGGGGAGAGGAGGAACAAAACCCCGGATTTTTGGATTTTTAAGTCGAAATTTCAGTTTGGTATCAGGAGAACATATTCGCCGAAGAGGTGGCACTGATTTTGCCTACATGTATGTACATGTGTATGAGCATAGGGACATAGGGGAGAGGAGGAACAAAATTCCGGATTTTTGGATTTTTAAGTCGAAATTTCAGTTTGGTATCAGGAGAACATATTCGCCGAAGAGGTGGCACTAATTTTGCCTACATGTATGTACATGTGTATGAGCATAGGGACATAGGGGAGAGGAGGAACAAAATTCCGGATTTTTGGATTTTTAAGTCGAAATTTCAGTTTGGTATCAGGAGAACATATTCGCCGAAGAGGTGGCACTAATTCTGCCTACATGTATGTACATGTGTATGAGCATAGGGGCATAGGGGAGAGGAGCCACGAATTCGGGATTTTTGAATTTTCAAGTAGGAATTTCAGTTTGGTATCAGGAGAACATATTCGCCGAAGAGGTGGCACTAATTTTGCCTACATGTATGTACATGTGTATGAGCATAGGGACATAGGGGAGAGGAGGAACAAAATTCCGGATTTTTGGATTTTTAAGTCGAAATTTCAGTTTGGTATCAGGAGAACATACTCGCCGAAGAGGTGGCACTAATTTTACCTACATGTATGTACAGTAATGTTCATGAATGGGTTACCTAACATCTAACTTCTATTTCTCGATTTTGTCCAAAATGAGTTTCCTCTCTAAACGTATCTCATGTTCCTATGGCCGGCGGAGCAGCCGACAGAAGAAGCTAGAGAAACCACAGCCTCCCACATCTGTCATCCACTCACCTGTAATTTCGCGGGACATGACTGTTCATCAAATTAGTAACCCCAAAATTGACGACGCGTCATTGATTATTTTATTGGTTAGCTGCTTCATTATAATAAATAGATAATATAGATGAATAATGACCTAAAATTTATCAACAGGAGTGATTGAATGATAGTAATAAATAAATAATTATAATAGTATCAATTTGATGAAGAGTCATGTGCCGCGAAATTACAGGTGAGTGGATGACAGCTGAGGGAGACAACAGTCGTGATATCTCTAGCTTCTTCTGTCGCCTGTTCCGCCGGCCATAGGAACATGAGATACGTTTAGAGAGGAAACTCAGTTTGGACAAAATCGAAAAATAGAAGTTAGATGTTAGGTAACCCATTCATGAACATTACTGTACATGTGTATGAGCATAGGGACATAGGGGAGAGGAGGAACAAAATTCCGGATTTTTGGATTTTTAAGTCGAAATTTCAGTTTGGTATCAGGAGAACATATTCGGCGAAGAGGTGGCACTAATTTTGCCTACATGTATGTACATGTGTATGAGCATAGGGACATAGGGGAGAGGAGGAACAAAATTCCGGATTTTTGGATTTTTAAGTCGAAATTTCAGTTTGGTATCAGGAGAACATATTCGCCGAAGAGGTGGCACTAATTCTGCCTACATGTATGTACATGTGTATGAGCATAGGGGCATAGGGGAGAGGAGCCACGAATTCGGGATTTTTGAATTTTCAAGTAGGAATTTCAGTTTGGTATCAGGAGAACATATTCGCCGAAGAGGTGGCACTAATTTTGCCTACATGTATGTACATGTGTATGAGCATAGGGACATAGGGGAGAGGAGGAACAAAATTCCGGATTTTTGGATTTTTAAGTCGAAATTTCAGTTTGGTATCAGGAGAACATACTCGCCGAAGAGGTGGCACTAATTTTACCTACATGTATGTACATGTGTATGAGCATAGGGACATAGGGGAGAGGAGGAACAAAATTCCGGATTTTTGGATTTTTAAGTCGAAATTTCAGTTTGGTATCAGGAGAACATATTCGCCGAAGAGGTGGCACTAATTTTGCCTACATGTATGTACATGTGTATGAGCATAGGGGCATAGGAGAGAGGAGCCATAAATTCGGGATTTTTGAATTTTTAGGTCGGAATTTCAGTTTGGTATCAGGAGAACATATTCGCCGTAAAGGTGGCACTAATTTTGCCTACATGTATGTACATGTGTATGAGCATAGGGACATAGGGGAGAGGAGGAACAAAATTCCGGATTTTTGGATTTTTAAGTCGAAATTTCAGTTTGGTATCAGGAGAACATATTTGCCGAAGAGGTGGCACTAATTTTGCCTACATGTATGTACATGTGTATGAGCATAGGGACATAGGGGAGAGGAGGAACAAAATTCCGGATTTTTGGATTTTTAAGTCGAAATTTCAGTTTGGTATCAGGAGAACATATTCGCCGAAGAGGTGGCACTAATTCTGCCTACATGTATGTACATATGTATGAGCATAGGGGCATAGGGAAGAGGAGCCACGAATTCGGGATTTTTGAATTTTCAAGTAGGAATTTCAGTTTGGTATCAGGAGAACATATTCGCCGAAGAGGTGGCACTAATTTTGCCTACATGTATGTACATGTGTATGAGCATAGGGACATAGGGGAGAGGAGGAACAAAATTCCGGATTTTTGGATTTTTAAGTCGAAATTTCAGTTTGGTATCAGGAGAACATATTCGCCGAAGAGGTGGCACTAATTTTGCCTACATGTATGTACATGTGTATGAGCATAGGGACATAGGGGAGAGGAGGAACAAAATACCGGATTTTTGGATTTTTAAGTCGAAATTTCAGTTTGGTATCAGGAGAACATATTCGCCGAAGAGGTGGCACTAATTTTGCCTACATGTGTGTACATGTGTATGAGCATAGGGACATAGGGGAGAGGAGGAACAAAATTCCGGATTTTTGGATTTTTAAGTAGGAATTTCAGTTTGGTATCAGGAGAACATATTCGCCGAAGAGGTGGCACTAATTTTGCCTACATGTATGTACATGTGTATGAGCATAGGGACATAGGGGAGAGGAGGAACAAAATACCGGATTTTTGGATTTTTAAGTCGAAATTTCAGTTTGGTATCAGGAGAACATACTCGCCGAAGAGGTGGCACTAATTTTGCCTACATGTATGTACATGTGTATGAGCATAGGGACATAGGGGAGAGGAGGAACAAAATTCCGGATTTTTGGATTTTTAAGTCGAAATTTCAGTTTGGTATCAGGAGAACATACTCGCCGAAGAGGTGGCACTAATTTTGCCTACATGTATGTACATGTGTATGAGCATAGGGACATAGGGCAGAGGAGGAACAAAATACCGGATTTTTGGATTTTTAAGTCGAAATTTCAGTTTGGTATCAGGAGAACATATTCGGCGAAGAGGTGGCACTAATTTTGCCTACATGTATGTACATGTGTATGAGCATAGGGACATAGGGGAGAGGAGGAACAAAATTCCGGATTTTTGGATTTTTAAGTCGAAATTTCAGTTTGGTATCAGGAGAACATATTCGCCGAAGAGGTGGCACTAATTCTGCCTACATGTATGTACATGTGTATGAGCATAGGGGCATAGGGGAGAGGAGCCACGAATTCGGGATTTTTGAATTTTCAAGTAGGAATTTCAGTTTGGTATCAGGAGAACATATTCGCCGAAGAGGTGGCACTAATTTTGCCTACATGTATGTACATGTGTATGAGCATAGGGGCATAGGAGAGAGGAGCCATAAATTCGGGATTTTTGAATTTTTAGGTCGGAATTTCAGTTTGGTATCAGGAGAACATATTCGCCGTAAAGGTGGCACTAATTTTGCCTACATGTATGTACATGTGTATGAGCATAGGGACATAGGGGAGAGGAGGAACAAAATTCCGGATTTTTGGATTTTTAAGTCGAAATTTCAGTTTGGTATCAGGAGAACATACTCGCCGAAGAGGTGGCACTAATTTTACCTACATGTATGTACATGTGTATGAGCATAGGGACATAGGGGAGAGGAGGAACAAAATTCCGGATTTTTGGATTTTTAAGTCGAAATTTCAGTTTGGTATCAGGAGAACATATTCGCCGAAGAGGTGGCACTAATTTTGCCTACATGTATGTACATGTGTATGAGCATAGGGGCATAGGAGAGAGGAGCCATAAATTCGGGATTTTTGAATTTTTAGGTCGGAATTTCAGTTTGGTATCAGGAGAACATATTCGCCGTAAAGGTGGCACTAATTTTGCCTACATGTATGTACATGTGTATGAGCATAGGGACATAGGGGAGAGGAGGAACAAAATTCCGGATTTTTGGATTTTTAAGTCGAAATTTCAGTTTGGTATCAGGAGAACATATTTGCCGAAGAGGTGGCACTAATTTTGCCTACATGTATGTACATGTGTATGAGCATAGGGACATAGGGGAGAGTAGGAACAAAATTCCGGATTTTTGGATTTTTAAGTCGAAATTTCAGTTTGGTATCAGGAGAACATATTCGCCGAAGAGGTGGCACTAATTTTGCCTACATGTGTGTACATGTGTATGAGCATAGGGACATAGGGGAGAGGAGGAACAAAATTCCGGATTTTTGGATTTTTAAGTAGGAATTTCAGTTTGGTATCAGGAGAACATATTCGCCGAAGAGGTGGCACTAATTTTGCCTACATGTATGTACATGTGTATGAGCATAGGGACATAGGGGAGAGGAGGAACAAAATACCGAATTTTTGGATTTTTAAGTCGAAATTTCAGTTTGGTATCAGGAGAACATACTCGCCGAAGAGGTGGCACTAATTTTGCCTACATGTATGTACATGTGTATGAGCATAGGGACATAGGGGAGAGGAGGAACAAAATACCGGATTTTTGGATTTTTAAGTCGAAATTTCAGTTTGGTATCAGGAGAACATACTCGCCGAAGAGGTGGCACTAATTTTGCCTACATGTATGTACATGTGTATGAGCATAGGGACATAGGGGAGAGGAGGAACAAAATTCCGGATTTTTGGATTTTTAAGTCGAAATTTCAGTTTGGTATCAGGAGAACATACTCGCCGAAGAGGTGGCACTAATTTTGCCTACATGTATGTACATGTGTATGAGCATAGGGACATAGGGGAGAGGAGGAACAAAATTCCGGATTTTTGGATTTTTAAGTCGAAATTTCAGTTTGGTATCAGGAGAACATATTCGCCGAAGAGGTGGCACTAATTTTGCCTACATGTATGTACATGTGTATGAGCATAGGGGCATAGGGGAGAGGAGCCACAAATTCGGGATTTTTGAATTTTTAGGTCGGAATTTCAGTTTGGTATCAGGAGAACATATTCGCCGAAGAGGTGGCACTAATTTTGCCTACATGTATGTACATGTGTATGAGCACAGGGACATAGGGGAGAGGAGGAACAAAACCCCGGATTTTTGGATTTTTAAGTCGAAATTTCAGTTTGGTATCAGGAGAACATATTCGCCGAAGAGGTGGCACTGATTTTGCCTACATGTATGTACATGTGTATGAGCATAGGGACATAGGGGAGAGGAGGAACAAAATTCCGGATTTTTGGATTTTTAAGTCGAAATTTCAGTTTGGTATCAGGAGAACATATTCGCCGAAGAGGTGGCACTAATTTTGCCTACATGTATGTACATGTGTATGAGCATAGGGACATAGGGGAGAGGAGGAACAAAATTCCGGATTTTTGGATTTTTAAGTCGAAATTTCAGTTTGGTATCAGGAGAACATATTCGCCGAAGAGGTGGCACTAATTCTGCCTACATGTATGTACATGTGTATGAGCATAGGGGCATAGGGGAGAGGAGCCACGAATTCGGGATTTTTGAATTTTCAAGTAGGAATTTCAGTTTGGTATCAGGAGAACATATTCGCCGAAGAGGTGGCACTAATTTTGCCTACATGTATGTACATGTGTATGAGCATAGGGACATAGGGGAGAGGAGGAACAAAATTCCGGATTTTTGGATTTTTAAGTCGAAATTTCAGTTTGGTATCAGGAGAACATACTCGCCGAAGAGGTGGCACTAATTTTGCCTACATGTATGTACATGTGTATGAGCATAGGGACATAGGGGAGAGGAGGAACAAAATTCCGGATTTTTGGATTTTTAAGTCGAAATTTCAGTTTGGTATCAGGAGAACATATTCGCCGAAGAGGTGGCACTAATTTTGCCTACATGTATGTACATGTGTATGAGCATAGGGGCATAGGGGAGAGGAGCCACAAATTCGGGATTTTTGAATTTTTAGGTCGGAATTTCAGTTTGGTATCAGGAGAACATATTCGCCGAAGAGGTGGCACTAATTTTGCCTACATGTATGTACATGTGTATGAGCACAGGGACATAGGGGAGAGGAGGAACAAAACCCCGGATTTTTGGATTTTTAAGTCGAAATTTCAGTTTGGTATCAGGAGAACATATTCGCCGAAGAGGTGGCACTGATTTTGCCTACATGTATGTACATGTGTATGAGCATAGGGACATAGGGGAGAGGAGGAACAAAATTCCGGATTTTTGGATTTTTAAGTCGAAATTTCAGTTTGGTATCAGGAGAACATATTCGCCGAAGAGGTGGCACTAATTTTGCCTACATGTATGTACATGTGTATGAGCATAGGGACATAGGGGAGAGGAGGAACAAAATTCCGGATTTTTGGATTTTTAAGTCGAAATTTCAGTTTGGTATCAGGAGAACATATTCGCCGAAGAGGTGGCACTAATTCTGCCTACATGTATGTACATGTGTATGAGCATAGGGGCATAGGGGAGAGGAGCCACGAATTCGGGATTTTTGAATTTTCAAGTAGGAATTTCAGTTTGGTATCAGGAGAACATATTCGCCGAAGAGGTGGCACTAATTTTGCCTACATGTATGTACATGTGTATGAGCATAGGGACATAGGGGAGAGGAGGAACAAAATTCCGGATTTTTGGATTTTTAAGTCGAAATTTCAGTTTGGTATCAGGAGAACATACTCGCCGAAGAGGTGGCACTAATTTTACCTACATGTATGTACAGTAATGTTCATGAATGGGTTACCTAACATCTAACTTCTATTTCTCGATTTTGTCCAAAATGAGTTTCCTCTCTAAACGTATCTCATGTTCCTATGGCCGGCGGAGCAGCCGACAGAAGAAGCTAGAGAAACCACAGCCTCCCACATCTGTCATCCACTCACCTGTAATTTCGCGGGACATGACTGTTCATCAAATTAGTAACCCCAAAATTGACGACGCGTCATTGATTATTTTATTGGTTAGCTGCTTCATTATAATAAATAGATAATATAGATGAATAATGACCTAAAATTTATCAACAGGAGTGATTGAATGATAGTAATAAATAAATAATTATAATAGTATCAATTTGATGAAGAGTCATGTGCCGCGAAATTACAGGTGAGTGGATGACAGCTGAGGGAGACAACAGTCGTGATATCTCTAGCTTCTTCTGTCGCCTGTTCCGCCGGCCATAGGAACATGAGATACGTTTAGAGAGGAAACTCAGTTTGGACAAAATCGAAAAATAGAAGTTAGATGTTAGGTAACCCATTCATGAACATTACTGTACATGTGTATGAGCATAGGGACATAGGGGAGAGGAGGAACAAAATTCCGGATTTTTGGATTTTTAAGTCGAAATTTCAGTTTGGTATCAGGAGAACATATTCGGCGAAGAGGTGGCACTAATTTTGCCTACATGTATGTACATGTGTATGAGCATAGGGACATAGGGGAGAGGAGGAACAAAATTCCGGATTTTTGGATTTTTAAGTCGAAATTTCAGTTTGGTATCAGGAGAACATATTCGCCGAAGAGGTGGCACTAATTCTGCCTACATGTATGTACATGTGTATGAGCATAGGGGCATAGGGGAGAGGAGCCACGAATTCGGGATTTTTGAATTTTCAAGTAGGAATTTCAGTTTGGTATCAGGAGAACATATTCGCCGAAGAGGTGGCACTAATTTTGCCTACATGTATGTACATGTGTATGAGCATAGGGACATAGGGGAGAGGAGGAACAAAATTCCGGATTTTTGGATTTTTAAGTCGAAATTTCAGTTTGGTATCAGGAGAACATACTCGCCGAAGAGGTGGCACTAATTTTACCTACATGTATGTACATGTGTATGAGCATAGGGACATAGGGGAGAGGAGGAACAAAATTCCGGATTTTTGGATTTTTAAGTCGAAATTTCAGTTTGGTATCAGGAGAACATATTCGCCGAAGAGGTGGCACTAATTTTGCCTACATGTATGTACATGTGTATGAGCATAGGGGCATAGGAGAGAGGAGCCATAAATTCGGGATTTTTGAATTTTTAGGTCGGAATTTCAGTTTGGTATCAGGAGAACATATTCGCCGTAAAGGTGGCACTAATTTTGCCTACATGTATGTACATGTGTATGAGCATAGGGACATAGGGGAGAGGAGGAACAAAATTCCGGATTTTTGGATTTTTAAGTCGAAATTTCAGTTTGGTATCAGGAGAACATATTTGCCGAAGAGGTGGCACTAATTTTGCCTACATGTATGTACATGTGTATGAGCATAGGGACATAGGGGAGAGGAGGAACAAAATTCCGGATTTTTGGATTTTTAAGTCGAAATTTCAGTTTGGTATCAGGAGAACATATTCGCCGAAGAGGTGGCACTAATTCTGCCTACATGTATGTACATATGTATGAGCATAGGGGCATAGGGAAGAGGAGCCACGAATTCGGGATTTTTGAATTTTCAAGTAGGAATTTCAGTTTGGTATCAGGAGAACATATTCGCCGAAGAGGTGGCACTAATTTTGCCTACATGTATGTACATGTGTATGAGCATAGGGACATAGGGGAGAGGAGGAACAAAATTCCGGATTTTTGGATTTTTAAGTCGAAATTTCAGTTTGGTATCAGGAGAACATATTCGCCGAAGAGGTGGCACTAATTTTGCCTACATGTATGTACATGTGTATGAGCATAGGGACATAGGGGAGAGGAGGAACAAAATACCGGATTTTTGGATTTTTAAGTCGAAATTTCAGTTTGGTATCAGGAGAACATATTCGCCGAAGAGGTGGCACTAATTTTGCCTACATGTGTGTACATGTGTATGAGCATAGGGACATAGGGGAGAGGAGGAACAAAATTCCGGATTTTTGGATTTTTAAGTAGGAATTTCAGTTTGGTATCAGGAGAACATATTCGCCGAAGAGGTGGCACTAATTTTGCCTACATGTATGTACATGTGTATGAGCATAGGGACATAGGGGAGAGGAGGAACAAAATACCGGATTTTTGGATTTTTAAGTCGAAATTTCAGTTTGGTATCAGGAGAACATACTCGCCGAAGAGGTGGCACTAATTTTGCCTACATGTATGTACATGTGTATGAGCATAGGGACATAGGGGAGAGGAGGAACAAAATTCCGGATTTTTGGATTTTTAAGTCGAAATTTCAGTTTGGTATCAGGAGAACATACTCGCCGAAGAGGTGGCACTAATTTTGCCTACATGTATGTACATGTGTATGAGCATAGGGACATAGGGCAGAGGAGGAACAAAATACCGGATTTTTGGATTTTTAAGTCGAAATTTCAGTTTGGTATCAGGAGAACATATTCGGCGAAGAGGTGGCACTAATTTTGCCTACATGTATGTACATGTGTATGAGCATAGGGACATAGGGGAGAGGAGGAACAAAATTCCGGATTTTTGGATTTTTAAGTCGAAATTTCAGTTTGGTATCAGGAGAACATATTCGCCGAAGAGGTGGCACTAATTCTGCCTACATGTATGTACATGTGTATGAGCATAGGGGCATAGGGGAGAGGAGCCACGAATTCGGGATTTTTGAATTTTCAAGTAGGAATTTCAGTTTGGTATCAGGAGAACATATTCGCCGAAGAGGTGGCACTAATTTTGCCTACATGTATGTACATGTGTATGAGCATAGGGGCATAGGAGAGAGGAGCCATAAATTCGGGATTTTTGAATTTTTAGGTCGGAATTTCAGTTTGGTATCAGGAGAACATATTCGCCGTAAAGGTGGCACTAATTTTGCCTACATGTATGTACATGTGTATGAGCATAGGGACATAGGGGAGAGGAGGAACAAAATTCCGGATTTTTGGATTTTTAAGTCGAAATTTCAGTTTGGTATCAGGAGAACATACTCGCCGAAGAGGTGGCACTAATTTTACCTACATGTATGTACATGTGTATGAGCATAGGGACATAGGGGAGAGGAGGAACAAAATTCCGGATTTTTGGATTTTTAAGTCGAAATTTCAGTTTGGTATCAGGAGAACATATTCGCCGAAGAGGTGGCACTAATTTTGCCTACATGTATGTACATGTGTATGAGCATAGGGGCATAGGAGAGAGGAGCCATAAATTCGGGATTTTTGAATTTTTAGGTCGGAATTTCAGTTTGGTATCAGGAGAACATATTCGCCGTAAAGGTGGCACTAATTTTGCCTACATGTATGTACATGTGTATGAGCATAGGGACATAGGGGAGAGGAGGAACAAAATTCCGGATTTTTGGATTTTTAAGTCGAAATTTCAGTTTGGTATCAGGAGAACATATTTGCCGAAGAGGTGGCACTAATTTTGCCTACATGTATGTACATGTGTATGAGCATAGGGACATAGGGGAGAGTAGGAACAAAATTCCGGATTTTTGGATTTTTAAGTCAAAATTTCAGTTTGGTATCAGGAGAACATATTCGCCGAAGAGGTGGCACTAATTCTGCCTACATGTATGTACATATGTATGAGCATAGGGGCATAGGGAAGAGGAGCCACGAATTCGGGATTTTTGAATTTTCAAGTAGGAATTTCAGTTTGGTATCAGGAGAACATATTCGCCGAAGAGGTGGCACTAATTTTGCCTACATGTATGTACATGTGTATGAGCATAGGGACATAGGGGAGAGGAGGAACAAAATTCCGGATTTTTGGATTTTTAAGTCGAAATTTCAGTTTGGTATCAGGAGAACATATTCGCCGAAGAGGTGGCACTAATTTTGCCTACATGTATGTACATGTGTATGAGCATAGGGACATAGGGGAGAGGAGGAACAAAATACCGGATTTTTGGATTTTTAAGTCGAAATTTCAGTTTGGTATCAGGAGAACATACTCGCCGAAGAGGTGGCACTAATTTTGCCTACATGTATGTACATGTGTATGAGCATAGGGACATAGGGGAGAGGAGGAACAAAATTCCGGATTTTTGGATTTTTAAGTCGAAATTTCAGTTTGGTATCAGGAGAACATACTCGCCGAAGAGGTGGCACTAATTTTGCCTACATGTATGTACATGTGTATGAGCATAGGGACATAGGGGAGAGGAGGAACAAAATTCCGGATTTTTGGATTTTTAAGTCGAAATTTCAGTTTGGTATCAGGAGAACATATTCGCCGAAGAGGTGGCACTAATTTTGCCTACATGTATGTACATGTGTATGAGCATAGGGGCATAGGGGAGAGGAGCCACAAATTCGGGATTTTTGAATTTTTAGGTCGGAATTTCAGTTTGGTATCAGGAGAACATATTCGCCGAAGAGGTGGCACTAATTTTGCCTACATGTATGTACATGTGTATGAGCACAGGGACATAGGGGAGAGGAGGAACAAAACCCCGGATTTTTGGATTTTTAAGTCGAAATTTCAGTTTGGTATCAGGAGAACATATTCGCCGAAGAGGTGGCACTGATTTTGCCTACATGTATGTACATGTGTATGAGCATAGGGACATAGGGGAGAGGAGGAACAAAATTCCGGATTTTTGGATTTTTAAGTCGAAATTTCAGTTTGGTATCAGGAGAACATATTCGCCGAAGAGGTGGCACTAATTTTGCCTACATGTATGTACATGTGTATGAGCATAGGGACATAGGGGAGAGGAGGAACAAAATTCCGGATTTTTGGATTTTTAAGTCGAAATTTCAGTTTGGTATCAGGAGAACATATTCGCCGAAGAGGTGGCACTAATTTTGCCTACATGTATGTACATGTGTATGAGCACAGGGACATAGGGGAGAGGAGGAACAAAACCCCGGATTTTTGGATTTTTAAGTCGAAATTTCAGTTTGGTATCAGGAGAACATATTCGCCGAAGAGGTGGCACTGATTTTGCCTACATGTATGTACATGTGTATGAGCATAGGGACATAGGGGAGAGGAGGAACAAAATTCCGGATTTTTGGATTTTTAAGTCGAAATTTCAGTTTGGTATCAGGAGAACATATTCGCCGAAGAGGTGGCACTAATTTTGCCTACATGTATGTACATGTGTATGAGCATAGGGACATAGGGGAGAGGAGGAACAAAATTCCGGATTTTTGGATTTTTAAGTCGAAATTTCAGTTTGGTATCAGGAGAACATATTCGCCGAAGAGGTGGCACTAATTCTGCCTACATGTATGTACATGTGTATGAGCATAGGGGCATAGGAGAGAGGAGCCACGAATTCGGGATTTTTGAATTTTCAAGTAGGAATTTCAGTTTGGTATCAGGAGAACATATTCGCCGAAGAGGTGGCACTAATTTTGCCTACATGTATGTACATGTGTATGAGCATAGGGATATAGGGGAGAGGAGGAACAAAATACCGGATTTTTGGATTTTTAAGTCGAAATTTCAGTTTGGTATCAGGAGAACATACTCGCCGAAGAGGTGGCACTAATTTTACCTACATGTATGTACATGTGTATGAGCATAGGGACATAGGGGAGAGGAGGAACAAAATTCCGGATTTTTGGATTTTTAAGTCGAAATTTCAGTTTGGTATCAGGAGAACATATTCGCCGAAGAGGTGGCACTAATTTTGCCTACATGTATGTACAGTAATGTTCATGAATGGGTTACCTAACATCTAACTTCTATTTCTCGATTTTGTCCAAAATGAGTTTCCTCTCTAAACGTATCTCATGTTCCTATGGCCGGCGGAGCAGCCGACAGAAGAAGCTAGAGAAACCACAGCCTCCCACAGCTGTTATCCACTCACCTGTAATTTCGCGGGACATGACTGTTCATCAAATTAGTAACCCCAAAATTGACGACGCGTCATTGATTATTTTATTGGTTAGCTGCTTCATTATAATAAATAGATAATATAGATGAATAATGACTTAAAATTCATCAACAGGAGTGATTGAATGATAGTAATGAATGAATAATGATAATAGTATCAATTTGATGAAGAGTCATGTGCCGCGAAATTACAGGTGAGTGGATGACAGCTGAGGGAGACAATAGTCGTGATATCTCTAGCTTCTTCTGTCGCCTGTTCCGCCGGCCATAGGAACATGAGATACGTTTAGAGAGGAAACTCATTTTGGACAAAATCGAAAAATAGAAGTTAGATGTTAGGTAACCCATTCATGAACATTACTGTACATGTGTATGAGCATAGGGGCATAGGAGAGAGGAGCCATAAATTCGGGATTTTTGAATTTTTAGGTCGGAATTTCAGTTTGGTATCAGGAGAACATATTCGCCGTAAAGGTGGCACTAATTTTGCCTACATGTATGTACATGTGTATGAGCATAGGGACATAGGGGAGAGGAGGAACAAAATTCCAGATTTTTGGATTTTTAAGTCGAAATTTCAGTTTGGTATCAGGAGAACATATTTGCCGAAGAGGTGGCACTAATTTTGCCTACATGTATGTACATGTGTATGAGCATAGGGACATAGGGGAGAGTAGGAACAAAATTCCGGATTTTTGGATTTTTAAGTCAAAATTTCAGTTTGGTATCAGGAGAACATATTTGCCGAAGAGGTGGCACTAATTTTGCCTACATGTATGTACATGTGTATGAGCATAGGGGCATAGGGGAGAGGAGCCACAAATTCGGGATTTTTGAATTTTCAAGTAGGAATTTCAGTTTGGTATCAGGAGAACATATTCGCCGAAGAGGTGGCACTAATTTTGCCTACATGTATGTACATGTGTATGAGCATAGGGGCATAGGGGAGAGGAGCCATAAATTCGGGATTTTTGGATTTTTAAGTCGAAATTTCAGTTTGGTATCAGGAGAACATATTCGCCGAAGAGGTGGCACTAATTTTGCCTACATGTATGTACATGTGTATGAGCATAGGGACATAGGGGAGAGGAGGAACAAAATACCGGATTTTTGGATTTTTAAGTCGAAATTTCAGTTTGGTATCAGGAGAACATATTCGCCGAAGAGGTGGCACTAATTTTGCCTACATGTATGTACATGTGTATGAGCATAGGGACATAGGGGAGAGGAGGAACAAAATACCGGATTTTTGGATTTTTAAGTCGAAATTTCAGTTTGGTATCAGGAGAACATATTCGCCGAAGAGGTGGCACTAATTTTGCCTACATGTATGTACATGTGTATGAGCATAGGGACATAGGGGAGAAGAGGAACAAAATACCGGATTTTTGGATTTTTAAGTTGAAATTTCAGTTTGGTATCAGGAGAACATATTCGCCGAAGAGGTGGCACTAATTTTGCCTACATGTATGTACATGTGTATGAGCATAGGGACATAGGGGAGAGGAGGAACAAAATTCCGGATTTTTGGATTTTTAAGTCGAAATTTCAGTTTGGTATCAGGAGAACATATTCGCCGAAGAGGTGGCACTAATTTTGCCTACATGTATGTACATGTGTATGAGCATAGGGGCATAGGAGAGAGGAGCCATAAATTCGGGATTTTTGAATTTTTAGGTCGGAATTTCAGTTTGGTATCAGGAGAACATATTTGCCGAAGAGGTGGCGCTAATTTTGCCTACATGTATGTACATGTGTATGAGCATAGGGACATAGGGGAGAGTAGGAACAAAATTCCGGATTTTTGGATTTTTAAGTCGAAATTTCAGTTTGGTATTAGGAGAACATATTCGCCGAAGAGGTGGCACTAATTTTGCCTACATGTATGTACATGTGTATGAGCATAGGGGCATAGGGGAGAGGAGCCATAAATTCGGGATTTTTGGATTTTTAAGTCGAAATTTCAGTTTGGTATCAGGAGAACATATTCGCCGAAGAGGTGGCACTAATTTTGCCTACATGTATGTACATGTGTATGAGCATAGGGACATAGGGGAGAGGAGGAACAAAATACCGGATTTTTGGATTTTTAAGTCGAAATTTCAGTTTGGTATCAGGAGAACATATTCGCCGAAGAGGTGGCACTAATTTTGCCTACATGTATGTACATGTGTATGAGCATAGGGACATAGGGGAGAGGAGGAACAAAATACCGGATTTTTGGATTTTTAAGTCGAAATTTCAGTTTGGTATCAGGAGAACATATTTGCCGAAGAGGTGGCGCTAATTTTGCCTACATGTATGTACATGTGTATGAGCATAGGGACATAGGGGAGAGTAGGAACAAAATTCCGGATTTTTGGATTTTTAAGTCGAAATTTCAGTTTGGTATTAGGAGAACATATTCGCCGAAGAGGTGGCACTAATTTTGCCTACATGTATGTACATGTGTATGAGCATAGGGGCATAGGGGAGAGGAGCCATAAATTCGGGATTTTTGGATTTTTAAGTCGAAATTTCAGTTTGGTATCAGGAGAACATATTCGCCGAAGAGGTGGCACTAATTTTGCCTACATGTATGTACATGTGTATGAGCATAGGGACATAGGGGAGAGGAGGAACAAAATACCGGATTTTTGGATTTTTAATTCGAAATTTCAGTTTGGTATCAGGAGAACATATTCGCCGAAGAGGTGGCACTAATTTTGCCTACATGTATGTACATGTGTATGAGCATAGGGACATAGGGGAGAGGAGGAACAAAATACCGGATTTTTGGATTTTTAAGTCGAAATTTCAGTTTGGTATCAGGAGAACATATTCGCCGAAGAGGTGGCACTAATTTTGCCTACATGTATGTACATGTGTATGAGCATAGGGGCATAGGGGAGAGGAGCCATAAATTCGGGATTTTTGGATTTTTAAGTCGAAATTTCAGTTTGGTATCAGGAGAACATATTCGCCGAAGAGGTGGCACTAATTTTGCCTACATGTATGTACATGTGTATGAGCATAGGGACATAGGGGAGAGGAGGAACAAAATACCGGATTTTTGGATTTTTAAGTCGAAATTTCAGTTTGGTATCAGGAGAACATATTCGCCGAAGAGGTGGCACTAATTTTGCCTACATGTATGTACATGTGTATGAGCATAGGGGCATAGGGGAGAGGAGCCATAAATTCGGGATTTTTGGATTTTTAAGTCGAAATTTCAGTTTGGTATCAGGAGAACATATTCGCCGAAGAGGTGGCACTAATTTTGCCTACATGTATGTACATGTGTATGGGCATAGGGACATAGGGGAGAGGAGGAACAAAATACCGGATTTTTGGATTTTTAAGTCGAAATTTCAGTTTGGTATCAGGAGAACATATTCGCCGAAGAGGTGGCACTAATTTTGCCTACATGTATGTACATGTGTATGAGCATAGGGACATAGGGGAGAGGAGGAACAAAATACCGGATTTTTGGATTTTTAAGTCGAAATTTCAGTTTGGTATCAGGAGAACATATTCGCCGAAGAGGTGGCACCAATTTTGCCTACATGTATGTACATGTGTATGAGCATAGGGGCATAGGGGAGAGGAGCCATAAATTCGGGATTTTTCGATTTTTAAGTCGAAATTTCAGTTTGGTATCAGGAGAACATATTCGCCGAAGAGGTGGCACTAATTTTGCCTACATGTATGTACATGTGTATGAGCATAGGGACATAGGGGAGAGGAGGAACAAAATACCGGATTTTTGGATTTTTAAGTCGAAATTTCAGTTTGGTATCAGGAGAACATATTCGCCGAAGAGGTGGCACTAATTTTGCCTACATGTATGTACATGTGTATGGGCATAGGGACATAGGGGAGAGGAGGAACAAAATACCGGATTTTTGGATTTTTAAGTCGAAATTTCAGTTTGGTATCAGGAGAACATATTCGCCGAAGAGGTGGCACTAATTTTGCCTACATGTATGTACATGTGTATGAGCATAGGGGCATAGGGGAGAGGAGCCATAAATTCGGGATTTTTGGATTTTTAAGTCGAAATTTCAGTTTGGTATCAGGAGAACATATTCGCCGAAGAGGTGGCACTAATTTTGCCTACATGTATGTACATGTGTATGGGCATAGGGACATAGGGGAGAGGAGGAACAAAATACCGGATTTTTGGATTTTGAAGTCGAAATTTCAGTTTGGTATCAGGAGAACATATTCGCCGAAGAGGTGGCACTAATTTTGCCTACATGTATGTACATGTGTATGAGCATAGGGACATAGGGGAGAGTAGGAACAAAATTCCGGATTTTTGGATTTTTAAGTCGAAATTTCAGTTTGGTATCAGGAGAACATATTCGCCGAAGAGGTGGCACTAATTTTGCCTACATGTATGTACATGTGTATGGGCATAGGGACATAGGGGAGAGTAGGAACAAAATTCCGGATTTTTGGATTTTTAAGTCGAAATTTCAGTGTGGTATCAGGAGAACATATTTGCCGAAGAGGTGGCACTAATTTTGCCTACATGTATGTACATGTGTATGAGCATAGGGACATAGGGGAGAGTAGGAACAAAATTCCGGATTTTTGGATTTTTAAGTCAAAATTTCAGTTTGGTATCAGGAGAACATATTCGCCGAAGAGGTGGCACTAATTCTGCCTACATGTATGTACATATGTATGAGCATAGGGGCATAGGGAAGAGGAGCCACGAATTCGGGATTTTTGAATTTTCAAGTAGGAATTTCAGTTTGGTATCAGGAGAACATATTCGCCGAAGAGGTGGCACTAATTTTGCCTACATGTATGTACATGTGTATGAGCATAGGGACATAGGGGAGAGGAGGAACAAAATTCCGGATTTTTGGATTTTTAAGTCGAAATTTCAGTTTGGTATCAGGAGAACATATTCGCCGAAGAGGTGGCACTAATTTTGCCTACATGTATGTACATGTGTATGAGCATAGGGACATAGGGGAGAGGAGGAACAAAATACCGGATTTTTGGATTTTTAAGTCGAAATTTCAGTTTGGTATCAGGAGAACATACTCGCCGAAGAGGTGGCACTAATTTTGCCTACATGTATGTACATGTGTATGAGCATAGGGACATAGGGGAGAGGAGGAACAAAATTCCGGATTTTTGGATTTTTAAGTCGAAATTTCAGTTTGGTATCAGGAGAACATACTCGCCGAAGAGGTGGCACTAATTTTGCCTACATGTATGTACATGTGTATGAGCATAGGGACATAGGGGAGAGGAGGAACAAAATTCCGGATTTTTGGATTTTTAAGTCGAAATTTCAGTTTGGTATCAGGAGAACATATTCGCCGAAGAGGTGGCACTAATTTTGCCTACATGTATGTACATGTGTATGAGCATAGGGGCATAGGGGAGAGGAGCCACAAATTCGGGATTTTTGAATTTTTAGGTCGGAATTTCAGTTTGGTATCAGGAGAACATATTCGCCGAAGAGGTGGCACTAATTTTGCCTACATGTATGTACATGTGTATGAGCACAGGGACATAGGGGAGAGGAGGAACAAAACCCCGGATTTTTGGATTTTTAAGTCGAAATTTCAGTTTGGTATCAGGAGAACATATTCGCCGAAGAGGTGGCACTGATTTTGCCTACATGTATGTACATGTGTATGAGCATAGGGACATAGGGGAGAGGAGGAACAAAATTCCGGATTTTTGGATTTTTAAGTCGAAATTTCAGTTTGGTATCAGGAGAACATATTCGCCGAAGAGGTGGCACTAATTTTGCCTACATGTATGTACATGTGTATGAGCATAGGGACATAGGGGAGAGGAGGAACAAAATTCCGGATTTTTGGATTTTTAAGTCGAAATTTCAGTTTGGTATCAGGAGAACATATTCGCCGAAGAGGTGGCACTAATTTTGCCTACATGTATGTACATGTGTATGAGCACAGGGACATAGGGGAGAGGAGGAACAAAACCCCGGATTTTTGGATTTTTAAGTCGAAATTTCAGTTTGGTATCAGGAGAACATATTCGCCGAAGAGGTGGCACTGATTTTGCCTACATGTATGTACATGTGTATGAGCATAGGGACATAGGGGAGAGGAGGAACAAAATTCCGGATTTTTGGATTTTTAAGTCGAAATTTCAGTTTGGTATCAGGAGAACATATTCGCCGAAGAGGTGGCACTAATTTTGCCTACATGTATGTACATGTGTATGAGCATAGGGACATAGGGGAGAGGAGGAACAAAATTCCGGATTTTTGGATTTTTAAGTCGAAATTTCAGTTTGGTATCAGGAGAACATATTCGCCGAAGAGGTGGCACTAATTCTGCCTACATGTATGTACATGTGTATGAGCATAGGGGCATAGGAGAGAGGAGCCACGAATTCGGGATTTTTGAATTTTCAAGTAGGAATTTCAGTTTGGTATCAGGAGAACATATTCGCCGAAGAGGTGGCACTAATTTTGCCTACATGTATGTACATGTGTATGAGCATAGGGATATAGGGGAGAGGAGGAACAAAATACCGGATTTTTGGATTTTTAAGTCGAAATTTCAGTTTGGTATCAGGAGAACATACTCGCCGAAGAGGTGGCACTAATTTTACCTACATGTATGTACATGTGTATGAGCATAGGGACATAGGGGAGAGGAGGAACAAAATTCCGGATTTTTGGATTTTTAAGTCGAAATTTCAGTTTGGTATCAGGAGAACATATTCGCCGAAGAGGTGGCACTAATTTTGCCTACATGTATGTACAGTAATGTTCATGAATGGGTTACCTAACATCTAACTTCTATTTCTCGATTTTGTCCAAAATGAGTTTCCTCTCTAAACGTATCTCATGTTCCTATGGCCGGCGGAGCAGCCGACAGAAGAAGCTAGAGAAACCACAGCCTCCCACAGCTGTTATCCACTCACCTGTAATTTCGCGGGACATGACTGTTCATCAAATTAGTAACCCCAAAATTGACGACGCGTCATTGATTATTTTATTGGTTAGCTGCTTCATTATAATAAATAGATAATATAGATGAATAATGACTTAAAATTCATCAACAGGAGTGATTGAATGATAGTAATGAATGAATAATGATAATAGTATCAATTTGATGAAGAGTCATGTGCCGCGAAATTACAGGTGAGTGGATGACAGCTGAGGGAGACAATAGTCGTGATATCTCTAGCTTCTTCTGTCGCCTGTTCCGCCGGCCATAGGAACATGAGATACGTTTAGAGAGGAAACTCATTTTGGACAAAATCGAAAAATAGAAGTTAGATGTTAGGTAACCCATTCATGAACATTACTGTACATGTGTATGAGCATAGGGGCATAGGAGAGAGGAGCCATAAATTCGGGATTTTTGAATTTTTAGGTCGGAATTTCAGTTTGGTATCAGGAGAACATATTCGCCGTAAAGGTGGCACTAATTTTGCCTACATGTATGTACATGTGTATGAGCATAGGGACATAGGGGAGAGGAGGAACAAAATTCCAGATTTTTGGATTTTTAAGTCGAAATTTCAGTTTGGTATCAGGAGAACATATTTGCCGAAGAGGTGGCACTAATTTTGCCTACATGTATGTACATGTGTATGAGCATAGGGACATAGGGGAGAGTAGGAACAAAATTCCGGATTTTTGGATTTTTAAGTCAAAATTTCAGTTTGGTATCAGGAGAACATATTTGCCGAAGAGGTGGCACTAATTTTGCCTACATGTATGTACATGTGTATGAGCATAGGGGCATAGGGGAGAGGAGCCACAAATTCGGGATTTTTGAATTTTCAAGTAGGAATTTCAGTTTGGTATCAGGAGAACATATTCGCCGAAGAGGTGGCACTAATTTTGCCTACATGTATGTACATGTGTATGAGCATAGGGGCATAGGGGAGAGGAGCCATAAATTCGGGATTTTTGGATTTTTAAGTCGAAATTTCAGTTTGGTATCAGGAGAACATATTCGCCGAAGAGGTGGCACTAATTTTGCCTACATGTATGTACATGTGTATGAGCATAGGGACATAGGGGAGAGGAGGAACAAAATACCGGATTTTTGGATTTTTAAGTCGAAATTTCAGTTTGGTATCAGGAGAACATATTCGCCGAAGAGGTGGCACTAATTTTGCCTACATGTATGTACATGTGTATGAGCATAGGGACATAGGGGAGAGGAGGAACAAAATACCGGATTTTTGGATTTTTAAGTCGAAATTTCAGTTTGGTATCAGGAGAACATATTCGCCGAAGAGGTGGCACTAATTTTGCCTACATGTATGTACATGTGTATGAGCATAGGGACATAGGGGAGAAGAGGAACAAAATACCGGATTTTTGGATTTTTAAGTTGAAATTTCAGTTTGGTATCAGGAGAACATATTCGCCGAAGAGGTGGCACTAATTTTGCCTACATGTATGTACATGTGTATGAGCATAGGGACATAGGGGAGAGGAGGAACAAAATTCCGGATTTTTGGATTTTTAAGTCGAAATTTCAGTTTGGTATCAGGAGAACATATTCGCCGAAGAGGTGGCACTAATTTTGCCTACATGTATGTACATGTGTATGAGCATAGGGGCATAGGAGAGAGGAGCCATAAATTCGGGATTTTTGAATTTTTAGGTCGGAATTTCAGTTTGGTATCAGGAGAACATATTTGCCGAAGAGGTGGCGCTAATTTTGCCTACATGTATGTACATGTGTATGAGCATAGGGACATAGGGGAGAGTAGGAACAAAATTCCGGATTTTTGGATTTTTAAGTCGAAATTTCAGTTTGGTATTAGGAGAACATATTCGCCGAAGAGGTGGCACTAATTTTGCCTACATGTATGTACATGTGTATGAGCATAGGGGCATAGGGGAGAGGAGCCATAAATTCGGGATTTTTGGATTTTTAAGTCGAAATTTCAGTTTGGTATCAGGAGAACATATTCGCCGAAGAGGTGGCACTAATTTTGCCTACATGTATGTACATGTGTATGAGCATAGGGACATAGGGGAGAGGAGGAACAAAATACCGGATTTTTGGATTTTTAAGTCGAAATTTCAGTTTGGTATCAGGAGAACATATTCGCCGAAGAGGTGGCACTAATTTTGCCTACATGTATGTACATGTGTATGAGCATAGGGACATAGGGGAGAGGAGGAACAAAATACCGGATTTTTGGATTTTTAAGTCGAAATTTCAGTTTGGTATCAGGAGAACATATTTGCCGAAGAGGTGGCGCTAATTTTGCCTACATGTATGTACATGTGTATGAGCATAGGGACATAGGGGAGAGTAGGAACAAAATTCCGGATTTTTGGATTTTTAAGTCGAAATTTCAGTTTGGTATTAGGAGAACATATTCGCCGAAGAGGTGGCACTAATTTTGCCTACATGTATGTACATGTGTATGAGCATAGGGGCATAGGGGAGAGGAGCCATAAATTCGGGATTTTTGGATTTTTAAGTCGAAATTTCAGTTTGGTATCAGGAGAACATATTCGCCGAAGAGGTGGCACTAATTTTGCCTACATGTATGTACATGTGTATGAGCATAGGGACATAGGGGAGAGGAGGAACAAAATACCGGATTTTTGGATTTTTAATTCGAAATTTCAGTTTGGTATCAGGAGAACATATTCGCCGAAGAGGTGGCACTAATTTTGCCTACATGTATGTACATGTGTATGAGCATAGGGACATAGGGGAGAGGAGGAACAAAATACCGGATTTTTGGATTTTTAAGTCGAAATTTCAGTTTGGTATCAGGAGAACATATTCGCCGAAGAGGTGGCACTAATTTTGCCTACATGTATGTACATGTGTATGAGCATAGGGGCATAGGGGAGAGGAGCCATAAATTCGGGATTTTTGGATTTTTAAGTCGAAATTTCAGTTTGGTATCAGGAGAACATATTCGCCGAAGAGGTGGCACTAATTTTGCCTACATGTATGTACATGTGTATGAGCATAGGGACATAGGGGAGAGGAGGAACAAAATACCGGATTTTTGGATTTTTAAGTCGAAATTTCAGTTTGGTATCAGGAGAACATATTCGCCGAAGAGGTGGCACTAATTTTGCCTACATGTATGTACATGTGTATGAGCATAGGGGCATAGGGGAGAGGAGCCATAAATTCGGGATTTTTGGATTTTTAAGTCGAAATTTCAGTTTGGTATCAGGAGAACATATTCGCCGAAGAGGTGGCACTAATTTTGCCTACATGTATGTACATGTGTATGGGCATAGGGACATAGGGGAGAGGAGGAACAAAATACCGGATTTTTGGATTTTTAAGTCGAAATTTCAGTTTGGTATCAGGAGAACATATTCGCCGAAGAGGTGGCACTAATTTTGCCTACATGTATGTACATGTGTATGAGCATAGGGACATAGGGGAGAGGAGGAACAAAATACCGGATTTTTGGATTTTTAAGTCGAAATTTCAGTTTGGTATCAGGAGAACATATTCGCCGAAGAGGTGGCACCAATTTTGCCTACATGTATGTACATGTGTATGAGCATAGGGGCATAGGGGAGAGGAGCCATAAATTCGGGATTTTTCGATTTTTAAGTCGAAATTTCAGTTTGGTATCAGGAGAACATATTCGCCGAAGAGGTGGCACTAATTTTGCCTACATGTATGTACATGTGTATGAGCATAGGGACATAGGGGAGAGGAGGAACAAAATACCGGATTTTTGGATTTTTAAGTCGAAATTTCAGTTTGGTATCAGGAGAACATATTCGCCGAAGAGGTGGCACTAATTTTGCCTACATGTATGTACATGTGTATGGGCATAGGGACATAGGGGAGAGGAGGAACAAAATACCGGATTTTTGGATTTTTAAGTCGAAATTTCAGTTTGGTATCAGGAGAACATATTCGCCGAAGAGGTGGCACTAATTTTGCCTACATGTATGTACATGTGTATGAGCATAGGGGCATAGGGGAGAGGAGCCATAAATTCGGGATTTTTGGATTTTTAAGTCGAAATTTCAGTTTGGTATCAGGAGAACATATTCGCCGAAGAGGTGGCACTAATTTTGCCTACATGTATGTACATGTGTATGGGCATAGGGACATAGGGGAGAGGAGGAACAAAATACCGGATTTTTGGATTTTGAAGTCGAAATTTCAGTTTGGTATCAGGAGAACATATTCGCCGAAGAGGTGGCACTAATTTTGCCTACATGTATGTACATGTGTATGGGCATAGGGACATAGGGGAGAGTAGGAACAAAATTCCGGATTTTTGGATTTTTAAGTCGAAATTTCAGTTTGGTATCAGGAGAACATATTCGCCGAAGAGGTGGCACTAATTTTGCCTACATGTATGTACATGTGTATGAGCATAGGGGCATAGGGGAGAGGAGCCATAAATTCGGGATTTTTGGATTTTTAAGTCGAAATTTCAGTTTGGTATCAGGAGAACATATTCGCCGAAGAGGTGGCACTAATTTTGCCTACATGTATGTACATGTGTATGGGCATAGGGACATAGGGGAGAGGAGGAACAAAATACCGGATTTTTGGATTTTGAAGTCGAAATTTCAGTTTGGTATCAGGAGAACATATTCGCCGAAGAGGTGGCACTAATTTTGCCTACATGTATGTACATGTGTATGGGCATAGGGACATAGGGGAGAGTAGGAACAAAATTCCGGATTTTTGGATTTTTAAGTCGAAATTTCAGTTTGGTATCAGGAGAACATCTCAGCCGAATAGGTGGCACTGATTCATTTTCTGTTCGCATTGGCATGGGAACTGGAGGAAGGGCACAGCATTGGTGGAACAGAAGGATAGTATATGGGATATATGTAAAGGAGGTGACTGACTGAGAATTAGGAGAAATGAGAAATTTCAACGATTCATACAGTTATTACGTTTATTCAGTAATAAAACTCTACAGTATACATAAATAATTATCGTTACATGTACATAGATAATACGTCATCATTTCTTGACATTAAACAATTATCTGGTATCATTTGCGTTGTTCTTCGTGTTCATTTACAGTCATCAGTATTGAATTTACAATTTGAAAAATTTGCCATCCAGAGCAGGGATGAAAAGAATAGAATAGGATGCACCATAAACAAATAAAGTGGGATGACATAATGAAGAACATATCCTCCAACTTAACGCAGGGTGGTAACTCGCCAGCTCCAAGCCCACCAGATCGAGGAACAACGAAGCTCTGCAATCTGCAATACACAGAACAAATCTATTAGTCCTGACTCACTGCCTCCAGATCTTATACTCTTCCCTGCTACTATGCGTCTATAAAACTTTACTAACTTGAATCTCATTTATGTGATTATTTGCGATACGTTCAGTTTTCTTTCAATTCTTTCGTCGAAGTCCCGCGAATACGTCTGTACTGGCGCAATTCGAATCTAATCATTAGTTTTCTGAATGAAATTGATTATTCAAACGGAGACTTTCTTGGATTGGAAAGAATTGAAAACACCAACAGGATCCCACAGAAGTCCGCTATGTTAGTACATACCTGTAGCTGTTGTGCAGTAATTTCCTGCAAGAGTGAACGAGAGAAGTCTGCTCTTTCCACCTTCTGTCTACTGACGATGTGTATAGGTATCACTCACAATGCGTTAACGCGTCTTCATGCCGTTAATAATACAACTCCAATGTCAATGCTACCTCGTTGGTGCCACGGCAGTCACTGACCCGCTTCCATCCTTCCGTCGAGGGAGGAACTATCCCTGTCGTAGGTCAAGATAGCTGAAATGTAATCGCCGCTGAAATTGTTCATACTCATGTCAGTGAGATAGTGCGGCAGATCTATTTGCAGGCAATATGGGCGCCGAAGCGCCAAATACAAATGTATTTGACTGACTCCGATAGTGTTGAGGTTACATTTCCAAATACGTATGATCGTAGCGTATATACCTATAGGAATGTAAGCTGACGCTATATTGTCTGTACAAGTCAGCCAATCAGCGCTGGGAACATGGATTTGCCGCAACGTCTCGGTACCCACTGTATCTCCACTGATCGCAATATTTTTTCGCATTTTGTAAACCGTCGTAAAAAACGAGTGAACCTCGGGCTGTTCAGTGTGAAGTCCATAACGTCTCAGTTGACAAAACGCGTCGAAAAGTTATCTTATACTGACAGATCAGAGATTATTCGTGAATTTCTGGCACACGAGAAAAATACGTGATTTGGCCCATGGTGTTAAGCCCTCCCAGCATAATATGGAATATTTTTGTTAGGATTCTAGGAAATTTAGCAATCAAATTTTAGGACAATTATAGCCCCATCGGAGTATCCTTCTTTTCTCATATTGCACTGTATTCAGGTACTGAGATCAGTCTTCAAAATTCTATAAAGTGAATATACTGCCAACTTTCGGAATTCAGTCTCACAACCTTTTAGTGAACGTGGGTTGTGAAGTTCCCCCAAAATATCTTCTAGATTGAACATTTTTTTGTGAGCCATCGGGACTCTTCACTCGCGCGATCCCAGCCCAATCTGTTCGAAGAGTAACCTTTACATGTTATGTATGCTATGACGCAAATTTAACCCCGTCATGCGGTTGCCCGATGAACTACTAAATTAAATGTGATTCAAGCTGCGAATTAGGGCTACAATTGTTTTTCGTGTCGAAAAATAAGAGACCCTATGAATTTGGGGATTTTTGGGTCGTTTTATCTAATTTACAACGTTTTAGGACAGATTTGGTCAATTTTAGGGAAATTAGGAATTTTAGGACATTTGGGAAATGATGCCACAATAATGTGCTCACATTCCTTTGTTCGATTCACTTCATTAAACGGCGCATTGCCCACGTGTTGTAGCAAATTAAGAAGAAAAACTGATCATTCTACGACGATTTTGTACCCCGGGGGCGCGGGCGGTGGCAATTCTTACGTCCCTGTGGCTACTTTGCAATTGGTTGAAATTTTTTTTCAGCAGGCAGCTATTCTGTGGAGAGTGACTGAAACCTTTGGTCTTTCTGGAACCAAGGTTCGACTGTACTTCTTCTTTTCTTACGGGGTATAGAACAAGTGAAATGGAATAACTGACATCGAGGAAGGACATTTATCATTCTGCTCTTTGAGATAATAACGAGTTAGTTATCGTGAGTTCGTTCGATTGGTAAATTGACGTGAACAATTGACACATGAAATGATAAATTGGCGGAGGTATAAAATGAGGTGGAAAAAAATCGAAAGAAAAAAAGTTTAGGAATTTCACGACTCCTGAAAAAACGTACCGCCGAATGATTCGGTCAGAAATGAAATTCACTTCCATAGACTTTAAATCGAAGGAGAAGGAGGTTGTTTCCCACTCTGAAGAACGGAACAAAGGAACCAAAAATTTGGAAAAACCGTTTACTCAAATTATTGAAAAAAAATGACCAAAGAATGATATTGAGCGACCGGAAAATATATATTCGTTCGAGTTTTGTTATTTTTGTTTAAGGGCTTTTTGGATAATCGCGAAGAGTTGACAACATTCGTTTTAAATTCAACAACGACACACATGGTAGTAAAAAGTTTGACCACAGGCCGCGGGCGTTGACTTAGAAGGAGTAAAGTGCGAATTTGTTGCTCTTGTTTCATTTTTGTTTTTTTGTACATTTCGTGTTTTACCAAGTGCGGAAATCCGATGCAGTTGATTTCGCCCGCGTCATTCTGAAACTCGGTTGGCGGCCAGGCTCACCCGCAACAACTTTTACCTACATACGGTGTTCCGAAAATAAAATAATTCCATAAATTGCCTTAAAAAAAGAACCATAAAAGGAAATAAGAAAATGACATATGATTGGAATGTCCATATCAGTTTCAGAAGCTGAATTATTTCCAAATTTTCCTATTCAAATATGTTTTTCGGCAAATCAAGTTAGGAAGATTTTTCTTGCACACAAAACCTATGGTAATCCGATGATCACCATAGTTAGATGACAATTTTTTGTCTCGAAGTTCTACGACGTAGAAAAGGACGATGCGACGTGCGAATGATTCGCCAAAATAACGATTCAGCGTGTTTTACACCAAATTTTAATTTTGTAAGTAAAAATTGCAGAAACACCTCGAAAGAGGCGGTTTGAAGCTGCATTTTTTCAATTTGAATATCCCCCCATTCACATTGTTCTCTCACAATGATTTCTGAAAAATTCGCACGCAATTGCAAGTAGCTGACATGGGGAAAAAAGCATCAGAATCTACACATCCGCTGTTTTCGAAAGTGAAGAAAATCGGAGAGAAGAGTCGTATAAACACAGAACAAAAACGATCGGGAGGGTTCTTTCTTCTGCTGTGCAATGAATTTTTCCAACTTTTTCAACGATGCTTATTTACCGAAAGTTATCGCAGTATTTGATTCCACAGAATATTTTGAAAGGTCTGATACGTATCCGCACGAAAGCACTGAGAACGAAAGCTCGGGGTAATTTATCAATCGGCATATTTCTACGAGAGTATAACGTATTGAGAATAATTGAGGACACCCTGTGCTGTGCGTTGCTTGAGCAACGTAAATCGTAGTCACGTTGCGTGGTACAAATACGACGTGTGTATGCATATACGTACGTACCACTCTACTGTACCGTACATTGTATGTATAATCGTACGCCTCCTTGCTGCGTGCTGCTTGCTGCAGGTGGTAGGTATGTACCTACCTATGTCGGAGGTCATTGAACCTGCCGAATGTCCTAGTGAATTGCTACCCTTCAGTTACGATGCACTGCAATGCAGTAGGAGATATGAGATAATTATTGGTCATTTCTCAAAATGTGTGAAGATCGGTACCGTAACTGTAGCTGCTTGAATTTAAACTTCGATAACAAAAATTTGTAATTTTCTCTCCCTCGTTTCCCTCGCGAGTCAGTCTCTTCGCAACTTTTTCTCGGAGAATGTGAAAATGAAGGGAAAAGAAATCACATTCTTTTGCAAATCGTCACGCTCCTGCGAATGAAAGTATCACTATTCGCTTTTTCGACGGCTGGAAATGCTTTTGAAATTCACTTTTTATCTCAAAATCGGCTTTTCATCCCCTTTTCTCAACTTTCGCCACTGATTTTCAATTTTCATAGCACATTTCATCGGAAAATATCAAAGAACTGTGATCTCCAGGTGAAATTTATTGGCAGAAAAATAGACGTGAGAAATCAATTTTCAGGTAAAAAGTCAATTTTTTTAGTATTCCAAATCATCGGTACAGTGAAAGGCGGTGTGTTACCATTCGAAATACGCGAAATTTCACGTGAAAATATGTCCTGACAGCTAAACCACAAACAACAAAATACCTAATTGAAAAGAAACGGTTCACGTGAAAATCATGGAAACTAGAAATTCGGTTTTTTTGTCTCTTCTTTTTTTGGTTTTCTTCAGAAAATGGAATGAAACAGAACTCCGTGAGTGAAGTTCGGGGTAAATTCTCGTCGATTTAATTCCTAGCCTAATAAGGTCGCCTAACTTTCATCCAGTTTAATTTTGCTTGTGATTTGAACCATTTGACGGTGGTGCACGTTTGATCCTGGATAGGAGTATGAAATCGATCTGAAGGGTAGCAGGGTAGTTAAGCGGGTATTATATTCGCAAAATCAGGTCCGTATAACGTAACAACGAATTTCCGTTTGTTCCCAGTATATTGTAGTTGCTCCTGCATCAGATGAGAGTAAAGAGAGCGGGCCAGAGGGAAAAAGAGGAAAAAAGCGAGAGGGAGAGAGACCCCGTAAAACCAAGCGCCGTTAAATCTCCTGTCATTTGCATTCCCTCTTTATTTATTCCGGTACCTACAGCTAGTATAGGTATGTGTGTGTATATATATATATACATATATATATTTATGTATAGCTATAGCTAGGTAGTATAGGCATGTACATATATTCCGTTGGCACGTATTTCACGGTTTTCTTTTCCTCCCTTCCTCATTTCAAATAATGTAGGTACATTATAGACAAAACGAGGAACTAAACAAAAACTATTGAAAATTTCGCGAACATTGTTTGTCAAAGAAGAATGAAGAAATTCAAAACGGAACGAGACAATCCTCGTGAATTTTTGCGTACGGCAGAATAATTGACAAAATTGTAGAAATATCTAGATTTCAGAAATCCATAAAGTTGGTTAGAAAGAGGCACGGGAATCCGTTACATCAATTCGCAACGAATCGATATAATACACTGGGACGACATATTTCTCGATTCAAAATTTTTACCACCGTTTTCCTATTCTTTTCTTTTTTCTTCGCAGTTTATTATGGAGGGATGTTTCAACCCGTTTTTCAAACTACAGGTGCGATAGGAGTTAGATGTTTCAGGTTACGAGGAAGAACATGGTGCTGGAACCCTCGAGATGTATCAGAATTATATAGCTACACATATGCATTGCAGGAGTATGCGCAAACCGGGCGTTTAACGATCGTCGGCCATATTGTTTTTTATAGAGCGTCGGCGTCGGCGTCGGCGTCCCTCTGCCATAACGTCACAGGCGACGGACTGCGGCCTATAGTCGAAACTGCAACGAATCGTTGGTTCCCATCGAAACGGTTAGATGGAGGCGCTCGTCTCTCAATATATATCGAAAATAGTCCCCCTCCCCTCCAGCGAAACGGAATTTTTTTGTTTCTTCTTTGAGCGAACGACACTGAAAATATTCTGAAAATAATCTGGATTTCAAGATTATTGTTAAAACACAATTACCGGACGGACTATTCTGGTGAAAAATCTCCGAAACCATACGGACTCAAAAAGCTCCGTAAATTCCACAGTTGAATTTTAATTCCATCAAATTTCAGCTCGAATTTTTGAAAGAAACGAATCGAACTCGATGGATGGAGGGAAAAATAGAAGATAACACGAATGAACAAACAAATTGAAACAGCTGGGAATGGATCCTATAGTTTTCCTGTTTTTCAGTATACAAATCAGAAAGAACAGAATTGGACTTTGTTGTTTATTTTCTACTCCAGTGGTTAATTTCGTTTCATTGACTACGGTGAAAAGCGTTAAGGCGCGCGCCGGGATTGAAGATGGTTTGTGCGGGGTAGGTCAGTGTTGTAATTACCTTCCCTCACGAAAGTAGAATGAACGAGAGGGAAAGATAGATAGAGAGAGAGAGGGAGAGAGTGGGCTGAGGGTAGCGGTCGTCATCGTCGTCGTCGCGCGTTGCGATTCGGCTCGCAATTCCCAAGGCCGTTACCCACCCCCGCAATTAAGACCTTCGACAATTAGATGGAGATATACCTACATTAGGAGGGGAAAGAGAACCACCCCTTAATGCCAAATTACATGTTCAGTCACGTAGCCTTCTTTCATTCATTTTTCTCGTTGTCCTTCGTCTGTCTCGACCTTTCTTTTTTTTATTGTTTTTTCCTTTCTATCATTTTCTTGTTATAGAAGTGAAAAACGAAATGAAAGAAGAAAAAAACGCGGAGTAAATTTTCAGATTTTATTCAATATATAAACAACGGAAATAGGAACAAGGAGGGGAAATATTGGAAAGAAGTAAAAGAGGAGAGATAATGGAGGAATAAGAGAAAGAAAAAAAGAGGACGGCGAAAATGTCTACCTACCTCGCAGCCATTTCTGTGCCAGAATACTAAATAAATTGGATTTATTTGTGGGGGGAGTGGGGGGAAGGTCGGTTTTTCTTTTTTTTCAGCCCCCGCTGCATGGCATTCGCGGTCGCGTCCGTAAGGCAGGTTTCTCTTATATCGTGCTACCCCTAACACGCCTCTTTCGTGTCGCGTCGTCACATTTATTTCATTTCATTCTGTTGGATAGACATATCATACCGATGTGTATAGTAGGTTTTGTCTTTTATTCACCGCAATCCACTATTTCTCTCCGTGGGTCAATTTTTTCTACCAACATACATTCGATATGCATATTTTTAGAAACTGTCTTAGATTCGGCAATTATATTAGTCTGTTAGCTGTCCGATTATAGTTCTCATATGTATATACTCGTATTTAAGGTGAACGAAGATTATTGTCGAAAAAGTTTCGCAACAGCTATACAGATATACAAGAGAAAACAAATGATGAATTTTGTGTTCAATTCTACGTAAATTCCTGTTTCCGAAATGCAAAATTTGCATTTCATATCTTTTCTCTCTCTCTCTCTCTCTCTCTCTCTTTCTCTCTCTTCTCCGCGTGAAATGAAATTGATAAAGAAAATTGTAGGAGACCGAGAAATAGGTAAAGATTTTCAAATCGTATTCACCGATTTCCAGGTACGCTGCCTACCTATCGTTGAACTCCAACCTTAAACCTGGCTAGAATCTAGAAGCATATCATGCGTATGAAAATATTCGTTCCTCATGCCTGAGGGTCTTGCAAGGTCTTGTACCTACTAACGTGCACATATAGGTATAACTTAAAACGAAATTTCAAGTTTATATTTAACGGTAATTTGCATTGACGGTTTATTAATTCCATCACAGCGAAGCTGGAAAGGTCCCGCCGGGATCAGCAGTGGTTAATCAGAAACGAAAGAGTGAAAGAGAGAAAAAAACTAACGGGGGGTCTCTATTCCTTGGACCTACCTACCTACCTACCTACCTACCGTTCCTACGCATACCTTTGCCTCTACCTACGTATCGTGCCTTGATTTGGATGGACCCAACCGTGTATGCAGATTAGCGTGAGAATCTTTGACTTCGAGAATATCGCCGATGGGGTTGAAGGAAGAGGGAGAGGGAGAGAAGGTGAACAAAAAATGAATAATATTCAATAAAGTAAAGGTGTCACACGATTTTCTATACTTCACCCTGCCGAAAAATTGCTGAAAATTTTTTTTCGTTACATGGGGGGGGGGGGGGGGGCGTGCTTTCATCTTCGGTGTCGAGCTCGGGATTAGAATTGAAAGATTCGAAATGGTGAAGATATAGAAAAATGATTGGAATAGCATATTACGCATATTACACAGTTTTCATATCAAACTTTCCACCGTAGACTTCTCACAACAGTTTAGTTTTTCAATATGAATTATTTTCTCGGCAAATTAACGAGAACCGATTCGGCGTTTTGGATTTAATGAATTCTATCCCATCCCAGATTCGTGATCTGCGACTCTGAAGACCCCGTAGATTTTCATATATGTTTTTTGAAATTCTACAAATTTTTTATTTATTTTTCATCACGTGATTTTAGATTTTCAATCTTCACTTCGGATTGACGGAATACGTCCTCGGACATGAAATGATCATTTCATTAAGATAGATGAAATATCGGTGCACCGGTCAACGATTCTCGAAAAACGTGTGTGTCATAAATTTTCATAATTTTGCATTTACTTTGTTTTCCATCGAATAGTTTTGTCTTTCTGCATAGCTGGTGTGTGATGGAGAAAAGCTGCGCGCTGTATATGATATAACATATACTGTATACGTATAATATATAAATCGATGATTCAAAACAGGGTGGATGTTTTGGGTACCGGAAAAACGGGTATGCAGATGAGTTCCGATCTCTCCCCCCCTCGACCCTTGTAGTCAGCCCATTTTTTTTATTTTATTTTTTGTATCCCTTTACTCCTTTCCCTTCCGCCTTTTACTTCCGGATGTTAAAATAGTAGTCTACTAGTAGATCTATTATTCCTCTGCATAATATACTCCGCCACAGTAGCCGCATATGCACGTACAGCGAGATATGAACGGGACATTAGGCATTTTAGTACACCCACATAAATAGGTATGTATATACATAGAGAATTTATAATTAACCGGTAAGTCTTTTTCCTTCGCTTCACGCTCCTTCCAGTTCTTCGTTCTGTTAGTTTCAATTAAATTTTATGTTGCGCATACATCCTATGCCAGCTTTTCCAGTATACGATATATCGGAATAATGTATGTAAAGAGAATAACCATAAAATCAGAAAGGAAGAAAGAAAATTCTCGTATGCGGGGCTTGATAAAGATTTCGGGAAAAGAAAAACCCAGAAATTCGAATCGTCGTGCAGAATGTGAGCATTTTGGAAAGTTATTACAATAATCACGAAACATGACGTGACGTGGTCCTACGCGGAATGAAAAAATTATATGACGGTTGATCAGACTGTATAATTAATGATTGGGCTCACCTCAGGATCAGTAGATTCCGGACGTTCGAATGCGTACAATGATGCTAGACGATCGTAGAGTCCAGCACGCTCGTACAAGGAACGAAATGGATTTCTAGTGCTGAAAAAATCCAGATCAACGTCGAGAATGAACGGAGTATCGCTTTCCGGGAGATAACGTCTGAGGGTTGAACTAATCCAGGGAAAATCGTCCTTCTGGAAACAAAAATACAAAAATACAGGGAAAAAACATCAAAATCTTTCACATCGGTATTCAAAATCGTATACATAGAGTACATTAGTAGTATACGTACACGCGAGTACTACATGAGATAATTCCCACGTCAGTTTTTTGTACCCGTTCCTTCTTTTACCGCGGGGGGGGGGGGGGGGGGGGGGGGGGGTCCCGGATCGAGAAAAAACGAGAATGAAAAAGTAGAAGAAAGCGAAAAAAAACAATGACTGCGCTTAAATTAATCCCGTTCGAATTGATACTGAACGAGTTCGGTTGCTGTAGTAAGCCAATAGCGCAGCTATTCCGCACACAATATGCACAGCTCTCTCTACCTGTGTGGTACATGTATGTATACATCTATATTCAACATATTGCCACGGCTTACAATACATGTGTATAGTATATATATATATATAGGTATACGGAGAGAAATGGGGATCGTCGCACAATAATTTGCATGCGCATAGTTTAACAACAATGAAATATACAGCTGAGAGAGCGACGTCCGCGTCGCGATCGTTGTGGCCAAGGGGTGGAAGGAGTCGAAGTTAAAGGGGTGCGGAGGGTGGAGGGTGGAGGGGTGAAAACAAGGGATATAGAAATGGCGAGGGGTGGGGAGTGGGGGATCGTGGAGAAAAACAACAGCCATTCGTACTGCACAAAAAACACACAGCAAAAAATATGCCAGTTCTGATCATGTACCTATACGAACCAATCTGCATATGGATACACGGTAATGGGTGCCTAGTCACCAGTTTCTCCGCTTCTGCAGTACTCTCGCCTTGCCACTTCACCACTCCACGTGTACCTACTCTGTTTTCAATTTCTTCAAAATTTCTAGAATTTTCTCCCTTTCTTTCTGTTTTTTATTTTTAGTACTAATATACAAATGGTGGACCAGCAGCCCGAGTCTCGAGACATAATTGTTACGCAAGTAATATTGAAACGCGAAAAGCGTTTTCAAGTTCTCGTTTTCCACCATGTATGAGGCTGAGTCGGATAATTTGTACCATCTAAGAAGAAAATCATGATTGCAGGGGAATCACTGGTCCGGTTCAATGGAACGATAGCTCAAAATCAAGTTCAAGGTTCGGAAATAATTTTGCCAATTATACAGCATGACGCTTACCACGAGAGTATTAGAAAACGGAGAAAACGAAAATATGTACAGGCATGCGGTCCAAATTACCAAACCAGTTTGGTAATTCGAACTCCCGTTCGAAATCTGAATGGAAAAGATGGACCATAGTAGTACCAAATTAAGTATGGCGTTCTACGTGGAGGGTGAGAAAATTTCTGTTCGCAATTAAAACCGACAGAAACATTCAAAATTATTCATATTCTGAATTTCTGGTATAGGATCAGGTTGTTCGTACTCTCTGTTGAACTCGGAGTGAATTCCAGTTCTATTACATTGGTAACATTGGTACATTGGATGTCTATGAACCGTTTATTTGCATGAAGCTTTCATTCGTGGAACGCAATCTTTCCATAAAACTCCATTCGTTGGGATTGTTTTCGTTGTTTCATCTAACTGACTGAGTGCTTCAATTACTCGATTTACTTGAGCCAATTTAGCGAACTCGACCCGGTCCGAGTCATCGTTTTCAATATACATAATTATAATACGCACAGCGAGATTTCTAATGAGCATTATTTCGTTCATTTTTTATAGATCGATCTTTCTTCCACGTAAGTGGAACAGGAATCCAGTAAGATTTACTATATAACTTTGCAAATTTATCGGTAAAGATACCTGAAAAGGACATCGCGGACAGAAAGAACTTATAATTTGTCGCCAATTTCGTTTGTACGATAATCACCGTCGATAGTCAAAATATAATGCTATAAACGGTGGAGGAATTTCTCACCAGATCGGGATCACCGAGGTGGTCCAATTTAGTAGCTGCTCCGAAACCTCTAAAATTAACCAACTTTTCTCCAACGGTGAATATAACTGCGGCATTTTGCATTTAATTTTCAAATTTGGATCGATAACTCGTTAGTTTTATATAGCGCTATACAGCTCGCAGATCTATACTCAATTTCAAATTTGAAAAACAAGAAGCCGAATAATTCTGTTCTATTAATTCTGACAGAATTAATAACCATTGTTTTCATTAACACGACGTTTCCACCTACGTACACCAATGCCACAGATATAGTATATCAGTGTTATACATAGAAGCAGTTGACATGCGCGCAATACTTTGTTCTAATATATTATATACCACTATACTACACCTACAGTTGGAGGGTCGCGCGCGCGCATATTAGGTATATGCTATATGATATTAGCGATGCGTATGTAGGTACTATTCTGTATAGTATAGTACATAGATAGATCTATAGATTCGAAATTCGAATAGCGCATATACTATTATACTCACGCGTCCACGAGTATACCTATGTAGATTTACTAACTGTAAGAACAATGCGACGCTTTGCTGCTGGGAATGCATCTGCCGCTGTTTCTCCCGCAAAGGTTTTTGTCTTTTTTTTTTTTTTGCGCGCGCGCGCGAGTTCGCATGTGCGCGTGTCTGTGTACTTTTTTGTCTTTTGGTTCTCTATTCTTCGTCGTTCACCCTAGCGATACTTTCGTCGTTATAGGTGTAAGCGATACACCTATGAATACGTTCATACCGAATTTCCTCGCACGTGACTTTTTCCATTCTCGTTATCAGCGATTTTGGAAGCAGGAGAGACAAGACGAAGAAAAAGAAGAACGGAAGGTAAAAAAAAACCATACACGCACAGAATTTGCAAACTAAGATAACAAATTAGTGGACAAATATCGGGGTGGTGGGGGGATGGGGGGGGGGGGGGGATACCGCGGCGAAGAAAAGCAAAGATCGAAACAAAGAGAAGAAAAACTGTAATGAGGCTGTAGAATGTACCTACCTACATGGTGAAAAAAAATTTTAAAGAGAGAAAAGAACATTTAATCAGATATGAATCCTTGTTAAAGAAAAGAAAGGTATGTATTGTAGTATATAAGGTTACAGTATGTGAAATGATCAGTATGCAGGTTTGGTGTGGGCGCATCCGGCGACGTCCGAGTCCATGAAACGCATCAAACACATCCGGTCTGCTCTCTCTAGTCGCGGTGGCAACTCACGTTGCATTATGTATCCGCTTGTCAATTCAAACATGTCATATACTACGTACGTATGTATGTACATTGTACATACACACTTATCTACGCATACACGCCTATTCGTATATATATATATTTATACATAGGTATATGTACAATATATTGCTAGATGATAAGGATTTAATATTAGAAGCTTTTTCTAGCAACTTAGCTACCGTGTCTATGGCTACTGAAATACAAACGTTCTAACATTCATTTTATTTCTATTCTCTTTATGCTTCCTTATGTTGTTTTCTTTGTTTTTCATTTATAGTACCTATCATACGACGAAAATCTGTTTTTCACGAGGGCCTTACTTCGTTTCAGGCATATCCAATTATTTGAGAACAAGTTCAATCGGTCGTTAACATTTCGTAGCTTTTTCTGTGAAGCTTTTCCCTCACTTTTTCGCTAACTCGCATATCGAAGAGAGGAAAAATCGCAGGTAGAGCTAAGAGACGCCAATCGGAAACTCGAAACTCGTTCTTCAAAATAACGCCCGTCTCGTTCATCAGTAGGATATTGGTAAGCCATGTTACACGCAGTTTTGTCAACAAATGCATTTCTTCGGATCCAACAATTTCTCATTTGATGATTTCTCTTTTTCTCACAATTAGTACTCTCTTTCCTCTTCGCGCTCGATCTTCAATGTCTCCCTAAAGTACATGCTACGTATCTATAGGACATAGTCAAGTTTCCAGTTTGCGGGTAAAGATGTAGTATATATAAATACCTACATATATGTTTTTTTCATGCACTTTGTTCCAGAGGGAACAGAGGAAAAAAAAAAGAAGAGAAAAGAAAAGTGAATGGAACCACGCGATAGATTGTGGTGCGCCATACGCGAATCGTACGAACAAAGACAATGCGTCAATTTGCATAGTGTGTATATATGTACCTACCCCGCGGGACTCGATTCGATCGTCTTAATTGCAGCTGTTACGTTAGGTCTAGGTACGCTGGCAACCCTTACTCGACACTCACTCGGTTTTAATTATTAACGAACGAGGTAGCAGCCGGTCCATTATATAATAACAGGCACGCTTTGAGCTTCCATTATAGTTATGGAGCTTTTCTTCCAACTCTCTTATTGTTTTTGCGAATTGACGCGGGGTGCCAATTCTCTGGATTCACCCCCCCCCCCCCCCCCCCCCCCTTCCGCTCCTTTCCTTTCCTCTCCACAGCCTGGTGTGCGAATTTATTGTCCGAATAGGCGCGAACACTCCACAACGTTCTTCAACTTTTCGATTATCTCCTAGGATCTGGAGGGGGGGGTCTCTCGGCCTGAGTGTCTGCGAGGTGTTCAACCGTGATGAACAAACGAAAAAATCAAAGTAAAACAAATGACGGCACAGAAGCCTCCGTGAACAATCAGCGGAGCGAATGCTTCGAAGAGCATATGAAAACTTGCATGACACATCAGTGAGGAATGGATTTTGCAATTTTTTTCGTTCTAATGTTCCTTCAAATTCTTGAAACATCTGTTACTAGTGAACAAGGAGATAGTAAATCTTGAATTCTGATTTCAAATTCGGTCTGGAAGTATGAAATGCCATTAATACTGGCTAGAGGGAGTACGACAGTGTAGGAAAGCCGTCGACCCTGTTTTTCATGTTTATAAAACTGAGTATGACGAAGATAATTTGAAACCGAATCGGAAACCGGTTGGAAATATGGATAATGCGAAATATCAAACTCGTCCAATTAACTAGCTATCCCTCGCTACAATGTGAGCCAATTGCCGCAATTTGTGTGAAAATAATGGGGTTATGCAAAGCTGATGGATCGGAGGATGTTTGGTTTCTTGTGAAGCTATACTATATTTGTACGCGTACCGGCATTATTTAGCCACATTGGTTAAGCTTTACAGCAGGGATTAAATTGTCGTCTTGTGTATTCGTGGATGCGCCAGTGTCCGAGCGAGTCTGTGCCTACACCTACCTTTGCAGTAGTAGCCACTGGTCATGTTCTGTTACCAACGGTTGCTGCACTTGTGCCTCGGTCGTGTGCTATATAGTAGGCTATTTACGAGGCATAATACCAGGGCGAAGATAATTGTGAATAGTTAGCTACAGCTATTATCCACCTTACCTGACCTTAACTTAACTCAACTTACATTATACCAACCAACGCCGAATACCCGCACGCTTTTAAATGCACAGAATTTCAGTTTAGAGAACGGGCATTCTCTTCAAGTACCCGTAATTAAGCGGTTTAAAGAAATATTAATTAGCCACTTCTTGACCACAGGTTTTAAGCTCTCTACGTGTCTGTCTCTTCTTGTGCGATGACGCTCGATGTACAGTATGTTCTTGAGCGTCAATTCCGAAAACGTGATTTTTTGTTCGTTACATTTTCGCTCAAATAACGTTCTTAGAGAAAATTTTTACCGATTTGTATCTTCAGTCCGCAACGTATCTTTCATTTTCCATCCAATGGGATCCACGAGGAGATATAATTTCTACGTCGTATCATTTGATGAGGAAGGGACCAAAAAAAAGGAAAGTAAAGAAAAAAAAAGGTGTGAGTGAGTCGCAACCGCACCTTACAGCAAATAATAAGAAGGTACCTACACGGTATAAGTATGTAACCGCGAATCCCCATCAAGGATAACGAGAGCATAGCGCTACTGGACCGTGATTGCTCGGAATGAGCCTCTCCCGCCTTCCCCCCGCCCTTCCACCTCTCAACCCTCTCCTTCTTCAACCGCAACCCAGTTGCAGTTTATTCTTGCACAAACATCCACGTGTAGAGATGCTTCATGAGTACGCCTGCGTCAAGAGATACGATAAGCTCATGCCGATGGTGATGCTGATGCTGATGCCGGTGTTACTCCGCCCCCCCTTTCAGGCTCTGAACAACAAATGCATACGGGCACTCCCTGTCAGTCGAGCACTTCCTCTGCTTCTTCTTCTTCTTTTGCTTTTTCGTCTTATGAGAGTATGAAGGTATACCAGTGTTTTTCTTCGCACTCTAGTCAGCTGATTCATTAACGTGCACGGAGCAATTCGCTCCTGAGATAAAATTGAGTATTCCGTATTCACCATACTGTTGTTCGAGATAGTGCCGATCCTCGATGAACAGGAAGGAGTTAGAACCTGAGCCCCGAGGGATAGACAGAAGTGGATCCAGTGAACCGAGAACTGAAAAGTATGTAGGCATAACCACATACAGCACTCGCTGGTTGGTTGGTTTATAATGGAATCGTAATGAAACGAGACGTGGACGTGGACGTGAACGTGGAAGAGGAAGAGGATGCACGCCTCCCGGCAAAGCAAATCTCATCAACTGGGACCAAACATGTACCGAGAGATTGATGATCCGGAGTGATGTAAGTAGGTGGGTTGCTATGAGCGTAGACTTCATCACGATCATGGATCGCAAGAACCTCTTCCCATTCTTTGTCTTCTGGGTTGATATGCACATTTTGCAATACAATATGGGCTCAGTATATTTAGGTCTCATGAGCTTGTGATCGACAAAAAAATCGATTGGCAAATATTATTTGAGCCCTCCTTCCTCCTCTTCTTGAAGCGGTGGAGTAAATTTCAGACGCTTCTTGCGCTCCGTGCGTTGTTCGTGGTCAGCTTACAGCCTCGAACATCACGGGGTTACCCACATAAGACGAGGATGCAATAACGCGTGATATCGCGTGAATGAAAAATGGGAAAAGAAAATTGGAATTGCCTTTATATAATGGAGTTGGGTTAGTTCAAGATGGAAGTCTTGCCGAGCTAGGAATTGCTCTTCTATGTTTTTCAGCATAGCCTAACCTCAGGCTTTACTTGGATATGACCCCGACCACATCCTCTTCGTCCTCCTGCTTCTCGTTCTTCTTCAACTTTATGGTTATGGTTCCACAGATCTCGGATAGACGATGCAACGATCCTCCAAGCGCAGCTCTCTTCTACGATATATCAAAGAGCCACGGTACTGCGACAGTCAGATTTTGATCGCAGCTTCCCCAAGATTCATTCTCAACCTGATCCTCATATATTTTCAAATTACAAACAGTCCCTTTTCCAACACATGAACGCAGATTCGACGTATGTCCTTGGAGTGGGTTCTCTTGCTCTTGATTCACCGTATACTAATCTGTGCGGGAAAGTTAACGAAGTCTTATCTGGATTGTAGAATTTTGAACTAGTCCAAATATTCCAACTTGGATGAAGAGAAAGAGCAAGAAATAGGAGAAATTGCAACGACTACTCCATTTTGTACGGCGAATTTGTAAGTACCAATTACCATTGGTTACATTCTTTTGTTTCCCTTTCGAATTCGTTTCTGTTTCAGCAGTCCTGTGAAAAATCATTGTCAGTTACTTTCAGCCCCGAATGGTGTAACATTGTCACTATGGTGTGTCTAGATTTTGATTTGGTAACGGAGACTGGCGGTGCCGATGAGATTTCCTAATAGGAAGCGAAGTTGTTCAGAAGCGATGACGGATGCAGGGGCTCGTTAAACTAGATCAGTTAACTGGTAGTTATCTCGCACCGTTCGCGTTCATGGTTCGTAGGTAGGTAGGTAGGTAGGTAGAGGTAGTTAGTTAGTTAGGTAGGTAGAGTAGGTAGGTGGTTATAATATACATCGTGCAGCAGTAGTATGTAGCACCGCGTTAACTGCCTTTGAAACACCAGCCACGATTGCTGATGCAGTGTTGAGCTGGCGCATTTACGCGGTCGTTTTTACTTCTTTACACCTTTGGGAAATCACGATTTCTGCTTAACAGCAGTTGCAAAATCCTTCCTCCCCCCCCCCCCACACTCGTGCCTATGTTAAACCTCGAGGATAATATGTCTCTGAGCTTGAGGGAAAGGCTGGAGAGCATAAACTAGACGTTAGGTTGGGTTAGGTCGGGTTAAGTTATGTGATGTTCGAGAAATCCAGTTTTGCTTTCGTGATACGGTTATGAAATATGAATAGTTACGCAAAAGAAGGAATTGTTCTTCATGAGAAATTATTGCCTTCTTCTTCCCTCTTATTCCTCTCTCCCCTTTTCGGGGAGGGTTTAGAAGTTAAAAACTTTTTTAATTCAGTTTTTGATATTCCTTATCTGAATTGGATAAGCAGAAAAAAGTGGAAGAAGGATTATCCGTGACGCTAGACTGACTGACGCTAATCACAAATTTGAATACAGAAAGCTTCGAGCTTTAGAGTTGGGGAACTGGGAGGAAAATCTGCTGCTATCCATCCCCTGCGTATTTGTATTACGACCAGATGGAAACGTTGAAGAAAAATTTATAGAAATACGATAACCATGAAATCATCGCGGTGTAGCTTCTCCTCCACCAGGTGGACACATTACTTTTGACTGGCGGGCAACTGAAGGCTACTTGTTTGCAGCTTTTACTATAGTTTCTTCCGTGAAACAATAGCTCCATTGTTACGGTTTGTTCAAGTACCATTCTACAGAAATGTTCAGCTGTAGAAGATATAACGTAAGAACTATACTATAGTGTCCCAAGAAACGGTGGCACCGGCATCGCAGAAGAAGAAAAAGAAGAAGAAGAAGAAGAAGAAGAAGAAGAAGAAGCAGAAGGGTGTCTCAGACATTCCGAAGGCCCTTTACCAACTGCCGGTTCATGATACCAAGAGGAAGAAGAAGGAGAAGAAGAAGAAGAGGGATACGAATAAATAATAAAAAAAAGCTCGAATAAGGTATATAGCTGCTATTCTCGACTGAAGGAACGCGCTGCGGTATATATGGCCGAGAATGGTCATCGGAAACTCATTCACATGCAGCATGTTATCGACTACTTGGAAGACACTTATCTTATATAGGCATAGACCACCGCACCGCGTTGTGCCGTTGGGTGTAGGGAGGTTAAAAGACGGTTTTATAAGTGCCGATGAACCTTGAGGGTATATGATGCCGATGCTACTAAGTTAGGACAAACTGACTTCATCTGATCGCTGTAGTTCACGAAGAAAGAAGACCGGAAGACCCCGGTGCAGATGCCATTTCGAAGCATGGCACCATTATGCAATGGCATTCGCTCGCGGGGAAGTCAACGACATTTCATAATTCGCATATATGAAAAGAAAGATCGTGCGGCTGTCAATGATAAATCGCAAGATATCAATCGTTGTACACATATATAGAACACTGGCGCCCTCTTGTTATAGAGACTTTATACCTTCTGCTATAGAATCTAGATATATATACATACATACATTCATACACACATGCGTGTAGGAATCTGGAATGTGCACACGAGTTCTGACTTCTTATTTTCGCATATGGCACAACAGCTTTGAAGAGCGGATTCCTCCTCATGCCTGTGTTAATGCACGATTCAATCGTAAATCCACAACAACTTTCAGAGACGCCATCAGGCGGCTATAACGTGACATGAATCTGTCGCTGCAATGTACGCTAGGTAGTACCTCTGTACTATAAAATACTGCTAGATCGTTTAGGTACTTTTCACACGTAGATTATTTCTCTCTATTTTTTCTTTTACTTTTGGTTTACTACAAATTTTCATACTCCGAGTTTCGATCCTTGTTTCTCCTCTCTGCCTTCCGCCGCCTCTCAGCTTTCCGTTTCCACCGCATTTTTGCAGTAACTGTGATGCATTTCTTCACCGGTATACCATAGTTGCGTTGTACTAGTATACTACAGACCTCTATTTCTATGTATACTACTAGTAGATACACGCGTGTACGTCGACGGCGCGGCGTGACGGCACTACGTTACGTTCTCTCCAATTTCTTGGAACAAATAAATTATCCATACCCAACAATCTGTCTCCGGTCGGTTCATCTCTGCTGCCGCTATACCGAGCCGCATATAGTTGAAGGTATGCGCGTTAACGAGAGACCGACCTCTTTCTCCGCGTACAGTAGGTGCATTATAGTTTACCTAAATTTCTAAGAAAAGGTTATAATTAGCGACTATAATTATCATTCTTGGAGATTGGAATTAACCCTCAACTATCCGCTCCCGCTCTTTACCTACTTTAGCCATTTCTGTTTTTCAATTCATGTTTCCACTTCTTTTTCGTAAAGAATTGTGGTTCCTTCTCATTCCACTTCTTCTCTTGCGCTCCTTCTTTTTCTTTTCTTCTTCTTCTTCTTCTTCTTTGAATGAAAAAACTTTGGATCAGATATCTCTGAAGCTATAATATCTTTTTCAAAGCTCTGAGACGTTCCTCGACGAGAACAAATTTTCGCCCGCCATAAGCCTGAAGACCGACAATCGACTCTCTAGTCCCTCGTAATGAACTCTCGTAATGCGGTGCGAGACCTCGTTTGATAAACGTTGAATTAGGTCCGTAACACCGAATTTTATAATACATATACCGCTTTCGATAAATTATGCAGTAGTTGAATTCATCAACGGTCGTGTTACCCTTTCATTTTTATCATTTCTCATTATCGATCATTCAAAAGCCGTTCCGCAAATTTTGTACCTATACTTTGTCCCCTTTTCTTTACTGATTTTTTTGAATCTCTTCGATTTACAAAGTCACTCCTTATTCTACTTTTTCACTGGCGATTGAGGTACCTGAAAACCAATGACTTTCTTCTGATCTCCATATCTTTTACGAAAATTTGAGTATATAGCATCTCAGAACTATAATATCAAAAACCCCTTCTTTTTATCGCTCTAGACTGAAAAGGTCCCTCAAGATATCTAATAAACGCATCCATTGTATGTTAATCGGATATAAATACTTTGGCACGTAGATAGAATACGCGAGTATCTTCTACGCTTCATCCCGAGCCGGGTCACAATCGTTCCTTTTTTTTCTTTTGTTCACATTTTGTGACTGTACATCGTGATATATCTATACATATCTCAAAAATGAAAGGAGAATGCGTTTTTCAGCACGTTGGTACACAGTATAAACATATACCAATCATATGTGTTTTATTTTTAGCACGCAACTATTTTATGTCACAAAGTTTTCGTATGAACATAGATACCAAAAATATGAGCTTCTAACTCGCTTTACTCGGTTCCCAAAATGATAGTCAGTACTTTTCACTCGTAGATTTTCCTAAAATTGCAAAATTCCGTTTCGAATTTGACGAAAAACGAAAATATAAAGAAAAATATCGATTCTCTGTCGAGGAAAAAGTTTCTCTATCTTTTTCCATCCTCTTTCTCAAAAAACCAATTCTTCGTCGAATTGTATCATTACGCAGTTAAGGGGATGGTACACCCGTTGATTCAGGTAGGTGATGGAAGTGCGCGTCATACCGGACTGATGATTTTTTTTCGCGGGTGTGACTTTTTGCATCGAACAGGTACAACGCGGAAGCCCGCAGAGAAAATTTTTTTAATTTTCAATTTTTAATCTCGAAATAATGAAGGCATTGCGAAACCTATACCCTTATTTCGTCGAAATATCGTTTGAAGATAGTCTAAAAAGTTTCAAAATTTACACGCAGTTTTAACGGATTCCGAAGCGATTTTTCGGAAATTAAAATACGTTTTTCTCGATTATCTCTCCAAACATGGATTTTTTGACGAAACATTTTTTCACCAAACTTGTAGATCTCGTCGATACCTTCGTTATTTCGAGAAAAAAAAAAAAAAATTGAAAACCGTCCGAAAATAAAAAAATTTCTCCGCGGGTTTCTACATTGCATTCGCTGTGAAAAGCCTGCACCCACGAAAAAAAATCGTCAGTCCGGTATGTCATTTCCATCCCCTACCTGAATCAGCGGGTATACCCTCCCCTTGATATGCGGACGATATTAAACGGTATTATAATATCGGTATTACTATACCGTTTATATAGGCGTCCCGGCTCGCGGCATTGCGTAGTATCTGTAACGTATAATACGTAGATGTCTAGGTATAATCTACGAGCACCGCGATATATAGAGCTAGAGGAAAACGAGCAGGGTGATTTTGATTTACGGTTAATTGCCGAGTATTTTTACGGACTTCCGAGCACGCTTTGCATCTCATAAATGATAAAGTCATTTTCAACCGTACCTATGCGTGCATGTGTGTACGTAGTATAGTATATAGGTATAGGTATTAACGGTCGTTAGCCGCGGGTCGAAAACTTCGAGAACATCTACAGCTTTCGATATTATTACAACAAGTCTCAATATTTTCATTCCGTTTTACTTATTTTTTGTCCAACTTGGCGACGAACAATCGTACCAAAATTTCCCCAAAAAGTACATATCGCCGTGGCCCGGAGCACTAAAAATACAGGATTTCCCCGATTCGTTTCTTGACGGGGGGTAAACAGTTTTCCAAATTGTTCACCGCCTGCCAATGTTTACTCATGGTTAAATACATAATTGCCATCACCTCGAAATTGCGATTCGTCGCCACTTTTACACCGCCCAATCGATCGGGATGTATTTTCGGGAAGCGATGCAGTATTTTGGCAAAAAGTAGCTGAGTATTTCACCCCACTGAAACATTCACGAGTTCTTTCGAAAGTTCAGTCTTTTCAACCCAACCTATAAATCAACCCAACCTCTCATTCAAACATTCCTGAAAAAGTTTGAATTTTTCGAAATTTTCTAAATGTATACTCTGCCACGTTCTGCCAGAATACTGCATCGATCCCCAAAGTTTAAGTTTGAGTAACAAGGATATCGTTCACCAAAAACGTATTTTGGTGAACTCGGAGTCCTCAATTTTTGACAAAATGAGGACAGTTGGAAGTAGGCCTTCTTCGAGTGAAAAATGAATACTGCAGTAAATAAGTGCATATTTGAATATTCAATCCAATGACGTATCCAACCAATGCTCCGAGGTACCTAGATATACTTCTTGACTAGCTGTCACTGCTGACAATCAATCTTGTAATGATCGTGACTGTTAAAGGTCGTAGCACGCGGTATTATAACAATCTAACAATCGCTAACCGGAGGAATTGTAAAGCACAATGCAAAGTGTGGCGTAATGTTAATAATATCGTAAACTGCAGCTGTTTATTTTCTCTTGCAGTTTTTACGCCACAAGACCTCCGCTCGGCTGGTAATTAGAATAATTGGAAAATTATCCTCGTCTTCTAATGCCTGAAGGAACATTATCACATCTATAAAACGCGTAATCCGTGCCTCCACTCGGAGGATCGAGAACGGTAATTAGACGTTAATCAGCACTGCGAAGCAGCGTGTATTATGTGCTTTTATGGTGAATTCGTTATCCCTCTAGACTCTGCAGATAGGTTTCAAACTCGAAGCGGAAGCTGTGCCTATTATGTGATGGCATATTACATCGCGGTTCCAGATTCCAGATTCCAGAAGGTGTTGAATAATAGAAAATAACGTAAGAACATGGAAAAGCGTGGGAAAAGTGTACCGCTGCCGTTACGATTTCGCACATTATTGCAGGCTCGAGCTTGAGCAAGTTGAGCAGTATAATGGCTCTAGTGCTGTGATGCCGTAATGCACCATTGTTGTTAAAGGTGTCTGAGTATAGCTGGCTAATGGTCGGTTAATAGCTTCCACGTAGACATACATATATATATATATATACATATACACACACGCACACACATACGCGCGCAGGCAATGCCCACAGCCTGCCTACCTAGTTGGGAGTAAAAGTGCTGATTACCAGCGTAGGAAGTAAGGACGGGATGGGATAACAGATACTGTCTCCCTGGTGGAAACCATACTTTGCTTTTTTCCTCTCTACCTCGAGGTACTAGATACGATACTACGTGCTAGGCCCCGAAGGATGGAGTTAATTCGTTCTTGGAAACTCTCGTTAATGTTCACCACTTCTAGCCATAGCTATTTCCAGGCACTAGGTATAAGGTATTTGCGGATCCAACCACGTCACCACCTCCTGAAGAGATGGAGAGATAAAGAAGGGAAGAATAACAGGCCAGTTTTCAAACGTGAATCCAATTCGAAGGCGCCGATCGATCACGAGGATGCTTTTCTTCGCGGAAACCCAGAAGAATCGGGCATTCCATCGGCGTTTTAAAATCGGGAATGGCTTCGCGCGTTGCCGAGAAAGAACCGTTTGGAAAAAAGACATGGATTAGGGGATGAAGAATGGTAACTCGAAGTGCAACGATCAACTTATTTTCCAAGCACCATTCTTGGATTCAAGCTGCGCGAGTTATTGAAATTGGAATACGTGATTGAGTCAGAAAGAAAAGTTTCACAGCATCTTCGCGAGATCTATTGTGACTTCGAAATGCCCAATAACAGCCTCGTATTCTTTGCTACACGTATTCTACGAGAAAGAAAAATCGCACGAAGCATCGATGAGCGCGTTGAGATTTCATTCACGTTTCAAACCTGGTCAGTTGTCCGTGACTTTTTCAACCACCGTGTATTTATACTGTCCGTGAATCATTCGGTGTGGCGATATTGGTTAAGGGTTATCTTTGGGGCATCCTATAATATCCACCCCAAGACAGTAAATTTTCTAAGAAGATAAAGAAGTTGGTAGCGGTTTGTGATTCTTGTTGATAGCTTTCATCCACCATTGCCATCGGCAATCGTTATTCTCTTGCCTCTGGCTCGATGACCCTTGAGCCGCCTTTCAGTCAGTTGCTGTTATCTCACCCCGAAGATAAGTTTCTCAGATGAGTTACTATACAGGGCATTTTATTCCACGGAGGAAACATTGAGAATTACAATCTCCACATTTTCTATCCCATTCGATCACTAGGTATAAGTATGCAGCACCTAAGACTAAATCATCGATGAACGAAACCAGACGCAAGATAATCTCAATCGTTAGAAATTTGAAAAAAAATTTGAAAATCAATTAGAATATATATTTGTCATATGAATTCGAACGACGCATTCTAAAAGTGCAATATTATACTTTCTACCGTTTTTCTTTTTCCTCTCTGTTGTTAATTAGGAACAAACTAGTGAGTCATACAGTTGGAATTTAGAGATAGCCATACATATATATTTCGATTACCTAGTAGTTTGATAGTTTAATTTAACATCGTCGATCAAAAGAGTTCAACTTGCTTACTTCGCAGATTGTATTTCCGTAAAGTATAGAATAGATTGTGCAATGAAGTAGGTACAGCTTCGCTTTTTTGAGGCTTCTTCGTATACTTTTGCGCATAGAGAAGAGCGGGGCAAAACTGGTGGAGTGTTTTTCTGTTCTTCTTTTCTTTTCTTTGTAATTCGTACCTATCTCGAAAACGATCTTTTTTTCATAGTTTGTAAGCTTTCTTCGTGGAAAGAAAAAATTCGGAATCAGTCGAAACTGTTAATCAAAACCAGAACAAACGATACACGGAATTGGACTTTACCAAAACTTGGTCAAGAATCGGTTTTCAGTTCCTTTTCGAATAGCTAAATTTGAATATCACCTTAGTGAAGCCATTGAAACATTTTGGTGGATAAAAAAAACGTAGAAAAATTGTCAATTGTAGAATCCAATTTTTTGAAGAACGAAAAACCGAGTTGTTGGTTTATGTATTTGAAATTCTCAAGCAATTGGTTGTTCCTAAACATATATATTGGCTGTCGGAAAGGACGAAGCAGCTTGCATGATTTGCAAGAGAAGAAAAGAAAAAACAACCGGCTAGAATTCCCTGCGACCGTCTTCTTGCACGAGCTCCAATTCCATGACAGAAAATTATAGAACAATTTTGAGATTGAGTCCCCCCGTCCCAGTCCCAGTTATTCAGAGCCTGTTTTTTCATTCAACTTTCAAACACTTGAAAGCAACTTTCGAAAAAATCTATAAGCGATTGAATAAATTTTGTACATCGCGCGGAACACTAATTTTCAAAACCAATTGTGAGTAAAAAAATAAATGTCAAAATCATAAGCTGGAAGCTTCCAAAAAGCTTTGCTGTAGTTATCTTTCCCCTTCGTACTTTTCGGACAAAAATTCTTCGACGATACTTTTGAGTATCCTAAACTAGAAAGATCGCTGGATCAATTAACGTCCGTTTGTCATTTATCTTCTTCATTTTTTCATTTTCGTTTTTCTTTCATCTACAGATCAGAATAATTGCTATCCTGATAGAAGGTAACTAACCATCCCTGGCTAACGCAACGTAAGAAATTCTGATTAGGAGATATCTACGATCGTTGCAACATACGAATATAATGCGCAGCGACAACATCGTTGTGGCTATAGCTACCTTTCTAACTAACCAGCCTAGTGCGGTGTCACGATCCCCGCGATGAGAAAAGAAAAACAAAATCAGGAAATTTGAACCCTGGAGCTACATCCGCGGCGTGCGAGGCATATCGTGAGAAGTGGCAAAAACTTGTCGGAAAATCTTTATATACACTGCGCCGCAGCTTTTACCTACGGATCTAAGTATTATAATAAATTCTTTCATGACGAGAGAGAAAGGAGTCCGCCCGTCGTATCATTTGTGTACAATCCTGTATTATATCTGAACCTGTACGGTATATGTATATGTATATACAAATATAGTATATATGTATGTATAACGCAGAGCAACGCGACGCGGACCGACGGAACGGTCAAAGACACTCTGATCAGCGGATAACACCGGATGACGGCGTGTTGAAAGAATGTTGTTAATTTACCAGCTGACGAGACACTCCGCGCGCGACCCACTGCGTAAGCAGTTTTTTCGTTTCTTTCCTTTTTCCTGTACTTGGTTTCTTTTTTTTCTGTATCGACGGTCTGCAATTTATAATGGAATTCGCAATTCGCAATTCTAACGATTCGAATGTATCGCTGTGTAGTTCAAACTGCAGTTTGCATCTGAAATCGCATATGGAAATATTCATTTTACTAATATTAATTTTTCTTCTTTTTCTTGATCCCCGATGATTTTTATCCTATGTGATTTGCGACTTGCGATTTTGGATTTCAGAATCTAGTTCCGAGATTCGCAGCGATTAGGTTCTCGCCGCTATTCGTTTTTCTTCTCTCGCCAATATCGTCGTCGGGTGCTACCGGCACTGTATGGAATTATTGTACGAGGATCGGAGGACCGGTTTATCGATTCGAACAACCCGCTGCTGGACCCATGTTGTTACCTCCGTACAACCATGATTCAGCGATAGCCGATAGCTTCGGGACAAATCTCTAATTTCCGTAAAAATGATTAATTATGCAGGAACGAGCTGTCGATTAATAATCTTTCTATTCCCGATCTCTGTTCCGACGAGGCTACGTATCGGTGACAGCTGTCCAGTAAAGCTTCAAGAATAGAGCTTCTCTGATCTTCGCCGGAACCGATATTCGGCTGGGTACCCAATCTAAACGATTCATCCAAACTACGAACCGGCTCTAAACCAACCGCAACTACTGTAATGCACATACCTATGTACCCCTACCTACACCCTGTGAATGTATTCGAAAATACGTAAACAGGATTTTATCTCCGTGCCGACATGATTCACATACAATAACATATGAAAATAAAACTCTACGCTACGATATAGATTGCAGAAATCTTTGGCGATCGTATAGCGATCCTCGGCTGCCAAAAAATTAAAAATAAACAGTCAAAAATGAAGATGCAGAAAACATCGAAAGAGAGAAAACGTTCACCTGCAGCAGTAGCGCACACAACAATTCTCGAAAAATATCGTCTGTTTAGCTGTCTGCGTCTCGACAGTCATTCTTGATTATTTCCTGTGGTTGTACTACTACCGACAAAAAATTTGGTAGGTGAAAACAGGATGAATGCACTTCAGCAGTGTATCGCGACCCGGTGAATAACCGCGGATCAAGGTTATGTTTAATGTTCATTCCTGCAACTCAATTGTTTTCTCATCTAAATTTGGCATTTTGTTTTTAGCTTCTTTCTCTGTTGTTATTTCGACATTGCCGCTTGCTATGCCACATATACTGCTCGAGAATAAGCTCCAATTTATAAATCAATCAAACGATTGTCCGTTTCTTTTCTTTCTTTTCATTTTCGCATGCGTTTTTTTATTTATTTTTTTTTATTTCATTTGCTTCAATACGTATTGGATAGTGGATGTTTATTTCTAACGAAACAGTTCACATAATCTTCACGGTCCGAAAAATGACAATCGTTGACCAGAATGAACTTAAAAAATGAACGAATCAATCTTATCGCGAAGTTTTTCCATTTCCAAATCAGCAGTTTCGTAAGCATTGTGGTTTTCTCTGTATTCCCGATCGAATGTGAAATACAATATGCTTGAAGAAATTCAATTGTTCGTACAGTTTGATAACCGTTATTTCCATATCGCTGTACGGTATCAGAAATAATAAATGAAAAATCTTAGTGTTCGTATTGTGCGGTATTAGCGGTCAAACCTCGAGACTTTTTCTCTTCATTAGCTCCATTAATTTCTTCGTTGGTGTTTAGTAGCACAAGGTCCGGTTAGGAATTATTTCTTCCTCCCGTAATTGATAAGATATAATCAGCTGTAACTAGATAAGGAATATAAATTTTATATTTCTTCGCTTTGATGCACACAAATTGACGAACTAACTGGCTTGCGTCCTCTTTCTTCATTCGCACTAATTAGAATTACCGTCATTTTTCGTAAAATTCGTATACTCCAAAAATCAACCTGGTCTTTCCGCCGAAGAATGGCTTTTAGGCTTTTATTGGCATGAAAAACCATTGCAGCCGGGTCGAAAATTTGCAAAGAATTTTCTTCCGAGCATTAGGTAAAGGCTGATCATAAATTCTATGCTTTGCATCTATCCAATATGATTAGGCGATAGATTTCCGGAGGAGACCGTTCGTACAGAAATACTTCCTATACACAGTGAAGTTCCAACAGAAACGTTCCTACAGAATTTTTCCTACGTACGAACGATCCAACATGACGCGGTCCTACACAATGGGAGTTCTGCATCGAGCAAGTCCCACAGAAGGTATTCATGATCGAACCTACAGAAATAACGTCCGCGGATAAAAAGTCTCGAACGAAACATCCGACAGAAAGTACGCGGGAGCATAGACATAGAGCAAAAATCCGATAGCTACGAATCTGAATCATTTTTTGTGGGAAAGATTCTGTAGGATCGGTATCCGGTACTTTCCGTAGGAAAGATTCTGTACATAGGATCGAGCTCGTACAATTTCTGTATGACTGCACTATGGAGGATAATTCTCACGTAGGGGAGATTCTGTGGGGTGTTTTACGTGAGACTTTTTATCCGTGGATTTTATTTCTCTAGGATCGATCGTAAATACCTTCTGTAGAACTTGCTCGCTGAAGAACTCCCCATTTTGTGGGACTGCGTCATGTCGGATGGTTTGTGGGTAGGAAAAATTCTGTAGTAACTTTACTTTATTTCTGTAGGGATTCGCCGGGCATTTCACGGTGGGATGAAACGGCGAATTACGATACACGCGTGAGCTTTTTTTCTACTCAATTGCATTACTATACGAGAGAAGAACAAAAATCATAATCAGCCGTATGGAAATAGTCTGTGTTCGCGGACGAGGTGAGTCGAGGTGACTACCCCACGAAGGTAGGACATCTGCGTCGGTGCAGATATAACTAGAGCTTTTATCGTTCATCTAATTAGCTGAATTGCATTTAATTAACGCGGGGTTCGCTAAACCCTGAACCACGATGTCTCGCGGTTTTCTACACGGTATATTATACCTATATACTATACGCATACAGTACATAACCAGATTTTTTCTTCTTTTCATTTTTATCTCATAAATTTAATCGGTTGTTGGCAAACCGCTGTAGCCTGTACACCTATCGCGCCTCGATAAGAACCGAGAGGTCGACGTATGTACATTTGTAGGTACATATGTATACCACACTAGAATATTATACACTTATGAGCAAACATATGCAGCGCCGTCGGTAATCAGTGAATATTTTATGTTCGGTTACAGTATTCATAATTCATGCGGATCCATGTAATAACGCAATTCGCGATTCCCTCGGTTTCACAGTATTTTCATTGTTCAACTTTTTCTTCTCTCGTGTCTCGGCTACAAGGTTATAGTTCGAAATTATCTAGTTCTTTTTTCCCTTGTCTTTCTTCATCGGTTGTATATCGATCCAGAAACTTCTAGCCGTATGTACACGTACATTTTGGGGTAAGAAAATCAATTTTGCAAAGTTATTTTTTCGGTTCGTCTTCTCTGTTTTTCTCTTCATATTCCGAGGGGAAAAGTGAGACGCTTTTTGTTCTTTTTTTTTCTACCTTTTAATATCCGACGATGTGAATGAAACTTGTTTCCTTACCTTAGTCGAATCTTCAATTTGCCAACCGATCGTTACAACGTGAAGAGTTATTTCTTTAACATCCTCCAATTCTTCCGGAAATGCATAAAGAGCTTCGCTCACAAAATATGACTCCGAACTTGTAAGCCTGAAACAAAAGAGAAGGAAAAACAGGTAGTACAGGTTATCATACATTGATTCCATTCGGTTCTTTTTCTTCCGAAAAGAACTCCAGTTTTTCCTTAGGTTTCAATCTAAAACGAATTCGATATCAGAATTGAGAAAAAAGAAATGTGTAAACGGAAAACGGAGGGAATATATTGAAGGAGGAAGAACTTGCAGGAAAGTTATAGGGTACTGGCCAAATGAAAAGTTGATATTCTCGATGAGTACTTTTCTTCACATTCGAAAATTGAGCCTGGACCTTGTTAGCCCTGTTAGAAAAGACTAACAGAATCCGATCCTAGGATTAAACTACGAATACAAAATGCAGAAATTAGTATTCACAATTGAATCCTATAGAATCCACTGACAAATTGAAACTTGAGAAAATCGAAAGCATTTTTCGACTCGTGTTTCGAAATTTGAGATTTTCAGATTCGGATGACACCTGTAGACCTATGTTCGATATAAAGTATTCTTTCTCTCCGCTGTAGGCGACTCTATCAACAATTGTTATTTTCACGTTATCAACGAATGGAAAACAACGAAAGGATAAAAGAGAAAAATCATCATTTCCAGCTACGATTCGTTTTCCTTTTTCCTCTTCCTTACCTTATCGCTCTCCCGTCAACGATACGCGATTCTCATACGTGAAATATGTTGTTTCTATTTCCAACAGGTATGTAGGTACATTAAACATTATACATTATACATACCTGCATATCTACTGTTAACGATCGCCGATACCGACTTTTAAAGCCAAGTCGTTATCCAGGTCTGTTTCTTATTATACTATATTACATAGTATACACCTATACCTATAGCTAACTCTATACCTACGTTGTTCCCATTTCGCATACGTATTGCTCATTACAATTTTACGTGGTAAATACACATGTATACATACATACACGATACGTCTACCTCATTACCTTTACAAATCCATACGAATTCTTCATATACGTATACATGTATGGTGTATACCTACGTTAAGCCATACTACAATTTTACCGTTACTACGCGTTCATTTTATATAATTATCAATTTTAATCATGCGATAAACATTCCGAGATATCTGTTAATCGATCTACCGATTCCTCTGACTCGGACATCGCCGATATCCGATCACCGATCGCAGTCTCTCCACCAGTTAAGGTAGGTTCTCAAATGCAGACTGCACGCGCGGTCACATCGAGATGAGAATGCACAGATTAGGGGAAAGCTGTTATACTCCCTAGGTGGACACCAAACAATTCTATTCTTGCGAGCAATGATTTCGTTACTTCCATCTTACTCAATTTCTTTTGGTTTTCCATATTCCTTCTTCAACTTTTTGCTTTCGTATTATTTTCCCACCAGATCCGAACGAATGTGCAGATTGCAATAAGCCGCCGTAACAGTTTTCCATATAAGAAAGTGTTGATCGTAAACCTGGGCAATTTAACAATCGGTATGTATGAATAGAATCCTTCTGTTGATTTTTCTCTTCGTGTTCTTCGTTTGATCAAACTTTTCAGTTTTTAATATTTTGCATTCTATTTTTTGTGTGTGAACCTGTGTCTTTTTTCAGTTGGAGCGGTAAGAAGAAAACAAATTAAAATCCATAACGAAATGAATTATACCGAAATGTTCACCTACATCTTCGTATATATATATTTGTATATATATACGAGTACATATATATATATAGTATATGATAGGTCAAAATATCAGACTACTCCTAAATGCTAAATGGAGATAAAAGTCAATTCGAATATTTACTACTTTAGTGAAAGGAATTTCGAAAGAACATTCCGGCATTCACTAAACACGTTTCAATAAAACTCATATATATATATATACAGGTATGTGATATATTTTGTCACAATCATTCAATGTTTAAAAGAGATATATAATTATGTACTCATTCATTGGAAAATAGTTTTTCGAACGATTCTTTCGAACGCCGAACCACAGCCCTTTGTTTCCTTAATTCATGAAAAATCGAAGATCGCTCGAATCGATCGCCACGTTCAGATTCTATTCGTGCTTAAAAAAAACTACTGCCACTTGATTCTTTCCCTTTCCTATAAAATCGGCAATCGAATATCTCTCCACCAGTTGCGCTGTGCTAATTCTAAATTTGATTCTAAAAAACGATCGAGCGTACATGAATCGTATTTCTCAAACTGTACTCACTGTTTCGGGATAATTCTGGACACGAAATTTATATATTCTATCAAGCAGCGGTGCTGATTGTGAGACAAAGAATGAAGCACTACTGCGACGCGATATACGTATAGCGTGATCTTTAGTGTGCGAAAAAGCTATGGCAGTAGCATAGATAGGTATAGCAAGCAGCAGTGTTGCTTTTTCCTTTTTTCAAATCGTTTCTCGCTTCCTTCCTTCATTTTTTTATCGTTTCCTTTTTTTTCCTACTCCGATTGTTCTTGTTGCAGAATTCCGCATTTTCATTGTCATTTACATTTTCACTCTCATTTCTTCCTTTTTTCACGTTCGTTCGCTCGTTCTTTCTTCCTGTCTCCTTTTTCGAGAGCTGTAAACGCGATTCTAGATCGCGGCATGATGCAGGTATTATGATACGTTATACACGTTTCCTCGACAATGCTAAACTTCAGAGATAAAACGCGAACGAGAATGAAAAGAATAATGGGAAGAAAGAAAAGAGAAAAGCAGGATATGAAAGAGAGGAAGAGGATAGAGGCTTGAGATATTAAAACCAAAAGAATTGTCGCCGTCGACAAACGCGAGGCTTTTATTTATATCTCGGTCATTCTCACAGTGGTGTGTATATACATGCGACTAACAACCCTTCTTCGGACCGGAAAAATGAGTATTCGAGTGGGGAAAAAAAAGGAACGAGAGACAAAGAAGCAAAAAGTGAAGACAGAAATACGCGAAAGAGCCGCAAAAGAAAAATATAGAACAAAATGAAGAACGATTTTTGCCGTCGAGGTAAAATCTTCGGACTAAATTCTATCTCTTTGTTTTCGAGTAGCTGAGTACATTGAAAGAACAAGCGAAATTTCATAAAATTGAACGATTTCGTGATTTGTTGTTCTCCTCTTTTCTTACATTAACAATAATCGTGTGTATCAGTATATACGAATTTTTGTTTCGTGTTCTTTTCATCAAGATCGAGATACCCGATTGATTTATTCCGCATACAACCCAACCTAACCTTACTCTCAGGCATCACGCTGATGATGGTAACTTTTAAATACTATTCCTTCGCTGGAGTGCTCCCATTCAATTTTATTACTGTACTTTCATTCGCCTCATCTGATCCATATAAATTCAATCACGACTCGTAAAGTCGACGACATATGATACCGAGAGTAGCTACCTGCCTCGCCTACCGATACTACAGTATAGTCCACATACATTCACCGACCCTCGAAGCAAGGAAATCTCGTCTTGGGTTCCGCGTCCTGACCCTTAAGGTCCTGGCTGATTGAATTCTGTATTAATTTCATCACGACTGGAATAAAGAAAATCTTCGTTTGTTATACCTACCTGTTTCACTCTTTGCGAAGAATAGAATATTAGTACATGTGTACGTGGACATACATGTACCCGGATGTGTTGGCGATTTTTCAAATTTATCGATACAATGCGAGAAAATTGTTATATTCTGATAAGTCGGTATGTAAGGTAGGTATGTAGTACCGATGCTACACCATCTTCTCAGGAAGTTCAACTTCGTGCTATACGAATGTAATACATGAAAGAGCGTTCCTCTATTCGTCACGGTTTTTGGGTTATTAGTACGTACAAGGTGCACCCACCTATCTTTTACTGGTATACCGTAGACTCCGTAAAGATATATTATAGTAGTCACTGGCAAGTTGGTATCGCGTTTCGCGCAAATAGCAAAGCACAATATTTGTCTTCCATTAATACTGCCGGACTGGGTTTAGGCGTGGCGCAGTGGCGTCGAACGAAGCGAGCAAAAAATCAAAAGCAAACACAAAAACGAAGGAATGACATGAAATAAAACGGGGGAAAAAAATGAGTCGAAGTAGAAGTAGAAGTGAAATAGAACTCGCGTTGACGTCACACCGAGGCGAAGTCTTTTCTTTTCTTCTTCCTCTTTTTCTTCTTCTTGTCGCGTCCTTCTTCTTCTGCTTCTTCATCGTTGAGTTCAGTCGGCGTCGCGTCGGTTGCGACCAGGGCGTCGCGTCGGCGAGGCTTTGAAATTGGCCGGGCGAGTGGCCCTTTTCCAGAATTTTAAGTGACACTCGAATAGTTTTGAAGCGGAAACCTCGCCTGTGTTCGTACAATGTTTTTTCAGTCACGAACTAGCTAGCTGGTTTCATGTTTGTCTATGATTCCTGCGCGTTGTTCGCTTCCGCGAGGTGGTTTTAACATCCCGATACATTAAGAAACAGCTCACTGCGAAGCGACACCGCGCCGCCATTTGAATACAAATTACAATCCTTTTTTGAGTTACAAAATCACATACTACGACACCGCGCAGACGCATCGATACATTCTCACACCGCGACACAGTGTTGGTAGGTATTAGCACCTTGGAGTTTGAAACTCGAGAACTTTTGCAAAAACAAACACATTAATAGTTTATTCGAAGATGCTCAGGATTTTTTTTCCACGTATCAATCAATAATTTTCTTCGGCCGGAGAAAAAAAACCGGAAAAAAGTCTCAAAGAAGTCTTTGAGAAAAACTCACTCCAAATTATTCCATATGTATGTATTTAGAATGTTTCTAACGATCTTTGGTCGAAAAGTTATGCGGTCGTGATAAGTTCGATATGATGTATGCCAAATTCCCAAGCCCCACGAGGCGGAACTATAGCAGGGCTGCTATAACTTCGTGAAATATACCTAATCCTCGAAGAAGTCATTCCAAACCGAGCAAATCCAAATTCATTGTGATCACGGTGAAATTACTGTTCTACACTTCTTGTGGAATCATTTTCGGAAGAATTCGCAAGCGACTGAAGAAAACGGTAAAAAAAACTTTGAAGACACCACATTTTTCAAAACTGGCTAAAAACATCAAGGGAAGAATCGAATATAATTCTGCAGCCTGTGCTTCCGGCTGTAAAGGAACTGTTTTCAAGATCCCTCTAAGGATGCTATTGACGACGCATTTGCACCAATTGTTACTCACGGTTGATTGCACTCGTTATCACCTCGAAAACGCGATTCGTCGCCGCTCTTACACCACACAACCAATCGGATTTAAACTTTGGAGAGTGATGCAGTATTTCGGCGAGAGGCCGCTCAGTACTCTACCTTTCTGAAATATTGAAAAGTGCTCGGAAAAATGGCAATTTTTCGATCTAACCTACAAGCCGACTCAACCTCGCATTCAAACATTCCTGAAGCACTGTTCATTTTTACAAAATTGTTTAAAGGTGAAGTACTCAGCCATTTCCTCCCAAAATACCGGATCAATCATCGCGATTCCGAGGTGACGACAATGCGTTCAACAATAAGTAACAATGAGTCACCGATGGCACCTCAATGACCGAAATATCGCGGTGCACAATAATAAATCAGAATTAGGAAATCGGTTCTGAATTTTCGCAACCCACTGTATAGGTATACGCCGATAGATCTATACGAACGATTATCTATGTATACCTATGTAAGATGAAAGGAAAGACGAGACCTCTTCCTTCGTCGCACTATAATGGCCGAAGCGAAGAAGTGGAATGAGATGAGAAAAGAACAGGAAAAAAAAAACGATTGAAAACGGGGGAAAAAAGTCGATAGAAGAAAGAGGAGTAAACTCTTGCGGATAGTGTAATAGTATACAGATATAGGTGTAGGAATAGATGATGATAATAGAAATCTGTATGAAAAACCTTGCGGAGCTCGATAATCTCTCGGATAATCGCGACGAGGCGACCGCGACGCACGGCGAACGGCGATGTTACGTTGACACATAAATTGCAATTTCATTTCACTTTTATGCAACATATATATTATCCTTTACGACAAAAGTTTGCGTCTTGCTATAGTTGCAACACAATCATTATTATATCCTTTCACCGTAGTCGGTTGGGCCGTGCAGCGCCGTAGTACTAGGTATAGCAAGGTAACGTATTATAATATCTAGGTAGAGGTACATACGCGTCATTTACAACAGTTTATTCCTCTATCTGACAACAGTAATCCCTCGCTCTCCCTCGCTCTTCCAGCCTCTCTCCCTCTGCCTGTTTATATCCCGAGATAATCTACCGTTCAGAATCTATTATCTAATTTTTCAGGATTTTTAGCGGCGTATAAAAGCTATAGAGGAAGGAGGAGAGGAGGAGAAAGAAGAAGAAAAGTATTTCCTTCACGTTGAAGGAAACGCGATTCCTCCTGCCTGCCTGTCTACTTCTTTCCCCTTTTCTCCTCTTTTTCTCATCTCTTCGCTGACGGCTTCCGACCGCCTCTTTCCGTCAACAAGTGATTCAATTCAAGTTTATTGCGTCTCGAGATGTAACGTACTCACGCACATACGTATTTACGCAGGCGCCGAACGGACCAATATGGATTCTTGTGCGGAGACTCCATTTCCAACTTTTTCTACACCAACTGTCCTCGCCTTCGACTTCTTCTTCCCGATTCCTTCGTTCTCCGTTTCAATTAGATTGATAAAGAAAACGGCCTAAATTTAAGTGATAAAATATGCAAATCACGAGGAAACAATATAGGTAGGTATATTACATTCCTACATCTAGGTAAACCTTTTACGGCTATCGAAAACTACCAACCCAAACTGAGCGGACAACGGCATAGATGGGAAGGAGTTTTCTTATCTGTTTCAGGTTGGGTGGGCATTGGTGGGCGAGAAGTTGTAGGTAAAGACGTGAAACGCCTTCGTATTATACACACACACATTGTATGATATAGTATCCTGAAGTCACGATGAATTGAAAAGAGAAGAGAAGAGGAGAGGACAGGGGAGAAAAATACCTACCTACTTTTCCAAATTTCTCTAAAACTCATTATCATCATAATCAATTTTCGAGATTCGTCGGTTGAACTGAGATCGTCTCTTCCTTTTTCTTTCTACTCCTTTTTTATATTCGTGGTCGTGACAAATTTGTCCAGCCTCTCTCGAACGGGGTCGATAGTTCACAGATACCTACGTAGGTAGAAATACCTGGTTAACAGCCTCTCTCTGATTCGAGTATTCGTTATATGGGTTGGGGAGAATACTGGCAATAAAACAGACGACAAGCCTTACAGCCTAGCCTAGTCGAAGCCAAGGTAAGGTAATAAGGTATATATACGTTAATACGACAACGACAATCTAGTACCTCCGTCGAGGGACGGAGAGATTCTGTGCTTGTGCTTCGTCTTCTTCTTTTTCTTCTCCGTCTTCTCCTCAATTGTGTCGTACGTATTCTATCTATCTGTCCGTCTACTTAGGTATTCACGTGTTTCAGTTTATGTGTGGAAAGGTAAAAACGAAAAATATCATCGTATTATGTAGATAGCGAGGTACGGTAGTAGGAGTAGTTACACTACACGATACCGCACCATACGTGCGACGTATACTATACCTGTATACCTCCTAACTACAGATCTCTCGACGAAACACAAGTTACGAGTTTTTTTTTTAGAAACAACAATCTCTGATCTCTTCGGTATTTAAGTGACGACTTGACGAGTCGAGTCTCTCCGCAGCCGCGATGCTTCAGAAAGTTCACTGTGGGAATAGAAATTGTAGAGGCAAGAATTCAACCGATCGGCGTGTATTTTTGTGGGAATATTTTAATTGAGTTCATCGCAGTGATTATTGGAACAGGATCAAATCAGTCGGAGGAGGTTAAAAGATCGAGTGAACCGAATTGGGGCAGACTGAAATGCACCGGTAGAGGACGTGTGAAAATGGATCGAAGCATATACCGATAGACGTTACGATCGACTGAAATGATTTAGAAAACTGTCCAGTTATAATTGGCTGAAACATATGAAAACGTAGTAGAACCTGCTGCCGCAGGTTCAAGGGACAATGCCACTCTAGAATTATCGGAAAATTCCAAAATTTGTCCAGACGAAAAACATTTTTCATTCGGAAGAAAGACAACGGAATAACGACGGTTGCCATATTGGCTTAGCCATGCGGAAAACCGTTAAGATCGACTCAAACATGTTAGAAAATTAGTTACGCCGGACTAATTCACACCGAAACGTGATCAAATCTTTTGAAACAGGTTCGAAACTGGATGGGGCAGAACGTTGAGGCAGGAGTTAGAATTAGCCGGAACATACCGAGATCGATTGAAACAGGTTGGAAGTATATTTACAATTGGCCGGAGAACACAGAAACGTGATGGGATCTAATTAAACAGGGTTGAATCGGATGTGAAACGTTGAAACGGGGGGCTACAAATGAAGCCAAAAGGACCAAAACGCGGTGACCGGCGTCCACGATTTATTCCGATCTCAGATGAATACGTGCAGTGACCTCATCAGTTCAAATGCAGAGTTCCAGCGTATAACAGAGACACGGAATTTTTGTTTGGAAGTATTTCCCGTGCAGGGACATTGGATAGGCGCGAAGAGCTCGAAGAACCTTCCCATTTTATCTTTCAATATTTATTTGAAAATTCGTAGTTACTGTTGTTTGATTTACAACCTATATCGAAATAGGTGTACCTGCCTGATCGGCGTCGTAAACTCTCGAAGTAAACGGATTATTTCTCAACGATCCACAACTCCACGAATATATAGGTGACATACAAGTAAAAGATCAAACCGTATTCGCCGCTGCGGATAAGTCTGCGGTAGATACATTTTATATATTACAGTATGTATTACGCAGGTATATATGGGTACACAGGCGTACCGGTACGCGCCTACTACCTGCCGGTAATATTTACCCGATAAAAACCGAGTCGGATTGCAGTAATTAGCCGCAGATTACTTGACAGGTGGCTTAATGATTCCAACTAACAATTACGCGGCTACTTAAACCCGGTACGTTATATTATTATCACCGAAGAGTTTAACGAACTTACTTGAAACCCGTTAACCCGCGCCATTATACGATCTGCGCTTCACAGAGGCATACATGCGCTATAAACACAAAATGATCACCCACTCGTGTGTCTGTAGAGGCTTTGATTTTTTCGCCGTAAGTTACAGTTCGCCCTTCCTTCGCTGAACCATAATTTCCGAACCGTTTCCAAATCCACGGAAATCGTTTTCCACGGCGTTCGAGTCATTGCCTTGTCTTCTGACAGCAATTTCATTATCAAAAATGAGTTGATGCGTTGGTCTTCCGAGTATCTGATATCGAAAATGACGGAATTCAAAATGTCGGATCGGATTAGGTTGATAGACGTTGAAGAAAAGTGAGGCTCCGATTGTTGGAACACAGCAGAGGTGGCCGGTAGGTCTGTCTTGACACGCAGGGTTTACATAGGCTGATGCATTTCCCGACCATTATTACCTCTCGCATATTATTAGCGAGGCGCGAATTCGCATTAAATACTGATTATATCCTACCTACCCACCAACTAACCTGCCTACGCCGTTGGCTGTACCGGCTACCACGTACCTACCTGGCCGATACGATCTATCCGTAAAACCCATAAATATACTCGATTATCTTGATCTCGGTTCGCTAACGCTTCGATGTCGATAAAGTCATTAATAAACACTCAATCAACGTACGTGAAGGGGAAGTCTTACAGCTTATATTTGTGATAGCCTAATACGTTGCGACAATTTTTCAACTCTGGCTATCATCTTCATACCTGGATGGCCGAATGAAACATCGAAAACATGCTGAACTCTGCCAACTATTGACCTGAGCCTGGGACTCACCGTCAACGATTTTGCTACGGACTTTCAGGATCCTTCATTCCAGTCACGAGAAGATACGTCTCAAGTATTCCGCGCTGAAATTTACCGGAAGTGAGCCAAGTTGATGATAAAAGTTGAGGAGGAAATGGACGAGAAATGAGTTCTGAAGTAGAAATTTAGTTTTTGGGAGTATTTGCAATCATCTGACTGGGTAGCAGTACTTTCATTCGAAGGGGCAACAGATCTTGCACCGGCATACTTCTTTGTTGTATCCATTGTTTGCCCATTTTAATCGTTGAACGAACCGTTCGCAAGATCGATCTGCAATGGAATGTGATGGCTAGATGACGAATAAGCGTAGGCTTCCTGTGATATCCTGGAAAGTAAAGGGGCTCCAAGAAGTCCCAGCTGAATCGAAGCTGCCAGAAACCCAAATCTGGTAAATGTTTAACAGAATCACCCATATATGTGCTATACAGAAGAATAAAAACGAATCGCTAGCTGAGCCCATAGGGTCCACTTTCCAGGAGTAGGTACAGTAGCGCGACTCGCAACTGCGGATGATAAAAAGTAGTTAATACGTATTGGCCAGGGATGTGAGTAGGCAGGTAGGTAGGTAGGTATGTGAGGGTACGAGTGCAGGTACTGGTATCTCTGCAGTAGGTAGTTTGAACCATGGCGGAGATCATGTTTACCGCAATTTATAATCGCATCACGTTGCAATCGGTGGCGGTTATAGGTAAGTCCGTACTCTCTCGCTTCTTCTTTGGTTCTTGCCTGGCTCATTGGCGCATTGGCTGTTCGACTCTTTGGCTCTTTGGTTCTTTGGTTCTCCGGTTCTTCGATATACTGCTCCTTGATACGCCTTGAGGAGGTTTTCTTTGTACTTGCAGAGAAGTCTGTCGTTCAGCGATATAGTAGGGAAGTTGATTATAGTTTGCCGGTGAAAATAATGCAAGCCGCACACATTGGCAATATACGTACGGACGAATGTCTTGCCAGTTCCGTATGGAGGATTGTTATTCTCAAAACTGAATACGTACCCTGGACATTTATACCGCACTTGTTTACAACTGGAACTGGGAACTGGGAACTGGGAACTGGAACTGAGGCGGGCGATTCTTTGCTTGTTTTATTTGATTTCTTTCTTTCATCCCGATCTTGGTAAGGAGCCGAGGTCCTTTTTTGTTCAGATATTTATTGCGCCGTGAAAAAGGGCCGGAGGAAACACCGCGCCAAGTAGAAAGCTCTTCGCCACAATATTCCTACGTACTTATGTATCCACGGTGGAACTGTGGATGGAAGAAGGATAGGTACCCACTACGTCAGGTGCCTCGCTGTAGGCAGTACCACCTATACCTACTCATCGATAAAAATAAAACTACAAGATTATAGCACATTGCTAAGGAGAATGCGAACGTGAATGCGAATTGCGGATAGATCGGCCTGCCGTGCCGTTTCGCTCGCATCTGCACCGCGGCTGGGTACATATTCATTCGCGATGACGTCCTTTTGGCATTATAGCATACACCTCGAGCGCTATTGTGTATACCGATACCGATTTCCATGCCTTATTCCCATCTTGGCAGGGTGAGCACGTGCACCGAACTACATACGCCAGTTTCAATGTACCTATACCTACGCACGCCGCCTATACCTCATACATTTTCATTCCACTTTTATACACCACCTACTTCGAGGAGGATAAAAATGAAAAGGATACAACAAAACCTAAAAATTGAAAAACAGAACCTCGAGGCCGACGACGTCGACGGCTCTGATCCAGCCAAAGCAACCCTAATAAGGTGCCATACGGTTATCGAAGAACTTATCATCCCTACCTTAATAGGAAATCGTTTCGCTCCTAGTTTTCGCTCTCCTTCTTCTGTTTCGTTCCAAATTCATTGGATAATCGATTGCCTTTTTTGCCTGATCACAAAAAAACGTCTTCGGGGCTCATAGGTTCAGGTATGTTTTCTTTACATTTCAGCCAATCTTAAGTCGATTGAGATAAATCTCTGGAAAGTTACTACGATCTTCAAGAGAAATTACATGATTTTAGGTGTCGCTTGGACTTCCGGAGATTTATTCAAATTCTGATCAAGATCAATGGTCTTTCAACGGCTGTTTTATCGATCCGGTATATATCTCGAGTGTCCGATACAGTTTTTCCTGCTCGATATTCCCGCCTGAAAATCTCTCAGAGTAATTTACACGTTACTGAAGTCACGGTGTAGTCGATTGCAGAGATTCGCGGCGGCATGTATACACGTACGTACGTGCGTACGTGTAGCGAAGTAGAATGCAAAAGGAGGAGCATCGCCCTATTTGTAAATGTCAAATTATCCATATATGTATCTCTCTACCAGTGTTATACAGATATAGTATATAGAACCTCGCGTTTCTCTGTCTACTCTAGATGATGTAGGTATACCAGTGTATCAACTGCTATACCCAATGTGTGTGAAAAAGTGAAGAGTGTTGGTAGGTTGCACGTAGGTATAAACCTTTTCCCGGGTTGGTAGGTGTGTAGGTCCGTTGGTATTTCTTGAGAAAATAAATAAAGCTTGTAGGTATGTTCTCGTTGCACGAAGGTATGCTGTTAGTCGTCCACTCGGACTTGGTATATCGACACGTGTATTATAAATCGTTCAACATATCCTTCCACACTGCAGGAACTTGTTACCTTGCGCCGTTGCGTTGCCAGCTAAAACTTGCAACATACGTTATTCTGCAGATAATAAAAACCATCGACGATATGCATCTTGAGCTTCCTTTTTTCCATCTCGGAAATCTATGTAGAAGATTCCGGAGTCCGTTACCCGGTTTCCGTCCACGCCTGTTTTGAAAGACCAATTTTTCAAATTGCAGGTTTTATGACGATTTTTCAACGTCAAACGAAACTCTGATTCATCTAGTCTCTGAAGAAGCGGAGATTGCCCGGATTGATCAGAGCGATCGGACTTCCTCCACGTTCCAAAACTCTTCGGTTGGTATTCGTATTTTCCTTTCTCCTTCTTTGACTTTTGCCCACTCGAGATTGTTGATAATGTCAGAGTTGACGCTGTCGCTTGCGTAGTAAATGTTGATAATACGTTCCGTGCATCGCACACTGAACACTGTACACGGCAATTCGCATGCATTTATAAAATATATATTTATACGTACATGTAATGCATAACATGTAATTTAAGCTCGCAAAGTATATGTAGGAATATATCTATGTTATATGGGATATACCATCAGGGATAATATGGAGACCATCAATCACATTACTTTTTGGTTTCCCACAACCGATGACGGACAAGTTCTCAGAATATCAACGCAATTATATTAAACATAAATCAGTTATAACGAGCATACGTGGTCGAAATGCGGCCTCCGAACCCAACTTGTATTCCGTATGTACCTGCTGCATGTCTCTTCTGCTATTTACTCTGGAAACCCATTCGCTAGATCCTAATATAGTTTTCAGTAAAACACCAAGAACATACCGTAATCGTCGTTGAAAACAGTTTTCTTCGATTATAGAGCCGGCTCCTGATTCATTTTCAGCCGGATATTTCACGATCAATCGATATACTGCCGATAGGAATCGTCGCCGAAGCCACAGTCTCGTTCATTTCGTCAATCAATCAATTCGGAATAGTTATCGGCCCAATTGCTCGCGACGAACCTGATGTACGTAAGACAAATCGAATGGTACGAGTGAAATCGTGAAGGAAATTATATTGCGTAATTGAAGAATTCACTCAGAATAGTTTGAGCAGAGAAAAAAAAAGAAAGAAAAACAGAAACGAGAGCAACAAGTTTCAAATTTCACGATGTTCACCCTCAGAATCTTGAAAATTTGTACAAGAATACCGCGGATTTCTTAGTATGGAGAGAAGATAGTTGTATCATATTGTACCTGCACTTGAGAAAGAACGTGGTCCCTCTCTATCTTGCGATTTTCTATCTTGTTTTAAAGCCATGACTACATCGAGCGAGGACGATTGCACCTCGGGGTCGATTCCCTTCAACGCCCAATAAGCTAAGAGCAGCTACCAGAACAGAACAGAACATCGGAGCACACCTAAATAAGTGTAATCGCGTGCGGTGAGGAGTGTCACGCAACGGACGAATACGTAGGTACGTGGGTAAGTAACGTACGCGTACCTAATACATGCAGGCATAGGTTCAGCTTGGTATTCCGCCAGGTACCGTATTTATGTGTATCTACCCATCACCCAGCCCAACTACCAATCCACACATGTATGTTGCAGGCGTACAGTTGTACCGCATGAGTGCGTGAGTCTCTTTAATGACATCGTGTGATGTGATGGTGATACGCGTGCCTAATGAAAAGCACCTTTCTGATGCCTCCTCTACCGGACCCTACGGCCACAGAGCTCCGCGGCGCACATCCGCATGCCTATTTTTTTTTTACTCCACGAATAGCCCGCAGTTCCAGATAACACAGAGATATACGAGCGATGCAGCGCTGCGGTCACGCCATTCTATGCCATCTTCAATTCCCCTTGGTTCGTGTTTTCGGTTTTTCTTTCATTTTATCTTTTTTCGTTGCAGTTTGTTCGCGCGGGTTTTCCGAAACAATGTCGTCATCGGCCATTATGATTTTGGAAGTTCGGAAGAAATGGGAAAGACAAATGGTGGATTTTCTTATCTTCCTTACGTACGTTGTCAACTTCTTATCTTATTTGTCGTTTCCATTTCTGAATGACATTGACGAAATATTGAACCAAACTTACGGTGAAAAAGGAAAGACGACGAGCGGAGCGGTAGGTGTCTCGAAGATTTATACCACGCTCGTTTCTTCGGCTTGACTCTTCAACGGTACTGCAACTCTTCGACTGTATTTGTTAGTCTAAGCACATCCGGTTGGAGAGGCCGTCGTATGCCGGCGCGGGAGAGAATACAGAGAAGTGATAGAACGGGAGAGAGAGAGAGAGAGGGATAGAGAGAGAAATAGAGATGCGGTCGTTTATGCTGCACACCTTCTTCGAGGACAACGCGACACGGAATAACGCGTTTCAGATTTTCTAAGCAGATCTTGGAAATCTTTAAAACCAGAAGCATATAGGTAGACCACATTATACTGCGGAGAAGATAATCACAACGATTGGGAAGTTTCTCTATAAGAAAAAAAACGATTGAACATTAGGTAGACGGTGTAGGTATAGAGCGAATAACATAACATAACCCTAACCGGAAGTCTTGCGTGTCTCACTGCAGGTTCACGGAAAGAAACATTCAATTACTCAACCCTGTATCCTTGCATCCATTTATCTGATTATCGCTTTATCTTATGTCTTTTCTCTTACGTCTCCCTCTTTCCTCTTCCACTCGTCGATTCCTGAGCCCCATATCGCATGCATTTACGTACAGTGAAAGGAAATTCCGACGCGTATACCTAGTTTACCTTGCATCCGGTGCGCGCGCGGTATTCGAATCTATGTATGTACAATATACATACGCATACGAGTACATACGAATACATACCATACATATTTGCGGACGTATGTGGACTTCGGAGGGAAATAGGGTTCAACGTATAGAATTATTTATTCATCGTCATATATATATATGTATATGTGCGTAAGCGTATACCGGAACTATGGCGCTATTGCGTCACAACCGCCTGCGTGTCAAAGATGCCTCTGATGATTTGGTGAAGATTCACTACTATTTCAACGATCGAACCTGATGAGAAATAGCGATTCTCTATTCAATGGTTGAATTCGAAGTTAGATCTGCGTGCTGCTGCTGCTGCTGTTTGCGGTGCTATCGAAGAGCCACTGTTACCTTTCGGCGGATGTATTGTTCCCACCTCGAAAAGGTGATTTTTAGCCAGGCGCAAGCCACAGATCATGGCTGTGAAATAGGAACGAAAAAGAATTTTCCAAATGATTTTGTTATTTGAAAATTTCCGAGCGTGCTAACGCGGCAACTCTACTCGCGGTGTACGTACCTCGAATTCATTCAACGTTTGTCAAATTATTAATATACTATCAGCGTATGTATGGTACGATGTAGTTATATACAGAAGTTTTACACAAGAGACAGCAAATCTACGACGGTATGTATGGACGGACAAGTTGAATTATAACTGAAAGCCATAAAGATGATGAAAGGGGTAAGGGTCGAGAGCCCTGCAGACCCCTATAAACACGCCTACGTTGGCTGTTGCTACTGGTACTGCTGCCGCTGTTGCTGCCGCCGCCGCTGCCGCTGCTGCATACTAAGCACACATTCATATAAATGATATACATACATCTATATACTATATATGCATATGTATATATAGACGCTACTAAATATTATCTCTGTAGTTAAATGAGGGTAATATTGAACCTACATGAGGGTTTTCACATGTACATATGTATCATACACGTACGTACTCGTGTATATACGTATATGGCGAGAGAGAGAGGAGAGCTAAGAGAGCAAAGAACAGAGGAGAGCTGCCGCATCCGCTGTAGAAACTCTGTCGAACAATAGGCTCCTTGGTGGACGACGGAATTAGTATCATTATTGGACCAAATGTCTGGGGTCACACCGTGGGAAAGACTTTTTGGCCGGAGAACTTGAAACCACGCGTGATATGAAGAGGCCGCTGACTGCCTCCAGACCAGCATCTTTCTTCTTCAATCCAACATAGTAGCTCTACTCCCGTCACGCACCCGATCCCGCCTCGAGAAAACAGGCTTCGCCAAACTTCGGTGTTTCTCATTTTTCTCGACGATGGCTTCAAAGATTCAGATTCATGAATTCGATACGCCGCGCCGGTAATTTCGAAAAATTAGATAGACTATGAGAAGAAAGATTGAAATTCCGATGAATATGTTCAATGAATCGGAGATGTGGTCGAAGAGTGTCGAAAATTATGCGAAATCGCGAGGAATCGTTGACGGCGTCCGAAAAAACGGTTGAAAATGCCCAACGATAGTCTGGAATGTAACAACCGGTCGAAGAATCGTGATTAGCGGCAACAACAAATCCTTTTGAATGGTCGAACAGGATGGAAAATTATCCAAGTGGGTCAAAAACCATCGAAGATCGTTAAAAAACAAACAGTCAAAAGAGGTCAAAGATATTCGAAAATAATGGAATATGGTGGGGAAGGGTACAGAAAAGTCGACAACGATCGTAGATAGTGAACGAAAAAAATCGGTCACAAATTATCGAAAACAGCCTGGAATGGTCACAAATAGTGAAATACGAAGCTCGTTAAAAATGGTCGACAATGGTGGAAAATAGTGAGAAATGATCAAAGAGAAGCGAAACCGGTGAAAAATAGTCAAGAGTGTTAGCACGAGTTAAACAAGCTAAAAAGGTACGAATTGTGAAGAGATTGTTTAAAAATCGTACGAAATTCGATAGAACGTCGGAATATGGTGTAGAAAAAACACTTTGTTGGACTCAATGATTTTCGTCTTTTCTTTGTTTCAACATCCGTGTTTTGAACGCTATGTACTTGTCGACGGACACGAATTTTGCATGAATAAGAACAATAACTTTCAACCGGATTCGAATTTCATTTCGCTTTACACGAAACTTGTGGGAGTTCAGTCCTCAAAAAATGATTGGCCATCCACGACGTTGACTAGAGAATGTTAAAAACGGCTACTGAACGGGCAAATTCGTGCCCATCGAGTGGGCTCCGGCGTATCAAAGATTTCTTTCTCGTCGACGAAATTCCAATACAGAAATCGTCGATATCCCGAAGCTAGGTGAATGGGCATAAATTTCTCCATCAGGCTAAACATTTTCAACATTCTTCAGTCAAAGTTCCTGACCAGGTTTCATTCAAATTTTTGTAGCTATTCATTCTTGTCTTACATTCAAACCCGAAAGTTACGAACATACATCTATCTGGATACGAAGAAATGGTAATTTCCTTGAAATGTTTTGAAAATGAACCGCTTCCGGGATAATAGAAGTGTACGATTATGAAGAAATGTGAAACCAATGCAGAACGAAAGATCCTTTGTTACAGAGCCGTCATCTTGTATTTCGTATCTCATCTTGGAATAATATTTCGTAAGATGTGCCACATGTAGTTTTAGGTTTGTATATGAATGCCCATGTCCATGTTCATGTCCATGTCCATCCCTACTAATTAAATTAGCGTATTGGCTCCGCGGAAAGAGTCACGCGAGGGTAACGACCTCCGCCACCTCCTCCTCGCTCTCATCTCCATCAGTCGTCGTTCCACGAGTCCCCAGAGTCCCCAGAGTCTGGTGTGTACCTACCTATCCACGACTTCTGTTCATTAGGATAATACAACCCTGCTGCGCTGATGTGAGTCCAACCCTAGCAGCAGCTTGCTGCTTCACAGTCTACCGACCTAACCCAAACGGCCAAACCATTCCTGAACGTAATAATCTACGGCTTTGGGAGCTGCTAAACGAATTACACTGTACACTCGTGGCACGCACGTAATTATGAGAATAGAGCGCATATCAGCCCATTTGGAAGAAAAATTAGCACAAACTCGAAGTGGAGAAGAAGACCGAGAAATGAAAAACTAGTTTTTGATCCATTCATTCGTCATTCAACCGTTCAGGGCGCGGTTTATATTTGTACGGATTGAAGTTCGCTGTTCGTACGTATGCATTGGATATTCGAGTGTAGGTAGAAGATAGGTGGGTAGGAAGTTGGTGAGTACATACGAGTACGCACATAAAATAATAAGAATGTAATGTTTGCTCAGAGAAATAACTCGCCTCGTGGTATAATACAAACATAATGCAACGTTTCTTGAGCATTGATTATTATATGTGAGACGACATTTTTCAGTTGAACCATGAAAAGTGCAGAAGCTGTTCCGAAGCTGCTTCAGCTTCACTTCATGTTGCCGGGTAGTTGCGTTGGCGCAGCGCGGTGCATTGTACATTATACATCAGAGCCCAAGGAATGTGTTTGTGGTGAATAAATATTTATTATACTTATACCTTTAACTCAACAAAACTGACTACTTCACTACGCTATGTACTGCACGTACGTACGTCTTTTGAACAAACATAATTTTGTTGATACAATCACGAGGTACGGTTGAAAAACGGCGAGAGAAATGTTTGAGGCGACGAAAATCAACGGGAAATTTGAATTTGTTTAAATCTGCGCTCACAATGTACCCGGGGAATTATTTGAAAGAGAAGAATTTCACGTAGCTTTAGTACAAAACAAACAAGAAGCGGATATTATTGTTCTCGTTATACCGGAAGAGAGACTTTTGTGTTCGATTATAAGCACCTGCCCTCCAGGGATACGGAGGAGAAAAGGAAAGAGGGCAAACCCCTTTTTATTTTTCATTTTACATTCGTATCGAAGAACCCTAGGGCTCTTTTTCGATCCCGGATCAACGACCTAAGATTCATTCTCATAGCTGGTTATAATATTTAGGAAAATAAACGAGTTCCTAGTTTAGCCTAATGGACTTCGGCTATATCACGAAAATGTAGATTTAATCGCAGCCTAATCTGATCTAGCCACGTTTCGTCACAAAAGTGCGACTTATTGTGTTCAGCGCAAAATGGACTGTGCAACGAAATTGAATTTTTCAACTGATTTCAGAAGACATGATAAGCTTCTTGAATGCCGGGATGAATTCTGATCGTAGCAGACTCTTTCGAGTTCAGGTCTCTGCGTCGTTATTCTATTCTGTTCCTTCTCTCTCATATTTGATTGCTGTTATCCAGAATTATACATTTTTCCAGATCAACGTATGACCCACAGGTGGGAATAACTCAGACAGACATTCCTCAGTCCGGATGCAACGAGCATGTCACGTCAATAAGACAATACTATGACCGGAAGTCTCCATATCGAGTGGACGGTCCGTCTGGCACTTGAAACGATGGCACTGGCTTTCATCAGTCTGTCCAGACTTATACGGCATTGCAAAATATTTCTGCGTGACCATTTGGTCGGCAGTTCGATCGTTGGAAAAAAGTTACTCGAACTTACGGTTGTATCCTTTCCGTGATATTTTTAACAGAGAGCAATAGCCGGGAACAATATTGCTCGCGAGGGTATATGGCAAAATGCCGATATTGAGAAATGGCGGAACTATTGAAAAGCACAGAACCGGAGATGCCAAGCCGCGGAGTGAAATTCATGGGGGGATATGTCTGTAAAGCCGGTGCATTTTTGCCTGCAAGAGTAGAAATACGTGTGGTACGCAGATGTGTGGGTACCTGCTGAGAAATCGTTGTATCTGTCCGACAATTGACGTGAGTAGCAATGTTCTGCAGTTGAAGAAGGATCGACTAATTGACTTTCTTTATTCCCCCTCTGATAAGTACGGGAGTGAGGAAAAAGGATTGTAACCGGAATCCAAGTTACTATACTTGAGGATCGCGAGTTCCTTCTTGCACGCATGCATGCATGCATGCATCCAGAAATGATCCCACTCGTACATTACTAACTGCTTATACATACTTTATACTTTACATGCTGCGTACTGGCCCTGAGTACCTACTACCCAACGTTAAGTCGAGACTCGAGTCGAGTCGGCCTCGGGACAATTGAAAAGATTACTTCCAGGAAAGTTTCGTGTTTGTAATCGTTTCTACCGCATCTCGGTACGTACGAGTACGTCTACTTACTGTCTTTAAAATAATTAACATCCCTCAATGGTTGTCCTATGCATTGACGAGAGAACTTTATAATACGGTCGTTTTCATTGTATTATTCACTATCCTGTTTGACGCGCTCCTCAAACTTCATGCTAACCCTGAAACCCCTTTTAGGATTTCGTAGGATCATTCCGCTTACGCGGATATCTACGGATCTGATCAACCGATTTTCTCTGTTTTTCACTAATTATAACACCGGATAAACGAAGAAATTTGATTTTCAGGCCAAAATCGTGAAAAGAGTCGCATTTCGGTACAAAGAATGCATCCGGAGGTCGTAGCACTGAGCAAAGATACTTTTTTCGATTTTCTTTCAGACTTACCATTTTTGTGTCCGTTCGTTATCAATCTGAATGACAAACTTCAGATACCGCTTCGAAGAGAAAATACATCATTCTATTGCTCCAAAGTGCGTGAACCATTTGGAATCCGAATCATTGCATCGTTGGAAATTTCCCAAAATCCTCAATTATCGAACAGATGAAAAGTCAAATTCTGTAGGTTGATTTGTCGGTAATATATATGTATACATACATACGGCATTGAGCTCGGTTAACGTATAAAAGAGAAATTGAAAATTTGAATGCACGCCTCTCCGCCTGGATATTAATTCATGATTGGCAATATTATTTCCCAAAGTAATAACAGCCTCATGTCGCGTCTATTCGGATGATAATAAATTACCCTTTTATGCAATATTCAACCGTTACTCATTCGTAATTCTGCTGTTTTAGACATTTTCCAATCACAAAGGGAAGAAAAATATGACGTTTTGCATTCATGCTCAAAAGATGACAATACGCAACCACAACAAGAATCAACCAACCAATGACACTTATTTATATTATACATATACCCCCCCATAGTATACGTTCAACGGCATGTAGGGATGCAGGAGACAGGTTTGGTGGGTCTGCATTAGGGCCCAAAATTTCGATCACTAATCGAAGTTATTGATGGCTTCATCCGCTCCAACCGAGGCTAGCAGAACTTTACACCGAAAATATATATGTAATGTAAGGGGGCCAGGTGCTGTTTTCATTTTCTGTCTCTCTTTTATTTGAACTCGTATATGAATATATATATACGTGTAGATGTATATGGAAAAAAACCCTAGTTTATAGTGTGGTGATGGTTGACTAATGCCTTGCAATTTTGGTCTTTTGTTGGATGCGTCGATTGCCCGCTGTGAGCTGGTGAGGCGGTGAGAGAGTGAGAGCAGAAAAACGCCCCTCTCGTTTTTTTTTTTCATTCTCTTTTGAGGACAACCTGCTGCGTGGAGTAGAAAGATAGATATTTTTAATTCGAGGATAGACCCGAATGGTTGGTTATCAATTATTGTTCGTGAAAAACGAAATCTTTGCCAAACGAACGAGAAAAGAAGAGAGCAAAATACAATGCAACCGATGTACCATTTTGTTATAAAATTATTGCGCAGGAAACCCAGAAGTATTGGAGAGAGCGTTTTTCCCTTTTATTTCTATTTTCATCGTGCATTTCGGAACTTTGTTTTGGAAATTGATATTTGGTCTTGAAATTTTCCCCGTTCCTCTACAAAATCAGTAAAGTCCGTCAATTTTTCATCTTGGGAAAGATGATGTATTAATTTTTTGTACGTTACCGCTACCTCTGTTCTTCTTCAGAACGCGTTGAAAAATACTTTGCCAATCTATATAATTTTCCGGCACAAGGAGGAACCTTGAACCAAAAAATTGTTTGGTCGTCAAAAACTACGGAAGACTGAATGAATATGATAACAATACACAAAGTAGTGAAATGGAACCCCGATTATTTTACGGTTCGTTAAGCAATTTGAAGTAGAAAAAAAAGGATGTACGTGAAACGCTGATGATTTTTTACCGCGCTTCAATTATAATTGCTGTAGCATTCCATTTCGAATGAAGCATATACTACAAAGGCATATGCGTGACGAAAAATTTTGTTGAATTTATTTTCACGCTGGCAAAGATCGCTCGGTAGGTAGCCCTACCGTGTATTATATTGTAACGATGCGATTTTGCAATTAGTATAAAAAAAGACAGAAAAAAAAAAAACTCCCGCAATCAATCCACGAGCCGCATTGTTTTCTGCAAAGCGCCGATTGAACATAAAAGAAAGAGATACATCACAAATAACAGTGAAACAAGAAAGAACTTTTTGGATTTTCTTCTCTTTAGAGAAAGATAGAACAAAAATTGAAGAAAAAATCATTAGGAAAAATAAAAAAATGGTAGAAAAAAACCATTTTAATTGATAAATTTCGACTTTTCTCTCAAATTCCAATTCGAACCTGAATTCTCATCCTCGCTCGCGTGAATATTTATAATAATGGATGAGGATTCGCAGATCAATTGATGAACTACAATAACGATAGAGATTTTAAACTGCAGGATTCCCGGGTGGGCTAGACATCAACGGGCGCGGAGTCCCGTCCGGTAACCGGGATATATCCATCCCTTTTTCTTCTTCGTCTCTTTGATTTATGCACTGGATTTATGTTAGCCAACTATAGCATAGGTATAGGTACAGGTAGAATGAGAAGAGGAGAATCGGACGTACGTATACCTGTATACATATATATAAACAGAAAGAGAAGTTTCTGCCTACCTCTATTGTCCAATGATTTATATCGGCCCATTATCATATGGAGATTTGTTCCCTCAGGAAAGAAAGAAAGGTAAAAAGAAAACACACCTATCGCATCATGCCACGAGCTATTGTATGATTCGCCTCCTCTCTCTTCATCTTTCTCTTTTCCTGTCTCTCTCTTTCTTCTATATCTCTCGGTAATTTGACTGAATTCTATTGATCCGTCTAAGCATTTTCTTTCTGTAATTTTGTGAAAGTTGAAGGACTTTCTTTGTAAATCAGAAGACACACATTTTTGATAATTTGCAGTGTTGTAGTAGCTTCCGTTCAAATTGGTGAATTTTTTCCATTTCTCTGAATTCTATTTCTGGACTAGTACCTATACCTGAAATTGGAAAATTCTTATGGTTCATGATCAGCTTGCGATCGATCGAGGCGAATACCCTAGTGAAACTTGAAATTTCGTAGATTTTTTAATTGTTCCAAGAGAACGAGGGACCCAATTTTGAATCCGACGCTCAAATATCTTTGTTCAGCGATCTGGTCACTGCTGTAAAACTCGAATGTCCTGCGAGCACTATTGTCACGTAGAGAGCATTTCAAAATTCTATATTTCTCACCGTGTCGTTGAGATTTTATTTCGAATCTGAATGTGACTATTAGGATCCGGACTTGATTCCAAATCTGGAGAAACATTACAGAACTTTCAGAATTACAATTTTTCACTAGATCCTTCCATAATTAACAAAGGAATGTTTGCTTCCAGCTAGATGAGGGCATAAGCACGTAAATAAAATAGTGAAAATCATATTCTGAAAAACTCTTAACACTCTTCAGGTTCTGGTCCAGCTCGTGTTGAGTTTCGACTATTCAAGTTTCTCGAGGACCGTGAACTTGAAAACAAAAAACCAGACTTCAGACACTGGAGTCTTTCGAGAGTGGATAGGTTACTGGTTAGGTAACTTGAAAATTCTCGTGTTTGTCTAATGTTCGTTAAATATTTGCATTTGAAGATGAAACATTCGAGTGCGATAGCCCATCGCGCAATCCTTGGCTAAAATATTGTTACTGAAAATTTATCAGCGACAATTCGAGATTCAACAAATATTATACTTCATCGGTCTCTCCAGTACCGTATCTGAGAAACGCGGTGCCCCGGGCCAAAAACATAAATTTGCAGTCGAAATTGCTTTGTTCTGCTTACAAATTCTCAAACTAGTTCGAAAATCAAATTTTTCGCCAAAGAAAATTAATTTTCCTGCCCGATGCTGGAGCCCCCCGAGAGCCGGTGCCCCGTGCCTAAAGACGGCACTGGATCTCTCACCATTTCAAGTGAATTCACGTGACTTCCGCATGATTTATAGTTGGCGTTAGTGTAAGATGACACACCGGTTTCATTTACGAGTAACGAACGTAAAAGTACCGATAGCAAAACATTCGAAGACCATATAAGCAGGATCGAAATTTTTCCTACCACGAGAAAACTCTCGACTTATCACATTCGAAAAGAAGTCCAATAGCTAGCGATCGATACCCGTATATCGATTCATTGCAGAACGAGTGGCACTTTTGTGAATTATGATCAGTTATGAAGTTAGGTAGGCAAAGATGTAGTGTATGGTATAGAAGTATCGAGTGAAGTGAGGTACGCGCGTGTTGTGTACTCTCCTGTGCATTAATGCCGTTGCTCTGAAGTTAGCCACGCTTGCGGTCAGATGCTCCAATGGTGAAGCAGAGACCGGTCAATCGGCGCGATGCATTCAAATTTGAAACCACGTTTCGCTGATTAGTCTCCGCTTTACCCTTCGGGCGACTCGCCACATAAGTGTAGATGGCTCACTTCAGAGGAAAACCATTAATGTGCAGCGGTGTACACGCATTTTACTTACATGTATAACCTATACGCGTATACATATGTACTGCCTACCCAGCGACCTATCTATTAAACGGTGAATCAGTCCGTGGTGATTAGACCGCTTACGAAAGCACCTTTGGAAAGAGAACAATGCGATAAATCACTGGCTGTGGCCTGTGGTATAACCTAGGTACAATGAGCTGAACAGATTAGATGAAATTACCAGTATATTGTTTTGTCTATACGTAGATATATATAGGTATGTGTATTTCTAGGCCCGCGAGTGTTTCAATGCTCGAATAAGAATTGAACAGGGTTTCGGTGTGCCGGGGTACAATTATACCTAGCATATCTATAGTGGAATTTATAATTTTTTTCATCTACTCATTCATTTTTTTCCATTGTCTACATGTATATGCATCCATTTCTAGCAGTAGATTCTTACTCGAGTATTTGTGCGCTGCGCGCGCGTACAGTATAGCTTGAAAATTTGTCGATCACTCCCCAAGTTTTTGCGAGGGAACCAAAATTGTGATATTCAGAAACTGCAGTTTTTCAACGGAAGCAGTTGCGAATTTAAAAATTTTTTTGTGTTCTGACAACTTCTGTACGAATTTTCATGGGCACTGTACCTAGTTTTGAAAATCATAGGACATGAGTCACGAAGTTAGGAAAATAGGTTCAAGTTACTGTATTTGAACATTTTCCCAGCATTTTTTCATTTGGGAAAATCTGAAATCTCGAGCTTTCGCTCCCTACTCCTTACGATACTCTTTCGAAATTTCTTCTACAGTAATTAATTTGTTCAGATTTTGCGAACGATTGAATATAGCTTCGAAAACTGGGAGAAAAAGAAAAAACCGAAAAACACTAATTTCCAAAAGTGTATATCTCAAACAGAGACGACGAAATACGACTGAGAAGCTCGTTCCCTCATCCTAATTTGATAATAACTTTTTCTGGATTTCTTCTATAATTTATACAATTTGCAAAATATGGCAGTTGTCGTCTTCTGACGAAGGACCAAAAAAGTTCAAAAAGTTTACACGGATGAAAAATACAGAAATTTTTCGAGTTACTGTACCCGCAACGTGAGCGATGGACGGATTGTTACGATGTGCGTGAATGCATGCGTCAGTGGAAGAGTTATAGAATTTAACATGTTACATGTAACATGTTTCGACGTTCACGTTGACGTTGACGTTATCACGTCAATCGTTATAACGCACCTGTATACAATATCCTAGATAGTGCACACGCGTTCAATCCTTACGGGCGCATGTAGCGTCCGGCGATTGTCCCTAGCCAATATTATCGCGTACCTACCTACAGTTTGAGGTATGTTCCGCGCATACAGATCAACCCACGTCATCGCGGGATAGAAAATAGTTTATAGATAACACTCACGTACTACATAATAATTATAAAATCAAATCAGAAACAGAAAAATCTACTGCAGGATTGAAGATGTAAAAAGTAGATTTACTTTTTTTTCCTTCCAATGTTTTTGAGAAGTCGATCGCGCGGTTGAACTGGAAACGAGAAGGGAAAAGACTGTGTATTCACACAATATAGAGTATAACGTATTTCTGCAGTATATGTATAATGTATTATTATAATCGTATATAGGATAATTTTGCCCGGGGATACAATTTCGATAAATTATCGATGATCATTCTCATCTATAAAAGAGATAGATAAAATTCTGACGATATTGGCCGGGGGCAAAATATATATATACAGTGGCATCTGATTGAATAAATTAAGTTTAAACTCATATCTACCCTGAAAATTGTGGAGATCGATTCCGTTTGTTTTCTTGTTTTTTTTTTTATCAAGTTTCGAAAGCAATTCTATACCAGAATCCAAGTGAAATACTGTGATTATCTATTTTCATTCTCCCTCGATCGGATTCGATGATTTTTTTGTTAGGAAAAATTAGGGAAGAAAAATTATCGACAAATTTTGGTCGTTAAACAGCTATTTCGTTTCTGTTGATTGTTTCAATTTAAAAGTTTCAAGACCCTAATATAACGTAATATAACGGTTATAAAACGTTTTATGCTGCAAGAAACTGGCCTGAACGCGCAACTTTTCATGTACCAGCCACTAATCTTAAATTATAGGTATAATACTAATAGAATATCGACGGGCGAGAATTATGAGCGAATAATGCCTCTAGGGTGTCTGCGTAATTATAGACTCAAATTTTTACAGGCATCAACGACGGTGTCAGAATGTTTTTCTCCCTTTGCTTAGCAGCATGGAAAAAGAACGGCTTTGAACATACAAGGAGAACGAAAAATCGAATACTGGAATTTTGAGATTGAATAAATTGGGCTAAAAAAGAAGAAAAAATGAACCATACAGACTTTGAATAATACTTTCGGGTAATGCAATACAAGGATTTCCTCGTTTTTCCTTTTTATTTCTTCCCTTTTCATAAAGCATAGTAGATATACCTACTGCGTCGGAGGTTGTAGAGGGCGTGTTGTGGCTCTGACTATTATGGTCCAGAATGCCATGCAACATGCCCCGGAGCTATTCCTCTTCCATTCGCAGTCTAATAACACCGGCTTTACGATCACAGTAAATTATATTCTGTCAAAACATCGCTACCGACCTCTCGTCACCTACAGTACGCGAATTGCTACATCCGGCTGGCTGCACGGTGGTGCAGTACGGCCCGCACACCCGTCCCTCGTATTTTTAGACGTTAAAAGAGCCCGTGGAGTAGGTATTCGTTTGCCAAATCGTTTTCAAGTGACAAAGTGTCATTGAAATATACACGAGACGAGGACATTCAGAATCTGTGAAATCTTCTGTCAAACATGAATTCGCGTAACGCATTGTCGAATGTTCATGGCGGCATTAGAATCTCCCGCACGGTTCGAAAGTGATCCACATAGCTTCGAACTATGATCACTTAACTTCCTCCGACTCCGGAGAAATTTACACTTCTGGTTCATTCTTTTGCCACGTTGCAAAAGCCGATTAGAAATTCCAATGGTCGTGGGGAAAGAGTTTTCCCAAACTGGTATCGCGACGATGGCAACCGGATTTACAGGAGATCCACTCCTCGTCTTCGCAGGCAGTAAATTTCATTTGTTCTGCGGATCGACCCGATCAAAATTATCGACTACGATTTTCAAGGGCAAGGCAATCGTACTCCGTAACCCGTGAGTCATTCTCTGACGATTTTCAAGAATCTTAAATATTCTTGACAGCATTGAACGCGAAGTATTCCCATGGTGCAGAAAATTGGTTCCAAACTCGAGCATGTGGTGGCGAACTTCGTATTATATTCACGCTGCGAAATGTAACGGGAGCTTTAGGGTTTCGAGGAGGAAGGAAATCGCCGAGTACTACTACCTGCAGAAAAAGGACCTGTGAGCGAGAGATTGAGGAAGCCCCGTGAAGATGAGGGGCCATGATCGCCCGAGGCTGAACCGGACTTGAAGCCGCGTCGAGAAGAGGAGAGTAGAGCTGAGCTGAGCCGAGCTGAACCGAGCCGAGCCGCGCCACCGCCTCCTCTAATGACGCATCTTTATTGCATGTGTAGAGTCACGTTACAGCTGGACACGCGTACATATAATATAAATTTTTTCTGACGAGCATCGCGGGCTATCAACTGTGAATTAATTTCATCATACGGGGGAATGGTTCAATTCCCTTCACGTATATTCTTTTCCTCCAAATCATCGCATACAGTATGTATATTTTCGGAACAATATCATTGCGTTATCATCTTATTCCTGCATCTCACATAACTTTGGTGGTCGAAGATATCGAGAAATAGGTTCAAGAAAATTGATTCAAGGCCGGTTCTTTCCGCTATGAACTGCTTCCTCGATATTTATCTCTTCTCAGCGCAATTTCTTGAGAGATTTCTATGCTTGTAGGAATGATTTTTAAAAACTAAGTAGAACGTGAGAGACCGCATCGTTTTCGAAACTACCTGGACAAGAAGACAAAAATATATGGTAGACAGATTCTCTACCTTGAAATCCTTTTTTCCTTTCAGATTTCATCTATGATTTTCCAGCACCAAGAGATCATATAGCGTTTCTTCTACGCTGCACATATTTCATTCTCTATCGTGGTATTATTATAGCTGTTATATTCTATCGGAAGAAATTATTATATTATACATCATATCTTCTTTTGGGTTACGTAATGCCGGGGAATGCAAGGGTCTTCGGTGTTCACGGGGTTTCTTTTTCTCTTTCATATCCTTTTTTATTCAATCTGAAAATTTCTGTGCCTTGCTTTCGTTTTTTCTCTCTTCTTCTTTTTTCATTTTCTCATAATTTCAGGCCTCTCTTTCTCTCAACTTCGTGTTTCTTTGTTTTTGCCTTTTACTTCTCTCATTTCTTCTTCTTCTACTTTTTCATTTTCTCGTGGTCGGAAGAGAGAGCCGGCATCTCCTCGCCTCGGATATTTATGGGTGTTTAGGATAGCTGCGAGTGGTTCACCGCTCACATAAGACCATAGCTGATGCTGTGGCTGGGCTGCCCACACTGTAAAATGTGTGTACGTATCGTTCTCGTAGGTGAATAGTTGTAGGAAGAGGTAGAAACGACGCTCGGTCGGCTTCTGGCCCAAAAGACAAGAATCAAAGAGAAAAAAAACAAACAAACAACAAAGAAAATCAACGAAAACGATACTAAACGAGAAAGGATATAATGTTTCGGAACTTGAAATCAAATTTGAATGACCAGAAGAATAAACCAATTAGGGTGTATCTTGGTCTTTTGTAAAGTTTGCGTAAAACTCCCAAAAGTAAGTTTTCCAGTAATAATAAAGAAACAAGTACCGAAAAACTTGATTGAAAATCAGTCACGTCGAAATAGAAGCGAACGGAGTCGCACGGGGGAAAAAAAACCTGAAAATTATAAACTAAATTTTGAACAAGTCGGAGTTGGAATTTCTTACACCCTTTACTACTTGCTGCTAGGTTCAAGCAGAATTAGGTATAGGCGGGTATGTTACACGCCTTGGTCGTAATTATTGATATTTATACCCCGGCGCGCACAACGCGTAGAATTATTTATGGTAAAGAGGCCAGTACGCACTAAACTATGTTTTACTGTTGTCCTCTTGACTACGACGACGACGACCCTGTGGCTCGGCCTTAACGGCCGAAGCTTACGCGTTAGCTGGACCAAGCCCTATTCAATACAAGACTCTCTTCATCCACGATTATCGTTGGTATCCCCACAGTATCATTTTTCTTGAAACTACCTTCAAATGAATTGAAGAGAGAAGAAAGAGGAAAGAGGAAAATATAAAAAGCGAAACTTGACGCGCTATTGAAGACGATTTTGACCCATTGTTAGTTATCGTTAAATGAATTCTCATCGCTTCGGAAACGATACATAACCAATCGGAATTAAGTTTCGAGGAGCGATGAAGTATTTTGGTAGAAATTGGCCAAGTATTTCCTCTCGACAAAATGTTGAAGAGTTCTCGGCAAAGTTCAAATTCGTTCATTCTGATCTATAAACGAACCTCGAGTCTCGCGTTCAGACATTCGCAAAAAAACGAAATTTTCTCAAAATTTTATGCAGGTTGAATATTTTGCCACTGTCTGCCAAAATACTGCATCAATCCGCAAAATTTCATTCCGATCGGTTGTATGGTGCAGCAGTTACGACGGACGGATCGCGTTCTCGAGTTGATGACAACGCATTCGACAATGAATAACAATGAGCCGGAAATGCTCCTCCAATACCAACTTCAAGCACAGATATTTGGCTCCAAACCCAGGTTTTGAGTTCTGGAGGAACGAAAAATCTGGTGAAGCGCGCATACCGATTGCAAAAATTTGAATGCGACTCGAGACTGCTCTCCGAAAAAATGAAGGCATGGAAATGAGAAGCCAACAAAATCGAACGAACCTTCACTTCCGGGAGTCAGACTCCCGTGTCGTTTCCCCTGGATCCACTGACGTTGAAGGAAGTGAGAGAAAGAAAACGAGGAAAAACAAGGAAACGAGGAAAAAAAACAACCCCCGTGAATGAGAAGAGAAAATTATGTAAATCGTTGGATAAGATTACCTACCATTGAAAGGTGACGAAGTTAATTAAGTTCTGTTTTTTTCAAAGATGACAATCTCTTTTGTGTTCGAGGATCGCTGTCCGTTTAAGTTATGCTCTAGCTGCTAGAGTCTAGCGGCAGGCTCTATCCGCCAATTAGGTAAAATTTCCGTTACTCTCCAATTATATTTTTTCAACATTATTTGAAGACTTCGAACGACTACCAGGTTCGTTCGTTTTTCTTCTCTTGCAGTGAAGTTCACTCCAAGTTCCACCGAAACATGAGATGACAGTTGACGATCGCGTGCAATTTAATGGCGTTCCAAGTGAATTTTGCAGCGATCACCGACCGGCATTGGTTCGCTACGATGCGATGCGATGCGATGCACAACATAAAATACAAAATTTAATCGCGTGATATATGCGTGATATTGTTCGTGTGTGCTACATGACATTTTGAAAATTCGAAGGGCCGAAATTAGGGATAATCGACCCCTCGGGCAGGTGCGTCTGTCTGCGTTGATCCATCCGACGTAGGTCCTACCTACTGATCATTGATAACTGATCGCTCGCTCCGGAGCTGCTCAAATCCGCCCGTTCCTCCTCATGTTCACATGTTCGAGTAACACTGTCACCAATTTACTTCCGTGCGCATCTGCCGGGTATATAATGACACGCGGCCATCAACAAATGCAAATTTTTCCTTCGTGGAACCGTGTCACTCAGTTTACCTCACTACATCCGTGTGCAAGCGACGCACGGCCCCTGATATTTCGAAGCATCAATTAGCCAAGAATCAATAATTCTTTCTCAAGTTTTAGTTACCGTAAAGATGCACCTAGAATGTCCGTTCCCTCTTGCCAATCGATTGATTGGATATAGAAATTAGAGAAACTGCCGGACACATAGAAGAGCCTTCTATCTTTTGTTTCAAATTCATCTCTAGTCGAAAACAATTTTCTGCACTTCCTCTGGCGGAGAGTTTCACCCTCGAAATTTAGTTAGATGAATGACAGTGCCGGAAAATGAAAAAGTTTGCATGAGAATGAAGGGATAAAAATTGGTAGTAATAATATGGTAGTGCCGCTGATTCTGTAAAACGTAGTAGAGAAATTCATTCGGCAGCTGGAACATTACAATATTCCATGAACAATTTTGTATAAATAAATTTAGACTCGGAAGGACAAGTTGATTAGGAAATTTATAGTCCCGAATCTTCAGATTTATTGGTCCAACCAAACTTCGCGTAGTTATAGTCAGTAGTAGGTGAGATAGATGGATAGATAGATACGGACAGAGTATCGAGTGAGAGGAATAGAAACGAGCCGTGGCTCAACACCTGCTTAGAAATTTAATATTTCATGAAGTGGCATGCGGCCGCGGTGCTGCCTCGCGAGAGAGCCTCAGGAAGCTGCAGGTAATGTAATTCAACCTGAATTTAAGATATATAACCATCATTACCATACATTGAATTCCTCAAGCCTACGATTAGATAGATCTGCGCGTATCTATTCCACGTCTTGTGTCCTTTAATAGGTAAACCGAAAAACGAACGGTCAGGGGAAAAATAGCACACTGATTTTTTCTCTCCCGGTTTTTGTTTTTTTTCTCTCTCTTTTTTTTCTTGCAAAGAGTCGAATTGGCAGGATGAGGGAAAGGCAGTGAAACGAAAATGCGGTTCATGGACATCTGACAATTGGGAAGTGATTTTCCAACTGGTTCTTCATCTGCATCAATTTTTCTCTTTACTCAATTCCTCTTGACCTTCTTCGTCGTCAGCTCTATTCTCGTTCGTCAAGATCTTCAAAGTAGCAGTATTTCGTCCGAAATCGCAGTCTCGCAGAGGAAAGGATTCGAATCATGAAGGTTCTCGAAGGGAATCCTTTTTTTTCTTCTATTTTTTGTACTCAGCCGCCAAGGGAGGTAGACCGAGGTTAAAGGAGGTAGAGGAATACCGCACAGCGGTTCTTTGAATATCGGCTTTCTTTCTTGGAATCCCGAACTCCTCCTCAACCGCCTCATCCTCGTCCTCATGCTCATGCTCAACCTCATCCTCATCGGGTCGGGACGCCGCCGGGGCCGGACGGTTTTAAAAAAAGTAAAATTTAACCCTTGCTCTGCAGCAGCAGCAGCAGCAGCAGCAGCAGCAGCGATGAAGATGCCACAAGAAAGAGCGAATGAAACCGAAAAAGAAGAAGAGTGAAAAGAATGAGAAACTGCGCGAGGTGTGGCGCTGTACCTGCTCAACGATATTCTCCTTCTCAACATTTCTTTATCATTATCTTTCCACTTTGGCTCTCTTTACACATGTTTGGAAATCTCTAGCCTAAGACTATCGTCTGCATTGTTACGAAGTTCGAAGTGAAATGGCGAATGATATCAAGTATTGTGAAAAGTATAAGAACGAAAACTGTGAAACTTTGTGAATCCTGGGTATGTACATAGAACGAATTTTAGTATGCATAATCGGGTAAAAAATAGAGAAATGTTAATGTACGTCATGTAATGTTCACTGAGAGTGAATGGCAACAGTTAACAGCGAGTCCATGTCGTCGAGGGTTCTTAGCCCGCTCGAGGACGCTGCTTCTCTTTCTCTCTCTCTCTCGCTCGTTCTCTATTCCTGTAAAATGTACTTCTTTTCCATTTCTCTCTTTCTTATTTGAATCTTTCTTTTCAGTACACCGCAGACTTTCCTGGCCCTTGTCACCGGCGTCTACGTTTCACCGCTCTCTTCACGTGGGTATAGCAGACCCTTTAAGCATATAATTATTAGTGCCATGCCGCCTCGAGCACCACTCTGAACCCGCTATTGTTACTTCATACTGTATTGCTTGCTATAAGCTTTCATTTCGGCAAGCTCAAGCTCAAGCTCAACTACAACTTCAACTTCAGCGTCAGCTTGCCGATTGAGCTATGAGATTTTTAGAACAAAAAAGCGACTGGTTCCGGCGCTGGTAATCCATTACAGGATATTTTCATGTCCCACAAGCCGTTTTCACTCATATTCCACCAAGTGGAAAGCTTCCACCGAATGAGCTTGGTGAAATTGAAAAAATCATAGAGTAGGTATACTTTGTGGAGCGAATTGTGAAAATTCTCTGGGATTACAGAAAACGGCACCAACCGATTAGGCTGAAATTTGGACACCGAATTCAGCGTCAAAATATGAAAGTTTGAGAACGTAACGGAAGTCGGACGAGCATGGGACTACGAGCTACGGTCAATTTAATGACTCCGAAATTGGGAACTTGGTTTTTCCTTTCAAATTCGTGAGCTAGTTCACCATTTTCCGAAAACAGATACTGATATTGGGCTACGATCGCTCGTAAAGAGTATTATTCCTAAATCGTGAGATTTTTGGAAATTCATAACACCCAAATCTGTGGCCAAAAATTTCCAAAATAGGTAATTCATAAGAATACCTGGGGATTTAAGCTGCACGAACAAAATTTCATTTTTAAATTTCTGAAAGGTGGGGTCAACGATTGGTCGAAGTTCCATTGGATACCCTACACAGTACATGTACCTAAAAGACAAATAGAAGACAAAGTTTTCAAGCACGCGCTATGTATCTAACCATGAGTAGGTACATAGGTGTATGAAATGCGTGAAGATTGTTAAAATGTTTGAGGTTTGCTCGCGGGCAATCCCGCAGTTATTTTATTTCATTTTTTTCTCCACCTTTTTTCAAGGCTTCGAAGATCCTGGGAAAGGATTCCCACCAGCCTACTGGTCATACATACTAGTATGTTGCCAACGGGTTGCCCCGGAGTCCACATTCTGCGGTTTTGAAACGGCGAAATGATTTCTCAACAATATTAGATGCATATAATGTACCTATTACAGCAACTCAGTATGTAATATGAAAACCGAGGAATATCGTTGTGGATAGAATTTGTTCAAATTGACACGAAGAAGAGAATTTATTTTCACATTGTAATCGAGCCGGTACCCGAAAATTCATCGAGGTATGTACACGATGTTAGAGACTCCAGCGCAAGCTTCTATTTCGGTATTTGAATACGTAGAAAAGCTCTCCCACAGCCCCTTCCACCCCCACAACCAACGGAAACATAGAACTTTTCCATTGCCAATCTTCGTAATTGCTCGATACAATTCCTTCCGCGGGACTGCGAATCGCGTGAATCGTTCAATTTATATCTGTACCGTATGCATACAGGAAGGAAACGCGGAGGCGTAACGCTAGTGTTTTGTTCACGAGCTCCGTATATCAATGAAAACTGAGACTGACATAATCAACGTTATTTTCAAGCGAGTCTCATCTATAGTTCTCCGCGAAGACAACTTAATCGGACGCCTAGGTTTTGAATTTCTTCCTTTTTTTTCGTTTTGTCTTTTTTTCTTTTTTTCCCCAATACGGGGCTCGTGAACAGAACTCGAGCATTGCGCTCCCACGTATCCGCCCTGTACACGCTCGCTTACCTCTACAGATATCGGTCCGACGAATTCGATCAATGGAACGTATAGTACGGGAAGGGGGTAGAATACTGGAATATAACGGATTGGAAGATTCGAAGTGGTGTACATACACGCGGAAAATTGGATTGATGTCCCGTTGACCGGAATACAAGGCAATGAAACCGCGAGCGCGCAATGCGGTATTGCGGATCGCGGGGCACACGGGGCGCTGGAAAGCAATTACATTTGCATAAAACATTTCTATTGAAAACGGATCAGCGAACGGAGCCACGCGAAAATATAAATACATACACGCGCAGCGTGTACGAGTACGCATACACATGCACGTGTGTATGTATACTCTCGGACTCGCTGGGAATGGATCGGCTGTAAAAATTGTGTGTTTCAATCTTGAACCAAGTACCTACTGCATACATGTAAAATATGATACAATGATATCCATACGATCGCATTTTTTAGCGATTTTGCGTGATCTAAGAAGCATCTTCTTTCTTTCTCTGTCTTGTAACAATGTCAAACAATAATAATAATAACGCATCGTCCAATGGTCCGGACTTTTCCTCCGGAATATAACTTGAAGGAGGTTTAAAATGTATATTAATGCTCTTTCGTGCCATGTCACGTTCATGACGTAGACGCGAGGAGGTAAGGAACAGAGGGTACATGTCCGGATTTCAGTACACGCATATCGTACGTATGCATACGTGTAATATTTGTCATATTTACTTGACTAGACAGAAAACCGTGTACGTACATATTTCAAGATTAAACTGTAAGTGGAATCCTGAAAGGTTTGCTAACCCACCACCCGCAGTTCTCTTCATTTATTTTTTACCTCGCCCTCACCGCCTCCTGTTCGCCGAGTCTATGCTCTGGTATTCAACTGACATGTGTGCGAGGGGAGATCCGGAAAAAAAGGGGAAAATGAAGTTTTTGGATCAATAATTTTTCTCCTTTCTTCCATTTTCATTCTGACGAATACTGATAGAACAAACAGCAGATTCCCTTTGGAACTCGAAGAGGAAGGAAAATCCTAAATAAGAAGAGGGACGAAAAAATTTTGACTCAAAAATGGGTAGAAGGTGAAATAAGGTAACGAAAAACTGAGAAACCAGCGATAGCGTTACGCACGTGACGCTGTTATGATTAGGTGACGAAATCATTTGATCGAATGAGTCCGGAAATTTTTGCTGCAAGTTGTGAATCAATTCACGAGCATCGCTTCACTGCATCCTACTTTTTTTCATCCCATAATCGACTTTGGGAAAGCGAATTTGGTTTCACACGCTTCTTCTCCTCATAGGCGAAGAGATATTCTTTGATTAGCTGCAAGCGTCGATCGAACGCCTCATTTCTCTTTTTATTCACAACAGTTACCGCAGTCAGAACCGAACATCGCCTGGATCCGCGATGAACGCGTTAGAATTTTATTCACGTTTTCAAAACCGGTCGATTTTTTCGTCCACCCAACCCGTGTACCTATCCACATGCACGTGCAGGCAGTGGAATCTGGTAGACTATTTGAAACTTTTTTTTTGTACTTCCCAGTGGCCTAGAGTCCTCTCATCCGAGTCCCTAGACCCTAGTCCCACGAAGTCTGAAGGAGGTTAAGACCTCCGGAGATGATTGGTAGAGCAGTTCAAAAGCTAAGTTCACGAGATTCCTCCGGCTACTGCCTGTGCCGGCGTTGCTGGACTCACAGACGGTGCTGTGTAACTCGAAACTAAAACTGGCGTCGCACATACGAGTATATATATGCCTTTTGTTACATCGGGCGAGGGACAGGACAGGGGACAGCGCAAGGCAGCCCAGGGCAGGGCAGGGTATGGCAGACAGATAAAACAATCAAATACGAGGGAAAAAAAGAAGAAAAAACTGTTTATGAAAACGAAAAAAAGCAAGAGATATGGCGGAGCAAAAAAGTCAAATAAACGTGTAAAGTAAAACACTTTCGGGGGACATTTGACTAACAGAGACAAAAACCAGAGAAAGAGAGAGAGAGAGAGAGAGAGGGAGACAGGGCAGTTTTTCAACCATTCCGTACTACACTATACATATAGGTTATACATATAATGTATTTTACTACGTGTTAGCAGAGGGAAATGAGCCCCTCATGGGTTATAGGTACCTTTGGTATATAATTTTTTTTCAATCACCGGGAATGAAACCGTCCTTCATCCTTGGCCGTTGGTCCTTAGTTTGTGGACGGAGGGTTGAAAAGAGAGGAGAAAAGAGAAGAGAAGAGAAGAGAAGGGTAGCACGGAGGCCGAACAACCCGTACGAACCCCTTCAGCCTCGCGCGTTTCTCGATGGGACAAAAAATGGAGTGTTTTTAATCGGCCGCTACCACTACTACTACTACTGCTTCTACTCTGCCGATGCAGTTGCGTCGATGATATTCAGATTACGATACGTCTGCACACTATATAATACTATATATACGGGCAAACTATAGCTGCATGCATATCACAGGAGTACAATGAGCATGCATGAAATCCTATTTTTTATCGCCCTTTTTATTCTTTCCTCAACGTACTTTTTGTCTCATTTTTTGCCGTCTCAATCCCATTTATTTCCATTCTTTTTATTATACTCCCTCGAATTCCTCCCTCATCCCCTCATCCCCGTATCCCTTACATCCCCTCAGATATACTGTCCGATCCGAAGCTATCTCTGATCTACGAAAATTCACGTCCAAGCCAACGCCCGGTGCTGTGGTGGTGGGAAATCTGGAAAAATTAACCTTGCAATTCGAACAATTTTTCTCTCGCTAGAGATTCTTTGATCGAGGGAGCACGCGGCTCGAATTGTGTCTATAATATTCTCTTGTCAGTGATTCTCGAGGAATAATATACACGTCGTATCTACAGCTTGAGGAAAAACGAAGTACAGTGTATTATGAGAAAACAGTCGAACCTCGATTCCGAAGAGACCGAAGCTCCCACAGGAGAGCGACTGCTGAATGAGAGACTTTCGATCAATCACGAACTAGCTGCAGAAACGTATAAGAAACTGCTTCCGTGCCCCGGAGGACGAAAGCGTCGCATGATGATCACTATTTTTTCTACATTTTACATTTGTTCCGATACACGGGTAATGCGCACTTTGATGAGGTGCACGGGGAAAAGAGGATTGGGTCAGCGATGAAAACGACGGTATCACTTCTTCCAGCCAAACAAAAAAACAAACAAGTTTCTTATCGGCCAAAAATCGACGGTATAAAATAATTTACCAACGCGTTTCATCGACCGAGACATCACCGACTTCACACCGAACAGTTAGAGGTTCACTTGTTTTCTCCCACGGCTTACATAATAAGAAAGAATATCGATATCAGTGGAGAAGCGCGAGCCCCCGGTGGAACAGCAGACGGGGCGGCGGGTTTGAATACAGCACCGGAACATCGAACGGGGGCCAAAACTAGACAGGAACCGGATTCGAGTGGACAGGGATCGAGGTTCGACTGTATCTACGTACACATGTACACTCTGTGTAATAATTCATCATTTATATTAATTGTGCCCCGCGGTATTCTTCCCCGTTTCCCGCTACACGTATGAATGATACGGTTCTTGTGTTTCCATACCGCTGCGGTTCTACTCCATAAACTGATGCCTAGATGCAGCATATGCTCGTGTATGCGTATATGTATGTATGCAACGTAGGTACTATAATGCGCTCCGCTCCGCAGGCTATATGTACTAGTATAGAATTCATAAATTCTAATTAAGTTGGTACAATTCCGCAAATTTCATTGCACAACATGCTCATTCCACTATCATATTTTCCCATCCTCCGGCTGGAAGTCCGGGAAGAGTTATTGGAAAAAACGAGAATGAGCAACAATTGGGACAACGAGAGAAGAAGAATGGTTACGATTTCGACCCCAAAAACCACAATAAACTTTTGATTTCAATGATATTTTTTTCCTCGAAACCTTTGAGATTTCTCAACAGTGCCGTAGTTCTTTTTGTCGAATTTTGAAAAAAACTTCACACGAGTTCTGTGACAGAACTATGATTCTGTCATTACCGCGTATTCTGTTCTTTTCCGAGTGATGTAAATATACGTATCCATTCGCATTGATCAAACATAGTAAGTAGTAAAATTTTTGTTTTATTTTCTCGACTCCAACCATTTGTCGAGATTTCTCGAAAAGAATTCAGTTTTTACATTCGACTTTTGAAAGAGAAATTCCCAAGAGAAATGCGGCTCCGAGTAGAAATTTTACAACCTATGTCGAAGTTAATGGCATTGAATATCGAAAGAGTCCTTCACATTGAAATGAATACAAATCAAAATACACGTAAAACTACAAAAACGACAATCCACTTCCGTCTGAGTATGAAAATCATCGTGATCTGTCATAAAATTCGTTCGAAATTTTTTTTAAATGAGTAATTACGCTCCGACACAATATAGCTATGATGGTTCGTGATAGAATTCACGGTTTCAAATGAACGAATAAACGATTGGAAATGTTATATATGTTAGACCTACCTATGATACAGATTAATATTGGAAACACAAGATGAAAGGAATTGAGAGAAAAAGCAAAAAAAAAAAAAAAAAAAACACAGTGAACGCTCGTTACTCGGTCGAGAACCGCGCGTTTGAATTGCAGGAGAAGTTGAGGCACTACGAATTGCCTAATATAATAAACTTGTCCGAATCTCTGAATCGGAAGACCTGCGCGGCCTGGTATAAGGTATAGTATAAGGCCTGGCCTGCGCCACGCAAGTAGACTCGGAGATTCAGGAGCGAGGAGAGAAAAATGGAATGAAGAAAAGGAGGAGAGAAGAGAAGAGAAGAGAAGAGTCGAGAAGAGAAGAGAAGAAAGAAGGAGCGGAGCGGAGAGAAGAAGAGAAGAGAAGAGAACTAAGCCCAATATCTTTTGAGTAGGGCATCGAGCGTGTTATATACGTATAGAATAAAACGCATGTGTGCACGTCCGGTCAGAAGTGTGCAGCCCAAAGCAGGGGACGAGTCAATTTATTGGAATGTCCAATAGCCTGCGGGGTGCGACGCGGACGCGGTACCTACTAGTCCGGGCCCAAGGAGGAGGAGGGGGAGGCCCAGGGCCAGATCCAAACTCAAAACTGAGAAATATTCTCTTCTTCTGGTTTTCTTCTTCTTCTTCTTCTCGATCTTCCTCTTCTTTTTCTTCCTTCTCCTCTTCTCCTTCTTCTTCTTCTTCTTCTTGGGCTTTGCCGCTGCAGCAGTACTACCAGCTAGCGTAGCAGCTAAGAGCTAAGAGCACCGCCAGAGTTCGGGTTCGGTAACCCGATTATTGTATAGTTGGTATTTCGTCGAGCTGTTTTTGTTCCCGCCCGCAGCACAGAGAAATCCTCTTCGGGCTGTCCGACTCACTTTGAGTGTCATGGTCGTCTTTCCTTACCGTTTTATACCTACTCATTCGGGATCGACTTTATGGTTCCCCGCAAGAGTCATTTTAATCTCACGATCTTTCCCTCATTAACGATTTTTTTATTATCGTACTATACCTAGATCCCTATCCATTTTTTTTTTTTTTTTTTTACGTCTTTTTGTCTTCCTAAGGTCGGGTTTCGTTTGTTTCGTTCGGTCAGTTTTTGTTTTTTATTTCCTTTTTTTTTTTGTTCTTTTCTGGGCATGATAGGTATTACCAATTCAGTCAAGACCGTGTATTTTTGCACTGAATCGAAGGGGAAAGGAAACCTAGAGGTAAAAACAGGAGAAAAAAAAAAGACTATACCGGAGAAAATATGAAATGGAGAATCTTTGTAACCGTTTTCGTTTCGAAAAAAACAACGGAATAAAAGAAAGAATGAATAGAACAGAAAGACCAAATGGAGAATTGAGAAACGTTGAGTAGGATTGAGGTCGAGTTCTATGAGAGATACCTTGAAGGTGGGAAAGAGTAGAGAGGATGAGAAAACTGAGAACTGAGAAAGTCTCGCGCTACGTCAAGTTGTTTACTACGAACGAGCCGAGGCGTGTCGTTGAACCTGAGGAGGACCGTGAGCGCCGCGCCTACGTACGTTCCCCGCTATATGGATACGTATGTGTTATATGCTATGTATACGTATACAGATAGCTATGTATGTACACTTACGCGGCTGCGTTTACGCGTACCTACGCATCATATCGTACTTTCAAACATCATCACGCACACGCACTCGCGCGTAAACATGCTGATTCTAATTGTAAGTGCTCGCGTAACGCGTTAAACGGACAGTCTTTCCCCCGAATACGTGAAAAGAGGGTAGGGGGAAAAAGAAGGAGGCAATTGCGGAAAAGTAGCAGAATAATTACCGAGGACATAATTGATCGCAAAAATTGTGCTTGTCTTCGCAGGTATAGATCGCGTGTAAAACATGCAAGTTTGCGGTCAGATCCTGCAGTCGTAGGATTGCGAATCCGTAACGCGATTGGATAGCTTCTACTGCGAGAGAGAGCCTCTCGACGGCGTAAATATCGCCATCTGACGATGAGCAGTGGAAGTACATCGAATTCAGCAGTCGAATCGAATAGGGAATTACCTACACAGAAGTTAGACTAGACCGTTGAATTATTCTCGTGAATAATAACCGAGGAAATATTTCACGAGAACGATAAAAACGCGTATCGCATCAGCTGCAGATTCTTCGGACGTGGACAATTTGCGACATATGTTATCCTTCCTCGTTCAACGATTGTTCGCAAGACGCGGAGCCGCGTATGCGGATACGAAAATAGTGAAAAAATTGAAAAATCAAAAACTCAGAAATGCAATTTATACCTTGATATTTGAATCAAGTTTTTGTTCGTTTTTCAAATATGATATGAAATCCCGGTTTCGTTCTTTTTCAATTGAAGCCACGAAACTCTACGCTGCACAGTGCATGATTCTAACCAACGTCCGAGAAGGAGCGTACGGCGTACGTGATATTGTAATGACAACATGTCGTTGACCCGCGCAATAAAAGAGTGCGTCAGGTCTTCCATATCTATTTCTCTTTACACAAAATATCAATACTATAGGTACATGGATTCGTGATTCAGAGAATTCGGGACTATTTTCTCCGTATGTGAAACATTCTTGCGGATGAGAAGGGCAAAAGCCCCAAAAGCCAACGGAGAATGTAAAGAGAAATACCGGGGATCGAGTGAAATTGGCAAAAATAAAGAAGCGCAAAAAATTTACATACATGAGAATTTGGATATCGAAGTGAGAACGAACGTGCCACGCATAGATGGATAGGTATAAGATATCACAAAACCCGAGGGTCGCGGGTGTTGCAGTTATTGACGTCATATTAATGTATCATTTATTTCGATTAAGATGCATGTGGTTCAGGATCTTGAGCTCGTGCAGTCTGTCGCGTGCCTATACGACTTTTAACGATGAATAATGATCTCAAGTTTCTGATCTTCTATTAAACTTATCTTCCTACCGGATTACCCAGAGATATATACATCTACTAGGTTACATGCCTACATACGATGCCCGTATTCGCGTGGATACGGTATTGCGTAAAATGAAATATGTATTCGTATAGTACATTATAAATGTGCAGAATTGTATAATGCGAACGAAAATTGATCACACTCGGTCTAATCACGTGTATAGGTATTCGTTCTTTTCCGTTTTTTCATATGACTAGGTTATGTCATAGACGCGCTTTCGCGCGCGCCAGGGCCGGAACTCATGTACGTATTTTTTTACAATGGGTACTCAAGATCCACGGACCCATTCGAAATAAAAATCTCGCATCTATGGTTGACATTCTACTAATTTTATTTTTATTTTTATCACAGAATAACTTGAGAGTAGAATAACAAATTTAGCACCTCATGAGACGAAGGAAATCGTTGATTTATTGATTAAAATTGTTATGAAAAAAAGGGGAATGGTCGAAACTGAAAAATATCCGTCCGCAACTGTGAAACGGATCCATGCAATGTCCTTCGAAACGAAAAAAGATTGAACAAATGTCAACTTTTGGATTTTCTACGATTTTTTCAAGGTTGCCATCGATCTTCGAAGGTTGGAAATAGACAAACGAGGATAAAGAGAAGAGAAGAAAGATAAATTTTTGAACACCGCGAAAGCTGAGAGCTTGCGGAAAAAGAATGAAGGTATGTATCCACCAATATCTAGGTATAACGTTATACATCCAAGTTGGAATATGATTCGTGATTCGTCCGATTGTTTCCCTAATTATCACCGGTATAACTATAATAACTCTGACTAATTGTTGCAGGCTCCAGAAGTATTTGCGACCGATTGTAGCCGCAACAAACGCTCGATTATTATCAATGTTTCAGGCATCGCGTCGGCGTCGTGTCTCATTATACCTGGAGATTATTTTTATTGCCCGTACGAACATGATATCGCACAAAGCAAACATGAGACTTGCTTGTAAATTTGAGGAGACCATGGGTCAAGAACATAGAGGGATCTAACGCCTCGTATATTACATTAAAACCGTTTTCGGAATCGCCAATTTTTTTCTTCCTTTTTTCTTTTTAATCTGTCTCATGTAAAAGTGTGTAATTGCTTTCGTTGTTTCATCCAAAAAGACGGCAATACGAAATTTCTCGAGTAAGTTGGATAGGATCGCGGGCACAGGCGGGGTATACCCGAAAATACGAATCAGCGGAGGGAAACGAAGAACCAAACAAACGAACAAAATTCGTACCGATCTTTGTCAAAGATGTTACCAATTCTGTGCAGATGTATGCATGTAAAACGTACGGGAATGAAATTCGCAGAATGAAATGAAATTGAGTGATTATATTGCGCGTAGGTGCAGAGTGTGTATATCCGTACGCGAACATGAGTAAGTATAATTATTATACATGATACATGAATTTCGAGAGTTATTTGACCCCAGTAGCAAAACGGTTAGAGAATGCCGACGATACGTACGTCGAGTAGAACCACACTTGCCGTTTCCTGCCGGTTATCTTGGTGTTGCACATAGGTTGGTATACCGTATCCATTGAGCGGTGATTTATGCATTGTTGGTAATAAAAAAAAAATCCTCGCCGGAGCGCATTGTCCTTTCACTTCTTATATAGCTAACCGAAGGGCACGCGCGACCACTCGCATAATAAGCTGTAAGATCTAGCGAGCCAAGGAGAAAAAGAGCGGAAGAGAAGAAGCTGGATAAAAAGAGCGAGATATGAGTAAGGAAAAAAGGTACCAATAATGAAATCGCGGGCCGAGAGACCGGAGAATATAGACGAAAGATAGAAAACGAGAAAGACAACCGGAAGACTTGGAATCAAGCTGTGGGTATTATTTCACTGGGACGATGACACCGCGAGAATTTTAGCCATCGACTCCTGCTTCTTCCCTTTCCATTATTTCTTTCCTTCTTTCCTTCCTTTTTCCTCATCTTTATCTTCTTTCCCCGCTCGTTCCTAGCACTTCTTAGCGCCGCCGCAGTCTCAAATGGTAAGCGCACTTACAATCGGTGGAATATCAATTCCGCCATACGGAAGCCACGCTATAAATCGGAAACCGATCGACCTGCAGGCTCGAAATTTTCTGTAGAAACTAAACGATGAATCTATAATTTCCGGATTCACCAACGATCGCGGCATAGCGGTGGATAGATAAGACGAGAGAACAAGTTTTTCCAAATTTTATCTCAATTTACCGCCTCTCTACGCCCACCTGTCAACTAATTTGCTGAGCTAAGTGTGCTAATGCGTCGATTGTGGTTCAGGCCGGATATGAAAGTGTGAGGAAACTCTGCTATAAATTTCAAACCGACAGATACCACGGTTCTCCGGTTATCGCGTACACGGAACTATTTCCAAACAATAATTCACCGCAGCCCGAGCGCCTGCGACTCACTCGGATCACCGCCTCTAATCGCAGCTGATGTATGAAATATAAGTGTATGTAATAATTAGCCCGTATAAATGGTAACATACAAGAGATTGTAGTCGAAGGGAAACAGGATTAGTGAAGTCCTCAGTCCTAGTCCTACTCCTAGATGTAGCAACAGCAAAAAGCATTTGTAACGTCAGCCTTGGTGCCTTCGTGGGCAGTTTAACCGGCCGACCAGGCATGTCCGCAGTCACGTTTACTCACGTAACTATCTATACTTGTCGGGAGGTGCTGCAGCCCGGCTGCGGCGCGGCGGTACGGCGACTGTCGTATAACACGCTGATTTATAGAGCCTAATTGCAATTCATCATTCTCTCTCGCCCCGTTGTTTAACCCTCTACTATTATTACGTTGCATACGATATGTGAATGGATGGATTCTTTGTTTTGTCTAAATTTCACTGTACGCGTAATCGTCGATGACAAAATTAACTCGCTGACCTGTCCCGCACGGAGAATTATAACGTTCTGAAAAAATGGAGAGATAAACCGGAAAGAGAGAAAGAAGAAGAAGAAGAAGAAGAAGAAGAAGAAGAAGAAGAAGAAGAAGAAGAAGAAGAAGAAGAAGAAGAAGAAGAAGAAGAGAGACAAAACGACGAAACGTTCTCTTCCAGCATATCGCCAAACGATCGGCGTTGTTATACTCGAGTAACACCTGTACCTACATCCCCGTCCTCGTTCGCGTTCTCGTCCTCGCCTTCGCCTTCGCACCAATGTAAAAACCGATTCGAGGAGATAGAATCAACGAGAGAACGCGCGCCAGCCTGTTACCAAAAGGAAATTAAACGATATACCGAAACTACTGCTGGTGAGACGTTGGAGATAAATACTCTCTCTTAACTATACCGAGGTGTAGATATAGGAACGAACAATAAGCAATTTGTCCGTAGTGGGAGTAGATATTGTGTACCAGGGTAGCAAAATGAGAGATAGGAAAACAGAGTGAAATGAAGATTAAAAAACTGCAAATTACAAAGGTCTGCATACTTTACGAAAACTGAATCATCACCAAAATCACGTGAAACCATGTAAAACCATAGAAAGTTGGAAAATCAAGTGAATTTGTTCGTTTTCATTTTCGTTGTTATCCAATCTTGAGACAGTTTGTTCTCACACTCTCCTTCGGAAATCGAGAGATAAGGATAGACATATATGAATCGAGATGGTAAAAACGGGGGTCAAGGGAAGAAGCGAGGCGGGGAGGACAGGCAGAGAGAGACTATAACTACTTTTTCTAACCGCCATGTGCACGCCACTTGCGTACTAAAGGAGCGAGCGGGAGCCTCGGACATTTATAGGCGTTATTGGGCGTTAAGCGGCGAGAAAAGGGCGGATGCGACAGGTGGTATTCCAGGTGAAAATCTCTAGAGAGAATTCCTCATTCCTCCTGCTCTTCCCTTCGTTTCACGTTTATCGATATAACCCGATAATATACTGATTATAATATATATATATATGTGGTTCAGGCCATATATATATTATATATGGCCTGTATATATATATATATATATACCTATATATTACCGCCTGTGACAAAATTTCGGTTTTTAAATGAAAATCTGAACGAATTTTGTGTTTCTCTTCTTCTTTTCCCCCAGAAGAAACGAATTCTCTCGGCGAGAGGAGAATTATACGGGCTTGCTGTATTCCACGGTGTGCGTCGGGGCATGGTCGAGTTTAGTATTGGTGGCGGTGGTGGCGGTTGTATTATAAATCAATTTTTTTAATTTCACAACTTCCGCCATAGATCAAAAAGCAATCCTTTCTTGGGTGCCTGTGTCGGCTCGGCCACAACACCATTCATTCATTCAACCGAGTTTCGGTTTCGTATGTATTTCGTGTTCGGTTCCACGCCCGTACGAAAAAAGGAGAGTCTACCGACTGACTGAATCTGTCCGACTGTGAACTCCGGGGAGAAAGAGAACTGATATATCGAAAGCAATTAGTTCCAGGGCTTTTCTGGGATTGGATTCCAACTGGCGTTCTAGCTACCGAATATAATACCGCGGCTTATATATGTATCTGGAGGTATCTAGGTATCTATCTACCTGCAGCCCCCTCAAATTTCCTTTCCATATACGATTTCCAAGATCCTATATACAGTATACTCAGCGCACTTCGAAAATCACGGACGATCCTCATCCGCCTAAATACAAAACCGTATCTAATCGTGTTTCCACGATCTACTTACATTAGATACGTTCAACCGTCGGTGGTGCACATAAATCGAAAACACATTCTCATACCTAGGGATTTTTATTTCCAATGATTATCGGTTTTCCCGAAAAGCCAAGAAAAATCGGAATCCCGAGATGTGATCCGACGGCCGTATACCGTCGCTATCATGCTTTCTCACTTGACTTATGGAAACCAAAAAATCACACCCGAACCTGTTGCCGATAGAAATGAAGAAGCAAACGATGACGAAAAAAGTGGCGATGAAAGGTGCGAAATTATGATAATGACGAAGTGTATTTTGCAAAGTTAGAATCGCAGGGATATGCGTTGTTACGTAGCACAGCCACACAGCTCGAGGTCTAGCATCGGAAATAACTGCGGCAGCCTATACGTGCATACCTCTAAGTATACCTATGTATACGTATGTATGTATGTATACAAGACGTGATATGTAATTACGGAAGATACGTGCTGCAGCGGCGGTCGTGGACCCTTCGAGATAGCCGCAAGAAGCAGCGTCTTGCCCGAAGGACCGGTGGGACTTGTAGGGCCTTGACCTTGGCCGCGCCCTATTGCCACGTGTCATATATTCTAGCTGCCACCTCATACTAGCAACTGATTTTTGAGTTGATTTCCAAAATCATCAACTTCGTACTCGATACTTGAAAATCGACTAAAGCAGGTCAAAGTGTTCGAGAAATAATCAAGACGTGAAAAAATCGCTCGCAAATCGCTCAAAGAGATGTTAAAAATAGCTACCACTCAACGGAATGTGTTAATGTGTACAGAGACAGATTAAAATTAGATGAAAAACGATGGAACGAGGATCGAATTCAGCTGAAAAACAGTAGAATTGACTGAGACACGTTTACGAACGAGTTATAATTAGCCAAAACACATTGGATTTAGGTAAAACGAATGAAAATTAGTTCACAAAACGTTGAATCGTCAGTTATCGACCTAAGTCGATGGTATAATTACCGAGGACGTACGAATTGTCGGTAACGAAGAAATTACAGGTTGTTGAATAACTCCTAAGTCAAAGTACCGAATCAATTTCAACCCTGAGATATTATGTTGTGTGAAAAGTGACACGATTCAGGGCAGCGTTGTCCATCAAATACCAAAAAAATACCGTTCACATTGCCAATTACCGACAATTACAGATTCTCAAATTGTATTTTCATTCGTTACCGAAATTAAGTAGTTATTGTAATTTTCGCATTCTCTGTTGCATGTGGAATGACTCTATGTTTCACTCTACTGAACCAGGAATGCGTGAGCATTAATATTCGTAGCGAAGTGGGCGCCATGTTCGTATAATCCATGATGCATAAAAAGTCAATTCTTGTCAATTTCGTTGACTACCAATTCACAGCGTCGATTCATTGTTCATAGAAGTTGTAACTCCAGCTGAAGGAAATCAATTTAGTAGGTAGGTAACCTCCGTTTGGCAATTAATCGAAAATCTGTAACCCCGGTAATTTGAGTCGGTAAGGAAGGTCCTACATCACGGACTTAATAATTTCTGCATACGTTTTAGTCATTGGAAGTAATACGCGTAGCTCAAGGGCAATAAGTAGGTACTAGGTACAACGTATGGGAAGATATATCTTACACTTGGATACGTAGGTACTGCATAGCTACATATACAGTGATAGAATGACTAATCGCACTCGTTTCCTCCTCGTATTTCATTTCGTTCGGGGTTAATCATTCTCCACGCCATGCCCGCGAGGCTACACAGTCTACATACTCCGGACAAACAACACTGTAGCAACTATACAAGTCTTAATAATAACGAGCCTCAACTCCGTCTGCCCACGTGGAAATTCGTCAAAATTAACAAACTCTGAACTTACACAAATTAATTAATCATTCATTCAATCATTCATTCATCTATTCATATTATTGAAAATCCTCAATTTCCAGACAAATTAGGTATGCGCTCATTACATAATATAAATCATCCATTCTTCAACTAATTGAATATAAAATATAAAATAGAGAGAGAGAGCAAAAAAAATCCATTATTCCGATTTCACTGACGACGATGGATGTCAAAAATGAACAATTCAATCCACAATTATGTGTAGAATGGTGAATACGTGGAGAATTGCGGATGATTGATTGATTTTATGGACACTGAAACTTTGACGTTTTTTTCTTACCGATTCCTCCCATAATCATCGCCTGTTATTTTTCTTCTTTCTTCGGCTTCTCTATTCTTGCACTTCTTTTTCGACATACAAAAACATTTGGCTGAATACGACCCTTTGGCCTCTCTTCTGACAGTTCTTTAAAAATAGCGTTGCACGTACTGATCTCGTTGTCTAAAGAGGCAGAGGCAGAGGCAGAGGCAGAGTCTGAAGCTGAGGCTGAGGCTGAGGCACGAGAAGCAGTAGCAGAGGCAGCATCAGCATCAGCATCAGCGTAAAGTGGATGGCGAAAAGACAGCAGTAGAGACGGCAGTAGACAAGAAAGACGAAGCGGGAACGGTGAGTGCTAAAATAATATTATTAAACCGAACATCCTACGGATCGATTTATCCTGGTACCTGTACCGCTTTTATTGCTTTTACTTATTCTCTCTCCTTTTTGCTTTTACTTCGGCTGCCGATGCCGATGCTGTCTCTTTCCTTCCGTATTGGAGGAGCGGACTGCGTACACCTGTGCATACATATACTCGTATATCTCTACGCAAGACAAATTTTTAACACAAATATGATTGCATAAAATCTGCATATTATATACTCCTGTACTATTTTCGTCTCTTTTCACTACCATATTCGATTCATGCATGTAGATTTTTGCTTGGGTAGGTGCTCGTGATTAACGATAATCACACAGACATAGGTGCGCAAACCTGATATCTACGTGGGTACGAGTGACGTGAGAAATGATAACACTTCTGGTATCAACGGTTTGAAAAATAAATGACTAATCGAACGACCGTTCATTTTTCGAATACAAAAATTCCCCATCTCCTATCGAATTCCTTCTATTTTTCATCCGTGTGTCTACGGTGTATCCGGAATAAATATCTTTCATGTTTTTGCGATCATTATTTCACGTAGAAATTACCGTCGATCGTCGAAGTTGTCATTTTTCGATTTCCTCCGTCTTTCTACAGACTATACGCTTCAAACTCAAATCTATCTTTCCGTGGATAAGAATTGTATAAATTCTAACCATTCGACTGAGACGTGGATAAAGCAATCATTCATTCGCCGATAAGTATCCCAGAGATGTTTGAAGAATGTACGAAAAATCAATTCAGGTGTACAAAGTACAGAGCACGGAAATTTTCAACAACCGAGTACTACATATATTATGTAACGAAATTCAAAGATACGCATTCCGTGTCTAAAAAATATCTCCAAATCATCATCATGTACGGCCGTCGAATGAAGCAGAATTTTTTCTTTATTTCTCAAACGGATCGGAGAGCGAACAAATTGGTTAGCATTTATTTTTCAACTTCTTCGGTTTTCAGATCAGAATTCAGATAGCGAATACGTCGAAATTAATTGGTGCATGAGTTCCGCGCATATCTTTTCGCATGCCAGCGCGAAGCCATGATGGAACGTATCCGCGATACATTATCAACCGAACCCATGGGTACAAATTTATAGGTGTAACTTGGGGAACGAAAATAAACTAAGAGAAACAACGAACAAAATAACAGAAAGGACAGACACACGTACATACCGAGAAGACCTCAAGAGATCCGCGCGAGTGTATTAAAAGTCGCAAAATAAATATACCGTGATTTATAAGAAGATGAATGAGAAGAAGGAGAAAAGAGAGGAGACGAATCCCCGTCCCCCCGATAATATGGGGCCCTTTGAACCCCGTTAATCCAGCACTGCTTCGCAACAGCAGCCCAGATGCATTAGGCTATTCCATTGTGCACTGTATTCTTTCCAATTGACTGCAATTTGTTGGTCGATCGTTTTTTTTCTTCTTTTTTTCCTATCTTTTCTCATTCCGTTTCGTTTCTTTTCTTTCTGTCTCGTATAAATAAGGGCAAACCCTAAGGTTCGTTCAACGAGTTGATAACCGAGATGAGAGGAAGAGAGAGGGGAGAATGGGGAGAAGAAAAATTGTACAAATTTCTGTACCATTTAGTAGATGAAATGATGAACTGGATTTTATTAGTAATCCCAATGAAATCATATAGGTATGTACGTACGCATGTATACCAATGTATTTTGGTTTTCAAAACGTTCGACAAAATTTTCAGAATTATTCACTGCGGGTTTTTTGCTCGTCTTTTTGAAATTTCAATTCGCTTCTCGAATTATTTTTCGAGCTGAATATTCAAACGAGGAACTGAGGTACTAAAACTTCAATTCGAAAGGGAATTTCGCCGGACTTTATCCTCTTAATTATCGCACATTCCTTTAGCGTAGTTTAATTTAGAGCTAGAGCCTGGCAGAGGGAAGGGGAAGAGGGAGGGTAGGGGGCGAGGGGGCGAAGGGGTGTTTTAGTCAATTAATCCTACGAGACGTCGACTAATCATCTTGGAGGCAGGCCTCGTTTCACGTTACAATTCAAACTGGCTGCGTTCCAAAGTTCACAAACCGACGCGACGTTATACGAAGCTTCGTTTCTACTAAGCCAACTAAATAACGAAATACGTAAACTTTCACATTCCTGTTACTTTCATTTTCGTTTTTTGCCAATTGCATTTCCGAACTGGCTTCATTCTAAAACAAAATTCACAATTAATCACTGCGAGGAATTTCGAGAAGCTTGCATTGGAGCCAGCCTTTAATTCTCTAGGTTACTTGAATCAACGCTGATTACTTTGTTTCTAATTTAAAATTGTAATTAGAATAAGAGAAGCGAAATAAAGAGAAGAAACGTTTGAACCAAGGGATTGTGAAACAAGTTAGCTGTATTTTCTGCGGACGCCCGAGTTCCGGATTCGAGAATATAGTTGGAAAACATAAGCGGGTGTACAAATCAGGAGAGAAAACATCTATGGTCTGACGCTGAGTAACACACGAGTGATATTGACCTCGTATTATCGTGAACGGAACACTGTGATAATAAACGTGCATCAGTTAGAGAACGTGGCGTAATTATAAGGAGGATAAGAATGACAGCCAGAATCTCTAATTGATAGATGAAAACAAGCAAACTTGATATTCGGCCGGTTTTAACGGGGGCTTGAAATTTCATCTATTTTTCGTTTCACAAAACATGGATAACGCGATCTCGATGAATCGGCTAGAAGCTTGAAGAGAAAACAGTCTATGCGGGATCTTTCGTTCTAATTATTTATGAAATATGAAAGGACTGTAACAAAGCGGACGACTGCTAGTGGATGGAACACGCGGGTCGTGAGACGAGGTAAAAACTCTAGTAGAAACTCTAGTAGAAAGAATATATACAGATACAAGCAATTAGGGGATGAGGCACGTCACACCCTCGTGTCACCAGCTCGGATATCTCGTTTTTCTATTCCCGGAGCTTATTATCTTTGGTTAAAATGTTTAGTCTGAGGTCTGACTAAGCTGATTAACAAACTTCGCCCGTAGCGCGGAGTCCGCAACATGTGTTTTCGATTAGTTATTTATGAATTTGAACTAAAACAGAACTGAAAAAATGCACGAAAGTCCTAGCTTTCCCACCTTTCGCCTCTACCGAATATTACCGGGTCAAGAATTTTTCGGGCATTACCGGACTAAACCGATGTAGGAATGAAGAAGAATTGACTGATATTCGTAGGAGGCTCGGGTATCAGAGCCTTCTGCAGAAGCTTTTCGGTAATAGGGGAGATTAGCTGGAAGAGGAAAAAGGAGAACGAAGAATAGAGAATGAAGAAAGAGAAGGGAAAGCTTAGTCCATGATCGGAGTGGGCAGTGCGAAGGTATAAGGTATAAGTTATGAGGTATAGAGAGGAGCCGAATATCGTCGGCTAGTCACGAAGCCTGGATGATGGTACTTGAGAAATGAAAGAATGCAGAGCCCAGAGAGGCAAAGAACCTGCAGAGAGAGGATGCTTGAGGGTAGAAGGACCAGCCCAACCACCCAACAATTCAAGGGTCGGGTATTACGAGTCACCACATCTCCCACTTTAACTACCACTAGTGTGAGTCGTATATAGCTAAGCCCATAAATCGACGATTCAAGATATGCAGGAGCATAAGAATTAAGGGATATTTTCGGTAGGTTATATTTACCGCCCTCGAAATCGGATGTACGTAGGCACATACCTGTGAATACTCGAGCGAAAAATGATTTATGCCAATCTCCGTCTCCCCGAGACCCGTAAGGCCGGTGTCTTCCAGTTGTATTAAAAAAAAAAGAGATATAGGTACCCTGGACACTGGAAAATCGGTTTAGGGGGCAATTAGACTGCAAAAAGAAACGAAAGAGAGAAGAAAAATAGTTGACGATTCCGAGTCATAGAAATCGATTGAAGTCATTCTCTCTCTTCAAAGGTGGGCCGATATCGAATACAATTTAATCCAACGATTCACCCGATCGGTGTTGAGGGAAGGGGGATGACATTGAAGTGGGCACCGCAAACCCCGAGCCCGGGACAATTCGAGCCGATCGGATCGAAGTATCAATACAATACAATACAATGCACTACAATGCAATATAATACACAATACAACAAACATACATAGGCATAATAGCGGTGCAATGAAATGGTTGAAAGCAAATAATCTTTCATTTCACAAATCCGAAACACATCCCCTACGTCTTCCCCCTCTCTCACTCTCTCTTTATCCTTCTCTTTCTCCATCAACCCGTCGTTTAGTGGGTTTATAGTGGCTTTCGTAGGGGTTTTGAAGAATTGCGGTTAAAAAACTCTCCCTCCCTCCCTGCGCTGTGCGGATATCCAGGTATAGGTAGTGGTTCGAGCGTCAGGTCATCGTATAAAGGTGGGCAATGCCTCTACGTGCACCTAGCACCATAAAGCGCCCGATCGGAGGAGTAAAAATCGACTGCGCGATGCCTTTTTCCCGGCCGAAGGATATATCATACGTATTATGATGTGGTAGGAAAGAAAGAGAGAGGAAAAGAGATGGAAGGAAAGAGAAAAAAATGCGCAGGGGGTAGAAAAAGCCCCTTTTACCTACTTCGGCGGAGGCATCGATGTCAGAATCAATGGCTATTGTGATCGGTATCCGATAAAGGATGAAGTATGAAGAATAAAGGACCCGGAACAAGCTATGGAAAAGAAAAAAATTGACTCGCGCAACGCTCCTTCTACAGCTTAGAGGGCAGGGATTGATTTGATGTAAGCTCGGAGTATTGATTATCGATGTACCTAGGCATTATACACACACACTATTTTTCTGAAACCAAATCTACCCCTATCTTCCATTCGGGTCTTCCCCATCTATATCATTCGCACGGAGGCTGTATGCCTCTGAAGCTTTCCAACGAAAATATAATAAGCATACCTGAAGTTCCGAGTAAAACAAAAACCAAAAACAAAACGAAAACAAAATACAGAAATACAACGAAAATTGAATCAGAAGAAAGGGCCTCTTTTTTCATCAAAGTGGCTAGTCACTCGCCCTGCGGTAACAACGAGCCTAACCAGCGAGGATGTGTTTATACTCATACTATACTAAATTGAAAAAAGGAAACAAAAAAATCAAAAGCGGGAAAAAGGTTCGATTTCACGGACTTTAAAAGGCTCAATGCCCCCTTCAGTCCGGTTCCCTTATACCTACTGCTACTAATCTCTTGGCCGGCTATCTTCTATACGGTACACTACGTGCCTTCTGTGCCTCGATACACATGCCTCTATACCTATACGGCGCCAACTAACCAAGATAATTAATCATCAACGACCAGACTGACCGGTTGACCGAGGGTGCTCTCATCGTGAGCGTTTCTGCGTGGCCAACCCCTCGATCCTCGAGTCTCGGACCTCGGACCTCGGGCATCGGGCATCGGGCATCGGCAACGATGACCGTGACTTATACCATGGAAGCGATTATCTCGAATATTATAAAACATCGCACCTGCGACTAAATATAAACGATCCGGTATATGTATAAGGTACATTTTTTATACGCAATTTCAAATTCCAGTTTCACAATCGGTGAAAATGTTATTTTCTATAGTTTTCCTCTTCTTTTCTCAACTACAGTGTGCCCGTTTTCGCTGTAAGTTTAATAATAATTATCGGATCAGCGTGCAAAAGAGGGTGAGAGAATTGCAGAATTATAAAATTCAAAGAGATTTTCGACAATTTGCAGTTGTAAAAGATTTTCAATTTTTTTATCAGTTTTCATATTTGTGTATTTTTGTTTGATTGGAAGAAATTTTCTTGAAAATTGAGTAGAAAATCAAGTTTGAAACGATAAGAAATGGAACGAAAAAGAGAAGAAAAACCGGGTCAAAATTTTGATTAAATATCTCTCACTTCTCATTTCGATTATCCTCGCCCGTTGTACCTTCTGTACGTGGGAAAAGAAACGCTTGAGCCTTCGTAGCATAATTATCGTACATTTTTACAAGCGAATTATGAGAAAAACGAACGAAGAAAAAAAATGGCAATAAAAAGCAGACGGAAAAGTCTATTCCGAATCTTGCTTGTAGGATCAGAAATAGACGACTACTGCTTACTGGTAGGCAGACTTCGAACAGAAAAACAGAATCCGGAGGTGAACGAAAACCAGAAAACAAAAAAGAAAGAATGAGGGAGGTCTGGGGAAAAAACGAACTGTGGAACACTATACCTCAGGTTAAATATCCTCCCTTTATTCGCTTGTTTTCTTGACGCGAGGCTGGGGGTCCTCTGAACGCGCGGCGGCGTCTAATGTCTGAGTTGACAAAAAAGAAAATATATATAGGAAAAAAGAAAACGAAGAAAAAAAACAGAAAAACAGAAAGAGAGAAAAGTGTAGAAGTGAAGAAGAAAAAAGAAAGAGAAAAAGGGAGCGAAGTGAAAAAAAAAAAAACAGGTCGCCTCCTGCCGCGTAGCTATACTGCTGCTGCTGCTGCACCGCTGCACAGAGAGAATCTAAAATAGATCGACGTCGAGAGTGTGTCGCCGCCGTTGTCCTTTCAGCGTCCACACGCCGTACGTCGAAATAACAGAAGAGAAGTAGAAGAGAAGATCGAAGAAGCAGAATGTTTTTTGGGGAACGCCTGAATTCTATTTTTTCTTTTTCCTCTTGGAGGGGGGGGGGGGGGGGGGGGGGGGTCGTAGAAATATGATCATACCAAATTTGATTTTCCGAAATAGCATAATTTGCGTCGGTGCATTCTCATAGGCCATTTTTTTGTTTGTTTGTTGCCGTGTATTTTGCAATTTCTTAGTCGGTTCGTCGCGATTTCTTTATGGGCGGTCACAAAACTCATGCGAGGCTCTGAAACGAAAAGGAAAGAGAGAAGAAGACGGGAAGGAAGAAGAAAGGAAATGAAATAAATCCAGATGGAAAAGAGAAGAAGAAGAAGAAGAAGAAGAAGAAGAAGAAGAAGAAGAAGAAGAAGAAGAAGAAGAAGAAGAAGAAGAAGATATTGTCATTTACATATTCGTTGACGTATCTCTTGCCCTCTATCTTCATGTCGCGATCCAACACGAAGATAGGAAAGTTTGGTGTTAATTCCGCCTGTTCTTCCTCTTCTTCTTTTTCTTCTTAACGTTTGTCTCTCTCTCTCTTTAGCTGCCAAGGTTCTCCTCCACTTCGAAACCCATTAATATATTTTATCTGCAAGCTATCGTTTCTCATGTAAGTAGGTGACTACCTACCTACCGTACCTATGATATTATTCATATATATATATATGTATGCAGAGCATCGGTTGTATGTAGTTACTACTCGCGCGTATGAATATAGCTGTATACTCGTATAGTATGCATGTATGAGCTTCGCGTTTCTCTCCGTTAGATTTTAATTGGCCTCAACGTGAGCGAGCACCCTAAAAACTTCTGTTAGCGAGTGACATTTGACAGTGACATGTTGCCTTCTGTTGCTTCAACGAAAATTCATTCGTTCAAATTCGTTTATTCGTTCGTTGGCAGGTATATAAACGTCAATTTCAATTTGCTCCTGACATCGAGTTCTGACTCGCTCGAAAAGCAAAAATAAAATAGAATAAATAAAAAGAAAGGAACACGTGAGATTTTTTGCGATTCCCAACTGTTTTTTACATTCAAATAGCACTGTGACAATAATTTTTTGAGAATTCTTCACAGTCGTACGTTGAAAAACTGAGGGGAATGAAAAGTGAAACAGAAATCTCCCGACGAAAATGTAACTTCCAGAGTATTTTTTTCGTCCTTCTGTCGCTTAGATTACTCTGAAACTGAAGATGATAATTTTTTCAATATCCGAAATCCGCCATACTTCAGACCCTATGTAATCTATGGATTTGATCACTGTCGAGCTACAATCTCGAAGTGAGTGTAGCGGCCGATCATTTAGTATTTCGGTCATAAAGTATGTACAGGTATGAGGTATACGGGCAGATATGAGACCCTTGCAATCTTTTAATTCAATCTTTTAACCACTTTGAGATTCATAATTCGAGGGATACATGTTCAACGCGAAAGGAGAGAGAGAGAGAGAACGAGAGAGAGAGAGAGCTGATGACGAGAACGAAAGGAGTAGATAATAATGATAATTCACACCGCTGAAGCAGATGAGCTTTGAGCATTGAGCCTTGAGCCTTGAGCTTTGAAAGACGGATAATTCGCATCTCGAAATATAGCACAGTCCCGTTCTTCCAATTGAAATAGGATACAAATTTTTCAGAGCAGAGAAACTCTGTTTCGACGGAAACGCGGACGATGGATTTTGTATACGAAAATTTCGATTCGGAGAAAGGATAATTTAAAAAGATGTGGTACAGTGAAAATTATCAAATTTCCTAGATGCCGTGCTATTTCAATGTCCGTTTATACCTCTTAATCGCGAACGATAAGTGAAACAGAAAATGGACGAAGAAAATCGTTCGTGCAGAGATACAAGCGTCATATTTCTCGTGTATACCTATAAATTTGCAAACGTGTATCCCATGGATATTGTAAGCGCGGTCACGATCTAGGGTCTATTTCGGGTTTCGTATACGTCCGAACTAACGGCCTGAACACGCCCCAGCCGCAGAGCTTTCATCGATCGATTTTCGTGTTGATTGATGACGTCCAATTATTACGTCGAGGTCGTCCGCAAGCTACAAACGACCAACCACCGGCACACGACTGATAATACTGACACCTGCGGCGTACGAAAAAAGTTTACCCATGTAGGATATCAAGTGTAATTTGTTTATGCGGCATATTAGCGAGCGGAATTGCGGAATTGCGTAATTGCGGAAAAACACCGCACATACATTACATATATTACATAATATGAAGGCGCGCAGGACTACCGTTTGATGAATACCAACGAGTATCTATTCTGCCATGCAGTATGTATATAGGTGACGAATCGATATTGACAGGTGTCATCGTCGACCTGAAACAATGTTCTCCCGTCGTTTTTCTCATTGAAAACAAATCCACCCCATTTTTCATATAAACGGAAGAACGAAATGAATTTTCGCGGGCGATTAGACCCATGAATCACAGTTACGTTTTTCGAGGGCAGGGGGCGGGAGGGGAAGACGAACATAAAGAAAGAACATCGAAAACGGTGAATCTTGAAAGAAAAGAAAAAAAAAAAACCAGGAACGGCAAAGAACAGGAGAAAAGAATACAAAAAAGAAAACAAGGAAATAGAGAACTAAGCCTGAAAGTTATATAGAGAGGCCGGCGTTATATGTAACTAGAGATTTATACGAGAGGTGCCTCCAGGAGGACAGAAATCTTTGAAAGTAAAGTAATACGGCACGTGCTATGAATTTGATACTAAAATAGCGTTCTACAGAATAGATTTAGTTTTAGTTTACCTACCCACGCTCGCGGTCTAGAGTTTGCTGCCGGAGTCTGGACTTTGATGCCGCGGTGTATAGCTATAGTAGGTACCTACGCTCTGCAGTCTACGCTTCTACAGTACGTATATGTACATATATACTATAATGAAAATGAAATCGCGAGAAATTGGAAAAGAGGAGAACAATTTGTTCGCAACGGGCCGGACGCGGATTCGGAACAAATTTCGATGTAATTTTAAGTATCCGTAATAATTTCGACTATAATTTGACCCTACGCACAGGTACATCGAGTCGAAGTTAGTGGTTTTTGAGATGCCGCCGGTGGCAATCTAGTCTAGCTAACACAGGAAATATTGATTTCACATCGAGTCCGATCAACGTTCTGACAAAGTGGAATACTTGGCCACTTCCTGCCATCGTGCTCAATGAATTCTCGAAATTACGTGAAAATCGATCCGAGTCGTTTGTGCAAATGTACTATTCTTGTTTTGGAACCAGTTTCCGTACATTCGAGGTAGAGAGGCCTACATGGTACTTTACTCGGTCTTCAGCTAGCAGAAATGAGATCTGAGTCGATCATTCGGTCGATTCTTCGCGCCGCGCCGGAGCCGAAAGCTACATATTTGTTTTCAACGCTACATAGATAGGTATCTGCTAACCAACTGATTGTGAGTGGAACACAGAGGAATTCGGAACTTCGTGCGGATAGAGTGTCATATATCGTACCTAGGCAATCGAAATTATGGCCCGTACTCTGTAGCGATGAAATTCAGGCCGAAGAATTGATAAATAAAAGAAACGATTATATCTCACGAAGAAAAAAGAAAAAAAAGTAAGAACAAACGGAGAAAGAAGACCGAGAATTTTTTTCAAAATTATTAATCATCTGTAGCTGTATACCTATAGGTGTGTACGTACATAAATCACCCGATTCCAAAGTAGGAGGCACCAGCTGTTTATGGCACCTTAAAAACTTGGCGTAGGCCCCGCATACTTCGTTAAGTATCTGTCAAGCAATTTGCATATAAAAATGCTTATTTTCATCTGTTTTTTTCTTTTTTTTCTTCTATTTATTCTTCGCAGTAGTAGGTACAAATGAACTGGGATGGAATGGGGAAATCGAAATTCCAAGCTGGATCCCATAACTCGAGGGTTAACGATAATCACAATTTTTATTGAAAACACAAAAATGCTGAGAAATTTTTCCCCATTTCATTTCATAGAATCGTTCGCGTATTCCATTCGTAGATACAATTATCTTGCGTGAGCGCGAACGCACATGCATACCTACGTATGCAATTCGCAGAGAAACCTCTGGATTGCCATTGCGAGTGAGAAAGGAAAATTGGATTTTTGTAAATTTGTGGATAATTTTTTAGACCGAGTTATAGAAGAAAAACGGGGAGGGAAAACAAAAATACTCGCGCGAATTATCGCACACAAATTCAGCGTACGTAGTACGTATCGCTCGACATATCATACCTCTACCTGTAATATCATGAGGTAAATTACGAGCTGTTTTCTCCCCGGGGTAAATAATCGTTTTATAATAGCGCACCTCCTCCCTCACCTCACTTCACCGCTGAACCGCTACGATGCAGGTTGAGAGAGCTGAAAAATCCTTTGGGGTATTCTGCATAACCAGTTTCCTTACCGCAAAACGGGGAAAAAAGGGGAGAGAGAAAAAAGCAGAACAGGACGAAGAAAAAGACCAAAAATCAAGATCGTCATACCCTAAATTCGTAAAATCGGAGAAAAAAGAACAGGTTTCAGATGTTTCACGTCGGGGGGGTATGAATCGACGAAACGGGAGGGCAGAAGGAGGGATGAAAGTTTGACCCAGTTTTTAACAGAAATTTATATACTATAATGCATACGCAGGTAGTACACATGTAGAATATGTATCAAATTTTACGCGAAGTTGTACAACGCCCTCGGCTGTAATTTCGTCCACAAATTACAAACTTATTCTGTGTTAGTTTCACGTTTAATTTTATAGCTTCGTTTTTGCCGTTTTTTGCCTACAGTCAATATTATAGTTCGACGACGGGTTTCAGCCCCTAAGAAATCGGGTGCACTCGTGCGTTTCGAAACCGAAAATTCGAATTTGTAAATTCCGATGAAGCGCGTGTGTGTTTGTTTTTATATTGAAATTTTCAATTTGTTTCTGGCTGGCTATAAATTCCGCCAAATTTTTCGGCAGTTCGTATCCACGGACGACTGCGGAATTTTAGTCGGAGCAAAGCAGTAGAGAAAAGAAAAAAATTCGTTTCTAATCGCAGAACTTTCCTTTTCTTCTAATTTCTTTTAGTTCCTCGTTCTTACCGAAAATAAGATATATCTTCGTAAAAATTATTCGAATTTATGACGGGAGATCGTAGATGGAATTTGAAAGTAAGATGATGTTAAATTTAAATGTGAGATGAACCGAAGAGTCGGTGGAATATCAAACTGACCATGACTAGGTAGATTTTGGGCCGGATCACCCGTCACTTAGCCATTGAACGGAGCACGTCAACCGTGACTAACTCTTGCCGCCACGCCACGCCACATTGGGCCGTTACACTTTGATGCGATTGTCAAATTAAGGGCCTCCAAAAGTTTCTTTCACGAATAATATGAACGACGGGGACGCGGACGCTAACGCGAACGAGCGGGCGGGCGGGCGGGCGAGGCAAGACAAAGCTGATATCCAATACCGCGCTTCTTGTTAATATTGCAGCATAATGTTCATCACCGATTTCGAAGAGTAGATACAATAGTTGACGAAAGGTGGTGCTCAAAAGACTCGTACATACATACTCGATTGTCGCAATAATTTTCATGCATTTCATTCGCGTAGTTCGTTGGCTGATTGCGAGTCCGCCGAGTCTTGGACAACCGAAGAAACACGTACGCACGCGGGTAGACATATTTCTAATACATACTTTGTATGTACGTGGGAGCAATAGTTTCGAGCTTTCATGTCATGTCATGATGTAATACTGTACCAGCATCGTGGAGAAGGAGTCGAGTCATTGCAGGTATCGAATTATATATTTTGGCGTACGATTGGATTATAGGAAAATTATGATCATCATTGAAATTTATCCTCCGGATGTTAGGAGTCAAGAAAGTGAGGAATAGCTTTTTCTTCTTTTTCACGGCCTTCCTCGCCTTCACAGCCTTCTTCTTTTTTCCTCCTTGTGAGAAACCTGACGGAGGATGCCGCGCGGTCCAGATGACGCACGATAAAATTGCCGGGGTTTCACGTGAAGAATGGTTCTATCTCTGCGTCTTTTCTCTCCTCACTATTCCTCTGAATCTTTCGGAAATTATGAATTCGGAAGAGACACTTAAAATTGGTCGTAGGTCAACGAGCTTTAGAGCCATGGATAGGCACGCCGCGGTGTATCACAGTGGAAATAGCTGTGAAAAAAATTCACTTCAGGTCTGAGAGTGACCGGATTTTGGTTGGAAAACCGTAGAATCGGACTAAAATATAGCGGGAGGATTTCATACGGGGCAAAATATTGCTCAAACTTCAGATTCTGGACTGAAACTAATCTTGTTAGTTCCGTAAACAAGCTAATTTCGGACGACAGTATAATGGCAGAATAATCGGAATTTTTGCCGAAAGACACCGGGACCCGGTTCCAAAGCGTTAGGTCAGGGCGGGTTATAGCAGAAAAACTTGAACCGTGGCAAAATATTGCGAATGAATATGCCAAAATTCGTTTACGAAGGTTAATTCTGGGCCGAAAGTGTTTGGAATAATATCTTTGGAGAAGATACGTATCAATTATGAGCAAAAGCATCGTGTATCCGTGTAAATTTGATGTTCAGGTCCCGGATAGATGGGATCTTTGCCAGGACGGATCTCCAATTGAACGCGTGCGGGTATAAATTTCACGTGCGTTTAATGGGATTCTTGTGGAAAATAGAAACAAAAATACCATAAAACTTGTCAAATAATCGTCTGAGGTGTAACTTTTGGTACTTTTGACATTATTCGAATACTTGATATGCTCGAAGCTGGTATAAAAATGTCCAGATCCTTATCGCGCGTAAATCTACCGAAAAAGTGTCTGAAATGAGTGACTCCGGCCACTGGCTCTCGGTAATCTGTATTTGCGAGTACGAGGATTAAAGATGGGACAAAATGAAGCGCAATGCGATGTAGGAGGCAGGTGTAGGACGGACGGAGCACGGACGCCAAGCGAGTGATCCCCATCTCTCGGGATGTCGGTGGAAGATGTGTTTCGATCTGCATTGTAATCAAGTGATATAATACGGGCGGGCCAGCAGAAACTACCGTGGGAAACTGAGAAGAACTGGGCCATCTGCCGTCCGCTATGTTATGTCGTTTCTGTATTCTCCTCTTCTTCCTCTTCCTCTTCCTCTTTTTCTTTTTCCTCCTGCTCTTCTTATTCTGCTCCCGATCCGCCGCCGAACTTCATACATACAAATATCTACAAACGCATAACACGTAGCCAAGTCCACGTAGTTTACGCTATAACTTTCACGTTCTACGTTTTACATTTTACGTTTCACACTTTACACTTCCATGCCGTGCCTCGCCGCATTGGCGTGTTCGGTGTTGTCCTCCCTCGTTTATTCTCCAAACTTTCATCTCTCCCCCCCCCCCCCCCCCCCCCCCGTTGGTTCCCTTAAATACTGTCTTTAGCGTCTACGCGGTTACGAGGACTCCGTATTTTTCTTTGCACTTTTTCTTCTTTTTCATTTGAAATGCAGAGAAATTCGGTCGATACAACATCTCGGCATCGCACACCAAACCTGAGCGAAATTACAAAATATGATAATAATTCATTAGGGAACAACCTGCGTAGGGAACAATTTCAATTCGCATCCTGTAAGTATTATTGTGACGCGAGGAGTTTTGAAATTTGCAAATTTTCCAAATTTTCGTCGTGTAATTGTGGATAAATCTGGCTGTCCTCATTCACTTTTGAGCTGACAGCGCGATACTGTTAGTTTCGAATACCACTACCGAGATACAGTTTGAGACCTGATCTCAAACTGGAAAATGAAATACAAAATTTCGATTTTTCATTTTCTCGCAAGGCTCTGCGCTGGAAGAATTTCACCTGCATTCCTCTACCGTATTTTCTCTGCCATTACAACTAATAGAATCCGTTCTAGTTACCGAATAAACGAACGTAAACGAAATGGAAATATATGGGCAGGTGAATTTCAAATTATACATACCTGTATACGAAACGATCGAGCAGCATGATATATTCTATGCCTACATACTTATATATTATATTTCATTCCTGTGGCGTTGCACCCGTTACGGGCTTTCGTGTAGGTACATACAGATTAAGGAAAAAAGCTTGCGGTTGGAGTAGTTGATTGTTCCAACCGAGAAGCAACCAAGCTGTGAAAAGAGATATGAAAGAGTGCGTGGTGTGTTATAGCTAGGTCTGTTTAGAGGTAGGTACCAAAAATAATAATGGCATCACGCGGAGCTCAGCTGGAGACCTCTTCTTCTTCTTCTCTACATGCAGCGGGGTTCATTTCCTCTTTCTAAAAACGTCAACGATTTCAAAAAATCCATTTCTCGCGGTTGTCCGTTCGCGTGGGTACGTTACATTAATTACGTCGCGTGTTTCGTATATTTTCTGTTTTTCTGTTTTTGTTTTTTTTGTTTTTGTTTTTTCTAATTTTTTCTTCTTGTCCTTTGGCATTTTCTATTCCATCCCCAATTTCCGGAGTGAAGCGAAGAAAATGGGAATGAAATCGAGAGTAGAAGTAAAATTTATGTCTACGCATGAAATTTTCCGCATTTCCCCGAAAGCTCGATTCGCAAGAACACTCGGAGAGGGGTTTACGCCGATGATCTGGAAACCGATGCAACCGGGGAAAATGAGTATGAGTGGGGAAAGGGGGGATCCATAGAAAGAAATAAAGGGAACTCTACTCAGATCTCTTTACCATACCTAAAGTCACGTGAAACAGAAAGCTTTCATCTTCTGTTACGCGAGATGAAAGCTGCCGGTGATCGGAGACTGGAGAGAAGAAAAGAAAAAAAGAAGAAAATAAAAATAAAATGAAAAAAACGAATGAAATGAGCAAAACGATAAACACGAGCCGCGATGGACTCTCCACAGTTCAACATACCTATTCACGTATAGCTCCACCTCTGCCTCTACCTATCATACTCCACGTGGTCCACGAGTGAACGGTAACGAAAAATATTTCGCAAGCTTGTATTTTTGGTAGGAAGGATTGTTCGAAATTCAAGTTTACCACGAACAACGGCAATTCCTTCGTTCCTCCAGATTTACCATAAGTTCAAACTACGTAAGAAAAGTATAATGCATGCATGTATGTTACATGTATGTACCTACACCTATACCCATATTACGAACCGAAACTTCCGTCATCCCACACGTAATTGGGAATTTTTGTTGCCAATTCTTTTTTTTCCTGCCGGATATACGGAGAGCGTAGGTTTTCTGTTTTTTTTTTTTCTGTTAGGAAGTGCGTAACGATATTCGGCGGGATTCGATGATATAGCTCCGCAATGAGACCGCTGAAATCGTAGGTACAAAAGCAAAAGAGAAAAATAGCGAAAGAGTATTTTTCAATTTATGCGGTATTGTATAATCTCGGGGTTGGAAGACGACGTTGTTGCAGATGTTTTTTATTTTTTTTGGTTCTTGGTTTTTTGTTTTGTTTAGTCTTTTTTTCCCTCAAGTCGCGGGTGGTAGGATATGATACACGAGGAGAGAGAGAGAGACAGATAGATAGAGAGAGACAGAGAGGGAGAAGAGAAGCGGGGAAGAGATGGTCGGTTGGCAGAGCAGCAGCGCTTTTCTATTTGAATAAAAGCAACGATAAGCACATCCTTAGCTGCTCCGCGAGCTCTCTGAATTGTTTCCGCTTCTTAAGCCCCGACAAATTTATTATAATAACTCTTCTTACACTTCGCCCTGTCTCCATGGCTTACCTCTACTTCTACCACTGCTGCTACTACTACTAGTACTACTACCACTACCACTACTACTACATCCACTATACTTCCACCTTCAGCAGTGTTTCCCTTTTGAACAACTTTTTCTTCGTTTTACATTACTCTCGTTGTGTTTTATTCTTTTATTTTTTACCTTACTTTCTCTTCACGATTGTCAATTTTCTAAAATTCGTTCGGGAACCTGTGGCACATCTGGGTATTTTTTATTTCAGTGAAAACAATGAACTTAGATGAACCGATGAAAAAATAAAAAACAGACGAAGAAAAAAAAAATTGAGCTCGTACGGTTTTTTTGAGAAAAAAAAAGTAGCAAAGAAGAAAACCAAAATAATAAAACGAACGAGATATAATTGAAAAATGTGATGATCGCTCGTTACCCCCCCATAGAATACTCAATCAATAAAAGCGGGATACATGGTGTCACGAGGGGTGGGATTTAGGATGTGAAAATTAGCCTGGAACATGTATCTGGCAAATATCCCCGCTGCAGGTTTATTGTTACGTCTGGTTTATATACATATTTTACATATATATATACATATATATATGTATATGTATATATGTATGGAAGCATGGTATTCATATCACGAGTATAGTTAGTATACCATCGGATCTGGAGTAGGTAGAGTATATTTTCCTTCCCTCCTGTAGTAGGGATTGAGGATAAGGCGGAAGAAGAGGAAGAAAAAGAGATGGAAATAATAAAAGTGACAAAATGGAAAAGAAGGGAACGAAAAGGAAAGGAAAGGGAAAGGGGAAAAGAAAAAAGAAAAAATGGAGAGATAAATAGAAGAAAGAAAGGGATGAGAGTGTGGCACAATGCAGGAAGATAAGTACCTGTACCTTCGCTATATGTAGGTATGCACATACATACCATCTCCGCGTATATATACCTACATCAGACACAGGACTACCGGAGACATATACCTATTCCACGGAGCGAAAGATGAGGGGTTGTTATTGATCTTAATGACATTTCGCGCCGAGGGCGATGCCAGGGTGTAATTGATACCCAGACATAAGATACACTGGGCTCAAGAAGGGCGCGTGGTACATAAAGCGGGGGGTAAGGGGGTTAAAAACGCGGGGTAAGGGGGCCGACGCTAGGTATAAAAGATGAGAAAAAAGAAGAGAGCAAAGGATAATCGATATTCTTATACTAGGTATATTTCATCGCATATTCTCATCCGGACGAATTCAAATTAGAGTATGTGCAAACAGCTGTAGTAGCTCGAGCAGGCGAGGTTTAATGCCAATCACTTCAACCGGAGCACGTATACCTCAGGCCAACCCGAACTAATGCTAGTTTTCTTTTTACGTTACCTTCCTTTTTCACCCTTAATTTTAAGCCTCGAATTTTCAAGGCCATCGGTAGCTATCGCGATTGCGAACGAGAGCTTCTTAAATTTCCGATAAATGATTCTCAGTTTACAGGCCATCGAAATTTGTTGGCAAACGATTTCTCAAGTTTCATAATATCAATTATAGTACCACCTCTTTTTCTCTTTCGTCCAATATTTCTCAATTTCCTAATCAAATGAGGTACAAGTATAGCGAAGAAAATTATTCCCCACACCTCGGGATCTGGGAGGCGTAGCGAAGTTTTTCAAAAAGATCGTGAGAGAGAAAACAAGAAATCAAAACATACCCGATACCCGGTGCCTCCTGATAGGATACTACAAAAAATATCATATCCGCACCGCGATCATTTTTCCACGTTACTTTTCATGACGATTTTTAATACCCGATAACCGTGGCGCGGACGATACATGTACGGATTTCATTGGATCTCGTCACCAGGTGGCGAGGCAGGTGACTCAAGAAAACGTGATCCTTCGGATATGGAAAGACGTGGATATTATATTATACGGGGGTCGCAAATGTGCCTAAGCCTTTCCAGAGAGGCTTTGAGGTCCTTTAGCCACTCGTGGGCTGACTCATGATTCCTCTTTCCTCGTACGATAGAGGTAATTCCCTCCGGTAAGCGTGCATCTATATGATCTCGTGAAATATACATAATATTGAATATACATATATACATATATATGTATATATATACACACACAATACTATGACCGATACCTGATGCTGAGACATTTCTGCACGAGAGTGTACGAGATTCACATCTCTGGTCTTTTTTCTTCTATTTTTTGTTCCTTCTTCTGAGTCGAGGTATAGAAGATGGAAAATAATTTCAAACGATATGTTTATGAATGCGTAAAGGATAATACTTTTTTCCCCTATTATACCCGCGAACGCAGTCTTCGCTAGGTAGTAGCTATATATATATAAAACGAAAAAGGAAACGAAGAAAGAAAAAAGAGAAGAAAGGAAATTTAATTTAGGAAGAAACAACGATGAAGTCTTCCACCCGAAAACCAGAGTCTAAGATCCCGCAGAATCCAGGATCCAGAATCCTGCAGGATGTTGAATTCGGAGCTGCAGAGCGGAGCCACCCACATAAGGCGACGTCACCGGCTCCCCGGGGAAATTATTGACAGTCAGGGCGGAAATGACGTCGTAAATACGACGCCGAGCTCACTCGAGCCGAGCAAACGCCCCCTTGCCCCCCCCCCCCCCCCGTTATTTTTTTTCTTCTCCTATTCTCTTTCTTTTTTCTTTTTCTATTCTTTTCTCCTTTCATTCCCGCCTATATTCCATTCCGTTCCCTTTGCCATTTCGAACTTTCACTTTCTCTCTCTTTATCTCTTTTTATCTCCATGCTCTCTTATCTTTTAGTCCGTTCTCCCGTTTCTCTTCGTTTTTTTTTCCAATTTTCCATCGTCCCGTGAAACAGCGGACTCTTTCTTCCTCTCTTATTCTCATCGAAGAAAAAAGGTCATTCATCTTGTTATGTGGATTTCGCGAATATCTAACTTGGGCGGAACTGCATCTAATATAGACCAAAAGTCACCGAGCTTCCGTTGACTCCCGTTACGGTGGCCATTTTCACGGGAATCGATCAAATGTACCCGATGAAAAGTGAAGAAATCTCCGTTTCCTCCCCAAAGGCTCGCAACGTTCGTTGACGTGAAGGAAAAACACGGACGAACAGAAGAGACCGCTAACTAACAGAGTGTCGTCGTTCTTCTCAATGCTATTCTATACGATTTTCGATGGAACGATCAAATTTTGTTTCAGATCACCCCCGCGACGCGGCAAAAATTTAGTTTTTCAACAATAAAATCTACATGGAATTAATTGTCATGAGAAATTTCCTACGGTAAAATGAAATTGAGTCGTCGATTATCGGGAGGGTCGGTCGTGAGTATATAGATAGAATGACCCGATCAACAAGTGGCTGGCTACTGCAGCAGCGGCAATAAGAGTGAGAAGGGAAGTGAGACTGGATAGCCTAAGAATTAAATATTCCACAGTTGTTCAATTAGCTCTCATTTGCCGATTTACGAGTTAAATTTTGTTTTCAGGAACAGAACTCGAACTGAACGATCGTCTTTGAGAGAATAGGAAATAATAAACGATGAAAAGAGAGGAAGAAGAATGAAATTTACTGAAATTCGAAAAAATGTTCATTTAGATGCACAGGTGACGGAAAGATGTTCGATTCTGGGTTGCCCTTTTATCTTTTTGTCTTTCCCTCATCTCTCATATTTATCAGGCATTGAGCTAGAAAGGTTTGTTACGTGCCCGACGATCCTTTGTTCAACTCGTTGGATAAATTTTCTTCCGATCGATCGTTGCTGTTTTTTTGTTTTTTTTTGTTTTTTTTTCTTCACGTGGTTTCCATCAAGCACGTTTTCGTTGTTGCGGAAAAATGTGAACTTCTTTTTGACTATGTGAAAATAGATCGAGCAACCATCTAATTAGATCTCTGCATGAACGTCGCTCTTGGAACGAGAAGGAGCGAGAGATAGAGAGAGAGAGAGAGAGTTGTTTTGACCGGACGCAGCGACAGGACTCCTACCTGAAACCAAAAAGAGAAAAACAAAAGATGAGAAGAGAAAAAAAATTATAGGTAAATATATGATCTCTTTATACCGTTTTACATAAAGTGATATACCAGAGGCGAGGAACGTATGTGCGGGTACCTACGTACTAGGCAGGTACGTCTAATTCATGAAGTCAGATAAATCGTTGCTTATTTATTACTCAATTAGCGTTCGCTACCTGCCCCGGACATATCGTATACACGCTTCAGGGAAAGAAGAGAGAGAAAGGGAGATCGGAAATGATAATTGCCATAAACTTGAGTACGTGATCTCTAGGCGGTTCTACGTTTCGCGAAACGATTCCGGAATGTGAGAGAAAACCGGAGAAAAGAAGTGAGGAACAGCGAAAACAAATTGGAAAAGAAAAACAACAGGTGGATAGGAAGAAGAAGAGAAACCTGTTGAAAATTGATCACCTAATTATTAATTATTATCGCGGAGAGCGACGGAGTTTATAGATGTTGATGATAATCAATTAAGCGGTAGATATGTATGTTCGGTCGGGTCATGTTGCGCTTGTTTTAACACGAGTTCCACGCGCAACGATTATACCATTCCGCAATAAAATCTAGTAATTTGCATTCAATGATTGTAAAAATACAGGGAAAACGCGATTTCCATTGCATCGTATAACGTATAGCTACTCGCACACATATCTACGTACACGGTGGACACATTTTTCCAATCAACTTTACAGTTTCCTTTTAATTAGTCTACGCGTAAATGAAAGTTGAGAGTTAAAGTATAGAACACAAGATACGAAGTATAAAATTGCGGTCGTTTATTGGCTACCGCTTTGAAAGCATTGGAAGACTTGCACCCGCGCAGTAGGGAGGTAAGTATGCTCCATGAACTATAGGTACACGAATTAAGCTCAAATTAATGACTATTCCTCGTCGATGCTCCCTGAGAGCGCCAAGTAGGGTGATAATAATTGTGCAAACTAGGTCTACATTCATACGGCGTATAGTAAAGAAGTGAAACGGTTACGTCGACGGGGCGTTCGGAGAATACATTTATAAACATGTCTCGTTTTTGGTTTTCTATTTTGAAAATTTCTCTGTTTCTTGTATGTTTCGTTCCATTTCATTATTACATCCTTTTGTCCAAGTTTCGTACACATATACATATACAGTCGTTGTAGCTCAGCTCTGCGCTTATACTGCAGATGTCCGATAGCACGAATTGTTGAACAGTCTGGGAATTTTTCAATGTTTATTCATAAACCTGATTCTTATCTGTAACGTCGCTAACGTTGTACCTCTGCAGGGCCACCCAATACGTGCGTGCGTACGTACGTACGTACGTACGTAAGTAAGTACAGACATACGTACCTACCTACGTAAAGTACGTACATGCATGCATACTGTATATTCGTGTTTGCATCTATACATGTATACACACGAGTAATAAACAACTATATATATATATATACACACACATTACATATTCCCGTGTACAACCGTGGAAGGTAGGAAGGTAGGTAGGTACTTCATGTCAAGGAGCCGAAGAACTCCACAAGCGATATTATATGCGGTAGAAGCAGCATTGAGAAGCAGGAAACGAGCCAAGAAGGGTGTGGAGAGTATGGAGTGTAGAGTGTAGAGTGAGTCTGAGAGTATATAGTGTAACTGAATGAGAGAGAGGGAGAGGGAGAGAGAGGGAGAAAAATTCAAGGGAGAATATGCTTGACGTTAATTTCTGCGATAAAGGAATTATTGATTTTTACTTAAGACTCAGTCAAGGGTGAGAGAACGAGGCGCGCTTCTTTAAAGTGGAGATACACTAATGAGAGACAGCGAGCGCTTAAACACGGTGATTTTTTTCATATACATGTTTCCATACACTTCAGTTATCTCTTTCTAATCGTAAAATTTGGATACCTAACCCAAATCAGAGCAAAGTCTTCACTCCATTGACGGATTTTTCGTTATAAACTGCGACGACATTGTCCAAGAAGCAAATTTGTAGTTTCCAAACTAGAGCTAGTCGAAGTTCATCGTGTCGAAAAGTAACTCACTGACGCTACCGAGAGTCGGCGCTGCTAGTTGCCAAGCTTGCAATGGCTCTTATTCTGGAACTATTGGACCCTCGAGTTTGCTGCTGGCTTGTGGATATTCACCGAAATTTTGTCAAGCAGAACACGCCGGGGATGGGAATAGAAAGAAATTCGTGCGGTTGAAATACTGTGTGTATACATAATTATTCGAGGTTCCTGAAAATTCGTGAGAGATTGGGTAGAAATACTGCGGAGTCTTCTCAGGCTGTGTCTCAGCCGCGGAGATTTACCCTCCCTAAGGCAACTAATCCGTCACCATGTAACCGTGAAAGTCTATATACACGACACGTCTGATCCTGCTTCTCATCCTCATCCTCTTCCTCTTCCTCTTCTCTTGGCTTTGGTACTCGTAGGGCTCCGCGAGAAAGGTTGGAGAAATTCGAAGTAATGGGAAAACTCCTGCAAGGGGTTTTGGGGCTTGAGAGTGGGATTCGCCTCCGGAGCGGGGTGTTCAATCTCGTTTCTCGCGTATCTCATCTCGCTCTTTGCGTCTTCTGTCACACTTCACATCTCCTAGCGACCTATTCTACTAGTTTCGTTCTTCGCAACAACCACAAGTCGATTTTGAAAGAAACCAAAATCCGGTTACACTATGTCCCAGCCCTGATCTGGGTCTCGGGAACGTGCACGCAGAAATTAGGATTCTCCTGACCTATAAGATGTACCGTTGGCAATATCCAAGGCTAGCTGCTGCTCCGCTAGACCTTTATAATAATTTTGTTCATCTTTATCTTTTTCTTGTGAAGCGAGGCAGCGGCGAGGAATGAACGCGGAGCGACCGAGCAAGGAAATAATGAAACTCTCGTGCCGTAAGGAAGAAAGTGCTGCTGCTCTGCCTCCGCTTCTTTATTGTAGAAACCGGGATATTCGAAGAAGAAAGAACGACGTCGCAGGTAGGTGCCTACACAGCCCCCATCCCCCTGCCTCATCCACGTCCGGTTATCCATCGATTCGACACTCCAGTACCAGCGCTAACCATAAAAACTGGTTGTTGAAGAAAATGTCGAGAAGGTAGAATTTCACGCCGATGCTGATTGTTGAATCACTGATTGATGATGAAACAGATAATATCATTTTGTCTTGATAAATTTCTGCGAGGTATTCGATCAGGAGGGATTAAGGATTGAATTTTGAAGATCTCTTTTAAGGGAGAGAGAAGGTGATCTAGAGAGCCAAAGAATTTGTTGATTCCAATTCGTTCGGAGTTCATTTTTTAAATTTCACCTATCGTTGGCTCCAGAGATATTAGGGGGCAGAGGGTTGAGATTTGGGCGGATGAACTGCTTCATCGGGGTCGGTCATTACCCACGCTGATTGACGGGAATCTTGTTAGTCGTTTCGTTTGAATAATCTGGAGGCCGCACGATCGACGATTTTCATGACTGGGTTGTCGCGTAATGGCGCGTACCCCCTTTTTACCACCCTCGGAGAATTCGCCGTATCACATCATTCCTGGTAGGTACGTAGGTAGATGGATGGGTAGGTGGATATCCTCGTTATAACAAATTCAATTTTATGTTAAATATTCCTGAACGGGAAAACCAGCTCCTCCTCCATTGATCCGAAACTTAATTTATGATCCTTCCTTCAATATCCTACAAAGCTCCATACATTATCATCATTATTGTTATTACGCCATCCATTTTTAACCCCCTACGTCGTGTAGTCTTTAATGCCCTGCAGGAAAAGCAATCTTTATTCCTCTACGCCTCTGCTACTACTACCTCTTCTTCTTCTACTCCTTCTTCTTCCTCTTCTTCCTCATCTTCCTCTTCTCCTTCTTCTTCTTTTGCTTTCTTAGTTCGTCCACCACTCCTTTTCTCTTCTTTCTTCACCTACTGCTACACACCCCTAGGGGTCCCTGATCTTTTCACATGGACGGCCATTAAGCTTCGATGATACGTGAACGTACCCTCCGGACTCTTGATATCCTCTTCTTTTCCCCAAGTTCCGGAAGCACCGTCATCAGTTCTTCCCCGTTGGGCACGAACATATCTCGGAGAAAAAGTGTCCCCCAACGTTGTGTCAGGTTCGCAAACTAGTTAATAGTATGCGCGAGAAGCGCCGTTTCTCGGACCATGCCGATCACGCAATTCCAAATCGGTATTGAAAAAGAGCATTTTTTCTCTCCTCACATCGTGGGACTACTCGGTTCTCTTGAAGAATTGAAATAAAATGGGAGACGAAGATGGAGAGAGAGAGAGCGAGAGAGAAAGAGAGAGAGAAACAGAAGAAGAGACAGAGACCGCGCGCATCACGTGGCGAGGACCTGGAGGCGGCAGATCAATCTTCTCTACCCTGCCCTTTTTCCTTCTTTATTCCCTCCCCATCCTCCCTACTTACTGCTCCTTGGTATACTTCTTTCCGTAACAGCCCTCTCTTGCCCAGGGAACTCACCGAGTACGTACGCGTGTATGTAAGTATGCATGTATGTATGTGTCGAGGAGCAAGGCGGAATTCTTCGTTCGAATTTATTGACCGTACATACCATTATTCTACGGCTTGTTCCTAATTTCCCGTTTTGTATGGAAGAGGGGGCTCAACGCTCGGCAGAATATGACGATCTGGGATCCAGAGCCACAATGAGAGTCAGTTCCCCAGGCATAAAAAAGTCCTGAACGGATTGATTCCAGTTGTATTACAGTCCTTCGACCAAATATCCTCAACGAGCAAATTTCGTGTACTCCTGCCCGGAATATCATCAGGATATCGAGTAATATATTCTTCAGTTTTCGGTTGACGAGTCCTCTTCCTTCCAGCTCAACATTGCATATGCTTTTTTCCGAAATTTCAAGATATTAAGAAACGCTGCCATGTGCAGGGGGCTATGAACACTGCGAACTTCCATCAGTGTTGGAGACTGGTTTGAAATACATTTATGGGGGATGTTAGATGGAAAGCCGGTGTTGTAGCAGTCGCCATTTTATAAGACATAGCAGCTCGCAATCACGTGAGCTGAAAAGAAGCGTCTCGAAATTCCACGCACGATCAGTCGCGAGAGTATAGTATAAGAGCTTACGGGTGCGTGTGCGATCCACCCCTAAACGGCACCACCACCTACCACCTACGAGGGGGGCAAATGGCGTTGCGCAGAAGTATTTTCCTTCCGCGTGATCAACATCGATTCCAAGATGGCAGCCTGGTGGGTGTAGAAGAGGTACCTACTTTCGCCTCATACGTACGTTACGGCCCCCCCCCCCCCCCCACCCCCGCCCCGGTTTCTTTTTTTTCCACCCCCAAAATGTTCCCGGGGGTTTTTTTTTTGTCTTCGAACCTCCTCTCCTCGCCCCCACCATCTACTACTATACGGGATATTTGAACGGGGCTTGGTAGAAGAGATGTCCGGGGCCGATATCGAAATCGCATTAGGGAGTTTTGGGGGGCCTCTATACATACTTTCACCAGAGGCAGACCACCACCCCTGCCAACCAACGGAAATATTATCGCAGCCCCCATCCGTTCTTCAGGGCCACGCCTGCCGGCATGCGATATGCTCTGCCGGAAAATGACATCCATTCGATTTTCTATGGAGAAATCGAATTCGGGGGAAGGAAAATGAGGGAAAAGATTCGAGGCATGAAGATAAGATCCTGCAGTGAAAACTCTTCAAGGAGCGCCGAGCACATGATTTCAATTTTCAAGTTAACCCCGGAGTGTACCCAGGAATAGAAAATATTCTCCTCCATATCGCGACGCTAGCTCCATCCGATGGAATACCATAAATTTGAGCTAGACTTGCATCACCAGTAGCAGGAGCATCGACTCATATCGTTGAAATTTCAACGAGCGAGTATCGCGTCCTATCCGAGTGTCTACAGTTGTTTGATTTGTAGGTTATGTATCGTAGCACGCGATGAGCTCTCGACGAATGGAAGGTTTGTAATCTTTCAGCATGATATCAGAAGCAACTACACGGTATGGTATGGTATGGTATGGTATGGTATGGTATGGTATGGTATGGTAGGGAGGAAGTAATAAAATGAAGTAAAAATAGGGATGGATGAAATATGGGCACCCGAGAGATAAGTTTTAGTTTATATACAAGATTTATTCGATATTTCTCCTCTCTGATTGCAGGTGCCTTCAGGTAGTGCCCTATACCAACCGTCATCACGTGCTCATGGATGAGGCCATTACGGAAACAATTTCAGGTGCTTCTTTCACCGGTCAAAAAAACCTTTTACTATATATAGTGAGTACAGACTTGGAATGGAATTTCGGAATACTGAGGTAACTTTATGAGTGAATCGTGTTCGTCTTCCAATATATTATGTCGATGTGATTATTTTTGTTTTGCAATTATGGTTGGTCCATGAAAGAAACGGAGTTGAATCGATGGGTGGCAGTGATATTCTTCATTCCACAACTATCGAGCCAATAAAATCCATACGCACGCTAGCTCGCGTGTGCAAGCTGAAGTTTTTAGTATTAAAATGTGGTAGTCACCACTGTATAAAACATAAAGGAAAACTGAGAATAATGGTAGGTTAAAAATCGAGTGAATTTAAAACTGATGTGGAATCTCTCTTCTTTCCTGATAAAAGCGAGACGCCGAGAGAGAGGGAGAGAGAGAGAGAGAACAGAAAAATTAGAAGTCCGTTAAGAGACGCGCGGATAAAGCGAGTTTTTCATAATGGTCGATAAATTTCAACCGCACCGAATGAGCGGAGAAAGGAAACGATGAAGAAAAACAAGGTAAAGAAACGAAGCAGGGGGACAGATTTATAATTATTCAAGATAACCCTTGAGTGTAAATTCGGTCACTGTGCCGCCGCGGAATACTTAGAGAGGGTTCAATGCCTCCTGACCTTGGCCTCCACTCAGCTAGCCTGGGGGCTGTCGAGGTAATTAAATGCGGATGGGGTTGCCGCGCGCTCCGAGCGTCGCTGGTGAGGGTTAATTGCCAATGCAAGGAACATCGCCCCGCGTTTCCCCCGGCCTCATACCCTCAATGAAGTCCTGTCCCTGAACCTCCCAAGGACCTTGTCAAGGTGCTCATCCGAAGGATCGTCGAGAATAATTTTCTTCTTTGAACCACGGTCGAGAAAATTTGGGAAATATTTTCCAAATCATTCGTGCGCAATGAGAAACGTTGATGAAATTGATACCGTTGCAGTTGTTTCCGTTGTATTCTTCTCCAAGATCCACAATATTCAGGATAGCGTTGACCTCTAACTAGTCGGGCCCGTTTTAGAATTCAAAATTTTTCTAATAGCGGATGCCCGGTCAATTTCAATTCTCAGGGTTGAAGTTTATTCGGGAACCGATTGAGGGTGTGAAATTTGATGAAGATCTAATTCGCGCTGGCAAAAAATCGAACTTGCATGAAAAAATGAAAGATTATTGGTTGTTTGAAAAGTGTGGAATATGGAACCGAGAGGGGTGGCTAAGACAATTTTGGCACATTTGAAAAAAGCAGAAAAAAAAGTTTCATATCTTTGGCCTGAAATTTTCTCAAAGACGTTGCAATAACAGTAAGAGAGGACTTCAAAGATTACGAACCACTGTTCCGGAAGTACCCTAGTTACAAATTAGCATCCAGAGGGGGATCGGGCTGTTACAGGGTGGATAGCTCTCTCTCTTGCTCTCTCGCGATCTCTCTCTTTCTCTCTGGGTTATTAAATGATGCCGTTGCTGGGGTCAGGTCGGGTCAGGTCGGGTTAGGTCATGGCAACGGGGAATAATGAGCGGGTAAAAGTTAAGCGAGAGTATTTTCTTTTTTTCCTCTCTCTCTTCACGGAGAGAAGAGGAAGAGAGAAACAGAGGAAGAGAAAAAGTGGGTAAGATTGCCTCCCCTCGTTTGTACTATAAGAAGTTGATGGTTTTAGGTCAGTTCCCTCCAGTTCATTTCAGTTTAGTTTAGTTTAATTTAGGTTAGGTGAGGCCAAGTATAGAATTGAATAGGCAGGATACTAGGTTGAGAGACACCGCGAGGCGGAAGAAAGCGAGGGAAAAAAAACAAGGACGATGGTGTCTTTCATTCATTATTGCCAGTTCTAGCTTTAATGGGATCATATTTTTTCCTCTATTGCGAAGCCTGTAGAAGAAAGAAATAAATCGACGATTCAATTTGTGCTTTACTGAGGACGAAGAAAAGATAGACGAGGAGAAAAACACAGTTTTGATGTGCATTCAAAGATTTTTTTCATCCGCTCGTTCGTCCGTTCATTCATTCATTCATTCGCCTCATATTTTTTTCCAAAGACAGGTAATCAAATCGTTCGCGAATAGAATAGGAATATACATATTTTTCGGTAGACTCTGAAGACCGAAGAATAGGGAATTGGACGACGCCTTTGATAATGTACGAGATTGGGTCTCCAGGACTTTCGATCGTTTAACAACACCGATAGCCATTCAAGTTGAAGGTAGAAACGAATCGCAATGCCGAATAAGTTTTATCGGCTAGCTTTTCTTCCGAACCTTTATTACTGGGTGAGGTAAGGCCTTGTTAACCTTATCGATTCTCCCTCTCACTCGCCTCTAACCACCCCCACCCCCAGCCCCGCGTCCCGAGACTTCCAACTTTTCCTAAACATCACCTGCGGAAGGTTGCTGCTGGAAACTACACCCACTTCGTTTCAACGCTCTCATTTGATTGACAACAGAAATAGACGTCGACGTAGGTACTACAGCATTTTCCCAGTTGGAGACCGATGAAAAGCTCGTTTGGTACTCAAGTCCGGTACCTACGCGTGGTAACAAAATTAACATTTCTTACAGGCGAGAGTGTCGAAAAGGGAGTTTTTCGATCAATGAACTTCAGTGAATTGATCACGCATGATAATTGTACCGCCGAAGGAGAAGCTCAGGCGGTTCATGACGCGGTGTTTCACCGCTGTTGTTGTTTTTTTTCTCTTTTTTTTCTTTTTTCACTTCTCTTTTTTGAGAAGAAGCCGTGATTCAGGGAAGAACGAAAATTCGAGTCGCTCTTTTCTCACTTGCTACTTGCTACTCGCCGGGGCAAATCGGACACGAGTACGCAGCAAGGATAGAAAAAAGGGAAAAGGGTGTATGAAGAGAGGGAGGGGGAGAGTGGGGCAAGGCGAGTGAGGCTTGAGGACGAGAGGGTATTCGGATAACCCGAAGGAACGCTGACGCGGCGCACTTCTCGGTGCGAGTCTCCGGGAAAGCGCTTTCGAAAACCCCCAGACCAGCAGACCGGGGTCGTCGTCATCCTACCAGCAGGAGAGCGGGAAGAACGAACGAATAAAGGATCGGAGAGAGAGAGAGAGAGAGAGAGAGACAGAGAGAGAGAGAGAAAGAGAGAGAGAAAGGGAGAGGGAGAGGGAGAGAGAGAGATAATGAAAACGAGGGAGATGCTACTACGAGAGAAAAAAAGAGTGACGGGGTGAAGAAGAACGCACCAGCGCGGCGTCAGGGCGCCGGGAGTTGGGGGTTGGGGGTTGAGAAGGCGAGGGTGTAGCAAGGCAAGCCGACACACGAGCCGCCTGGCCGCGCTCGGCAGATCAATGCCGCACCCAGCCAGCCAGAGGCACCCAGCCAGCCAGCCGGCCCAACCCTTCTTTTACCCTTCCGCTCCGCACCTTACCCGTCGTATCCGAGCCAGTACCTAACCCCTTCCATTCCTTGCTTTACTTTCCTCGCTCAGCATCGACGAGATCCAGAACCGAGACTCTGGGACTCGGTGAAAATCACTATTTTATATTCCGGGTTCAGGTGGTGAGGTAAATTTCCTCCTGGTGTAAAGAAGCAAATCCATCTACCGATGAAAAATCGCGGATGTGAGAAATTGTCTTATCCAATCAAAATTCGCCAGCTAAAACAATGACGGGCTTTCCGAATTTCCGTGATTCTTAATTTTGAACGAACAAAAAATTCCCAAAAGTTATCCACGGTGTTTTTCTTTTTCTCTCCCTCTCTCTCTCGGGCTCTTCTTTCCTTCCAGACTACAACTCGCAATTTCCATCTCATTGCGATTTTCGATCAAAGTTTGTTGATTCTTAGCAAAGTTTCCATTCAAACCGAGAATAGAACGTATTGTAGCAATTCCTAATATAGCTGACACGGTGATAAAATGTGAAAAGGGTTCCTCCTGGCTTTACCAGCCAACTACCTACTTAACTCTTGAGTTCAAATATACATACATATATATAACTCTTACCCAGGTAGGTGTGTATGTATAGTTGGCTGGGTTGGTAGCCGTACAGTTTAGCTTGGCTAACGTTCGTCCGCTGTACGCGGTTTGTAAAGATAAAGCACGTCTTTCGCGGAGAATTGCAATGCCAAAACTGTACGCTCCTTGGTGATTTAGCTAATGGAAAATAATAATGTCGTACTAAGTACAGTAGTCGAGGTAGCGTGAGTATTTCACGTTTCGTGTACACCAAAGGCCGGAGAAATTAGTAGAAACTACTTCGTTACGAAAAAAGAGGGAAAAGTCTGTTTAACTTGGCGTAGCCGAATGAACGATAAATCATTGAAAGCTGCTGAACGAGACTCGCTCACAGATCAGTGACTAGAATAAGAAGAAGATCCGTACAATATTTTCGAAACAGTATGTAATTCTGACGTGTGGTTTTTGTCGAGAGTGGGGATTTTTTCTCCAAGGAACGAAACTAGCG